>CM036575.1:482750-1879020 GCA_020745775.1 Theristicus caerulescens | reverse complement strand
GAAAGGCTGTATTGAGGTACAGCACCTCTTCAGGAAACTATCAGCTTTTGCTTTACAGGTAAAAAACCAGCGTGGAGACCACTGCAATGTGCAGCATCACCTGCCCTGGACTCCTCAGGTTTTTTACAGGTAAAAGCTGGTTAATCTTCACTCCCTTATATCAGCTAGCGAAGAGCAGCTGAACACGCAGGCAGCTCATGGAGTCCTGCTAATTTCTGAGTCCTGCTACAGTTTTTCTCAGGAGCACTGTGGCACTGACACTTAATCATACCATTGACCTCCCTGGGCAAGGGCTTTTATTAGAGGCTGCTTTGAGGGTCAGTAATGCAGGGCTAATGCCATTTTCTGATGCTCCCTCATGCTGGGAGACCAGAACGCTAGACAACCAGCAGCATGTGCGAGTACAGTAAGGAGACAGTTAAAATAAACTAGCCCTTTTTCCTTTAGACAGCGCTCGTTTTGCACCAGAAATCACAAAGGCCTTCAAGTGCCTCCTCCAAGCTCTGAGGCTTTCAAAGCCCAGCAAATAAACCAGGAGAGGAGACCACTCGGGCTGCCAGAATTAGGTCCTGTGAATGAACTGGCTGATTCTTATCATGGCTTTCCAAGTGCTGCATAAAGGTAGCTGGTAGCTTTGGTCCCCAAGGCCAAGAGGGGGTGTCCCTGCTAAATGTGGGGGCCTGAAGCATCCTAAGGGAACTCCTGCCTTATAATCAGGGCCTGAAATAGCTCTTTCCCTGGGGGGAGTACCTGACAGTGAACCTGAGCTCCAGAGACACAATCATAGTTATCTCCTGCTGTAAGTATTCAATTAAGGAAGGAACAATAGAAAGCTTTCAGCAACCAAATACTGCACACTGCCAGCTTCCTGCAGTAGCTGCTTTCTGTAACCCCAGGGGTACACAGAGCCAGCACAATAAGACAACTTGTAATTGCTCCATAATCCCATTCAAATATTCCTTTTTAGCACATGTGCAGTGGTGTTTTAATTGCATGGGGACATACTGCTTGGCAACTCCTACATTACCCAGTAAACAACAGCATTGTCTCTGCTTCAATTTCCATTAAGTGCCTGCTTTGCAGGCTGCCCTGTGCTCTCCAGCCTGGTTAATTAATGCATCTGTAATGTCCCTAGCTAATTATTGCCTCCGTAAACTGCAAAAGGATGACAGAAGAGGTGTGGAAACAATAAACCTTACTTAAGAGCACATGGATGCAGCCACTTCCCGCTTGCATACAATGTGCACTGTGCCCTCTGTGCTCTGAATATCCAAGTTTCAGCTTGCGGTGGGGCCGAGTAATTGCCAGGCTAACATCTGTCATACATGGCTGTGGGCTCTCGGCAAAAATCAGCGGTTTCATTTCATAAGCCTTGCTTATCGAAGGCCACGGGACACCGTGGGGTGTAGTGAATCACTATGCAGCGTGCTCCTATCCATCGAGTACCACGCCAACTTTGCCACCGCTGCTCTGCTTCCACGCAGGAGCGCTGTCTTGTGCGAGCCCGAAGCACTGACATTTCAGAGAGCACAAGGAACTGAGGGAGATTTCAAATTCTCAATTACTTTCAAAAATAATCATTGTACTTATGGCCCTGATAAAGGCTGTTAATCCTGTTCTTAAAGTAGATATAACTACACATCTTGGGGTTAAATGGTACAGATACTTGGTACAGTTACGGAGAAGTGGTATTTGGTGACTTGGGCATTTCATTTAAATAAGCTTCATGCCAAAAGAATATCCTCATTTCCCCTTTGTCAGTCTAAGTAGATGTGCTTCAAAACTGACTTAAAAATAAACTCAGAGATTTTTATTTTTCAAGTGTATCGTATTTACTGGATAGTAAGACCATTAGAAGGTTAATTTTCTCCTAAACAATCTGGTTTAAAAATGAAAAAGTATGTTTAATATAAATTTGCACAATCTGTCAACTGTGGAAAATGTGAAATGATATGTGAAATCTTCAGCTTTCAAGTCTTAGTTACAGCTTTCTCAACTCTTAATTCAGCAGCTTAGCTTTCAGTTGCAAACAAAGCTCAGTTTTAATTGAAACCAGAAAAAAGTTTGTACAAAGTTATAAGTAGATGCACCAAGTTTTCAATAAAGCTGGAACCAGTTCCAGGCTTTTTAGAAAGCTGGAGACCAGAGGACTGTCTCCTGGTTTCAAGTTCTGCAATAAACATTTCATAGAGTTTTAACGATAATTTCATTATAGCAGAATCCTAAGAGGCGGATTTTTTTGTCTGTTGGCTGGAGTCACTACATCACAGATCAATAACAGAGTTTGTGCGTGTTCCTGTTTAAGGCAGCCATAGATGCCTTCCTAAACGGCCCGTTTCTGGTTTCCAGTAGATGAAAAGATGCAAAATATATTGCTATATGTATTAAACCAGCTGTTTCATTACGTTCGAGAACAGAGTCACTGAGGAAAGACTGGTGTGTAAAATAGGCGTCAGGGAACTCTACCGATAAGGCACTTTTCTGTCATCAAAATCAGTCGGGACCAAGCCGGCTTACATTTTATCAAAGACAAAGGAATGTTAATACGTGCTGACAAAAAGCAGTTGTTTGATGGCTCACTCAGTAAGGAGCCTGGTTTTTCTGCAGCGTACTCAATGGGAGTTGCAGATTTCAGAACGTTTCACTGCTTGCAATGCCGCCGATTATGCAACTGGAGCAGACGCTGCTAGGAAAAGGGGAGATTGCTCCCGATTTCCAGGTCTTGTATACCCTTAGGTTACCAGTTAAAATCAAACTTCATTATCACAGGCCAAATCTAACTGCGTTTGCGGCTGTGTGGTTGTCCAGAGATGAACCAGCAGCCTCTCTCCAACTGTTGGAGGATGCGTATTTTCGTCAAACATACCATCATAGCCAGTACCTTTACTGGACGTTTAATGGGAGAGAGCAAGGGGACCACAAAGCATGCTCTACCAACCCAAGAAATTGCCACAGGCTTCGATTTGATCACATCAACAGTAGAGCTGAATCTCTCAGTACTGCTACACGGTCTGGACTTTCTCAGTAGGTAGAGATATCCCAACCCCTGGGGCTGTCAAGACAACATTTTTCATCAGCCTAAAATTAACTCTCCTCATTTAAATGCCACAGAGCTCAGTGATTATCTGCTGGCAAAATGTCATGTGGATGCTGACTGTATGTTAGCCATATTTGCTAGGCTCTCTCTGCAGTTCAGACACAGATATCGCTGGAAGTGATTTCACTTCTCTGTCCTTGTTTTCATACACGGTTGTATGCAGGGTGACTTTTCCCCTTTTACTGGATGCACATAAAGCTACATAATACATACTCTGCTGCTTCAGCTGAGCTCCACCTACGCTACAAGAGTACAGAGAAAGAGCTGATGGCCTCAGAGGTATAGTGACAGGCTGATGTAAGTTAGGATGGCAAGGAGTAGTTATGAAAATTTTAAGTTCTATCACTCTAATTAAGCAATACATGTCTGCAGATTAGCATCAGCATTTGGATAGTTATAAAATGTATTAGTCCCTTTGCGTTAATTAGACCAAAGAACACCGTAACCTCCAAAAAAGTCAATATTCCTCCAACTTGAAAAGGAATATTAGAAGGTAGGAGCATGGTCCTCCAATTATTTGTGCTTGTCTCCTTTAGAGGAGGACATGTCTGGGCTTGATTCACTTTGATTTTTATGCCAGAGGAGAGTAACGGGATTTTAATTTATCTGAATGCTCTCCAGGCATGTGAAAGCTCATAGGCACTGGGGGGGGCGGGGGGAGGGACCTTATGATTTAAAGATCTTGGGTTCAATTGCCATGTCTCTACCAGGCAGAACCCGAGCACCAAGCTCACACCACGTAGCTTTAGGCCCCTCGCAAAGGCATTTGGAGTGACTGCAGAGGCACCTAAGATGACTAGCCTGCCAACATCCACCTCTGGAGGACAATTCAGCTCAGGAAAAGAAGGACTTGAGATGTCTCTCTCTTCCCTGTAATTATATAAGCAGTTTCTGTAACAGTTCTGCAAGGTCCTTCGTGCAGAAAACTTATTTACATGCAAAATGCAAAACAAACCAACATGACAACCCAAACCAGATGATGAATGCATGAAGACTCCATTTAGTAATTTCACCCTTCCTTTGTTCTCCCATGAAAATCATGATTGATTTCAGGATCTCTTATGTTGTGGCTACTTCTTTCTGTCCTGTATTTACAGCCAGGAAATTTTACTGTATTCCCAGTAAAGGTGGAGAAATTGAGGTGCAAAAAAGCTGCTGTTTGCCTACACTCTCACAAGGACAGGATGAGGTAAATTACTTCTAATCATTAAAGCACTTTTTATCACACAGACTCTAAGCCAGAAATATGCATGCCTATCCTTTCCTAAGAGTTTACTAAAACTTCATTTAGTGACTGGACTAATCAGGCATCCGGGCTGTCTCTCGTGGTTTATTTAATGGTGGTGGGGAAAAGAGGTAATGAAAACCAGTGAGGACCAAGAGCGAGGTAACAAGCACTGCTGTCTCTGTGCCCAGACAACAGCAATGCTGGACGCTGTAGGTACAGAGGGAGGTTTGCAGGACAGCTACTGATAAATCAGGTTTTGGTTAATTGTCAGTAAATAGCAGCGGAAGGGTAACATTGGAAGAGAAGAGAGCCTCTTCAAATTATCTGCCAAAGTCTTGCAGGATATGCAGACTGCGTCATCACACGGAACGATGGCTTACAGAAAAAAAAAAATTGGACTCTCCAATGTTCTCTAATTGAATCAGCCAAATCCTTCGTCATAACGCAGCTGACACTGCACACACATGGAAGGAGGGTCTGAATCTCCACTGCTCTCCTACATTGCAGCAGCCTTGCTTTATACACTACGTTCAATTCAGGATCAGGAGGGGAAGGGCAAGAGGTTTGGCCAACAACAGCCTAGGCCTATTCTGTCAGCAGGATGGCTCTAATTTTTTGTTGCCACTGTGGGAAGCAGAAAGGCAGCGAAAGCAAAAATATATTCACTTTGCAAACAGATTTTCCACCTTCGCTTTCTTCCCTTTTACTGCAGGTCAAATTTGGGCCAGCTGATCTTGACAAGTGTCCCTTTCAGATAAGGCAAAAGAGAATTAATTCCCTAAAGTAATCTCTGTGACCAATTCATTAAATAGGCACTGTGAGTGATGCTGCTGCTCTCAAGATGCCCACGAAGCAGCACTGGAAGTCAGGACGCTTGTCGTCTGTATTGATTTTGTGGTCGTTTCATTCAGCAATGATCACAACAGATCTGCCCAGAAACTTAGTCTCCCTTTGGCATTTTTTTAACCACTCGTGGAGTCCGAGTGCCTCAGCCATACTAAAATATCGACTGGGAAGACCCCATCAGTGGGCTTTCTGCCACAGCTGGCTTCATGGGTTAGTTAGCAGAATAGCTGTGGGTCCCTGGAGAGCTCACTAGAATAATACAACGTTTCTTTTCTTTTTCTGCAAAATAAAAACATTGCATTTTAGGCCGGCTGGTAAGTTTCTTGCATGTTGCTATTCTTCAGTGTGTTGTTATTTATCCTTTTAAAACTTCAAGTCAACTTGAAAACAAAAACATCGTTTTAAAACACAATGTTTCACTTTGTAAATAAAACAATTTGAAGTGTTTAGGAAATTCAAGTCAACTTGAAAAAAAACCATTGTTTTAAACCACAATGTTTCATTTTGTAAAAAAAAAAAAACGACTTGAAGTGTTTCAACTGTTCAGAATTTGTTCTATATTTTTCATTGGAAACTATTTACCCTCTTTGCCTTCCACTGGATCAGAATTAAACTTAAATGTCAGTGTGTTTAAAGAGTCACTTGTTTGAGAGGAGACAATACATTACATTTGTAATATGTGTGTGGCTGGTTAAAGCTATTGGAAATAGTTATAAAATTGCTGTCCCAAATTTTCAGTGAAAAATATTCACGCTTTTAGTCAAGACATTACACTTAAATTTCTTTAGTCATTTGTACGTTGACAATCACCATTCTGACCCGCTTTCAAAACACCTTATGAAAAAATATAGCTGTCTTTTCCCCGCCAGCACGGGATGCATTCATGGTACGATTTGCTGTTGTCTGTGAAGACGGAATAAGTTTCCATTAATTTTTATTCCTGACAACAACTGCAGAGCTGAGCCACCTCTGAGACAGCAGGCAGGACTCGCTTGCCTCTTGTGCACCATGAACAGAGCTATATATGCTGCCCAGTGGTACCTCTGAACACTGTGATGGTGGTTCTAATTTTTCATAGGGGTTACTAAGGGAACAAATCGTCTATTGCATTTTTATACTGCCCTGAACCTGACCAGGTTGTAACAGTGTCATGATTTAATAGAAGTCACGCCGCAAGTAAATCATACCATTCCCAAAAGCAGATGGGGCTTGAACAATACGGTAGGAAGGAAAGAACCTAAAGAATTTGCTTGGAGCAAATTTTAAGGTATGGAGGTAGGGATTAAAATCCCCAAACTGCTTTATCAATATGACAAAGTGTGAGGACAAAGCACCGTGCTTCTGCAGGCCACTCTCATCGTGGCAAAGCATCACACCCCCAGTTACCATATGGCGTTCAGAAAACCATCTCAGCCTCTGAATCAGATAACGGCATCAGCAGAGGTCTACTCTGCTCTGAGTTCAATGCAAACTGGCTCTTCTAGGTCCAGTTTTGGAATTTCACAGCCTGTCTTCTGAGACTGGAATAATTCATTTCCACAGATGTATGCTCCTTAATATCATTACACACTGGCCTGTGCAATCCCTCTGGGAGAGGAGCCCATTTGTAGAGCAATATTATTCCTATGCCATGCTTTTAATTTTGAGGTTGTTATTGATAATGACTTCCTCTCATACATATCTAGCAGAGGCTGAGCTTTCATAAGAGGAAGGCAGTGCAGTAGCTGTTCAAACAGAATTCGATAGTGTCACTGTGTGACAAGGAAAGAGGCTTTGGACAAACAAGGAACAGCATCCCATGCTCAGATTAGGAGGTTCTAGTATCTAGTAAATGTTTAGGCTACAAAATAAGCTTCTGTTACAAATCTTTGCCTTTGATAGTCTTTTCCACCCACCCCTTCTTTTGCCACCTCTCTACAACACTCTGCTGCGAAAGAATATTTGCCTAGTAACGCCAAATGAATTCCACTTCTACAATACAGTACTCCAACCTAGGTACAGCGCAATCTATACATAACCTCCCATTAGCTCTGTTTGGGAAAGTCAGCTACGGCTATTCACCTAACGACTAAAGGGAGATACCGAGAAACTGAAGAGAGAGAAACTCTAGAGAGCTGTCTTTAAGAGCGAAGGTCTGGGATGCAGGAATTTCAGAGGCTATTTCCCCTTACAGCTGGCTGTTAGGAGACTAACAAGGACAGATCTCAAGAAGGGGACAATATTAATAGTAAGCAAGGGCCAGAATCTGTAGACAGGGTGCTGATACCACTGAGTACTCATATCAAGCTGAAAAGCCTTGCTAGTGTTTCAGAGAGAACCCATGCTTCATCAAGATGGAAAAAAATATCCAAACACCACCAACAGAAAAAACTTGGGTTCACAGTGCCATCTCATAACTAAAATCCTTAAACACCAAAGGACAAAACTACTTATAAAAGCTTTTTGGCATCTCTGACTCTATGTTTCCACATCTCCAGATAGCAATTCTCTCCTCAGTGCTGCCTGTAGCCCCATTCCCCTTAAAGGCCCTGATTCGACCAAGGCTGCCAACCCCAGGCTCAGAAAGCCTGCCTGAAGGGAGCATCAGCATCTCAGCGTGCTTCAACACGCTTGCCATGCTAGAAGCACAGCAGACAGAGCCTGCCAGCTCCTCCTCAAAGCCTAGAATAAGTGAATTAGCTGCAAGTGGTAAAATGACCCCATGGTGCCATGCCTTTTAGGTGAGACTCCAGAGTAAAGGCATCCTCCTCCCCAGCCAGACCCCTGGGAGATAACACTGCATCCCACCTGAGGAAGGGAGCCTGGAGGCCTTTGTGGCCTTCCATTTGCTTAAGAGGCACACTGCCGCCTCCCTTTTCTACACTTTGGAAAGCTGAGGCACACAACTTTTCCAGATTTATTATACAGGGACGCAGACGTCTTTCATCGCCTGCCACAAATACACCCATAGGAGGAAACTGGGAATCAGCTGAATATATCTCCTAATCTACCCATTACACAGCATTGTTTTAGGCTGTTAAACAGCTGCTGGGTTGCAAGAGTCACAAAAGCAGTTTCTGTATTTTTCCTCTTTGAGCTCCTTTTGAAAATATATGTCCTGCATCACGTGCAAGTCATTCAGTTTCAGCACATGCTGTTTTATGGGATATAGTAATACTTGGGCACTTCCTTCATAGCCTCCATTAAAAAGCAACACTACAGCAATACCTAAAATAGCACAGTTAGAGCCAATTTTTAATACAGAGGAGAAATGGAAAAAGATTTGCGCCATGAATTTTGATCACAGGAAACAGGACCACAGGAGACCTCATGAATTCCTTTAGTCCATCCCTTTTTTCCCATGGATCAGTTCTAAGTGATGACGGACAGCGCCCCAACTAATCCTGGACTTATAAAAAGAGTGTGAAACACTACAACAGGAGCTAAAGGACCCATCTTTTAATTTCTAGTTATCTCGGACCACAATATCCCACCTGAATCAGTCACTAGAGAAGGACAAAACCCAACACGTTCTCAGTCCATTTTCCCCATTCCCCCCTCAAAATTGTGACTGATTTTTGACAAGTCCTTACCTGTTGCTTCCACCATTCCTTCCAGGATGACCACGATTTCAAACTCCTCCTTCTCCAGTTGGGTGCGGGACATCTCCCAGAAGGGGCTCTTCTCGTTGATTTCGTGCGAGATGATAAGAGGCGACACCAGGAACAATCTGTCGTCTCCAGTGTCAAATCCCACGTTGATGTCCGTTTGGTTCAAGGGGATAAACTCTCCTTCTTTGGTCTGTTTGGACTTAATCAGTTTGGCTCTAATGGAAGCCTCGACAATGTGGGAATTGCGGAGGTCTCCCACCCGGAACATGAGACAGAGCTTCTCATCCCTCATGGAAATCACTGCGTTGTTAGAAAACATGAGGGTTTCAGCCCTCTTCTTTGGTTGGCTGATCTTGACAAACATGCATCCCACCATGAACGCATTGACAATGGAGCCCAGAATAGCCTGGATCAGGAGCAGTACGATGCCCTCTGGGCACTTCTCTGTTATGACCCTATAGCCATACCCAATTGTTGTCTCAGTCTCGATAGAAAACAGAAACGCAGAAACAAATCCACTGAGATTTTCAACACAGGGGATCCAGTTCTCATCTTCAAGATGGTCCAGGTCTCCCCGGATATAGGCAATGAGCCACCATATGAACCCGAAAAACAACCAAGTGATGGTATAGACCATAGTGAAGACAAGAAGATTGAAACGCCACTTGAGGTCCACCAGCGTAGTGAAGAGGTCACTAAGGTATCGATAGGTTTCTTGGACATTTCCATGGTGCACGTTGCACTTGCCGCTTTTCTCCATGTAACGCTGACGTGGCTTCTTACCTTCTGCTGATATGAGGCGGGTTCGGTCAGTGGCGATGGGGACATCATCCCGAGCCTGTTTGGGAATCTTCTTAGGCTCTCTGGAGGTAACTCCGATATCCATGTCCTGATTCATGAAGATCCTAGAATCTCCGGCCATGGCTAGGCTGCAGGAAAAAAAGAAATAAAGTATAAGATAGGAGGAAAAGAGGCGAAACAAAAGCCATTTTGTTTTACTCTCTGAACCGTTACGACAGACCAGGACAACAAAGATTGCAAATATTAGTGCTACACTGACAAACTTTGCCCCATGCTGGTACAGGGCAGGATACAGGCTGGTTCTACATAAGGAAAGCTTTTCGCTAGGGCCACGTCTTTCCTCCTAGTACGGTTTAGGGAAACACTTTGAAAGGCTTCAGCACTTCTCTCACAACAGCCACTTGCTAAGTATAATGCTGCACCGAACCAGATGTTAAATACTGAATTATAATACACAGTCTCTTCAAACATGAACCAGCTGCCAGTCACTTTGCTTAATGCACTACTGGCACCTCAGAAAATATGGTGATGGGCACAGTCTGGGAGTCATGAAATAGGTAAACCTTGTTATGGTTTTTTTGGGGGCTGGGTTTTTTTGGGTCCTCAGATTTTTTTTTTACACCCAAAATTTGCTTGAGATCACAACTAGGAGCAAAATAAAGATACATCAACATATATTTTCAAGAGGCACTGGAGTTTTTTGATGCCTCAGGTTTTGGGTACATACCAAGTGAAACCTTAGAAATGAATAGAAAACACTGAGCACCCCTGTCTACCGAAATCTCACATAAGTGTAAATTATGCATGAAGGTTTCCCTTACAGTCAGCAAGGAAAGGCACCTCCAGGCATAATTCAGATTTCAGGAGTGCTGAATCACCTTCTGAAAGCACCCAGCCCCCTCCACAAATTATTCTGGGAGCCTGGGCTCCAAATGTGAAATAGGCATTTAATTTAGCATCTTGAATTACATGTCTGAAGGTGTGATGAATCCAGGCCTACTGTTAATCAGATATATCGGAACCCACCCCTTTACTTCATCTGACATTTTAGAAACGTAACAGACAGCTATTAGAAAGCCCACTGTCAACACGCAAAACTATGCCTAAGAAGATACAAATAAATAATACAAAATGATGGCTGCAATGATTTTTGCAGGTTATAATGCAACATCCTGTTTACCGAGATGATTAGATATTCCTTTAAAAAAAAAACCACACATGCTCTATTGAAAAATGAGAGTCTTGACTCTGAATGCAGGGCACAGACAAAATCTCTGTGAAAGACTACCTAAGAAGCCTTAGGGATATCAAAGATAGAGTAGCAATATTCTCTATGGCGTTCATTCTCTGCATTGTCCTCTGCAAATCCTATTAAAACCTAACTAAATCTATTACTGCTCCCTCTATCTTTAATCTTCTTATGTGTCTGTGAATGAGAAAAGGTGTAGAGATACAATTAAGAGTATCTTGGGAAAGACAATTTTAAGATTGAGCAAAGTAGCTTCATCTTTTCGGTATTAAAAAGCACAAGGGGTGGGCGGGAAGGAAGCAGAGGCAGGATGAATAAATGAAGCAACAAATTTCCACTTCCATTCTGCTGTAGCCAAGTCTGGTTAACAGCAAAGAATTACTCTTAGCCCTTGTATAAGTCACCATCAATCATTACTCCAATGAAGCAGCCAGAGCCTGTTGCTGGAACCATACCCGCTGGCTCTGTTCACTAGGGAGCCCAGCCATCTGTCCACAGCACAGTCCCAAAGCTGCTTCATGCTGGCAAATTTGCCTGGTTTGAAGGGTTTGGGCCAGGGCTGAGCCAGTGCAGGGGTAAATAATAGGGATTAATGATGCTGGGATGGTCAGTTAGGGGGAATCAGGTTTGCTACCTGCACTGCGTATGATCCTGGACGTGGGATAGATAACCCCAGCGCTGCGCTGTCCCCTTCCTCAAACAGCAACATCAAGGATTTTGGCAGAATATTAATCCCTACCTCTATTTCTTTCACTTCTGAAGGCAGGACTCCTGAGAGCTGGCTCATGGTATATTTAGATATATTTTCAGCCATTTTCTACTGCTTGTTGCAAATTCAAGTCTCCTGCACCATTGGTCTGGCTCTCCGCTGCCTTACGGTGTGTGTCTATTTACACGCGTGCACAGTGCCTGCTAGATGCTGTCAAATTATAAGGGTACATACTGACTCTCACTTCGCAACACGTGAAAGCTATGCCAAGTGCAATTCAGAACAATCACACACTTTTTTTTCCCCCTCTTTAATAGGGAAAGAAGCATCCCCATCCACTGACTTAAAGACAAGTAGGTACAGAGAAGAACCTCTTCGCTTTCTTCTTATGAATACTACTTTTGATCTTTGTTTGCGTTGTTTGATTAATCTAAAATTACTCCATTTGGACTAAAAAGCTTTTGATCACTCTATGTGTAGACATGTAAAAACAGGCAAGTGTTGCATGTTTTCAATTTAAAAAGACTTGTTTTCAAGACAATTTCATTATAAAAGTTATATTTGAAGCTGAGCTTCACTTACACTGACACTATGTAAGAGAGAACAATCCATTTCAAGACATTAATCTATAGTGTAAGGTTTCATATTTTAGATTCATACCAAAGAGACCAAAAGGATCTTGAAACATATTAAAAAGAACAGAACAGAATAAAAACAATCAAAAAGCCTAAATCCCTAGAAATATCACTCTGGTGAAGCAGGCTAGAGGGACTGCCCATTAATGAAAGTACAGGGAAACCTGCTTTAACTAAACCACTCAAGAGACTGGCAACGTCACTTTTCTAATGCTACTGATCTTTAACAATAGGTCAAGTGAAATCTTTCTGGAAACCTTCAGGAACACCTTACAAGTGGTCCATTAAAGCAGAAAAATTCCTGCTGTACATGAACTTTACTGACAGCTTCAGTGGCATTACAATTTCTCCTAATATTTCACCTTAAACTCTCCCACCGTAGTATAAGCATAACCTCAGTATGTGGTTATTGAAAATAATTAAGCAGATGAATCTTTGCATTAGAGTCTTTAAAAGGAATAATACTGGTTAGCAGTTTGAGCACAGGTTGGGATGTTTGAAGACTAGCCAGCTTTCTGACCCAAGTGATCCCAGTATTTTTTCTCTAACCCTGAGCAAATCACTGCTTTTCCCTCTGCCTTAATTTCCCAACTGTAAAATTTGTGATACAGATATAAATGTTCTGTGAGATCCCAGGCACAAGAATCTTCTAGGAAATTTGCTGTCATTCCCTTATCATTTTAACTGCTCTGGGAAACTTTAGCACAAATGACAAGATGCTATAAAAGGAGCACTGTACCTGTGTAAGGATTTGGTTAACTCCTTCATCGTATAATATACTGCCACTGCTATCAAGTATACACATCTTTTCCAGATAATGGTAATTACGTGCAAGCATCTCACAGAGATTTAGACTTCAGTTTGTAAATCACTGCTCCCTCCAGCAAAGAGATCTCTGAGATAAAATTGCCTCTTATAGTCACATGCACCGTCCTGTTTCATTGGCATTTACCATCTTCGGTTAAACAAGGCCAGGATAATAAAAATGTCACTTTTGTACAAAGCTGCTTTCCTTTTGGACAGGCTACTGCAAAAGGAGATGTGAGTCAGTGTATTATCAGCCTTGCAAAGAGGCTTTTTATCAGACTTGCTGCTGCTCAGCTTTTGCCCAGACAACAGACTCGGGGCAGGCGGTGACATTTAGGGCTTAGATTTGCTGAAGAAGAGTCAAGCAAGTATCTTTACTCTATTAGCTGAGTATCTTCAGGAGGCATCATTTTGCAGAGCTGTCTACAAGCCCTGCCTCACAGAGCTGATGATAGCTCCAAGTCTTCAAGACAGAAATTGCTGAAGACATCGCAGAAGGTAAAACAAGAAAAGTCTGCAAGAAACTCCCTTCCCCTGCTGACCATGGTGACTCCTTCAGTTTAAATAATCGCCCATCTCGCTTAAGTAAGTGCAAGTTTCATTGGGGACAGGATTTGCTTCTGGAGAGGTCTAAACTGGCAGGCAGGAGGAGTTTGAAGACATGAATTCGTCATCAAGTTTGTGTAAAAAAAATACTTCTTTTTGTTTGTTTTAAACCTGATGCCCATGTTTTCTTGCATTATAAGAAGAAATGAGCAACTGTTCTTTAATAAACCCCCCACACCTTCCCAAATCAGGATTCTACTTAATTGTGTCACCTCTTTTCCCAGACAGAGAGTCCTATACTACTCAACAAGCAATCGATACAGCAGTAAATACTAAACAGCTCGTTACTGAAAAACTTGACCTGGTTCTTTTGCTGCCTGTTGGCCCACACAACATAAAACAGAGCCTAGGTTACTGTCCCCAGATTCCTCTGGGGCACATATTCTCCTTTGGGTTACGCTGCTGCAAGGGACTGAAATTCTTAATTGACAGACACTAGCAACACAGGAAAGTTGGTAGAGGAATAGAGCAAATTAAAGCAGTAGCACCTAAAGAGAATAAAAGCATTGATTGCTGAACATTGAGCGCTACTGGAAAGATGGAGGAAGAAGAAATATTAGGAAAAGATAGCCTTTGACAACCAGAAGATAAATGGCTTTTAGATAGGCACTGACTGGCAGGTGGGCTTTGATTTCCCTGAGAAAGGCATCTTTCCCACTATCCTTTTATTTACTGCCTGTGTATGACTGAGACCGAGCAGTCAACAATGCCAACACGAGATTACCTTTCGAGGCATACATATGCATGTGAGGAAAAGAAAGGCAGGTAGATTTTGTGCAAATCATGTAATCTTTCAGTTTTCTGACTTATAAATAGAGATTGTAGCAGCTGCCTTTTGGGAAAGTGCTTGGAGATCCACAGGTGGAGGGAATGATGCAAAAAAGCCATGCTATTCAAAACCAGGGCAAAACATTTAAGGAAACTGCACAAGAAGGGAGACCTGTGGCACTTCACTGATAAACATGTGGTTCAAAAGCTCCCTCATCCAAATAATTGCTTCTCAAAGTGTAATCTCACTCAGCACAGAAGTAGGAAGATGCCTCTCATTTCCTCTCGGAGTTTTCATTAAGTCGCTGCACTGCTTTTCTAACGTGCTGACAGGCGTGATTTTACAACGGAGTTCCTCTGGGGCTAGAGGAGACACCCAGCCACCAGTGCACAGAAATGGGTGACTGATGAATAACTAGGCAGCTACTGAAGAAGCAGGATGACTTTGTGCTTGTTACAGAGCTGGGCTGATGACAGCGCCTGTCTGCTTAAGGTTCAATTAGGCTCAGAAATGCTGGAACAGAAGGTGTTCAGCCTTTCAAAAGAAAATATCCTGTAAGAAAATCTCTCTGTGTAGAAAGCTAATATGACACAAAGAAAGATAGAGCTTATGGACATTTGCACTTTACTTTTATCTGCTAATTACCTCCCAACCTATCCTTCTCCCCAGCAGTGCTGGGTAATCACAGTTCTAATATCCCTGAGCCCTTTCATTGTCAGTTGTGAGGTAGCAATGTGGCCCCTCCATTCCCAGAGCATCCAAATGTTTCACAGTGGTTCAACACAGGTATCGTGTGCTTTAAAATTTTATTTATTTACCTATTAAGATCTGTGGAACAAGGAAGCGCTCTATTTCCCGTATTTCAAGATGGGGAAGTGAGTCACAAAGGCACTTCTTTCACACTGACATTGGGAGTCTGTGGCAGGGCAGGGAATTCAACCTAGAGTTTCCAAAATCCTAAACAAGTGCCTGTAATCACTGCACCACTCTTCTTCCTTTCCACCAATGCCGGGGCAGTGAATACAGCCCCTGTCTGCTTCAGGTGTGTCTAAAGATTACCCTGAAAAGCTACATAGCCTGATCTATTAGCATAAATAACCTAGCAAGATTATTTCTAATGCCAAGAAATAATGTTTCTGTTCTCTTAATAGCTACACGTTTCAAATAGATTTTTTTCTCCCAACTATGGATTAAAGTATAAAAAAATCCCATACATAACACAAGTTTGCAGTTGCATTAAATATATTGACTTCAGACCAATACAGAAAAGAGTGGAGAAACTAAACTGTAATGAGAATAGAGACTGGGGTGGGTTTGGTTTGGGTGTTTGTTTTGTTTTTTCAGAAAAAAGTTGAAAACTAGAAAATGCTGTATGAAACATCACAATGACCCCAGTGTACAGGCTATAACAATTTGTTATAGAACAAGGACTAGAGAACATGGAGTTTCCACAACATAAGAGGTATCTACTACTTGATATATCACAGTTTAAATGCATAGGGTGGGTGGGATGATATAATCCATATAACTTTCAATTACCTTATATTTCACTGACCTAAAGAGCTGAGCATGAAAAGGATGCAATCACAATATTACACTTTTAGGTGTTTTTCTTAATTTTGAACAGTCAAATGTTATTTTCTTCACCAACAAATAAAGCCTGAAACTAAACGAATTTGATCCTTCCACCTCCAAGGAAGTGACTCTGCCTGAGGCACTCTGCAGCCTCTCTGTCTCAGTCCTTTTACCCCAGACTCTATTTTTAGGGGGACCTTATGGCATCATTGAAAATTTGACTGTTATCCTTCAACCAACACAACTGAACAAAGAAAGAGACACTTTTGTCCTGATAAGACACTCCTGTTTCTCCTGCTTCTGGCTCTTTACACACAGCACACACTGAATATTGGGGAAAGCAGAACCTCAATTCTAAGAGAAAATCCTGTCCCAAGAGCACTAACATGCCTGTTCTCCATTGTTTAGATGTTTCACCATTATAGCAACTGAGAATCACTATGTAATCCTCAGCCAGCTTAAAAAAAATAAAATTGAAGGATGTTAATACCACTTCACACTTCTCCAGTAACTTGCATCCAAACAGTTCAAAGATGGACTGACCAAATGCAGGCTCTTTCTGCCTCAAGGTGTTCACCAGTGCTATTGAACCCACTGGGCAGACAGGAGAAGATGAGTCACAGAGAGACAAACTGACCTACCCGATACCAAACTGCCGGTTAAGTGCCAATGCTCACCCCAAATGTCTGAGTGGCTCTCCTGACCTCAAACTGAATAGAAAGTGGGTGACTTATATAAAAGAGTCTGGAGATTTGTCTCAGAACATGACTCCAGAACTATGTTTGCCTTTTTCAGATCTGTAAATGATTGGGCTGGAACCTTCCAGAGATGGAGAATTTTCTCTCACGGGAATCAGGAATGATCCTGATCCTTTATCTCCTACTGAGTAGGAACAGTAGGGGAAAGAACTGAACCCCAGAAGTGAAATAACTCCCCCAACACAAACACTGCCAGACACACTTCCCACATACTATAGAAGATACTGGTCGCTTGGATTGGTCAGAGAACTAGCGAGAGAAGCCTGCTTTGTTTCCCTCTGAGCTATCCTACTATAAATCCAAGGTAGTGGTCTACTTAAAAGTAAAAGGGTGCAGGAGGAAGGACCTGCTTGATTACAGAATCCCCAAAAGTCAGATGGTAAGCTTTTTGGGACGGGGACAGTTTCTGCCAATTCTTGATTGGTTCCTGAAACTCTCAGGTCAAAACCAAATGAGAGACATGCTGTATAAAAGTTAGGATGTTACTCCCAACCAGCATGTGCTAATACAAAAAGGAGGACTCTGGGTGCCTTATTGACAGATGCAGCAGGACATTGGTAAAAAAAATTAGTCATGTTTTTACCTCCCGGACCCATAAACACCCCTAGGGATTTCCAATGCATTAAATTGCCTG
Organism: Theristicus caerulescens; assembly: GCA_020745775.1. Classification (NCBI taxonomy): domain Eukaryota; kingdom Metazoa; phylum Chordata; class Aves; order Pelecaniformes; family Threskiornithidae; genus Theristicus; species Theristicus caerulescens. Next base: position 1,861,716 of record CM036575.1, on the reverse strand, counting down.
TCCCTCTTTGACTCTAGATGAAGATTATGGAGTCAATCCACACATTTCAAGGCTGCTTACTGATCAGTCTCCCCCTGCCCATTGTATTCCAGTGTTCTCCACTAATCTGGTATCTGAGCAGTTCATTTTTAATGTCTTTTCCTGCATAACACCTTTGCTAGATCTGACAGTGCTTTTGCCCAAGATCAACATCTAATCCCCGGCTTCCCAAAGAGTTCCCTAGCAGCTGGTGAGTTAGACAACAGCACATCTCTAGCTCGCACCCTGGGAGGTTTGGGCTTAGAAACCCCGTGTTCAGCTGACCTAATACCTCAGCCCCTCGTCCTCCTGCCTTCTGGGCTCCTGATCTTTTGCAACCAGAGAAGAAAAGTAGTGAACTGCAAAACCAAACAAAATCAGGTAACTTACTTGCTAAGAGCGGCTCTGCATCAGTCTTGTGCCTTGGCACTTCGGGGATACTGGACGGTGACAGGATTGAGAGGTAGGTAAAACAGTTGCTGGAAAAGTGTCCGATCCATGCCATCACCAGAGAGCTGAGGTCGTCTTCTGATCCCTGGGCTGTCTCCTTCCTTCTTCCCTCTGCCTGTTATAAGAAAACATTTATGTGGCACTGAGGATTTAAATGCACACGCCCCTGTCCCTAGGTATCCCTGACTTCCCTTGCTCTGTCAGAGCTGACACGGGGGGCTGCAAACCCTCGCCCTCCACTGCTGCAGTGCCACTTTTGCCTGTCAAATGTCTGCCTTTCCTTGTTCCTGCTCTCTCCCATACAAATGAATTCTTGGCGGTATAAAGCTTTTTAAAGGGCTGGGGCAGAGGGGAGGGAGAGGAGGGGGCTGCATGTGATGGGGAGCATCATCTGTTCTGAATGAGCAGCAAAGGGAAAGGTGGCAGGAGTGAAAGCAAAGAGGGGAGGGGTTTAAGCCGCTGCTTTGCACAGAAAGGGCTGGCTAGGGAGGGGGAAGAGAGGCGTATTCCGTGCCTTGAGAAAATGCAAGGCACTGTGCTCCCCTGTCACCACATGGTCTTCGCCCTCCTTGCCAGTTCCCCAAGCGCTGGGTGTTTACTTCTCCTCCCCACGCCTGCTTCTCGGCTCTCCCCTTGCCTGGGTTCTCCCTTCCCGGATTACTGGATGGGCTGTCTTTTTTTTTTTTTTTTTTTTTTTTTTAGGAGGTGGGGGCTGTGTTCTGGTTTTAAAATCACACAAACAGAAAGCAGTTCCTAAAAAAGGGAGCACAGGGAGAACGCAGCTGGGAGGACAGGGAGAATGCAGAAGCTGCACATTTAACAGGGAGCACATGTGTGCATATTCCTCAGCACTGTGGAAACTCTCTCGTCCAGGCTGGACCAAGGAATTTGGGAAAAGTGGGGAGAAGGAGGGAGAACATGATTCCTCTGGCACTCTTCCCTTGCCTGTCAACCATCAAGCTGCTGAAACAGTGTTTGCTGACTGAATTGTGGTGTTTGCCTGTGATCCAGCTAGTCCCAGGGAACGCTCTCAAAGCTCTCTGGTGGTTTGCTGTATTTTTTGCCTCTCTCTTTTTTCTTTCTTTTTTTTAAAAAAAAAAAAAAATCATTGATAATACCACACTGTCTCCCTAGCTTAGTAAAATATTTCCTCTTCTGAAAAGCAAATGTCAGGCCAGCTGCATATATGAGAGATCTGCCTGGTGACTACAAGATACCTTCAGGCTTTGTTGCCCTGTTCCCCTAAACCTGTCCCCCTCTCCTCCCTAATTCTCTATTCCAGGACCACACGCATTACAGCCCACCAGAAATGCCTTCACAGAGGGTTTTCTGGTCAGGAAAAGAGAACTTGTCAAAACCAAAGCACTGTGCAGGAATGTGGCAGTATTGCTGGAACCTGGAAGCTATTTTTTCCATGTTCTGCTTTGAATAACTTTCAATTTTTAAAAATTTTTCTAAAGTTACACTATTGTTAATGAAATACATCAGCATTGGAATGACATTTTTATTTTACTGTATGGACATTTTGCAACTTATTATTGGCATGCTTGTTTCGGAATAGGAAAATAATTGAACTAGCGGAACTTCCTGTAGATCAGAAAATCTGATTCCTAACCATCTTAAATCTAGGATACATAACACCTTATTATGGAAACTAGACTGGAAAAATTCAGACAGACACACTAAAGAAAGGGAAATAACTACAGCTTTGAAAATTATTAATAGCCCTATTGCACAGGGGACTGGGTTAAGAAAGCACGTCTCTATACACACAGCACTTTTCACCAGTGCTCTTGTTCCCTGGTCTGTACGCGGAGGTTGGATCTGGCCAGACGGGATAGGAATCTGGAGCCAGCCATTAAAAATCAGTTTTGCAGACGTAATTTTGCTTTTGCACTTGTTGTTAGTTTATATTTCCCACTTCACCACAGCACGGGCAATGAGATCAGACTAGCCAGTTCGGCTCCCGGTTCGCATGCCTTAGAACAGCACTACCCCATCTAGGTTGCAAGCAGCACAGAGGACTAAATTCAAACCAGCAGCGAAAAATATTTTCAATGAAAGTAAAAGGCATGGTAATAAACTGTTGATTAAATCCTATGAAATTATGTTAGGTCTTCTGCCTGCTCATAAGTGTTAGGAGTGCTCTTTTCAGCAATATTTATTTTACCTTTTAGGAGTAGGCCTACATACATGAAGTATCCGTACAGAAGTGCTATTTGGGGAGTACCTTAACAGTTCTGTTTTGTTTTTTTTTAATAAGCATTCAAACTTACTTTAAAAGTACTAAAGAGTAATTCCTACAGCATGAGAGTTAGTCCCCCCTAAAATCACAACGCTGGCTTTCCGAGCAGGTTAAGTCCCTGGGTGCTGCTTCACCAGCACTAAGGACAGTGTCACCTTCATAAAGGCATCAGCTCTGCTTCTTCTTTCATTTAATCTCTTTTAATAAGATTTAGAATGAATTTTTGTGCTAGGAAAAGCTGTCCAGCCAGCAGCCCTGGAGGAACAGAGTCTCTGCAAGTCTGCAAAGCTAGGGTGACATGGTCAAGGTTAGGAGAAGCCTTCCTTCCCACCTCCCGCGCACGCTTATCCAGTGCATCTCAGCTGTGAACCCAGTCGACAGCCTCTGTGTGGACAGGGGTCCCCCGGGCGTGCAGAGGAGCGGGCTCACAGCACGGTCATTTCTGGGGTGGCCCTTTGCCCACCTTGAACTGCACTGTTACGTTGCTCACACACGAGACATGGCACTAGGTTTCATGAGATGTAAATAAAAACATGTTCACGTTTTGAGCAGACTCCTGTTTCTTCTGACATGAATAAAACTCTGCTAACAGGCACTGCCATCTGCTGGCACCGCGTCCTTCCACCAATTTCCTCCCAAACACTGACAAAAGTGGGGCACAGCGAGGGTTTAAAGCAGAGCCTGGATTTTCCCAGCGCCCACTAATCTGCGAGGCTGCAGAAAGCCCTGTTTCCCCAACATCTCGTATGTATTATTCAGCTGTAAAAAAAAAAAAAAAGAGACCTCTCCCCAACAAGATTTGTCTGTTCATGAGCCTGCATATAATTTTGACACTCTTCTCTCTTTGCCACAGCTCTGCCAATACCTTATGCGATTACACAGCGCTGTGCTCACACCTCTGTCCAGATGCCAGCTCAGAGGAGAGTGGGATCGCAGCGCTGATCCGCAGATGCCGCCCAGCACACGCCGTAAGTGCATTTGTGTGCTGTGGTTGCCGTCTGTCACAGGGCCTGGTGCACCAGACAGTACAAAGCACAGCAAAGGCCACAGAAGAGAGGGCACTTGAGAGGTACCTACTTCAATCAATCAACGTTAAAGGCCTTTTAGGAGCCATTTATTTGATCACCAGAGAGGGAGTACCTTTGCATGGGTCCATATGAGCGCATGCACCTTGGCAGAGTTTTGCTTCCTTATTCCTACATTGTAAACTACTGCATTGTTTCAAAAATTATTTCAATAGACATCTTCCGATTTGTACTGATTAAAGACAAGCCAGACCTGAAAACAGTTTTTCAACTGGAAACTACACTTCAGTGAGTCAGGGACATCAACGTGCCCTTGCTAAGCTGGTTAGAAAGTTGTCAGTGGCCTCAAGTTTGAAATACATTAAAGAACTCTAGGTATCGGCTTGCTGCAGAAGGGCAGATTTAACACAAAATGGCAGCGCAGTTCGGGTATACTCTCGGGCTAGTATGCAAACAAGGAAATGCGAGGGATTGCTTTTCTGAGTTCTCTGTGTTTGGGATGGGATTCACCTTAGGCAATGCCATTTAGGATGCGCTGGTCCAAGCCTAAACAGCCATGCTATTTCCTTTCTAACTGATGCAGAGAGACAGGTGGTAGCAGAAGGCATCTGAATTAGCCCCTTATGTTAGAACAGGATGAATGATCTAATTCCAGGAGCATGTAGATACAAATTTCACTTTAGTGCAACATCTCGATTTTCCTGGGGGTGCTCGCAAGCTCTAACAGCTGCGCTTCACCGTTCAAAGGACGTCCAGGGCTATTTACAGGGGTGAAATTATGGCAACTGTGGAATGCTTAGCTCCTGGATTTGCAAACAGAACAACAAGATGTGGAAGAACAAACTTTAATCTCATTTTGGTATAACTAAATAGCTCTCTGAGGACATTATGTATGCAAGAAGCTTTCCTAAAACAAACAGTTTGGATTTTTGCTTGTTCCTATAGACAATTTTTGAGCTTTCATGAACCAAACGGGGAGTAACCTCCATTTCTCTGAGGTTTCACTGCACATAAATGAGCCACCCCCCCGATGAGCACAGACTGGCCCATGACATTTATTACCCAAAGGGACAGCCTTCAATCTGAGCACCAGTGACAGAATCTGGAGCTTGCTCTGAAATCAGTGGAGGCTGTCTTTGGCTTTACATGTATTGAGAGGTGAGGGAGCAACAGTGCCTTCAGGGAGCGTTTTAATTCATTGGGCAATTTGATCTCTGGAACAAGAGATGTTTCTTCCCGTTTGTCAACCATTAACCTACCATCCCACTAGAAGAAAACAAGAGTTGTAAGAGCCAGCGCTGGAAACAGCTTTTAAGATTGTCTCATCCACCTCCACTCTTCCCTGGTGCACTCAACTGAACAGGAGCTGAGCTTTCAAGTAAAGCTCTGAGAATCTAGATGTGACAGTCACCCACTCCGTCTCAACTTGCTTTTGTGTTTTGGGGCTTATTCAAACCCCAAGCTCAAAATGAAACCTGGGAAGTGGGAACAGAGGCAGACAAGGGGAAGGAAAAGTTTCTGCAGTAAACCCAAACTCGTCCGCCTCTGTGCAGCGTGTGTGGAGGAGTGTTTGCCGTTTCCTTTGATATGGTAATGAGGAGCTGCTGCGAACCTAGGGAGAGAGATGGCTCTTCTCACTGCTCTGTGGGGCTACTGCCTAGCACTGATTTGCACCAGCCAACACACATCCCAAGTCATTGCTATCTTTTAACTTCTGGATTGCCCGCAAGTGCGTTAGTCCAGTTCTTAATGAAATGCTGTTATAATTAACACTAATTAAGCTCTTCTTTTGCAGGTGCAGCAGCAGAACCTAAGGCTGAAGGGCACCCAGAGACTAAACTTCCCACTGAGGCCCACGGTAGCTGCAGGGGTAGAAAACACTGGCAAGGGGCACTGTTTGAGTGTGCGTGAACTTGCACACGCGTGACATCTCATCTGTGAATAAACTACCACTCCAGCTGCCAGAGTGCCTGGCTGTGAGCTCAGAAACAACAACAACAAAAATGCAGTAGTCATAGCAAATGGCAAATTTATGAAAACAATTTCCTTGCTAGGCTGTCAGAATTCAAAAAGATTTCTGACAAAAGCAAACGCCTTGGTTCTTTCAGGTGCAATCTTATTGCATTAACTTCCCTCCTAAAACCGTACAGCCTTCCCTTGGCAGAGGCATGGGTGCGTGCAGGATGTAACCAGAAAGGCACAGCCTATTTCTCAAACTCAGCCAGTCAGTATTCCCTTCAGTGAAAAAGCATCTCACCTCCAGCTTGTGTTTTTCCCAGCAATGGTAAGAGACAGACAAGAGCCAGCAACTCCTTCATTTAACTATGAGGAATCTACCAGGGTATTTAGTTGATTCCAAGGGATTCCACAAATGTCTTTGCCTGAGAGCCTAATAGACTAAATTTTGCCTTTGGGCATCGGTAGGAGCTCAACCAAAGCCCAACATGCGCGCTTGAAGTCCTGGATTGTCGTGCGAAACAACGATCCACTGAACATCACGGATCAGCACAACATAAAACAGTCACTTCCAGCATGTTCTGTGGTTACTCAGCAGAAAGCACAATCTCCAGGGCAAAAATAATATCCTGAAGATATTAGGCAATGCACATCAGCATGTCTAGTTTAACTGGCATATTTTAATACTATTTGCAATCCACTCTTCGGAATTAAAAGCAACTCAGTGTTTGTTATAAGCAGGTCTCACACGTCATTGCTCTGAGTTCACTTCAGGATTCTTTTCAGCTCTGCTCCAGAAAAAGTGACCCCCCCCGACTCTAATGAGGTCTTTTTATTACTGTTTAATCTCATGTGTGTGTGCCTGGCAGCAGAGTAGCAGCCCTGGGGACAAAAGGCCTCTATTTAGCCACAAACTGGTACTGTATGGACAGCTCTTCCCCACTGCTGCCCTTTCATTATACCCCAAGTGAATTCAGGTGACTGACAGAGCAGCTCCGGAGCCACATCCCTTAGGATCTGACTGACATTGCTAGGGATGTAAAGCTTCAGCCGTGGTTACCCCAGGCTAGACTTGAACTAGAAATCTAAAGGTGAAAAATCTTTAAACCCCATTTTAAATTCACAATATACACGGCGCTGAGTTTTGGTAAAAGACTCAACCATAGCTTGCACTAGGATCCTTTTGGTGTGAGAAGGGTAGTGGGAGGGTCCATAAAAGAACCAAAGTGTGAGTTCCTGCTGCCACGATAGAGCAGCGGAGCGGCTGCTGGCCACACATGACTACAGCAGACCCTGTCTGCGCGCTCTTTTCCCCTGCAAGGGCTGGAAGCTCTCTACCAGGGGAATTTTTTGCTTTGCCAAAATTCCAGCACTTCAGCTGGGCAGTGGATCTCCTCTGCAATTAAGTTTTATTCTTTTACATACAACAGACCTTCAAGCCAATTTCTGAGATGCATCTTACTACAGCAACTTCTAGGGAGTCTTTAAGAACAGAACCAATTGTTCCATTCTTCCCCAAAGTGTCTATGTCCAGTAAGTAATCTGCATGGACTGGTTAAATTCAAGAACTATGGCTGTTTATTAGAAAATCCAAGGAACAGGCAACTTCTGAGCTCTTGGATTTCCACGTAATTTACTAACATTAGGAAGATTTTCAGCAGTTTTTCAGTCATCTGGGAGCTTAAGAGAACCGTTTCTAGAATTTTTTTCCAGACCTTGCAGCAGCATTCAATATTTATAAGGAATTCCCTGCCTTGGTAGCGACAACTGACAGTTACGAAAAATAAGTACACTATAAAATGCATTAATATTTTAAGTCTGCCAAAGATTGCTAGATGAAGATATTTCCAGCTTTTGCCTGACTGGTTGATATTTAGTTCAAGCAAATAACTGACAAAAAGAAACATATCTAGAAGGGAAAGAAGAGAGTGTATGGGAACTCACAACAGCTACAGTAAAAGATTTTTCTATATTTATACAATAAATTAGCAGCAGAATCAGGAAAAGAACCAGCCTTCTGCTTTCTACTCCAGCCACTTATTCAGGGAACCACACTATTATGCACTCAAATATTGCTGTAGGATTCTGTAGTACATGAATAAAACCTTTCCCCATCCTCCAAATAAAAATTTGAGATTGTGCTGAATCTAGGCTTTTCCACAAAAATGCGAATAACTCATGTTTAATGATGCAACGGAGAGAAAAGATAAATCTTGGTATCACTGCAATAAAGCGCCTTTTTATGAACACTCCTGTATGCTCGCTGCCTGACAATAGTGGCCATGATCCAGGTCTGTTTACAGTGCCAGCATGTCTGTGTCCCTGACTCCTGGCGCATCTGTACATTTTGTTCTTGGCATGTTTGTATCTATGGAACCAGCTGACCTTGAAACTCTCATCAGAGGAAAAAAAAAACAATAAAAAAAATCAGCAGACAGAAAGCCTACCACCTCCCATATATTTCACAGTTATTATCAGAATATTTTTCCACTGCAGTTTGCACAGAGATGACATTCAGTAACACTGAAAATGTTCTTACTGTCCCTAGAGAGGCCTGTTCAGAGTAAAACCAAAGGAAATTGAAGACCTATCAAGCAATCCCCGATACAGGTTCATAAATATAAAACTGCAGGCAGTGACTGGCTAAAGCACTAAGGACAAAATGTACTAAAACTCTTTGACTTGGATCCCTCCGTTCCTGCCTCCCCATATTCCCTACTCTGCAAGGGGATGGGGTAGGTTCCCTACCGCTCGTTATCACTGCATATTCACGTAAAACAGAGAGGATGAAGCATTTGCTGTGGGACTAACATGCCATAGCGCACCGCTTCTGTGACAGCAAGGCTTTGCAGCCATCTCTAAAAATACACACCTCTCTCAGACCGCAGCCTGCTGCTGCGGCCTGCTGTAACAACTCCTTTCCCTCAAGTGGTGGACTGGTGTGTGATGGGACACGCTTAAGCAGCACACTAGTGTGCCTAAGGCAGACGATGGGATCTGAATTGCCCAGAAAAACGAGCGATGCAGATGCCTGCTATTCAGTCCTGCCAGACCCTGTCCCTTTACACAGGCTGTAAGCAGGCTGTTGTGCCTGGAACACAAGCTGCAGAATTACTTTTGGGGAACCCTTAATTTGGAGACCTTCCTTAAAGCGTTTCCCACCATCCTGAAGAATGAAGAGATGAGTTTTGCCGTGACCTGCTTTACAACTGTGTGAAACCACGACGCAGATCAGTGACGAGGGCCTTTCAGGCAGTCCTGAGAAAGAGACTGCTCTGCTGGAGACAAACTGAGTCCTCTGCAGTCTTCAGTGTCAAACTTCTCTGGAAGTATGCTGGATTCAATTACACTACCGTGCTCGCTAGAGTGCTCCCTTACATGCTGTAATTTGTGCAGCAACAGCTCACTAAAGCTGCAGCAAAACTGTTGGATTTACCCTGCAGTCATTCCGTGAAGCTTTCCTTTCTGGCTAGATTTGCCTGGGGCTTATTCCTTTGCCACTCAACATACCCAGTCAAAATTTCAGATCTGCCTAGTGCTAAAATCGTACAAGAAAAGATGCTTCACCCAAATGGATGAAATTTACTTTACTTTTCTGTTAGTCATGAAATTTGTCCACTGTTTGATATATCTGAGGCCGAGATTAAGGCGATCAGTGTAATCTCAGGCCATTATAAAACTTTCTCCGCATGCAATGCAACCATAGCAATAACTCAGATGACTCTACGAGTCATACTGCTCTCTGTGGTAAGAGCAGACATGAGGAATTTTTGATTAGATTTCCCAGAATGTACCAATGTAAATGAGGCATAACACCAGAATTGTAGACATGTCAAAAAGCGTAAAAATAAGTTTTCCCAGGAAATATGATGCCATATGGATGTGGTCTTTGTTCTGGTGAGGCTTCTTTCAGTTCCCCAGGCTTTTCTATGTCATAACATTTTCTAGCAAGATGACTGGGTTATGTCGTCTCAGCACTTAAATTGCCTTGGGCGGTGGTGTTTCCACACTAACGATACCACTGGAACTTGCAGATTGAGTACTGTCCCATTCACAGAGGATTGATTCATTTGTGCTGACAGCTTGCATACACCTTGTCGTACAATAAAGTTATTGAAACTGAATTGCCAGAAAGGCTACGATCATTGCTTTGGGTGATTTATCCAGGACTTATTCAGCACTCTGAGCCAACGCCAAGAAAATTCCCTCATGTACCTAGACCAGATGTTGTTCTCATCTGAACTATGTTAAATCTGAGATAAAACTACTAAAGCCAACAGACATGTAGTACTACTATCACCCTTGTTTCAACTCAGAACGACACTCCCCTCTGTGTCCACCCCATCCCCCAAAAAATCAGCAAAACAAACACAGCTAGACAAAAAGTTCAGCTTCTCTGATTTCACCTATTTGCTGTGCAAAATGATTTTGGCATGTAAGAAAAGGTTGACTTTTTTTTTATTGACAACACTGGCCCTAATTTAAAAAGGAAGATGGAGCTTTGTGGTACTCAGGCAGGTATGGCGTGAAAATGCTAACAGAAGTGCTTTCTGCCAAAAGCTTCGCCTTCCCCCGGCTCCCCCCCACCTTTCTTTCATCTTACTAAGTTTTTCCCACCGCATACAGAGCCAGCATTACGTCAAGCAGTCCCCGCACTGGCCAGTAGAGGGTGATGGGCAGCCACATTGGTTTCTTACTCTCTTGACCGTTCTCAGGGGTAAAGCCACACATCCCTCTGAAACATTATTTAACCATGCATTCTATTTGCAAGAAAGTGCAAAAGGTTAAGCATGAAGCAGAAGCTTTACTGAAATAAGGTCTTTCCCCATAGCTTTTTCATGGAAATGATACATGCCAGTTTTAAGTACGTTACCCATATATGAGGACTATATATGAGTTTACAGTTTTAGAAAGTACGTATGAATTACTGTGCAGGACAAGCATGTTTTGGCACATCTACCATTTGTAGAACAGGCTGTGCAACGCCGAGGTTTTCATCTCAGTGTGGGTGATGGAGACCTACAGAAAATCTTGCTACAAGAGATGAAGGTGCCTGCCTGGGCATAAATCAATCTCCTCTTCAGAAAGCACCTCATGGCTCTGTCATGTCTAGTTAGACATGACAAGAACACATTGTAAAGGGGAAAAGTCAGCCTAGAGAGACTTCAGTACATGGACACATTGTGAGAGGAAGGACAGAGGACCGTCTTCAGCTACATAACCTAGTCATCGAACCTGTTCTGGCATTATCAGGTCAAGAGAGATAAGGAGCCAACCTTATTCAGAGCTGCCTCAGTTCCTGCTTCCCATTCCAGCAGTAAGGTAGGAGCTCTAAAGCCAGCTGCCTCTTGAAGGAAAGCTGTGTATCACCCAGAGCAACTTGTCCAAAACATAACTAGGATCACTCCAGCCAGAGCTGTGCCCACCATATCACTGCCCCTCAGAGACCCTGTTTTTTCCAGCCTGCATATTAAGCCTTTTATACATGAAGACACACCACTGACCATTTTCATTGCTTGTGCAAAACTGGCAGGCTATAGCTGATACTTCAGGCTGCTTTCTGTTACCAAATGTTGTAACAGCTCTCTGCTATCAAGCCTGTTCTTACTGCCCTCCCAAGTGACTCGTTTTGATGGGTTCACTCATCTGTAAAATAGTCATTCTTTACATGGCTATTTCTAATGTTCTGACCTTCAAAAGCAAGGCCCAGGGTTTTTGCATGATCATCTAGTAAATGTACTTCTGTAAAGAGAGCATGTAGCTGAAGGACCTGCAGTTCTTTGCTGGGGAAAAAAAAAACCACAAGGCTTCATATTTTTTTCTTTTGATAACAGCAATCACACAAAATCAATGGCAACTTTTATGGGCACAATGTGAGACTGCCAGCCCACTCTGCTGCCCTTAGAAACAAGGACAAAGTTACCACCCAGCTCTATGATTCCTGGTGGTAAAGGGTCAGCTGTGGATCTACCAGAGGGAGGGCAGGAACTACAGGGGCTGTAGTTCCCACTAGCACTGCCTACGTGGCACACGTACTCTTCAGTTGTGCTTGCAGCTGCTCAGAAGTACAAACTTGGCTCCTGGATCCAGCTCTCCTAAATTGCCTAAATTTCACAGGACTGTGAACTAAACTCAGACAACAATCAATGAGAACCTTTTCCCAGTGAAAGAACAGAACAAAAAGCATAATACATGTAAAGAGGATGTGCTGATTTCTTCACTACCTTGTCCTATGTCTGTGTGGCCTCTGGGACCATATTCCTACTCTTGGGAAATAACTAAATAATCACTCCACACAACTTGCCCACTTCCTTACTCGGCCTAACACTGTGGGCTCCATCCAACCCATTAGCTGCAGAGGGAATTCAACAGAGCTCTAATTCTTTCAAGCGATATGCTCTTGGCTTTCTTCATGACTCCCATGGGAGATCAATGCCTGACTTCAGTGGGTCAGGATATCAAACCAGGCTTTCTACCTTGCTTTGCCTTTCTCTGCCTTGGTTATCATCTGTGAAAAATAGGATGATGACTGCTTCCTGTATCTTTTTCTCCATCCCCTGCATTCCGAAAGAGAAGGTGAATTTCATTTATTAATGCTGATAGAGTCCATGGAGACTTGCAGATAAAAAGACTCAATGTGAAGCAGAATATAATGTTCTACCTTGCAGAAAGCTTATGCTTTACTATTTCTTTTCAAAGCACCTGCTGACATTGCTAGGCAACTGGGACATTGTCCAAAATAAAAACAGCCATAATAATCAAACAAACCCTGAGTCTAACAGTCTATAAAATGCAGCTGAGGGCTGTCAGGTAAACAGACAACAGATGGAGTGAATTCCTAAAGCTGGAAGAAAGAGAAGGCTAAAATGGTCAATTGTCAGTTGACCCAAAAAGTAACCTTAGAGAAACATCCCAAGGGGGACACAACCACCACCCACCAGAAGGTCCTGCCTCAGAGGACACCACAGGCATGGTAATACTTGGGAGCTTTTGAGGAGCAGCAAGATCAACTTGTTGGATTGTCAAGGGAACTTAAAGAATGGCAGTACAAGGGATGGTCACCGTTGTGCAGAGAAAAATGCAGTGTTGTATCTATATTGAACTCTTCCTTTCTTCATCTGCCAAATACAAAGGGTGGAGAAACTGAGGCACAGACAACAGCCTTGCCTAAAGTCCATATTCTATTCTCCAGCACCCTGTTCTCTGTTCTCCAGAAACTGAATTTTGCTGGTGATATTTAACACAGCCCCAGAAAGGCAACTGCAAGCAAGTACAATATACCCTAATCTGCTCATTCCTGTCTGTTTAGCTGCTTTCTGGCAGACAGGAGACAGTCCCCATGCAGGTACGCCTGGCTGTGCAGCGTGTGCCACCCCGCTCCTTACGAAGCTATCAGGTTTGCTCAAGCAAGCAGGATATCACATGCTCCAGAAAAAGCCTTTGGCTAGACACGTCTGTGCTCTCAGCAAACCTGGACCTGATAGCCTCGGGGGCTCGCAAAGGTTGATGTAAGGACAGCCCCTTGAGACTGGCATTTTATAAACATCTCATGCCCTTGAGAATGACTTAAACTGCCACAAATACCTTTTTAGAGCTGAAAGAACCATGCTTATTTGGAAAACAATGAGAGAGGAAACACGCAGAGGATGAAACCAAGTGTGATCCCATTTTAAGGCTTCATACCATTTGATCAATTGCAGCTCAAAACCCCCTTGTTAGAACACAGTGTGTACCTGAGGCATCTGTGCTCCTTCTTCTAGCAAATTAATAAGCATTGTCACCGAGTTGCAGCTAGTTACCACTTTTAATACCATCATATATAACAAAGGGATGAGAGCTCTAATGTCTAATGCAAAAGCCTGATGCTATGAGACAAACAAATGAAAATGTAGAAACAAAACTTCAACAGGTGTTAACTGGTGACACCAGTTGTTCAACGACTTCAAACACTTTCCTACATAGTGTTTTAAACTTCTATTTTCCTAGCTTCAATTAGAAAAAAAGATTTCAGACACCCCTGAGTCAGATGCCGATGTCATTGTTCAGAGCAATCACTAGGTTTGTAGCATCACACACAGTTTCATCGCAGATTGCTTTGCTCAGGAGTGCCAAAGAGAAGGGGCAAGGTGACAAAGACACAGCTGCCAATATAAGAATATGGTGCTATCAATACGAGTCTTATCTTTTCCTCTGGAGGCTTAGCTTAACTTTTTAAAAGGAGGATTCAGTGACTGGAAAAAGGGAAGTGACTCATGACTTAACATCCCTCCCTGTATTCTGCACGGGTGATTACACACCCTCTACCCAGCTAAGGACTCCTCAGAGGTGCTGTTAGCTCGCTGATCCCACTGCCCTGCTCCGGGTCCGACAGCGCGCTGGCAGGCTCGCTCTCCAGCAGCTGAACAGCCTTGTGCTAAACACCCAGCTTGCTACAACCAGGAAGGAAAGAAGTGCCTTTGTTGCAGTCCACCCGTGCCCTACATTTTCAGGGGAAGTAAGGACTTCTCCGGCACTAACCTTCTCTGCCAAGCAGCTGAATTACAAGTAAATACAAGTAATGAGCTTTACTCCTTCCAGTGAGAAGTTGGCATAATTTCCTCCATGAACAGAGTTGCATAAACCCCACTTTCCCCACGTGGCATTATCAGCAGAGGTGTTCTACCTTGCAGGCTTGCCAGGGGACTGGCAGCGATTCTAGGCCACACTGTTCCAGGAAATCTTTATTGCAGCTATGCTGTTCTAGCATAACAGCTTCAAGACAGTGCTAAATTCTTGTCACCAATTCTCCATGCTTTCTGAAAAGTCACAGAAAAATTAAGTGTGTAAACGTGCCTAGGAGATGCAAAACAACTCATCAGTGGGCAGCCAAGTTTCTCTCTCGTGCTATGAAGTGCTGTTTTCCCCTCTCTCAAGCTCACCTGCACTGCTCTGTAAAGAAGAGGCAGATAATACCTCGCTGCAAACGAGGCCTCTGTGGCTGTTCAACTACTGACTATGACTTCAAGGAGTTAAATAACACAGGTCTCTGCCTTTCTGGATTTCCACATGCATTGCCAAGCCAGCGCTACAGCCAGCTTTGTTCCTGAATTTAAATAGCCTATGCATTTAAATTTTGTCATTACAGTTAGCAGGCCAAGGGCTTCAACTACCTGCTGTCTAAGAATAAGGAAGGCTGAAGTGATTAGGAACCTTTTACTTTCATTAGTAGCAATGCTTGAAGGTGCTGGAAGGGATGAGCGATATAATCAACTTCATCTGTTACACTGTTCTTCCATTTCAGACACTTGCTGTCCTAGAGATTTACACTTTCTTCAAGCTTATCTGCATGCTGGCATGCGTGGCTATTTATTTAAGGAAGGGTGTCAGTGACACTGCTAAGAGGAGCAAAAACCCCGTTCTCATATTTCCCTCTCGGCTCTGGTGGTGCTCGTTCACAGAAAAGAAAGCTTTGGGAATGAATCACGACTGTACATACATCAGACTGAACATTCAGTCTCCTGTTACCGCCATACTCATTGCTACACAACTACCTGGGATATGCTCGGCATTTTACTCGTACAAAATGAGGCATAACTGGAAGGACAGAATCATCTCTCCTGGGACTCAGAATAAAATTGCAATGGATTTCAAATCCCTCCCCATGGTAAGCACAAAGTAAATAAGTACTGGGAGGCTGCCAGCCTAGCGGCACTGAGGTTAATGAATAAACAACTGCCTGCAGTACTGACTTGCCTACTGTACTTAAAATATCTATCTTTGATTACATCTTAGGGAGACCTCCTCTTCTATAAATAATCATTCCAAAAGATAAAGGCATTAAATCTTTTTTCCTTTGACAAAACGGAGATTATCAACATTTACACAGAAAAACCGCTATTAGGCAAACAGGCTTTTCATAGAGGATTTGCTTTTTATAGAAAATGTTGACTTTATTGTGGAAAACAGAACACTGAAAAACAAGAAAAAACTGCAAATATAGCAAGGGATATTCTGAAAAATGTTAGCTCGGTCACACCTTGTTTTCCCCATTTTTTCTTTATGGGAGGTGCTCTCAAAGCATACATTTCCAGGAAAATGATGAAGCAAGCTCAGAAAAGTGGAGATCATTGTGAATTTGGAGAGCTGCTGGCATACCGAGGTCACTTCTGCAAATGGGATTTAATTGCTTGGTTATGGATGCATTTTTGGAAATGTTACCCTAGGTGAACAAAAGAATCAGTTTACCAAACACAATAGCCTAGATTTCCAAGAGCGTCTTGGGTGATTTTGAACGTCCAACATAAGAGACAATAAAGAGAAGTCATTTTGCGGTGTACTTTATAGGAATCTCTGCCATTTAAGGGGTCTCAGGCAGAGCACCTAGGAGTCATTTGTCACTTGTGAAAATCTAGGTCATTGACTCCCCTCCTCCTGCTCTGCTTTTTCATGCCAAATACAGAAAGAATTTTCTAGCTTCAGACTGAATAAAGTTGTTAATTACACTCTTTCCTAAATACCTGCAATTGAAATTCACTTGGGGAGTTTCTGAAAGCTGTAGAAAGCTATTCTTTTTTATAATATTCTTTTGACATGTCTTAGAGGAAAAAAGGAAGAAAGCCCATTTACTTTTAATTTCTCAGTTTTGAGGATAATATTTAACAGAAGTAAATCCCTTTAAGGGCTCAACTATGCTCTTTGAAGCTAGTGGGAAAAAATCCCATTGAGTTTCATTGCAGGAAAACTAGCTTGCTTCTTTGAAAAATTATGTTAAACACTCTGCAGTACGTTGTGCGATGCAAGAAAATTAATTTGTGCCATCATGAACTGCCAATAGGTGGAAAGGACAGGGTTCCTGCATGTACTAGGCAGAGTATAAAAATAACCAGATTATTTCAGAGTGTACCACATCAATTAGCTCCTGGTAAAAGTATCTGGAGCAATTCCATCATCAATTCCTGCTGCTATAAAAGCCTGTATGTGGTGGTATCACTAACAGCACACCTGCCTCACAGGAACATTAAGAGGTGTAACAGATGGATTAACATGCTTTGGAGATGAAAAGTGCTGCTTGAGTATTATCTAATTTATTATTAATGACGGAGCTATTAAAACAATGGGATGGCTAATAACAGCTTAATTCCTTATATCAGTGCTTTTTGTCTTCAGAACACTCTGGGGCAAACACTTGCGTCACTGAGTCACAAAGCCCTTGGTGGTTTCAACTGCGTGAACAGATCTGCTCTGCCCAAGTGTTGAATAACTTTTTTTTGACATACAAATCCTGCCCCTAACCTCCTCTAAGACTCAGAGGATCCTGCCTGCATGATGTCTTCCACCTGTCCTGGGTAGGTGGCTAGAAGCACTGGGTTCTTATTGCTGTATAACCAAGGGAAGATCAGGTGCCAGCCTGGGGATTTTAACATTGAGGGTAGAACTCATTTAGTTACAGTAGGCCTCCAAAAGATAGGGATATAAACTGCTCCAGCCATCTAAGGCCTCTCTCTGCTGCTGGAGAGGGATGGGCACCTCTACAAGGCAACGCATCCTTCAATGCCTGTCTTAGAGCGAGAAGAAATGCCTTTTGAACATGAGAGGGAAACAGAAGAATTAGCTTTATTAGGCACCTAATTTTTGCGTGCCTGTAGGTATGTGGGATGATTCCAGGCTTACATTCCTCGATCCCTTATCAACAGGATGCAAAGGCACTCTACCAAAGGGCTGAGAAATATAAGAGATGCACATTTCTTTAAGCTCCAAGACGACAGCAATGCAGAGAGAGTAACAGCAACTTCACAGCAATGAGCTAACTCCTGCAGTCAGTCCTCTGCAAAGAGTTCAGATGGACTCTGAGTTTCAGCTCAAATCTAGGAAGGAAAGTCTAAGCAGGAATTTGGGCAACGGCACACGCATCTAATATAGCACAGACCAAATAAACCAAACTGCAAAGGGTTCTGCAGACTACGGGAGGTATCAAGAGGCATCTGGTTCTTTCCAAAACCACACTGCCCATGCAAAGAAAAGGCCCGATCCTCACAAGTAGTCAAGACACTTCTGTCGTGCTTGTACTGGTGGGATGGGACAAGAGACTCACATGTTGGTGACAGTAAGAGTCATGTCAGCATTGTCAGGTAATATTGCACTACTTTCCCTAACTTTGGCAGCTCAACACTTCTGCTGTGGTTTTTATCCATCTAGCAGCCATTCCTCTGCCTTTCACATACAATATATAAACCGAGCCACAATGTTAATGAGCCATTGCATACAGATGAGCTGGCAACCAGTCTGAGCTGACACAGCCACACATAAAAGCCAAAGAGGGCCTTGGGCTCTCTTGCTTTGATACAGAAGCTGTTGGACCAAAGTACTGTGGAAATTGCATGGTCTAGGGGACACGAAGCCAGGCAGCTTTTTCTCCCACCTCTCTTCTCCAGTCACCGTTACTGCTTAAGACACAAGGTAAGAGGCTCAGTGCCATACTGTTTTCTTGATAGCTGACTGAGAAAATCCATGCTATTTCCAGCTAGACTGTCTTTTCTCTTTCCTTGCACAAAATTGTCACCTAATGACTACAGTGAGGGAACCAGAGAGTCTTTTTTTGGGGAACAGGATGTTTGGATTCTAGTCTGCTTACTCACTGGCTTACTTTTCTTTGGGCAACCCTCTCAATAGTTCTCTGCTTCAGTTTCTGCTCCCATAAAGCAGGCTACTGAGGCTTAAGAAAACTTTGTCAAAGAAAATCTCTGCATCTGCTGTAGTCATCTCAGATACAGAAGGCAGAAGATGGCAGTTCAGGCATTACTCTTCCCTGGGAATGCTAAGTGGTATTTCTGACAGTGACATGGGGCTGAAGGGCCTTAAAGCATGGCTATGCAAACACACTAGGGTGGGCTAAACTGAAACAAGTTTACAGCATATTAGCTGTTGTGTGGTAGCTGCCAGTACTGTTGTTTTAACCCTGTGTTAGTACCAGCCAGCCTGTCTTCACCTCATAGTTACTTAAAGGCTAAGCATGTATACCTGGACAGTTAACACATAGCAGCTAACGATTTTCACAGCTATACCTTAAGTTCAATGTGTTTCAGTTTCACAGCAGTAACGTGCACGTAGCAGAAGTTCCCTACGTTCAGATGCACTGAGATGCTCTGAGGCTACAGTAACGAATTTCTCAAAACTACTGTTAAAAAAAGTAACCACCCTTAAATTATCTTCCATTGTGGGCATGACAGCATGTAGTGCATGGTTCACTTCCTTAATCTCACAGTCAATTACTTTTCTCAACCCATATAAACATCAGCAGGAAAAAA
Organism: Theristicus caerulescens; assembly: GCA_020745775.1. Taxonomy (NCBI): domain Eukaryota; kingdom Metazoa; phylum Chordata; class Aves; order Pelecaniformes; family Threskiornithidae; genus Theristicus; species Theristicus caerulescens. Next base: position 1,842,739 of record CM036575.1, on the reverse strand, counting down.
AAGAAAAATCTGCATATGTGTTAGTAATAAATTTAAAAATCAGGGCATATCACTTAAGGGTTGACTTGTCAGAAAATGGTAATTAAAAGTGTTCCAGCTGACAGTGCCCCTTTAATGAATTATTAGTAATGTTCTCTGAGAACATTTGATGAAAGGCACCATAACAGTTCTTACTTAAACAAACCAATTTTCTGCATGATGCAACTTCACTGTACAAGACGGGGAAAATCTCCATTATAGAATCAAATTACAAAAATAACAAAGTAATGGTTTGAATGATCAGGAAGTAACAGGTACCCTTTCTGTACTGATTGCCTCTGTTTCCTGGACCACAGCCTTTTTTCCATAGGTGCTTATCTAGTAACTGCCACTATTTTCTTAAATTTTGTTAAAAAAGCCCAATAAGTTGTAGCGTAAAAGGGTTTTGGTCATCAGCTTCTAACTGTTGACAAGCGTTATGCGTACATACTAGAGTGACTGACCAGACCAGCTCAGTTTTAATGCAGATACAGCAATGCCCAGGGGCTGATCCTTTCGGCTAATACCTAATCACGCCAGAGGCTTCTGAGCAGTGGTACACGCATTACACAAACTTCAAAATACTTGGCTAGTGCTGGGCAGTGTCAGCAGCAGCAAGCATGCTCTCCTTCTATGCACAGTCTTATAGGTGCCTTTGCATAAAAGCCTTGGCACATGCCGATACATCTGATTAGATGTAATTTGCTGTTGTACTGTTTGGGCTGCTGGATCCTGACCCTGCTTTGCTGTGCTCCTGATTGAGGCCAGAGGAGCTGAACAAGGCGACAAAAGCACATGGGTGAGGAGGTGTATGCTTGAGATGGATGAGCAGAGGGCATTGGGCTCCCGGGCTAGGCTCTCAGGTTGAAAAGCAGACAGCATGCAGCTGGGGGGGTACATGAGGACTTGGAAACACAGCCCTGTCGAGTAGGAGCAATGTATGGAGTGGGGAGGGAGGAGGGCAAAGGGCTCCAAGTCTTAATCATGGATTTGTATTTGGGTGTGAAGGAGACATGGGGCTGGGAAGTGGTGAGACAGGTGGTGGAAAGAGGCTCTCGTGCCTCATTTCCCTTCAGAGTTTCTTGCTGGTTTCCAGCTCCATCCAGATCTACTGTTTGTCCTTGACTGTTTCAGGAGAAATGTAAGAGAGCAGCTCTGGGAATTCACGTTTCTTGGCAGAAGTTCTGCGGACCCCCCGCTATAGCTGGTAAGCAATGATATTCTGGGGTAACGGGGTGGTTCTTAAAGGGGATGGTCATGGTGAAAGCACTTTCCAGCCATAGGGTTCAGAGCATCCTGCACCTGAAAGCTACTCTTGCCTTTCAACTGTAATCAGCAGCTCACCTTAACACTCGATAACCAAGATGCATCCTTAAGTCTCTGGACTACAGTGGGAATGAGGGGAGTTTGACACAGGAATGCAGATTTACCTTCCAAGCCAAGGTGCTACGGGAGTGCCAGTTGTCTATTCCCTCAGCAGCACAACCCACCAAAAGATGTACTAGCACTATATACCCTGAGGCTCTACTTCTTGTCTGCGAAACAGGACTGTAGTTCAGCCTGCTTATTGGAGAAGGAGCTTTTTAGTTAAGATTCAGAGTTGTTTGTTAGCCCACCCTGAATATCTTCACAAGTCTTTCCTACAGAACAGGTAACTTGAACCACATTTAGGCTGTGGGTGGCTGATGAGTTTGCGTGCTCCATACTGAGTGCTCACAGAGGTAAGATGGTTTTATTTGTTTCACAACCCAGGGTTTTGACATGCGAATGTGCTTCCTCTGCAGTATCCCATGACAAATGCAAAGTAATTTAAGTTGGCTCATACTTTAATAAGCTCTCTCAACTACCTTCTGTGCTGTAGGGAGAAATATGCACAGAGTAACCATGGGACAGGTAACAAACAGCAAGATTTTGTTTGAAGCCCTAGGAATTTCTATCCCAAAGAGAAAAACAAGCAGTTACACAAGTGACACTTGCATCATAGGATACACTACTGCAATCTGAATGGCCAGCCTGTATGTGAATGTTTGCTAATATGAAGAGATAAAAGAAGGAAGTTAATCTCACTTCCTTTATTCATCTGAACTTTGGAGGTTATGTCTAATCTTGTCACCCAGGTTGCTCACACAACCTGGTGGTGGGCAGGTGAGATGAGATGCTGTGAAGAACAGCTCCTCCAGTCCTCATATACACTCTAACTCTAGTGTTTCTCTTAAATTATCTGCCTGGGCTTTTCTAACATTTTGAGGGGTAAAGTGAGGTGAAAGCAAATCCTTCACTGGGTTTACACCACTTTACTAGGACTCTGAAAATCTCAAATCACATCCCAAGGTCTGCTACATAATTGAATTCTGCGTGAACTAGAGCAACCAATACAAGATTTTTAAAAGCTTGTTAATAACTGAGGTAAGAGCCTCACTTTGGAAGTACTTTAGTCCCGGGTTCAAATTAGGCACTGAACAGAAGCAGAAAGTTAACTCAAAATAGGAGTCTTGGTACCTAGAGCTGCTTGTGTAGCTGGAGACACAGGTAAGTTCGAGAGGAGTAATCGGATGGAAGCAATTCACCTTGAGATGCCAGTTTCTAAGACTGAGAGGAACTCTGAGACCCCTGAGCTGCTAAGGTGGGCACTTCAATAAGTTCCCTCAGGTTGGTGGAATGAATTGACACCGTAGAAAATTCCAGCAAGACTTAAGCTCCTAAATGAATGGGAAAGATTTAAGATGCCTGTGCAGGTTAAACTATTTTCCACTGGAAATGAGACTGTAGGCTGTCTGTAAAGGGTATCTAAGAATTCAACATTCTTCTCACTTTTCTGTCTGGTTTTGTCTGGAACACAAGGACCTCCTGCAGGAAATGCATTAGATGCTGAACAATAAGAAACAGAAAGAGCCACTGGGCACTTGGTGATAGTGTAATTTAAATACAAAGGCTTGTACAGTGTGGGAACTCATAATAAATCTACACTTAAGACTTTCATTTGCAAAAGTATCTGCAAATCAGCTTAATATTTGTCCATCTCAAAAAGCCACAGTATATTCCCCTCTGTTGCACTCCTTGCTGAGAATATTAAGATATTACGCACACAGAAGCTTTTCTTCTTCTTAGATAATAAACAAGTTTCTGCCAAGATACCAACTGGGCATCTCACATTTATATTCTCCTAAAATCTGAGCTCCATTAAAATTCTGACTACAGCAAGCCAATGCTGTGTTGCCAGTCCACAGCATCACATTCAAGAGGTCTCAAAGCTTTTGGCAACCATTGAATTCATCCACACAACACCCTAGTTTCGCTTCTATCTTATGAGTAGATGGGGAAACAGACACAAAGGGGAGAACACTTGTCCCATAGTATGTAAAAAAAGTGAAAAGCCAGGAACCGAGCTCAGATATTTGGGCTCTCCAGGGAATGCTTTATAACTTGACTATGTTTCCGAGGTCCTGCAGCCAGAAGCTCTCCTATTGGGGCAGAGCAGTTTGTTTATGGGTTGAGACACAATATGCTCACTAAGTTTACTCTTTGCTGCAAAATAGCAAGGAATAGAATGTGCTGAATACTGGTCTCTGACCTTGGTAATAAGTTGATTTAATTGGATTTGATTTTTCAAATGTAGCATCTCAAGTCAGCCATAAACTCTGGAATTAGCATATCACATCTCAACACAGGAGAGATTTTAAAGTAGCATAAGGAGATGAAGTCCATGCGCAATGAATTTCAAATTACACTGAGGATGAACTCAGCCATATGCATGTCAAACTAAAATTGTGCAGGCTCTGAGTGCATAAAGCAGCAAAGTTATTAATGGCTCACACTTGCTATTAAGAATGCAAAGTAGCTATTTTGCACCCAGTTTGTTCATACGTCTCTCCACATCAATGACCCATGTGACGGGTCAATAATTCACTCAGCGCATACTGAAAGCCAAGAATGTCTTGCAAGTCAATTACACTTATAGAAATAATTAGGAACACAAAAGTAACTGAAAGATTGGAATAGAAAAAGCTCTGCTGGTGAAATACTGCATACCCCAGGGACAGCAGACTCTGCCCCTGTCTTTAGATTTATAGCTGGTGTTCCTCAGTACCTTCAAAGAGCACTGTGCATGCCCCTGAAAGCAGAGATTAGCCTTAAAAGGGGCAATTTTGAGCTTTAGTATTTCAGGGAATAATCAGGTACTCATGTAACTACAAGCTATTTGCTTCCTGCAGGAGATGTGGAAAAAAGTAGGACATTAGGCAAATAGCTACCTACTGAGATTTGATCCTCAAGATTTGCTCCTGAAATATGTTTAGCTTTCATGGCATTCAGTTGTAATAAATCACAGGAACATTTTAACCAATCTACTAGGCGCTAGCAGACTTTAATTCAGACGCACAAAATTTGCTTCATCAGACCTTGTATGAAAGAGCACCAAATGCCTTTAATACCTCTGACTTGAGCTGGAAATCTCTGAAGTCAGGCTTTTTCACAACCCATGTCTTGGGACCGCAAGCTGACTTTAAAAGCGACGGCAGGGGCTGCAGGCTATGCTATACATCCCTACAAAAGGCACTGGAATGATGACGGCTGTTACCCATGTCATGATGCAGCAGCCAAGAAGAGCTGACGGAAGGAAACTATTGAGATGAGACTGTAATGGGACAAGATGTATCTAGACAGCTTGGTTGAACATCACAGAAATCAGGCTTCAGGAACCAGAGGCAGGACAAAATCTGTCAAAGTCTGCAGTGCTGCCAGCGCTTGCGATCACAGCGCTATATGATGAAAAGAAATCTTCCAAACTACTGGTGTCAGATACTCTTATTGTTGAACCTCAACTGATTAAACACACAGCATCAGCCAGCAAGTGCCAATCCACCTCCCAGCTGGCATGTGACAGGCTTGCAGGCCCAGTGAGCAGAAAAAGGAGCACAGAAGATCAACAGGTAGCAGATGATGTGCTTCAATATAAGCTCAGCATGTCAGATGGACAGATACATGAAGGAGAGAGCCTATATTATCCAAAAGGGTACAAGAACATGTGCATCTGTTCAGGACTGCAACAAATCCTTTCCCTTTTTAACAATTCTATGGTTTCATCATTGGTTTATTTGCTTTTTAGATGTATGGTAAGAATGAAGAGGCTACATTCTCCCTCCCAGATGCTCCCATTCCCTGTGTTACCAGCTATAGCCCACCTGACCGATTACAGCAATCAGGGTGGTTCTTTATACTTCTGAGGTAAAAAGCAAGTTCAAGAAAATTAAGTCCAAAATGCCTATTAATGGAGAGCAAGTCTGGAATGATAGTCCTTTCAACACATCTGCTGAATGACAGGACACAGTCAGAGGCACCTAACACATGCTCATGTATGAAATGGTCTGTTAATATTCCTAAGAGAAACTATGACCCTCAGTACAGAAATTCAAGAAAGGACAACTCAATTGCAAAACAAGAAACAAACTAGCAGGGAGCCAGCGAACAGACAGAAAAGTAGCAAAAGAACTAATAGTAGAAAAGACCTCTATAAACTATATATGTGGGATTAATTTATGAGACCACTTGTTATTAAAGGAAGGGGGATGAGGTGCGCCAAGTAATAAGCAGTACAGAACGTATGCTGCAATGTAGCATGCCTTTAATCTCTGGCAACTGAGCCATGCAAAGGCAAAACTACTTTACACACAGTGCAGTGATATAAACTACCCAAGGAGAGGGCTACACATGTACACACACTTTCATCTTGAGAGAAAGCCTTCTTCACTTTGTTTACATTAAGAAAGCACTAGAACAAAGTATGAAAGAACTGCCTTTTATGTGGAAAAAAATAGCACTAAGTTGTATTTATAGCACACCATTGCTCCTGAAAGATCTCAAAATACTTTGTGACAGCTGTGTTCAGGGATCATTTCAGTTACTACGGAAGCAACATGCTACTCTAACAGGGCAGGGCAGTCCAAAAGTTGCTTTGTAATAAAACAACACTCTACATCATGAAAAAACATTATCAACATTAAAATAGCCTCACAGTTGCATGTAAAGTAGTGGAATTATTCTTATTTCCTTTGCAGTCAGGAAACATGAGTTAGAAAGCAATGGAAATAGTCTGAGACCAGAGTCAGGATTACAGCTCAACAACTGCCTGTTTCCAGACCAATAAATCCAACTTTCCCCTCTTCACATCCTTAACCATTTCAGGTGAAGCTCAGGCTATGGCTGCAGGATGCAGCTACCGTCTATCATGTCACCTGGTACAGCTCCAATTCTTTTCTCTCACAATCCTACCATCTGAGAAACACTCAGGGCTGTATCCCAGTCATTTGTGGTTATCAAGGTGACTGATTTCTAAACTGGCAAAAAACCACTATGCTGTGCTGGTTTGTTGCCAATAAGCCAACCATAGCAGGGTAGATAGGACTATCACGCCTGGCTGAAGCTAAGGACTGCAATAGGACAGTGCTTTTAACACTACATGAAAATATTCCCAAACTGCTGACTAGGATAACCACCCACTACGCTGCTTACCCTGGTGCTATAAGCAGGTGAAAGATTGCAGCAGAGCAACACTACAGCAGTGTGCAGTTCATACCATGACTTACAAACATCTGGCCAGAGCACTGACAAGCTATGTACAGTCATAAAAACGCAGTGGCAGAATTCAAAGGAACTCTTCCTGCTGCAGTATCATCCAGGTTAGGTGCTCGCTTGCCTTTCCCTCATCTTCCTCAGGCTCACGCAGAGGGAGTATTACGGACCTGACAAATAGTACATCAAATCCTGTCTCTAAGGCTGACTGACGGCACAGTGTCTGACCACACAGCAGGGCTGCAATAGTCTGTTCTGAGTATTCTTTTACTGCATCTCTCCTCTGGAGCTGGAATTGGCAATTCCCTGTGATGTGAACTACCACGAGAAGACTTTGTATCACAGCCACATTTGCTTTCTTGCTTTTGTTCCTTTAACACTGCACGGAGTGCAGAGAGCGCAACGTCATGCTTTTCTTGTGCATTGAGTAAGCAAGAACCTTTTTCCAACCACATTGAAAGTTGTTGCGACAGTGTTAAATGTTTTCTGTCATCAGTCTCCCTCACGCCCAGAGCTGGGCCCTTTTTGGGGTTGTATGAAGCCACTATCAGTTTAAATTTACCGACACTTTGGAAAGAAAAAGTGTGTGTGAATGTAAGCTTTTATACAACGAGGTAATGCTGAGTGCTGAGATACCTTGAGACGAGATGCCGAAGCAGGGTCAGAACGGTCACAGTATTCGGAGGTTGTTTTGCCTTGGGTAATGGCTGTCTTCTAGCTGTGTCACTGCCGCCCGAGTCAGCTGCCCCTCAGCCTTCCGGGCTCCTCCTCTTTTGCCACACCATGCTGGTGACAGACTTGACATTGCCAACCTGTAGAAACAAATTGTGAGTTAATGATTCAACCTCTTAAATACTTCAGCAAAGAACAACAAAATGAGAGAACGTGAATTGGCTCACATGACTCTGTCCATTTTCCCTGTGACTTTTATGGTTGGTGTTTATGCAGTACTGCTTCCCCAGCCCACATCTTACTGCAATATAGTTCTTTGGTTATAGATAGCTTCTGCTCTCAGTCATAGAGGTGAGAACTTATTACAGTCTGCCTTTCTCACACATTTAGAGTGCAACACCTTTTTCTGGCAACAAAAAGACTGGACAAAACCTGCCTTCCCCCCTTAGAAAGTTTCAACAACAAGCAAAATGTTTTATTTTCAAGACTTCTCAGTAAATCAAAATTAATTCTCTTAAAGTAGAATACAAAATCAGCATAACACTGTTGGCAAGTTAAATCCCCAATTTTTTTCTCTTGCAACCACAACACATCACACAAGTCCACTGCAATAAGTATTCTTTTTTTTTTTGACCAAAGAAAAAAAGCCCCAAAAGATATAATTTGATTGAGAAATAATTTCTCCCAGAGAGCTACTTCCTATTGAAAATTTAGTATTTTCAGTGGAAACCTAATTGTCTGAAAATAGAAATAGTTCTGTTGGGAAATCCTGCTGTAAAGACAGCTTAGCTCCCAGTTCTCTGTTCTCCAGAGGCAAGATGCCCAGTGTGACTGCATATCTCATGATGCACCCTGAAGCTCATCCTCTGCTGCATGGGAATTCTCTGTCAGGGTAGAAGGTGCTATGGGAGATACAGTCTAGCTGTGGAATTAGTCTGGCACTGCAAAAATACCAAACAATGATGTTTTCCTTAGTGCCTATGAAGTGATCGTTGCTGGAGACTGCTGGCAGACGTTTTTGTCTAGACAGAGCTATTTTACAAGTGCCATGTTTCTAGTAAGTGGTAGGAAGGGAGTGACTGTGGCCAGGGCTGGCCTCTTGCCTCCGTGGCACATAGGGCAGGAAGAAATGCCTCTCCTCCAAATTTACCAAAACTTAAGTGTTTGCTTGTATGAGACATGTCATTTGCTCTCCAGTCAGCTGAAGTCTTTAGGCTCTCTCTCCCAGTAAATACAGCCATGGATTAATTTTGTGTGCAGCACTAATTACAATATTATTAATTGCTAACAATGACAGTAATGGCTTCATTGCTGTAAATCCTTTATTTATACACCTGAAGTAAGTATTTTAACCTTTGAGGACCCCAAACACTCCTGAGCTTTCAGAAAACATGATTCACTTGAGTCTCCACTGCTGCAGTGCCTATTCTTTCATTTATTCATTTGCCTGTGTTCTCCTGAATGAATTATTTCTTCAAGTCAGCTTTGTGAGGGGAAATTGCAGCCTATCTTTTTAAACCATGTATACATGGCATAACACGAGCAACATTCCTGGATGCAATTAGCTGCTGTTTGTTATCACTGAAACCTTACTGGCAGTGTGACTCCAAGGTGCACTCAAGTAACACTAGGGCTGCTCAGCAGCAGAGCACATCAGGTAGCAAACTCTACAAAACATATACAAAGCGTAATGAGAAGGAAGATCCAATTTTCAGGCAGAGATTCAGAAACCCCCTGCTATACGTTGGCAAGGTATTACAGCAGTCTTCCTGAAGTGACTTAGTCCCTTCAGCAACCAACAGCTCCTGTAGAGCCCATACATCCCATATATGTCAGAGTACACGTTTCCTTCCCTTAAAAATCAGGACATGGGGGAAGCAAGGGAGGGGACAGCACATGTCCTTGTTATATCACTGCCAGGGTGGCTGGAACAATCCTGGTTCACCCAGTTTAAGAGACAGAAGGATGAACCCTCCCTCCCCTCTAACTACAGAGGAAAGTTAGCCACTGAAGAGGACTTCTTCATTAGGTACTCACATAAAGCTGGCTCGATCATACCTGTGTGCTCACAGTAATCTGAGATGGAAGATATCTGTTCTAAAGATATTTCATATCATAAGTTAATGCACAGCCCACAGGTGGGCAGGTACCACTTTGCCTCTCCTGCTGAAAAATGGCCATCATTGCAATGGCAAAGGGCAGCTCTTTAACATCTTACAGTAATTCTACTTAGCAGAAGAGGGGGCAAGGCAGGGGATAAGATCCTTTGCTGTATCCACTAGAAATTCCACTTGGACTTTAGGTTGGCAAAATGCAGTCACTTGGGCTGGAGCTGTGACAAGACTCCCAGATTAGCATGCTGAGCTGGATTGAAGGATCATATTTCCCAGATGGAACTGGCATTTCAGTCAACACTTTGGAGGCATAGCCACTGCGTTCAGTGCTCCAATCTGCTATCAGGAATAAATACTTAATGACGACATTGCCACATCCAAGAAGAAAGCTGCCTGTGTCAGCTTGCCAGTACCAGCAGGTCTGGTCCCTTTGCTAACGTGTCCATCAAAAATATAAAGTGGGCGTGGAGGATGGTGTAAATCAGATTCTTTTTAGACATACCCCTAGGGCTAACTGGCTGCTTTAGGTGAGCTTATACTCTTGCTATACTTACAATTGATTCAATAGAGGGCCAGATCTTTTTGGTAGTCCTTGATTCTGATATAATTTTGATATAAGCAGCAGGACAGGGAGACAGCATGCTGCAGTTGTCATCCCAACAGGCACATTCCTACTCTACCCAGGGCAGCCAGTGAAGGGCAAACGAGCTATAGTCTCCAAAGGTCTCGGTAGTAAAGCAGCCAGCAGATAATACACCATGAGACTAAGTGTTACAGTTTGCTTGCTTTTCTAATAAAAAGGATTTTATAAGGAATTAGAAATTGGCTATTTCACATACTTTGTTCAGAGAAAGTTGAACAAAAAGAAAAACACAGAAACGACTGAAGGAAGATCTGAGTTTTGAAAAGGCCTGAACAGGACTGAAAAAATAATCCTTTAACTCTGTATCGCCCTTTCTTCTACCTAAGCTTCTTAGAACTTCATCTGAATCCCTAACAAAGATGTATTTCTAACAAAAGCTGCTGGTTCAGTGGGCTGCTTTTCGGTTACGCTGTCTGCCCCTAATGATTCGGTTCTGCCAACTTTGCTCATACATCCATTGCTGAGAGGGAAGAAATACACGTGAAGCCACGGGTACCAGAACTGCAGGGAAACAGCAAGTGACAGAACTTTGTTCTTGTCAGGCCCCCATCAAACGTTAAACACCTTCCCCTTCCTTCACTCACTGATCTCCTCAAGTGCTGCACGTGGCTGAGATTAAAGGCATTTCCCTGGATTAATGTGCTCCGCACACAGCGTTGCACAAAGGACTTACCCAAAGAACAATTAAAGAGCCTGGTCATTATCCCCCACATTCAAAATGTTTCAAAACAAAGCAACTGACAGCAAGCAAGAGCAAAGAGGACCACTCAGTTACATTTCTGGGTGAGCAGAGGAACTCCAGCTGGTATGTAGCAATCAGGAACCGTAATGATTGTTGTTACCTACTTGCAGAGAAAGGAAAAGGTAGAAATGCAACTGTTAAGAACTAGCTTTCTGGGCATTTATCAAATATTCTGGGTAGAGGGACTGATAGATTAGTTAGGAAAGATCAGGAATTTGGGAACAGAAATCCAAAAGTTTCTGCTTACTCTAGTGATCACTGTGAAATACGAGACTGGGGCAGGGAAGTGGAGACTCCTTGTTTTCATAGCTAACCTTGACGTGTCATCTTTATTCATTGAGCAGTTTTATTAGCAAATGCCCCATTGTTTAAGATTACAAGCAGGGCAGTGCACCTTCTATAAACATATTACGCCTGGGGACAGCAGCAGCTTTGCTAACTCCTGCGACAAGGAATTTCACATGCCAGACAGACAGCAATGCCGCATTTATTTGGGCCCAACAGGAAACGTATCCTGGTAAATATTAGCTAAGATGTAGCTGGGTTACCTTCGCTGATTTAAACTGAAAGGGCTTTAAGTGCTGCATTATATAACTTGCTTTACATAATCTCCCCTCGACAGTCTGTGATGTACTTGCAGCATGCTTATACAGGAGAGAATTTTTCTCCTGGTGAAGCAAATCAACACACTTCAGTTGTGTGTGGGAGCAAGAAAGATTTGTTGAAGGGAGAATTCCTTTGTCATCCTGCCTGAAGGAGGGTGTAATTCTTCTGCCTCTTTGATCTGCTTGGGGGTAGCTTAAGCAGGGCTTGTAAAACAGCCTCTGAAGAGGGCATGTAAGATTTAAAGAGGCAGGAAAAGAATGGTAAGGTTGGGGATCTCTTTTCAAGGTTCCAGTCGATGGCCATGCTGATTAGCTTGCTCTCGTCTCTCCTGTGATGATCATCTGTTGAATTTTATGTCCAGATCCTTGGTCAAATTCCCAAAGATTTCCAATGAAGGCTGAATCAGACCTACCAGAGTTGTGACAGCAATTTATCACAGCCCCTAGCATGAGAAGATGGGTAGATGAGAAACCAGAATTTTTCTTCAGATTTCTTCCCTTCACATCTATTCATTAGGATTAGCAGCAAGTCTGCTGCAGCTCACCTATGCCAAAGGTGCACGCATGCAGCTTACCATGCACAAGGTGTGGCATCCCAGCATTTTGCTCGCTGTTTCTATCCTAGTAATGACAGTCAGTGTTCACATTATTGCTGAAAAGGACAAAATGAATGCCAAGACAGCTGAAGCTGCATGTTTTTGCACAAGAAACAGGGATGTTAAAAGTTAAAAAGTGGAAAACTTCTTGGAACAGTGTGTTGCACAGGAATATTTTAGCTTTGCTCAAACTATGCATTAACATGAACATATTAAAAGTGCGTCAGGAAAATAAAACTTGAGGATTGTTTAGAAAGTGACCTCATTCCCCCCTTCCTCGGATACGTGCTTAAAGTTTAACCTGTCAGCTACATTTGCAACCAATAAATTCAAAAGCAAAAGTTTAAAACAGTGAAAAGCTACATTGCAACAAAAGTGACCTTCATTTTTTTCATCCTAATTTTAATGAGCAGAGGAGAAAGGTGATTTCAGCCTAAGTACAGAAAGAAGGCAACTGTATGAGACGTCAAAACGAATTCATTCTCACTGCTGTTGATACAAACAAGGACATCGTATCATAGAATTTACCTCTGGCTTTACAAGATGTAATTAATTTGTACTTGGACTCCATCATTGATAATTTAATATTTTCCCTTTGCTACCAATTATCATACCTAAAGGTTTTCTCTGGCCCCCATAACTATGTCGAATGGAAGGATTTCTCTTTTAGCCAACTAAACCATTAGGCAGCTTCTCTAAGTGAATCTACATGCCTACAGGGTAAAAGACAGACAGACTTTGCCAAAGACGTGTTCCTTCCTTCATAAAACAACTGCAGTGACAAGCGGACCCTCAGAGGGTGCATGTGCTTCCTTTACTGTCTATTAGGAGTCAGCTGTGCAACTGGCATAGGCAATTATCTACCATTTAAATGGCTGAAGTTACAGGAGACAAATTTCACACTAAATAAATCACATCAGTATACCTAATTCACTACATGCCTATGGATTATCCCCATTTCGGATATATGAAATTACGGCTTAAGGAAGCTAAACAACTCTTGCCACAGATATTTAAGCATGTAATTACCCCCTGAAATCAAGCAAAATTTGGGCGGTCCGTTTGACAGCAATTTGAGCCCAAGCATTTTGCTCCTAGCCAAAAAGGAAGCCTGGGTGGGACAGCGATATGGTGTGGGGTTTCAGGTAAGTGTTGTAGCACCTTTAGCTTGCATCTAAAAAAAAAAATAATAATTCCTAAGGATTGTTTTAGTGTCACCCTCTATTGGGAAGGGTAATGCAGCAGTAAAGTAAGAGTAGCAAACTATTACAAAGCCCCCAGCATTTCCTGATCTGAGATGCACTCTCCAAGTCCAGGTCCTTCTAAAGAAAACATCATCCATAGCAGCTGCAGGTCCCCAAAACGTTCAGGTTTCTGTGCGGCTGGGGACACCGCGTCCTTAGAGACAGAGTAAACTCAGAACATCCTTTGTGTGAGTCACCAATGAGAATATTTTCCCCTCAAGTTCTTAATTTATTTCAGTTGTTTTTAAGCTGAAGCTTTTTGCCCCCAAGAAATATGATTACAGTACACAGTTAAATTCAGCTACATGAGAAGGATTTTGTTTAATGAAGGCTAAATAAATAGGCACACAAGGGTACACTTTCAGGGTAGGTTAGCACTGTGCACTAACCAAACACATCCTCTCTGGCAAGGAAACACATTTTATGCTTGAAGGGCGATACACTCTGAAATCAATTATTTCTTCTAAGAACATTCCTAAGTTTTGGGTCAAAATCAGACCCTAGATCTGTCTGAACATAGCAGGCAATATCTAACTCTACAGTGGATCCACCTCTCCCCATGCCTGCATGTCTGAATAAATCCAACTGGGAATTTTTCGAATGTAGGTTGATCCAAATTCCAGTCTGAACACATCTGTAGTATTTTCTCCATCAATGACTTGTATTCCCTGGGTCTCTTGTTAACATGGCCAGTCACAAAGGGCAAAATTAACAGGGACGGAGAGCTAAACTTTCCTTTAAGAACAGATTTCAGATTCTGATTCTTTAGTCTTGGCATTACCTTTGTGGTGAGTAAACATCCAATTCTCCTGCTGCTGAAATGTAATCTTTTCTTTTATTCTCACCTAAAAGTCCTATTTGAGATGCTTTTGAGATTCCAGAGTTTGAAATTCACAAGCTCAAACCCAATCTATGCTAAAAATAACTACATATCTGGCTTAATTACGCCTTCTCCATCTACTCTTATTTCTTCCTAAATTCGCTACCCACATCACATCCAGGGTCTCCTAATGCCAACGTACACACACACATTTGCACAGACAGGCCCCACTTCATCTTCTAAAAGGCAGAAAGACCTCTTTAAAACCCAGCCACTCCCCACCAGTTTTCCCAAGGTATGTCCACAGTGAAGTTACCAGCTTCTCTATGCCTCCACTTATTCAACTAAGCAGAGGACAATATTAACAGTTGACTGATTCAAAGTTTACTGAGCAAGCCAAAATGATTATTTTTTGCTGGAATGCTCCTTAGGCAAGAATCTGTTAGTTTCCTCATATACTTACTGGAACTTTTCCCCACCAGCTGAGGGAAAATATGCAAATTATATAACTTTTTCCTAAACAAGTGTCTTGAGACTTTGTCAGAATTTACTTCTCGCCTGCAGGTATAAACGAAACCTGTATTACCCATAATGTTTATTATTTCTTACTCTCCAGAACACTATCAGCAGAGGGAATGTTCAACTACCTCCGGAAACGCTTTACCAGCCACATCAAAGAACGTAGCCGGCGACGGGCAAGGCTTGTCTCTAAAGATGGAAGGTGTAACATAGAGTTTGGCAATGTAGAACAGTCAAGGTTTGTCTTTTTGATTGATATATGGACAACTATCCTGGATCTCAGATGGAGATACAAAATGACTATCTTCATTTCAGCATTCTTAGGCAGCTGGTTTCTGTTTGGTCTCCTCTGGTATGTTGTGGCATACATACACAAAGATCTTCCAGAATTCAATCCTTCCATAAATCACACCCCCTGTGTTGAGAATATCAACGGCCTGACTTCAGCTTTCCTGTTCTCCTTGGAGACCCAGGTAACCATCGGTTATGGCTTCAGATGTGTCACAGAACAATGTGCCACTGCTATTTTCCTGCTCATCTTCCAGTCTATCTTGGGGGTAATCATCAATTCTTTTATGTGTGGTGCCATCTTGGCCAAGATATCAAGGTCCAAAAACCGAGCTAAGACCATCACCTTCAGCAAGAACGCTGTCATCAGCAAACGTGGTGGGAAGCTCTGCCTCCTTATTCGGGTGGCAAACCTCAGGAAGAGCCTGCTGATTGGGAGCCACATCTATGGAAAGCTTCTGAAGACCACCATCACCCCAGAAGGAGAAACAATCATTTTGGACCAGGTCAACATAGAATTTGTAGTTGATGCTGGCAATGAGAATCTCTTCTTCATTTCCCCCTTAACTATTTATCATATCATAGATAAGAACAGCCCATTCTTCCACATGGCAGCAGAAACCATTCTGCAGCAAGATTTTGAATTGGTGGTGTTTTTAGATGGCACTGTTGAAGCCACTAGTGCTACCTGTCAAGTGAGGACATCCTACATCCCAGAAGAGGTGCTCTGGGGTTACCGCTTTGCTCCCATTGTGTCCAAGACCAAAGAAGGGAAATACAGAGTAGACTTCCAGAACTTCAGCAAGACAGTGGCTGTGGAGACTCCCCACTGTGCCTTTTGTCTCTACAATGAGAAAGAAGCTAAAGCCAAAGAGAAGAAAGGTTATGACAATCCAGGTTTTGTCTTGTCAGAAGGTAGTGAAGCCAGTGACACAAAAATGTAGTTCCAGATATTCATGGGACTGTATCTTTTTTCATAGTGAATTCACTCTTGAGAGGATTAATAACTTAGTAAAACAAAAAAGAAACACAGGTTTGTTTTTACTGTAAAAACAGCATTTATCTTCTCAAAAGCCTCAAATCAAAGAGGAAAAGAATACCAGTGATCCCAGAACACTATTTAACTCCACTATATATATATATATTTCATAGAATTTATATTTTTATACCTATGGGACATTTTATGAAGCTGCTATGTTGGAATGTCCAACTCACTTAAGTTCCCAGAGGCATGCAAGTCTGTTTAAAAGCCTGAAAAGATGGAGAGAAACTTTAGGACTTGTTAAAAGATACACAGCTGTTGGAACGAGAACATGAAAAGGGGAGACAGAAGGCAAAGCTAAAGAAACCTAAGGGACTTAGGAGCCAAAACCTCAAAAAAAAAAGCATGTTTCTGGTTGCCAAAGTCCTCTGCAAAAGCAGACACTCTGGCTCCAGAACACTTGAGCACTTTTGAACATTTTGAAACAATTGCTTCTTTGAGGCTGGTACATCTACAGAAATGGAGCATTAAGGGATGGCATATGCTTGGGAAGCTAGAAAAGACAGAGCTTGGGCCATCCTGCTGCATCTAGAACTTTGTAAAGCACAACTTCTCTCCTGTGAAAGCCTTTCATTCCTTTCAGGGAAAAGTAGCCAAATGGAAATGAAAAGTGGAAAAACAAGAAGCAGCAGAGACCCACTATGGGACAAGAGGAATTTTGCCGCTTATTTCTGTCTCAACCCTTCAGATATTCTGCTCTCCACTTCCCCAGGAGTTGGCTGACTGTGAAATTAGGAAACATCTGAAGGCAACTGTCCAGAAAGAAGGTGAGCCTCAATGGGGAGATGAAGAACACATTGATTGCTTCACACCTGGCAGAAAAGCAATCCACCAGGAGAAGAGAGGAAATTCCCAGCTCTAGACGTATCCTTCAAAAAATCCACAATGCAAACAGAGATTATCTTTTCCTTTGATGCGTGAAGGTCTTGTTAAAACAAAAACAGAGCATAGGAGCCTCCCACCAACAGTGGGCTTCAGGTTTAGTTCCAAACTGTTCATCTCACCACAGCAAAATGTGCATCCTTACAGGAAACAAGTTCTGCTCAGTGGTAACTAAGTAGTGCTGAACATTTTCCGGGTATGATTTTTGACATTTAAGTTCCCAATGCAACAAGAAGCATCAGTAACTTTTGGTGAATTTCCACTTCCTCACAGCTTCCCCCCCGTTATTTTGCTGAGAGTTCAAGTGGCAGACCAAAGAGTTTTTTTGGGAACTCTTCCCAGTGATGTAATTCAGCTCATCTATTTTCAACATTGTGGTAAAATGGAAGTATCTTTTTAAAAGCTGCTGGACTGAGCGGTTTTAAAAGAAGGGGACAATTAAGCAGGTCAAATGATGACAAGACAAAGTTATTTTGCAAATGAACATAATGTGAGCGTGGAAATCAAACTCTGGGAACCAAGAGTGTTCAGGTCCCAGTCCCAGTGTCGTATCAACTCCTTTGTTGGTTCAGAACAAATCACTTCAGTATGTATCTCAGATTTGACATCTGTAACACAGGACATAAAGTACTTAAACTGTACAAAGAACAATGTTATGAACGATTATGTCACTAAAGCACTTTAAAAGCCAATTCTCAACTGTCTCAATCTTTCCTCTTTTCAATACACCACCATTACACCCTTCTTCACTTCTAGGTGGAAAGGTCACAGAAAGTTCTGTTCTCATTACACATCAGAATTACTAAAAATGGCTGCGCTATGGCTAAAACTATAGAATGCTACAACTGCCAGCCAAAACCTTCAAGGTAATTCACAGATATTGCCCAACATTTTAAGTGTACTGGTTTTGCAACCTTGTGAAATAACAATGTCAACTGTAAAAATATTTTTACACTCCCAATCACCACAGCATCTGAACCCCTCCAACCATTAGTGCCTCTCAGATTGTCTGCTTGGAAGGACAGCCGTTTTATCCTCCAGTCTGAATGGCACACCAAAGCGCAAACAGCTTTGGTGTGCCAAAGGCCAGCCACAGAACTCTAGGAGGGAGCAGGGAAGTGAAATGACATCTCAAGAGTCCCAGGCTTTTCTAAACCAAAAGGCTACTCTGCTGCTCAGTCCTCCCATAGTTGCTGCTGCATTTCCTTTATAGGCTTCCTGTACAGTTGCCCTGTGTGTAACTTCCCTAGAAAGCAGTACTGTCAGTGGTCAAGGCTTACAAGCTATACCTCTTATTTCTGGGAGAAGAGATGCACCAAGATGCCTTTAACAGAAGTAGAAAGATAGTCTTTGCTGTACAAAAAAAAGCAAGTCAATAGGAAATCCATTTAAAAGGTCAAACTCAACTATGCAATAAGGAGACAGGAAAGATTCCTATTTTCTTCAAGTAAAGCTGTTTTGGGATGTTATTGCTAGGGGGGAAAAACAACCAAATACTACTCCAATGCCTGTCCAAGAGGTGGTATACCTCCTCCAAAGTTTAAAGGGTCCCTAAACAATGCACTTTCAGGCATTGGAAAGCCATCTCAAAATCCTAAACCTCTAAGATCTTCATAACACAGCATTTTAACCTTTTGCCCTATGCCTCTACAGCACAAGTGTGAAGAGGCGTTATTCCATGTCTAGAAGTATTAAGTGCTACCACAACTCAAATAGAAGATCCTTGATCTCACTGCAAGGATGATTACTTGTTCATTCTGTTCTGACAGTTACACCTGCCTCAAACGCCAGCTATGCTGCCTACAGTAAGGGACAGGCGATTGTATTATTTCGCATGTTTTGGTATTAGAGAGGGGGGACTGGCTACTGCATGAAGAGAGCAGATATGAGGGGGACACACCCAAAGTTGACAAGCCACGGCTGAGCTCTCAAGCTCACTTAGAGGGGGATCATACTGGGACCTAAATGGGAATCTCAGAATGAAAGCCTCCTCCCATGAGCCTCCTGCTGATTGTCACCTCAGGAAACGCCTGCCAGTCCCCGCCTGCCAGCGGTGCACCAAGCCGAGATAGAGCATTGTAGTCAGAGCCCAGCAGCAGGAGAACAATGAGTGGAATTTCCTCTTTCTGTCCAGAGAGGGCTGTTTGTCACCAGAGAGATAAAGGCCCAGGGGAGGGAAAAAGGGTTATCGGGAGACATGCTGCACACAGTGCCACTCAGGACAGACTCCATAGGAAATCTATTTTGGGGGCTGTCAACCCTGCTGCCATTAAAAGAAAGTTCAGTTAAGAGGATGAAAATAAATTTAATCTTGCCAAGCAGAAGTGGCTGGAGGGAACCACAGACCCGATACTGGAAAACAAAGACTGGTTTCTTTACCCATGACACCATTTGATTTTTACATCTCCACAGCACTCAAGCCTTATGGTTCTCTTCTCCCTCCCTGTCTATCCAGCCCGCAGGCTGCCCATGCTGTCGCAGCAAAAATTAGTCCTTTCCACAAAGTGGAACACACAACAGAGGCCAACAGCCTAGTCAATACAAAGCAAAGGACCAAAGAGAAAGTCCTGTCTCTTCAGGAGAAGAAATCAGACTATGTACTTATTGCTGGATTAAGGCCTAAAGGATTTAGCTGTGAAAGCGTTAGCCAAACAGCTAGGCTTGGGAATAATGTGTCTGCACTAAACTTAATTTATCTTCTCATTTCACAAACAACATGTTTCTTCTACTGTATTTATTTTAAACATTCATTCAAGCTGTGCATAATATTTCAATCATTTTGAAATAGATTTACCCTCCTGCTGGCAAACGAATAAGGCACCCTGCTGACTGCTGGAGAAAGGGCCATTAATTAAAATAACTGCTTTTAGCAAACTGACATGTGCTAGTTAGCTGTCTCCACACACTCTTTGGTAGTAACTGGTGAAAAGAGACCCCTAAATAACAGTAAAAAAACAAACCCTGGCAAACTGTTTAGATACTCATACTGACTTGCGTTGCTGGAACGTGGCAGACCACTGCTAGCTAGCTCACAGCAACTGTCTGGATAACTTCTGCATGTACACGCTTCCTTGTAAACTCAACTACTCACCCATAAACAAGTCAGCAGCATGCAAAGCCCCGACACGAGTGAGAGCAGCTGAGGTGTCACATCCTCCTTCCTCTCCCCAGGCAGCAAACTGATGTGGTTAGACTCACGCGAATTCAGCTGGGAAGAGCCTTTATTTCCCCTTCCCTTTTATTTTGCCCCCTTCAATTCACCCCCACCTTGAACTGTCATGGTGCTGGCCCAATTCCTGTTCCCCACACAAGCGGGGAGAAACCACAGCACAACTCAAGGAATGCGAGCAGAGCCCCTGCTGCGGCAGGGACGGGGGAAGCCGAGCGGGTTCCTAAACCTCTGGTGAATCTGTGCCTACACAGCTTCGTGCTGCAGCCTGGGGAACCTCTGCGACAACACCGTCACTGGCCCTAAATCACATATGTGACGATGTCACTGGAACAAGAGTGAGGAAGGCTGAAGCCCTCTCTCCACAGCTGCCAGAATACACAACATGTTTCCTGAGGCCAAGCTGACATTCCTGTGGTGGAAGCATCTGCCTGGGGAAGCGTACGACTTGAACAAACTCACTGCTGCGCAAGACAGACATAAATTGTCCCTGCTCCAGGGAGCTGGACAAGCAAGGGTAGGCTGGAAATGAGACAATCTCGCTTCACATCTCAATTTGCGTGCTGCTAGCCAAATTTAAGCGCGGGAAGTATTGAAGCCCTGGCTCTCCTGGGTGACCGCATCCCAAGCAAGCTCTGCAGAGACAAAGTTATGGCGTTATTCTGTTATGACAACCCACCACGGAGGCAGGCTAGGGTGCTAGAGACCACGCACGGGTGCTGTCAGAGGGATCCCAGCGATTCCCTAAGTGTCTTCTGTCTTGCTGCCGCTGGATGGCACCCCTTACCTCCAGATCAACTGCACAGCCAGCTCCCACCTCCGCACCGGCAGCACGCCTGAACTTCACATTGGCAGTGCAGCAAACTTAACAGTGCGAACTATGGCAATCTTGAAAGCGCCAAGCAAGAATTTATTGGGACTGTTCCTTATTTTATTACACAAAGTTTAATGCATTTAGTGACTTAGTTTTGGCATGAGCTCTGCTAGCTGGATATATTTAGCCACTTCACAGAAGTGTTGGGAGACTTAATTCACTGCAATGAATTCGGAGGTGATGTGTAAGTGGTGGGTTGGGGGCTGTAAACATCACATCTGCAGTGGCATCTAAAGCACCCTTAACAGAGTCTGCAGTAGGTGGAGTGGGTTAGTAACAGCAAGGCTGGGTCTGGGGAGACCTATATTCCATATGCAACTCTGTTCTGTAACTTCAAGCAAGTCACCGCTCCCTGCTTTGAGCCTCAGTTTCCCCAGCTGTTAAAAAAAGCAACAACACAGGCCACCTCAGGAAAGCTTTGAGTTCTAGCTCTATGTTAGTTTTGCAACAGTGCCCAAAAGTGTCTGTTCAGCTGAAGGCCCCCTCTGATTTGGAATTGTTCCCGGTACATTACAGAGCCTACAGAAACTCACGCAAAGGATTCACTGCCACCGTAGCAGTGTTTGTAAAACCATTATATCACTTGACAGTATCTAGAGGTCCAAATTACTGCTGCTCCTGTTCAGCTCTGTATCAGCCCTGAGCTTCAAGAACTGGAGCTTTAAGAAAAGTTTCAAACCCTTCACAGTAACATACACCCTAAACAGACCCCCCCCCGCCCCTTATTTGTTTTAACTTAACACTATGGTATATTAGCCTTACAGCTCTTGAGGGTGACAAAACCTAAGAGTGGGGGAGTTCAGGGTATTACAGGTATCATCTGCCAACACTCACAGCACAACCTCCTCCAGCAGCCACACAGAGACACTTGGAAAACAGCCCTTGCACTCCCCAAGGGCTGGAGGTGCTGTTTATCCCCATGCTTACATGCCAGTGGCAGCCAGTGCAGGCCTGTAGCAAAGGAGACTCTTTTGGCTTGTGCCTAGGGCTTTACAGCAGCAGGGAAGGTAAAGTATATCCAGCATCAGACTTTACAGCTCCAGGAGACAGAAAGTTAATGAAAAGCCAAAGCAAATAACAAGTTTGCAGCAGTTCCTGGAAAGGAAGAAGCAAGCTTTTGTGTTGAAATAACTGTGCATCAAACTGCCAGAGTCCCCGGGTTGTTCCTCCCCCTTCAGCAACTACAACTTAAAATAAGAAATACAGACCTTCATCCTTTTCTGCCTTCTCCTAGGTAGGGAGCAGCCAGGTCCCCTCTTCTGAGAAAACTTCCCCTGCCCCAAAAAAACCTGTCTGCCTCTTTGCTGCAGCCATTTATACTGGTTGAAGTGGCTGCTCAGCTGCAATCACTCCTGGTCATTACTGACACACCTGCTTGCATGGTGCCCCATTAGGGGCAGCTCGTTCCCCACTGCGGAGGTGCAGTATTGATGGGGGATATTGCTGTGGTGGCCTCAAAGCTGCTTTTCTTTCTCATCTTTGTTTTTGTGGGTTTAGTATCGGGGTCTGTTTGCTACTCTTGGAGCCTGAAAAGCTGAATTTTGCCAAGGATCTCTAACTCTATTCTGATAGAAGAACCTGAGCTTTATGTGCAGGGATCTCTACCTCTGTAGATGACAAAATCATAACACACAAGCTACATTATGCATTACATATCATTCTTCGCATGACCTTAGTCAGAGGTCTCTTAATCCTTTTCTAATATGATAGAAAAGTCTGAGCTATATTTGCAATGAGTTCTGCTTTTACAGATGAAAATCATAATACATATGTTATGCTAGGTATTGTGCAAAAGTATACAAATAGGGTCTTTTGAAGTGAATGTATAAACCCCAGCCCCTGATGTGCCTCTAGACTGCAGCTCTAATTAACACCAAATGCAGCAACACTCAGTCTGATGTGGGAGAACCTACTTTGTCAGGAAGTGGGCTGAATTCTAACAAACTAATTTCACAGGGGTCATTAAAAATACTGTATCAGCACAGCAAAGCAGCCTGTAAAAATCTATTATTGTAATAGTATAATAAAGTGAAGCTGGCTCCTTTAACCCAGAATTTACAGATCTTCTGACAATAGGGGTGGGAAACAGCAGCTGGGTTCATCAGTGCTTTTAATACAAAGCTTCAGGCATAGTCATTTACTGTCACAGTGAGCAGTAAGAGTGCGCATGAAATATTACCAGCTAAGTCCAGCTTCACATCAAATATTTGCACCAACAGAAGTTATGGCAAATTTCCCGCATAGTTAACATCTCGTTAGGACTGGAATATGCTTGTTGGGTGGTACTATGAGAAATACTTCCTTCCCTTTACTAAAGGGAAGGTCTTAGCGTGGGGAAATCCCTCTGCCTTGCAATAGAATTAGGTGCATGTTAGACATCCACAGCTGTTTGGAAATTCATCCTTGGGGTTGAAATACAATTCTTAGGTATATAAAAGCAGTAAGCCACTCGTGTATACAGAGGATGGGTTTTGGCATACGAGGATTAGAGATAGGAGTAATCTCAGATGCTTGACACTAGAAGGATTTGGCATCTCCTAACTTAGAGCATCTAACAAGTGTTTAAGCTGGGAGCTCCATCCTCTAGACTCTAAGCAGTGATTTAGTGGGGATAAAAAGCCTTCAAATTACAGTTGAAAGCAGGTTCTAAACTTGATGTCTGTAATGAAGCAGTAAGAATACCTTCTTGTTCTCCCTTTCTCTGATATGCAGACACTGAGGCAGGTGCATCTCAAACAGAAACAGTCACAAAGATCCCAGCTAAAGGAGCTGGAGCTCAGAGACTGTAAGGCCATCACCAATTCTACTTAATACACAATCTACTTATAGAAGGTGAAATGTAAAGCTAATTCTAGTTTGGCATATTTAAGCTAGATCCCATTCAGTGTTTGAACTTGGGGAGCAGAACAGAAATACTGGGCGAATACTAGATCACTAGAACTTAATAGCTAAATTACCACTGATTTCAATGGGAGCGGGGTTTCCTGGTGAGGTTTGAATTCTGAACTTCGATGCAGAGAAGACTTTCTGCTATCCCTGTTGACTCACAGCTCACAACCATGTGATCCCAACCATCTGTTTGGTAAACTTTCTGATTTAAGCCTGAAATACTTGAATTCCATCTGCCTTGTCCTCCTGGGAAAAGCAAAAAGTAGCATTAGTACTGTCAAATTCCTTGTTTATTTTCTCTCAGTGTGCCCCAGAAACTTGGGTTGGGACGGGAGATCCCCCTGTTATCAGCCCTAGAGCTTCCAACATGGCAAAGTCAGGCTTGTATTGGGGGGTACAAATGGGCTACTCCGATCTGCATGTTATTTCTTGTTCTTTACCTGAGGAATGTGAACTATTAAGATCTTATGAAAATGCTAAAAGGTGGCTGGGAAGCGCCCCACCAGTCTGAGGCTGTCTGGCACACTGGCGTGAGATCTCTTTACTCCGAGATCTCTTTACTCCAAGATCTCTTTATTCCATGGGAATGCAGCCTGCAGTGGGCGGCAAACTCTGTCTAAAGCTAAATATTAGCAAATACTAGCAAAGATTAGTATCAGCAACTACCCTGAAGAGAAGGATGAAAAGAGGCTGAAAGGACCTGAGCTATGGATGCTGCCTTCCATCTCAATCTGGGCTCCTTTAAGATGTTGCAAGTTGGACAGCCAGAAACAGATGCTTCTTAAATCGTTGGTTGTTTTCAAAAGCCTTTTTTTTCACCAAGGATCCTGCTCGTCAAATTTTTCTATCAAAGACGTCTTTGCGCTCTGATAACCTTCAGATTCTGCCTTTAGACGTTTTTGTGCAATCTCAGTCTTCAGATTTTCCTATTACTGGCAACTGGGCAGGCACACTGTATTAAAAGAAAATACTTGATATTTCTATTGATGATGCATAGCCAGAATGAATCTGGATTGCACTAAAATGAAAAACAATAGAGATAAGCAAAAAACCACTCACTCATGACTAAATTGAGCAACTATGGTTGAATACACAAAGGAAGCAGCTCTGTGGTGATTGAACACACTAACATCGCTCGTTTTCAGAGCCCAGGCTTGCTAATCAAGCCGGTGAAAGCTATTGTACTAGAAACTTAGCAACAAAAGGTTGTGTGTGGAGGAAGGAAATGGTGTACTTGTGTAGTTATGTATTTCTAAGGGTTTATCAAATCGGCAGAAAGATCAAGCTATCTCTCAGGACCACCGTGTGTCTGCAAAAATACAGGAAGTGCCTTTGCCTGACCTTTATACACAGTCAGAAGATTCCTTGGCAGTGCTTGTTTTTGCAGCCTCTTACTCCATCTCAGGAATGCTTTGGAGCACTGGCTTTCCCTGGGGTTTGGGGATAGGTGAGAAACATGAGCAGGCAGGCAGGCTGGTAATACATACAGCATTGCACATATACATTCTGTCAATGACTTCTTGAGTACCCTGAAGAGCAAACAGACGGAGATGTCTATTAGGTCAGTTATGGCTCTCGCAGGGAGGCTGCGTGTCCCGGCACTCGGCACGGTGCTGTGACCCCATCGCTGGGGCACCGGGCAAGGGTCTGCTCCCAGCTCTGCCACCGTCCTCGTGCGAGACACTTCACCTCCTCGAGCTTTGGCTACTCTACCACTTTCTCTCTCTCTCTCTCTCTCCATGGACAAAAGATGGAGCCCAGGTTTCCGATTTAGAGACTTCAATAACTAAATTAGGTCTGATAAACACCGGCTCCAGAGACACAAATTTTCTGGAATAAGAGGTCAATATAGTTTCATAGTGATAAGGATTACGATTGCCACTACTATGGAGCTGCTTTGTTTTCCTTTTTAGCTAAATTTAGTTTGGAGGCAAAGTTCGTGCTTTATCTGCAGGTATGAGAGGGGAGGGAGAGAGTGGGACAATAGAGAGAAGAAAACCACCATTTATTTTGTCACATTTTTTTACATCATCCTCTTCATACAACAGTTTCATTGTAACACTTAATACATTTTTTAAAAAAACAAGATTACTTGCAAAATTATATATATTTTAATATCCAAAAAGTACATTGCATATATATAGTAGCAAAAGCCCCATTTCCATGGGTAATTTCCTCATACTTAAATTTTGCGATTATTGCAGTTATGTTACTTATAAACATCCCTAAAGCACTAAGACCTAAACTGATTAGCTTGATCTTATTTTTCCATTTTGTTAAATAATTGCATCAGTGCTTCTGTTTAAAGTTATGAGCAGACTACGATGTTCTGGTTTCAGGCTCTCATCCTGCAATCGGATGCACATGGACCAAATCTTGCACCCACCCAGAGTCCCAGAGGTTATGTCTAGACTAGATATTTGTGATCCTGTTAATTGGTTGCCAGTTAATACAAGTTAGCTAATAGGTTGTACATGTAAGTCTCACCCCCCCATAGACATCTGTTCTAAAACACAAATGCTTGTGGTTTACCCTTCTGTTTATGGCACCAAACCGCC
The DNA here is from genome assembly GCA_020745775.1 of Theristicus caerulescens. NCBI lineage: Eukaryota > Metazoa > Chordata > Aves > Pelecaniformes > Threskiornithidae > Theristicus > Theristicus caerulescens. The sequence continues at coordinate 1,816,497 of CM036575.1, read as the reverse complement.
ATTTGCGGATCATCAAATTAACATGTGCAAAATTAGGGATGGCTGAGAATTTTTGAATGTTTAAAATTGAAATAAAACCCCCTAGCGAAAGTTTTCGAAAAGATGTTATGAGAAGCATTTGATAATTTTCTCTATGAAGTGGTTAAGATCTTTCTGAAGTTCAAGATTTTGGTGAAAAATAATCACAAAATATTTAAATAGTTGTTTTAAAATGCTGGTGCCTGTTTTCAATCAGCTTCAATGCAAACATGTGAGCTAAATGGAGTTAATTTGCAGACAACTATGACAGGCTAATACAAGAAAAAACTCTGCTCTAGACAAACCCAGGGAAATCTGGAAGGTTTCTGGCTACTTTGGGGGTCAATTATGGATCCAATTGCAGGACCAAGGCTATCTCCAACAGATACATTAATCATGTCTTATTTTTTAATTTTTTTAGCAAAAAGTACAAAGCTACAGCCCAAATGTACAGATTGAAAAGATGTACAAATTACATTAAAAAACCAAAAACAACCGACAAACAACTGAGCTGATAGTAAAAAACAAACCTGCATTTGTGACCGAGGTCAACTCGTTTCATTTAATCTTTCTTTTAAAACTGTGAGATATAAGGAAAAATAACTCTGTATAATTTATACACTAATCTGCCTTCTGATTTGTTGACCACTTTGGATGACGGTCTGACAAACGCACAGCGTTCGCGAATCGGTAGCATTTAGCGATCCCTAAGACTCTGGCAGAGCTCAGGGGCCTGCTGTCATTTATTTTACTTCACTTTTGCTTTCAAGGAATGTCTGTGCTTGAAATTAGGTTACTTTTTGTTCTGGTTTCTGATGTTTCTGGAGTTAATACACAGTCTAATGAAGCTGTACACTCTAGAAAAGTTCCTTCAATGCCCTTCACTTCTTAAAATATACATGTACATATATATATATGAATATATATATATATTTATTTTCCAGTTGGGTGAAAATCCTCATCTGCCTTAAAGCTAAGATTCCAGTTGCGGTCCCCTGCAGCCCAACGTCCTCCACTTAATGGTCAAATTGCCTACCCTCTCCACAGCGAGAAAAAAACCCTGCAGTCATCTTTTCCTACGACCCACAGTTGGATCTATGTCTTCTCAAAAGCCTTTGAATCCTTAAAAATTTCTCTCATCAAAAAGCTAATAATCATTCCAGGTAATGGTGAACAATCTTCATAGTCAATTCCTACAGAGGACATAAGCGTTAAAAACCAAAGAAAATGCAGAGTACTGGCCCAAAGAAGCATCCATCTCTCAGTTCAAGACACAAGAGGCAAAGTTACAAAAGTAAAAGGTTTGATCCAGGTATAGCCAATATCCAGTTTTAATTCTTCCCCAGAAAGGCCACAGTTATCCGTTAAGGGCCCCCAAAAAACATAAAAATCCCAGAAGTAACGAAAAAGTCCAACCAGACTGATAAAGGCCACTTGAAGATAAAAGCATCTAGTAATAGCTGCCCAAGTGTGGTGATACATGGGCGTTGGGATGGCGAGGGACATTGGGGTTTGGATAAATGCTTCCTGCAGGGGAGGTCCAATAAGGTGAGGCTGCTCCAAAGAAACTGGATGATGTGACAGGCATAGAAGAAGGGTGCGGGGGTACAAAGTTCACCTTCTGCTGATGGGCATGGTAAGACGGCATGTAGGAGAGATCTGATGGATACTTGTACATTGACGATTCAGTGGGATGAGGCTGAAGAGCCTGGGCAATGCCATGAAAGTCAAATTTGTAGGCATACCTTTTGCCATGCACTTTGGTCATAATGTTCTTATCATAGTAGTATCGGAGGGCTCGGCTCAGCTTGTCATAATTCATGTTGGGCTTGCTTTTGCGTTCTCCCCAGCGCCGTGCCACTTCATCAGGGTCCGTCATCTTGAATTCCCCATTGGTCCCTTCCCACGTGATACAGCTGGCGTTGGAACTGTCCGACAGCAACTCGAGGAGGAACTGCCACAGTTGGATCTGCCCGCTCCCTGCGAGAAGCAAGCCAAAGAGGAAAGGAAATGACATTGTGTTTCCTGCTTAAAAGCAAAGACAAAGGCAGGAAACAGAAGGACTATCTCGATCTTTACTGGGAACTGCTCCTTCAAGCCTTAGAAAGTCTTATGGAGGAATGGATAAACTGTTCCCAGCAAACAAGTTAGTCAACCCTTTGTTCTGTTCATGAGTTTGAGGTCAGATTAGATTTCATAATGGTCGCCTTTGGCCTTAAAATCTTCGGGCTATTCATAAACAGGCTTTTTCCCGAGCATACTGTTCTGCAAAATTTTTCACTGAATAGTTAACACAGTATATTTCAACTCTCGATTGCTTACTGTTTACCACAGATATTGTTTTGGATACCTACAGTTTTTTTTCCAGTTGGTCATCTGAGTTACGTAAGATTATTTCTTCCCCAGACTAGATGACTCCTAGTTTTATTCGGTGTGTTTATAGCAATAGTAAAGAGCCTTATGAGGATGTGTCCTTACAAGCATTCAATGTATACAGGTTTGCTTAGTTCAAGCAAGATATATGCCAGGTCTTGTTCCCCAAAGTCAAGGATTGTTTTCTGCAGATGACATGCTAGGGACAGTTATTATGCGGTGACTTTCAGAGATGTTTTGTGCCTTCCATTCAGCTAATTCATAGCAGACAGTGAAAACCTAACCTGCACTGCAAATCTGAGAGACCAGCATTTAAGTCCCCTATAAAACTCTTTGTAGGGAATGCTGGTTTTGGGTAAGAACACTCAGGATGGTGATTTTGTCCTGACAAAGACGATGTTGCACCACTTTCCTCATTTTTCTGTAAGGATTTTTGCAAAAGCACTTGTGAGAGCACAGCTACTAAGGTCAATGGCTCTCATAGCCTACCCCAATGGTAGAGGACAACAGCTACTCATCCAGTACAGACTGGAGCAGCAGATCAGAAGGAAAGCTAACCTCTTTGATAATGGTGGTCTGAAATTTAAAGATGAACTCACCTGGATTGGCAAGACGGCTACTAGTGGGCCCCAGGATTTGATAGGGATCTAAAAAAAATCACCCAACAAAAGCTATTTCAAAAAATGTTTCATCAAAAAGAAACAACAGTTCGTTATTGTTTATTCTAGAAACCAGTTCAAATTTGCATTTTCTTTCTTTATTCTTACAGCCTCTTCTCCTAGGGCCTGGAACAGACCTAATGTGTTCCTCATTTCTTTTTTAGCAAACAGCCACCAATTACTTATGGAATCCAAAATGGCACAGTGTTTCTGGCATTGGTTTCAGACTTGCCTGCTTTCAAAGTCTGTAATCTCTTTGGACATACCCTACACTTATGTGTCAACTAGAAAATACGAAACGTGAAAAAAAGAAGTGTGGGATAGCAGAACAGTAACAAATCAGGAGCAAATATGTTTCTCCTAATAAAAAGAGTTGGACAGCAGATGAGATTTTCCAATTCACTTGTTAGCAGTCGAGCTTGCTTCCCTCTGAGGTCAATGAAACGTTCACCCAACTGTCCCTTACTGAAGCAAACAGAGCATTAGACAAATGAGAGTAACAGGAGTTTTGTCACTGACTCCAATGAGGCTGAGTGTTTCTTGAAAACCCCACAATGCATTTATTAGGAATGAATTCCTTCCCTTTTTGTGGGGCCTCCTCAGCCCTAACCTTTACACTTCGCCTTTGCTTCGCTCTGGTTTTGGTGATTTGGATCTATAGCATTTGTTCATGGATTGAATCGATGCCAAAAGAACCAACCCCCTAAAAAAAAAGGGATAGAAAGCAGCTGTGCAAAGCAGCGAAGGTGGTATTTAGCTTTTCAAAGGCCCCTTGGGAAACTAGCAGGAAACACTACTGCTTGCTGCCCAACAGGGTTTGCTTTTCTTATTTGGTTTTCTTTGACGCAGGGGAAGCCCCGTTGATTCTGTTTGGAGACACTTGCATTGAACATCACTGCAGCAGAGGTGAAGAGGTAAGGAGCAGACACTTCACTGCTGCAGCATAGCAGCTCCGTGCCCCTAACTGCTTCACAACCTATTACATGGCATGTCACGACGCTTCGAAGGAGATGCAACTGATTCTAGGCACTGCACGTGACTCAGCTGAAACAAGGATCTTTCTTTTGAATGGTGAAGGACATGCATAAAATAGGAAATGTTTGGAACAATTGCTGTCATTGCTCTGTCACAGTTGACTCATTATCCTGAGACTTCCCTGTAAGGCTCTGCCTGTTTGTCCTGTGCCCACGGTTGGTACTGCTTGACACATTTATTCACCCAATCTAGTACAAATCTAATTACTTAGCAAATGCAGCAAGGACAAAATCAACAGTTACCTGGCTGGGGCCGTTGCTGTTCTGTTGTCTTATTCACATTTTGCGTCCCTGCAACGGGGGGGCCTGTAAAGACAGAGAAAGATCTTACATGTACTAGAACAGAAGAGGAGGAATGAACAGAGAACAAGGCAAGTACAAGGTACATTGAACAGGAATAATAGTGGCTGGGATGGGAAAAGTTTTCTTATCCTAAGAGCTGATATTTTTGAAATCGCACTATAAAATTAAGAGATTTCACTAGAAATTAAAAATTTCAGTGTAAAATGCAAATATGCAGAAGAAAAAATATTATGTAGACACTTTATTTTCTGTCTTTTATGGCAACTTAACTTCCATTCTAGTTTACATCCATGTTTTGAACAGAAAACTGGATTTTTTTAAATGTATAAATTCTGACCTTCTTCCATATTGGAATTTTTTTCAATATTTGTTGGAAATGCAAATTCTTTTTTAAAGCAACCTTTTTATGCAAAAACTTTTGGGTTTATCAAATCAAACATTTTGTTGAAAATACCACAGCCATTTCTATAAATCACTTCAACATTAACACCTGTTCCTCCTCTTCATATCATTTCTCATAACAGAAAACCATAACTCAAAGAACAATCTTCACATTTAGAGTGTGCATCGTTCAGAAAGCTGTAAAGCGAAGGAAGAATAATCTGACAGCCAGGTTCTGGTACATTTATTTGCACCCGGTAGTATCTTACTGAGAGTCAATTGTCCCCATCTTGCACTGCTGCACAGGGATACGCCCTGGCCATGGAAGCAGGGGAGAGTGTGGCTCGGTGTCAGCTGGTTATGTTAGCTAGAATACAGTCTTTAGGGACAGGGAACTGGTATTTCTAATGAGATGTCACCCAGAGTGTACTGTGAATTCAAGGACACTATAACACCAGTAAGAAACAAGAACAGTTGTGTAAGTAGGGCTCCTGCAGTAGGGGCCCTATCTGCCTGCTAGACTTTGTGTAGAATCTTACTTTCTGAAAAGTAGTAAGAAACTCTCAGAATCTGCCCAAGTTGTCTATATCTGTCCCTAAAAAAATTACACCGGACTACAGGCAGGTGGTTAACATGGAGTCTATGTTTGTATGGAGGATCTGCTCCTGGCCCCTTAAGCAAATCCTAAAAGTATTAGAGATTTGTGCTGTCATCTTCAATACACGATTCAATAATAAAAATATTTGTGTCAATTTCTATTTCTTTCCATAACACGATTCTAGCTCTTTTCTTACTGACTGTCCCCAAATCTTTTGCCCTTCTGATGCTCATAACACAAGCCAGCCATGCCCATCTTCTCCCACAGTCTCACTTTGATCTTCCATGGCAGAATTTGTGATTCCCATCGGGACAACTTACTTTCGGTGAGGCCAGAATTCATATTACTGCCCCATCCTGTTCTCCTGACTGCATCATAGAAGGGATCTAATGACAAAAGACAACAGGCACAGAGGGGTTGAAATCAACTCTTCCCAAAAAACCTTGCAAGAATCTAGCTTTCTATCTTGGTCCCAGCTGGCTTGGTATTATGCAGATGTGCTATTTTTCCTCTCTCTCATCTCCTGTGCTCCCTTGGCCCTCTCACAAAGGCAGCAGGCTGTAAATACAGCGGTTGGGATTAAGCTATTGGGGCAGTGGTTGAGCCTGATGCATTCTGACCATGAAGTACTGTCATTGCACTCAATGGAGGTTAGAGTGCGACTCGTCCCGCCCAAAAGGAGACCCCCTTTCTCTTATCGCACGATGACACAGGCAGAAAAGGAGGATGAGATGAACCCTTTTGTTATTTCACAGAATACAAATGGTGACTTTAAAACCCAGGGAGGCCAAGGACTTGACACGCACAATAAGGAAGCTATTTTAAGGAGGGGGAAAAGGGGAAGAAGCATCCTCTCAAGTGAAATTCAAAATGCCCCTCTGACCATGCCGCTGGAAAGGAGCAAGCACTGCCTCGTGCCCCATTGGGCTGCACAGCGCAGCGGGGCTGCGCAGCTCCCTGCGGAAACATCCCAGGCACTTGCACATTCCTCCCGGCACTGGGAAAGCCGCTGCAGCTTTGAAATTACAGCCTTCTAGTTATTGGCATGAAAAGGAAAACAGAGAAGGGACGGGAGAGGGAAGGGGAGGGGAAGAGAAGGAGAGAAAGAGGAGGAGGGAAGCGAGGGGAATGGGGGAAAATAGAGCTCATGTAATCTGCCTGTTTTTATTTTTATTTTACTTATTTGTTTTTTCCCTTTTTACTAGAAACCGCAAACCCCACTGCAAATAGATCAGACTGAAAAACAAACCGCTACGGTTTCAGCCTGGTACAAAGAGTGCGATGGGACAGCTCTGAAAGAGGGAGGAGGCAGCCCCAGCCATGCTGTCCCCAGAAGGGAGCCCTGTCCCCGCTCCCATGGCCGGGCAAGGAGCAGCGGGGCTGGAAACCGGCTCGCAGCCTGGTGCTGCCAGGGAACTTGATCCCCAAGTCCTCAGCAGTTGTCAGTGTTGTAAATAAGATGCTATTTGCATGGGTGGCATTTTCCTTGCTGGAAAATTTGTCATGCAAATCCTGACTTCATCTGAGGGCACCCGGAGCTTGGGATGCTGCTCTGTCAGTGACTGAAATCAGGAGAGCAGAGATGAGGTCTGAAAAGCCACTGGTTTTTCCCATGTCCTCTTTGCAGCCAGCCTCTGCTTTCATTTCTCCCCTGGGATATCCTTCAGAAGTATTACAACTGGAGTTATTACAGCAATGTTTTGGGAAATATTTTGAAAAAAACCCGTGAGAGTTCTGCATTGAGGGAGACAGGCAAAACTTCAGAAATTTCCACCGATCGAGATGCTAATGTACATTTTGGTTAGCTCAATCAGAAACAGTTTTGCCATTAAGTAATTTTAATGGAAATGTCACTTACACGGTGATCCTGTTAAAAAGAAAGGTAGCAATTAATTTTCCAACAGAAAAATTCTTTTCAAATTGGGGAAAAAATTCTTTTCCAAAATGTAGCAGAACTCATTGAAGATTTTCAATTTTCTCTGACTTTTTTTGGTCAGATAATTGACCGAAGTGAATCAACTGCTACAAATGGGTTGGTTGATTCAGATGCATCAACATGTTTTGAGTAAATACATAGGCCATCATCTGGATAGATGATCCTCCTCCTCCTCCAGATGGAGAAACTTTGTCACAGAGGAGGAGCCTGCTTTCCTCACAGTGTCACAGAAGGAGTGTAAAATGCATCTCCTGAGGGGTTTTTTAAGCAATAAGTGCCAATATTGCAATCAGATGTGCTGACCAGGCGTGTACTGCTATGGCTGCTTGGGCTTTCCAGGATCAAGGCTTGGTTCTCCAGAGAAGTTTGCCTAAGCCCGGTGAAAATTATCATTCAAAACCTCTCTGAATGGGTTTCCTTGTAGCATACATTTTAGGATGTAAAACGTCAGCTTGAAAGGATGGTGTGCATGTGTCTCAGCCCAGGTTTAATCCAGGTTTAGCGTACCTCAGATGAGCCCCTTTGCCTCAGTTTTCCCTATATAGTCTGAATTATGGAGTGAAGTGTGGGCATATATAGGGGCAGCTGCGCTTGTGTTGTTAGGATGAGACTTAGCTCTGAGCGCGACTTTGCAATGGTAAGAAGGGTTAAGTATGATAGCTAGCAATATAGGCGTTGCTATTGAAACAACGTGTTCACTCGGCTAGTGCAAGTTTCCAGCTCTTTCTCTCCCTCTCAAAAAAGAAAGTCCAAATCCACTAAGCTATTTTTGTTTTGTTTTCACAAAAATCCGTGCAGCATAAAAGAACCACACCAGTCCTCCCAGCTTCCAGGCCCAGACTCTAAAGCTGAACGTGTTTAAAACAAAATGGAAAAGGCAGAGCCAGGGAACCTATCCAGAGACTCGAGTTTCTGCAAAAACAATATCGTTCTCAGGACCTGACGCCCAGTGGCTTGAAGAGATCCTACAGAACTCCAGCCAGACGGTTAGTTACAGGGAGAGTCTTATCTGTCATTAAAACCACTTGGGTTTTGCACCAAAACTTGCCGCGCTATGGAAATTCGATTAAAAGACTTGGACTGAGGTCTTCTTGTGGTGTAAATCAGCAAATAGCTACGCTCAAGTTAGGGGCAAATTTATACCAGCTAAGGATCAGGTCCCCAAGTCTGTTTTAGACTTAAAAGGCCCAGTGGAACAACAGTCCTATGACAAATGTGTGTTCAATACAAAATGGAATTAAAGAGCAGAAAATAAATCATAGATGCTTTCAAGAAATGTCATTCTGCAGCTGTCTGGTTTATGTCCAGAAATTCCCCAGAATGAATGCATACTCTATTATGAGTAAGGTAAAGGATATTAATAATGCTTTGCACTTTCACAGCACCTTTCAACTAAGGATCTCACAGCTTTGCAAACATTCACACTCACAGCGCGCCTGGGAAGAAGGTTAAATATAATTTTATTTATTTACATGCATAAATGCACTTTACTCAGGCTTTAGCTGCCTTTTCCAGATGAAGTGGCTTTCCCAGAAATCAGGCTGTGTGGAACAGACTGTGTAGCACTGGTCTCTGGACCCTTTCTAACCTAGGTCTATACTTTCTCACCCCAAATCTCTCTCGGCTCCTACCTCGCCACCCTCTGTGCCATTTGGAAGTTCTCATCCTCTGCTGTGCAACTCCCCTTTCAAAGCCTATTGATTCCTCCGGAATTAGATATAAATCAGAAATAACACAGCAGCCTGCTAGGTTATGCAGAAGGCTGAGAAAAGGCTTAAAACATGGCAAAATTAGCAAGATCAAGACTGGGCATTAGGTAGGCTGTGCTGTAAAGTTCAAGAGATGAGCTAAATTATCCAAACCTCTCTAGTTTCTTCTTGTCAGACTGCCTGGTGCAACAAAGGAAGGACTTGATGTGGGGAAGAAACTGAGGAGTGTGTCCCAGGGATCCCCTGGCTGAGATTGTGGGATACGGAGGAGGAGAACGGCTGCACGTTGCGCTGTGTAAGTGTAGGAGGTATGGCACTGCAATCGGGAAGATAAGACAGGCTCAACTGAACCACCAGTCCAGCTTTACAGACCTGCCCCCCCCCATCTCACATCTTGAGTGCTACTTTGCTCCTGTTCCCCATACCTCTGGATCATATTTAGTCTAAACAGACTAAGAGGCTCAAATATTGCTGTGGGCAAGGCACAGGCACGCACAGACTCATTTCCCTAAGAAACCAGGCTTAAAATCCCCAAGCAGATTTCCACACCACAGCAAAGGCCATCCCAGATGCCTAGCAGTCCTTTCAGCTTGAATGCAGTCCAATGAACAAGCCATTAGGGAATCTGTGTTTAAGATATGATGTATTAGAGAGCAAACCCTCTCTGATAAGGTTTTAAAAAAGTTCTTAAAATTTTTTTTTAAAAATAGTGTTTTATAAATCTGAACGCTTGGGACGGAGGGGAGAAGCAAGGCGGGGGGGATTTCAGCTGAACAATAGGCTCACAGTCCCTGTGCTTCCTGAGCTGCTCGGTGAGTGCTGACAGCCCCTTCATGCTGCTCTCTCCGTAGGAGCTTTTGCAGTCAAACCAGATTCAGGCACTATTTTGTGCTACCAGCCTTGATAAGGCTTTCCAGGAGAACAACAGGCACTGGGCCTGTAATACCCTCATTTTTCAGGCCTGTTTGTTCTAGGATGGATACAGCGGGGCTGGGTCATTTATGGACTAAATGCTTTATAGGCACTACAGGGGAATCGTATTTGAAATGCCGTCTATGCTGGCATAGTGCCCTTAATTGCAAGCAAGGCTGGGAAGGAACAGCATGGCGGGTTTATTGTATTCATGGCATCGCTGGCAGCAGCGGCAGCTCTTTTCCAGCCAGGCACTGTCTGCTTTATGGACTGCCAGGTCTCACTGTCAAGGTGTGGAGCGACTGGTCTGAGCGTTAGCTCCCTCTGTCAGACCCGTGGGCAGTGTCCTGCCTGGGTTAACTTTTGTAGAAGATGTCTGGGGAAACACACATGCAGCAAGCTCACGGGGGTGTCTAGGTTCCCCAGCATGGTAGATGCTCAGCAGTAGAAAGAGCCCACCAGTCTCTGCCTAATGGAGTTGATGCCTCCAAGGAGATTAGGAAGCCAAAGGATGGAAAGTGGCTTGTCCTAAGTCATGGAGGCAGAGCCAGGAAGAAAATAAAGGTAAGTTTCCCAAGCCTCAGTGAATTGTCTGACCGCTTACTAACACTGCCTCCGTTTCCCTTTGAAGCACACTGGCAGGCTCTGACCAAGTCTGACATGCTGACTCAGCTGGATAATAACAGCAGCGATGACTGTAGTCATTTAGCCATCTTCTATTGGATTCCTTATCACAGCTTCTTGGGGTGCTTTACAAAAATATGTCGTATGACCCCAGCTCACGTGATGGAAAAACCCCCAAACCTGAAATACAGAAGGAACTGCTCCTGAATACCCTGTCTTATTTGGTTACGGAGCACAGGCACTATATTTCCAGACAGGACTTGGCCTTACCGATTTCAGTGAAGCAAATCAGGGGAAGGAGAAGGCTGCAAATTTGAAGCAGACTATGGGATCCATGGGATTCTCCATGCAGAACAGAGTCTGGTTTTTGCAATGAGTCCTTCTGCTTCGGTAGGAAGAAAGGATCCTGGCTTGGTGGCTGGAATTTAAATTAGCTTCTCTAAATGGGGAAAGCAGAACCAGGTGTCCTAGGGGATCCAGACTTGTGATTAGTCTAAGTGGTCACTTGGGGTCTATTTTGTGGCAACTGCTTTATAGGGAGAGAGAGAAAGGAGGGCATAGGACCTCACCGCTTTTCCTCTCGAAGTGAGGTTGTGTGTGGTGGCTCGGACTGGCACTATTCTGGTATCTTGGAAAAGTCCCAACGTAGGCGCATGGGAACAAAAAACACTACTGCTGCAAACCAAACATGTAAGCAAGGCCTGCCAAGCTGCTGAGCGTCCAGCCCTCACACTCCCGTCATTTAACCTCCTGGAGATCGCATTGAAGAGGTGGGGTTGTGTTTAAAGCCAGTTGGAGAGAAGAAACCTAGACTGTGGGTTTCTGGAGGGGCGAGGAAGCCAAAAACACCTCCAACTCCTCCTAGAAACATTAGACACATTGTTTTAAATGATGGCAGCAAACATAAAGGTTGTAGAGTCTGTAAGATTCTTCCTGGGCCCGCTCTGGCTCCAAGTATACGTACTAAATGCTCAATACGTTTGGTGCAAAACCTTACAATGTCGGCAGCAAGAGATTTGCTTAGATACAGATTTTCTTAGCACAAAGCTGTGAAGGCTCTGGATGCTATCATTTGTCTGCAGGAGGTTTGACGGTGTGTGGCAGAGATGGTGGAACAGGACGAAAAAGCAGAGCAGAGTATGACTCCTCTGGCCTTTTCAAACGGCTACAAGAGGTGGCTCATGAAAATCAGCAATTGCCTTCCCTTAACATTTAGCCCTATGGCATAGAGCCGGGTATGAGTTACACGGGTGTCCTAACTGTATACACTGGGACCTTGAATTCTCACCCACAGTATCATTTGTTTTGCAATGAATTACTTTTCAATGTACTATTTCTGCTAATTAAAACAATTGCTTAGCACGTACGCCATATGTCATGCTGTATGTCATTCACAGCCACTATTCCTATGACTGTTCCCATGATTGCGTAAGACTTTCCAGTGCCTTAAAGCACCAAAAACACATTCGTTTCTGCTTCAAGACCACAATGTCCTCCTCCTTGTGCTAAAGAATCACCAGTACAGGGATCATATGTGGAATTAAGTAACTCTAAGTCTCTCCACTAAGAGGAAGCAGCTAGCTGAGTGCAGAATAATTTCAAAGTAACTTCTACTCTACATTATCAGACTATTTGATTATTTCACAACTGAAAAAAAAAAATTGTCAAACATCTCTACATTGCTATTAGCCTGTTTTACAGATGAGGAACTGACACAAAGAGTAAAGTCCAGGCTTGGAACAACATTGGTTTTTGACTTGAAGTCAACTCGGATCAAGTGAGAAGGGACTGACTGCTGATTTACATAAGAAACCTGTTGCAGAGCATGGACATGAAGAACAGGTTTAACTTGGGAAATCTCTGAAAGTAGCTGAGAGCCCGGTTATGCATTGCTATCCTTATGGAACTGCAGATCAGAGCAATCAAACATTTCCGATTTAACTCCTATTCTAGATCCAGTGTTGGATTAAAGTATCATGGCCGAAGCCCACTTATTTCCAGCATCAGACAGGATCTGGAGCTTAACATAGTGCAAGCACAGAACTAGGATTCAGGATTTTAGAAGGGCACTCATTCAGCTTGCACAGACAGGGGCATTCTTCGGCTGGTCCTTGTCCCTTCCGAAGCAGGTCACTCCAGCTTGAGATCTGTGATCCCTCTCCCTCATTAGACTTAGCCTGGCAGGGTGACACGTAGGAGCTCCTACATGCTGCAGCTCTAGAGCCTGGAGCTCAGCTCCCCCACTCGGAGCAGGGCTCTGACCTCCAAAATTTGGAGTCACTCCCCGTTTGCTTTGAGCCATAGGCGACAGCCCCCAGTTGTGCAAGTGTGGCTAGAAAAACATCCCAGAGCCGTGCAGCGGTGGTACTTCCTGATTCACATCTGAGTTACCCTGTGCAACACTTACAAAGACACATTATGAAGAAAAGGAGGAAGTAATGAGAATTTTTGTTGTTGTTGTTGCTTTTTTTAATATCAGCAGCAGAAGTCCCAATGCACAGTGCATGAAGAGTGAAGTATGCGTCCTAAGAATCCCTCCCAGAGCCAGCTTTGCAAAGCAGTCACTTCCCAGTCAACATACATGTCACTGAGCTACGCAGGGCTGCAGACACGGGGAGCCACATGCAGACAGGCATGCTACGAGCAAAATTGCAGACGCACAATTGCACATTCCAAAAGGCGCATTTCTGAGCACCCTCTGCACACGTATATGCACATTCATCCAAAACACACACACGAGTGTGCACAAATACGCAAACAGCACTGTGCGTATTTTACCACCCAGCACACAGTGGGGTAAAAACGAAGAGTTAACGTGCTTGCAGTTTGCACTTATTGAAAACTACACAAATGCAGAAGTAAAGAAAAAGAAATGCATATTCACAGAGAAAAAAGCTAGACGCAGCAATACGCACATAAGAGAAAAGGGAAGGGAAGACACACATGCGCAGACATTGCAGCTAGCATTTTTACAGCATTTGCCCATTTAACTCATTATCAGGAAACAAAATTAGTCTTGTCTTAGGAAACAGCCAAAGCGCTTCCAAGAGCTTTTCACAGGAGGGACTGCACACCAGCAAACGTGTAACCCCCCCCCTACATGTGCAATAACATTGCTTGCAGTGCACCCTAGGCAAAAAAATAATAGCTCTTTTGCTGGGAGAAAAGGAAGGATAATGGTTACTTAGAAAGTGCTCCAGACAAGCTGTCAGGTTGAATTCAGAGAACTGGAGTCTACTCTGGGACAGCGCTGGCTCAGGGTGATCCCTTGTGAGTTGGGTTTCCTGCCTGCTACAGCTTAAAGACAACGATTCTTTGTTTCCAGTTTTTCTGGTGAAAAAACACACGCCTGCCTCCGAAGAGGGTCAGGGAGAAAGCAGACAAAACACTAACTCTGGAATTTCAAAGGAAAACAATTAAAAAAAAAGAAAGAAAAAAAGAAAAATCCAAGAGCGCTAGCTACTGTCTCTCCTGAAATCATAAATCCCTGGTTTGGCCACACAGTCGCAATAAGAGAAGCACCAAAAAAGCCTCCCCTTTTTCTGCTACGGAGCTAAAAATGGATATTTCATCACCAGGCACGCAAATATCATCGACAAATGTTTTAGCATGTACAGACAATTAAGAGGGCATAAAGCTGCAACTGCTTTTTCTCTGACACGACTGAGACTGGAGGGTTTATAACCTTTGCTGTGAACAAGGGGCCTTACTGACACACTCAAAAGAAGGGTTTACTGAAACTGGTCAATATTTTTCACATGACAACCTTTTAGACCTGAAAAATGGCCTTTTCAAGGGAAGAATTTTATGCAGGAATTTGAGATTTTTTCCTGTGGGAACCGTGCTTATGCAATCATGCTGCCTGTGGTCTCTTTGCCCCTCTCTCTCCAGTCCCCAAAAACTTTTGAACCTGCCACCCAAAATTGTCACCGAATTTGCCAAGCGGGAGAGATGAGTTTTAAAGAGTGCCTTTAAACCGCTGGGGAAAGAGGGGAGAGATCGCAGCCTGGACTGCAAGAAAAGCTGCTGCACGGACTCATATTTTGTTAGGTACCAAGGAACCTGCGTGAGAGAGATCGTATTAATGCTCCAACACCAGGAAACGCTTCCTTAGGGGCTCACAACGCACAGGGGTACAAACCCGCGGGAAACCACTCTTTGTGAGTTTCAGAGCTCACCGATTTGTTTATCTTCTTAAATTTGCCAACAACCGAACAAAACATACAAGCAAACACACCTTATACCCAAACATCCATATTGTTCACACAAACACTTTTATAATGCAAACATAAACACGTAATAGCCACAAATTAAATCCTTATAATTCATCTCCTACATCCATATTTGTGTATTCAGATACATATTTCTTCCCTCTTTGAAAACGCAGAGAGCACATCAGCTTTTCCTACGTTCTGCTTGAGCTTAGGTTGGATTTACGAGACTTTGGGCTAGTGCTGGTTTACCACTATTCTAAGCTAACTTAAATTGCCTTAGGCTGAGCCTGATGTATGCAGAGGACAGTGCTGGAGGATAAAGACCTGTGCTGAATCCAGATTTTTAAACAAGATCAAACCTGTAATTTGGAAGCAAACAGCCACGCACAATCGCTCCACTAAATTCCCACACGTGATGCGCGGGTGCAGCCCTTATCAGCCGAGCCTTCCTTCATCCCACCCTGCCACCTCACTGCACAAATACCCACCTCACTGCACATCAGCACATACTACAAAGCACCAGATATACCACACCGGACACTCCCACCTGCCTGGTTAGACACGTGCAATTTTACACATCAACACGTCATGATTCGGCCTCTTTGGAAACTGCCAGCGTTGTCCTCCTTGAGTTCAAACCCTGCGCAGCATTTAGGCTTGTATATTAAACACGCAAGTTACACAGACCCCAACATGCTTAAAAGTAAGCATAGACTTTAAAAATGTGTTGGACTGAGGCCAGAATGCTCACAACCATATGAGGGACAGCCCTTTGGCCTCCTAAATGATGTTGTATGTGAATATACTTTCCATTTCCCTGTGGAAACCTACTTAAAACAACACCATTCTGAAGGCGAGCAATTTAAAATCTCCGCGGACTTGGGCAGATAATGTAGTCTCAGATTCTTCTCCCATGTCTCCGGTACCTACAGTAGGTCAGTCACTGCTCCAAAGAGTCACGGAAAATGAAACAGACCATCTCTCCGGTGGAGCGCCGGGAGTGGGACACAAATCTTTCCATTCAGCAATGAGAGCAACCTCGTTTCATTTTCCAGAAAATTGTTCTCTAGCCAAAAAATACTGGTGATTTTCATTAGAGCAATTTATTTCTCAAAGGCAGCTGAAGACAATTTGTACCAATGACGCTAAATACCATACTTTTGAGTGTTTATGAGGCTGAGAAGCAAAGAAACTCAGGCAACAAGAGTCCTTTGAGCACGACAAGGTTTCTACCTATCCGATCTGAGAACAAAATGCATATGCTTTGTGCACCAGCTGTGTAAGTTTACGGTATCTGTTTCTGCTATGAAAGCAGTTTAACTCTCCTAAAGCAGTGCTACAGGTTCTTCTGTATGCAGAGCTGGCATTGCAGAAGAGAAGTGAGAGGGGCAGAAAATAGAAGGGAAAAAGGGAGTAAAGTCTGCAGCTGCAACCAGCCGAGGCGGTTCTGTCTCCAGAGCCACGCACGAAACCCCATCCTGTGGCAGCAGTGGTGCCCTTGCCAGCATGGGCCACGGGTCCAGTGGTGCCCTGTGCTCCTGGGTCCTTGCTGTGGCTACAGAGCACGGCCTGCTATGTCTGTAACAAGTTCAGGAGAGAGCAGAGCCGTATGCTGCATCTGAAACATCTGCACCTGTCTGTGTTGCAGCCATATCTTTTTTTTGCTGTGTAGGTTCTTTTTTACAGTACGTGGATGGGATATGTTGTATAAAGCATAGCGTATGCAAAAAGCATGCATTTCTCCCTGGAATTTGCACAAGCACGTTATTTGCATTAGATATGTGATCTGAGAGAATGTGCAAGAAAATAGTGTTTTTCTCCTGTCTCTGACATGTATTGTACTATTTCATCACCTCCTCCTGCTTCTGAATCCTCAAGGGAAGGCAGTTAGAAAAATTTGTTTGTTTTTATTCACAGGCATAGAGAGAAGAAATATTAACAGGACTAGTAGATTCAAGATGCATTAACATAAAAAAAAATGTTTCATTTCTTGAGAAGTTAAGGAGACAAGAAAATACTTATAAAAAATCATGATTTTTAACCTGAAATGCCTTTTCCAAAAGAATATGATCATCTTGAAGACAGCCCATTAAAAAACCTTAAAAGGAAGCAAGGAAAATCTTGTTGCCTAACAGACTAGACCGAGGCTGAGGAATTCCAAGTCCAGTTTTACGTTCATCACGAGTTTCTTCTGCGATATTGGACAAGACACTTGACTCTGCTCCCCCAATTCCTTATCTGTCAGCCTGTCATGTTCACATGTCTCTTATCCTGTCATCTTATCTCGTGAATCAGTTACAGCAGGTTGAAGTGGGTCGCTTTATCCTAGAACAGTATTCGGGCATCAAATGAATGCAGAGGAAATTTATGCATTGTAGGAAGAAATGGATGAGGAATACATGGGATTTCAACATTTTGATGCTAGTTCTTCATTTTTATTTGACTGTCCCATGGGTGTGTTTTGTCCTTTATTGACACATGATGAAAGTACCATGTAAAGTTAAAAACACCTAGCTGACAGAAATCAAATGCGAACTTCTGTCGGCTGTACTAAAGAAACACACACGAGGGCAGTAAAAATGGAGGAGGAGGAACATTTTTTCCCTCAAATTTCTTTCTGCTTGAGTGACTCTAGGCCCAATTTGCAAAGATAAAGGGTATAAAAAAGAGGACTGCAATTTTACACGGAGCATTTCTCTTTAATAAAAAAATTGCAGCTTTCTTCCTTTTATTTTTAGCAACCACCTGGCTTGAGACAGAAAGAGCAGTCTTGGATGTGCGTGTATGTTTATGGGAGAAATTGTGGAGGAACACATGCATGTGTGTCTGCTTTATTCAAATAGGAGCAAGCCTAGCTTTTATTAATTTTAACTAGATGACTGTTAGCACCAAAATAGTCACAGAAAAGCCTGAATGGCTTCGTCTCTGTAATGCATCATGTTTTATCGAGTAATGCTGGTCTCGTAAAAAGAGAGCATCATGCCAGGGAACAGACGGCTCAAGTGGATGGTTACATGCTGGACAAAAGAAGCTGCTGTAAAAAGCAGCACTGATATTGTGTCCAGGGTCCAAGACAGATGTTGGAGATGAAATGCAGCATGGTGCAATGAGAAAGAAGTGCTGGCTCTAAGAGCAGTGCTAGTCAATGAAGCAGCCAGACACACCATGCAGAAGCTTGTTAAAAGTGTGACCTCAGTTTACTGTAGCCTTTCAGTGAAATGGGGGGTTTGTCTCTCCAGCTGCTTAAATAAAAGACTTTTTGCCTTTTCCCACTATTCTTTGAAATGCAAACTTGTAGCTCATCAATGAAGCCATGTTCTCCTGAAAAACATAGAAATGTTCATATACGAGGTGAGGAAACTGTCTCGGCATGAGAGCAGACTGCTTCTAGGTGGGTTATCTCATATGACAGACGTGAGATTTCACACTTTTCCCAGAAGCTTTTCAAATGGAGGAGCTGAACACAGTTCAGTGAATGAAACCAATGTTCCTGCAGTTACACAAAGGGAAAGGAAGACCAAACTCAGAGCTCCTAGTCCTACACAGTAAGTTATAGAGCACAGGACCAGATTTTTGGTCTTAAACACCCTGTTTGGCCTTTAGCAATTCAACTCTCCGACTGTGACTTACTGTCTTATCTCGGTAAGGGATGTGCATCATACCCATCACACCAACTCCCATAATTTTATTGTGACTGAGAATCCGTTTTTTCATTAAAAATAAGAAAAAGGAATAGGACTGTAGCTGCAGAGGAAAACCTGAAAAACCTGACTGAAGGATATGCAAACAACTCAAAAGCCTGAAGGAGCCTCAAGTGTGTTGTTAACTTTTAAACTTCAAGGCTTCTAAGCTCCATCTACATGATCAGAATTTCTAATAGATTAAAAATTTGGTGTTATTTGAAAAAGAAAATAAAAGTGTCACAAAGATACACTTGGTCTTCCTTGCTGGTTAAAACCAGCTGACAGATTCATCAATGGTTTTGGAAGACCTGAGTGGCCTTTATTCAGTAACGGAATTTATTGTAAGAAAATTTTATCCTTTCAACTATGAACTCACTCAGAGAGAAATAGTGTCTCAGTCCTTGCTATATATCTGAGATTTCAAACTGTTTCACATAAAGAACAGAAAATATGCCGTTAGTTCATCAATGCAGTAATACACAAATGTGAAAATGACAGATATACATTTTATACCACAACGCTGGCTGGAGAAGCAGAGATGTGATTTTCAGGATGGACGGAGCTGCAAATTGTGAATTATTCCGTTTTAACCATGCTGTGCATGCATAGGAGTTCAGAACACTTTCACGCCAAGGATATTATAAAAAAGGTCTAGTTTTAACCCAGTCAAAAACATCATGAGAGCACAGGAAGCCAGGACATTTATATGCAAAAGACTGACCTTCTTTGGTGGCAAGACGTGAGGAAGCTTCTGTGTGGGATGGAGTATTGTAGACCAGCAGTGAGCTACCTATAATGAAAAGAAAAGGAGTTATTGCAGTTTGAATGAGCTCTGCCAGTGGGGAACCATGCAGGCAGGTGGAAAATGCTATCACTAGGATCTAAAGACCAAATTTTTCAGACAATTAGGCACACAATTTCTATGATGGATACGAAATTCTTTTAAAAGCTTGGTAGCTGTATGTCACACACGTGCTACTGTTTCTCCACTTGCAAATCAAAATAAAGCATTTGCCTCCTTCACTGAGCACCTTGATGTCCTCTGTTGAAACCTGATATAAAAGGATGAGGTCGTATAGTACATTTATACAGGTACATTATCTATCACAGCAGAGCCTCTAGAAATTACTATGGCACAGATTGTATTACAGGATAAGGAAGAAGCTTTCCTCTCTCTCTAGCTGTGATAGAGAAATTTCCTGTTTGAGGAATATACAGTAGAAGTGACATGAATTGCACTGTCAGGATCTGAACATTTTTAGAGTGTCACATGCTTGGTTTTGGGCCAACGGCTGCAAAAATCTCAGTGGTATTCCAGCATGTCCCATGCTTTGTGGAGTTTGAAAATAGCTTTCTTGGTTCAGAGTGGCCTTTCCATCCAGCCCCACTTGAAACAAAACTGTTCAAGAGGAGCGCAAAAAAGATCCCTTTGGAAGGGTCTTTGTTTTGCAGTCTCTGGTGGAAATGTTCCTTTCTAAGCATTTTACTTTGACTCTCCTGCAAACTCCTCTGGAAATGGCAGAAGAGGCCCTGTGAGCTCCTGGAAGCCAGCGTGTAATACACATTTCATGGTTGTCTAGTTATATGTGTTTACCCTACATAATCTTCTATGCTCACCTTTCCTACAGCTCTTTGAAAAAGTTTCCACTGCATCAGGCAGTGACACTGATAACAAGGCCCAGGGCCCTTCTTGGTAGGGACTGATGATGTGAACTGGAGCAGGGCAGCAATCTGCTGTGGATTGGCATGGACGAGAAGGGCTTTTACAGACACTTTCTGCTATTCATATCTACACATCCCTCTCTTCAGTGAGATTCTGTCCCACTTAAGGTGCTCAGTCCTAAGCAACACACCGCAAACAGTATAGATTTCTGTATATGCTATGCTGACCCTGAGCATCCCCAGATTCTTTGGCAGGGCTAAGAATACCTCTTTTGCAGGTACTATAATACTAACTGATGAGGATCTTGTGACTAAGCCATGCAGTCTCCACATTCCTCTAATCCACATGATCCCAAATAACACTGACCTCACTTGCCCCTCAGTAGTATTCACAGTATGTCTCACTCTCCTGTGAGAGCTGAGGATTAGGCAGTTCGCTGCCAGAAGTAATAGCCATTGCAGGTGCTGGGTCTCATTAGCCGTGTGTTCCTATGGATTTCTTTTCTTCCCCAAATGCAAACAAAGCCAAAGACGTGCACAAGCCAGCATATACACCGAGGCAGAAGGTGTTGGAAAAAAAAGCCTGCTCATAGGGAGTGGAGGATGGATGCTACCAGATGCTGCAAGGGAGGGGATGTTTCAAAAGACCGGCATGGATAACATGGTAAACTAGGAGGGAAGGAGTTCAAAGGGATCCCAAGGGTACCTTGACTGTGCAAGCTGTAAGTAACCAAGGTGATTGGCTTAAAGATTTAGAGAGATTCGCTGGTCTTTTGCTGCTGCTGGAGGAATTGCAACAGCTTTGTCCACCTAACTCATGTTTTCATCAGATGGTTTCTGGCTTTGGCGTTTCTTTCTTGAATATCTGTGGGGGAACTCCTGTCCACCGCTCTTTCCTTTTCAGGTTATTTGAAGTAGATCCTGAATGCAACGCCCAGCCGAGCTTGTCCCAGACAGGGAAGTGCTGGGGAATTCAGAAACACAGTTTTCTATGACTAAATAGGCTGCAAATGCCTGGTTGCACTGACTGGCTGAGGAGGTGGGGGTGGGGTGATGAATAGCGCTGAACAAGCCTGTACGATCAACCTATAGCTACTTTACGCTAAAAAATGCAGCCCAAGTCACTGGAAAGGGACGGCGCCTCCCCCAGTTTAATTGCTAAAAGTTCTCACCTTTGCCCGACAGTCTGAGGTTTCTGGTGGGAACACCACAGAAAAGGAAATGTGTTTCCTATTAAGGGTTTTGAATGAAGGAGGAGAAAGCCAGAGACACAGCTCAGGACAGAGAGAAGCAGACAGACAGAGGCCAGGCTGCTCCCTCCCTTACTCATTCTTGGGCAAAACTTTGGCTGAGATGAATTTTCGTTTTGTTCTTATTCCCCCTTCCCCTCACTGGGTCAGTGACAGCTTAGATTATATCAGCTCTTTCTGGAAACACTGGTATTATTTATAAAGTGCAAGGCTATTCTCCTATAATTAATATTAAACATGTTGTCTCATGGTTCCTCCCACCTTTTTCTTTCTTCTTTTATTTCCCTTGTATTAATTAAAAAGGAAGATGGCAAAGGAATGAAAACCAGAGCAGGAGTGTTTATTCCCCATAAAGTCTTCCTTTTCACAAGGCAGCTCATCCTTCTGAGATGCAGGAATAGCTTGGTTTCACAATCTTGAAGTCTATTTAACCTGGAATTCTTTTTTATCCTGACCTTCTGAAGGCCATGTGGCCTTCCCTCCACATCTCCTGGTAGAATAAGGGTTCTGCTGCATTTAGCAGTATAGTTTTGTTTGGCATTAATATATGGCTCGAAACCACAAAGCATTTTCTGCTTCTGCTTCTCACCACAGTCTCATTCTTTCCCCTTCAGGCTCTTCGTTTGTACACACCACACACAACCAAACCCCGATAACTAGAGAGGAAAAGGACAGGAGGTGACACTTCAGGCTTCTTTTGATGTTCATCCCAAACATAGCACGAAAACATTCAAATCTCCCCTCCCACTGCCCATTGGGCGAATGGAGAGATTCACCAGGCAGACTGTGTTTGAAGATACTGGCACAGCAGTCAGTCAGTCTGGAGTCGGAAGGTGCAGGGGGATGAACAAGAAGAAAAGACCAAGGCATGGCTTCACAATTTCAGAGAGGAAACTGGAAGAAACACTTAAAGAACGATAATTGTTTGAGGTGGGGGGACAGTAAGTTCCCTGAAAAAACTACTGGGGGGTGTTTTGAGAGAGTCCAAAGGATAGAGCGTGCTGCACGAGTGGGTTCTGCAAGTCTGAAATCTCCTAAAGATCAGAGACATGTGAATTCCTGACTGCTTCAATAGGTTACGGAAACAGGAAACAACTGCACGATTCTGATCCAGACCTAAGTTTTGCCTGAAGACTAAAGGTGCTGTGATATGAGTTTGATTTAGTCTCAACTATATTAAATAACTCACCTGAACCTTCTATCTCCAAAACTAAGGTTGAGCTTTTGTTGAGCTCTTGCAGATGTTACCAGTTTATATTTTCAATCTGGACTCAGATGTGCCAAAATAATGTACTTTATAGTCAGTTTTAAGAATGCTTTCACTCTGATCAGGAGCGTAAAATGTTGAAAACCTTCTGAGGAAGCTAATTTTCAGGGGGTTTCCTTGCCCGGCTAGCAAATGGGCTCAGAAAGTTCAGATCAGCTTTGTTTCTTGGAAAACAAACACTAAAGTTTAGGATTCACTAGTCATCACTTATCCAGCTTAACATCCTGAGAGGATGAACACCTTTCAAGAGAGAGACTGGGCAGATGTAATCTAGCCTATAGATCTGCAATTCCCCAAAGTTCTCCTGTGTTTTGTTGCCATCATGTATTCTCCACCCTAAGCAGGAGCAGAGCTGGATGTCTCTGAAACAAACAACCTTACAAAAGGGGAAAATTCATGAAAAAAGACCATCTCCCCATGGCACTGAGCTCAGAGGCTCGGCACTAAACATCCGCTGGAAATCAGTCTGGAAAAACAATAAGCTCCTTTCGAAGGCGTTACTCCATGAGGGAGTTAACCAGCAATCCAGAAACCAGACTGTCATTAGGCAGCGCTAGGAACAGCTGCACGGAAAGGAATGCTCTTCAGAGGCTGCCCGACCTCCACTCAGACAGGAGCTTGCTTTAATAAGGACAGCACTCGCATGACGTCTTAGAGCAGCCCAAGGGGCTGAACAGAGAGAAATTTATAATCGTAAAAGCTGGGGATGGACTGGGATTGAATTCTCCTTTCGTATGCATCCACCTAAAATTGGAATAGCTAATTTGTCTGAATCCAGCAAAGTTGCTCAGGTTTTGCACTAGCTTAATAGCCTAGAAATCATTGTAGGCATTCCCCTGGCAGAATATTATATTTTCATGATTATTATTCAGCATGCATTGCAGCAGCACTTAAATGTTGCAACTGCATTAGGACTCTATTGTGCTGGGTCTTGAGAGACATGAGACACAATCCCTGTTCCACAGATTTGCCACCTCAAAAGACACGACCAACAAGAAGGCAGGATTACTAGCTCCATTTTACAGAAAGTAAGACTGAGGCACAGAGGAATCAAGGCAAAGGTTTATCCCTCCTACTTTCAGGCATATAAAGGTTATGTGTGAACTAGGGGACTACTATCCTGAATTTCAACGTGCCCTGTTGCTTCTTTTCTATAAACAGAGACCAGTGTGACCAGACTTCTCATTTAGGGACTTCAGGTATCTAAAGGTAGGTAGGATCAACCAGGAATTTGCTCCCGAACAAATGGACAGCAGCAAATGGTAAAGGTGGCAATTGAATCCAGGTCTTCAGATTTATGCCATGAGAGCACGGATGCAATTCCTCTGAATCTCTCTTTGAACACCCCAAGTAATGGGATCCCTAACACTCGAGACTGTCACCGAAGATGTTGTCTGGAGCTAAGGCAACAGAAGAATTCAACCCTTCTGCCAGCCTTTTCAAATTCAGCCTGGTTCTTTAATTCAAAAACCATACAACTCCTTCTTCGTCTCTTTCTGTCAATTCTCAAGTCTTATCAATAAGACAATTCAAGTGTCTCACTTGAGTATTTATCTTGTGGGAATTTAAAAACATTTCCGGTTACAAAGCGTCTGATTTGCCCAGCCAAAGTCAGCAGGTTTGGCCAAAGCAGCACTGGCTTCACAAAACTGCCTTACGATTTCCCGTAAAAGTGTGTAATTCTGTATGCAAACCTTACTTAGAAAGTTAGTTTGCGTCTGCAATAACCTTGAAGCGTTCTGTGAACCAGCAGCTCTTTGCTGATGAAACAGGATGAAATTTGCAAGTTATGTTGGATGGGAAATTATTTTATTGTGAAGTCACAAGGGACAAAAACTGTTCAAATCCAACAATTCGGTTATTTGTTGTGAATCATTTCCTTGGCTTGACTTCTCAAAAAAAATAAAGGTGGGGCTTACAGAGGCACCCATCTGTGATCTAACTCTTGTCCCACTGTAATCTGTAAAACTCCCACTGCTTTTAGCAGGGGCAGGGAAAGACCAGTGCTGACCAGCTTTGAAGAAACACCCTAAATAAATGCAGCCTCGCTGCTTTATTGCACTGGCCAGATGGAGACATCTTCAGCTGCCTTTACATCACAATTTGATTTCCCAGTGGAGAAAATATACTTTTTGCTTTCTCTCCCTGCCCTCCCATCTCACTTTATGGCACCTTCTCCTGATTTTTCAGTCCTCAAATAATTATACTTCTACAAAAGCTGTTTCACTTGAAAAAATACTGGAGCATGTGGGATTTAGTTCCAGTTCTCTGGCCTCATCATAACACAATTATCCTTAGCACACCTTTGTGAAGAAAGGAAATGCTTTTACCTCCATTTTATAGATGATGAGAGATGTTTGGAAGCTAAGGACATGCTCATGGTTGCACAGGAATTCTTAGAAAGGTCCCAATCTAAGACTCCCAGCCTCAAGAGCATGTGCTAACCATAATGTGGTCATTCCTGTTTGGGCTGCTGTACTACGCTTTTCCAGAAAGCTCAGAAGACTGCTCACAGCTTCTGTCTTAGGGGCTTAATCCAGCAAAAAGGAGTATTGGATCCACCACATACTCTAGTGTGGGACAGAGAGTAGCAATAAAGAGGTTCGGCAGAACTTGTTCTTTGAGTACTAGGTCATTTGCACAATGTCTGCTTCAGCGCTCTCACATTTGGGGAATTGCTCTTGCATTTTTAACTCTTTCCAACAAATCTGGGCCTCCAGGAACATAGAAAATCTCCAACTCTGGCCAGTTGTGGGTCCTATTCTGAAACGGTCTTTGCCGGAAGCCTTGGTGGAAAGCACACAGCCCTCTAACTGCAAAGTTATGGAATAATTTGCCCGTGACCCATCACTTAATGTTTGGTTTAATCTCCACAGCAAATTTATGTATTTTTATCATATAGCCACAGCTGTTTTTTTATCTGTAAGACTATCTAATCTTCTTAAGAGTCCTGCTCAGTTCTTCACCTCCCTGATAGCACCACTAACTCCATCTAAGTTAAAATTAACTTTCCAACCCACTTTTTATTCCTCTCTTCCTTGTTTGCTCTCTCTGCTTGCCTTTCTCTGTTCTTTTTCCCTCATCCTTGCTACTATTTATCTTGCAAGAAGAGCCCTAGAAGTTCCGTACTCCTGGCAGCTTATCCTATCAGCATGTCACACTAGGGCTGGGATGAGTCAGGGCAATACTTACTTTCCCTGAGGTAACTGAGGTGAGACAACAGAACTTCTGTGTTGTAGACGGAGGTGGTTCGGAGGAAGTCATCCTTGTTCATTTTGCAGAGCTCCTTGCCATCCATATTCTGGAAGATGGTGGTGTCAATCTCCATTAATCCATACTCCTTTATAGCCCATTCCAGCCACTGGCGCACATGTTCCTGGGTCCATAGGGTGGGATCTGGCAGAAAAGCACAAAGGGTGGTAACACTATACGCAAACCTCAAGCCTCTAGCACTCACTGTAGCCCAGGCAAAGCATTAACCATTGTTTCCACAACCAAATGGATTTAATTTACTGATTCCAATGCATTTTGCCAAGATGAACAAGTACTGTGCGCATACATTGATCGCGCTGACCCACTGGCAGGGTAAGCGCTCTTGATTGTCTCCCACCTGGCTGAATCTTATACCTATGCTTGGGAAGAATATTAGTGACATTTGACTGTGACTTTTCTCCCTCTGGAAAAAAGCTTTCAAAAGCAAACTCATCCCTTTGAAAGGGTATGCTTGTCACAGCTTCAGTTCTGCAATGCTATATAATTACATCAGTGCTGTATAAGTCACACCATCCTTCGCAAGTGCATTGCAAAGTCCCAACAGATGGCATTTGAAAGTCTGAGGATGGCGGTATTTACGGTCAGCAAAGGGACTCTGAAAAAAAATATTATTGCTTAAACAGAACAGCTTGCCATGTATCTCTGAGTCACATTTGTTCACCCCGCTGACAAGAACACAATTCTACCTCCGCTAGCCCTGTGAAACCGACACAGCTATTGGAGGGCAATGTGGATTTTATACTGTCTCATGCATCATTATCAACTGTCAGCAAAGCTCCAGCTGTGGAATCTTTATTGCTGGCGATGACGTAAGAGAGAGATTGAACCCGGCTGGAGTTTCAGACCCCATGGTGATGGTTTGCTGCATCAGTAGTTAAAAAAAGAAATCATCCTTTGAGTTTCAAAAAGAGCATTAGATCAGAAGGTCCCAGCAAGAATTTGTGCCACGATACCATTTTTACAGTCATTTTCAGAGCATATCTGCGTTTTCAGATGTTTCCTGTGCCGCTTCTCCCCATGTGTCCCATTTCAAAATTTAAGCTGCAAATTCATGTTCCACTGCAGCTGGAGAGGATTGCAAAGTCAAGCTTAAACTTTGGAGACATTTGATCTGTCCATCACAGCTGGTACATTCCTCTAAGATAAACCTCAAACACCTCAGGTCCCGAGGCAGTTGAGAAAATGGATCAGAAACATGTAGCCATCACACAGCTGGTAGGTTGTGCTTTGGGGAGGGACAAGAAATGCCTCTGCCACACGTTTTATAGTTTATAAAACAATGCCTTGGCCCAGGACTGTAAACTGTCTGTGCTTGCGCTGCAGGGATCCCTTGACACAAAAGGTCAGGTAGTGGCTATACCTGGTGCATTCCTGGGCACCCGAGTTCCAGAATAGCAGCATGAGATGGAGAAGTAAGAGCAAGGAATATCGAAATTATAATCGTGACATTTCCTCACTGAATTTCTAGTAAACCTGGGTTGCTTAAAGCTGAATTCTAAACATGGAAATTACAACCCTATAACTTTGCAAGTCTGCTTTGGGAAAGAAAGATGGATTTCCTTTATGTTTTGGCAATAGCTAATTGAAATTCTGCTTTCTAAGCACTGGCAAAAGACTGCAAATTTTACAATGCGAGCATTCAAGGAAGGATTCTTTTTTTCTTTTAATTGAAAGAGTTATTTGTCTTGAGTTTTGAAGAAAAAAACAGCATTTAGAGGGCATAGTGAATTTGTGGTCTCCCTTTAAACAAACACTTTTGAATTTCAGATATTCGTTCAGCCTATTTATCACTGCAAAAGCCATTGAATGGTCTCTGAAAAGCTGCCTTCTTGAAACATGGCTTAGAGTTCGTTATTATTACTATTGCAAGCCTAATGTGACATTATTCTTGCCTATCTTCACCCTAATGCGCTATAAATCTTTACTCTGGATTATATTAAAATTTCCAAATGCCTTTCTTGGATGAATTGGGCCTCATATCCTGCAGCCAGAGATCTGGGATGATGTTCATTATTGTCTTCCAAAGTCTGGTAAATCACTGCTATTTCACAAGTATCTCAAGGTTTTGATTTGTGGATGCTCATAAGGGGGGAGAAAAGTCCTTTTTTTCACTTTCTTTCAAAGAGGAGATTTTAAACCTTCTCTTCCACTGAGGGCACTAAAAGTCATTTCCCCTATTTCAACAACAACGCCTAATTTTAGTCCACCCTTGGTCTTTTTAAATATGCATAAATAGCATGGTGAAGAGCAGGGTAAGTGTTCCCTCTTGAATATCTTGAGTATCTTTAATCTTGAATATCTTTAATAATATAATGACTAGCTGGTATCAGCTAACACCTTTCTAGGCAATGTTGACACTGAAAACATATCTGATGCTGTCACCAGTTAAGTTAGCCGGTCTCTCTAAGCAGATCCTAACAACGGCTTAAACGGTACTTTGAGATTTGCTGTCAATCTTCTATTGGCTTCCCTACACTACATTCAGTTCAAGCTTTTCCTTTTCATCCTAAATGGCAAACAAATGCTTGGGAATTGTCATCTGTTCGTGGTCAAGCCACGATCAGAAAACAGAACTAAATTCCACGAGTACATTTCTTTCTGCCAACAGTTCATCTGCTTGAATCAGCTACAACCCTCAGTGAAACCCTCACAACACTGGGTGAAAAGCTGCACCCCTTGAAATCAGCGGAAATTTTGGTACAGAAATTGGGCCCAGACTTGGCTCATAATATCTCCCTTGCTGGCAAGTTCCTGGGCTAGCCTGTTTATATCTACGGTGTTTATAAACATTGCAGGGAAACGACTCCCTCTCATTCCAGGTTCAGACTTCACTGGTTGCCTGCCGCAGCAGCTCTCATCCTTGACTATACGAATGCATCTAATGCATCCTGCCAATTTCAGCCAGCAGATGTGGATATCAAACACAAACAGAGAACTGGACAGGAACGTTTCTGTGTAACAGTTTTTGGAAGGATAATGTAGTTCCTGCAAAATACATTTTTTCTGGGTTTCTTCTTCTAACAAAAAAATGAAAACAAAATAGCTCATTTTGAATCAATATGACATGAAAGTGCATCTGGATCCTGCAGAGCATCATGGGACTTATAATTTGGGTCCACTTCATGCTTATTCTTGCCTATGAACTGCGTTCTTTGATCATACCATGCATGTCCCGGGAAGCACTGCAGATTCTCCTCTAACACATGACGGGAGATGGATTTGGTTCAACACACCAAAACAACACTTCATTCCAGAAAAAAACAAAAAAAAAGCAGCAGCATTAATTATCCACTTCTTATTCTGATTCAAGGAAGAACATATACTGGGACACGGGTAATTCCCACTAGCCAGAAACTCTGATATTTTCCTTATTTCTTACATGGTTTGTAAGAAAGAGAATGCCTCAGAGAGTGGATAAACAAACCTTATCTGTTCAGCTGGGTATTTAAGACAGTGCAAGGAAATATGACACAAAGAGTTTGATGGTGGTGGTACCTGCCGGGACAATGACTCTCCTCTCATTGGTGGTCATGTTGGGAGGAGGCCCGTTCTTCTCATCCATGTAGGTGCTGTAACTCATTGGGTTGGACTCTGTCCCTGCTCCGACGAGTTTGCTGCATTTGTTCACACTACAGTCTACGGGGGACTCCCTGAAATGCGAAAGGAAACAGATGACTTGTCATTATTATGCACCTTTCATCCCTGCTGTAGCAGAAGGAGGTCTGGGTTACAGAAATGGCAAGTATCCCAAAGGTGAAAAGTTAAGGGGAGTTTCTTTACGTGTGGGAGAGGCCATTCCTGGCCTGTGACGTGAATGTCATAAGGTGATCTATGAATCACAGGTCTCATGGAGGGGATCTCTGATAATGAAACCAGTTGGAGGAAAGAGTTGGAGGTGCAAAGAAGAGTGACTTTCAGACAAAGGCAATGGTAGCTGTAAGGTCATACTCAATACCTCTGAAATATCAAAGTTCACGAACCAGATAAAAAGCAAGTGCCTATCCCATAGGTCTATCAGTTACACCCCCCACTCCCCCTTCATCTGTTATTGCTCAGCTGCATTTTAGCAGTCCTTCAGATACAGCTTGATGCTCCTAGGAGCCCTTGCTGGACTGTTTCGCTCTTGCATTGTGTTAAATACAACCCTGCACACCATCTTTCTGTTATAGTGGAGTCTATCACCTGACAGAAAGGCTGTACTTCTCACCTCGTCACCTAAGGCATTTCTGCAGAGCTAATCAGAAATGCCGATACATCCCCCTTCATTTCATTAACAAAGAGCACAAAATACCCACACCAAAATGACAGGATAGTCACAGGAGAATACTACAATATTAGCGTGGTATCTAAAGAGTCTTATTTAGACAGGGCTGAATGTAACTGATCTTGTCTGTTCTTAACAGTGAAACAGTCCCAGGCTTGTCTCCTACTTGGATAGGAAATCTAGAAATCTTAGGTGCCTTAGGCGTGAGTCAAGAACTTCAGACCACAGAAACGGTGTGCAAAAAGGCTCTGGCTCCAGTTTTACTTCTGAGGTGATGGAGTGATGAGGAGGGAACATTTAGCAACTCAGGTGGCACTGTGCTAAGACCTGGACTACATGCAGACCCTTGGCAAGCAATAGGATTTCTCTGTCCTGCTCCGGGAGAATTATGAGCCTCCAAACCACAGATAGGGAGCACAGATTTTGTTTTTCTCCAGCTGCAATAGTAACTCATGCTTTTAGCTCTAGAGGTCACTTAAAACAGCAGTCCACAGCCTGCCACATGCACACAGCACATCCCAGCTCTGAAGAACATACTAGGGAAGGGCAGCGTTATTGCCCTCACCTTTACAAGGGTGCAATAGTGTGCAGCCTCTATGCAAAGCGAGCACAGAGCCCATATCTAGTGCAGTTTGGTCCACTGCTTTAATCGCACAGCCGTCCTTCTTCTCTGCCAGAAGCAAAGTGGCTTGGGAGGAAACCATTCGCTGAAGGGTAAGAACTATGACAGTGCACCAAATCCCACCCTCTGAGTTCAGCTGGCAAGACTTCCAAGTTTGGACACTAAACAAATTTGTTTCCTAATCTGAAGGGGGGGGGGGGGAGAAATTACTGAAATTCAGTTATCATGGCTGGGAGATAAATGCTCCACCGAGATATTCTAAGGCAGATGGTAATTTTTTCCTCATGTCTTGCTGAGGGAATGTTGCTTGAAAATGGAAATAAGATGTATAACTTACACATGTTTGAATTTAAGGTTTTACTATTTCGCCTACTGTTTTTCCAGGCAGGGAACCAAAATCCGCCTTCAGAGAGGCAAACTGCTGAAGGTTTAATGTCCCCGTGGCAGTCAGAGGAGAGTCTGAGCAACTGCAGGGACACCAGGGTTTTCACAGGGAATGTGATCATTTCTAACTTTCTGTTGAAATACTCTGTGTCAGGTGTTAAATGCTGCCTGTACTGGCAGAGAAAAAGCCCTGAAGCAGCACAAAGGATCTTATTCTTTCCCAAGGCACAGGCTGTCCTGAGAAGACTCGGTGAAATGGCGAGAGCATCTGTGCTCCAAGGTGTCAGACTCTGTTCGGCTCAGTGCTGACCGTCCCTGGGAGGTGACCGACCTCCTCGCCTGCCCTGCCTGGGGACCAAGTGCTGACTTTAAATGGTGTGGGCAGCCCAGCTGGTGGGACAGACCTGAACCCACGCATCCCCACTCAGTGAGGGTGTATGGATTCCCACCTGCCTTTGGGATGAAGTTCTCCCTTCCTCAGAGTCAACAGTAAAATTTTCTTCAAGTTCCCCGCAGTCAGCACCTCCCAGGTGCTAGCAGTGCTGGCACAACTACCTGCTGCCTAAGGGCCTTCTAATGGGTGCACTCTCCCCCCCCCGGCTCTGTAGTTAAATTTCCCTGGAAAATAACCCCCCCTTAGTTGAAATATGCAATATTTACGATAGAATAGTTACATATATAATATTCATACAGAACTACAGGATATATCCAGACTCCCAGATAAGTACATCTTCTAAAAACCTTATCTGCCCAGGAGTATACATGCTTTCTACTGGCATGAAATGACACGTGAAAAGACCACAGGGTCCCTGGCTGTCTCTGCTCTATCTGCTAAGTATTGTACACATTCACATGACCGACACAGCAAAGTAACAAAAATAACACCAACGCTGTAAAATAACTCCTCCGTGGGTTTGTGATGATTTTTCACTGTGCAGACTCTTGACTTAGCAGCTAGGACCCTGCTTATCCTCTGCCTTGCTCTGTATGTCTCAGCAGCCAAAACCAGACAACCAAGTATCAGAGGCTGAGATCTGAAAAGAAGTTTAAGGGACTGAGGTGTCTTTACCAACCACTGATTTACCACTGTGGGAAGAGAGGCCACTCCGTTAATCCTGCGGGACATGTTAAATGCGCTCCGTGTACCTGACAGGGTTATGTCCGTGTGGCTGAGTAGATGCCTCCCTTCCCTCTGAGGAAGTTTTCAGGATGGTTGGATCCAGAGCTAACTGATCTGATAGCAGAAGGACGGACAGAACTGGGAATAGCATTGCCAAAACTTAACTGGGCAGGAGACCGAACTGTCCTTCCCTTAAGAAAAATACCATGAAATCTGTAATGACAGCAAGCGGGAAGATCCTTACTTTTGTGTCCTCTGTAACCCAGCATTTCCTACCAGATCCAAATGGAGCCTTTTATTGGGAAATGAGACAGCACTACCAGACCGAATCATCTTTGCAGCTCCTGGACGCCCATTACTGCACTGCCCCAGCCTAAGACGAGGGATTTAACAGTATCCCAGCAGAAGGTAGGTGTAGCTGTGGGCAACACAAAGAAGAATTCAGAGTGGGGAACAACTACAGTATCAAATGAGAACAGGGAGCTGCGAGCCATGAATAGTGTATTCATTGAATATAGCTCCTTTCTTAGTTCATGCATTACCCACAAGCAGACTTAGATTTATATAAAAATTTCCTCATTATTTGAAATGGTTTGTGCGGGGGATTTTGGATGCCAGATTAATCCTTGACTTTTCACAGAGACTTCAGACTTTCAAGTGGCTATATATGCTGGACTTGCTCAGGTTCTGGGCAGAAAACGTTGTACATCTCCTAAGGTAAATGGATATAGGCTGCTTTCACAAGATCTCTTAAGTATATTCACTGTGGCAGTGACAGAGTCCAAGGAATATGAAGCAGTACCCATTCCCACTGTCCGTCCAAAGACTCTTCGTTCCAGCAGCTGCAGTAGCAGTCTCTGGGGATGCCAAGAGCTTGGTGTTTTGGGAAAGTTTAGGCTAGGCTGGCCAAAATGGACAAGCAGCTAGGCTGGCATTGACTAATAAATCCTCTGTACAGCTTCAGCCTGTGTTCCAGATACCTGGAAATAAAGCAATTACTGTCCCAGGGCCTCTGTCTAGGAATCACCTTTGGCTTTCATTCGAAAGAGCAAAATAAGTGATTTCAGTAATTTCTGAACCTGACTCAGCTGTGGTCAGTGGGATATTTCCTCCTTCTTTCTACCCCTTTCTTCCTATCCTTTCATTCCTCCTCTCTTCCCATCCTTTTTTCTTTTAAAATTTGCCACTCTTTGGTGCAAGTCCCCATTTGACTATCTCAGCTTTAATCTTTACACTTGAAATTCTGTTTGAATTTTTTTTTTTTTTTTGTTCAGTGAAGGAAGTAAGAACAGACATACTGTGATTCTGCTTGTGGTCCCCTCTTACAGGCAGGGAACAGAGCTATCAGGGCAGAATCAGAGCTCCTCGAGACTTGCGTCTAACTACACTTTAACCCTGCCTCTCATCCTGCTCTCAGGAATGCCTCAGGAAAAGGTTCACACTGAAAAAGACTGTAAGTCTGCAGAAAGCAGGGACAACTGTAAAAAGGATGGAAAAAGACATACAGGTTACAAAACTCAAACCGCATGAGGAAAGCACAGAGGCTCTAAAAGAATCGTGTTTATCCCATGCAGGTAAATGCAAACAGTAGGTAATTGCACAGTCTGCTGCTCTGGCTGGGGACTGGAACAACACAGTGAATCCCGCTAGAGGGCTCACACGCTACTTAAAGGGGATTTTTATTCTTCTAGACATCATAGATGGTCCCTTTGTTTTGTTTTGAGAAAATTATTGTGGCATAAAAATGTTGTGAGATCCCTGAACCTTAGCATTATTTTAATATTCTGAAGCAAGAGAATGTCTCCAAAGCCTTTTCAAAGCACTAACTTAATTATTTTAGCTAGAGAAAATTCATAACATCAGTTGGAATTCCACAGCGAAGTTTGCCCACAGCTGTGCACACATCCAGCACATTAGAATATTCTTTCACATTTGAAGATCATACAACTTTTGTAACATCTTTTTAAAAATCACCCTCTGAGTTTAGCTACAAATGCAGATCTGTAGCAGCTCAGTAAATACAGTCAAAATTTGGAATGTCTGTTGTTTGGTTCACTCTTCACATTTGGAATTTATGTAAAATATAAGGAAAAATCTATTATTAAAATGGACTGTAAATTGGGTTCAAATTTACCCAGCGTTTTTCTACATAATCCTCCTCCTTTATTCACTGGAATTTAAAATGTGAAAGATTTTTTGTTTTTTAAAAATAGAAATGATTGTATTCATATCACAAAAGCATCTAAAGGTCCCAACAGAAATCCAGGCCTAGCATGTTGGGAACTGTACAAACACATTGTAGGAGCGAGATCTTTCCCTGAAGGGGCTATAAACGAAATAAACAAAAGACACAAACCCAGCAAAGAACAAAGATTGCAAGCCACGCTTCCAGTCCCCGAATGGATGCAGAGAGAGATGAGTGGTATACAGAACATCCTGCAGTAAATCCATGGAAAAGCTGGACTTCTATTTTTTGTGTGCAACAGGTCAGTGCTACAAATACAAGACCATTTCCCTTTCCCAATGCCTAAGGGGGTGTAAGAAGCACAAGGATTTTAATTTTTCTATGGTGGATTTTAACTGCCTTGTGTGTGGACACTAATCACTGTGAAACACAGGTCTAGCACCAGGTTTTGTTCTGAGCAAGCAGCTGTCTGTGAAAGCAAGGACAGATTTTGAGGGCATATACTGCACCCAGGTCTGATAATACTAGAAACTCTCACAAAATTTCTACTTTTGAACCTTGCAATAATACAGAAGTCCCATCTTCTCCCCCAAAAGACAGATCCCTGCCACTGCCTGAATATCCCCTATAGAGAGTTAGTATGCAGTTATCTGGGAAACTCTTTCCAATTTGGGAGTAAACTAGGGAAACCTGACATGGGGTAGAAAGCTGGTCAGGGTTTCCATGTTATTTAGCACTTGGAGGGACAGATCAGCAAAACAGGCCTGGAGAGGTTCTTTAGAGACCCCTTCTCCCACCCTGCTGAGGACCAAACCAACTCATCACACTATACCTCACGGCAGTCAGACCTGCTTCTGGTTGCTAAGAAAAAGAAGAAAAGCTGGACACTGTCCCTTACCATCATCCAGCTCCCTCCACTGTCAGGTTTGCTATAGCTTTATCACTCCCTAGAGTACATAAACCATTCTCTCGACAAGCAGCAAATGCTAGCGCTTCAAGTACAGGTGAAACACAGAATAAAGGCTGCTCCCTCTAATGAGGCAGCTGGAACCCGGTAAGAGAGCGTGCTTGAAAAACAAGAGAGAGAAGGAGAGGCAGAGAGAGGGGCGGGGAACAGGATTTGTTATTCAGTCCGCAGTTCAAGTTAATCTGTATTGAGATTGGCATTTGCCGCTCAGATGTTGTGTCAGTTTTGCCAGGCAGCTGATGGGCAGAGGAATAAGCAACTGGAGTGGCCCAACCCGTAACAATGAACTGTGATGGACATGGGGGGAAAGGGTGAATTTTTAGCCATGAACAGGAGGAGAGGATGGATAAGTCAGATGAATGTTCTCATTTCCTGGGCGGATTGGGGCTTTTTTGCTAACGAGTTATCAAAAGGCAAGGCTGGAAGCTATTTCAGTGCTTAGTTCTGACTTCCAAAACAGTCTTGTTTTTTTATCTAACAGGCTGGGAAGTTGTTACCCTTTTTTTAGAGAGACTGAGGACACTTAGTTTCTGCCTAAGCATCTTGTAGTCTTGAGCAAGCCCATAAAGAAGGATTTCCTTTTTGCCCAGAATAAACACAGTTCTAGAGGGCCTTTCTCTATGCGTATCAGAGCACTTACAGTTGTTAATGAACTGGTTTGTCAAAGCAGTATTATTTTCCTTTTTTTCTGAGCCAATGAGGAAATTGTAGCACAAAGATCACAACGGAAGGACAGCCCAATACATTTGATTCCCAAGACATGCAGTACATATACAATGAGAACGTTACATAGACTTTTGGACATACAAGTACCCGCACATACGGAATTTATACGGAACATGTGCTCACAGGATCAGAAAAGCACAAATATGCGCTGCCTGTGGTAGCTCAGTGGATGCGACAGGAATGCTTGTTCCCTTGGCCCTCCAAACTTTGCTAGAGCGAGACAGACAAGTAGCACAACGGGAGGAAACACTCTCTGTGTGTTGGTCTGACACTAGGGGTGTGAGCAACTGATGTAATGCTACAAAGGGCTTCCTCACATGATCGTGGGAGCGTGTTGCCTGTGCCATACGCGAGGCCGATTCTGCCACCTCAGTTCTCATGGCTGCTTCACCTCTCCGCAGGATGGGGAGGTCAGACCTGCACAGCACCATGCACAAGCCTCGCTCATTCGGTCAGGATCCCACTCTGCATTGCCCTCTTGAAGATTTTAGGGATGGCTTAAGAAAACTAGCCTTGGTAGCCAAAGGTAGTCCTCGTGACTATCAAAAAAACCCAACATGCTGGTACTTTCAAGAGCCATCCTTTTGCCTGGGTTATCCAGGGATGGTGTTTTTCAGGAAACAACTAATTTTCCGATGTTTCAGCCTCAATTCTGAGATTGCGAACACTAAGGCAAAAATCCACGCAGTTCTTCTGAAGTCCAGAAATGATACTAAGGTACCGCTGGGGCAAGATCAAATTCAGTCTACAAATGATCACCATCAAAGACCAACTGACGCAAAGACCTTTATCTTATAGTAAAATCAGCATCTACTCTATACTTACGAGGAAAAAAAAAACATGCTGCTGTTTGAAGTCTTTAACACCATCATCTCACTATAGAAGTCTGAAAGTGCGAGGCTGCTTTCTGTTTCAAACTCTACACTTTGCTAGGTTCTCAGAAACCAGGAAAATAGGCTGTTACAGAAGCCCTAAACTAACCCTGAAGAAGAAAAACCCTTGATTGTTTAACTGTCTTGTGTTAACATTGTACAAATGTTAGAGGTGTTTGTGACTTTGAAATTAAAATAAAATTCATCATTAATACGAACTCTAAAACTTAATGCTAAAAAATAAAAGTTTTTCTTTATTGTATACATTTAGAACTGAAATAATTTGAAAATTTTACACTTTTTTTGTCTCAGAGGGTGCAATTTTTTCCTAGGCGTTGGACTCGTAGAAATGTTTTGAAAAGAGACAATCTGAGCTGCAATAATAAAATATTTTCAAGTCTTTGAATTTCTCATTGAACAGGGAAATGATCCAGCTCCCTCAGCTCTGACTGCAAATGGCGGGGGGCAGGCCTCCTACCTCTTTGGCTAAAAGCTGTTGCAGATACATCATAACCAGTGTCCCTCTGATGGCTAACATCACTGCTCAAATCTACTCCTGAGCTCTCTTTTTCACCAGCGGCTGCATATACTCACACAGAAGACACGGGTATATGCCTTTTGTTTTGTTACACCTCACAGACTGCCATAAAGAACCTCAGTCTCCTCTTTTTCTCTTCTCCATCAAATAGCTCTCCACTTTCCTATGGTTGCTTCTGCCGTGGCAGAGCACAAATCTAGTTACAGATGCAGAGAAGTGCCCTCCAGTGAAGCCCATACAGTCCATTAGTGCAGCTTTCAGTAGCTTCACTCTGGAGCACTGGTATAAACACCGACTCTGACTGCATGACCGACTCCATCTTCAGGAGCCCCTTGAACCATGGCACATTTGTGGGATGCTGAACTAAGTGATGAAATGTGTAATTTACAACAGTGTTTGCAGCATGAACTCTGTCCTGGCAGTCTCCTGTCCCAGTCTGTACAGCGTTCATGGAGACCGGGAGAGATGCATGCTGCAGAACTGCAAGAGCAAGATCCTCAGGCCATTAAAAAAGGAGTGACAAGGGAACTCCAGGGGGAGCGAGATATGGTCCTACACAAAGAGTGGAGTTTGGTGATATGCAGGACAAGAGCGCAAATGGACGATAAGTGCTTTGCTTTTGTTTAAGAATCAGTAGATGTGGAAAGGGTGTTTCCTTACCTTGATCCATTCATGTGGTCATATTCCCTTTTTACATTGACCCGGACGGGCTGATTAATCCACTCCTGCTGAGGAGGCAAAGGGTTGATTTTGTGCGGCTGGCCATAGTCAGGGTTCCCTGAGGCTGTCATATCTGCCTTGGGGAGGTGAGTGGCAGCGCCGTACGTGGAGTCAAAGAGGGACTGGTCGTCGCTCACCACCGACAGAGCCTCCTGAGGAGAAAAAGAACAAGTGCTCAGAGTCATGACTAAACTAGTAACTCCACTCTTATTCTCTCTTTGAGCTGGTGAGCACCTGCAAGGGCCCCACAGCTGCCCAGCACTGTCTGAAATTGCCATCTGCCAGGATTGCAGATTGAATCAGATTCTTTGGGGTCCATAAACCCGTATGCAAAACCAGTGGGTTGCTTTGCTAGCTGCTGTGTTGCTCTGGGTGGGGCAAGAGTTAAGGTTAACTTGACTTCTGCAAACAGTAAAGGTGGCTGCTGGGTGCTGTACCATTCTCATCGCTTGCTGTAAGCAGCTTCATCTGCGATTTCGTATAGTTACCTGCCCACCTGCCTGCACTTGCTGGTCCAAAAACAACCAAAGAGATACGTAGTATGTAACATTTCTGGAGTGTCCTTTGAAGGTCTATACATCTTCTTTCAAAGGGTTTTGTGTGGTGTTTATATTTTGAGGTTACTAGTGAAGGAGAAGCAGTCAGTACAGGTCAGAGTTATGGGTGTTAGTGGTGCGATAAAAAATGCGTTACTTTACACTTTTTGTTTATTTTGTGGGAAATGTAGGACTGGTGAGTTACCAAACTCTGCATTTCTAGAAATGCTTAAAAACAGGAAGTTGTTATCCTTTTTTTTTCCTGCTGAAACTCCAAATGTTGACAAAAAGTTTTGCCTATCAATTTCCTTGCGTTGATGCGCTCGGGTTTTCTAAATGAAGCATGCCAGGCTCATAAAGGCTTTGGCACAGTCCTGCCTTATTCAAAGTGCATCTGACAGGGGTCTGCATATTCTTTATGGAGCTAAGCTAACCGCACATAACACAGCTGCCATTATGGCTGGCAAGCCAGAAACTGAACGAGGAACCTCCCAAACTAAAAGCACACACTACTTTAATGTGAGTTAATGGAGCAGACCTCCGAAACAAAGGCAGCAACAGACTCACCTACTCGGTGGACCGAGCATTCAAAAGACCCGTAACATCAATGTGTATGCAGCAGTGGGTTACCCGTGAACACACAGACACTGTCTCTGCTTTGAAAGCTGGTGTGTTGCTAAACCCTCAGTGCTCAAAATTCACAGGACACAGTCCAAATCATGAGCTTTTAAAAATAATAAATTATTGCTCTCTCCCCACCTCCCCCCAGTAGTCGTTTCTGAGGTTAGTTTTGCAAACTTTTTCCACAACCAGGGAGCGAAACAGAAATTCTGAAAACTTAAGAGAAGTACAGCTGCTGGAATCCTCCGATTACACGAGAATCTAAGTGCAAACCAGACATTACCCCGCTCATGATATCATCACAAAAAATGTCAATAGTTAGAGTCTACTGGGTAAACATGAGAATCCCTCTCAGCCTGAAGTTAACCCACTTAGAAAGAGTCAGGTCAGTGCTCTGCATTTACAAATATCAGCACTTTTCTATCTCAGATCTCGGATCACGTAACAAAACCAAATAAGCCTGAGTAGCCTAGAATTTAAGTGGGCCTGACTAAGCTTGAATTCGGAGGAACCCTCAAACATCTGCCTAAGTCCTGTTGAAGTTACAGTATTTGCTGTAAAAATTTGTGAGCAACCTCTCGCACTGCTCAGCAGAGATGGCTACAGCCTTTAAACAACAAAAATGAGAGCTTTTACCCCACACTGCCTAATGCTGCGTGTTGCAAGGAGCTCAGACTGTGTTCATCCTTTTCAGCAGGTTTTTCTCGGTGGATGCACAACCTTTCAAAAATAACCCCTCCCTTTTTCTGCTTTAATTAGAGTAAGCTAGGGAGTGGAAGGTGCCCCTCGGAAGAATTTCCTTGTGGTGCAATCCTGTATGATCACAGCCTTGTGTCAGAAACTCCTTACAGGGATTAAGACTATCTTCAGGCTATAAACTTTGCCTGTGTAGAAGGGTACAGGAACACGAGATCTTCTGATGACAGCTCTTAAAAGAGAGCAAGCCGTTCCATCAGAGGTAAGGATATAGTGACTTGCTGCTTCTCTGGTTTACTGAAGTCAGGATGTCAGGCAGGGGTTCCTAAATGACACATCTCCTGTAAGTCTCTGCTTCCTCTCAGTACAAAAAATGCGGGGTTCCCTACATTATGGCATGAGGTAGTACATCAACCCCAAATACCTGGGGTGCTGGGCTGAGTTACGACTGTCTAGACCCAGTCTAGACTAGTCTATGCATCGATCTTACTGGTCAGAGGCAAGGAAACCATGAGTACCACTGCAAATTCATGAAATAAAATTTTAAAATTGGAAAGCAGGGATCTTTCTGGCTACCTGCCCCCCCACCCCCGAAAAAAAAAAAAACCCACCCCAAAGAACAGCCCTGGACTAGGATCAGTGATTAGTGCTGCATCCAAGTACAACTATCTTTACATACGCAGGCAAGTACACACTTTTCTCTGATATACAGAATATCTGATGGAGAAGGCTGCCTCCTCAGATAAGGATCTTCCTTGAAAGACAAAGCGGCTGCTAGGCCCTGCCTACAGCAGCAACTGGCGTTAACGGGGATAATGATAATCTCACAGGCAGGCAGCAGTTGCAGCGAGAAGCTCTGCATTTTGCTGCTTGAATGCATACAGACTGCAAACTCTACCGTCTTTAAAACTCTGTTGCACACAGGAAAAGAAATTCATATGCAATGACTGCCATCACGGCAGGCCCAAGCAGTTACTGAACCAGGAATCGTTCGAGCTAAAACCCTGAGTTAGTTACAGCCACAAAGCTACAGACTCAAGGCTCTGGGGGAACTGAAGACACAC
Source organism: Theristicus caerulescens (assembly GCA_020745775.1). Lineage (NCBI taxonomy): Eukaryota > Metazoa > Chordata > Aves > Pelecaniformes > Threskiornithidae > Theristicus > Theristicus caerulescens. Next base: position 1,775,286 of record CM036575.1, on the reverse strand, counting down.
AGCAGATCAGGCAGAGATAGCGGCTTGTAACACCTGCTTACCATCCGAGTCGTGCATGCAAATAGCAAACAAGTATTGCTGATTGCCTGCAAGGGAAGTTGGATGGCATGCTGCCAACCCCTGCTGCAATCGGCTTCTCAGCGCTGTGTACATCTACGGCTTAAGAGAAAAACAAAGCGGTGGCAAGCAACAGGTAGCCTTTAGCTGCCAGGGTCAGAGTACGGGGACCAGTCAGATAACATCCTAGCAGTGAGGACTACCTGGGACTCAGTTTAACTCTCTTGGAAGAGGACAGGGCTCAGCTGGCCCTGCCAGAGTTTCAGGCTACAGACCCAGATGGGGAATGTGTACAACCTTCCTTGTACTCACTATCAGAGGCTCTGCTTGGCTAGATTCAGTTTTGAAGGACTAATCTGTTCAGGAAGTGTTTGGCTTCAGTTCTGGCTGAGGAAGAGATCAACAGTTAAATTGAATACCAGAGGGCAAATTTCTATCCCCTGGAATCGAGAGCTACTTAGCGTTTGGTGACGGGCAACTGGGAAAACACATTGAGGCATTAAAGGCGCTAACATAACCTAACCAGACAGGCCACAGCTCGCCAGGGTTCCCCCCATGCTGTTGCCTCCCGGGCTGTGTCCTTGAGCTGGCCAGACTGAGTCTGAGACAGGGGTCTTGTGTGTATTATTCTGGCATATATGTTACATTATATGCCTCTGGGAATAGGCTAGCTTCAGTTTTTCCAGTTTTTAATCACATTCCTGGCATAAATGTGGCAAGTCCCGTCTACAGCAGCTTGCAGCGCAGAGATAGGCAAGTTCAACTCCCTGTGAAGCACAGCCCCAGCCTTTGCAGGGCAGCCCACCGCTGAACTGCCACAAATGAAAGGCTCCCATTGCTATGACTGCTGAAACAGCTTTGCATAGAGCTGGCACACACTTCTGGATCCCTTAGATGTGAATATGCGATACAGCTATTATTAATTACAGTTCATAGTTGTAAGAGGTCAAATTTGCAGGTTTTCTTTTTTTAGATGAGCCATCTAGACCCAGGTCTAAGTGCTTCAGTAAGGTGAGGTGCACTTTGATTTTGTCCCTGTGTGCTGCAGGAAAACCAGTCTGTTCTTCTGGTCACACTGGGGAGGGCTGACAGTCCACCAACGCTTCAAGCAAGTTATCCCGAAACGGAGATGGCATGCAAGCTTTAGTAAAAGTTTTCACTTAGTTAATGAATTGAGCAGAACGTTTGAACCAATATATGAACGGAACGGGTCTGAGAAACAACCCTTAGGTAAAAATCAGGGGCAACTGTGCAATGCAGACATCTGATGTGAAACATCATCATTTGCTTCGATGTTCTTCCATCTGCAGTCCCTGACACAGTCTTTGTTGCACTGATGACTGCCCTAATAATAGAGCTAGCCCCAGGATATCCTCATGTCCCACTAACTTCTAGAGGTTTGCCTTGGACAAGGCCCCTAAAAGTTCAGGTTTTTAACCTCATCCAAAGTTCACTGGCAAGGAAAGCTCGCCAGAGGTTCCCAGTTCCCTGGGTTCAGCTCTGGGAGAAAGGTCATGAAAACAAGAGCCGGTGAGGTGACAGCAGTCAGCGCTTTCATCCCAGGTATAACCCAGCATTTACAATAACGGCTCTTTCCAGGTGCATGCAATGCCTTTACACTGAATATTGACTGTGAGCTCTTTACATTCACTTTTCTGGCCATAACCACATTTAAAAGGCATTGCTAAAGATCAAAGGTTCATCCTCCTCCACAAAGCCTGACTTAGAAAAAAATGCTGAGTGCTTGAACCATCGTGCCATGCAGGGAAAGATTACTTCCACGTCTAGAGGGGTGACTTTTACTTTTTTCTTTTTTTTTTTTTTTTCCTTTGGCAAGAGTGTATCTTTGCCACTCTTAGTCCTGCAGGTAAATCACTCCTGAAAGATTTTTGTAAAAAGAATGTTACCAACACAGACCCACTGTCTGAAGAGCCCAGATGTACGATGCAAAGCACCGAAATATGAGGTACCAGCAGCAACTAGCCTTACACATGGCTTGAGGTTAGCACAGAGGATCTATTCCTTGAATAGTAATGATTTGGGCACTGCAGTTTTACAAGTCAGCACTTCTGCTGCCAACATCTCATACAAGCAGAAAAAAGATAACATCAGACTTACAAGAAAATGAGTCAAATATAAAATTTTAAAAGGAGCAGAGTCTGTGTTGATCTTGGGGCAGCAAATTCAGATGGATTGGGCACTGAATTAGGAGGCAGGAAGGCAGAATATTATTCTCATCCTTGCCCTTGACCTTTGGCGTAACCTTTAGCGAGGCATTCCCCTGTCCGTGCCTTTTTGCTCCCTTCAGCCCTGATCTGTGCACACTGTAAGCTCTGTGGGGTACAGAGCCTCGGCCCTGCTGTTACTGGAAAACAAACAGGAATCTTTCAGGTAATGCAAAGCAAGGCCTGGGCTGCAATCCCACACTAATATATCCAGTCTTTACAGTACACCTAGCCAAAACAAAAAGATAGAAAGACCTCTGCAGCTTTTTCAGCACACTTTTCCTGAGGTTTGCTCACGCTACTCCACCTTCCTTACAGGATATTATGTGATTGGTGCAGGGACTCCACATAACTCCCCCTGGAAAATTATAATCATAGGCATTTTATTGCTAACAACCACAATCCAATCTTGTGCCCTTCACAATCAATTTCAGGCCTGCCTCTACAGCGGAGGATTTGCGGGCTGCAGCTAGCACCAGAGATCCATCATAAGGCTGTAGTGAAAACAGCAGGCTGGGAGCTGTCACCGGCTAAGTGCATTGCTCTTTACCTCTTCTATCTACTTGCAGCATTGCACAGCGACAGATAAACCGTTCTGTTCACAGTATTTTCCAGCTGAGCTGCTGGCATTTGGGTTGTGGCAACCCAAATGCTGGTAATCCATGCCGCAGAGCTGTCCCTGCCCTCAGGAGGAGGGACAGGAGGAGAGGCAGTCTTGCTTTCCCTGCTGCAGCAGGACTAAGGATTAAGAAGAAGGCAGCATACCTTTAAGACTGTGTCGAAGTTTCTACAGATTTGAGGCTTTCTTTGTGTATAAAGGAGGGCTTTCATTTAATTATTTTGATGATATCCCCCAGTGCAATAATTTTGCTCTTACTCTGCACTAGAGACTTGCGCAAAACTACAAAGCAGGTTAACTCCCCTGACGAATCACGACGCAAGCTTTCCTCTGCACCTCAGACTGCCTTTCTTTTGCTTTCCACCCAGAGTACTATATTGGAGCCTAACTTGGCAGTCTTAGAATGCAGCATCATTTCTTCACAATTCAAATAAATGGGAAACCACCATTTAGTAACTCATGCTAGGAAGAAACAAAGCAGGAATAAGATAGGCATAAGTAGCAAAACCACACTGAAATTAGCCAGCTAAAAATGGGGCAAAATGATTTTGCAGAATTTCTCATAAGGAAATACATCTTTTTTTTTTTTTTACGTTCACTATTTCCATGAAATTTCATGTGAAGTGGATAAAAGAAGACTGCTAAAATGCTTTATTGTTTTGATATCAAGATCCCCAAAACCTGACTCAAAAAGGAAATAAAAATTAAATCACGCTTCTGTACTTCACTTTTCAGAAGAGCACTTGACTTCATGCACACGTTTATAGGATCTGGACAAACAGCTTTTTTCCTCAGTCTAGACTTCACATAAATCTGTTCAGAGCCTGTTTTGGTTTGTTTCCAACAGGCAAAATACCAAGTGGGAATAACCAGGAGACAGTACTCCTCCCCAGCAAGTTGTTGCATTAAGGCTGATGATAAGGAGGCTTAGGGGCACCAGCCCCAGACACATGGGAAATCTCCAGGAGATGCCTCTGTGCGGTCTCAACACAGGACCGGGAGAGGAAATGAAAAAAAAAAAAAAAAAGAACCTGCCCAAATTCTGCCCAAATTACTGCTGTGGCCTCTTGACATCTTAAAAATACGGTGAAATCTGAGGCTAGAGAGGCTGGACATGTCCGATAGATGATCACATCTCCATCACGTAAGTTCCTAAATCCTGGAGGCGTGCTGCAGCTCTTCCTTTAAAGAGAATGGCAGCTGTGCTTTGGAGCATGCAACATCCCCGCCAGTCTCCAGCTGGCTCACCCGCATCCCTAGGCCTATAGATAGGGGTTTCCCTAAGCACTCCTACCCGTCTTGGGTTCTTCACGCCCTGCTCTTCTGATAGATGCTGGGAGTAGCGGATGAGGTGTCTGCCCATTAGCAGATGAGGGACAAATCACAGCTTCTGGCTTCTGTTCCCAGAAGGTCTGGGAGAATTCCTGCCCAGTTCTGCCAACCAAGACACATGAGATGGTTTAGGATGAGTACTGAACCTTGGGGGTAAAATGTTAAGCCTGTTAAAAGTGCTGGAAGATTTGCCATTGGCATAGCTTGAGCCAGGTTTCATTTTTTGGCAGCTAATTTAACTACAAAAGGCTTCGCCTCCATGACTTAATCAGCATAACTCTGCTGTGGCGGGAGGACTGTATGATCTCTCAAGATCTTTCCAAGCCATGTCACGTTTCCAGAAAATCAATCAGCCTTTTCCATGTATTAACACTCTCCTCGGCCAGTTTACTGTGCTTATATCACCACTGATCTCTGCCCACAGCTTTTCTGCTCCGAAGTCGCCCATGCTCACTAAGAATAACTTGACACTGCGTGGATGATTGCTTTCCAGAGCTGGGCAGTCAAATCCACCTAACTCTAGTTCACCTTCCTTTTAATTTGTTTTCCTCACCCTTGTAAAATAATTGACTTGCACTGAGCAGATGCGTTTGTAAACAGAGACACATGGATATAACTGTGAACATACACACTTCAGTAAATATTATTGTAGCATTTTTATGGTCTTTTCTGCTGAAGACACATGGAGGGAAACTGCAAGATGGTTTCAGAGTCTGGCTTCCTGACAAACCCAAACTATCCTGAAGAATAAATGCAGTCTATTGCTACGCAGGAATTCGGTGCTGACCTCAGCTTTGTCCCGAAGCACCCACTGCCTGACTCCTCTCCTTGATGTAATGCCAGAGGCTGCTTTTCAGTGGCAAATTTTTCATCAGGAGTTTGCAGACTGACCAAGCACTTTGTTTCAGAAAACTTGAGCTCACTTTAAACTGCATTTGCCTATTGCGGTAGTGCCACCATTTCTCTCAAAGGAGAGCTTTTTGGTGGTATTTTTACTCATACCAGAAACTGAGACTATATAACGATCCTGCTGATTTTGTTTTCTACATGCAAAGAGCAATCGAATCTTTTCAATATACATGATTCAACCTAGAAAGAAAAACAATAAAATGAGAAACCCAAAAGTACCGGGGGGGGTTGTCATGAGAGAGGGTATGTCACATCTATGTGTCTCCTCTTTAACAGGCTGCCTTGGAGAAGGACATGAAGCGGAGTCTTAAAAGCATGAAGGAATAGGTGCAAACCACAAAACCTTATCTTCTCAGTTTGGGTTCCTACTGTCAAAGCACTGGAAACTGTAAAAAGAGTGTTCTCCCAGGAATTCAAGATCTGGGAGGTGGCAGTTTAGAGAGACGCAAATATTTCAGGTTCCTCTGAGCTCTGACTCACCGCTACACCAATGCCCATTCATTATTTTTTATTTCACTTTGATACCATTGTCCCAGTTACATTCACAAACACCGCAATCGTATCCTGTTTTGTTCTCTGACACCATTCCCTTCACAATCGCAGGAAGCCCATCAGGAAACATTCATCGGGTGCTGTTATGTTTCCATCCGCAGAGAACAAAACATGCACTTTCAGCCCAAGATGACTTATTCCAGACTAAGGAAAAACAACAGCATGAAAGAATCAAAGCAGAGTCTCCAGGAGAGAGCGCAGTATGTGCTTCTCCCCTGAAACAGGGGTAGGAGTCCTGAGCAATGCTCAACGCCTCTTACCCAGGGAATGCTTAGCGATGGAAAGGTTCAGCCAAAAGGAAATAAAAGGCATAATCCATCACTGACGTCTACAGCGCATATTGTAAGGTCTGGACACTATATCAGAGGGGGCAAATACAAGTCCAACGCAGTCCTGCAGCTGAATCCTAAACCAGATGTGGCTTGAGATTTCAAGCGTTAGGGCTTGAGTCTATTTGTGTTCTGGGTTTGGCGCCGGTCCCTGAGCTACGTTTGGATTAAATCTGTGTTCAGGGTCTCAGTGCTCATGATATTCAGAGCATAAATTCAGTGTTTCAGCCCAGAGCTGGTTACTTAGGTTTGTTTTCAAGTGTGCATTACAGGCAGTATGGAGATAAGAGGAAATAAGGGAGGTGGTTCAGGACTCACAGGAACCTGCTTCTTCCCCAAGAAGCATATGCATATGCTCAATAGAGCACTGTGAAACTGTTAGCTGCCTCTTAACCAGAAAAATGGCATTTACTGGGATGGACGAGTTCTGAGGTGGAGGTTTTCAAAAGAGCCTGAAGTTACACGAATCGCACTCACATTTAGCAGGAGCTGGGAGCCACAGTCCCTTGAATCCCTCTAAAATATGAGGTTTAAACCTCATGAGAGAGGCCAGCCAAAAGAGAAGCAGTTAGCAACAATACCCAGACCAGGTTCTCCGTTTCCTTTGCCCACTGCTCCTGCCTGCAAATACAGGTGCCATCACTGCCCAGCTGAGTGCTTAATAAAGCCGTGCATTGATGCCTTCTGCAGAATACCCAGCCTCTGCTGGCTCCTTATCCAGTTCCCAACTGGTCTCCTCCACTTGGCAGCGGAACTGAGGGCTGCCACCCTGCTGGGATGGCACGGATCTGTGTTTTTCTTGTGCACCGAGCCCAGCCCCTGTGGCTCCAGTGACGAGATTGTTTCTGCATACGCCTATAGGAAAAGCAGAGATTTTGTGAACAAGCCTGCTCGTGGCATTCCAAGGAAAACAGCTCAGCAGGATTACACTGAGATATGTTCTTTGTCAATCTCAATCAAGATATTTGAACAGGAAAACCCAGTTTACACCACTGGAAGTTCCCAGGGGCTTTTCATTTCGTTACAAAGAAACACTGATGTTTTAATTTTGGTGCAAGAGAAAGCTTCTGGAAGGATTCAGGGATCGCCATCACTCTTATCTCTTGGACAAAAAGTTATGGGTCCAAATCCCATACTGGCACCTGGGCTGGAACCCAAAGTTAACATTACAATACGAAAAGGAGTTGACAAGGTGCTATTCTTCCTACTGATACCAAACATCACAGAGAAAAGACTATCCTACCAACACTCATGTTTCAGGAAACTGAAATACTAAAATAGCTTCTGATGCCTAATGTCATAGCGAAGCTATTGCTGAAGACAAACATACAGACTAAATATATACATCTAACTCCATCTCTGGTGTCCCATTGACTAGAAACAGCCAGCGAATGCTGCCTCCTGGCTAACTCAACAGCAGAAGATGTGAGAGTAAAAATGTAAAAAATGGCTCTTTTACAGTTGTGTTAAAGTCCCAGTTTCCCCCTCCAAAGGAGCTCAGATTTTGTAGAGTGCTCCGATGTCTTTGGAAGAAGGAGGTCATAGAAGTGACAAGTGTTATCCTAGGGCTAGAACTGCTAGACAAAAGCAACACTTATTCTCCTCTGAGGCTGAGCAAAAAACCTACCAAAATCTCTTATCAGTAACCATTAAAAGAAAGTCTGTTGGCTTTATCAGTGTGGCACTGAGAAGGGCTCTGAGCCTTGCTTAGATAAATGAGGTCTCTTGCTACTGCCACCTCAAGAAGTCTGTGCTCAGGGATAATTTTCCACACCTGTGAGAACGAATGGCTTCTTCCCAGCTCCCCTCGGCCTGGTGAAGCAGACCAGAGAGGCAGAGGCCATGAATGAGTTCATGGCAGGGAGTTTCGAATGTTTTGCTGCAGGGAAAGGAGGCAAGATGCAGAGCACAGGCTCACAGTGTGTTTGGAAGGGAGGGGGCTGGGAGCCAAGGCTGCCAGCAGTCAGATCCCAGCACCGAGATTCGATGCTATGGCTTTAGGTCGGTTGCTTAGCTCTGCATCCCAGCATTCTCCTCTGCTGGAGGTAGTGCTAAAAGCACATCTACCCAAGGGCCAGTTTGGGGCTGATTCTGTCATCTCTAGGACCTTTGCTCAGACCTCCACGCTATCCCTCAGCTCATCTGCAAATCCCCATCTGTAGCAATTAATTTCATGGTTTGGTTTTGCTTTGTTTTAATGAAAATCATTAGCTCTGGCTTGATAACTGTGACATACAAAGCTGTCAGGCTTCTACTTTCATAGCAATGTATCTAATAGACAAAGCCAGTATCTCAGGGGTGCCAGAAAGACAGACAGACATGAGGTTGTTACATTAATTTTACAGCACAGGAACCAATGCAAAGCAGCCAAATACTCTGCTCAAAGTCATTTGGTAGCGTGTAGCTAAACTAAGATTAAAACCTAGGCCCCCTAAAAAAAGCTTGCTTTCCTATAGAAAAGAGGACTGCCTTTACCTGCAACACTGCGATGTTTTCTGAGATGACTGCAGTATGTTTTCCTTTTGCTGAAGAGTTTCTTACACTCAAATCATGCTAACATAAATAAGAAGCAGGCCTCTCGGCACATCTCCATGTTCTTAGCAGAGCTGATACTGGTCTTATCTCTAACAGGGCAAGTCCCCTGAGCTGTGTTGAAAAGCCTTTTATCAGATGCAATTTAAAGAGAGTTCTTTCTGAGATGTAGTTCTGTAGCTCTGGCAGGAAAGTGGGGCTTCTGACTAAATCTCCTCTGGTTTTGTTTAGCATTGGGGTGAGGGAGTAGGACAAGGTCCTATTTGTGGGGCCGGCAAGACAGGGCTGCTCCTTGCGCCTTCCCTGAAACAACGCTCTACTCCCTCAGTCAGAGGAAAACCCTGTCAAAAATGGCTTAACGATCTTCTAATATTTCCATGCAATTAAAGGCCACATCTGTCTCACAGACCCCGTCCTCCTTTGCTAATGTACAGACATGAACTAAACAGTCTGTCTTGTCGATTCGCAGGGTAACAAAGGGGCCTATTCATAACACAGGCACTTTGGCTATTTTGTGTGTGTGAAATGAAATAGAGTTTGCATTTGGAGAATAACCTGTGTTGGAGCTAGCAAGAGATTTCTGCTCTAATAAATCAATCAGCTTTACCGGCTAATAAAATAGCCCCCCTCCTAATTCTGACTGTGCTAACCAGACAGCCACCCTACAGAGAGGCAACTATGGTTTCTGTGCACAAGTGAGAACCTACGCTAGCTTGCTATTAAAACTCTTAGGAGGATTAAAAAAAAAGGTATCAGCTTCCCTGGAATTTTTCCAGCCACTTAAGAGAAGGAGTTATCCCTGGACCAAGGAATTTGGGTGTCATCTCTGTGGCCTCAGATGCGCTAGTCAGTGGGTATGTGTTTTACCACTGTCTTTAGCTGGCTCAAAGCCAGGTACGGTTCTGCTCTTGTCTTTGCTCAGTTCTTTCTGAAGAAAATGGGAGCATTGCAGGAAAAAAAAAACCAAACAAACAACAACCAACCACCCTTCAAAGACCCATTTCTGATTTGTTAGTGAAATTAAGGGCTTAAAAAAAAGAAACAAATTGAGGTACATTTTGGCATAGTCCCAAACCAATACTAACATTATGTTTTGCCCTGACTAAGAGTTTCAAGCAATACCTGCACATATATCCAGATGGACAGGGCGGTGCGAGGAATGTATTACTGCTTGTTTAACATTTTGCTTGTAAATGCCTTGGGGGAATGGGCTGTGGGTTTGGTGCTTTTTTTGCTTTTCTGAGCACATTGGCACACTGGTCCATATTTGGTCATGGTCTGTATCGCTGCCATCTTAGTGCTTTCACAATACAAACAAATACACTAATAATGTTCACACCTCAACATACCTCATTTCCTCAGCTTTCAAGTGAGCAGGAAGTGTGCAGGAAGCACAGAAAAGATGGTCCTGTGGTTTCAGTACTAGAGTGGTGTTTGGGAGATGTGGGCTCACTTACCATCTGGGCAGCAAAACTGTTTGTTCAAATCAAGTGAAAGTTCTCTGTGTAAAATGAGGGGCAAAAGTGGGTGTCAAGGCCACAGGGTAAGAGATGAACAAACCTAGAATGTGGTGAGATACTGTTTTCATATCCTGAGAAAATTATGGAGGCTGTGAGTTTTCCAATCCTGATGTTGGACAGAAAGTCAAAATGATTATCCAGAGAAGTCCACCTTAAGTTAACTGAAATATTTTGTTTCAGATATTCTGAATGTTTCGTTGCAGTTTTAACCTTTTCGGTTTTCTTAAAATACTGCAATTGGCTTATGTTTCTCAATGAAGAGTAGTTTCAAAGCAGAACCTGGAAAACATCAGAAAGCACCAAGTAGGGCTTTCAGTAAACTGTCAAAAATCAACTTTTCCAGTGAATAGGTAGAGCTTTGACAAATTTGCATCTTTCTAACGAAAAGACACTAAGCTGAAAAAGGTCAGACCGTATCTAACATGAATCTTCTTGTATACATCCCTGGTACAAACACAGAGGGAATACTGTTACAGTTTTTGGAGACAGGACCAAATTAAGCCTTCTTAGGCTTGCTACCTTGCCAGCAAAGCCAGTAGAAGTTTTGCCTTTGTCTTTGGGGTGATGTATGATTGAACCTTCCGTGTAGCTGTTTGCATATTCATGCACTTAAATGTGAATGCATGAATGACTCTGACTCAAACGCACACAGTACGCACTGTCTGTCCTGGCAAAATTTCAATATCTAAGCAGTTATAGCCTATAGACTTTTAATGGTATTTTAAGACTTTATACAGACACCTAAAGAAGTAATTAGATGCTTAGACATATTTTAAGAACATTTGTGTAGTTCTTAACTCTGGCTGATTTCATTTGCCTGCACAGGTACACCAATATCTTTAAGATTTGGCATTTTGATATCATGGTGACTAAAATGATGCTAGATTGCTATCCTGGAGGGAGGTGGAGGTCTCGAAGAGACACACGTAAGGAGAAAATAAAAACTGCAGCCCCCTTCTGGGATACCTGACACAGACTGGGCTGACTAGCTCTTGCAAGCCTGAGCTGCATCCTCGGGGGTGGCTGTCTGATTCTCCTCCCAGTCCTCAGCTTCTCAAGGACTCCAGACACAATGGTGATCTTCATAAGAGACAGGTTCTTACTGGTTTGGAAAGGTACCACATGAACATCCAAGGCAAGAAGCATGTCTTCCTCATGGCAGCTCTAACAGACACTTTCCTCATCAGCATCCTCGTAAGAGCAAGTTTTTTGCTGGCCAGTACCTCAGTAATTCAGCAGTGCCTCTTTGTTAGCTGCCCTGGCTGTTCCTGTTAGTTTGTGATGATGATGAAGACAATTTCACTTCAATGGGGACAACAAAGAGATCTGAAACATTGCTTCAGGTGATGTTTATAGGATGAACAGTAAGACAGAAAATCAGCTCCTTACACACAATGCAGCTTTGAGGGGACCTAGGGTCTGTTGGGAGACTTGGTGACAAAACACCTTACAGAGCTGCTACAAAATAGGGGTAATAGTGAAAGTGACATTTTGGGTAAAGCACTTCAAAATTAATGGATGCAAAACACTGCGTGAGAGCTAGGTATGAACAATCCAGACAACACAGGAAGAAAGAGCTCGTACTAGCGTGCCACACACTCACACGGCAATTGCAGTTCTCAGAAGAAAGCTATAAGGTGGAGATGGTGGTATTACAGCAGCACTTCAAGAGATTTTGAGAGACATTAGGGCCTCTCTTGTGCCTTGGAGCTGTACACGTTCAACTCTTCCCCAAAACTCCCTCCTTTTGGTTGGGAATGAGAAGGTAGCACAGGCAGAAAAACCAGAGGCTGGCTTGCAATATTCACCAACTGAAGACATGGGCACCCACTATTTGCACCATAAAAGCTGACAGAAAAACTTTTCGCTGTTAATAAACCACAGAAGGCTACATGATTGGAAGTCTGGCATGCACCAGTTAACATAGCTAATGAGGGATCAAAAATAAATACTAACATTGCCAACCCCCTACCTGCAGGTGTGAAAATAGATTGGCCTACCTGGAAATATGAGTCATCTCCCAACAAGAGTTGGTAGGGCAAAAGCTTATATGTGGTAACGTGCTAATGATACAGATAAATGTAGGTGTGGGGAAGCAGAGCACCCTCTCTTCTCTTTTCACAGGAGAGTTGGGTAGTCTCAATTAGCTTCCAAGGGCTACAGACCAGATCAGACCATCAGACCATGTCTCTGACTTTAGAAAAACAATGAACTGTAGGGGAAGCAGCTGAAAAAATGCAATGGCAATGGTTTAACCTCCCTCTTTGGCTGCCCTTTTCTGAGCCCTTGGTGCCCAAATGGTCTGTCTCACTTTCCTAGAGTGGCATGCCTGGAGTGCGGCCCATAGCTCCCCTGCCACAGGTATCTAGGTTGGAAAGGACCTCTGGAGATCATGTTTTACATATTTTACACTGATGTAATTACAGATGCTCTACTCTCCCCTGCTACTTCTTCATGTCACAATAGATGTAACGTGCTTAGGAATGCCAGAGCGCCTCAGGGTTAATCACCAGGGAAACAATATTTTCAGTATCATCAAAGAAAAATGTTAGGTGGGTGTTGTTAAACACGTCAAAATATTGTCTCGCTTTATCTCACATACTAAAGGTCACATTTCGGGGTAGATTTCACGCCACTTTTCTCATCTATGAAAAACTTTAACATGCAATCAAACAGACACAAAGACATCATTCACTGAAGGTCAAGCAGCACAAGTGTAGTAAAATCAGGCTGAGAGCCCAATTATTTGGATTCTCACAACATTGCCTTAGGTGCCGAGCCATAGTGTGATGTGTAAGTAAGGTGGGTTTTTTAGGGACATCTTCGAAAGCATAAATATGAATCAGGCAAGCAAAATACATTTTATCCCTCATTTCAAGCTTTTGAAAATGCTACTCTCTGCCTTAACCCAGTTAATATAAAAACTGCACAGAGGTAAAATCTCAATAAGCAGGAGCAGGAACAGAGCATTCTGTCTCTGTTTCATTCATCAGGCCTTTTTTCCCCCATACTGGCCTGCTATTCCCATTTCCTTCCTTGCCTTTCACATGAAACATATCCATTGCACACACCCACTCTGCCTCATTTGTTCACATTCACGGGCAAATTGTTTTACAATGATCTTTTTAAAAAATACGCTTCTTCTGAGCATTTTTTTTTTCTTTTCTCATGGACAGCAGCAAATGGATTAGCTGTTGGGTCCTGGTTCCTGTCACAAATGGGGCAATTTCTCTTCAGTTTGTCCATCTCATGCTAGCGTTGCAAAATTCTCTTCTTTAACCATTTTCTCATACAAACTGAAGGAACAATTTATAATTGCTTTCATTGAATGAAGATGGGATTGACTATCTGATTAAAACTGACCACATACTTAGAAGTCAGATCCAAGCTTAGTAAGTCTGGGTAACGTAAATCTGGGTTTGTTTTTCACTTTAGGAGGGAACTTTTTAAGACTTAAGCAGTACAATATCTTCTTTGGAGGTGCCCACATTCTTTTTTATATATGGCCCTAAGTTCTTGGCTTAATTTAGATGGAAAGTCTAAGCCGTTCAGCAAGTATTCATAATCCAGGCTTTTAGTTTGTTCTGTGTAGTAAAAAGCCCATTGCTGGCACTATATTAAAAAATTATCGATTTGAATGAAATTGCTGAGTTAAAAATTGTATAGTTACAGGAACTTTCAGTCTAGTCCTCTAAAGACTTAGTTCATACAAGTCAGGGGCCTCCCTCTGCAATTTGTTTGCTTTCTTCTCATTGTATTTGTGTAATGAACAAGCAGATGTAAGTGTAACTTTTGCTTCTGTTTTCCCTAAAACAACAAATCCACTTAAACAAAATATACAATTCAGTAAATATCAAACATAAAACATTCAGGAAAGAGTTTGCATTTTTGCTCATCTCAATTCATGTTTTAAGGTGTGTTTAATTTCCTTTAAGTATGACAGTCAAAATAAAGAATGTGCATAAATTGAAATAACCTGGGATGAGAAGTGTATATTATCATGACTCATTATACTCAGGTCAACTCACCGATTCACTAGCACAAGGATTTACCATGTTGCTGCCCTGAATTCTTTACATAAAGAAAAGAATATTGCTGGATTCATTAATGATTAATGTTATGCTCAGTGGAACAAATCACAGGTTAACTGACAAATAATGCATTTGTTTAGAACAAACCCCACGTTTTTACTCAAGCCTGTAACAACCAGTAAGAGAAGCAGAGAAGAAGGTTAATGTATGTGTTACTATGTGGATTACAGTCACACCCTCACCCAGACACAAACCCTGTGCAAGCTGCAGTAAGAACAACAGGAAATGGCCTGGGGTATTTATAGCATTATTGTGTTTATCCTGAAGTGATGTTCTGCACAGATTATTATGAAGTTTTTCGTGGGAGAGGATACAGCTTGTGTCAGCTGGAGATTTGCATGCACTTCACCCAATATGCTCTCTGCTAAACTTGCATAGTCCCCCCCTCTACCTTTCTTTGCTTTTTAAAGGTTTGCTGTATACGAGGACCTCTCTGCAGCTGACACGATGGGCCACCCCCCCGCTCCGCAGTGCAAACAGGAACCCTGCTAACCAGTACGTTTGGCCTAAACCTATTTGTTTCACCAGATTTACAAATCCACAGTGAGATGTCATGAGAAAAAAACAAACCCACACACATCAGTCGTCCTGAATTTCTGAAAAATGCAGTCCACGCTACACCGAGACAAAAGTTCTGCACATTTCGGGTCCTATTAACAAAGAAATTGATGACACCAAACCCCTTTAATCAGAACCCAGGGCTCGCTCTTCAGGACAGATTAGTCCACTCCTGGGATTCTCTTTGTTTGGAGAATCATTTCTGTGTCCTTTATCTTCAGGTGGGATAAGGAAATGCCTTCCCATTTATCCCTTTCTCCTGTGGAGGCATTCAGCAAAAAGTAACAATTTTCATGGAAAGATCATCTACATATTCCCAGCCTCAGCCTTGCCATCTTTCTGCTGATCTGAACATTGTAAAGAGACTTTTTCTAATTCATTCCCATCATCTAAATTTGGCCTGAAGTTTGATAGAGAAAAAAAAAAAACACGTATGGGAGATGAAATAGATGATAGCATAACAACTTAATATCTCTGTAGCATAGAAAACCCTCCACCCACTCACAAAACCTATGCAAGCATATATCCATCTATGCAGACCAGTTTATCTCAGTGAAAGATACAGAGTAAGGAACATTAAAATAATAATGATAAAAAATAGTGCAACTCAGGAAGCAAAGAACCTGTTATTACTTCATTGTCAGAACAGTTTTTTCTTATCTTAGTCACATCTCCTGAGGTTTGTTCAACTCATGAAGGGCTCATGAACGTTCAGCTCATTTCTTTGTTTACACCCCATGATCTCGAAAAACCTCGATTAAAAGCAATCAGAAAAATCCATCATATGACACTTAGGCCATTTACAGCCTGTGACAGTTATTTGCAAATGTCAGCCTTCCCTTGGAGAAAACAGAAGGAAATCCTGCTTTAATTTAAGCTTTCAACCATCATCCCTCTCTATCTCTGCAGTAAATCAGAGCATCTCCATGACGCCATTGTTTGCAAATATAATAAGTCCTGGGTTTGTCTGTTTAAAAAACAAACAGCAACAGAAAAGCATCAGGAAGTCCCTGTGAATGGGAGCAACACTGCATTTCTGTATGTACCGCATTAATTAATGCAATTGAGCCAATATCTGAGCAAAGCTTGTTCCTAAGAATACTGTTCAAATCATTATCAGTTCTATTAGCGCTTCATTGTGGTTGCACTGATCAAGACCAGATTTCCTGGGCTAATTTGCATCATATTCTGACAGGTGCTAGTCCAGGTGTCCTATTGTCATTCTGAATTAATAAACATGATTCACCCCCCTCCTTTTATCATTTGTGTGATAGAGTAATAGAAATGGAATGGGCTGGGGGGTGCAAAACAACTTATCTGACTTCATCTCCCAAAAAGGCCTTTCCTGGGGTTTTGCCAGGTTTAATTTTAAAATGATGAGCTCACACACCACTTCCTCTGCATCACCTACCTGCCAAATTACTTCCATGCCCTCCCCTCAGTGGCTTGTGCCTTAACCTTTAGGCAGGGCTGCCCACAGGACAAGTTTGCACAGTGCACCGCATTAAGATTTCTTTTTCCATCAAGTAAACTGATAGAGCACAAGCCAGCCCCCAACTATTTCTGATTTGGACAGCCTTGCTCTAAGGTATAAACCAACTTGGATCTTCTTGTAGCCCTTAAAGTCATTGTTGCACATCCTTGGCATTTAGACCGTGTCAGCATCTACAGACTGTACCTGACTCCTTCCTTGCCAATTCATCACTCACAGCCTGAAATTAGACCCCTAAAGCCATGGTTTGTTTGCTTTTTTTAAACTTTTTCTTCTTTTAAAGATTATGATGATCGTCAGGAGGATGTATACAGCAAGCAATGAAGCGCTTTGGTTTACAGCCACATGCTTCCCAGTCATGCCACCCTAACTTACCACCTTAGGCCTGCTAGCGGCACAATTTTCCTGCTTTGCAATAGACCCAGCACAAGTGTCTCTGCATCATGCTTCACACGTGGTTCAGAGCCAGCTGGGAATGCCCGTGTAGACATGCACCAAGGGCCTTTTAATTGAACATAATCTTCATGAAAAGTCTAATTGTATTTACAACTGAGGTTTTAATCTTTTTAGGACATAAAAAGCATCTTTCCAGCCCTTCCCTGCAATCCCAATAAACTCACTTTTATTAAATAAATGCTGATGTTCTTATGTAATTAGAATGCAATTCAGGCTTTCCAGATGAAAATCAAATACCGCAAGAGCTGGCAGCAGCATTGCCATGTCATCCAGCATTTGTCTTTTAGTCCTTCTACAGATTAGCCCCACACTGTCCCGTTTCTTGTTTCTCTTTCGTACACTCTGATTTCTCAAAGCCGCTCTGGCCATGTGGCATCCAGAACCAAATGCCTTCTGACACGTGCGCTCGTATCATACAGAGTGTTTATTATGAGCGCAGCCTGGTGACATGAGTATTAACGCAGAGGCAGCTCACAACTGCACTGGCCTTGTTTGCTGTTTTCACCTGCCTGATAACTCTCATCAGCTGCATTGCTCCTCACATTTCTTAGGTCTTTTCTGGCAGAGGAAATGCATTTAAGCCTAATACCAGGGCTGCCCTCTTAGCCTTTGGGTGGGAGCAGAAGCTTCCCTCTCGCTTTCTGCAGGGCATCTCACTTGTTTCTTTGTGTTACTCGAGTCATATGCCTCTTTCCCCGTGTTTTATTTACCTCAGATCTCCATTGCTCGTCTAATCTGCAATATAATTGTCCATCTAAAAATACAGGAGGCAAACCCCAGACTTTCTTCATTATCTTTACTAGAGTGGGTTTATAACAATTGAAGCTCCAGCTGTTTGTATGCAGGTATATATCTGAATTTCCTAGTGTTTCTACAAATTCATTCCACCCAGCCTCACTCCGCTAAGGTACAACTAGAGAGAGAAAACCTGGACTTTGTGGTACATTTCTCAGCTCCTGCACTAAGGTCCTGTGTGCACTTGACCAAGTAAGATAAGGAGCAGTCGTTTAAACCAAGCTAGCGCTTATGCCCAGAAAAGCAGATGAATGACCATATCAGGAGACCAGGCCTTCTCTGCCTCAGGTTGCCTGTCTGGCTTACCTTGTGCATCTTTTTATTTACGTCGTGCATCTTTTTTATTAGGATGAGTAAAGGACCAGCCTCTGTAAGTGAAATGTTCGCATCTGCGATCAGGGTTTCCACTCCTGCAACGCCCCCGCACCCAACCGCACTCTAGAGTTGCATGAAGCGGGGGAAGGCTCTGAGCTTGCTCAAAAGGCAAAACTCATTTTAACTGCATTTTCTCTCCCCTTTGTTTTTTAAGAATCAGCTTGCAACAAATGGCACTTGCTAAATGACTGTCTAACAAGACAAAATGGTGCAAACCTCCCAGCGTGCCCCCCCCCAAATGGAAAGCACTTGTCCTTAGCAAGGCAGGCGCTGTGCCCCTGCTCGCAGCCACCGTCAGGTGCATGCAGAAGAGGTTCCCAGTTCTATAGAGCATTGAGAGACAAGAGCTGTTTCTTGTTATTGCAGCCTCTAATGAAAATTTGCCTGCCACGTATCCAAGTGTGATCTGGAAGCAGATTTGCACCTGTCTCAGCAGGCCGAAATCAAACAATAACAGTGCTGAGAGAGCAAGTTGGTTAGCAAGCAGCAAGGGCAAAGCGAGCAGCTGAGAGCCCCTTGGTACACCTCTGCTCTGCTGCTGCTCATCAGATTCTTTTAATCAGATCATCAGAGCAATGATTTTTTGTGCCGTATGTTATGTACCTTTCTGCTCAGGAAAAGCAACCCACAGCTAATGTGACCTTTGCATCTTTGATTATTAGGGCTGGAAAGAATGAAGTGGCCATGAGAGTATGTAGTACTGAGCAGACAATAGCCACTGCTCTCCCATAGGCCTCTAGAAACGCAGTGGTGGGGTGCAGCTACCACCCTTCCCGCTCACGCTGAGGGGCTGCAGCTATACAAGCCCAATACAACGTGTGTCGCATGAGATTTCTGTTAATGCAATTGTTTTATACAGGCTTCAGAGCAGAGACTGGTTTTTTTCTGTGTTTCGTAAGTGACTAGAACATTTTAGATCCTATAAATAGTGTCTTTCCTTTCCTAGTTGCAAAAACCCCATCTCTTGCATCCAGCTGCTTTGAACTTTATTTCAGAGAGAATTTTCTATTGACGTTTTAGGCACCTACAGCATTCTTTATCCAGCACTTACAAAGCTCTTTGTGAAGATTTGTCAGTTTTCAGCCTCACCTCAGAAAAGCATTGCCCATTATTATTTTACAATTAGGAAAATCAAGGAACAGAAAGCTCTGATGATTTGATCAGGGTCTCTGGGTAAGAAAGAGGAATAAAGCCAAGGAGACTTCACTCGCAGGCTTTTGCTTTAATGACTGAACAGCATTCTTCAAAAAGTCTAGCTTTTTCGAAAGAAGGGACATGTGAGCGTGATTATCTGCTGAGCAGAGTAGATACCAGATGAGAGAGATTTCTTCTTTATCTTTTTGCTAAATAATAGATGACTGATTATGATCTTAGATGCTAAGAAAACTTTGTTACAGATAATTTCAGGTTTCTGAACATGTTTCTCTTCTAGAAGTATTCTTATCTATATAATCCATTAAGTTAGTCATAACGAAGAGTGAGTAACCAAGTACACATCTCGGACGCAATTCCTGGTGAAATACTCCACTGCCTGACTCAGGATGAGTAAACCTCAGGTTGCCCCTGTGCTAGCGCTGGGCAAATACACTCTGGAGGACGGCTCCTATTCCAAAGAGCTCAAGGTCTGGGTAGGCCAGATAGAAAACAGGGAATGATCAGTCCTGCCTGCAGTTCAGTGGCTTCCTGTGGTTGTACAGAAAGTCACTGGCAGAGCCAAGAATGGAAGTCAAGTGTCCTGGATCATAATCTCATGTTTTAAGCACAAAATGTCATGTTTCATATTTGTTACTCTTATAGCAAAACTGTCTTTTAGAGCTCCTTTATAGGATTCCCCCAGGGTGTGGGAGCTGGCCATCCTGCCCCGCTTCAACACCTTATCAGCTCCGGATGAAATACTCTGCACATAAGCAGGTATGTAGCTGCACGAATCCGTATCACTGCAGTACTGGGTTTAGTAACACAGAGATTCAGATGAAAGGCTAGAGTCAAGGACTTGTCCCGTAAAATTACTTTTGAAGCATTTTATATGTGCAATGCTACAGAAATCAACAAAGATAGTCATTTAGACCTGCTCACCCCCCTGACCCTAGTTTGAATCCAGGTCGGTTTTGATGGAGTCAATGGAACAGCAAAGGTGTAAAAGGTGCATATTTACATATATATATATATTTATATAAAAATTAGCATTGCCTGAGACAGATCCATTTTTCAACTGTTTGTTTAACTCCACCTGTTTAACCTGCAATTTACACTGAGTAAGAGAAGAACCATGATCCTTTTATCCACTGTAGCTGATGATACTCGAGAGCACTTTGTTTCCTTAGTATATTGCACATTCATTGAGCCTTGTGTCAATAAACGCTGCATGTGCTGACACCATCTGTATCACATACTGCTTCATGGACAAAGCTCATTTGCAGATACACCTAACACTCAGGCACAGCCCATTCCACACAGTTAAATTCCTTACAGCTTTTTGACTTGCTACCTGAATTAAAACTACAGCAGACTTGCTAATCTCTGTTAAAAAAATCACATACACACACTTGTACTTGCTATTAAAGACTTAAGTTCACAGAGGTAGAGAAGAGTGTCTACAAGCACTCGTGTATTTGTGAATGCATGCATATGCAATGTAGAGGAGGGCTTGGAAAGACGCATCTTGAAGCAGCGATGTAAATGTGAGGGAACCAGTGGGTGGTTCTTGTGTGGTAGAAGAGGCTGTGAAAAGAGCATGCACCTTCCTACTGTGGAGGTTCATCTCAACAAGGGAGGGCAGTCCTCACAGAGCTGAGCCCTCGGGACCTGAAAACAGCTGGTGTCACTCGTGTTATGCCCTGGGCCAGACCTGGGTAAAGAAAGACCTGGGCAGCATTTGGGAGAACTGTCTGTCAGGACTCGGAGGGATTTCTTTTCACAGCCAGCTCTGTTTCTGCTCCTTTGCTACACAGACCTGTTATATACATGTTTCACCTCTCTGCTGGTGTACTCACACCTTCCACATCACATGTTTCCAAACATGTTTGCAGGGCATGTCAGCTAACCTCCTTCAGGCTGGCACAGAACAGTGAGAAAAGTGCTGCTCACAAGATAGGGTTTCTGTGGTTTAGGGTTATGTTAATTAATTAATTCTTTTTTATTTTTGGAAGTCTGCAGCTGCTGGTTTTGAAACGACCAATCCTAGAGCCGCAGAAGTATGAAAGAAAGGGTTAGAAATCAATGGAAGAAATAGACAATCAGAACGAGGTCCTGACCGTGTACTGGCTGCTATTTTTTAAAACACATAAAAGTTTGGCTTATGTAAGAAACCATCTGGTATTTAGGCCTAGTTGAAATTTTAGCTGTGTGTCTGTGCTCTGTGTATGAATCAGTGGAGCAGCTTCACAGGCGCATGCACGTACTCTGCTGGACTCCTTCACCAGGCAGTCCAGGGCAGTTGCTGCAAAAATCTGGAAAACCTATTGGACTTCACACCCTTCTTGCTCCTTCTGGACAGCTCGGAGTGGTCTTTGATTTAAGGGAAAACATACCTGCCCGTCACAGCTGCAATGCTACAAACCCACGTTACAAGTAAGTGCATGACCCAAAGATTGCTAGCTGTACCGATATCTCAGGAACACGGTAGAAGGTTGTTGTATGTTAATAAAGAACATAATGGCAAGAACCACTGGATTTCTCTCTGTTCAGTACATTGCATTGCAGGACGTGCCTGCACTGAGATCATTGTAGCTGCTGCTCATGAATAGAATCGCAGTCAGTCCCACCTCGTAAGAGCACCTACTCCAAAGTGACCAGACAAGGCAGAGAGGAAAAGAAGTGTTTGCTTACTTCTACAGATGAGAAACTGAGATACAGAGAGATGAAGTGAAATGCCTGAACTCATATAGGAAACCTGTGGCAGAACAACTAACTGAACCAGGTTGCGCACTGCTGAGGACAAAGGCTGGAGTGAATTAACTGCTCACAGATTTTTCTGACTCACCAGAAGTTTTTTTTCTTTTTTTTTTTAAAAAAAAGGCATTGCAATCCCAGAATTGCATCAGGGAGGCTTCGTCCAGCGTGTGTTAATGCCAAGCACTGGGAACAGCGTGTGCCACTCCAGTGACTCATGCTGAGAAAAGACAAATTCAAATGGGAACAGGTGCAGCTGAGGGCTAAGGAATAACCGGGAGAAGGGAGGTTATGAAAGAGGTTAGAAGAATTTTGTTTATCCTGACAAAACAGAGAGAGGTATGGCAGTGGTCTGTAAATACACTGGGGGCATAACGTCAGGGAAGGGAAAGTGCTGTTTAAGCTACTAGTTCTGGCATGAGAGGTATAAATCAGTCATGAGCAAATGCCAGTCCAAAATCAGAAGAAAGTATTCGAACATCAGAATGAAGAAGTTACAGAAGTCCTTTTCAATGGGGAGCAGCGGTGGCGGAAAGAAAATCCATCCATCCTTTACAGAAACCTTGACGAGTTTGGGAAAGGAATGACAGAGAGTGGTCATGTCTGACAGCAGAGAGTGGAGCTCAAGAATGGCTTCCACTCTGGAGTTCAAATTAAGTGCCTTAACTTTTCTTCACTCCTAAGGAATTTAGAAGAAGAATCTCTTGTTACATACGGTGCTTAGCACAACAGAGGCCACTCTGGTCTCTAGGCACTACTGTAGCACAAATAATTCATAACACTAACGATCAACCATAATTACATCCTTCCTGAAGTAGAGATGACACATGAGAATACCAAAAATGAAGAGCAGGGAACTAACTGCAAGCTTATTCCATCCATTAATGACCACCCCATATTCTGTGAGAATGAGAAAACGTCTGCTCTCAGATACAGCGGTGCAAATCCAGCGGATTCATTGCAAGCAAGCTTGAACTTCAGTGCATTGCCTTCTCTTTCTAAAGCGGATGAACTCCATCCATTTGTTAAAACCTTTGCCCACTGCTCTGGAAGTGCTGTGAAGGCAAAGGATTCCTATAACTGTAAAGCAGGTTTTGGGATGCCTGACAGAAACCAGCAAAGCGGACAGAGAGACCACTGTCACCTTTAATACCGACTTGCAGAAACCATGTGTCCCAGGCATGAGTTCGTTGGGGCTCAGAGTTAAAAGTGGATATACCCTTTTCCTACCAAAAAAGTGTCATGTGGTGATGCATATAGGGTAAGTTTTTTACACAGCCTTCCATACAGCACTACTCAAAATCCAGAGGACCCGGTATCATTGTCAAGGGGAGGACAGAGCTGCTTTTCAGAAGAAAAGGACTAGAAGGTACTGTGGCAAAGCCCTGTTCCAGATCTTCCTCTGTAAAATTTCTGCGTGGGTAAGAAGTAATACTTTTCAGTCTGGACCTGTCCGTGCTCCTTCTTCCACTTTATGCAACGCAGAAGGCAGATTGCAGCACAAAAACAACGTACTGTGAGATTCTGCACAGACGCTCGATCTGCGGCAGGACGGCGAGGAGCTGGAGCTTGGGCCACATGCCATTGGAATGGTAGCAGTTTCCCTTCAGCTTACTAGAGACATCTCGGATTTCAAGTACAATCTTAGTGTCACAAGGGAATTCACGATCACTCGGATAAAATGTAGCACACACAAAATTTGCACACACACTTGTCTGGTAGAAAATGGGATTCAGAAGAAATATATGCAATTAAAAACACCCCAGATCCTGATAACACACACTGGTTTTCTCTGTCCATCAGTTCCTCACTTAACATTAAGATCATTCTTTCTCTTGTCACAGCGGAGCTGTTACAGACAATTTTGGTAATATTTGCAGGATGCTACTGAGAGTTCTTGCCTAACAAATCACTTCAGTGCATGCTTATTTTAAAGCCTGGTTGGTTCTAATGAAGTCAGATGTATTAGTTTATGGCTCTTAGAAATATCACCAAAACATAAATATTTGTGCTGTGGAAAGATATACATGTGCATGTCACCATCAGAAAAATTATTTTTGCTGCAGCAAACCATCTCTGAAGGACCACGAGCTACACAGACTGTAGTCTAGATTCTCAGTATGCCTCAAAGACACCCACAGCAACCATGATACCTACTCAAAATAACTTGCAGTCTTTGGGGATCAATTTATAAGTGGCGATCTATCAGAGTTTTGAGTTTGTACATGTGTCAATAATTTCTGGCTCCAGTGATTTTTCTGTCTGTCAGTGGTAAAACTCACGTAAGGGTGTTTAAGGTCCATCCTCTGCTACAAATCCCTGGGCAATTCTAACGCCAGGGACTTGTGAACAGCCACCTGGACTCTTTGCATCTCTGATGATGACTTGCTGAGTGACCAGTTGCTTCCTGCATTTCATCTCCTAGGCTTTTTTTTTTCTTTGCCTGCTTAGATTATGGGCTTTTATTCCATCTACGTGCCATGCTTCATCTTAGCGGGAGCCTCTAGGGACAAATACCATAATACAAGGAATTAATCATATGAGTGACGACTTCTGGTTCTAATCAGGAGTCAGTCCTAAAGGCTGATCTGTGACACGACCCTCATGGACAAATCCTCAGAATTTTATAGGGATTAAATCAATGGAGTTTTTATGGAAATTGAATTATACTGTATAGAAATTGTTCCATAAACAGAACACAGAAGAAAAGGCGAAACTTCCTTGATTTTCCCCTGGATTTTACAGAAGGGATATAAATTTCTGATACCTTTCCCTAGGTAATCCAAAGTTATTTGATTAAAAATGACATTTTCACTGTAAAGGCATAGGATTTTGTTATTACATGAGAAAACCTCAAATCAATACACTGCAGCCTGCAGAAAGGCAATTCTTTTAGGAGGGCAATGATGTTAATTCTTTTCCTTGCTTAAAGTAACATAGCTCCTGCTCCTCCCTTAGGCTTGGGTGAGCAGGGCTCCCTGGAAACTCTGCCTTCTTGTTAGCTGGTGTGGTGCAGTAACCCTCTGCTGCTTCAGTCTGTTTTAGCCACTGCCTATCTCTGGCCACCCTTTCAAGTTTACACACCACATACATACATTAAGACATATATAGAAAACAGGCCAAGTCCAGAATCTTTTATCCTGTTCCATGTTCCTGAATTTTGATGGGTTGGATAAATGAACCTGGGATATAAGCTACCTGTTCTGGAGAGGCTGAACTTGCAAATTTGCTTTGCCTCCATATGCAGACGGCCAATAGGAAACCTTGCAGTTTCCCCTCTCCTCTCTAAGCTGAGCTCTGGTGGTTTGGATAAACAGATAAACTCTAAGCATGAACGAATTGCACTGATTTCAGGGGGAATTTGCAGGTATCCAGTGTATATTTCTCAGAATCAGGCCCATGATTGCACTTATCTCTGTGCCAACATATAACTCCATACTTCTGCAGTTGCTTTTAGTTGTGGTTCGGAAGCACTTCTATAGGCGTCTACTCAGTCCTGATGCGAGATCATGTTCCTCTATCTGAACAAGAGGACAAGCGATTCTTGTCATTCGAGTGAACTTGTGATTCTTATAAAGAAAAAGCATCAGCTCTGACATGTGAAGATTATGAAGGGACAGAGCATCTCAGCAAAACAGTACGCTTGTCAGCTGGGTGGGGGGCAGTAGCTGGGGAAAAGTGGTGCTTTCCCAGAGGAACAGGGTCCTTACTGCATGGCATAATTTGGATTTTGCATTGAATCTTTCACATCTGTAGCATATTCCTGATGTGATTGGCAGGACTGAAATAGAACTGCAGCCCCGTAACAGCTAAGGGAAAAATAGTTGTAAGAAGAGAGTAACTGCTGTTCAGTGTGGTGATTGAAGAGAATCATTCCTGTTAAAATGTATAGGGCTGCCGGTTCCAGTATGTACCAGGGCAATGCCATTTGTACTGTATATGTGTAACCATTCTGGGGAGCATTTCTGCCAGTGGCCTACATATTTCAGGACACAAAGTTCCAGCCCCAAGTTCAAATACCAAATAAGTTCACACATACAAGCCTGTGCAAATCAATGAGATCTCAACACCCGATTATTTGCTTTAGCAGGGCATTAACAATACTGTATCTCTAGTAACATGAGAGTCTTTGGCCAAGATTTTCCTTTTCTGCTTTGCTTTGGTATACTAAAGCTTGGAGGCTGCCCACTGCTCTGGAAGCGGCTTCATTTCAACACCACCACAGTTCTGCCCCTCTGCAGCTGACAATGCAAAACTCAATTAGATATGAAGAGGGCACTATCACTCTAGGCAGCTCAGAGACTGGGAAGAAAAAAAAATAAAAGGCAAATGTTCGATGCTAACATTATATGAAGTCCCAAGGAGATTTGGAACAGGAGCAGCAGAGGAGTTACAGTTTCCTTTGTTCTGTTAAAAGGAAAAAGGAAACACATCAGGAAACCAGACTGTGGAGCACAGGAAGTCTCACTTTGGCTGATAAAAAGGAACTGATGTGAGGTTGGTTCAGATGCAGTTATAAGTCAATTAAGCTTGGAACAACAAGAAGAGCTATTCAGAAGAAACCAGAGAGCCAAATTCTGCTCTTAGCTGTAAAAAGGGTATTTTAACCTCTCCTAATCTTTTCCTTATCTTCTTTTCTAAAAGAAAGCTGCTATAAAAGACGTCCAAATAAGAATTTCTCGTCGTACAAAAATCGGTTTTCCTAACACACCACACCTTCCACTGACCCCACTGTACCTTACTCCAGTTTCTTTTTTTCACTCATCAACCAACTTAAAAAACTGTATTCTTGCTGATTTATCTCCTCTCCTCAGATCAAAACCAGCATTAATTAAGATGGGCAGGTTTTTGCTGAGTGAGAAATCAGCAAATGACTAATTAAAGGCTGGCCTGCCCGTTATGTTATTTTCACTCCCTCTGCATGATTGACAAGCATGGGCCAGTACACTAACGTTCAGTTCCTGGGTGTGCAGCTTTGTCAGGCTAGGGTTATATATGCATTTTTTTAATTGTTTCTTGCTCCTTTACAGCTCTGTGGTCGGTTGAGCTCTGGGTTAGTCTATGTCGGAAGAACAGAAACAAGGTATATGCAAATAAACCAGTAAGCTTAGCCATATCCATGGCATTTACTACAGGAGTCT
This sequence comes from Theristicus caerulescens, assembly GCA_020745775.1. Lineage (NCBI taxonomy): Eukaryota > Metazoa > Chordata > Aves > Pelecaniformes > Threskiornithidae > Theristicus > Theristicus caerulescens. The sequence goes on along the minus strand of CM036575.1, from coordinate 1,748,412 downwards.
CTACTGAGCTGCATTTCTGACTGTATTTTAGAAAAAAATCAGGAAAAGAAAGAATGCTTGATACACATGAAGAGCCAGAATAATTTTCTTTACAGCATCATACCAATGCTGAAGAGAAGCAAAGGCCGAGATTTTGCAAGATGCCTGTGGGATTTAGCCTTACTTCTCCCATCTATTTCCAGTGAGAGCTGTATATTCAATGCCCAGTTTTGCAAATCTTAATCAACATGTTTACATACAGAATTAAAATACTTTGTTAAGCAGCCTGGTTTTCAAAGGGAACAGCTACCTTCAGAAGCTAATGAGAGTTACAGGCTATCAGTACCTTTACAAATCAAGCTCCTTGCTTAGTTAGATAAATATGCACTGACATACATATTTTTAGGGCTCTGGCTTCAAAACGTGGAAGCAAAACAGAATTAGATGCATCAAAGTGTCCCTGGTATCAAATACTGATGGTCCCTGTCAGGTCATTATTTCAAAGTTTTGCTTTTGGTGCTATTTGTTACTGGAGAAACAGAAGGTTTATCAGGACACACCTAAATGTCTTCAACAGTCACATACAGTAACATATATCCCTTTTGTTTAGGTCTCTGTCTTACAGCTAAAGGAAAAGCTTTTGCTAGCGGAGGTGGGGGAGGAGGGAGGTAAACGTTTGTGGCTTTACTACAAGAGACAGGTTTCTAGATCAGTGTTACTAGGTGTCTAGATACGCATCAGTAATTATGTGGCCTGGGTAATGAGAAGAAGAAAGAAAATAAGCAGTAGATGCATTAACATTTTGAAGGCTTTGATATTTGGAACTCAGTAGAGTAGATTATACATTGTCCTGTACCATACATTGCTGTTTATACCAGCACAATTTAGGTTGGTGACAAGTTACTTGATCAGCACCCTGGCCGCCCAGGCGTCTGTGATGACACAGCACGCAGGTTAGCAAAGACCTGGGTCTGCCATCAGGCGAATTATTTCCAGAAGGAGGCAGAAAACCACATTTGCATGGTGGTATTTTAGTCTGTATTTTCAAAAACAGCTATAAATATGCACTCACAGCCTTGTAAGAAAACATTTGTTCACTCAGAAAGTGTTCTTAGGCATCACCCATGGAAGGGTGGCAGGGCTTTGTATAACTGAGAAATGCACTGCAGGCAGCTCTTTTTACATGCCAGTGCTACATGTGCATTGTGCGCTCGTGTTCACATGTGCATGAGAGCACGAGAGGCACAGACACTGGAAACAGATCTGCTGTTCAATTCAGAACAAAAGATCTAAAGAGAATTTTACATTTGGGGGGAAAGTTGGCTTCAAACCAACTTGTAGAGCTAAGCTTAATGTATTAGACCAGTTTTTTCTAGGCGAGCCATGCACACGTTCATGCACACTCTAATACTAACACCATGCTTCTGCAGCATTAGGTGTTTAGCAAACCCACAAATATCTGAAAATCTGAAGTTAAGGCTCCCTTGGCTCCTTTAATTTTCCTGCTTGTGCATGTTTGCACTGAAATGGGACACAGGGTCTTTCTTTAAGTGGTCAAGTAAACTCAAGCAGAATGAGAAACTTTCATTTTTCAAAGGCAACTTACGGGGTGCTGTAAAAGAACTTCACACACTGATGTTTTACTGGGAGAAAAAGAATGGAAGATGCTCTGGTTATACATTCATAAGTTCTAGGCCTGATCCTTCTGAGAAGATGTGAACTGGAATCAAGAGGAAAGCCTTCTGTAAGACCAGGAAGGAGAGACCTGAAGAAAATAAACTCTGCTTTCTGCAAAAATTGCTGTAAATACCCTTCCCCCAGCACATCTCACCTTATCAGCATGCCATCACTTTGAGGTGCAACCTTACCCTTTGCTTCTCTTGGTTTCTGTCCCTTTCCCATAATACTCCAATGAATAGTTCTACTCTTACACACCAAGACTCCAGCAAAACTCTCCTTAGAAGAAATGCTGCAAGGAGCGATAGAAACGGGGCCTCTCCCCTCATCGTACAGCAGGAATATCACAAAATTAAAATAAATAACTAAAATAAAAGCATGAAATCCTCAAGATATGCATGCTACTACTTAAAGTGACCACATCCTGTTAGGGGTAAAATCCACAGTGGTAGAGAGAAACTATACAAGGCTCTCAGCACCTCTTTAAAGCCTCTGAGTGAAACCCCAAGTGCCTAAAATCTAAGCAGTTGGTGCTATTTTGTTGTGTATTAGGTTTGCTTCAGACTAATCTTCTTTCCCCTAGCAGGAACAATTCTACTACAGAGCAGCAGAGCTACTCTGTTTACCAGCTCTGAAGTAACTCGCCCAGAATTTTGCTTGTGTGGCGAATGGGAGTTAGTACTGAACACCTCGAGTTGACAGCACCCAGCACTACGGCGTGGTTGTAAGTTCATACTAAGGTAAAAGGCGTGCATTTGCATACAGATCTTGGAGGGAAAATGAAGCAGCATTATAAAAATATCCCAATTACAAAACATTTGTAACAGGTTTTTGCTGTTATATATTAGAAAGCCATTATGCCATATAAATGTCACCTGAATAGGGACTATTCAGTCCCTGAATAGGGACTAATATCAGGGAATATCATCATTTATGCTTTGGAAATTTCAGATGGTTTTGTTCAAAATTACTTTTGAGGGACAGCAACATGGGAAGTCTCCAGTGAACAAACATTTTTGTGATTTTTTTTTTTCCTCCAATCTGGAGATTAAGAGTCTTGCCCTAAGAGTCAATGCCTTTTTGCCAGGAAAGGCCATCTCTAAAGGGCCAAAGCCAGGGCAATTTAAAAATGGCAAGACAGACATTTAAACTTGTTCAAAAAGGAAACACGTTCTTAGTTCGAGATCTTGATGGCCAAGTTTCAGGACGAGAGCAAACGCCTGCAGTTCACAAATGACAAGAAACAGTGATTGCAATAGAAACCCTACCCCACCCTTTGCTATAGCAACACCAACATACAAGTTGTCTTCTCATGGAAGGAGACAAGTGTGGTTGTCATCTACTTGAGTAATGCAGAATTGTCATTGAATGTCCTTCAGATGGTCTATCATCTCTTACATCCAGAACATAAGGATAACCAGGTTTTCACAGAATGAAGGCAGCAGTTACACAAAATGTGCTTTTTTAATTAACTGTCAGGCTTTGGCAAGTGTATTTACTTTAATTATTGTCCACATGTAAAATGGAACTGAAACAATTAAACCAGTTTGAAACCACACCATTTGTTATTGTGAGGAAGTCCATGCATGGGCATCTGGCCGAGATTAGATGTACCATTTTTTGATTTAATTTGAGGCAATAAAAATCTAACCCCCCAAGCACAATGTAAATTAAGTCAAAGCGGGATGTTAACCCAAAGAAGATGTGATTTGAGGTATCTGGAGGCATACAATAAAAGTGTTATCAACTATTTAAAATTAGTGCAAACATAAGCCATCACGAGTTTCACTGGCTCCCAATCATCTTTTGCAAGTGTTGTTCACAGAATATGACCTGAACATGGAAATGAACCACCAAAGATAAAGATTTGCTGCACTTCTTTCTCCATAAAAGACTTTAGAGCATTGCTCTAGAGGTCACTTTTCAAGGCAGCCAGTCCACCTCCCGTGTCAGGTATTAAACAGATTATTTGAAGAATGCAGCAAAAATTGCCTTCTGCCACTTCAGTAAGTGATCTAATTCCCCTCAAGATAAATAATTATTTATGAAGAACTGAAGACGCATCCTAGACCTGGTGCGTTAGCTCAGCAATATCATATGTGAAGTAAATCAGTGCATGATGGGGAAAAATGACTTACAGTCCTGAGCTGATCCCATAATACATGTTTATATCCATGGAATTCCCTGAGCTTTGGGTTAAAAAACTCTGAAAACAACTTCAATGCACACTTGCACGTAATGTCCACGAAGGATGCAAATGTAGCCCAGGATCATCCTGACCACATCTATTCTCTGACCATGCTCTGTTTCCCCAGGAGCATGCGACTGTGAGCTCTTAGGACAGCTCAAGGCTACAGCGGATTTACCCCTTTACTGCAAAGTTACCCTGCAGCTGGGCAGGTTTGCAGTTAAATTATTCCACATAGGCAAAACCAGCCATTAGAGTCGGTTGTCAAAACTCTTTCTGAATGGCATATAAAGCTTAAGAGGAAAGTACAGGCTCGCAGGGTGAAGGGAGAGATTTTTATAGTAGACTGGACTCAGACTGCTGCATCTGTCAAGTGTGCAGTTAAAAGTCTTTGGCTCAATTAAAACAATTAGACCACGGAATAGTTTTGCATAGACTTGAAAAAAGTCATGTGTAATGTTTAAATTTAAAACAATCACCTGGAGCATGTAGCCCTCTCCAATACCTATTCTGCGCTGCATAGCACTTATCTTCTACCCAGGCAGGTATGTTTCTGAGTTTATGGAGGGAAGTGCTTCTTAACCACACTGGTACACAGATTTCATCTGGTCCCTCACCATGTTCTTGCTCTAGATAATGAAAGAGCCTTTTTCTGTGTTTCTCTTGCTCTCTAGTCACTTACATGCACCTTTCTGCCATATTATTTCCCAAACCAAATGCACAGCTTTGAGAGAAATCAATGCATACAACCTACAAGAGAGCAGACCTAAGGGTACAATCGCTTTTAAATTGCTTTCCTCTGGACACAGTACAGGTTTGCTTTAGTATGTCCTAGAATTTAGAAAATCTACCCTGAAGCACAGGTTATATATAGAGCTCAGCACATGAAAAACACTTAAGCATCTCAAGCCACATCCTCTCCCATTGCCCTTCACCTGAGACAAGCTAGGCAAGGTGGCCTAACCCCTTCCTTTTAGTGGTAAACTGCAGCAAATCTGTCAATGCGTGGGTCTGATGTTCCTTGGGAACCCACTCTTTTTCTCCCTGGTAAGAAAATTTGCAAGAAATCTCAGATAATCCTGAGGGCACTGCAGGAGCACTGATCTAAACGCATGGTACAGAAAAGGGGTAAATTATAGGAGGAGGACATGGGGACCTGCAGCAAGTTGCTGATGATCCTGGAATTGCTCAGTAAACGAACCCAAGAGGAGACTCTGGTGTGTTTGGATCCCACCTCTCTTAGCTCGAACAGCCAAATTATTTCTGGACTACAAGCGAAGCAGGACAATCTAAGAAAAGGCTGCAGAACGGGCAGATCCAGGAGCCGGGGCAGTGACCTGGGATGTGGCTGAGTTCCTCCTTTTGCCACAGCCTCCCCAACGTGACTGTAGGCCTAGCTGCTAAGTGTCGCAGTTCCTCATCTCCAAAGCTGAGGGGGGGTTAGCAATAACACTTTGCAACACGGGGTGACTGGGGAGAGGAGGAGCTCCCAGTAGGCACCATGGGCTACGTGGGTCATGGGAATACTTCAGCACCTTTCAGAGGATGGTGCGGGGGGCTCGTGGCTTGTGCAGAAAAGCAAGTCCATGTGTGCACCGCAGCAAATGTACAGATGGGAAATTTCTGCACTTTCACTGCACGATATTTAGGGCTCCACAAATCAAAGAAGGTTGTGGTGCACTAAACGTATCCTGAATGAGGCCCGGGTTACTTTTGCTGCAGATCTGAGGAGGTGGTGGAGGAGACGCGTCTTATTCTTGCCGTACCTCCCAAATTTTGTGCTTTCAACACTCCTGCTTTCTCTCCTCCTTTCTGACATTCACCCTTTCATTCCCTCTTTCTTTCCTCTTTCCATTTCTCTTCCTAGCAATCTCCTTCCCTCCCCCTTCTTTTGAGACCCTTCCAAACAGTGCACTTGTCACAAGCTGCAGTCTAAGGGAGAAAGTTTCAGTTCCTGCCAGTTTGCAGCTTCTTTCTCCCCAGGTCAGCAAAAAAAAAAAAAAAAAAAAAAAAAAAAAGACCAAAAAAAAAAAAGAAGACTTTTAAGAAGAGATCAACACCCCACCCAGGCGATAGGCATCTTTCGAAATCCTCCAACCCAAACACACCCACAGCGTCTCTCGCTTCAAGGCTCTTCTGTTCAAGCTGCTTCTGTACTATAGCGCTCCCTCAAGAAGAGCCCGTAAGAATTGCACAAGGGTCCCCCAAAGCAAGAAAGCCAACCCTCTGCTGCCTGGGCTTTGAGAAACAGGGCGAGCCACCTCAAGGGGCTTGGAACTGGCTTGGTTTATCTTTTGCAGAGGCTGAAGGACCGGCCGGTTAGATGGGGGAAAGGAGGGGGAACCACTCTCCAAGTCCCAGCAGCGTCCTCGGTTGCTCAAGGCCACCAGAGGTTGGTTATGTTCGTGGTTTTTTGCCACACTCTTTGCTTCCCCTTCCCTCTGCCTCGCCCCAAACTAGAGTGATGTTTCTCCTCCAAACCGCCCCGTCCCTCGCGCTCTCCCCCCAAAAAAACTGCTGGAGGAAACGCGCGGGCCACCACCAGAACCAGCAGCGCATTTCAAGCAGGGCCGGGCGAGGAAATCAGAGCCAAGGGCTCACATCTGGGGCCAGCTCGGAGCCACTCTCGCCGGCCCCAGCCGCTCCTCCCGCACTCCCCGGCGCCTGGCAGCGCCGGGCGGAGCGGAGCCCCGGGGGCAGGAGCTGTCACTGCCTTTCCGCCGAGCCGGGCAGGTCCCCGGGGCCCCTCCGCGGGGCAGAAAGGCGGCTGGCCCCGCACCGCCCGGCCAAGCGGGCTACGAGCGGGTCGGCCGGCTCCCCGCCGGGCTGCGAAGCCCCCCCGCCCGAGCACCGGGGAAGCGAAGGGGAGAGCCCCGACAGGCAGCGGCGGCGGAGGAGGAAGAGAGAGCGGCCGCTCCGGGGCGGAGGGACGGAGCCGGACCCCAGCCCCCGCGCCCCTTCCCAGAGCCCCCCCGGCTGGAAGGGTCCCCCAGCCCCTCCTGCCCCCCTTACCTTAATAGTGCCGTCCATCTAGAATAACTTCCAGCCGGTACCAGCAATATTCCACACATTGACCCGGTTTAGCCTGCAACCGAAGCCTCCTGAAGTTTTTTTATCCTTCTCTCTCTTTTCGCTTTACTCCCTGCCCTTCCAGCGGTTTTGCTTTTCTCTCTGTATCCCCTCTCCTCCTCTCTCCCTCTCCCTCCCTCCCTCTCTCCCCGTCTCTCTCTTTTTTTAACTTTGGTTGTTGCAGCAGAGCGAAAAAGAGACAGTTAACCGGATGAAACGTTTTTTTCTGCTAATTTTGGGAAGTGAAGTCACTCGAGGAGGAAACTTTCGTCTCTCCGCTGGTCCTGCCTTCTTGATGAAAATATATATATTTTACATACAGGATATTTGCTCCATTTAGATAAGAAGGGGCAGAACAATAGCTACCTCTGTCAGCTCTTGTTTGTCGCTAGGGCAGCCAGTCCAACGCAGACCTTGCCTTGCACCCCCGACCGTATTAGCGAGCGCCGTGTGTCATCCCACAGTTTAGTTTAACATGTTTTTTGCAATTTTTTTTTTCTTTTGGCTGGAGCGGCTTTAGCCTGACTCACTGAATTTCCGTCTCTTCCCACAGATTTTTTTATTAATGCGTTTTCCAGTCACAGGCAAAAATTAAGGGGGGAAAACCGTAAATACAATTCGGTCGCGGCAAGCAGAGAGAGAAAATAAAAAATTCTGGCGATTAAAACGTATTTAAAACATACTTCAGCCCCTCTCCTTCGCGCCTCCCAGCAAGGAGCGTGAGACGAGGGTCCGGTCCCTGCCAGAATAAGTGCAATAATGCAAGACAGACAAACGACTCCAGCAATTAAACACAGGCTGGAAATGGGGCTGCAGGAAAGCCGAGGCTCTTTTCCACTTTCACCCCTTCCCTTCACTCCCAGTCATCTCCAGGGCTGGGATATCGGGCTCTGAAGCAAAGATACTGAGATGGATGGAAGTCCATTCATTTCACTTCAGGGGCTGGGAGTTTTTCCCTCCTCTCACAGTGCAAGTTTCTCGCTAAGCTGTTAAAAACCCACTCAGATGGGGGGGGGGGAACCCACTTTATAAGCTAAAAATGACAAAAAAATACAATAATTGTCAGATCGGCTGAATTTTCCGTTCCCGGATGCCGTGTCAGAATGGGCACTGCAAAAACCCAACCACCACCCTTTAAATCTCATTTTAGACCTGGCGAGCCCCTGACGTGCAATTCTCTCTTTCATTCAAACGGGAGCGATCACCAGAAAAGAAACGCGTTTTCCTTTTTCCGGGAAAGGCTGAAACCCTCCAAAGGACCCGAGGAAAGGAGACAATACCCGCCTGTCCAGCTCACCCCCTCCACTTCCACCCCCCCTTTGCAAAAATAACAAGCAGCTAGCAGCGGAACACATCATGCAACACTTTGGGCGTCCTTTATTCCCCACTTCTGCAAACTGCTGCAGCCCGAGGAATAGAGCAGAGGGTGGAATAAAAAGGAGGGTGAAGCCAAGAAAGAAAAGTGTCAAGGCAGGAGGACACTCCTGCACGTCAGATCTCTCGGTGGAGAGGATTACCTTGTCCAGTGCCGGTTGTGTCCAGTCTTTTTGTTTCCCCCTGTCTTTAGTCCAACCACGGGGAGGGGAGGGGAGGGGGGGAAAGCAAAACTCTATCCAAAGTTAGTCTGCACCCGCCCCTTCCAAAAGGGAAATGCAATAATGCCACTAGTGTTTCTACTCGGCTGCGGCAGAGATGCCTTATTAATACTTTATTTCTCCGAGACCGAAGCTGGCAGGAGAGAGCTGTAGATCCCCCTTGCCCCTCCCTCCCCTCCCTCCCCCCTCCTCCGAAATTAGCCTCATCAATTCAGCTACAATTTTTTAGTTCAGATGCAGACACGGGACTGAACGTGACCAGACCTGGAGGTTTTGGCTTGCTGCTTGCCAGCGATTGAGGCCGTCTGCAGCCAGGAGGTGAAGCGGGGAAGGGGGGGGAGCAGAGGGGACAGCCCGGCCGCCTTCCCTCTCCCTAAACCCCCCCGTCCTCCCCCTGTCTGCTTTACAATCCAGGGGTCTGCGCTGGGGTCCCCGGAGAGCAGCACATCTGGATGCTGCTAGCGGGGTCAGGTCCCCCCTTGCCTAGGGCCACAAGAACTGGAGTTCAATTAAAAGAAATCACGGTTAACCCTTTGCTTTCCTCATTACTCTTTCTTTTTCCCTGCCCTCCCCTCCCCAAAATACTCTTTTCTCCACTCCCCCCGTCAGCGTTACCACATGGCAGGCTGCAGCAACCAGAAAAGCAAGAGGTGAAAGGGAAGAGTGAAACGCATCCTTTCAAAACCCAAATGGTTTCCTCTCTAGACAACACTCTCTACCAGCCCCGAAAAACAACGGGGGTGGGGGGTGAGGGAGAGGACAGGCTGAGGATCTTAACCGCGAAAGGAAGGGGGAAAAAAATACCCTGGAAGGAGCCTCTGTCATCCACGGACCTCACAGAGCATTTTGGTTTGAGGCTGCGTGACCGACAGGTCTTGGACGGGCTGGCGGTGGGGGAGCTGAGGGCGGCAGGGAAAAACCACCTGAAAACGTGCCCAGCTTACGGGAGAGGAGCCCAACATTTGCAAAACACCCTTTCCCCATCTCCGGGCTGAAGAGACAACCAAGTCCGGCAGCCGCAGCGGATCCCCCGTGTTCCCCAAGGCTGGGAGATGTCAAACAGACCCCCCTCCGTCCCACCTAGAGATATTTTAGGAGCCCAGCTCTGCATTTTATTGCCAGACGGGTACCACGACCCCCAGGGGCTTATTTTGCATGTCTGAGGATGACTCGAAACGAAGCTTGTTCGGGTCACTTGTTAGATCGGGTCCATCAGGGATGTTCCGTGCTCTACCTCTCGTGTTTGGTCTAAAATAAGATTTGCGAAAAGTCCAAGAGATAAGGTAATGAGCGGAGTTGTTAAACATTATAACAGACAAGCTGAACAATCTACTATTTTCCTCCCAAATAATGTAACAATAGAACCTTTGCTTCATCTTTTCCTTTTTTTTTTTCCTCCCCCCTAAAAAAAACCCAAACCAAACCAACAAACCAACAAAAACCACCCTTGAAGTTATCTCAAACTTTTTGGAAAAGGCTGGAATATTCATAAACTCCGTGCGCCAAGCTCTGAATCATCCTAGGTGATTGTTCAGTGACTTTGGGTGTTTAACTGTTTGAGAGGAAGGGAGCAAAGACAGGCGGGGGAAAGCAAAGCCATCGCCGGGCACGGTGCTGATCAGTGTGCACAACTTTCAGTCTGATGCTCAGCTTTTGGATGCATATGTATATACATAAAGGAATTATGATCTGTTTAATGTGGTTACCACCAGACATCTGGAAAACCATTTGATCTTGGCAACCACGGAAGATTTCAAATGCTTACATTGGGGCAGGCTGGTAGAAATCCGTTACTCCTCAATTATTAATTTTTTTTTCACTCTGCTTATGAATGAAACGAAATTCTCGACCCAAGTGTTTAATTAGTTCAATATTGATCTCAAGCGCTTGGCGTGTCCACACCTCCTCTCTGCGTCCTTATAATTGGGTTTCACCGCCTGCAGCCCCACACGGAGAAGGTGAAAATGCCGCTTTTGGCGTGATCCGGTAGAAATTAATAAGGACAGGCTGGGGGGAATTTGGCCCAGGACCATTTCACGTCCAGCACCAAAGGAGTTAACCCCTCAGTGTAGTTCAATGCCAGTCCTTCGTGGGACTACATAACCTCAAAGATATGGATTTTCTGTCTGTAATTCACGCGGGATTAGTGGTCATCACTTCATAATTAAAACCGTCTAGTTATTCTATAGGAATAAACACAACGAAAACCTTCCCGGGCCTCAGTTGCAGGTTAGAAGGATTCTTTTCGGAGGATGGGAAAGGGCTTTGGCTTATTTCACCCTCTCTTACCCGAAGAGCATCAGCTGAGCTCTCGTTAAGCCCCAGCCTGAGACTGTCACTTTGAAGTAACGCCGTGAGCAGGGGAGCAGAGCCCCAGAAACCAGCAGCCACCCCCTGACTTTGTCACTAGAAAGTGGCTCATTTCCCACTAACTGTCCATTAACTGGGACAGCGTCCTCTCTTGTTTTTTTAACTAGCTTTCTCTATACACGTATTTACATACCTTGTGCTAAATACGCTGCGTGTCTATATTACATATATAGACAACTTCCTATATAGAGTATCCTCTGTAAACGTATTTACAATATTTGCCATCATTCTTTGCCCGGAGCTGTACTTGCAGAAGGCCAGGGTCTCTTCTGCTCCAGTCTTTACTGGAGGGCAAATCTCCACCAACTTCAGCGAATGTTTAAAATTTCCGGGTCTGAGTTTCCTCTGGCACCGACTCGGTTGCAGAATGAAAAACGCAACGTGTTTTGTTTATTTTCTAAACCCACATTCTTACAAGCAACAAGCCCAAACTACAGCCTTGGGATTTGATCCCCAGAAACGAATCCCAATTCTAAACTAAACTAATTGGGCAAACCTCTGCTTTTCAGCTACAGCAATAAAAAGGAATCAGTAGCGTTTTCCAGCCCCACAAGATCGGGTCCCTCCTACCTCCAGGTCTACAGGAACAGCCCATGGGATTTGGGAACTTGAAGCCGGAAAGTTATTCACTGCTAATCGCTACTAAGTAAAACATAATGTCTTAAAAGTGGGGTGGAGAAGATGCAGTAGCTTTGAAGCTGCATCGCAATTAGGCGAAGAGTGGGGTAAGCAGTGTCCTGGCTAGTTTTATTTGAGCTCCATGTCCCAATAAAACAGCCCCCGCCCTCCCTTCCTCCCCCATCCCGCAATTATTGAAAAGCTAAGGCACAAAAAAACAAAAATACCGAAGGCCAAAAAAACAGGCTGCAGTGCACTAGCTCCAAACGTCTGGCCCCTCGCTTGAGGCCATAATTAATTTGAGATTTATTTTTATTGGAGAACCCAGTCTCGTCTGACCTTAGCCAAACAAGACTTCAGCTAGACCCTTGATGCGCTTGAATGGAACAGAATATTTCTAACTTCTCTTCAGGCGTCCGTGCCTGCTTTGAATTTGTTCCCTCAGACTTCATATATTTGGAGATTTGCAGGAAAGATTTAAAGCATTTTTCCCCCTCAGCATTCACTTTCTTTCTCTTCCCTTTTTGCTCCCCTTTCCCTCCACACCTCCTCTCTTTCTAAACACAGGGCTGGGAGGGCAGAGGAAAGGCTGGAATACAAATTTCCCTGGATCCAGCATATTGGTGGGGGGCGTTTTTCTGTAAATTGTGAAAGAATGGAGCCATTCGAAGGTCGCAGAGTTGGGGAGGGGGGTTGGTTGTTTGAATGCTGCTGTCTAAAGGCGGGAGTCACTTTTGTAAAAGCCTGTCCCTTGTGCCCGAGAGCCTGCTTTATTTTAGAAAGCTCCAACATGCTACATTTCCAGGAGAGAAACAAGGTTTCTCCCACCTTCTCCACCTAAATTCAAACCTTGAAGGTAAAGGCGGGGCAGAAACAATGTCAGCCCTTCCCCACGCAGTGCTGGGGTTAAGCACGGGAAAAAAAAGTCAGGAGGGATTCGCTGGACACCGGGAAATGGAAAGGGATTTTTCTATTTAAAATAGAGAGGGAGGCGCAAACAAGAACTAAATCCTTAAGTACCAAGTTGTCATAAGACATTAATCAGCTACTTGCTAAAGTCTAACAACTTAGCAGCGTTTCTGCCTCAAGAAACGAGCATCAAAAAAAGGAGAACGATTCGATATATACGTAGATGAATCACCACGAAGTGTGAGAATGACGTAAGAGCTCACGGCAGCTTCTGCCCACTCTGCCCCTGCCGACAAAGCTACTGCAATTCCCACCTTCGCTGGAGGTGCCTGGTCCCATCCTCCGGAGCCTGGGTGGGAGGAACTGAAATTCTGCGGGACGCCAGGAATTGCAAAAAAAAAAAAAAAAAAGAGAAAAAAAGAGGCAGAAACGGATAATGCGCTAGAGGATGCTCTCAGTAGCAATAATACTGCTGGGAAAAAACAGTCCGTGAAGGCTTTGATTTTCCCTTTTCTAGCTGTTCTTAAGAGCGTGGTGCGGGTTTCTGCCTGCTCCGCACGGCCGCGTTTCCAGCATCCCTGCGTCCCTGCGCACCTGCGGGGTGACCGGTCCCCTGCAGCACCTTCCCCTCGCTTGGCTCATCAGGCGCCGTCTCCCCTGCGAGATTTCTGTTGTCAAAAAAATGAAATAATGGGATATTCTTTCCTTGCAACCTGGCCCCGAGCAGCCTCTGCCTGCTACTGTTCAGCGGGAAAGATAACGTGTCCGTGTCAGGGCTTGTCAGTAGCCTTCGCATTGCCCACTCCAAAGAAAATCTCACTGTTTTGTCCTTAAAAAAAAATCAAAAACCCCTCTCTCTTTAGGGATTCTGTAAACTTTCCAGGCAGAGTGAAAGCGAGAACAAACCAAATATTGTTTCCAGCCACCCAGACTATTTTGCCTGTATGAATATGCTTCTTTGTGCGGTACCACAAACGTTATGGCTGCATGAAATCCATTTTTAAAGCCAGAAGTCCCGTGCTTGCACGCTGGCTCCTCCCTGGAGGAAAGTCCGTCTTGGTGCCCTTCGTTCAAAGCTCTGGGCTGGAGACCATTTTCCGCACAAGCTCGCAAAGGGGAGCACGCAGTTGCTTTGTGGGTGTTCCCCAAACGCCCCGGGGGGTCGGAGCGGGGAGCAAGCACGCTGCCTCCCCCGAGAACTCCGGCTCTGCGCCGGTCCAAGGCGTCCCAGCGCGTTACCTGAGCTGCTTCTGGGGAACCGCCTTAAATATCCCCCCCTCGGGAGACTATTTTAAATATCAGCCCCAGGCGCGGCGGGGGAAAGGAGGGGAAAAGCAGGGGTGATGCCAGGATACCCGCTCTTGTGCGATGGGGAGCATTTACTGCCCTCTCCTTTGACTTCTTCTCCTGCACAGGCCAAGGGACTTCACCCAGCGGGTCTTGCCTCAAGCTGGCAGGGCTGGTACCTGGAAAAGGGGGTCCAGGAGAAGGGAGGAAGGTTCACCCCGGCCCCGGGATGCTCGGCAGAGTCCCGGGAGCTTCAGGCGCTTCCTTGGGGAGGGCAGGGCGGGAGCCGTGTTTACACGCTGAGGAACCGAAAGCAGAAGCAATGACTTTCTCTGTGCGAGGAGAGGAGTGATGGAAGAGGAGATAAGCGTTTGGATGTTGCCGAAGGGCATAAGAAAAGCGCGGGTGAATAACACATCCCCAAAATTATTCTTGTACCGCCTTTATGTGCATATTAAACCACAAACTGGCAGTGCAGAAGGGGAGCGAAGACTGCTGTGGCCCAGAGTAGCTTGTGGCAGTGGTAATAACTAAAAATTCAGTATTCAGAGGTCACATTGCTTTGCTAATAGCCCCACTTCTTTCCATATCCCTACAGTCAGGATATGGACAGTGCTGTCTTTTAAAATTTAATTTCCCAATTACATGACATGTTTCATTCTCTAAAGTCAAATACTCATGTTTAGATGAGATTAGCACCCTCTGATATACTGTAAATTATTAACTACTTGCAGATCAGTAAGTCCCATAGTGGTATGAGGGATAGAAATACTTCATTAGTTATGTAGAATAAACGAGTAAGGATCAAAATAATTTTTTTATATTTATGATTTCCCACCCCTCTATCGCGTTAAGGCCCATACAAGAAGTGTGTACAAGAGAAGAGGGCGTAGTCCTGTCTTGAGGTTATCCAGGATCTTTTAACAGTGCTTTTGATACAGATCCATATGTCCTATGTGGTTGTGATGTAAATCAAGGTTACAACACCGAGAAGCTGAACTTCGCCAGTATGACTCAATATAAACCATCCTTGGTAAAACAAACCATTTTAAAAATGAAATCCTCCTCTTCCTCCTCCAGCCCTTTTGCATTTTGAAAGCCATGGCAAGAAAACCAGTGTGGCCTGAAGGTGGTCATGGGCTACTTTGTACCCCAGGGGTATGACAGAGAATTAGTTCCTCCTGGGAGCTCCTGTGGAGCACCCTGCTAGCAACCCCCTTTCGGTTACAACACATAGAGACGAGGCATTTTTCTGCACGAGGCATAGGACTAACATAAACCTTATATACATGACGCATTTGTTGAAGAGGATTTATAGAAGACATTAGGATCAATCTTGCTTTTTCTGCTGTGTCATGGGGGTATCATACACATCACCAGCTGAGACTCCATGAAAGTAATAAATAAAATACTGCTCCCTCCCACAAGACAATCAAATAAGTTTTTCTGGGGAAGGAATGACACAAAAGAAAATAATAATTAAAAAAACAGACTGGGAAGAGAGAGGAATTGCAACTCAGTCTCCTGCTTTGCAAACCTCTAGCTCACCAGAGCTTGGGAAGTCCTCAGAAATAGTGTGGGGAAGCAGGAAAGAGAAGGCAGGTGCTGTCTAAATCCAACCAGTGCTTTGTTCTTACACAGTACTTTCATCTATACTTTAAAGACAGAGAAATGGAGGAACCGAGAGTTGAAGTGTCTTGCTCAGGAGCACCTAGCCCACCCCAGCAGGGCTTGGATCTGTACCCACGTTTCCCAACTGTCTGCCTCGATCATTAGTCAATCCCACCTCTTCTACAAACAAGCTAGTCACAGTCAGAATCTCTCTGCTGGCCCTGGGTGCATTGGAGTCGGTGGAAACTGCCACCAAACTCACAGGGGCCAGAGGCTGACCTAACCTGTGTGTTTAAGGCTCTGATCCTCCTGACTTTAAGCATGTTCTTACTTTTAAGGGCCTCGCTAATCTAAATGAGCTACCCATTTTGCACCACTGGTACTGAGCTGCCCAACTTAAAACTTTTAAGAGTCAATGGGAGATATTTCCTTTGGGATCAGTCCTAAGAGACTTCTGTCAAAATCCTGGTGAGTTTAAGCACAGGAACAAGTCATTTCCCCAGTGACACTGGTGTGAATGAGGCTTTACAGACAAAATACCAAAGACAAGGTCCTTGCCCAAAATAACGGCAGCTGATGATGAAGGGTTGTAATAAAAGGCAGAGAGTTCAGCATCACACAGCTCAGTTATCCCTCCACTGCTGAAACTCTGGATATAAGTCCAGCCTGAGGAGATCTTCCTGGTGGATAAAACACATGCTTATGTGAAGAGAACTTTGTCCAAGCACTTTGCCTGCAGGATTGTACTTAATGAGAAGGGTATTCTGACACAGTTATGGACAGACTCACTCAATCCTGCTGGAATGTTAAATTATTTAGGCCTGGATCTTGGTTCCACTTAATTCAAAAGGAATTTTGCTACTAACTGGAGCGGCAGCTGGATCTAGCCTCACAACAAAAGGCAATGATACCATAATATAGGATGTCAAAGGGCCTTCATCTCTTCATTGTAAACAGAACACATCTCAGATCATTTCCCACATACAGGAACTCCAAAGAGAAATGAATGCTAAAGCTGGGCACAGACTGCGTAACATGTTTCTTTACTTGAACTTTGAGCGAATTTGCTTTCGTGAGACTTGAATTTCGTTTGTTTTCCACAGAGTTTCTATTCTTCCAGAATCTGGTCCAAAGCTATACGAATTTAATAAGCAAAATTAAATCACTGACATTCCCTGAAAGACTGAGCTACGAGTGCTATTTTGGGGTATGTCAACTGAATGTGGAACCTTGACCATTCCCAGTCAGATTTGCTCTAGAAACCTGGTCCAGAGAGCCGCGCAAGTTCACCCAATCAGGGAATACAAGTAATGCCACATGACCTGGGAGTCATCCCACCAACCTTGCAATTCAAATACTAATACTCCTAACAAAGTGCCTGCAAAATGAGCCATAGCCTAGGGATTATATACAGAAAACATTCAGTGAATCATTTCCAATAATGTGTATGCACGTGAAAATCACAATTGGCACATGGATTATTGACTAAGGTGCGGGGGGGGGGGAGAGCGAGACAAAATTCCTGTAATAAATTATTCATTACAAATTATCCACCCAGCTCTAGTTAACACCCTTCTGTGTTTCTTCAGCCTGGGAGAGAAGAGGCTTGTGTTTTAGATTTTCCCTAAGTGCTGTTGCATGCACGGTTTGCCTTAAACGTGTAACCCAGATGTCCCAGGCTTGGTTTATTTACATTCTTGGGAACTGTTGTGGAAAAAAACTATATGATGTCAAATATGATATAGTACTCAATTGAGTTATAAAGGGACAAGGCTGTGCCAACCCTTCTTTGGTATTTGTTTTAATCTTATGAAATAGAAAGAAGCAGAATACATTCTAAGATCCATTTTTTTTTACTTAAAAAAAAGATATACAAACAACTATTTAGAGTGCAAGATCTAGTAGCATCTGGCATTAGCCATTAACAGTAAAACCAAGTGAAGTCAGTTTGCCTACTAAATTGTATGGAAGCATTGCTCAAGGAAAACCATAAGTAACACTGTGAAAGAAATCCCAGTATTATATAGCATTGCCTGGTGTGACAATCCATTTTTTCAGTAACTGAAAGAAATGTTTTGGTTTAACTCATTAAATATTTTTTACCCTCTAAATCCATTTTGAAATGTACCTTGCAAAAAACATAACTTCACATATCATCTTGCATATTGAATTCAGTAGTTGGCGCAGCAGAGAAGTAGAGGGATATTAAATGAAATTTAGCTCTGGTTCAAGACCAAATGGTATCTAGGAAATCAGAAAATTGGAAGCCGATTTAAGAAACCACTATGATACAACATTGGTAGCACACCACTACTATCATATTGGTTTCAGAGCAAGAAACCACTACTATAATGTAATTCAGGACACCCTCACTATAATACCAGTTATAGTATAACCCATCAAACCAAGCATCAATGCATTATAAAAGACAAGACCACTTTAACACATTGTTGGTCCCTGATGATACAACTTTCGACTTAACCCTGCATACTTCCAGAATGATAACTATGATACTTGAGACTCTAACCCCTCTCCCACCAGAGGTAGAGGGATTTTTTTCCTGCTAAATTCGGTGATAATGGGAACAAGATTTTCAACTAATACAAATGATTGCAAATTTTGGAGGATTGTAATTTTTGACATTACCTGTTTAAAGATGCTGTCATGTCTTACCTTGACGTAAGACGAAGTGTCTGGTACAGTCTGAAACATCCTTACTTGTTTAATAGATATATTTAAAGGTCCTGAAATTGACCTAAAATTAAAAAAAAATAATCAAATTATATATATGTATATGGAAAAGTAAAGAAACAAAGCATTGTTTAAAAAGTAAGATTAGTAGTAAAATCTAAAGAGAAGTGATCATACATTTAAGTGTACCCTTTAAAGGGCACAGAAAAACGTCCACCACAGTAATTAGAAGTCAAGTAATAGACAGGACTTCATAAAGCAGGGTTTTATTTCTATGCTTTAACAACAGTTTGTTTTTGCTTTTGGATTCCGCCCCCCCAGGAAAAGAGCCTTCTTCACTTTTGACCAGAGCAGAAGGAAATGTTTGACATTTGATTAACTGAATTTCTTAGCCAACAATTAAAAGCCAGCTGAAATACTCATGTTTTCATGTCGAGACTAGTTAACCCTATTGACTTGTATCCAAGGGTTTCACTTGGCTAAATGAAGGGCAGTTGCCTTTCGTGGCTCATTGAAACCATTCCGAGCCATTAGCCTGCCGTCCTCTATTGATTTAAAGAACCTTTCTCACCAATAATGATTAAACAATAAATTAAAAATGAAAATAGCGAACGGAAGTATCATTCCAAATAGCAATAAAAAACTCCAGGGTTGTCAATCTCAGCCCTTCTATTTCAGATAGTGCCGTTACTCGGTCAGATATAGCAGTGCTTTATCTCAGGCTTGCATCAATGCAGTGCATCTGTTTTTCTGTACTTCTAAGACTTGATGATCTCCTGATGAACAGGTTTTTTTGCCTCTCCCCCCCCTCAAGTCATCACTACAGAGATGCAGAGATTAACAACGATCGTGAAAAATGTAATGGTGTGTGGGAAATAAATCTTCAGTCACTAAAATATCCGACAACTATTTTTTCCTACCAGCTCCTCTCGGGATCTTTAGTCCCCTTTGAAAGCGCCAGAAAGCGATTAGCTTACTGTAATTAGTGCATCGTTAAGAAACACACACACCCCCCCGCATGCTGCTGTTCTGACGGTCCCATTTTCCCGGGCTGGGAAGGGAAAAGTCAGACATGTACCCAGCATTTACTATCCAAAAAATATACTACAGAATCAGGGCTATGCATAAAGAGTTGCGCACAAGCGGTCAATACTCCTGGGTTGTTTTTTTTTTTTCCTTGCAAGCTCTTCAAGAAAAGCTGTGGGGTCCTAACTTTGCAGCTAGTTCAGTTTGCCCAGATCTAATCCAACCCAGACACCGCTGGTTAATCACGAAATACCCTCCGTTTGATAAATGAAGAAGCCCGCGCCTCGCCGGAGCTGTCTGCTCCCTGATCTGCCCCCCCGAGCTGCCACCCCGCCGGTGGAAGCGCGGTGAAGGGGTCCGCAGCCGCCCTCAGCCCCCTTCCTCGCCCCCAGCAATGCCAAACGGCCAGGGAAACACCTCCGTGCCCGCAAAGCCAGCGCCGCTGCCTTGCTTTGAAACATCTGCTGGTTTAAAAAAAAAAAGAAAAAAAAAAAAGAAAAATAGAGAAAGCAAGCAAAAAACCCACAGCCCAACCACTCTGGAAAATAAAAGTTCGCTATCTGCACGTAACCCCCCCTTTTATTGATTTTTAAAGCATTTATTACGCGGCCAGCTGGCACAGAAGGGCAACTGATTATAAAATCGACAATGTGTTTCTGATAAGTACAATTCTTTTTTTCTGTCGTCCTCCCTCCTAACACATTCCAGTTTCTTTTGCTTCTGAACTTGCAACGGGGGGGTGGGGGTAGACAAAGTTGAGGGACAAGGTAATTTTGCTTAGCCAGTAAATTTTCTGGGGTCAAGGATTCACATATCAGTTTCCCCTGCTCCCCTCTTTACCCCTAATTAGCGCTCCCCCCACCCCCGCTTACCTCCCTCTTATAATTACGCGTGTTCATATAAATAAATACATCTGCATATTTGGAGCCAGTCTTAAGAAGTCTGCTGCGGATTATTCATCAATCGTATTGCCCTGCCAGCATCAGTCGCAATATAAAAGGGCCTCTCAAACTACTTTTAGATTCGCCTCTTGCTTATTCTTATTACTATTATTTAAATGACTCACCTTTTATACCCTTTCCCCTCAACCAGTGGCAGACCAGTTTGTAAAGATCCAGGTTGAGACCAAAAATAAAACTCCCCACCAGTTCTGGATTACTACCCTGCCGCTGCAGTTTTGCAAAGAGGAGAGATTAAACTTGTTAGATCCAAAGCAGCGCTGAAGTTAAAATTCCCAGCCCATCCAGACAGGCTGCATCAACGAGGCATTTCCTCAGGGGGCTTCTGTAATGCTCGCAGCTCCAGGACGTGCTTTCCTTTCCCTCTCTTCTATGCCCTCTACTTTTCATTTGATTTCCGTTTTCCCCCTTATCAATATTTCAGCTCTTCCCTCAGATTAATCATGGCTATGTGACATCTTCGCCCAATGAGCCCGCCTGGCGCTACTCGCAACTTTAAAGAACCAGAAAAAAAAAAAAAACCGAAAAAAAAATTCACAACTTTCTTAAAAAAATATTGCTGAGGAGTCAAGCCGAAAAGAGACGCTGAGTGGAGCTCAAGTGCTACTTTAAATCCCCTTTTTAAATAAGGAAGTTTCAAATATCCGTTTTTAAATCATCGTTCCTTACTTTGAGCTTTTTTTCCTGACTCTTACCTTGAAAATAGTTAACCCATTTCCCCCTGAAGCAGAACTGAAAATATGACAGACGACGCTGCAGATGCACACGGCTGGAAAAGGGAGATGAAATCGTCTCGAAACTGTTCTCTCTATTGGATCGAGAATTCAGCCTTTTCTCTGGAAGCCGAAACCCCCAGATCCTTTCAGCTTTTTAATAATACCCTATCAAATCGTAACGCACTTAGGGAGGGAAAGGAAACACATCTTCAATTCAGGGATTTTTTTTTTCCCCAACGGGGTCACGTTTCTGGTGCATATTGTCATCTCAGAAAGGTTCGCAGATAATATTTTGCACTAACCTGGGGAAGAAACTTCCAGGGATTTTCGTATGACATCAATTTTAAATGTAACCCTCAGAAGGGTTACCAAAACTATTTGGAAAATGTCCTTCCACTCTCTATTCTCTTTCTCTCCTTCCCGGCTTTGCCCCAAATTCCAACATATTGAAACATTTTTCTCCTTAATAAGAGGAACATATAAAGTGAAGGGGTGAAAGGGCAACTTGGGAGCCGTGCCTAGAGCTCCGCACACAATTTACTCTCTGGTAGACGAGGCGTTTAGCATTCCTCCCAATTTCCAAGGAAAACAGACTCAGACTAGTACCCAGTGACCAGGGACCTCGCCAGAGCCACTTTTTAATATAGAAATTCTTTGGATTCTTTGTTATTATTATAATTGTTGTTGTTTGTGTTAAGAGAAACAGTTTCCTAGGCAAGATAAAGAGGCAGGGATTTTAGGGAGAAGATAACTTCCGATGGAAGGAAAAGCCAAAGCGTCAGGAGGCACTTGCGAGGTGCGTAGGAGAGAAAGGGGATCGAAAAAAATAATCAGACTTGTCATTTTTAAAATGGCTTTTAAAAAATCGCGTGCATCGGGGTTTAAAATGCCGTTTGCAAGCCTTAATCTCATTATTCTGTGGGGATGTGAACAACTCTTTCTGCACACACAACCGAGCTAGCTAGTGGCCGAATCAGATCACATTTCAAAGTCATTTTTCATTCTTTTCTCACGTTTCCACGTGTGAATTACACAAAACACGTAGCTGAAGAGGAACCCTGAGGGCTGACTATTGTGTAAACAAGACCCTCTTCCTCTTATTTTCGTTGAGGAGCAGCTAACAGGCGTTTGCAGCTCTCCCCCGTGCGTTTTCCCCGCGAGTTTCCTTTATTTTTTAAGCAAACGTGCCCAAAATCTCAGCCTAGCTCCGACAGGGACCACTGAGCACACGCACCCAATAAGCTGCAATGAAATAAACTTTAAAGGTTGGCGTTAACAAAAACTTAGGACGTAAAGCACTTAAAAGTTCAGGGGGAATGCTTGCCCTGAATCCTGAGCTGGGTTTGCTACCCCTTGTAATCAAACCCCACAGCCGAATCGAGAAACCCATGTGGCTAGTTGCAGTCATCTTGGGAGCTTTACTAGCCCAAAAGAAAATTGCTGGCAAATTGGAAACAGCTGTAGCATTGAAGACCAAAAAAAAAAAACAATCACCCCCCTCCACACATACTCCTGAGCAGAGAAAGTTACAGAAGTTTTGTTTACACAAACAGCAGACATGACATTTCAAGTTTTCATCAACAAACCGTAGGTGACTTGTATGTAAGCAACATTTCAACATTCATCACTGGCAGTGATTTTTTAAAGGTGCCTATGAAATCTCTCCCTCTCGCACACAGGCGCTTCCAGTGCGCTCCTGTGGCAGCTGCTCTTGCCTGTGCCTATGCCCCCTTTAACAGGGTGCTAGCAACACAAACAGTGACATAAAACCCACAAAGAATTTTATCCAAGGTGGGGGGGGAACCTGACAAGTGCTCGATTCTCATAAGCCTGTCGGACAATTGCTACAACAAATGAAACGGTGGAAAAGCTCGGAGTCCTGCAAAATGTGCTCTTTTCATGTTTTCTATTTATTAGATACGTTAAGAGAAAACAGACTCATATGAGTCCCAAATGTAGGCAGAGTATTAAAAGAGGCATGTGTATGCTCCAGCAATTACAGCTGAATTTGATTAAAAACGTCATGAGGACTGCAAAAGCAGGAGTTACCTGATACACTAACCCTGAGGTTGCTTTAGGATGAATTATAACACAATTCATTTTATTTTAATAGGTCACTATAAGATTAACTGTTTAAGGATGGAGCTGTGCTATAAATGTTTACATCAAACCAGAAATAAGCAAGCTTTACTTTCTGGTTGTTTAGAAATAATGTTTATTACATTTTAAAATTCCTTAACATGTTAATTAGAAATAAGGGGAAAGTATGTGAATCAAAAGGAATTCCAGTGCTTGACATGTAACCACACACACACTTCTCTGCTTCAGTTTCTCTTTCCTAGGAGGAAAATGTGATGATTTTTAACTGGCCATCATCATTTCCACATGCTATGGGAAAATAATGACAACAGCATTTTTTCCTCAAGCTCCTCTCACGGTCTTGGTCCAAAATTTGAAGGTGCTTTGTAGCCTGGGCCCATGGTCAAGAAGACCAGCCAAAGCCTGGGGTGATGACTCTGTCCATTAGCCCAGTGAAATCAGCCACCACAACAGCCAAATTTGTGTGTTTGGGAGGGAGAAAGCTTGAAGACCCATCTGTGACCGAGGGGCAAAATCTCACAGGCATGAAGGACTTCGACACACCTTCCCACTTGTTCCCAAAACAGGGACGGCGTCTTTGAACTTGCTTTAGCTGGTACAAACCTATCTCATAGATAGGTCCAAGAAATTGAATAAAAATAGCTTCATAAATTTCCCCCTCAAGAAAAAAAGGGTGAAACAGAGAACTACCATGGAGGGATGTTCATCTGATTTTTCATCTGGTGTACTGCTGGGGAGTTTTTGAATGAGATAAGAACCCCTCTGTGGCTGCAAATGTTTTTTTTTCCCTGTGCTATCTTTAAGTAACATCTAATACAATAGGTACCTGTGCCTGGCTGGAACTCTAAGGAGCGGTTGAATTTAATTATCATTAATTGTAATAGTACCATATTGCTGAAATTAAAATATTAATTCTATAGGAAACTCCTACCTGTTAAAATTTATTTTCATTTAGAATTTACAAGAAGGGCAAATTTAGAATTCTAGCATGAAAAGAAATTTCTGTAATGTTTACTTCAAGGAAAACTGAAGTGATCATCTCAAAAAGGTTTCACTCAGAGAAATCAGAAAGACTCATTTCAGTGAAGACAGGCTGTTTCATTTTCACTAGTCAATGTAACTAAAAGCACTTTGATAAATTCCACTGAAAATCAGCAAAACCCCTACAAATGTTTTTGGGAAAAACATTTCAACTTCGCTAAATCACTCTCTACCATGAAAAACACCTTTGAAATAGAATATGTTTCACCCTGGTCTAACATTAATGATGAATGTGATTAGTACATTAAAATAAGTAATCATAAATTATTGATAAAATCATTATCACAACAAAAGAAAAGCTTTACTTACAGAGATAAAATGAGGGGATAGGAAAAAGGAATTGACATAATTGTTAGCCTCTGTATTATTCTTGAAAAGGGAATGTTAGGTGAAGGTTCATGTATGTCCCAGGAATTATAAATTCTGCTTAAGGGGAACAAGAATCTTTCACTTTTGCTGAACTGTCTGGATTTGAGGACATGTTGCTGTTCGGACTATTTGTTTTGACTAGCATTTATTGTGAAGTTAGGAAAAGTGTGGGGTTTGTTTTTGTTTTTAAAGACATGATCATTTACAAAACATTGGAGTTTCCACTCCCCGTTGTTTATAAACATTTAAGGAAATTATTTACTGTCCATAGGATGTCATGTAACTCTCTTGTTAAACCAGTTTTGGCTTGTGACTGGACTCATGTGTTTCTCAGTTAATGTGTTTTGTTTTTCTTTAGTTTTCTTACTAGACTTCAGGGATATCCTCCTGCAGCTTAGGTTAGGCAGAATATAAATATTATAATGAAAGACATTTCCTGACCCAAATACAGTTTAACAGACAAAAGGGCAGGAAGGAAAGTTTAAGGACAGGGTGGTAAGACCTTAGGCCCCACGAGAGCATCTTGGTGGCAGAAGCAGGACAGAAATCATTGCAAACCTTTACACCATCCTCCTGAGTGGTCCCCAGCAGCCTTTGCATTGACCCTCCACTGTCCTGGGACCTCACTACTGTAGATTTGTCCCTGGTGATGCCTTTTTTACTGGGATTTTTGTGTTCGGTCCCTTCAATGTTCGTTTGGTGACAAAACACCTGCCGGCCACGCCACACCTTGCAGCTGCATGTGCAGAGACTTACCTGAGCAGCCATGGCCACTGGTGACAGGACTGTCACCCATTCTGAAGTCCTTGAATTAAGACAGGTCACGCTGAGGTCCCCTTTGTGGTAGAGACGCCTGAGGTGAATGCCTCAGCCATGGGCAGTGCCCAGGGCCTCTTTTCCTTCGTGCCCCTGGGAGGTCTTCGAGCTCGCTGAGGGGCGAGGGGACCTGATGGGGGGGGCACAGCCCTTGAGGGGAGAGGGGTCTGTGCTGGGGGGGACCCTGCAGCCCTTGCGGGGTGAGGGGAGAGGGAATGGGGCCATGAAGGGGTGGCCCTGCAGCCCTCTCCACACCAGACAAAATGGCGGAATGTGCTGTGAGGCGCAGCCCGCCCTGTCAATCTCAGCCAGTCAGGGGAGAGCGGCCCCTGTGATTGGCTGTTCACCCCCAGAGGGCGGGTCAAGGGCCGCAGGCAGCCAATGGGAGGCGTGGGGCACCTCACACCTGTCCACAGGGGCAGTGAAGTTGCTGTCGTGCGCTCAGTGCATTCCTCCCCCAAACCCTGTCTTGCTCCCTCTTTTGCCCCCCTTTTTTTGGAAGAGGGTCCCTCTTCTGCACCCTTTTTCACCCTCTATGTCTACTGTGCCCCTTTAAGTAAATTATACTAATATTTATCATCCCAAATGAGCCCCTACCACTCTCTTTCACTTTCACACACCAGCATAAACACCTGCCTAGCTGATGCTGACTAGAAAAATAGAAGAAAAAAGTAAAAGAAATTAAAAGCAAGCCTCTTCCTCTGGCAGAGTTTTGCTTCGTAAGAAAAGAGAAGTAACAGTGACCCCAAGTTCACTGCAAGATTCGCTGTTACTTTGCTTTTTTGTTATCAATTTTACATGAGGCACCTCTCTTTTTTTGAAATATAAAACTCGAGGATGCCCTTGTTTCCTGCACAGTTCCCCCTTCTTGTATAGTCCAACTCCACAGCTTGATCCCTTTGTCTCTGCTCGCTCTGGGGTTTCTTCTTTGCTTTTTTTAAGCAAAACCCTAAGTCTTGCACCGTGCTGACGGGAATCTGCAGCTCCCATAGAGCCTCCCGGCCATTTTCATCTCCTGGAGTAGCTGCTGCTCGGGAGAGACCAGGCAGCCCGTGAAGACACATCTGGAGCTCTAAAGGGCCTCCATCTGCTCTGGTGTCCACAGAAAAACAAACAAGCAAGCAAACATATTAATTATTTCTTTCCAGAGGTTAATTTCTTGAAAAGATCTCACCTTGTATTTGAGCCGGTGTGGATGGTAAAGGAGGTGAGCGGGAGGGAAGAGAACGAGAAGGAAATCGGCTCCACCAAAAGGCAACATAAACAGCTGAATGCATCAAAAGGGGAAAAAAAAAAACCCAAGGTGAATTAAAGAAAAATAAATGGCTAAAACAGGAGCTTGATGCAATTCCAAGTGTTTTGACATGGAAGCATGTTTCCCATTCCACTTCTCTGCAGAAAAGGTTTCTCTTCGAATTAGATGAACCATAAAATAAAAAGGAAATTTAGAACAACACTGTAAAATGGTGTTTTACAGCCCTTTCCACAAAAGGCTTTCCCTTGAAGAGATCTTATACCTCGGCCCTTGTCTACGCACTATCATCAGACAGCTTGGACTGTACCAGTCAAATTAAAGCATTTCAGTGCCCGCTCCTCCCGAGCGAGGCTGCAGCTTTTTCGGTATAAAGGTGCTTTATGCGAGAATAACTATTCCCATATGGAAAGGAGCGATGATTTGGGAAATCTCTCCGGTTAATATTATGAAGTGCTTGCTGTGAGTGTTTGCTGTATCATGAAATGGCTCAATGTCAGGGCATATCCCTGTTCACTGACGGGGCCTCCGGGACACCCCTACCAGAATAGAGACAGCCAAAAGTACTGACCTCAACAGACTTTATTTTGACCAGCGTTTTATGGGCCAAAGCAATTGTCTTGGACAAGAAGAAAGTAATGTTCCCTATGCAAGGAAAGGAAATGGGAAGAATGCAGGTTTGCCACAGACAACAAAAGTGTGGAGGGGATGAAACAGGGATTTGAAGGAGATTCACAGGGAAAGCGTGTGGGTGAAAGGGCACGAAGGAGAAGGGAAGGCTCAGTTTCCTTCTGTGCGAAGGATGGAGAGCACTTGAGGAACATGCTCAGAGGTGCCTGGACGAGGGGCACTGCCTGGAGTATTGGTTAATCTGTAGTGGGCTGAGCACACGAACCCTGGGGCGTTGGAGCTCACTGCTGAAGCTGGATGTGTGCTAGGACTGTCACAACAAGCAGAGGGGAACTGAAGATGCTGGAGCAAGTGAACTACAGAGTAACTGCATCCAAATGAAAGGCTGTACCAGTACCTGAGCAAACAAACAAACAAACAAACGAGAATAATGTTAACTCGGTTAGCTAAATCAGTACAAAATCTGTGGTGATCCAGGCTTCTGCAGCTGATGGCTGTCAGAAATCAATGTCACTATAGTCTCCATAAGGCTCTCTTTCCACTCAGGAGCTAAGATATGAAAGGTATGGCATAAATTACAGATTTTAAGGTAAAACCAGACCATCTCTCCTGAAGGACATGGTTTGCAAAATTTTTCCAGTTTAGAAACAAACCTCAGAGCATGAAGATTTCTTCCAGTTGGGCTTTCAGAGACAGAGTATACAACCTCACTTTTTCATTCCACAGCCATGCTTAGAGACAGCTTTTTGAGATGTCTAGAACAATATGAACTACTGTTCTCTGATATAACCACCCCAGATATTTTTGTCCCTGAAATACATTACAGATGAAGCCTGCACACTTTTCCAGTTACTATCACAAACCTTGTCCACATGAGGATAAAAGGTGATCATAAAAATATCCTAGTGACCATGTGAACAGCTACTACCTCGTCCTGTTGGTACTGAGCCACATTGCTCTAGGTGGCATATGAACAAAGACCAGATGATGTTCCGGGCCCCAGAGAGCTTCTAGATTTACACAACACATTATAAAACCCTGTAGTGTGATAGAATGACCCGTGAGCTGCTGTTGAAGCCAGCCTGTGCTCTGCAATCCTTGAAAATCAAGCGGTTTATTTTAGGAGCCTGCCTATGGATTGAGGAGCTTAAATTTGGGCTCCTAATTGGAAAATATTCCAAGTCTATAAAGAGATCAAGATGTTTGCCTTTTCCATCCCAGGCACGAACTCCCCCTGAACAATTACAAGCGAATCCCCTCTAAGCACTCCTGTTTGCTGCAGGAACCGAAGTCGTGACACTGAGTCACACATCCTTGGGTCTTTAGAGGTGTCCGGTTGCTCGCTCAACTTGTTGACTCTGCTCCAGTCGCTAGCCCTATTTCCTGGACTTATCTCACCGACCAGATTTCCCCTCCTCTCTCTCCCTCCTGTGGCTCATAAACACTTGAAATCTACTGTAAACCCAATCTAGGCTCACAGCTTGTTGTGAGTACAAGCAGCAGCAGATAGCAGGAGATAAGGAGCGAGGCCACATTGTCTTTTTCCAGCCTGCACTGAGAATTCACTTTTAAATCTGAAAATTGTTTGCTTAAGGAAAAGGAAATGTGCATGTGTGCGTTGGGGGGCAGCGAGAGAGGGGAGGGAAAAAGAGGAAGGGAGCTGTTTTAGAGACCAAATCGGGTCGTACGAAAGGGAGGATTGATGGAGATTGATGAAGGAAGTTCAGTGAAGGTCCCGCTGCAACAGGCACTTGTAAACCCTGTGCTCCTGTTATCCTGCCCCGTTCCTAAACATCAGACCATTCCCAAAGGGGAGGCGGCGTTTCCGCAGTGGAGCCCTCGGATGACCATCTCCCTCCAGGCACTCCGAGGCCAAGTTTTGCCGGAGTGACACCCAGTGGGAAGTTGCTCAAGCCATGGGGAAGGGTTCCAGGCTGTGTCCACACTAGAGAAGTTCTGAGCTACCATGTTAATGGTGTGACTTAGTCACTAAACTGGTAAAAAATCCCAGTGTGAACACACTTATACCCAGTGCTCAAACTGGAACAGCAGAACGGTAGGAAATCTCTATCTCCCCTCTCCTGCATGCACAAAAAGTGCTATATATTTCATGTCCCAGCAGCGCCGGGTGACATATTGTCACTTGTCCATATCAGGTACTGCTCACATCAGCAGAACTAACTTATTTCACTTCCCAGATCAAGAAGAGGTCAGGTCTAACTGCAGGCTTTGGTAAGCACAGCTCTGTTGATGCCTGTGAAGCAGCGTGATTCCTGCCTGACAGTGCTTTGCCGGCAGTGTTGCAGTGCTGGTGTGGTTATAGTGACAAAAAATGTACTTTTACAGGTGCAGCTGACTTTGCTCACGTGGTGGTTTTATTGCACAGCTACAATGCATAGCCAGAGCAGCTCCGTCTGTGCTAGGGGTGTTGTGGGGTACGTGAATACTCCTGTGCTGCTAAAATGCTCAGGGTGAAGGAAAACTCTGGAGCTACGTGGCTATAAACACTTTTATACAACTGTTTCTGTACAAGGCAGGGATGGTCCCTTTAGCTGTATTGCTACAGTTAACGCAGCAAAACTTTCTAGCACAGATTTTGATCACAGTGACAAAGCTCTCACTGACTCCTACAGGAAGAGAAATCTGCTCAAAGTAAGCACATCCAGCAGCCCCAGAACGCTTCTCTCTGAACCGTGCAAAATTTCCTTTTGATCTTTGAGGTATCAAGATATCCCAACTTCCATGGATCAGATAATGACTCAGGGCCCGAGGCAGCCCAGGTCTGAAGGGAATGATAAAGGGAGTTTGTGATCCCTGCATGGCAAGTGCTATGTAAATTTATGAATTGATCTCCTGATGCTGCTGAAGTCAATAAAACCCGCTGTTGACTCCACTGGGTGCAAGATTCAGACCTTCTTTTGTGGCAAATTTGGAGTCCTTGGTGTGCATTCCTTGAGAAGCTGGGATACAGCAGGGTTACCACCAATGCAGGGAAATTTGAGGGGCTAATCCTCCTCTCTGTGCACACTTAAGATCCAGGCAGCTTTAAGGTGCATGTGCAGGAAGCACCCACATTTTTACAACAGCTTTCAGACCAGCTACCTCTCAAGAATTGTCTTTGGGAACAAACGTATTGGAAACAACCAGAAACAGGGAGAAATTATGAGGCATAAGAAAGTAAAGAAGAAATTGGACTGGCCATTGGTGCCTTCTTTATCCACGGACCAGGCGTACCTCATTTGGAAAACTCGACTCATTTCCTGGGGTCAGAGAGGCTCTGATGAAGCTCCAGGAGCTGAAAGAGGAGGATGAACTGCTGATTTGGCTGGTGACCAAGCGCTCCGTGGAGGCAGCTCCTTGACTTGCAGCAAGTCAACTGTGAAAAAAATGTCTGTACCTCTAGATGTAAATGGGTCCTAGTGGGACTTGCAAAACTCTGGCCCCAGGAAATGGCAGTGGGAATTAAGTACTAATGTGCTTTGTCACATGCAGTTTAAGAGTCTCAGTACTTTGTAGACCTGTCCTTCATTTTTTCTGTGTTTTGGTTCCCCATCTGCAAAATAGAGATAACAGCATGGCTCCATTACACAAAGTCATTGCGGAGATAACTATGCTCAGATGCTATGGCAACAAGGGCTGTGTAATATTGAAGATAGCAAGGGATGCTAAGGGCAGAGAGCTGGCTTGTGTCAAGCATGGCCTTTTGCTGGGAAAGGATGGAGCAAACCAGCAGAGCCTCCCTCCATCGGTCCTTTCCCAGAGAAACTGTGTGCAGGTCTCACATGCGGGGAGTGGCTGAAGTATCAGATGAGTTCATTTTAGGAAGGAAGGAAGTGGACATCTCTCTCCTATTTGTTGAGCAGTCTCAATCCATGTGGATTCTCCGCTCCAGCACATCCTCTCACCTCCCCACACCACTGTCTCTGACCTCCCTCAGCAAAGTCCTTCATCTTGCTCATGTTTCCGCATCGCCACTGAAGTAGAAGGGCAATGAAAGCAGATGGCAGCTGCAAAACCCCAGCTTTTATGGCCGAGCCCTCAAAAAATGGCCTCAAAAAATATGGGGTGGAAATCTAAGGGCCTGGGGAGCTGCTAAAATACCATCCCTGAGTCCCTAGCTGAAGTCAGGTGAGGTCTTTTTGGGCTTTCCCTTGCCTGGACCCTTCGTGGTAGAGTGGTTTCGGCTCCTGTTCTCCATCTTTCCCCATTTCCTGGCTCCTGCTGCGACACTTTGATTCATAGGGCCCAACCACCCGTAACCACCCAGGGAAATAGAAGCTAAGCCAGGCAGCTACAGTCATTCATTTTTCCCCTCAGGGGGAGGAAAAGAGGCCAAAGATAAGATCGCTTCATTTAAGCCAGAATCCATTTTTCACTGGCCAGTTCTCGCAAGCGTGATCCCTCCAGGAGGAACAGCATGGCTGCCACTGTCTTCAGTAGAGTCAAGACCTAAACTATCTGCAGGAAGATTCTTTGTCCTCGGAGCCACCTTTCCTTGGCTGGTTCCCCTCCTGCGCAATGCAGACGTTTCCTGGGAATCAGGGCATGGAGCTCCGCCGCAGGCACACTAAATGGCCCCGTGCCTCAGTTTCCCCATCCCTGTTCATCAGGACTTTTGCGATACAAAACCATTGGGCATCTCCACTTATTTGAAGAGCCCTGTTGACAGTTCCTCATCAGCTTGGGAGAAAACAGGGATTCAGACACGTTTCTCTCTCCCATTTCCCGTCCCATTATCCTTTTCATAAGAATGAACTTTCATCAGGCCTATTTTAAAATGTTTGGGTTTTGTTTGCTACTGTAATCATTAGCGAGCCGCCAGATGGCAAGGCAACGCAAGCCAGCAAACTTTGCAAGTTTCTGGTTAAGACAATGACACAATCGAGGACAAATAAACAGAAACAGAAGAGCAGAACGTAAGCGAGCGCAGAGCACCAGGACGTGGGAGCAGGAGGGGGCCAGCCCCGGAGAGAGGATCAAAGAGGCACCCGTCCCAGCGGGGGAGCCCGGCTCATGGCTGCAGCCTTGCCCTGGTCCTCGTCTGCCCCGGCACCCAGCGGCAAACGCTTCGGCAGAGGGTGCAAGGAGAGTCCTGGAGAAGGATGCAACAGCATTGCATGGCGATTGCTATTTTTTTTTTCTTTCTCTGTTACAAGATGTTCTGCGGACAGCAAAATTAATAAAGCCTGGTTTCCTGTGGGCTCATTTTCCTTGTCCCCTAACTCATCACATTCCTCCCACTGTGTCCTCTCCGACAGGCGAAGGTTAGGCCAGGGCTGGGCTGGTGCTGATTAGCGCTGGCCGCCGAGCAGAAGGCGTAACATCAGAGCCCTGCCCGCCTCTTCCATGGTGGGGGGCTAATCTGGGTCTCTCCCCTCCACCCAGCTGCTGATTTTTGCAAAATCTGTAGAAATTTAATTACGATTGGGACATCGAGCCTTTTAGAGGCTGTTTGGTTGGAGTCGGTCAAGGAGGTAGAGAGGAGAGGGGAGTTAAAGCAGATGGGCGAGTGGGGAGATTGCTCAAGCTTCCTTTCGTTAGGAGCCCGGCTAACCCTCCCTTCTGCACAGGTTCAGCAGCGCTGAAATGCTTCACAAATGTCTCTTGCATTGAGACTTTCTTCCGAGTGTTTTCAAATTTGAAGTGCTCTGTTTTGGTAGTCGTCAAATGCTTATATTTTTTTTCCATCCTGAGAAACATTTGGTTGGAGAGAGCCCTTTCATTCTATTTCAAACAGCACGAAAGCTCAATATTTAGGTGTCTCGATTCTTTTAAAAATAAATATTTCTATTTTCATGATTCCTTCCCCTTCTTTTTTTTTAACTTATTTTAGCTGGAATAATCGAAGCTTCAAAATCACCAGTGAATCAGAAAGTGCCTTGCTGTATTTCTTGGTGGAGTTGCCTGTCCTGGGGGACCTGGCTCATCGCTGGCTGTTCCTCCTCCTGCTCCCACTGTGATGTTGTTGTTGACTTCAACGGAACCAAGATACAACCGGCTGTCAGGCAATGGGAAACAGTCGGGTTTTATGTCTGAAAGCTAAAAGGTGCTTATGCTGCTACCATAAATAAAATGATTTGCCAAATGTAGGCTTGTTCCTAATGCATCTTTAGTATCAGTGCACTTGGCAAGTGTTGGGATGAAGGACGAGGATCGCCGCAACGCCGAGGCTGAGCCGTGCAGGCTGCGGCTGAGCTGCAGGCAGAGCAGAGCGTATAGGCTTCCTGCCCGGGCTATATCTGCCTGGTAATTATAGAGACAGCCGTGATGTCACCCAGGGTGGAGATTTACATTCACCAGCAAGAAATATCGCATGAGCAGCCTGTAAAGCAACGTGGCGATAGTCCCTCTCCAGCACGCATGGAGATTAATGGGTCTGCGAAGGAAACCATCGCCCTCGTGCCTTCCACCCCGTACCTCTCCGGCAAGTGGAAAGCTGCTGTTTCGCCTCAGGAGAGGGTGACACCGCAAAAGGCCGCAGCTTTGTCTCTGAGGGGGGAATTCTTTCCATTCCTCTCCAAAGCCATGCCCCAGATTTTGTCCTGGAATAAAATCAGATCCTCTGAGGATTTACTGTGGTGCTTATTAAAGTTTCCAGCGTGCTCTGCGTGTCTCCTAAACTCCTGAGAAAGACAAGCCTTACCCTAGAAAGCTCGCCATCCAAAACACCTCCTCACCCAGCAGAAACGTTGTCTCTGGGCAGAGGGCCACGTCACAAGCTGAGTAGCTGGAGGAGGGTGAATTATTCCTATTTCTTAACGTACTACGAAAGTAACAGCCAGACCACTTACTCTGGGGCTCCCGTGAGAGTCTGGGCACAAGCTGAGTCAGGGGCGGGTGCCACCACCCGCCACGGTGGTCACGCTGCGAAGTGACTTGCATACCACGAGTGGTATGTGTGCCCGTGAAGCGGCTCCTGACACTAAAAAGTCCCTTGTGCTGGGTGTTGTGATTGCTGGCTGATTTGGAAAGTGATAATTTTGGCTACCCCACGAGCTTGTGGAGCCTGGACGTCTTCGTTCCCCGTCTGCATCAGAAAAATGGCCATAGCTTCCAGCTGAGCTGGCTCGAATGATTGCAACGGTTGAAACAGCGACGCTTAGGAAAAAAAGCATCCCTCCTTCCAAATCTCCCAAATTTCTACCTGAAATATTTCAAAATTCCAGATTTCCCAGTGTACAGGTGTAACTGGGATTACAGCTCTTTTGTTTTTAAGTTTCCCCACCTCATGAACGCACTTTTTATCTGCTAAATTCAGATCACTTGCCAAGGTCACGACGATCATCCCAGCTCCACAGATGGTCCTGCTCCTGAGCAAGGGCACAGCCGGTTCCTCTGTAATTAGTTGCATTTTTCTTCATATTGAAGAAAATACAATGTTACCCAGAGGAAGCTGCTGCACTTGGTGGCATGTGGAAATACCAGCAAATATTTTCACCAGGACCTCGCTGTTCGCTGCTTCAGTCAGAATCCTTCTTTCACTCATGGTAGTTTCACAAGGCACAGAAAGATTTCCAGTTTTCAAGGCTTTTCAGTGAGGCATCACTGCCCTGATGCATCTCAAAATTGCCAAGGAAAGATATACATCATGGTATTTTCCACTCGGCTGGACAACATGAGATGGACCCGGTTGGAGGCAAGCAACCTTGGCAGCCAAGGATAAGGATGCTGAAGCTTCCCATGCTGGCCAGAGACAGGACAGCACCACCCAGAGAAAGAAATGTTATTTGTGCAAAGAAGCCAGTTTCTGTTCCCTGAGCTTTAGAGCTCTTATTTTCCTTATTTATTTTACTTAACCCCTTGCTGCAGGGGAATTAAATGATGCAGAGGGTAGAGCTCAATCTTGGGCAGAGTGGCAAGTAAATCAGGTTTGCTGGTGCAGAGAAATCTCTCTGCATTTCTGCCTAGGCCTTTTTTAAGTGCCTGCGGAGGAATGAGCATAGGCAGGCTCCAGAAAGGGTGGTTAAAAGGCTCTGAGTGGAATATCTGTCTTTATTTAACTTGGAAGCAACACTGCTATTGCCTTTCTATTGCCTACTGAGGTCACCGCTGCAGCCCGTCGCGCTCGCTGGCTCCCGGCTGCTGGGACGCGCCGCCCAAGACCCGCCGGCTTCTCTATCCAACAGCCGGCCACCGTCAGAGGTGTTTTTATTCGCACCGCCGGTTCCCAGTCTCGCCGGGAGACCTGCTTGCAAGCCAGCGCCTGTCACCAAACCAGAGCTTCACCTCTGCCAAATGATTCATTTCTCCTGACTTCAGACTTTTTATATATATATATACACACACACATATATATTTACATATGTAAAACCTACCGCAGCGATGTCTGGGAGGTGAAAGTGCCCTCTTGTGGCATGCTGTCCCTTGGCTTTGCTCCCAAAGATCCCTGTCCCCAGCCAGGAGGAGTGGGATGGGGGTCACGCTCTTGGTGGGATGCAGCAGGGGCAGCAGCTTTGAGGAGGGTTGCAGGATTGGGCTCAACTCTCAGCTGCAACAAGGCTTAGACCAAGGAAGACAAAATATCCTGCTATCTGCCTCCAGCATCACAGCACGGTGCACAGATGAGCAGATCTGAAAGCTCAACCAAGGTACAAACGTCACGCAAGATGATCCAGACCCAGTCACAACCTTTCAGCTGTGATTACTGGGCTTTCTTTAAGCAGCTACATGCCCTGACACGAAAATTGGAAGCAGGGTCAGGCCCATCATGTGGCCAGGGCTGCTGTGAGCACTTGGAGGCATGGGCCAGGTTGGGGTCTAATGTCCTTGGACCTGTCATTGACTTGCAAAGTCAGTTTAGGGAAAAGACAGGTGTTTTGTATGGGTTTACACCTGGAGAGCTCAGTGTCTGAGCTTAAATCAATGACATTAAAGTAACGCAG
Organism: Theristicus caerulescens; assembly: GCA_020745775.1. NCBI lineage: Eukaryota > Metazoa > Chordata > Aves > Pelecaniformes > Threskiornithidae > Theristicus > Theristicus caerulescens. The sequence continues at coordinate 1,712,627 of CM036575.1, read as the reverse complement.
AAGGTGAGCTGGAGCACAGGTTGTAAGCTGAGAACTGGCCTCACTTCGGTACAGCTGAGGTTAACAAAAAACCAGATCAGGATGTCCCCACATGGGATTGCACCAGTTTAGGGGCACTGGTGTAACCCAACCAGCTTCCCTTTCTGCGGGGATGTGGCCTCCTGCCCTCTGAAATGGGCATTTGTCCTTTTTAGGTATGCTAACACAGCAGTGTTTCTGGGCCGGGCTGTCTGCGGATCCAAGGACGCCCCACGACGTTGACTTATGCTCAGACCACCAAGCGAAGATCATCCGAGCAAGGACTCAAGTCTTGGCTTGAAAGACTTGGGTTTCCATTCCTGTGTGCTCTTCATGGGTGATCTTGGGCAAGGTGCTGTGCCGGCAGCCATGAACACCCTGCGGCGCCTTGCTCCTGTTGACTTCCCAAATTTCGTCTCCGTGGAGCTGCGGAGTCCTGACCGCAGCCCGTCGCGGTGCCTGTTTGCACTTTGGGATGAGTTTGCAGAAGGGGAATGAGAACACTTCCTTACCACCCAGGGATGCTATAAATACAGTAAAGATTATGTCATGTGCAGATGAAACAGGCCATAAATGTCCATCAGAGACACCCATCCAGCAGGAGGGCTACAGATCTCCATGGGGTTGCCCTTGGGAGGCGGGCGTCCAAATCCGCCCGGCTTTCATGGCTTGGTGGCCGGGGATGTGCGTGCTTTTCCCTGGGAGCAGGGCTGTTGCTCGCACCTGCGTTGTCGACGTGTCATGAGGCTTTTGTGGAAAGTCCCATCAAGTCACGTCAAAAAGAAAGCTGCAACCTGCAGGCTTCACGAATACGCCTTCTTTCCCTTTTTTTCCACAGTTATTTTTTGTTGTTGTTTTTGCTTTATTGGTCTGACCAGATGTTCTAAACATCTGGTAACGGCATGTTTATTTTTTAGGCTCTTCTGCGTTATGTTAGTGACAGAGCAGCAGAGAAAGGAGCAGCAAAGTCTCTGTCACATCTTTTGCCGCGCGACCCAGATGTTTCGGCATCTTTGCTGCTGGTCCGCTGGTGCCCAGTGGCACACTATGGCTGGCAACACGCCCTGGCTCTCCTACCACAGCCCCAGTTAAACTGGGAGACCTCCAGTATTTCCCAGTGCCAGGAAGGCTAGTTTTGAGGCGTGGTACAGAAGGAGATGAATAATCAACGGGGCTAAGTCTGAGGTTTGGCTTTGGTAGGGCTCTGCTTCGTGACCTAGGGAAAGAGCCTCTCTAACACGCTTTAAGTGCCACGTAATAAGTCACACATAAAGTTCTGGCTGGAAGTTTTCCCTGAAGAAAGGTAATGATAAAATAGTATTTTATTTTCTAAGTGAAAAGGTTTCACAGACTTGCCTCAACTGTAAAACGGAAATATTATTAGGAAACTACAAATTGATATTTTTTAGTTATTTAAAGAAAAGAGATAATCTGTTCTTTAACAAAAATAAATTGGGGGCATAAGGTAAAACATTTGTTTTTCCACTTTTGAGCTGAGAAGCCCATTTTATATGTGTGTGGGGAAAAAAGCCGTGCACGCGTTCTGGACAAGCTCCATTTATGAGCATCCCCCGTCTGTTGCAAGAGAGCACACACTGTCAGCTCTCCAGCTGTGGTTTTGAACTGCCGGCCTGCGGTGAGCAGGAAAGTAATTACTCTATAGCGCCGTTTTCACAGCTCTCTTTTATGGAGACAGTATTGTCTGGAAGCAGGGTCTGTCTCGCTAAATATTCACTGATAAAGCTGTGGCTCGCTGCTCCAGAAGTGAAACAGGAAATTTATCCAACACCTCTGCGGAGCCGCAGAAAGCAGAATGCTGGAAGACTGGAAAGCGTAAAAATGATTTCAAGGTACAGAAGTCCTTGGCCTGGGCTTTGGGTTGTGAAAATTGAGGTTGCTCTGCTGACATCAATATAGATTGGCTGCAGCGAGGTGAGGAATTTCATGATTGCAAAGGCGTATTCCCAAGCAAAATTGTCCTCCCGTGTTGTGGTCTTAATAATAAAGCTCCAAACCAGCTGGCTGCTCTGTCTTACCTGAAACCAAAAGGGGATTTGTGTTTTTACCATATTACCCATCAACTTCAATTATCCTCTTTTTCTCTCTGTGTGGGAAAGAAGATCCATGAAAACAGCCAGAAGGGAAAGAAATACATTTTTATAGAAACAAATGTGTTATTTCTCCCATCTCCCCATCTCCAGGGGAAGGGTTAGAGAAGGGGGGGGCTGTGAATCAGGACTGCTGGATCTTATTTTAAAGAGAGCTTTTGCGGGATGTCGAGGGGATGCCTTGTGGCTCATCGGCCACTGTGGATGGCGCTTTTAAGGAGTTACAGAAGAACCATGGAGCCACCGAGGGTTTCAGCTGCCATGGCAGGTTGCTGCATCCCACCTCCCAGGTGTCTCAGCTCTGTGCACAAGGGATGGACTATTTTAGTGCCTATCTGGGGATGTACTGAGGATTAGAGGAATTATCAAAGGCTTGCCAGCAAGCTAGCAGGGGGTCAGAAGGTTATCGGCATGAGGGAGAAGCTATATTTCTTGTACGTCTTTCCACAAGAGGAAAAAACCTCAGCTGAGTTGGAAAAGCCCCATCAACTGCTCCTTCTCGGTGGCACTATCATCTAAGATTTAGGGGACATCAAAGAGGCTCTGTGTGCCCCAGAGCAGTGACTCCTGAAGGAGTACCGCGTCCATAAAGTCATTCTTCTGGTGCCGGGACCTGATGGAGGGCACAGGGTGGAGGGCAGTCAGTCAGATGGAGCACGAACAGAACTGAAAGAGAGCTGCGAGCTCCCCAGGGTTGGCCTGGGGAACGTCCCCTGGCAGCAGCGATAACTGATACAAGAAAATGGAGAACTGCTTCGTCTTTCTCTCTCTCAGTTTGGGGAAGTGAGAGGGAAATCTCCTGCTGCAGATGCTGATGAAGAGATCCAGCAGCAGCGTTTGCACAGTTCCCGGGGAAGGATGACGTTTCCTTCGAGAGTGGAAAGAGGGAGCCCTCAGCCCAGCTGGAGAAACTGTGGTCCTCACGGGCACAGGGTGCCCTTTCTTGCACCAGTGAACCCCAGGATGTGCCTCATAACGGGGTAGCGATGGGTTGATCACCATGATGCTGCCCCAAAGCTGGTGAACCAACCATTGTCTGCAGCCTAGACTGCGACGATTCCCACCTCCCCGTAAAGATGCTTTCTTCCACCTTCCCCATCTTTGCCCCCTAACAAACATGGGGAGATAGAGGGGCTCCAGGACAGCCTGGCTGGAGGGGGGCTGGTGGAGCAGAGAGGGGTTCAACCCATGCTGCAGGTCCTCCCCAGCTCAGCTCCCCCACCTCCTGGCTCCCAGCACGGTAACACTCTGAAATGCTGGCACCTTGTGGCAGCTTGGAAAAATAGCATTTATTATAGGCCAAACTCTTTGAAATCCCTTGCTATTTCAGATCCGGTTGGATGGGGGGGGAAATTCTGATACGCAGAGAGAGAAATTGGGCACATTTGTTTGGGGAGAAGGTATGAGGCTGCCAAGAAGGGATGTGGAAGTCCTGCTCCTCCCACCGCCCTGTTTCTGCAGCAGCCCTGTCCCGGCTGCGCGAGCCTTTCATAGGATGTGGTCTTTCAAACAACAAACTTCCCAGATGCATTTTGATCCTGATTTTTCCTCCGTGCTGTATTTTGCCTTCCCTGTGGTATCTGGGCTGGGAATCTGTGTCAATCAGCTGAGGAACTGAGACCACATGAGACATTTCCCTCATCCTGGAGATCTCTCTCATCTGATTTTGGAAGATCTGAGAGACCTGGGATTTGATGGCAGCTCTGTCCCCACTGGCCAGCAGCGCACGATATATTGTAGGGGTGAAAAATCTTTGTGGGTTTGGCTCAGATGTGGTCCAGCCCTTTTTGCCAGATGGGCTATCATCAGCTGAGCTCAGTTGCAATGCTGGGGATCCTTATCCGGCAAACGAAGGGTTATTTAAACCATATGAACAAGTGAGTTCCCACAGACGCAGTTTAAGGTTGATTCATATAGGTGCTAAGCGGGTGCCAAATCTCTTCACTGAGTCTGGACAGCCATCCTATAGAAGCAGAAATTTTTATCTCAGTGCATTAAATTGTCAAGATACTGCAGAGCAACTCCCATCCCTCCCTCCTGCTCCTGCGCTGCTCTCCCAGCGCTGCTTCTCCACGGACGTCGCTCCTGGCATGGAGACGCTGTCTGGGATGCTCCAGGAGCTCCTCTGACCATCGCTGCTTTACGGCTTTGAAAGTGTCTTGGGGACCTGGAGCCCTTTAATAGAACAGGAAACGTCAAATATTACGTGGATATAAATAACTCAGTAAAAGCGGGTTACAAGAACATCTGGTTTTGCACACTCCCATACAGTCTGATGGCACTGGGAGAGAAACAGAGAGACAACTCACAGTTTTTATCCATAGCAAGAGACTTTTGGATGTCAGCAGGGCCATGCCTTGGTCATCCAAAGCTGCCCAAGAACAAGTGCCCTGTCAGCTATGGTGGGAATGCAGGATTAAGGATGAGTCCAAGTCAGTAGCATAGTGAGTGGACACATGTCCTACCTCCAAGGCACAGTCCTGCTTGTCATCAGCTCTCCCAAATACTTCCTCCTGCTTACCCGTGTTGACTGTCCTGTCCGGGTTGAGGCTCAGCCAGCTGGCCCGTAGCCAAGGGCCGTCTTGCTCAGGCGCTGGGAGATGTGAACTCAAAAAACCTGGAAAAAGATGATGTAGACCCAGGTGTCCACAGAACTGTCCTGATAACCCGGCAGTGCTGCGAGCAACGATCTCCTCCCTGCTCCCCATGGCTTCATACCTTAGCTTAGAGGGAGCCATGGAGGTGTTTTCTTGCAGAGCATTTGCTTGTCTCACAGCCTGTGGAGGCTGGAAGGACCAGGGTGGCTACACACTCCCAGGGAGGACTTCTTGTGAAACGTGTGCATTTGCAAAATGTGCTGGGTTGCTTCTGAGAAAGATAACCAACTTATAATGAACGTGCAGACTTGCTGAAGCAATGTTTTTACAGCCATGATGGGCTACGGAAGATGATGCTTGTAGAGAAAAGACCAACTTAAGACAGACCAACTGCAACAGTGCAAAAGAATAGACACACTTTTGGGGGGCAAGATCCTTCTTCAGTGATTGCTTTGTGCTTTTATTTTACTGGTGAGACAGCCTGTGAGCATTTCTTTACCCAGAGAGGCTTCTGACATGTAAGCCCATCTCTAAAAAGCTTCCTCCTTTATTAGAAATAACCATTGGCACAAGCTGCCACGGGAAGTGATGGATTCTCCATCTCTTGAAGTCTTTAAATCAAGACCGGATGCCTTTTTGGAAGAGATGTATAGCCAAATAGAAATTATTGGGCTCACTGTAGGAATAAGGGGATGGACTCATATGGCCTGCGTTAGACAGGAAGTCAGCCTGGATAATCTATGGTCCTTTCTGGCTTTAAGATCTATGAAAGTTCAGATCTGCAGCCAAAGTATGGGACTCTTCACGTGTCTTTAAAACAAAAGTGCCCCAGGGTATGGGAAAGCCTCTGAACTGCTTGGAAAGCTACCAGTACCTACGGATTTATTTTCCCTGGTACCTGAAGCCATGCCATTTCCCAGTAAATTATCTCTTCTCTAGACTTTAGATGGGGAGAAGAGCTCAGAGGGCCAGATGGGGACCTGGGAGGCAGGCAGGGCACTGCAGGGTTTGGGTTGCACCCCTAATTGGGGAGATAACTGCTGCTGGCGGGACCATCTCCGTGTACCATGCAGAGATGCCAGCATGAAGAAATGCTCTGGCACGGTTGGTCCAGGCTGCTGAGTTTGGCCACCCAGCTCTGCTGCTATGGGATAACCCCGTGGAGAGTGAAAGAGGGGCTGGGGAGGATTTTGGGCATTGCCTCAAGTGTTGACTTGGGCTTGGCTCCTTTGCACTTACTGGCTTGCCATGACACAACCCCCTGCCTCGAGGGGACCTCTTCCCCAGGAGAAAATGAGAGACATGGCTGCTCAGTCTGATGCAGTAAAATAATTAGTAAACCAACACTTCATTGATCAGATAAAGGAGGGTAGAGAGGCAGGTTCGGAGTTCAGGAATGAGTCAGTGCGAGCTAGGTTTCCCCCGGCCTGCGCACCGCGAGCTGCGCACGCTGGCCGGCGCCTGCGGCGTGCAGTCGGGTATGTCACCGCGCGGGGAGGCTTCGTCTTACCCGCCGGGACCCCCCTCCCGTGGCTTTCGTTGCCCCACACCTGCCTCTTTAGCCCAGGTGGTGGTTGTGGTGGTTTGAACTGGGAGCAGACTGAGCCTCCGCCAAGCTCGTTTCATGCTACCCGCCAAAAAAACCTCCAAACGATCATGGCTTTTGGCTCCCAGGAGTGGCTGGGCACTCGAGCCATGATTGCAAATGCATCTTCTCCACCATCCATCCCCTTCTGAATTCTTCAGCATTTGGGGGTGCCCCTTTTTTGCCCTCTCATCCCAAGTGAACTCATCTCACAGTAATTACAGCGGCAGGGAAAGCTGGTGCAAACTCCCTGTCCCTGCAAGCTGAGCGGCCAAAACAAGTGGAGCTCAGAGAATATATTTTTGGCTCCGTCTGCTCTTTTCAGCACTCAGGAGATGAATGTGGAAAGCAAGCCAGAAAAGCCAGTAGTGAATGAATCCACTGGGTGCAAAATTAAGAAGAAAAGCACGATCCAGATCTGTTAACAGCGACATTGCGCTTCAGATCTTACAAAGGTGAACCAAAAAGAACAGAGACCAAAGCCGAGTTTATGAGTTTATAACCCTCGCGCACGTTTTCCAGCTGATCTAATACGAAAAGAGCGTGTTGCCTGTGACTTTCGCCTCCCTGATGGAGAAAAGAGGACAGAAAAGGAGTCTTTCTTCAGCTACGAGCCTGTCTGCACCTGCCAGATCTTGTGACCTCGGTTTAGAGGAAGGCGGGTTTGTGCTACACTTCACTGGAGCTCACTCATCTCGAACCCTTCTCTGTGTTTGCTGGCTCCGGCCCAGGGCTTGCAGTGCCGGACGGACGGCGCCAGGCGGCTCCCAATGATGCTTTTCAGGCCACAGCTTGTTGCAGGGTTAAAACAATTCCAGAAACACAGGGAAGCGGAGAGTGTCACTTCAGAGAAAAGCAGAATGTAAAGGGTATGCATACATTTAGCCCTGCAGAAAAAAAAAAAAGAAATTATGAGAGGTACCAGGAAATATGTGCAAATTTTCAGTGGCGAGATGCACTCGTAGCATACCCGGCTTTTGCTTCAGCTCAGATGCTTTTTCAGAGAATCATAGAATCATTTGGGTCCTGTAGCATTAAGTCTTTTAAGTGAAGCCAACAGTTTAGAAACTGTCTTAAAGAGTTCAGATCCACCTTAATCTTAAAACCACGCTGCTTCATTACTGGAGAAATGCCTCTACATTCCCCCCTCTTTTTAATTTAAACGAAAACATTATAATGTTGCAAGCCAAACACTTGTGCTGATAGATGAGAACTTATAAGTGGCATTGACCTGCTGCTGATAGTAAAAGGAAGTGAAACTGGTTAAAATGTTTTCTTTCATTACCCAAGCAGAAAGCAGAAAGAAAGAAAGAAAGAAAGAAGACTAATGCATTATGATTTTTTGGTTGTAGGAATGGAAGGGCTTCACTGTAACACCAGTGAGGATTTTATTTGCTCTTACTTTTAATTGCAAAATGTGCTTTTAATGCTGCTAAAATAAATATCAGAAATGTGTGTGTGGTTGCTGAAGTGGGTGCACTGGAAGCATATTGCACTGAGCCCGGGTAGGTTTGTTGAGCCTGGGGGGCTCGGCAGCGGCTGTGCCCAGGAATGGGTTTCTGCTCAGTGATGGTGGGCAAATCCTCCCTTTCCTCGTGCTTCAGCTTCCAGCTGTATAATGAGGATTACAAAACCTTCGTCCTGTGTAAGGAGCACTGAAATGTGCTGAAGACGAGCGCCGCAGCAGAAACGGGGCTTTGTCCTATAGGTACCGTGTTGCCCCCATGGACATACGTTCTCCAGATGCCCTGCGTGGACCTTACCAAGTTAGTTAATCCTGCTGCGGGGTAGGATCCCTTGATGCACCGTGATGCTCCGACATTGCTCTGCAGAGCCGCCTGCACTGGCACTGCTGTTTTTGGAGCCAGGACACTTGACCTCTCGCTATAGCTCAGCTCCCGACCGTTTCGAAAGTAAATACGCTCCTTTCCTACGGTGGGGGTGACAGCACTTCCCTGCTCTACAGATGTGCAGCAAAGATAAACAGCCTGAAGGCTGTGAGCTTCTCCAGATGCTGCAATGGGGGCAACCGGCGGCAGAAATAACCCAGAAAAGCAGGATAACACCCCATCTGGGTGCTCCGAACCTCATCCCCGTGAGCACAAACCTCACGACAGCACAGTGATTTTTGCCGAAGCAAGGATTTGCCTGTGCACAATAACCCTCTTTCATCCGAGGACCTTGGACCCCCTTGCTTTGCCCCCCGGGGAGCCTGCGGGGGCCGGGGGGGGACCCCCGGGTGAGGATTGCCTTCAGGAGGCGTGCTTGTGCTTTCTTAGCCTCTCACCGCCCTAGAAGGGAGAGGCAAAGCAGAGATGCAATCCCCCCTGTTCATAGCAAACCGTCTCTCGAAAACACGGCGCCTTCGCTGCAGGAGATGCAACTTTCTGGGAAGGTGCTGCCCGCTGCTGCCGCGAATTAAAAAAAAAAAGTGCTTTTACTGGTGAACTACAAAGGTTTGGGGTTTTGAAGAAGCAAAAACAACTTCTAGGATGTGTGAGAAAACTATGGGCTTCAGCGTTACAAATAATTGCATCGAGGAAGAGAAGAGGTCGTTGCCTGTAAGACGTGGAGATATTCCAAACCCCAATGCGGGTCTTACGGGGGAAGGTGTCCCTAAAAGGGTGCTCCTTTCTCGTTCGGGTGGAGGCTGCGGTCACCTCCACTTCCCATGCAGGGTGGTTTGCTCTGAGTCACGCTCTGTGTGCCCCAGAAGTGGCTGCCCTGTCCTAACCTGCACCGAGACCTCCGCAGGGCAAGAAATACAGTGGTCTGAGCGGAGGGAGGGGGAATCGGGAGTTCCTGAGCAGGACTGGAGGAAAAATAAAAATAATTTGGAGAAAAATAAAGTCTCAGCCCCAAATCCCCTTATTCCTTCCCCCCCTGGGGCTGCATCCCTACTTTGCATCCCCTTTTCCAGCTTGGAAAACGGGTCCGGCAGCATTGCTCCCTGCCTGAGCCTTGCAGCTCCGCGATTTTCTGAGCAGGACCACTGTAAAAGCACCCAGACGGAGCTGGGGGGGCCACGGCTGCCTGCTGCAATTCTCCTCTTGATGAAAGCCAGTGGGGTTTTGCACCAATAAGGCAGGAGTTAAAGCAGGGCCTCAGCGTTCGGCTCCTTGTTATTAAATTGCTTGTAATTCTAGGCAATGTCCCAAGGCCTGCCGAAAGGGCTGTGTTCATCATACAACAAAATAATAGCCATCATAATTAATAAACTCTAATGGGAAAACATAGAAGCCAGAGCGCAGGTAAATGACAGGGGCAGAGGATCCTTTTAACGTCTACAGGACTAACCCTTCACGCTTCCCTCAACGCTGAATGCACTTCAAGTATTTTCCAACCATTTACACATTCTTGGCTCATAACTTGCATTGCATCCCCTCACAAACATGGCAGCTGAGATTTCCAGGGCTGCGATGCTCGGAGCAGCCATGGATTTGCTGTCCCCCGTTAGCCCGGAGCGGGCTACATCCCGCTGTGGTCCCCAGCTGTCCTCACCTCCCCATCCCCGAGCACGTCTGGCCTCTGTGTGAGCATGGCCGGAGGAGATGGAGAGGATGGGAGGGTTGGTAGTCGCTGGGGCTGGGAGAAAAGGGGGGAGCGGGGGTGCTTAAAATAAACCCAATCTGCACATGAGTGTTATTGCAGCCGTACCGGGTAAGGCCAGGGCTGTGTCCTCCCAAGAGGAGTGCTGGCCGCCAGCAAAAATCCTCTTAACAACAATTAATGGCATTTAATTACTCTTTCTTTTGTCTTTTATTTAGCAATGAGGCTCAGCCCAGGAAGTCCTGGCTTCCACTGTTGGAGTGTTTTGACTCTGGGACTGCAAATGGCCCCGTTTCTTGGACAAACACGTCCATGAAGGTCCCCAAGCTCCTGCTGGCCCTCTTCTACCCACCACGTACACCCAAGGTCGCCGGGCGTCATGGGGAGATATCCTGCACCGTCAGCATCCCCTCCACTGCGTTGCATCTCAGTGTGGCCCAAGACGGAAAAATTTCCCTCCTTCCCTCCCAGGTCCCTTTTTCCCCAGTGTCCCCTCGGGGGCTGTGTCTGTCCCAGGAAAGAAAGCCACCAGCTTGGAGGCGTGGGATGAAATGGTTGCATTAAGCCAAACCAGTGGCCCCACTATCAGCTCATACTGGGAGCCAGAGGGGGAAGTAGAAGAAAAGGGCCTGATCCATCCCCAGTATCCTCTCTGAGCACCGATAACTGCAGCGCTGGGATTTCCTGACCCAAAAGTGGTTTTTAGTAGCCCTCAAAGGATTTTTCTTCCTTCAATTTCTTGAGCTGGTTCTTGACCCCGTGTCAGCCTTTCATCTCTTTGGGCGGTTCATGACAGCACCCGTTTCGTTGTCCTCCTGCGGTGGACAAACGGGCTCGAAGGTGGGACGCAGCAGGGCCTCGTCGCCTGGCTGCTGGCACGGCATCGCCGCAGATGCAGGAGGTGAAGGAGTGGGACCGTCTCCACGGGGGGACTTATGAGGACGGAGGACCACAAGGACCAATTTTAACTCCCACATTTGGGGAGGATGGGTGTGCAGCAGGGTGGCAGGACGGGGATTTACCTCGATTGTTTGGAAAGCATGAAAATAGGGCAAAACTCTCCCCGTGAGCTGAGGGCAGGGGAATGACCCCTTTTCTGCCACGGAGGGGGCACGGGAGGGGACCGGCCCGGGACAGGGCAGCGGCCGCATGTGCAGGCAGGAAGAGGCAGCTAAAATAAGCAGATGGGTGGAAAAGGGAGGAGAGAGTATTAAGGAGATAACATAAAGGTTAGAGAGGAAAGTCGGAGGAAGTGAGCTGAAAACAGCCTGAATGTCATGAAAAGGTGAAGCTGAGCCTCACGACCGGCACAGAGCATCGAGATTAGCCAAGCCGTGTCGTGATGCACAAGGCTGCGTCGAGATACACCAAAAGCTGCCCCCCTGCGTCCTCCTCCCTCCGGCATCGACCCAGGGGGTCACTTGGAAATCATCCGTAACGTCACGCTCCCGAGGGCAGCGTGCAGGCAGCGGCACTGCCTGTGCCGGCAGCAGCCGGGCAGGCTGCCTCCTCCCGCCTGGGATTATTTTTTTATTCCCTCCAGAAGACGATCCGCTGTTTTGTAGCATGCAATATGTCACTGGCATTTGGGAAGGAAGCCCAAATAAATGATCGGCTCCGATCATTTCTAACGTGGGATGGTTTTTATTTCAATGGCTCATCCACGTGTGGGAACAGAGCCGGTGTAACACTTTGCTGCTGCTTCCACGTTCTCATCAGCCAGATTGAAATACTCGGCGGGCTTTGTGTTTTCCAAATGCGGAGCAAGCTTACGACTAAGCCCCCAGGTGCCATTACCTCATGTTTGTTTGCACGGGCTGGGAATAACACCAGCAGCATTTGGTGTCAAAGCCCTGCCAGACACCTTTTCGCTTGATGTAATTCTTGTGGCAGCCACCCCAGCACCGAGGATGCTCTCTGGCCCTTACGGTTTACTCCCATTTCCTGACTGCCAATCTTCATTTAACTCGTTGAGCTCTGCGTCACGACACAGCCAAGGGGATGAGCCTCGTGGCCTCGGCGGAGGAGCTGGGGCTGCAGCAGCTGGAGAAAAAGGAAGGGGAGAGGACGGGGGAGATAAAGCCCCCTCCCCAGCAAGCCTGCGCTGCAGCTGATAAGAGCCCTCACAGGTTGTAATGGGAGCCCTGGCTGCCTGTTTCCTCACAAAGTCATGACTCAGGGATAATGTTCACATCCTCCGAACGGCGAGGGAGCTAAAAATACAGCCAGGAAAATGAGAATGAGCGAGCGAGCATGAATGAGAGCGTGAGTGAGAAATGCACTGGGGAAAAGAGAGAGGAAGCATGAATGAAAGAGCCTGGGAGAGAGAGAGTGAAAATAGCTGGACCCTTCCAAGTTTCCAAGCTGCAAACCTTTGCTTGCAATCAACGCTTTGGCAAAGGCGTGCTTGCAAGAATATAAACCCTTCCCGTGAATTTGTCTCTGCAAGCAACCCTCCTGGCTTCGCCCCCCGAGAGCGGGAGGGCAGGACACCCAGCTCCGGAGGGGCTGCATCCCCCGGGACACAGCGGGGGCTTCCCCCGTCCCACCCATGCCGCAGCATCGTCCGCAAAGGAGGGCGTCCAGCCTGCTTGGGCAAACCCACACGCACAAGCACGTTGTCCCAGGGATGCACACGTCGTATGTAGTCTCTCCTGGAAGGTGGGATGTGCCTGTGCCCTCGGTGTGGGTCCTCACCAGGGTGGAGTGGGCTTGGGGAGCCCCACTGCTCCCCCAGACCCTGTTTTTCCAGCATTTCCCAGTGCTTTTTTTAATGAGCGCTGTTGCTGTGAGTTACAGCCTTCCCCCTCTCCGAGCCCCAGGCACCTGCATGCACACAAGAGCTCATTCTCCTGAAAAGACAACTGATTTTGCCCCCCGCCATAGCCCCCTTGTATTGCAAACGGCCCCTTGGAGCTGAAATATGTTTTATACCTTTATCACAGAGCTGAGGTTTCACCCGCAGCCCCCTTGGCTCTGGGCGCTGTCACAGCGCAGAGGAAAGGATGCTCCCTGTCCCCCATCCCCTCCTGCAAAGCCAGGGTGGATAAATGGGCCTTAGGGCAGGTCTTTAAGGTTAGGAGACCCTCTCTGCCCCGGGTGGAAGGTGTATTCCAGAGCAGGATTATAAGAAGTGGCTCTGGGTGCTTGGGAAATGCCCGCAGCATCATTTTCTCTCTGGCTTTGGCAGGACTGAGGAGAACCTCCTGCAGAAAGCAAAGCCCCTTTCCTGCAGACTGCAGGAGTTCAATTACAGAGAGGTTTTTCTACCAAAATGTCATTTTCTGATGCCTCCCCTCCCTCGCCATCTCGGCAGGCAGCACCGAACACGAGGGCTCGGGCAGGCAAGCGGCTGGTGCCTGCCTGCAGCACCCAGAGAGGGCTGGCAGGAGCAGTCTCCCCGACACATCCCATCTCCCGGCACGTGCCGGAGCCTTGTTTCAATTATTTCCTCCTGGGGATCCGGCTGATCTGACACAGGCCCTCGCCTGCCACTTCCCCGCTCCTGGTTTTTGTTCCGAGTTTCTTTTGTCCGAGGTTTCCTCCGAGGGGTCGGGCGGGGAGAGGGATGCTGGAGGGATGCTGCTGCGCGGGGCAGGGAGAAGCGAGTCTCCACAGCCCGGAGGTGAGCCCATGCGTCCGTAAGAGCCGTTAGACACGCACCAACCATGTTTAATACATCCCTGGGAGCAGCTCTGGAGCATGCAGGTGCTGCGAGGGCGTTGGGATCAGGATGCTGGGGCTGAGCCACGGGATAAATGATGGGGAAAGAGGTTCATGGCTGGATGGGGACATGTTACCGGTCCCTGGTGCTCATGGCAGGGGCTTTGTGGCAGAAGACCCTGATGCCAAGGACCAAAGGTGCTAAGAAACCCCTACGAACAGGAGGGTTTCTACCACTGCCTGACTGGGATTTACCTAAAAAGAGCAAATCCAGCCCAACACATGCTAAAGCCGTAAAAAAGAGCAATTCTTGTACCCCCACCCTCCAGAGCTGCACAGGAATCGGGCTACGGAGGGGACGCGGGTTCCTAAGCAACACTTTTGGGGAAATAAATAAAAAAGGATTGCTCAGTCCTGAGTCACATAGGTCCTATAGGCACTGCAGAATGCCTGCCAGCGGGAAGTCGCTCCCGGCCCCGTCACGGCGGCTGGCTGCTGTCTGGGTGCCTGGATGCCAGCGGGTCACGGAGGGACAAGAACAGCCAGCAAAGCTGGGCTAAATTCGACCCAAATCACAGATAGGAAGCGAGATTAAGTCCTTCTCCGTCATCGCTGCTGAGCCCAGCTCTCCTGACAAAGGCCCCAGGGGTGAGCCTGGTGCTAATTCAAGGAGCCAATTTTAGAGCCCGCTCTCCGCAGACAATCTCTGATTGTTTGGGCTGTTTTGAAGTTTTCCCAGCCGCACCGTCATCGCATCCTGTGACTTGGCAGGAAAGGCTTTTGCGCAGGCACCGCTGCCAAGAAGCCCAAGAGGTGTGACAGCGTGGGCTGCACGTCCCCCCGTGTCCCACCCTGGGTGTCGGGGAAGGGACTCGGTGGCCTCGGTGGAGGTGGCGGGGAAAAGCGGGTGGCTCCAGGCAGCGGATTGCCCGCAATGTAACAGCTGTGCCAAGGGGACCCAACACAGATGTGGCAGCTCAGGGCCACCCACCCTGGGTGGAGGGGACCCCTCCGGCTGCTGCAGGTGGGTGGAGGCGGCTGCAGCTGCAGGACACCCCGAGGAGCTCGGACGGGGCCATGAGATGCTGAAAAGAGCAGGGAATTTTCTCCCAGGCTGGGGGAAAAGCCATTACAACTGCAGCACAACTCCTTCCCTTCTTTCTCCTGCTAAATAACATCTTTTTCCTCCCGGCAAGCTACCAGCCCCACGTGCCGCCCTGTGCACCCCCAGCACCGTTGCATCCCCCTGGCTTTTCTGCTCCCTCTTCACCCGCAGCCCGGCAGCCGCCGGCCACGACCCGGCTCTGCCCGTGGCTTTTCCCCTTCGGCTGTCAGCAGTTTTGCCAGCTCTCTCTCGAAATGGGAAGCGGCCAAAGCAAGCAGAGATACCTGAACCTGCCATCCACCCACTTGTTGTCTGGACTCAAGATGTTGCAAAGCTCTCCCCTTTCTATTTCTATTCTTATTGTCATCCTGCTTTGAGAGGAAGGTCTATGATTCCCCCCCTCCTTCTCTCTCTGCAAAAATGGGACATTGTTTCTTCTTTCTTTGATTTAAAAGCCAAAAACAGTTATAGGAAACTGTTCAGCAGATGTTTTACAGTATGAACCTAGAAAAAAAATTTTTAAAAAAAAAAAAGCTCTCCGATTTTGCTTGAGGATCTATATTTAGCCTAATGCTTCCTCCGATTCAGGGTTTGTGTTGGCATAGATGAGGCGTAGGTTTAAGCACTTTGATTGTAGTATTTATTTTATTTCTCCCATTTGCTGCATCCATTAAAATCTGGAGCTGACTGCATGAGCTAATGAAGCTCATTCAGGGAGGAGGTAAATTCAGCTTGCTCTGTGTTTCAGCAAGGTCCCTTTCAGCCCGCAGATGCTCAGGGCGGGATTGAAAAAAATAATTTTTCATCCTGTTTGCACTGGGGGAAGCAAGGCTGCGTCCGTGCTCACGGCAGTGCCCTGTGCTTGTGCCCAGGGTGGCCAAAATAAAACGAAACTCCCAGCTGAGATTTATAAAGTCTCAGAGGGAGATTTAGAGGCACTGAATGAACCGACGCTGTGAGCCTTGGTTCCTGGCGATGCGCTGAAAATGGCATGCACTGATTTTTGGAACCAGCTTCAATCAGGACAGCCAAAACTCATCCCGTAAACCTTCCCCAGGCCAGGCTCCTGCTGACTTCAAAAACCCAAGGGCTCGGTACCAGCTGAGCAAGACCTTCCGGATAAGGACGAGGGTTAATGTCGCCAGCCGTGTGTGTTCCTCCCTCAGTCAGAACCAATGGGAGAAACCTCATCTTTGCACCATGAGATTATACTGCAGATGGGAAATAAAAAAGCCGTCTGCTCCCTGCAGGTCTGGGAAAGGCAGCTCTCGGGCAACGATGGCATCTCACCCCTGTGAAATCTGTCCCTCGTCTCTGTGTGTCCCCCAGTTCCAAATGTTTGCAGTGCCACTGGACAAGGCAGACCCAGGAGGAGTTTGCTGGTGGAAAAGCGAGGCTTGGAGCTTGCCCAAGGGGCTGAGAGGAAGCCAAAGCCGCGTTATCGCTGCCTGGCGAAGGCTGAGGCGTTCCCCATCTGGGAAAAGCGTCTGGAGCGGGAGCGACAGCCCGGTGACGCTCCACCACGGCGTTCTCCATCAGCCCTTCCTGAGAGCTGGGCTCCCCTTCTCGCCCGCTCTCAGCCTGAGCCAAAATTTCCGTATGCTGCTGCAGGGCGGCCGGCCGGAGCTGCCAGCTGTGCCCCCGCACACCGAGGGAAAGCCTTAGGGAAAACCTGCTGGGATGGGGGTTCCCACAGGCTGGCACTCCGGGTACGTGCGCAGGCGGCCGCATTTGGGTGCCCAGCGATGGGAGCAGGAGCAAGAGGCTCAGAGGTACCTTTGGGATGCGGTTTCTTCTGGACTTTGTGCTGAAAACTCATGTGTTTGCAGCTTATGAAGGGAGGGGATGCCAGGACTTCGTGCTGGGTCTCCTAAGGAGCATCTGCAGCGGGACAAGACCGGGCAGAGACCCTGTAGGCATTTTACTGAGCACCTCCACCGAGATGGGGAATCATCAGCAGAAGAAACCAGATGCTACTCAAGGGCACAGAAGATGAGTGTTAATGAAGATACGGCTTGTTTGCTGCAGCTACTCCAGCAATCAGCCCAGAGATCCTTTGCAAACCTCCTTATCTTAATGGAGAGCCAAGTCTAGGACCAAAAGTAAACCCCATACTTGCTTATTATTGGAAGTTTTCAATCAGAAAAAGCCACGCCGTGGTCTTATTTCCAGGGCTGTAAACCCAGAGCATCTCCCCTGAGATGGGAGGCGCACGTGGGCACCCAGGTGTGAGGGCAGGGAGGAATAAATCTGTGCCAGGACATGGGCTGGCCTCAAATGTGACACTGGGCACCACTGGCAGCGATCCGGGCTGTGGTTTCCAAGTCGAAATCAAAGCTGTGTTTCCAGACATTAATGGCTTGTTTGTTGTCTAAGATGGTGGAAAACCAGATAAAAGCCGTAGCCCAAATGACCTGTTTGATTTCCAATAGGGCATTGTTCGTGCAGTTTCTAAATAGCCTGCATTAGAAAGACAGAGCAATTAAAAAGGCAAACTCACCCAAATTCATGGGCTGAGCTCTGGGATGCTGGAAGGATAAAGGTCTAATTCATAGGAACATCTTTGGCTCCTTTATTTAGGATTTCTGTATATTATATATGCAGACAACCAGGAATGTCATTTTTTCCAGACTGCTTTTTGCATAAATTAGGATTGTTTGCTGTTCATCAGCTAACCCCACCGTGACCCCCCCTCCCCTCCATCCCCCCCTTGCTCTGCTTAAAACCCCAGGGCCCACGCTGGCTCCCGCTTGACTTCTGCGAGTGCTGGGATTGGGAAGGCAGGCTGGGGCATCCCGAGCTGCCCGGGGTGGCTTTTTTGGAGAGCTGTGGAGCTGCGATAAGGATGGGCGGGTTAATGAAGCACCTAGAGCAGGTTGTAGGACATCAGTGAGGGTCCCCCCTCTCCTGGGTAGGTGCTCCTGTCTCATCCAACCTCGGAGGAGGGATGCTGGGACGTGGTCACGCCCTTAGGGTCAGGTAGATGGGAGATGGGAGATGCGAAGCGCTCCTTAACGCAGCCTGGATCCGGGTGGAAACCTGCTCGGCCCCGGGAGCGCTGATAAATGAGACGCTGCTGCTTCCCCTCCCACCCACACACTTCCACTTTCACTTCACATGTGGGACCCAGCCCTGCGATCCCCAGCCCGGCCATAAATAACCCCTCCATCACCAGGCAGTCATGGTGACAGCCTGTATTAAGCCTGCCAGTACGAGCATTATTCTTCCACTTTCTTCCTCCTGGAGCTCTTGGCGTCCTTCACGGAGGAGAACATCCCACCTCTCGAGGGATGTCACCTGTGTCCTGTTATCCCGCCTGAGCTCCCCCGATAATCGACGGAGGATACGAAAGAGAATCTGTCCAAACATGCTTGGTGGAGCTCAGGGATTGAATATGAAAAGATACAGCTGTTCTGAAAGCCTAATCTTTGTCACAGACAAACTTTCCTTGACCTGGAACCATGTGGAAAATAAACAGAGAGGTAAAGGACACGTTAATAACTCATTTCCACAAAACCAAGCCTCACATTTCTGCTACCGGTTTTTTTTTCCCTCTCCTGCTCACTCTCATAACAAAAAGTATTTTGTAAGATACATAGGTTTTTGCATTGGTTTAGATGTGCAGTTACAGCATCGTGCTGAAATATCTCCGGTCTACGTTCAGCCGCCAGGCACATCACACAACTTCCCTACCGTACGGTTCCTCATCCAGAAACACAGCGTAATAATATTTTCTTTGCTGAGCACATAACTCACGTTTCTGGCTGGACGGTGGAACCCAGGAGGGCAGATTTCATCCTGTGATTATTGTAAAACCACCCAACCCTTGCTGTCCTCTGTTGTGTGTCTGTCAGCTGAGGGAGAACAAAAAGGTCCGTGTGATATTGGCAAAAGGCCCCAAGAAAAAGAGAGTTTCCCAGGTTTATCAGCCAGCCATATAACCCGATGTAATGAAATCTCTTCATTCTTACGTCATTCGAGTTTTCTCTCCTCCTCACCCCCATCACGGTGGCATTTCTGACATTGAAAAGATGTGAGCCATGAAAGGAGAAGCCCAGCGACTTCAAAGGATGTGCTGTGTTGGGTCTGAGTCAAGTGATGAGTCATGAAACGGCGGTGATGGAAAGCTAACCGCTCCTTTCTCCAGACCCGGCGTCGCGCACGGGGACCGCGGCCTGATTTATGGATGCAGCTGAGATGCCGTGCTCGGCAGCGCTGCTGAGGTGTCCTCTCTCGGGGGGAAACCAGACCTCCCGAGGTCTCCAGGACCACCTTGAGCGGAGCCAAATGGAAAACCTGGGCTCTCCCTGTGCAGCCTGTTCTCCAGATGCTGCTTCGGCCCCACCGACCATCCTTAGGGGCAGAGCAGGAGCTCTTTCACCTCTCCACCCATCCCCAACGTTTTTGGAGGCACTGCCTGCCAGGAGGGAGGTCTTCCAAGCCCAGGACACCAAAGCCACCGCATCCTGCTCTCCAAGCAAGGCCACCTACGCTACAGAAACCAGTCTCTAAAGAGAGCAGACGGCAGGAAGGGACCCAGCTTTCAGATTTCGGCTGGTGCCCGCAGACAACAGCAACAGCAGCAATGATAATTACAGCTTCCCATTCGTTATCATCATAGTTTAAGCACAATAAGCTGCTTATTATTGTCAAAATGGTTTTTTTATGACATTTTCACTGCGGTGCTAATCTTATTTTTTTAAAAGAAGATGCAAAGGGAAGCAGTTAAATGATCTCAATTCATTTTCTGTATTTTTATACCGGCTTGAGAAGCAGTTGACTTTTTAAAAAATGTCAACATTTTTATAAACGTTTTGAATTTCACTACAGCAAGATGTGGGGAATATTTTAACAGATAAAAGAAAATAAAAATATCTCTCTTTTTTTACCCCCACGCTAATAGTAAGTTAAGTAATAAAGAGCAAGTGATTAACTGGCTGCTGAATTCGTTTTGAAATCAGGCCAGATGTGTTCGAGCAGGAATTGTTAGTTGATAGCATTTTTGTAAATCTGATCTTTATTTATACGCTTGCCTGGGAAAAGGGCACTTCTGAAATCTGGCTTTATAGTCCTAGATTAAATGATTGTGAATGAGGATTTTAATTTACAGATTTGAAGAGGGTATGTGTGATGAAATCCTCTCTGGTTTTTTTCTGAGTGTATCAGTCTAATAAAAGATCCCCCTCCCAACCAACAGGCCCAATTTTTCTTGAAATGAGAGAACTGGCAAACAATGACTGATTTTCCAGTTAACATTTTCATAAATCCTAACCGATTTACCTTTTTCTTACAGCTTTTGGGAGTTCCCGCGCATCCTTCCCCTGCGTTGCTAATGGTGTGAGCGGGGCAGGCACCTGCAGAAAGGAGATTACAATGATAATATTTACGTTGGCTTTTAGAAAAGTGCTTTTTTTGTGTGCTTACAAGGCAAAACTCACAACTTCGCTTCTTAAGGGCTCAGATTGGCAATGTTATGCCTAGAACTTCCCTAGAGATGTTGCTTAACATCAGAGTTAAGAGCTGAGTGGAAATTTCTCACTTCCTCTTCCAGAATGAAAATATGGATGGGACGTGGTGTTATTTTGGGTTTTATCATATATATACACGTATATGTATTTATAGTCATGTGTAGAGACTAAAAATGAAAACTCAAAGTTGAAGGAAGGAGTTTTCTGCACATTGTATCACACCCAAGCCAGTCTAACATCTTCAGACGCCAACGTTATTTAAAGCCCGTTTCTGCATGCTTCTCGTATCCCTTACAGAAGTGAGATAAACCACGTTTCAGCAAATTTATAGCAATTAACTCAATCCATATGAAGGAGATTTAACTGTAGCAGCTTCTAACCTAATACAGCCTCACGTAAGTCACGTGTGCACCAGTTTTAAGCATTCAGGATGCTCCCATACACCCTGAACTGCTTCTCTTTTAGTGTATCCATCACATCCTATTGGGGATGATGGACGTGAGCTCCTGCCTGACCCCAGGACGGAAAAATTCTCCTGCTTTTGCGGACAGATAGTTCCCCTCGACTTGGACGGGGCATGCAGCATCCTTGGGCTCCATACGAGGCGGCAATTAATTGGGTGTTTGTCGCCGGGCAGAAGGGATGAGGTCTGGTGGTGCCTCTGGTTTGCTTTCGAGGCCAGCCAGCGATGGAAAGCCTCAGCACCTGGAGTCCAGATGTGCGCAGCTCTTGGTGGACCACTGCTGAAGCATCTGGGGCACAGGCTGTGTGTCATTGCCTCGATGTTGAGGAAGGGCAGGAGGGAACGCTGCTGCAGCCTGGGCAAACCTGCCACAATATTTACAAGCACAGGCAGCTCCGTGAGCTGGCTGTGTCACCTTCTGCCAGGGCAAAGAGTGGCTGGGGAGGTTAACCCTCCAAAATGCCCTTTCTTTGCTCCCTTGTACTGTGGTCAGCGTGTAACACCGACTGAAAGCAGACCCATTTTATCAAGCAGGGTCATTTTATCAAGTCCTGCTCTGTGTTTCCAGTGTAATATGGAAACGATGATACTTACAGATCCGTAAAGCTATGTGGAAGTTTATTACATGCAGCTTCTCACCCTTAGTGGCTTATGATCCTCAAGCAGGACCACGAGCCTGCAGGATCTCTCCCGGGAAAGGAATCTGGGGGCTGCAGGGGGTGAATTGTGGTAGGTGACAGTCGGTGAGACCCCGAGCGCTCTGGCTGGGATGAATTTTGCCCAGGTGATCCGTGTTCACCCCCCAGCTCCTGGATACAAACCGTGACCCCCTCCAGTCGTAGCCACCTTCACTCGGATGCTGCTCTCATTTTCCATCCATTCCTCTAGCTGCAAAATGGTCACAAGGATTTCTTAGGTTATTGGGAAGGGAGCTGTTTCTGCTGGCACCTATGGCCAGCGCCTCCCAGCCTGTGTGCCCGTGTGCCCCTAAATTTAAGCAGCCTGCCAGTGCACAACCCATGAAACAGCCACGAGACAGCTCAGATTCAGTAACAACATTAATAACCACTTCAGTTAAACATTAAGGAATCGTTTTATTTTTTTACGAGCACAAAGAAAATCCAAACCATCTGAAATGGAAAGTACTTCTCGATGCACAACGGCTTTATGATAAATTCCATGAACTACCCGAAATTTAACCCAACTTTTTGTTGCGAGCCGAAGCAACCGGCTTAGGTGACTAATGTGACAGCAATGACCCCGAAACCAGGCGACCATGTGCAAGCCGAGCGAGGCGATCTGCATGCAGCAGACATCGTGCTGCCTTGTAAGAAACAGCCGAAACCAGAAGCCTCTCCGTTTTGCAGACACACACTCCATTGGACAGGCATAATACAGAGGCTATTAATATATAGATTACTGTATCGGAAGAACCGTCTGCAAAAAGCAGAAGCATCCAGCCCAGGGAAAGACATCTTGTTTGCAGCTGCCAGCGAGGTTATCCTGCAGCCTTGGGAAGAGTTGCCCAGATAAAAATTGATTGCTGGATGCATTCCACTCCTTTGGCGCTCAGACGTGACCGAGCCTTTGTACCAAAGCCCAGGAGGCTGGAAACCTTCCTGAGAAGATGGGAACCCTGTAAATAATTTCCTGCGTTAAAATAGCTACAAGAGCGACCCGTGCCTTACGGCTGCAAGTTCAACAGGTAACGTATATTCGGGCCACCTGTAGCTGCGTGTTTCTAAGTTAAGGCAATGCCTAAAGTGGAGATTCATTCTTAGGAGCTCGAGAAAATCCTCGAAGGACCTGTGGCTAGTTTTATGTGCATAAATACTGGGTGGTTTTTGTTATTTCTCACTATGGGCGTTTGAGCAATATCCTGGGCGGGGGGGGTGAGGAACAGGGGAGTCCTTTGTGCCTGTGAACGCCACAGTTTCGCACATTTGATTTCTCTGGGAAGCGTTTGGCAGCAGTAGATGCCACAGAAGCCCTGTGCAGGCAGAAATTATCCACGTGATAGCAAATACAGGTTCAGTCTGCACTTTGCAAATGTCCACTTAGCCGGGAGTATCCAAAATACCCATTTTTGGACTGGGAAAGGGCAGCCCCAGGAGTTATTTCTCTCCCCAGACTGATCAGTGCTTCAGCCTGGATTTCCATGGCAGTACTGAGATGTACACCCTGCATTTTTTTATTGTGAGGATGCTGCAAACTTCCCCGAGAACCAGCCACTTCTGCAAATATTCCAGCAAGCAGAAAATTACGGCGTCAGTGCATTGAGGCAATAAGGGCTGACTCCCATGGCTATGTCCTCTTTTTTGCTGTTATATTAGAGTTCGCTATTAGGATTTCTCGGGAAAATCAGAGCAGCTGCTCCCAGCCTCCCATTTTGCCCATAAAGAAAATGTCCCAGAGCAGCACATATCTAACCCTTGGTGTCTGGGCTTCGCCCTGCTCCCAGGGCTCTGGCAGGGGCTCAGCCGGAGCGGTTGCTCACGAAGGCAGCGTGACGGGGATCTGTGCTGGAGCTGGAGAGGATTTTCAGCCTGGAGCCCTCTCCTGGAGGAAAAGACAGCTTTGCTGCCTGGAGAGGGAGAGCAGGAGAGGCAGGATGGGCACGTCCTCCTGCACCCAGGACCTGGGGGTAGCGCTGGGGCTTTGGGGGTCCCTGGCCAGGCTGCGAAGGTCGGGCAGGCCGGGCAGGGGGAGGCAGAGGCGTCAGGAGAGGGCAGCCCCAGGTCCTGCTCTCCCAGGGCGGAGCGGGTGATTCACACTGAGGTTTTTGGAGTGAGCCCGCTGCAACCTGTGTTTCTGTCCCCCTCCCTTTTCCTGCCCAGCTGGGAAAACGCTCGCTTGCCCTTCTCACCCCAGCAGCCTTCTCCTCTCTGAAGACCCCCCGGCCTCCTTTAGCATCTGCATTAAAAGCAGTCTTCGGGGTGACGCAGGTTGGGACCAGCCACCTCTGTCAAAGGAGGGGGCTGAACCAGTGGCTCCCAGTGCTGCCTGAGCATCTCCCCTCTCTAGTGTCATATCTAAGGGGAGATTGCTTCAGCCTTTATGCTTTTAAAAGCAAGCAGCAGCTACCATGGCTTTTTTTTTTGGCATGCCTGGTACCAAAGGCACGTGATAAGGGGTTTGGGGGCACGTTACCAGGCTGCGTCCCAGCAGGGGAGCCTGATGGCCGGATCCTGCCCAGCCTTGGGGCTAAGGCAGGCACCAGAAAGCCCAGTGCTCTGGAGCCAGCGATGCCCTGGGGTATACATGGGAGCAGGAAAGCTGGAGGTGCCCAGGGGGCCTTTTAGGAGGAAAGAGCAGTTTCTGCCATGAGGCACCTCCAGGCAGAGGCAGCAGCTGAGCTGAGGTTCGGGGATCAGGGCTGGATAAACCTCGCCCTGGTCGTGCTCTTCGTGCCTTTCTTTTTAGTCGCCGTGCAAGAATAAGCTCCACTTCTCAGGGACTTTGGGGGGCCCGAGTAACGCTTGCAAAGCACGCCGGAGCCCTCGGATCGCTTTCCAGGACGCAGGAGCAGCGCGGACCCAAAGGCCACCCCGCACCGGGGGGGCTGGCAGAAGGCTGTCCCCCATGACCGCCTCCAAACAACGTTATTTATTTTTTCCCCACCGGCGTGACATCTGCCAGAGGTGGCTTTTTTCCTGGCTGGCGGTGGCCTCCGGAGCGTGAGCGGCGTGGAGCTCGCCATTCCCACCGCCCTGGATGCGGGGCTGACCACTCCCCCTCCCTTTGAATAGGCGGCCCTGCTGCAAACACTATGGTATTTCCATCCTCTCCAGCTCCAGCGCAGAGGATAGCACCAGGTAGTTGGAAAGAGATCGGAGACAAGTGTGGGAAGCCGTGGAGGACATAAGCTTTTCCCCTGGTCTTTCGGCTAAGTAGTAAGTGGTGGTGGGGAGAGAGTCGCTTTAAACTCTTTTGCGGGTTGTAGGTACCTGTGTTCGTTTTCAGGACATCTAAGATTTGTTTTGCTGGTGATTTACTTTTACTCTCTCCATTTCCAGTTTCACCCAGTAACTGATTCATGTGCTTGCTAACAGTACTACAGGATCTTATATAAATGTCTGAGCTGATGCTTCCCTTTAAAAATCCCTTTTTTTTATATAGAGTATATAAAGTTTATATGTATATTTAGGGGAACATGATTATTTTCCTCATCTAGGTAGAAAGCTGTGCCTTGGCATTATTACAATGGATTAAATTTGCAGTTCCTTTTATGTTTTGAGTTGCATTTTGGCTTGGATGGGGGCTGGTTTGTTTTTGTTGCGAGGCAGGGGGAGAAGCGAAGTGCCCGGGGTCAGATGCTCACTCGACTCCCTCCAGCCCTGCGCACAGACAGACAGACAGACAGACAAGGAGCGGACCCCCTCAGACCAGGGCTGATTCCTGTCTTTGGAGGGATGCTTGTAAGGGGTTCGCTGCCGCACCTCCGCGTGTTTTCAATGGCAATGCCATCCTCCGAAGGGCAGAATGTGCCACAGGTGCCAGCATTTGCTTTTGGGAGGAACGAGAGCCCCGAGTGTGACAGCGGCAGGGATGTGCTGCCGTGCTGCTGCCGTTCCTTGGGAAGGGCACAATCCTGCACCCCTCACCCAGCCAAAAAGAGCCAGCGGGAGTTACGAGTCCCTGAGGCGCACAGCCAAGGCCTTCCCCCTTCCCATTAGTCTCTAAATCATTGCTTTGCATGTGGCCACTCACTTGGTATTACAGTTACCATCAACTTCCCATCCTGCGCTGTCAACTGACACCTTTGGGGGCTGTGGGCTGGGTCCAGAGCGGTTTCCTGCTCACGGGCTATTCATGCTGCCTCTAATTCAGCTGGTTTTTTAAGTTTGCCCCTGCCTGTCGTGTAAATAATTTTCTGGCAAGGCAGATTTTTGGGCTACCCAGACATTTTCGCCTTGGGCAGCAGGGAATGGCACCGCTCACCCAGTGGCTGGGATTTTTGTGGAAGTTCGCCGTGCATTTTGTGCACGCAGCACTGGGACGTGTGTGTGTGCCCCTTGTCCTCAGCTTCACCGCTGAGCTTTCGGGTACCACGTGCCCCTCCAAGCCAGAAAACACCCCAGTGCTATTTTCCTCTTTATACATCTGGCAAGTTGAGGCACAGAGAAATGAAAGGTAACCGAACTTTCTAAAGCGGTTTGGATGAAGAGAGGTGCTGAGTGGGATTTTCAAAGCCCCGGCAGGTCTGGGCAGGCTGGTCCCAAGCGTCCTGCTGCGGGTCATACAGGCAGTCTGGAGCAAAACACAGACCTACAGCTGGGCCCTCAATCCCTAACCAAGACCCCTTTGCCACGGGGCAGATTGGGCTCTCTGAGATGGGGAACGCACGCTCCTTGCAGGGCCAGATCCTTCCCTGGTGCTGGGGATCCCTCGCTGAACAGCGGGAAACTCATCCGGCTCTTTCCCCTTTTGCTTTGCCCCAGCTGAGGATATGGCCCTGTGTTATAAGTCTATTATTTCAGGGAGGGAAATTCATGAAGTGGAATAACAGATGACCTAATTAACCCCCCCACCCATTCACATCTTCCTGCAATTGCGAGTAGCTGCTAGGATCCAAGAGAGAGCAACATGATTTAATGGCTACAGCCTCTCTGGTTTAGTAGCCCACCTAAACCCCTCTCCTTGCCATGACCTGGGCTGTCAGCTTGCTCTAGATTTGGTGGTGCTGCTGATGGTGGCATTATTTTAGCTTAATTATAAAACAGCAGCTGAGTAATAGATGAATGAGCAGGGTAAAGGAGAAGTCTAAGGCAGAAAGTGGTTTACTACCAAGCACAGAAAACAAGGGCTTGTGGTACATGTGCATATGAGACTGGTCCAAACCTTTACTCTCCTGGCACTATCTCGTGACCGCTGTCATCCATCCCAGCTAGAGTTTGTCCAGCCAAATGGGAAGGCTCTTAAAGTACCATCCTATCTCCTTCAGATCTGACAGCTACTGAGACAAGAAAGAGCACAGCGTTAAAGCAGAAAGTGATGTGCTGACAGGCAGCCCCTCCTGCCCCGCTAGCCGCTTCGTTCCCAGAAACAGCGCGGCCAACCTTCTTACGGCAATGCTAATCCGACTGCAATCACCGCCGTGTAGTTAAGATAGCGGCTCAGGGGCTCAGATACTCGGCCTCTCACCCTCACTTTCTCTGCATGACCTTAGCCAAGTCCTTTAATCTCTCAGAGCATCTACTGCGGGTGCAGAAGGGCAATTGCTATATTGCTCTGTTTACCATAGCATCATTATTTGCTGCCCTGCCCGGCTTCCCTTCAGTAAATCAGGTATTATCTTTGAGAACACCGCAAAGTTTTAAAATCATAACAAATGTGGGATCCCTTGATATGAAAGGGAGGCAGGAGGTGGCCAATCTGTTAAAAAGCCTGGCTTGGAAATAGGCAGCAAGAGAAACATGCTCATTTCTATTGCTTGTATCCCCGCATTAGGGATGCTCCTTTTATTTTAAGCTGGTGCCAGGGTTTGATGAATTGAATGAGGTTTTTAACATGCCAACAGATCAACAAACACTCTTTCCCCTGAGAATTGAATTGGCAGGCGGCCTGGAAAGTGCCAGGATTTCAAGGGTTAAAGCCTTGCGGAAGAATGTCATTTCCACGAGCTATTTTCCCCACCCCCTCAAAGATGATAAATTATTACTTGATGCAAAAATAAAATGGCTATCACTAAGCAGCTTTGGGTCAGCAAGCTGCCAGCGCAGCAGCCCGGGGAGGCTGCTCGTGTTGAAGGTGCTGCTCCTCATTTTTAAAGTCTTCCTTCACGTTCTTGACGTTAGAAATATTTTGATGGGGTTGCTGAGGCTGCCCCATCCTCCTGGCTTCCCAGCTAACCCCATGGAAAGGGAATCTTGGTGGTTTGTTGGGATGGAGAAAAGTGCCCGAATACCATTTTGTAGCTGTCCCAGTTGTGCCACCCTTCAGTGACGCCTTTACTGGGCTGCCAGCCTGGGGCTGAGGGATATGGGACGGGCAGAAGCTGAAGTTTCCGACAACTCGGGGACTGGGGAGCAATCCGAGCCAGAGGATTTTGCAAGAGACAGGGAAGACCCGTGCCCAGGGCGTTAAACTGGGAAACAGCGATGGGAGCTGCTGGTCTTGACTCTGCCATGGGAAAGTCACTGTGGTCTCCCTCCGCTTCCCTTTCCCCATCCTTACAACTATATAATACTTAGATGTTATGTGGGAATATTGTGAAGGGTCTTCATACATCCAATAGACAAAGTTTGCTTTGTTTTAATATACATTTTTAACTCCTTCCTAACTTCTGCGTGGGTGTGTGTCTTAATCATGAGGACAAACAGCTTTTGCCTTTTTAAACTAAGCTCGGTAATTCGTTTAAAAAAAACCCCTCTTGTAAAAGAGGAGGGATGGATGTTGAAATGAAATTAAAATTTTAATTTAGTTTAGAAATGACCCAAGAGTCTAATAGCTTTGGCTGGTACTTGATCAAGTCCCAAAATAAATGCTGTTTCTCCCACACATGTTTTCACAATAAGACAAGAATAATAAGAGCAAACAATAAGACTGAAGTCAAGCTGTTAAGTCATTAAGGATTTTACCAAATGGCTCTGATTCCCCTCTATTTATTAACAGCTCTCAGCAAGCTGTGGATCTTGATTATCTTGGTGTAAATCTGCAGCGATTTCCTTAATATCGGCCAAGTTACCTGCCCCGAAGCGCGCTATCATTGAATTTAGCTCAGCTGCAAGCTCCTGAGCGGTCATTAAAGCTATCTAATGGCGGCCAAGGGGAGGAGAGGAACTATTTAGGCTCTTATTAGAGGAAGCTAAAGAGAAGAAAAATATCGCCCAAACATCAGGGAAACTTGCTGACAGTGAGAGATGTATTGGGCTGTGAAGTAGTTTCCTATGGGAAGTGGTGGAAGTTCTGTTAAAATTAGCCTGGACAAAGCACGCCGGAGCTCCCTTTCTGCTGTCGTTGGCCTTGCAGACCTGCTTTTTCCAGAGCACAATTATTTTGTGCACAGAATCGGCTCACCTGCCTTTTTCTGTCTTCCAGGTCCTTTTTGCAGCCTAAAGCCTGCGTCTCTCTGTCGTTTAACCGTTATCACCCACAAAATCTGCATCAGGTCGGGCGACTGATTTAACTTGCGTTTCAGTTGGACTTGCCTTGAACAGACAGGGACGGGGGTGCAAATGGTTGCTGAGTTGTATTTCTGACCCCTGTTTGTGCTTTTTATCAGTACAGCTTGCAGGGGAAGAGAAACCGAAAAGCAAACTATCCTCGCTATAAATCTGTTGGAGCTGCTGTCTAGAGATGATAATTCCCCTTTGCCAGTCCAGGGCTCGGGAGGGGGTTGCTGGTGCTGCTTTACAGCTCTGGCAATCTTATTGATATTCTTTATTGCGTGAAGCCTTGTCCTGGGTGTCAGGATGGGTTTAGTGCTTCTCCTGTGACCGAAGCTCATGCTGCTTCGAGCATCAACGTGTGGTACTGTGCTGGAAGGTTCAGCTGGCAACGGCATCCTGAGAAAGATGCAAACGACATTCGGAGAGGCATGAAAGCAGTTCTCGAGCACCAGCGCGACTTAGGTGTCTTGATCAAAGGAAAAAGAAAAAAACCCAACCCCAACTGCCTCCTGCACAAGCTGCAAAGCAGGAAAAAGAGCTGCTCGTGGGGACTGCTGTTTTAACTGCTGTTTTAACGCGGTAACTCCTTACACTCGGACACGTGTGTGTCGTTGAACTAGGTGAATCAGCCCGGAGGTGTCTCCGTCTCCATTTCGCAGTGTCTGTCTTGCTTTGGTACAGTTTGGCAGCATCAGTCTTTACTTTAGAGCAAGAGGGAGATCAGTTCATGTTTACAGGAGACGGTTTACACTTGTTTAAGGTTAGGATCAGGGGACAGGTGGATGGATGGACAGACAGATAGACTGGGACTGAGCACCTTGCCCTTCATGCAGAAATGGGCTCCACGCACCTTCTTTGTTTTACCCAGCTGCAGGCTGACCCAGCTGCAATGAGATTTAAGCAAACGTGTTTTAACACCTAGTTAGGCAGGCTGGTAGGGCGTGCGCAGATGCTGAGATTAGTTAAGGCTTCTTAGACGCAGTAACTTGCAATATGTGCGGTTTTGGGTTGCTCTAAGTGCAAAGAGAAATAGGCTCGTTGTTCTTTCACCACGTAGGTAGTTTTCAGTTTTGTGAATTAAAAAAGAGAAATTAAAAAAAAATAAAATACTGGTGTTAGAGCAAAAGTTAGTAATAACAAGCAGGAAATGATGATTATAATTTAATATGCATACACATGCAGGTGTTTCACATTTGGCCATTAGTCAGAGCGCGGTGGGAGACGCTCGCCGGAGTCCCTGTTTGCTGAGGTGGTGAGTGAGGCACAGCCGAAGCAGGCTCTGCCCCTTGCCCGGGTGTTTGCTGGCTGGCCCCCGCCGCGGCGAAGCCCCCGGCTCCCTGCGCGGGGAAGGAGCCGAGGGGAGAAATGAAAAGGGAGGCCTGCAGAAATGAAAAGGGAGGCCTGCAGAAATGAAAAGGGAGGTATTTCAGAGGAGCCGGAGCTGCTGTGTCCTCAGAGAGGTTAAAGCAGCGGCAGCTCTGCCGTCTCGCAGGCTCTGCCGCGTATCAGCGTGATGCAAATAGCCATTCCCCTTGGCTCCCAGTCACATCCCGCCTGAGTGAGCCCTTCTGAGCCCGGGCTGCTCCCCCTTTGCTCTTTCCTCCCAGCACCTTTGAGTCATATTCCCCAAAGCACAGAAAGCGCATTCACTGGCCTCGCGTGTTCCGCTGTGCGTTTAACGGAGAGGGGGAGAAACACCTACATATTTGAAAACAGAGCCAGGTTGCAGCTCCTCCACCTCAGCTACACAAATGGGCTAACTGGTGATTAAAAATCACATCTAATGACCAACACTGGCAGAAGGAGTTGCTCAGAGGAGTACATCCCGTGCTAGGAAGGACAGGTGAAACTGTGATGTGCTCCCGTGGGCTGAGATGGATGTTTAGGGAGCTGTAAATTACCCAGGAATATGAGTCTTAGCGACGCAAGGGAGAGCTTTAGCAAGGGGGACGTAAGCTACTGCAGGAAAACAGAAGATGTCTTTTGAAAACAGTGAAGTTCTTTGTGAAACAGATTGTTTTCGACGAAACTTTTACAGGAAAGGTGTTGATCTCGACAAACTGGCTTTTTTTTTTTTTTGTCAAAAGAAAGAATTTGGCAACGATTTCCCACCGATTCTACAGCAAAGGAAATATGATCTCATCTTCCCTCAGCGTAGCTCCATCAGCTTCCAGGTGATAATTCATTCACCATTGTCAGGCTCTCATCAGTTCACACTAATGGATCCCTGTGTTTGCATTGTTGATACAACACATCTCATCACAATATCTGCTATTAATACAGATATTTTTCCTCTTAACTTTTCCAGCTTAAACTCATTAAGATGTTAGTCTGGTCCTAGCTTTGTATGGCTGTGAGAAAGCACAGGTTTAGCCGATGCTACCAGTTTTTATACTTTCTGCAGCAGGGCATCTAACGTCCATCTCCACTTCTGCAGGCACCTCTGAGATGATGAGTTATTATATGGACACAACCATCGGCAACGCAGCCCCTTATCCTTTGGCTCGCCCTGGAGCGATGGTAAGAAAGGCGTTTGGGTTATTTTTCTATCCCCAGCAGCGGGTTTTCTCTTTGGTTGCTGTGACTTTGCCAAGCCATTCACTGACACGGCTTGGTGTCGACCGCTAAATCCTTCCAAGGTTTCACGTAGTTCAGAGCAGCGTCCGAATGCTGAGTGTTTACCCGGAGCTTATCTGAACCTCTCGAGCTTGCGAACCTCAACTGGAAACAGGATCGCTGCATCGGATTTCCTGCGCTTGTGTTGGGAGGAGGATTGTTAGGGTAACCATTGTCCCGGTGCCTCCGCTCCCCGTGCTGACCTTCACCTGCTGGGGATGAATGCGGCGGGACCAGCACCGAGCGGATCAGGCTTTGGAAAAGGCTCGGGTGGTTTGGCTGGAGTTTTTGGACAACTTTGGTGCTCCCTCTCCTGAGCCAGCTCCTTTCCGTCTGTGCGGCCGATGGGTGCTTATGTATAATATATATTAGAGTGGGATCCTGGGCATGCCCGCGCCGACTGCCAGCAGCTATGGGACAGGTCTGACCGTGCTTCGACCCTTATTTACAGAAATCACATTAACAGACATTTGCCCAAAGATATGCTGGCCAGCGTTAAAGATCCTAGACAAGGTCAGATGAAAGCTGTAACTCTGAGCCGAGACTCCAAGCTGCAGAGAAAACTTGCTAGAAAGCAAAATTTTCACCAAATTAGGATGAAAAGACCACTCTGACACATGAAATATTTCTAACACAGCTCGATATTTTTCCATTAAATGGTTCCAAGCATGCGTTTGGCTTTTAAATATTGATTGGAAACGAAGCAAAACTATTTCCCTGCAGCGAAATAATAACAATAATAATAATAATTAATAGTAATAAGAAGAAAAAAAATGAAAACATCCTGAATTTACTTATATGTATGTATATGTTGTTATGCTCTTATATAGAGATATACACATATATGTACCATATATATTTTTGTGGTATATATGTATATACACGTATGTATATATGGTAAATATGTATATAATGTATATACATATATACACACAGTAGATATACATATTTATAATATATATGTATAAAATAGGTATGTCTAAAATCAATTGAAAATTATATGCTGGGATTATTTCCATATACCTATATGTGCTTGGATATCTAATACATATATTTTCTTTATAAAGTATAAATATAACTTTACACACCATAAAACCAAACATATATAATATATAATGATAGTTATAACCCAGGATTACATACGTGTGGGTATATACATGCCTATAGCACACATATAATCAATACATGTATATACATATAATGTATTACGTGTAAGCATATAATACAATATATTATGTCATATGTATGTAATAATACATAAGTTTATACAAATATACACGTGTAAACACTTCATGTGTGCATACCACATACGTATATACACATGTATGTCCACAGACATACATATGTCCATACACATACATATATGTCCATACACATACACATGTATGTTCATGGATACATAAATATACCTAACATAAGTACAAATAACACAAATATAAAGATAGACGTAAATATAAACATAATAATCACAAATAATATCCATACAAATAGGAACATGAACATAAATAGGAGGGCTTGCCCCAGCTCCCGCCAGCGTGGGGCCGGGCTCCCCCATAGGAGGGGGCCTCTCCGCCCCCTCACAGGCCCCCCATATTTTGGGGGAGAATACGGGGCCTCCTGCCCCACGCTACCAAAAAATAACAGTTCCAGCTGGCGGGGCTGAAACGAGCCCGCTCTCATGGAGGGCGTTCTCCCACAGCCGGCCCTGAGGAGAGCTCCTCCCCGCCGCCATCTTGCTGAGCACAGCCTCACTGCAGGCCTTCATTTTTTTCCCTCATGTTTGTCTAAAAAAAGGGCCTTTTTGGCCTCATCATGCTGCCCCTCAGCCAGGTGAGTGTGGATGACACTGTTTCTTCTGAGCAAACCCTGGGCTTCGTGCCTGATTTCGGGGGGGAAAGGCGTGCGAAAGGGTGGCCTTTCGGGGTCCCGCTCCCCTGATGCCTGTCCCTCTCCTGCTCCCAGAAGCAAGGTGCCGCCGGCCCCTGTGAGGATCCCTGGGTGACCTGCGGCTTTCAGTCCGCCTGCTGCCAGCCGAGGACGTGCTGCCCGCTCTGGGACGAGCCTGCCACCCAAGAGGTGCCCACCGGCCTGGAGCACTACAGCACAGGTAGGACACCATTTTGGGGGTGGGTTTGCCAACCGGGATGGCGCCTTTCCCTCCTGTGCCGTGGGGCTTGGCAGCGTGCTCGGGTGCAAAGATGAGCCTTAAAGCCCCGCTGTGCTCTTGTTTGTTGTCCGGCGTGTCCCCCTTGTCTCCTTCCTCCTATATTTGCTTTCTGCCCCAGCCCTGACTTCATTTATTGGGTTTTTTTGCCCTTAACACAGCCATAGGGCACCTACCATAGCATTGCCAGGTTGGTACCTGCCTTGCTGGCCGTCAGGGGTCTCCCTCAATGGAGATGGGGCCAGAAAGCAGATAAAAACCTTAAAGCTGCTTTGTTTAACTATTATTAAAGCTGCTTTGTTCAAGTATTATTAAAGCTGCTTTGTTGAACTATTAACTATTGTCGGAGCAATGCCGAAGGATGGGAGCTTCCTTCTTCCCCGCCATGGCATGGTTGCCTGGCTGGGAGAACCCCTCTCCTCTTTCAGGTGGTGATTTTGATGTCTTGCGTGCACCTCCTTGGCATTCAGGGACTGTAGCCCTGGTTACTGCTCCCTGGGGTCTCGACAGACATGGGAGTCTCCGGGAGGATACCATGGGCAAGGTGGACCTGCCAGGCTGCTGGTTGCATCTTCAGCATTTCTCATAACGTTTGCAGGACTGATGTCCTGGCTAGCGGCTTTGGAAAGTGGCCTTCATGGAGAGTTGCGAGGAGCTGAGGACTCCCACGTTTTAAATCCACTGTGGTAGTCATTTTGGGTCTCTTGCTCTTGTAGCTCGTTGCCTTGCTCCTTGGGAGGGTGGTGGCATGGTCTTCAGGTAACCACAACTGGAGATGTGTGGTCACGCTGAGCTGTCAGGGCTGCATGGTTGCAATGTGCTGCACAGCTGAAGCGATTCACTGGCTAGGACTAGATGATCATCTTCTCTAATGCATTCATAATTTGAAAGTCGTTACAAAATCGCTGGTGACTAATTCTTGCCCCGCACGTTGTTCAACCCGTGAATCTTCAAGCTGAGTTTGCAGTTTGGGCTGCTTCTTGTATAACCAACTGGAAGTGCAGATGTCGGGCGGGCAGTCGGTCCTCCTGCCCGCGGGACGGGTGATGAGGCAGCGGCAAAGAGCCCGGTTGTGCGGTGGCAGAGGAGAAGGCTCAGGTACACCGTGGCACAGGCCAACCGCAGGAACTAAGCAAAAGAGCTCAAGTTGCATGAATGTGACCTTTGCAAAGGGCCAATATGAAGTTTATGTTTCACTTAAGTCCCACATAAGCCTATCATGAAGCATTTAAATCCCATGTAAGCTTTTGCATGGCATGTGCTGGTCTTCTGTGACTTGTTCCCGGCTCGTTAGTTATGCACATTGGCCCCTTGGGAGGGGAAAAGCCCTGATGTTTAGAGACTTTTTGCAGCTAAAGAGTTCAGCAGAACCAGTGACTGTTGCGGTCAAATGTACAATTTGAAATCTCTCCTTGGCAAATATTCAGGCATTTCAGGTTTTTTTTTCCTCCTTTGGTGAGCACTTGTGTGTGAGCAGGAGGTGGACGCAGAGCGCTGCGCCTGTGGCTGGAGTAAAACTCTGCTGCCTATTCCCAGCTGTTCTTATTTCAGCTATTTGCTCAACTCCTGTGGGTGACCTCTCTCAGCATGATGTCAACTCTGCTCTGACGAAATCTGCCCTTGCAGCATTTGGATTTACTCAAACATTTTGCAAATCTGTGCCTGGAAAGTTTTCTTTGTGTTTTTTTCCTTACCCTCTCCCCTCTTCTGTGAAAGTGCTCTCTCGAGGGACCAACATATCTGCAACCCAGATCTTCATTGCCCCATGCCGGGTCTGTGAAATTTCTTGTTGCAGAGACTGGAGCCTGGTTCAAACCTCAGTGAAGCCAGTAAAAAAAAGCTGTCATTGCCTTCAACAGGTTTCGATCAAACTTTCGGTACATTGGGACGGTAGGACAGGCCTCTGATTCTCTTGCAATACCTAAGAATTACTTTTCAGTTCTTCCTGTTGCAGTGCAAGGTACTCTTTCTCTGATTTTTTTTTTTTATACTGCTGTTTTTTCAGCCTAGAGCAGTTGCTAATTTTAAATGAGAGGAAACTCTTATTTGTATATACCGCTAGGAACGGTCTTTCATTTCTCCTTTGTGTTTCGGGTGCACATTAAAACCATTTGTCATCTATTCTTCTAGTGTACTAGAGGCTATTTTGGTTTTCATGGTCTTGATGTTGGTGAAAGAAAGAAGTCAACAAGGAAAATGCAAGTGTGAATATATCCTCTTGCAATAGAAACCCACAACATTTCTAAAAGTTTTAGAGCTGCTTGCGTTTAGAGAAGATATTTTGCCTTTGAAGCTTGGGTGCGTTTATTTACGTTGTGCTTGAAGTCTGATTAGATTATTCAGTGATATGGATAAAGGAAAGCCTGATGGGGATTTAGCGTGTTGATAAAGACAAGGAGGGGTGGTGGTGTTTTTTGTTTAAAAAGCAAAAATTTGGAAATGGTATAGAGTCAGTTTTATTTGGTAGCTTGCTACCACAATCTGCAGTGCATATGTTGGGACTGTTACTGCCCAGAGAATCAACCTAAACTGGGTCCACAGCAAGCAAAGGGCACATCCCAGAGGTGGTAGAAAAAAAACTAGCAACAAGAGAGCTGCTCCCTGTTTATGAAAAGTAGCTCTGCTCCTTGGACAGGTGGGAATAGGAGCGCAGAGGCCATTGCACCTTAGCTGAACCATCTGGCAGCCCAAAATTAAGGGTGCCATGTGTCTACCCGCAGTGGCAGGGTTGCTGAAAGGATGCTGAAAGCCACACTTAGCGCCGTATGTTTAATTCCTAAGGTAATAGTATCCTAATGTTAC
Organism: Theristicus caerulescens; assembly: GCA_020745775.1. Taxonomy (NCBI): domain Eukaryota; kingdom Metazoa; phylum Chordata; class Aves; order Pelecaniformes; family Threskiornithidae; genus Theristicus; species Theristicus caerulescens. The sequence goes on along the minus strand of CM036575.1, from coordinate 1,676,378 downwards.
CCTCTGGTAGCGTTTTCTGGCTGAGACAAGGTTAGGTACAAAACTGGAGTGGAGGAAAAGATTTGATAGCAGTATTATCATTTCAGTACGGACATAGTCCTGACTGCGCTGCCTTTCTGAGCCAAGGCCACTTTGACAGCCCCTTCCACTCTGAACTCGTTTGTTTTCCTTAGTGATAGGGGAGATAAAACTGTTGTTAATGGCAAGCGAGGGATGAAACGACTCTGGCTGAAGAAGTTTCTATGACTGTTGTGCTGAATTAGCAGGCTTGGACTGAAGGTGCTCCCAGCCTTTCGGACACTACGGGAGCATTTGGGGGAGTGATCTTGCTTTCACTGAGGCAAATGGGATTGGCTTTGGGATTTGCAAGGCAAGAAATGAAATTAAAGCGTTTTCTAGAGGAGAAATTAGAGCTGCGGGTCTGATGTCGCTGTGAAAGCAGTCCAGCTGATTTCGGTTAGGCTTTCTGCACCGAGACACTGTCACGAATAAAAGGTATCACCTTAGGCTCATCCCCAACACCCAGCGCCATTCAGGCCCGTGCTGTGGGATGCCAGCCTTACCCAATCTGTTGCTGATGCTGTCTGGACATATGAGCTTAGTGCCACCTCTCAGCCCAGAATATTTTGGGTTTATTGCTTTGGGGGTGGCATGTCCCTAACTGCAGCAAACGTGCTTCAGGGACGTCGGGTCCCTGCAGCCTGGGCCACAGCGGTGTTGTGCTGGGTTTGGCAGGAAAGCAGAGCCCTTGTAGCTGGAGCAACGCATTGCAGCGTGCCGCTTTGCCTCACGCCCACGCAGATGAAACAGGGATTTGCCCCCACCCTGCTAACTCTGGCTGTGATCGTCCTTCAAGCCCAGCTCTCAGCTCAGCCTGGGCTGCAGGCGGGAGTCCCACGGGGACCGCCTGCATCCGTGGCGAACTCTCCCTGCTTTTCCCCACATTGCCCCCTCCTTAACACCGCGAGCCTTACTCTTTCCCTGGTGGAGATCCCCGGAGGAAAGCTCTTTCTGTGAGCGGTTTCTGGGCCGTCTTCCAGGCCCACGCTCGGAGGAAGGGGGCTTGGGGAGGAGGAGAGAGGGGGAGGAAGGTGAAAGCTGACCAGGCTCAGCCCGATGGCTTCTCCAGCTGCAGCACATTTTCCGAGCGAAGCTTTTAAAAAAAAAAAAAAATCTGCATTTTTTTTCATGTCCTTTTATCCTATTTTTAACTGCGGCCTCCTTCCTTTTCTCAGCCTCCTCCAACACTTCCCCCCTCCCCTGCGCTGCTGCCGCCTCCCCCGCACGCTCTCCGCAGAGATGAATGGGCGTCTTTTCACAGGGCACGCACATCTGCTTGCGGCTGCGAGACCTAGCAGGACTTCACAGGCAGTTCTCCTGGACTGGCCGGTCTGTCCTCTCCCTCCTTAATAAACGAGGAGCGGGCAAGGGAGGACGTGGAGGAAGGTGAAGGGAAACAGAAAAAAAAAGGGGTGAGCCACCCCGAGGGAGAGCCGAGGCGATGGAGGCTAATTCATTTCAAGGCTCAGCAAAAGCCCTGCACAAAATACCGCCTCTGCCCAACCTGCTGCCCGTCGTTCCCCCAGATCCGCAGCCCTCCCTGGCCGTTCGCTCCAGCCCGGGGGATGAATGAGCCCTTTCTGCTGGGCTCTGTTGTCATCCTCTGGCCGGCGAGGCGGCCCAGCCTCTTGCAAGCCTTGGGGTCTGGCGCTGTTTATAGCCTGGTTGGAACGGGTTTTTCTTTGACCCTTGTTCTTCCTGGCAGTCTTTGGGTGTTTCATTGGCTCCAGTTAAAGGCATGTCACACCTACTATACTTGGGCGCTCTGCGTTTGTTGAAGGACACGCATAATTTTCTCCATTAAGAGCACTTACTCCAATCTGTTGGCAGAGTGAAAAGATCCCTCTATGCCTTGTGAATTAATTGCAGAGCCGTGGGCTGCCTGCGGTGTCTTAGCCTCTCCTGGCCCTTTTGCAAGGGCCCTGTGAAGGATGCTGGGCGGTTACTGGTTTGCTCTTCAGTGGGAGCTGGACTCAGCGTCTGATTTATGTGGATCCTTGTTGTTTCGCAGGTGAGGAAAAGACGTGCAGGCAACCCTATGATACCTAGTGATGCTCCCTCTGCATCTCCTGCTGTAACCTGCTGCAAGTCAGCACTTGGAGAGGTTTATTTGCGCTGAAGTAATAGAATGACAAAAATCCAGGCTTTCGTTTTTCCATTTGTTTCCTGCCTGACTCTGGAAAAATCCCTGTCTCGCCTCTCAAAGACAAAACCCAAGGGAGCTCCCTGCGTGTCGGGTCATCACCAGAGAATGAGCGCTGAGCTCTTTTCCCACTTGAGCCGCAGACTGGTGTCAGCTGGGGATCAGCTGCCGCGCAGGGAGGAATCGTGCTCTGAACAGGGCGTTGGTCCTCTGGATGAGGCTGGGTGAAAGCTGGAAGGTTGTTGCTTGGGTTTTGGGTGATGCCTGCAGGTTTGCTGAGGGCCTCCAGTAAAACAGGGGGACGGGAGCTCCGTAAGAAGCAAAACTCAAGTTAGCGCGCTGCACCGGGACGGTTGCAAAAATGAGCAGCAGCACTGGCAGTTTCGGTCTTTTGGGGAAGGAATAACTTGATGTAGAATCACGGGGGAAAGGGACTAAGCAACAGGCTATCCAGGGCTTCTGTGGTGCCTCGAGGATGACTGCAGAAGATGTCTTGTTTTGAGTTGGTCTTGGAGTAGGATTGATCCCTCTGTAGGGATGGAGTGTGGTGGATGTACCTGTTTCTTTTTCCGGAGGCCTATCCTGAGCCACCAAACGCTTCAGATGGGCCACACAAAGCACAGCTGCTCTTTTTTTGACCTTTCCCAGCCTACTTTGCCTACAGAACCATGCTGGGACCCACAAGCACTTGCCTCTGGGGATAGGGAGCAGCAGAGCACCCTCTCTAGAGGGTGTGAGTTGCGTGTGGCCAGTCCTTCTTGTAGCAGCACCTAGGTGGGCTTTGCTACGCTGGCATGGAGCAGGGAGGGCAACGTAAGTGAGGCCAGCTACTATTTTCTCTCCAGATGGACAGGACTGGCTGGGTGATGCCAGGAGAGCAGCGTGCATATGTGCAGGGCGGGCAGAGGGGGACGTGGGGAGCGCGGGGGGCTGGGACCCTGAAAACAGCCTGTTTCTTTCAGCTCCTGGCAGCATGAAGCACCTCTCTCTCCCTCCAGATGTTCACTGTGTTTATAGCTGCTGAAGCAAGAGACTGAACTCTCTCATTAATACGTTTCTCTCTCCCTTTCTCTCTCTCTCTCTCACATTGAAGCCAGAAGTCTCAGCTCAGAGGTTGCAGCTGGAAAGGAGCTGGGGGTGAGGGGTGGGAGAGAGAAGGGAGGTGTATGCAAGCCTCCCATCCCATTCAACTCCCCCTCTCCACTTTCCTCCCCCCGAATCCTCCCAAAATACACATGCCCCGAAAAAAGAAAAACACTAGCAGATTTTTTATTTCAGAAAGTAAACACTTAGGCCATGGGGGTCTGGAGGTTATGGGAAAAGAGGAAACCATTGGGCTAATCAGGCCGGGACACACTTCCCCTGCTGAAATAAACCAGAAATCATTGCATTACAGGGCGCCGCCGCGGTTAACCCTGGTGCTGCCAACACAGCTGAGCGCTGGGGAGCTGCGGAGAGCCCGTAGCCTGCCCACGCGTTTTCCCTGGCTCCCTGGTTTTTAGCCAGGGCGAAGCGCCGATGCGGAAGGGGAGCCAGCACTCTGCAGCAGCCCTTTGGCATGCCGGCCCTTTGGGAACGAGCCGTTGGGAATTTTTTAGTAGGAAATGAAACCTTTTTTTCTATGGTTTATGAGCCATCCTATAGAATTTCATAGTTATTCTTGCCTGAGAACTCTGCCTGACGGTTGCAAACCTCTACAGAGAGGAAATCTTTCTCTGCTTGAATCAGCGAGATTTGGGGGTAATTTCTGCAGAGCTTTGAACAGTTTTCAGAAAGCTCTTTTTTTCTTCCTTGCTAGATTTGCATTAGGTGTATAAATGATTACATTACTGATTATTTGGTTGCAAACCCTTCGGGGAGGAATCCTTCTTGCTGTCTTTTACTCCTGTGTTTGTAGAGCACCCAGCATATGGGATCTGGCTGTAAGATGGGGGACCCTTGATGCTCCTGCAGCACAAAGAATAACTGTAGTCCAGGTGTAAGTGAGCTAATGGGCCCTTTGTACCAACTTTACAAAGAGATCTCAATTTACCCTCTCTAAGCCTGGCCTTGGACTTCCCCCGGCTCCTTTCACAGTCTGAGTTGCATACTATAAATGGATGCTCACTACCAGGTCTCACACATTTTGAGACCGCTGCAGCTATCTGTGTTTCAGAAAGGCTGGATCTCTAAGCACGAATGTTTATCACTGTAAATGAATATTAGAGATTGTCCATTACTGTGAGCCTGGGTCTGTTTTATCAGAGCTCTTCGCCGCGATTGCTGACTCCCTTTGCATCCTGCCAGGCTGAGGTTTTCAGAGCAGCCCGGGTGGGCTTTGCACCCAGCTCCATGTTGCGTCCAGGCTGCTTTGGAAAGCCCAAATCTTAGCACGACGCCCATGCTGACACAGTCTGTGACGGAGTTCACGGCGCGGCACCCTAAGCCGGTGCTCTCCCGCAAGCGTTCCCTCTGCTAGCAATTACTGAGAGGGAACACGGCTGGGAACACGGCTGGAAGGAAAAGCCAGCATGAAGCACTTTTTAGCCAAGGGAAAGTGATCTTTCCATTGACACCACCGAAGAAGGTTTTACCTCATCTGTTACAGTGTAAGCGCTAGCGGTGAAAGGTGCCGTCACCGGTTCCTTGAGCCATCAGCCCGGCTCTTGCAACATTCCCACCAGAAGGCAAATCCCCAGATAGTGCATGATAGGGGAGCTGCAGACCTGCCGTGTCCCACCCCGCTATCTCAAGAATGCATTTGAACAGTAGCTGTTACTGCAGCCTCTGGAGGTCGAGGCTTCAGATGGAAATCGAGCTCTATGGAGATAGTCCCACAGGGCAAATTTCAGAATTTTTGGAGTTGGTGTTCAAGTCAGATAAGCCCTTGAGAGCTCAGATACTTTATCTGAACCTTATCTGCGCTATTTGCATCACTTCAGTCTGAGAAACCAGGCTGTCAGACGTTTGGGGAGGGGGGCAAGTTGTATTAGGATGGTCTGTCTGGGTTTTTTTTTGTTATTTCTAACACACAGACACCTCCAGGAGGACTGGACTGTCCTGTGCCCCACGCAGCTCAAGGAGCTTATATGCAGGCTGGATAGATGAAGAGCAGGAAGGAGAAATACCATGCCTAGAGCCACACAAGAGTAAGGACAGGATTAGGACCAATATTCCCTGAAAACCCTGTAAGGGATTGCATCTCTCTGTTCTCTTTCTAAAATTGAATAGAAATAAGCTCAAGCTGCCCCTGTTGTTAATTGTGGATGGAAATGATTCCTCCTTTTCAGAGCAGGCCCAGGTCTGAGCTTTCTCTAACGCAGTGTGCTTTCTGCGCCTTGTTTACTAGACTCTGTTTTGTGCACGTGAAGTTTCTCACCTTGTCTGGAGCTCCTGGGGGGAGATAAAGAATCCGTGCTCTCTCGTTGCTCTCTTAGCATCTCTCCTCTTCGTTCCTGCTTTGCAGCAATCAACTGTTTGACTGAAAGGACCCTGCAACGCCTGGTCTGCATAACACAGCATCCTCTTCCCAGACCGGGGGGTGGTTTCATTCACCTGACCTCTAGGTCCTGGTGGCTCTTCCCCAGCATCCATGGTCTTTTTATGGAGGAAGGGTTCTCTGGCGTAAGAACAGCAGATTTAGGAGATCCGGCTGAGATTATGGGGTTTTACAGCTGGGATTTGGAAGACCTTGGCTACTTCACTTAACACAAAGTCTTTAGGCATCTAAACCCCACTGACTTCCATTGCAGTGAGATGCCTAAATCATTCAAAAGGCTGCCTGTGAGCCACTGCGTAGCAGTTTCTCACACTGGAGATGCAGATGATTAATTCATTGCACATTTTGTTGTGATGCTTAATTCATTGAGGTCAGGCAAGTAGCTGGAAGTCCCTGGAGAATGGTGTTGTACAAGTGCTTGATATTGTAAAAAAAAAAAAAAATAGACGTCTTAAGTGACGCCGAGCTGCTAGCGTGGCCGAGCCCTTGAAGCTGCTGAACACGTGCTGAAGTTTACACAGCCCACCGGATGGACCTTACCCTGTGGGGTTTTGTATCAATAGGCTTTGAAAAAGTTGCAGCGGGTCAATTGTTGGCTGTTTCACAATAGATGAAATACAGTTTCTCTCTCTGCAGCTGGTTCCCGGGAAGGGAGGCTGCCTCTCTGGCAGCAGGCAGGGCTAATGAGGTTGTGTGTGCACGTCGGGAAGATGGTTTCTCTGCAGAAGAGCCATGGGAGAGTTGCAGCAGGCAGCTTGCCGGCCTCCAAATGACTTGAGTGAGGTGTGGGAAAGGCATGGGATGGAGGGTGGAATTTGCACGCGGGCTTATTTTTGGCGTTAGGCTGATGAAAGGAGACTCTCAGCCAGCGTGAGCAGCGCAGGTCCATCCTTTGGGAGCTGCCTTCGGAGACCTCTGATCCCCTCTTAGAGGTAGGGTTCCTCTTTCAGTATTTTTTCTTCCCCCACAACGCTGCAAGCGCAGGTTAGGATTCATGGCCAGGATCTAGCCTTTAAACCCCCAAAGCCGGCTGCAGCCCTTGGCGAGCCTGCGGGAAAACAGGGTTGGCTTCAACCCGCTCAGTAGGAACGCTGCCATTGATTTTAGCGATGGAGGGGGTGGGTGCACACACCAAAAAGCAATATAATAAAGTTCATGACAGGACTTCCCTTCCTGGAAAGGGAAACAAGGCCGCTGACATGGCACACACTGCGTGAGCAGGGGCGCGCAGAGCGGCAAAAACACGTGCAGATATTTGTGCTTCCCGTAGCACAAACGGGATGGAGCAAAAGAAACTGCTCCGCCAAAGCAGAGATTGATTTCTAAGAGGAGCTGGCCCAAACTTCTTCTCCCTAACTCATCAGCAACTATTTTTCAGGAGTCAGAAATACCTTTCTCCCCTGGTTTGTGTGATTCACTCGCCACATCCTAAGTTCAAGGGGGGCCAGAGGGCACTCGTTTTGGCCAGACTGATGTCAGCATTGAGGTAGAATACGAAAAAAGGAGGAGATGCCCCAAGGGAGCCTGTTCGTGGAAAATTTCTAATTTGGTCAGTTCCAGGCATCTCACAGAAGAGCCTGCACTTGGGAGATTTCAACCCAGTTTTGCAGGCTCAAGAGGCAGGAATAATTATGGAAGGTAGTGATGGAAATAAAGCTGGCATCTCGGTCCTGCCCTGGACCAGCTCTTCTCCACGCTGCAACCTTGGGCTATCCACATCTCCTGTGAAATGTCTCCAGAGACGATCAGACCTTCTCTTCCCCTGCTTTGCATCTAGTTACTGCCTAACCCCAGGAGACCAGATGCTTCCTTTGTCTGGCAGCTTCGGTTGTGTTTCTGTCCAGGCAAAGAGCTACTACGTGAAAGTAGTAGCAGTTTCCCTTGCGTTACAGTAATCAAAATGACAGGATAACGAGGCAACCCAGTAGCCTGCTTTGCCTTCCACTCGTGCTGAGTTCCAGGCTGGGTGTCAGCTTAGTCCCCTATCTAGATGAAATACGGCTTTTTGACTTTTCTTCTTGTTGCTGCCAAAAGTAACGGATTGTTCTGCGGAAATCATCAATATTTTGTCAAAATGAAATCCAAACATTTCCAGCCAAAACTCAGCATTTTCTGGTGCTGGCTGTGTTGATGTAAAAACAAAATCTCTGTGGGAAATGCCAACATGGAAAGAAAATGGAGAAATAGGTTGGACTATTTTGCAGAATACTTCTCTTGGCTCTCCAATTCAGATGTGTGTCTAAGGGCCTGCAAGGCAGAGGGTGGTTGAACCCAAGAGCTTAATCTGGATCATTCGTGTGTTTATTTAGAGCAGCTTGGTGTAAACAGACGTGCTCTGTTGACATGCACAAGGAGCCTGGTCTGTGCAGTTTGTGCCACAAAGTATGCGTGCATAGTAACTACCGATTCTCGCTCCCTGCTTTCCAACATCAGGACGTGACGCTTCATCCGAGCTACAGCTTCAAGTTAAGGGAACTGATTTTTAAGGTTTCATCCATCTGCTCTTGCCTCATTCATGTCGCCCTGTCTTCCTTCCCCCCACATTTGCACCTAGTAAGGCTGTCGGGCTGCCTCTGTGTTTAGCGTAGCAGATACTTCCATAACCATCCATCTTCCGAAATCCCTCCCGGGGGGCCACGCAGGGCTGTAGTCAGCAGCCTACAGTGGCACCGAACCGCGGTGGGAGGACTTTCCACTCCACACCCACCTGAAACAAAACGGTTTTATCGGGGCTCTCCCACGCCTGCCAAGTGCATCTCGACGCTCCCCTCCCCGTTGCTGCAGCTCCTCACTTCATTAGCGCTGGAGATGTTTATAAATGGAAGAGATAATATTTTTCGTTTCCAGTTTGGGTTTCCAGGGCAGCCACTTTCTAAAGCACTTAGGAAGTTTAGAGAAGATGAGGTTATATAAACGATTTTTCCCCCCTGGGCTCTTATTAATCAAGTGGCTTGTGGAGCCATTCCCATAGCTTTGGGATCAAGGGCACTAGCTGGGTGAGGGGAGGCAGGCGGTTAATACAAGACATCTTTTCTTGGCTCTTGCCCTTTTTTTTTTTGGATTAGTGATGAATGAAGCAGTCAGACCTGGCTGTTGGGGTTTGAAAGCAGCCAGACGGCTGAGTAGCATGCTCCTAGGTTACATTCAAACTGTGTTTTGGGCTTGACTCTTGTACCAGCCCCTTGTAGGCCTTCATGTAGCATCTTTTAATGATGATTTACCTGGCCCTGTTGATATGTCCCTGTAAAATTTGATTATTTGATGTAAAATGTTTGCATTGCCTGAGCGTAGGGTTCGTATGATTTCGTTAGCAATGGGCAATGAGTTGATCCTTGTGCTTTTACAATAAAAGCCTATGAACATGCATACACACACGCTAATTAATATACTTCCCGGCAAGCCCTGATGAATTTCTAAAGCTTCCCAGCATTTTCCCACCCGGGCTCCAACAGCGGCTGCTACCCAGGATGGCTGTGAGCAGCATGGGCGGCTCGTGGGTTTGGAAAACAGGAGCAAGCTTTCGTTCCCATAGAATGAAACCAAGCTCTGCCTCCTCCTCCGTGTCCTTCCTCCCACTGTCTCCCCACCACAAGAGCTGAGGAATGGGGTCTTTCTGTTTCCCTTGGGTGGATGGAGCTCCATCTGTAGTGGCAGGTCCAGCTGTTTCAAGCCTGGAGCCGAAAGTCCACAGGAAATCAGTTCGTTAGTCTGTTGACCCACCTTCCCAGTTTTCCAGCCATGCTCTCAGTGTGAAAATAATGATTTAAATAGCCAAGGGTGGAAAATAATGATTTAAAGGGGGTAAAGGGGATATTCGCAACTATTGCTGACTGCAGACTTGGCAGAAGGAAACTGTATTTCTTCCGGGTCTTGGGAGCGTGTGAGAAAAGGTGTTGAACATCTGGAGCGATTTAGCAGTTTCGTGCTGTTGTGCAAGGCTGCGCGCTCGTGGTGGTGCAAGGGTAGCTCACCCTGAAGAACCGGGACGGGCTGATGGAGAGAAAAGCCGCTCACGGCATTTGGCTTGAGCAGGGGCAGGTTGAACGTTGCAGAAGAGCCGTGTTGACCTCCTCTAGGGACAGATGATGGGTCGTGGTGGCCCCTGGCCGCCCTGAAGCATTGCTCAGGACATTGCAGACAGCCCCTGTGATGGTTGCTGAATGAATTTTCTTGACTCGCCAGAACTAATTTTCAGATTGGAATGAAACTCCAAGCGTCAGAGAATATTTTGTTTCATCTCACTCGTGATGCTAAAACATGAATTGGGCTTCCCAGCTCAAAAGGCAGAGTCATTTCAGCTCATCCGCATCCGAGATCTACCCCTCCCACAGAAACCTCCTTGAAGAGGTGAACTAACTGGGTGAAAAGAGGGTTTGTTAACAGATTACTTTTAATTGACTTTTTTTTTTTTCAATTTTGAAATATCTTCCCATTTTAAAAGTGCAAAGATAAAAAGTTCTAGCTCAGGTTGAATGACACACCATTTTCCTTGTTTATTTTCTTTTCGCTGTTTTAGCCCAATGAGAAGTGTGTGAAAAAAAACCCAAACTGGTTTGCATCAACCCAGAACATATTTAGAAAAAATATTTATGTATGCTTTTTTCCTCCAACTACAAGCAAAGCCCCCAAAAAAATAAATAAATCAGCTGTTTTCACAACTTTTGCTGCAGGTGGTAGGGAAGCGGATAGGGAAGCAAACCAGTTTGTGTGCTGAACTCCCTTGTATCTCAAGATCTCCGCTCAACAGCTTTCCAAAGATAATTAAAAAACCTGAAAAAACTGGTGATGATGATGATAGCTGTCGATGGGTGACCATACTTCCACTGGAGTCGCAGGCCCCTGCCGACCAGCTGTCTCTTCCCCATTTACACCAGCAAGGATTTAGGACCTAGGCGAACTAATCAGGAGACCCTCATGGGGAGAGAGGCGTGTTATTTAATTAGCTTTACAATGGACTGACTGGGAGGCACGTGGTGGCTCTAATGGAAGGAGATAGATGTCCTTTTAGCTGGGCTAATTGTTAGGAAATAGCAGAGTCTTTGTTCAGCCCCAGCATGTGGCCTGTGATCTCTCAGAGCCCAGGGGCTGCCCGCTTATAATTTTAGACAGATCTATTCAAGCCTGCTCTGTAGCGCAGGGCCGAACAAGACGGGTATTGTTGAAGAGCCAGGATCGCCGTCCAAGAAAACCACCCCGAAAAACCCAAACACGTGTAGAGCGGAATATTTCTCTGTCGTTTATTCACTATCGGGCTGGGTTGCCAAGTGGAGACAATTGCAAGCGAGGAGGTTTCCAGCGCCGGGCGAGGGTTTTTCCTCTTTGAAACACATACGCGGGCGAATCCTTCGTCCCAGGAGCGATGCAGCGGGGCCGAAGGGGTGTCTCTGCTAGCAGAGCCTCTCTGGGGAGGGCAGCTTTAGGGCTTTAATTGCTAGTGTGGGTCTCATCCTGTAATTCCCTTGCTGTGGGCACGGTGTACGTGGGGTAATTGTGCCCATCGCCGAATTATCTCCATAGACATATGCACCTGTCCTCTCATGGTCATGGTGGGACAGTGGTTTGGGCTGGAGGGATCTTGGCCGTTGTGGATGCAGTATCTGTGCCTCCCAGGGTCCTGCACGACAAGGGACGGGAATCCCAGTTCTCTTTCCTGAGCTTTCCCCTCAAATCTCTCTCTGGCGAGACCCTGTCACAGTCCCCAGCCGCTGAGCTTTTCCTTCAGGACTGCTAAACTGGTGCTCCCAGCCCCTTGTGAAGCGAGGAAGTGTCGTTTCGTTAAAAAAGGGGGATGGAGGCACAAAGGTTTGTAAGAGGTCATGTGGAAATATTGACCAGGAATTAAACTTCCATCTCTTGAACCCCTCTGCCCTGGCCACAGCATTAACCTGGGGGTCATTGCAGTCAAGTGTTTTATTTCCCCGCGCTGACCACTTCCAGCCGGCTGCGTGCAAGCGTGTTTTTCTGGTGGCTGCCATTTCTTAGGCTGTGAAGTTGTATACTAGAGGTTGGTGCTGGACTGACCTTCCTCGGGAGGTGCTTGTGTGGTTCCTGACACCTTCATGAAAGTGAAATGTGGCTGTTACTTGGTATTTCTTGAAGCAGTGGGTCTTTTTTTGTTGGTGATGGTTTTTTTGAAAGATTGAAAGAGCAGATAAGTGTTAGTGAATACAGTCTAGCTGTTCAAATCTGCTTTATTAGCAATGTTCCCATTGTCTCTCCTTTGTAATCCCTCACCTGTGTCCCAGGGAAGGGGATCTGAAGGACCATCAGAAATCAGTTCAGTAACCTCTGTCACCAGAGGCTGGTGAATGCCAAGGGTGAAGTCGCAAGCAGAGATGCGTTGCTTAAGGCTGAGCTGGCTGCATTTGTTTCTGCCATGAAGGAGGCTGTCCAAGAGGTCTGACCAAAGATGAGAGGTCCTGCAGGTGAGGTCTGACATGTATCGTCTGTGCGTGCTCAGAGTAATTGCGAATAGCAAGAGTTAAACAGCAAAAATCCTCAGGTTATGTTTACCAAGAACTCAGTGCCGTTACTTGAGGAGGAAAGGGAAAATGTACCGAGAGCAAACAGCGCTGCAGAACAGCTTACGAGGATTTTCCATCCAGCCAGTTCTTCCAGCAGGGTAACAAGTGAGTGACAGCACCCCCCGCCAACGAAATTCAAGGCAGAATTACATTGCTGGAGCCCAGATTAGCTAATCAGGTTAGGAATCAGCATGGGACCTCTGGGAAACCAATAGCAGGAGGCACTTGAAGATGCTCAAGCAGCTTGTGAGACTGTTGATTGAGGTACCTACGGCGTGGCGGCCGGAGCTGTCGCTCCCTCGCAGCCACGCGGGGATGTGTGTGCGCTGGAGTCCCGAGGCCTAGCTGGCCACAAAGATGCTTTTGTGAGCCATCTCCGCTGGGAAGTTAATGAGAGCAGGAGTCGGGGAGGCTCGGAGGCGGCTTCCTCTGCTCGCGCCTGGAGGGCAATCAGAGGACAGTATTGTGGCAGCGCTGTCTCGGGGCTGAGCCGGGGCCTGAAGTCTGGATCTCCGCAGCGTGAACAGAAACTTGCTTTTAATGCAGACAGCGCGGAGGATGGAGACTTTCCGTGACTCCAGCCCTATAGTGCGGAGCAGCGAGGGGACCCCAGAGGCTACAGCCATCTGGGTCACGGAGGAGCCAACACTTTCGTGATGGTCATCACCTCCTGGCCACAAATGCTGGATCTGAGAGCAGCCTGCCTTCCCCGCAGACAGCCCTGGGGGCACATGCAGTACATGCTGACTAACGAGCTCTATTTCCATGCCTGCTGCTTAGCCAAAAAGGGGAGGCTGTAGTCACCAGGACTACTAATCCAGCCTCCTTTTACCGGTGTAAAACAACTCACTCAAATACTTCCCAGCTATTACGGCGCTTGAAAGAATTTCTCGTATCATTTTAAATTCCAGGAAAGGTATCTCCCTGGGGAACGGTCATGGCAGCTGCTTGCTCTTTCCTCTCATTGCAGAGGGCCACCTCCACACCCAGAGCCACCTCCCTGCTCTTTCCTTTCTTGGAGTGGTGGCTGCTGCTCTTTCCAACAATGTCCCCCTTACGATAAATCCTTTCATGTCTCCGTTTCTCCCTGGAATTGCATGGCACTTTTTTTCCCCCCCCCTTCCCCTTTGCTCCTGATTTTTGTCTCATGCCCTCTGGATATTGTTTACTTGACAAAACATCAAACCAAAGCCCTGACCGCTTGCGGTCATTAAAAATCCCATGGCAGTTTTGGGGAAGGCTCCAATTTGGCTAATTACGTTCTGCCATAAATATCCCCCTGCAGTTTTAATTGGATATGGTGTTCTTCATTTCCTGTCCATAACAGCTGGGTGGTGTTGCTCCGTGTTATTCCGTAGCCGTTGTATTTCACCCCAGAGGTGGCCGCGTTTTGGTAGCAGCGGTGCTAGGAAAAGCTCCTTCTCCAGACTACTGGTAACACCTAATCCCGAGCCTGCTGTAATGAGAATGGGTAAAGCTGAGGGAGAGGAGAAGCTGTCCCAGCTCCATAACATCTGGAGGGGGGCCAGCAGCTGCCCATTTGCAAAAGGGACGTGATGGGAGGGAATTTGGCCCTGCTGAAGGGAAAGAGCCGGCCCCAGCTAGGAGAGAGGGCGTGGAAGAGCAGTCCAGCCCGCGCTGTGCATTCGGAAATCACAGCAAAGGCTCCAGTCTCATAATACCTTTCCTCGATGCTAAATGAATAATTATTATTATTCTTTTAAACCAAGGTTAGTCAGCGTCCCTGGGAACAATGTGGCATTACTGCCCGTACTTTCTTTGTTCCAAACTGTTGAAAAACAGTCAGGCTGCATTGTGGAGGGAGGGCAGATGGTTATCTCTGATCAACGGCAAAATCTTTTGGCTATATTAATGGCAGGAGGGCTGTTCTCTGCAACTCAGCATCCTCCCTCGACAGGAGAGAGCCTGAATAGATATTAACGTTGAATAACGACAGAATGGAAAAGGAGGGTGAGACTTGGATGTGGAAGAGGAAAGATTTTTCTAAAGCCTGTAAGCAGCAAATAGGAACCAGTTGCTGAGGCGAAGTCATGTTTGGCAGGTCTTGGACTCCAAATGGTCACATCCCAGCTGAAGAAACTAATCAATGGATTCCTTCCATGCCTTCTGCGAACACTGAGCCATTGAGCGGCTCAGCTGGAGTTCAGAGCCAGGGCTTTCATGTTGCAGGCTCTGAAGTGAACACAAATTAAGGCAGCCGCTAGGACAGAGTGGAGTTCGAAGGAGAGATTCAGCTGCCCTGGGAGGAAATCTCTGTCCGCAGCCTCTCCGTTCTTTTCCTTTGCTTTGGGGGTTTTTGCCCCGATGCTACTTTGGGAAGCATTTCTAGTTTCCCCGCTCACAGGGGCTGCCGTACATTGCACAAGCAAAATGAAACAGGAGTTTGGGGGAGCATGGAGGGGGGGTGAGGCAGGGGAGAAGCTCAAAGCTTTGCCGCAGCCATGCTGCACCAAGCTGTGGCTTAGTGTCATCGGCTTTGCGGGATCAGGGCTGAGCCGGGATGCCAAGAGCGTGTGTATCTTTCCTAATAAAAACCACACAAGGTGCAAGAAAGATCTTTATTAGAGCCTTTGCACTGGTCCAAAAGAGAAGGAGCCCCATTACAGGTGCGCTGGAGTTCAGCCAGTCCTTAAGACCGTAACGCTTGCAGGAGAGGCCAAGCCAAATGCATCGGCCCACGGCAGCAAGGCTAAAGCACAGGCACCGCAGGGGCAGCCGCTGCCTCCTCCGGTGCCGCTTTTTAATCCCGCTGGCAGCTCCATCTGGGACCATCTCTGCTCTCCAGAGCCTTCTCCTGCGGGGCATCGACAGCCTGTCCCCATCAGCACCCGCTTGGGCGGGCCCCGGCGACCTTGCTGCGCGCCTCCTCTTCTGTTTCAGTTCGGGGATTGTGGTTTGCTGCGCTCGCTCTGTGCAGGATGGATTATCGAGCGCCGCCGAATCGGGGGGAACGCTCGGGTCATTTCAATACGGTTGGGACCGCAGGTGCTTTCTGACGGCTTCATCGCCGTGGCCGAGAGCTCGCAGCCAGCTGCATAAACCGGTCCCCCCCGCGCCAGCACGCACACATGCAGGCACTCTCCCACGCTCGCCCCGCCGCAGGATCGCAGCCTGCCTGCGCGCACGCTCGCCCGGGAGTTTGCAGCGCGCCCAGCGAAGTGTAGGAAGGGAAAGATTGTCAGGCTGCGATAACTGCATCAGGTTTCCCTTCCCAAGCCTGCTCTGGAAGGGATCATATAGAAAGGCAGCTGTTTCTCCTGAATCCCTGTTTGATTTTCAACTGGAAACGTTCTGCTGAATTTCCTCTCTATTGTTTCTTCCTTCAATCATTGCTGTCCATCCCGTATGGCGAAG
Organism: Theristicus caerulescens; assembly: GCA_020745775.1. Classification (NCBI taxonomy): domain Eukaryota; kingdom Metazoa; phylum Chordata; class Aves; order Pelecaniformes; family Threskiornithidae; genus Theristicus; species Theristicus caerulescens. The sequence continues at coordinate 1,660,798 of CM036575.1, read as the reverse complement.
AGGGGAAAGAAACCCAAAATGAAGGGCAGGTGCAAGCACATTATCCTGTACGGGGAGAGGCAATGGGGACCTGGTTTTATCCTTACAGCCATCCTCTTTTCACTTTCGGCTTTCCAGGTTCATTCCTGTGGTAGCTTTCTAACCAAGGACGCACCACCCGAGGTTTCCAACCTTGCGCCCTGCCTGAGCACAGCTCAGGTTCTCCAAAGCACACGGGAATCAGCGGCGGGAGGTTATATATTGGTCACACAGCAAATCGCTGCTCCGACTCCACTGCTGCAGGAATAGGTTGCCCATAACTGAGCTCGCAAGCAAATTGGAAAGACTGTAAAATTGGAAATGCGAGTGCTTGTCGATGGGTGAGGTGCCTGAAAGATGAACTTTCGGCTGGTGCTAACTGCCTGCCGGGCTTTGCTAGCTCTCAGACTTGTGCTGGCTGCGTCTTGAGCTATCCCCCTGCGTAAAACCAGAATCGGGCTCTCAATTTCTGGCCCCGGCACCTCGCAGTTTCTTTTAGTTACATGAACTTTTCTTCTATAAATACGCCTTAGGCGACTGAGAAAGGCACGGCTGAAGAAGCTAGAAATACTCCCGAGCTGTAACGTTTGCATCTGCAGCTCATCTTTCAGTGAGTTTGAAGGTGTCTACGGTGTTCGCAAGCAGGACCCTGGTTCATCCTATGGGTTAGCAGGCAGCCTTGAACCCTGGCAGCTGACTTACGTGGCTGCCCTCTTCCCCCCGTGACAGCCGGGATGTTCATTTGAGCCCACCTTTGATCAGAGCAGCCCGGTCTCTGCCAGCATGTTGGAGACTGTTAAGACTTTCGGAGTGAGAGAACCACAAGAGCTGGTTGCTAATGACTTTTTTTTTTTTTTTTAACACTTGTACCGGTAAATTGACATCTGTGAGTCATAATCTCCCTTCTGCTCTGCCGTTTGTGGTCTGAAGTTTGTGCTACCTAAATATAATAAAACATATTTCATGTGAAAACCCATATTCTTCTGTTAACTCCATGCCATGCTGGCACAATACTCGTCTTGCATCTTTAAGACGCTTTTCATCCCGTCGGTTCCCGAACCTTTTTGGCCTCCCACCTGTACGAAGCACGCCCGTGAACACCCGCCCCTGGCCGTCACCCGTGGCCGCACGACCGAGCGTGCCCGCGCACACCCGCTCTGCCCTGACCGGACCCGCACGTTCGGATGCGCTTGCGGGTGGGAGAGGATCGGGCCGCTCCCAGCGGGCAGCAGCGCCGGCGATGATGCGAGGGTGAAGGGGTGATGATGCGAGGGTGAAGGGGTGATGATGCGAGCGTGAAGGGGTGATGCGAGCGTGAAGGAAGGGGTGATGCGAGTGTGAAAGGCGGCGGTTCGTGTCGAGACAGGCCGGGCGAAGGCAACTGGCCTGGTTTCAAGAAACACCGGTTTTCGGCAGGCCGCCGCGGCCCCAGCTCAGGGGGGCTAAAACTGCAACTCCCCTTTTTCCCTTCGTGTTTTGGGGTTGGGATGCAAGCGGAGGTCGTGGCGGAGGCGCAGCAGCACCCAACTTTGTGCTGGACGCCCTGAGACCCCCCTCCACCACCCCGGACCCCCCACCATCACCCCGCATCCTCCATCCCCCTGGACTTCTCGCCTCCCCGGGCCCCGCCGCTCTCCCGGACCCCGGGGCCAGCGCCGGCTCCGCTCCCCGCGGCGCCGGGTGCCGGGGCCGCCTCCGGGGCGGGGGCAGGCGGGTCCCTCCCCGCCGCTGTCACCGCTCGGGGCCGGCCCAGCGCCCTCCCCTCGGCGGCTCAGCCCGGGCCGGGGCGGCGGCGGCGGCGGCGGGGGACGGGCGAGGCGGAGCGGCAGCGAGGGAGCGCGGAAGGGGCGGCGGAGGAGCGGAGCAGGAGAGAGGAGCGAGGAAGGAAGGAGAGAGGAGGAGGAAGAGGAGAGAGGAAGAGGAGAAGGAGGAGGAGGAGGGAGGCAGGCAGGCAGGCGCCCGGCCGCCGCTGCCCCGGGCGCCCCGCTCCGCGCACGGCGGGGCTCAGCAGCAGCCGCCGCCGCCGCCGCCCCCCCGGTCCCGGCGCGACGCCCCCGCGGCGCTGCCCCAGCCATGAAGGCGGCGGTGGACCTGACCATCATCAAGACGGAGAAGGTGGACATCGAGCTCTTCCCGTCCCCCGGTGAGCGCCCTGCCCTCCCTTCCCCGGCCCCCCCCACCCGCCCTGTGGATCCCTTCTCCCCCTTTTTCGCAGCGAGGGCGGTGGTGGGGAAATATCTGCCCGGTGAGGGTTGTTTGGTTGTTTTGGGTTTTTTTTTTGGGGTGTCTTTTGGGAGGGGAAAATGAAACGCACCCCCCGAGCTGCAGCGGAGCGGAGCCGCCCGGGCTCTGCCGCCCGGCCCGCCGCTCCCCCGGCTCTGCCCCGCGGCACCGCTGGGGGAAGGCGAACTTGCTTTTCGAGCACTTTTAAGGCTTTTCACCCCTCCATCCCCCCCTTTCTCTTAAAAAACAACCCTCCAGCCTCCTTTTCTCATGCTTCTAGCATCCTTGCGGGGATGTAGGCAAGCATCTCCGGCTGGGAGGCAGGAGAGATGCACTCGGATGGGTTTGTGGTTTTTTTTTACGAGCTCCCCAGGGCACCCCTACCCATTCCCGAGTGGGTGAGCCACGCCGGGGCTGGCAGCCCTGCACAAGCTCCTTATCTGGGCTGTACGTTCCCCCCATCCCTCGCTGGAAATTTGTGTGGTCCAAGCACTCCTGGTATTTGGGAAGCAAAACTCCAGCGGTACCTCCTCTAGATTTACCACGTTTAAACCAGGAAAGCCGGCTGCTTTGATTTTTTTTCCCCCCTTCTCTGGAGCTGGAGAAATGGGTGGAGGAAGGGTGCAGGAGCTCTCAGGGAAGATAGCAACATGTTACTGAATCGAAGCGTGTGTTTTTTTTTTTTTTTTTTTTTTTTCTGGCGATAGGTTTAGCTGCTTCTGGCTGTGGTTAACGCTAATAGTTGAGCCTTTACCATAATAAGGGCTGTAGTTCACATACTGATGTCGTCTGACTGCCTGCTGACCCCAGATGCTCAACTGATTTCTACCTTGCTCAGTCGAGGTAGAGGATGGGGCTTGGAGGACCTCCAGGGCAAAAAACTTCTCTTTGTGGGTACAAGGGAGGGCGAAATGAGCCCTGTTGCTTCATCTCGCCGTGCTGTAATTCCCATTGCGCTAAAGTGGAGGTTTGCTGGATTTTGTGCAACGCTGGTGCGCTGAAGAAAATCAAATTAGAGTTGTGCGTTTCTTTGCCACTTAGCAAGTTTCTAGGAAACCCAGAAAGGGGGCTCAGCTCCTGCCAGGCAATCTGATTTCAGGCTGCATGTGGGAAATAAAATGACAGCTGACTGCTGGAGCGCAAGGCGGGCCGGAGCGGCGCAGGGGTTGCTGCTCAGAGTTAAAATAGATGCTTGTGTAGGATCAGCTTGTCTGCAGAGAGCTCCAGTAAGTCGGCACAAGCCTGGGGGATCTGCCACCCATGGGCTACACGGCGTCCGATGCGGGGAGAGTGTCTTTTGCATGACCCATCCTCCCGCTCTGCCTGCACGTAGAAAGGACCCGGTCTCTGGTTATAGCGATTGCGGTGCTCTGTGCCTCTGACAGTAAGGCTGAGCCTGGCTTTCAGGTGTGGGCTCTGAAGAGCCAGGCTTCAAAATGCAATGGGGAGGCCGAGGATGATTTTCCAAAGCACCCCAGCAGGTTAAATGAGAGGCTCTGGTGGAGTTGAGGACCTGTTCGTGCCTATTTCCTAAAGCTTTGGTTAAAAGAACATTTACCGGAGACTCATTCCTGTGCTTCAGGTCGTGACAGCAGTCTGTCTGCTTGCAGGGGCAGAAAATGGGATAGCAAGAAACACCTGGGCCATTGGGCAGGTCTGGGAGGACGTGGGGTTTATTTTTCAGTTCAGACCAAAGTACCTGTTTAAATTTACACGTCTCCTGGCATGGGTGAGAGCACATTACAGAGGCGTCTGTGTTGTTTAGGTGTTTGAGCACTGGATGAATGTAATTGCCTTGTGCCTAAAGTGAGGACTCGGTGTTTCGCGCTGCCTTAAGTTCATTTTCTTCTCTCCATGAAAGCTCTTTTGCAGCTTGTGTCAGCAAGCAATTTTTAGAGTTGACCCAAAGTTTAAACTTTGGCAGGAAGAGCGCTGAAAAACAAAAACCAATAAGGTAAAAAAGAGCTGACTCCCTATCAGCTTCAGCTGCAGTGGCTTCTGTTTTGGTGGCTGCGCTAACACTGTGAGCCAAAAAGGTCAATGTTGTCAATTAGCTGGCTTAACCTCATTTCCCCTCTAACTTTTTTAGAGAATGCTGAAGCTTTCTTGCTTGGTCGGATTGATGTTGAGAGAAGGAGTATGGATGCTGCTGGCTTATGTTTCTGGGATCCAGTGATGCCATGTGTAGGGGACATAACTTTTCTCTGCTCCTGTCTATTTTGGGCTGCCTCTGAGGACTTAACGGCTCCCTGATGGCTCCTTCAGCCCTTGGTCTCGGTGCTGAACCTGCCGCCAAATGTGCCCATTGCCCTTCTTTTCAGAATGGGTATCAGCCTGGCTGAGAAGGAGTCCAGCCCCTTGTTCCTTTACATGCCAGCAAGCAGCAAAGCAGCTTTGCTTCACGGTCTCCATAGGGTTAACCTTACGCAGGGAGAGTCGTAACAGGCATAGGTTTTCAATTGTGCAGGATGTTTAATGTGCCAGGTGCTTGATGCCCCGTAAAACTGTAGAGATGCATTGGCCGTGCAGTACCGTCCCCCTCTCACCCCCCTGAAATAAACCCTGCTCCAACCCACACGTGCAGGCAGCCTCTGCGTGTAAAAGTTCGATGGGATTTGTAGTGTGTCCAAAGGGTTTAAAAATAACCTGAAAGGGATGTGAAGTTGTCCAAAGCTTCCAAAGCCAAATTCCCCCCCGCTGTTGCCAGCAAGAACATGTGAGTGAGATGAGTGGCTCAGGAGCCAAAAAAACACTGTGGTGGGTTTCTCCTTTAATATACAAGTTGTACGTGCGTGGGTTTTCGTTACAAGGATCTGATAGAGTAGATGGTAACATCACTTTTGATGGCAGATATATGACTGATCCACCAGTGGGTTGGTGGGACTTAGTTTACTGGCTTTTTTTTCAGACGGTAAAAACCCAAACCATGCGAAAATCAACTCTAACAGGAACTTAACCTCGCGACTGGTAAATGCTGCCCTCCGCAAATCAATTTATTTCCTCCAGTTCTGCAGAGCTCTGTTTGCTCTCTGTGGTCAGAGTTAAAAGCAGCTCCACAACCCTTGCTGGAAGCTGGCAGTGTGTTCTTGGGACTCCCAAGTACTGAGATAACGACATTTCTTGCTAATTAGGCTGCTGACTTGCTGCCCCCGAGGTGTCCCACAAGGTACCGTAGAAGGGCTGTAATGGCAGGTGGTGCTGCTGGGCACCAGAGATGCTGGGCTCCCCGTCCTCCTGCATCCATTGCCCCTCTTGCTTCCTTTCTCTGGAGGTGGGTCGCAGGCACGGTGGCGGATTCGTTCCTGCCTGGCGTGAAAAGGGGAATTGGTCTGTGCACATGCAGTGTAGAAACGCTGACTGCCAGGGGACGGAAGGACCCCGCGCGTTGCAGCGCTTCCCATGCGTACCCTAAGGACAGCTGGGAGACAGACGCGTTGTTTCCATCGGCCTGTGCGTGGGTGGCATCCCAGGGGTGTATTTTTATCTGGCAAGAGCCTTTCCCTCTCTTTAGGGTTTGGGACAACACCGGGTCGGGGCTGAAGCAAAGATTTCTGTTGCTGTGGTTGCTGCAGGGTACAGGGAAGTGGACAGCCTCTATACAGTGTATATTTGGATGCAGAACCTGCCTGAATGACGCTGCTTCCCCTTCCCATAGCCAGGTCAATCTTTTCTTTTTGTCCTTCGCTTTCACTTTCAATGCAGGCAAATAAGGGAGTTTTGCATTTAAAGCGAATCTTTTGGCAAATGCATACCCTCGCCAGCAGTGCCTTGCTGCAGGGAAGTGGCAAAGTGCTTTACCAGTCTGAATGCGAGTCTGAATGCGTCTTCATTACAGTCTTAGGATGAGATCCTTCATCCTTCCCTCTATCTTGTCTATACGTTCGCTCCCAGGTCTTTATATATGTGCACAGCATAGGGTCACAGCTGGATCAAGCCGTTCGAGGGAAACAATTTGCTGAGCTGGTTGGGGATAAGAGAGCAGTAGTGCACAGGGACTTGGAACATCACCTCTTCCAAAAAAGAAGGTTTGATCCCACATTATCCTTGCACAGCACTCGGACTCCAGGCTGGTTCCTACAGCTGTGTCAGCCGCTGGGCGACTCAGTTTCCCTGCTGCTGTTAAGAGATCGGTCTTGTTGGTGGCTTGCATGGTCACGTTTTCGCACGCGAGATGAAACACAGCAGCAGAACACCAGCATTTCCCTCCCTGCTTTGAGATGTCCTCTGTCCTTTCCTCTGCATCAGCTGTACTGGAAGAGCATTTACCTGTTCTCAGCAGGACAGGCTGCATGCACACAAAATGCCAGTGTTTGCCTGGAAGCCCAGCAAAGCCTGGGGAAAGGAAACAAGCACTGAAAGGTGATTTCAAGGATGCAGGGAATTGCATCCAGCATCTTTCTGAATGCTGTTGCTTCTGCATGAACAGCAAAGGTGAGAGCTCGGCTTTGGCTGTGGATTGCGCTGTGTGGGCATGAATCATCAGCCAACAAGGGCGAGACTCTAATAAATTGAGGGCTGTGGGCTCCTCTGGCGTTTTCGATGCTGATTGCCTGTGGAGGAGGTGAGAATTTGAACTGAAAAAGGGCAATTATCTTTCTATGCACTGACAAAATGCCCATCACTGTGGTATCCAGCTAGGATGGGGGAATGATAGTTTCCCAGGAGGGAGGGGACTGTCTGCACCTGGCTGCCACCAGCTCCAACTTTTTTAGTGTCAACTTCTGTCTACTTAAGGGACAAAGCTGTGAAAAGAGGTGGAAAGAGGGCAACTCCATAGACCTTTCCTTCAGGGATACACCGAGTAAAGTGCATCCCTGACTACAGCATTTTTAACCTGGGTACAGGGAGTGAGATTTCCAGGAAGAAGGAGCGAAGCCCCATTCCTTCCACTTTTTCATCATAAACTCCCCAAAGCATGTCACAACTGTGTAATTACAGTGTAGTTACATGAAGAGGCCGCTGATTTGCCATGTAATTATGGCGTGCCATGCTTTGATAGACCTTATAAAATGAAGGGATAACACAGTCTCATGCTGGAATGCCGTGCTCAAGCTCTCCAAAGTGAGCTGACGAGCACGTCGTATGCCATCCCGCTCTCCCAAATCCATAGCAGATTGCTGGCAGGCAGGCAGCAAGTAGCTGGGAGCCTGCACACTCTCCGGCGGGACTGTGGCACGCTGAGTTTTACCAGGAGAACCAGCTTTTGAGTGGAAAAAACTGCGACTGCATCCTCCTGGATGGATTCCTGCTGTGTGGCTGAGCTGGGGGAGCAGTGGGAAGCAGGTTTAGGGAAACGGCGGTGCGAAGGTTGTCCTGTGGTTAGACCTTGGGATTACAGTTTGCTGCTGGAGGCAAAATGGAAGGTGGCTTGGTGTTCTTCACCAGTTGCTGTTTCGGTGAGAGCAGATACATCTCAGGCACTCGGGGAAGAGGTAGGTGTGAGTAAGACCAGACTTTTGTCTGAATACGGTTTAGGGATGTAAACTTGCAGATGTGTCACCAGAATGGCTGTTTTCAGTCGTTGGACCGATATTAGGTGGGATTTTGGGGAAGAAAGGGTCTTTTCTTTTTTGCACTGTCAGCTGCTCTTGCATGGGGACAAGGCGAGCAAATTGCATGACTTAGGAAAGCAAGTGTCACTGCTGTCCCTAGAATGGATCCGAAGGACGGAGCTGCTGGCATCTTCCAGGCTTACAAATGTTGCTCGGGAGAAGACCTGTGCTTGGTAGGATGGTGCCAGGGGACTAATTGAAGTAAAGAAGGAGGGGATGATCTGCCTTACTTGATCATTAACATGCCCTTGGAGCCAGGGACGGACTCTTCATTGCACTATGAGTTTGGGGATCCCCACAGAAACTGGGGTCTTCCTTATGGGTGCAGAATTGTGCCTCCGTAAGTCGAGACCTGACTCCCCAGGTTTGCTTCTCGGCCGCGAGCCACGGGCTGGTTTGCAGCTTGTCCAAATCAGCGTAGCTCCGCTGAAGCTGGGGATATGTGCTCCGATCCAGCGTAAAGCCTCATCACTGCAGAAGCCAGTGGGACAGATCTGTAGCTGATATAAACTGTACAGCTGTCTTGCAGCCAAAAATTGGGCCTGCATCCCCCTTTTTTTTTAACCCGCGACATAGTTATGCATCTCAACTCTTTTGTTCCTCTTCCGTGACTAAGCTGCTCGCTGCCTGTGTTTCTTTTTTTTTCTTCATTGTATAGTTTATAATCTTCCAACTAGATACAGAAAAAATTTGTTTGCAGCGCTGGCCAAGAAGGCTCTGGTTTCCCTGGCATCGGGCCATGCTTACATCTCCAGTCAAAATACTGCTGGTTAAACAATAAATATTTATTGATTCTCCTACAAGCTCCTACATTTTTCCCAGGTGCAGTGGAATTTGAGGGGAGGCCACTTGAGTCCTGCTGATCCTAAAATAGTGAGATGGCTCCGGAGATAACGTCCTTCTAGTGGTCTCGGATGCGAGGGTGACCCTTGCAAAGCTGGGTTCAATCCTGCTGCGTGGCCCCTCACATCCAGCCTATAGATCTGCTCTCTTCTCTCCATCCCAGCTTCCCCAGGTTTGAGGATTTGTGCCTGTGACTGCTGCAGGCTTTGGTGGTAATTATGTGAGAATGTGCAAATCTGCAAGTCGCTTTACCTGCCTGAATATCTCCTTGAACACGAGGGGCTCGCATCCTTGGGGGGACACACACGCATACTTCGATGTTGGGTCTAGAGAGGTGGCAAAAAAAAAAAATCAGGGTGGTTTCAGTTTGTAATTTGGTTAAAAGGCTCAGCCTTCCTATCTAGATTGTAGGCACCCGCCGGATCTGAAAGCGTGTAACATTAACAGGCTGCAAATGTTTGCATGCAAAGCCTGAGCTTCTGCAAGGCTGCGTGTGTTTAGATGAAGGCGAAGCTCTTGGCGCTTGCATTCAAAAGTGCTCTAAGCTGTTCTCTTCCCTCCTCCAATGTGGTGGATGGCTCAGAGTAACTTTTGGCTTATTTAGCCCCAGATGGGGGGCAAACCCAGAGCTCTCCACCGTTGCTCGCCTCTTTCTGAACTGTGAGATGAAACTGCACATTTTTGTATTGAGTCTTTTTTTTTTTTCCCCACTCAACTGGCAAAAATCTGAGACCCGGTTTGCTCTTCTGTCCCATGAACAGCATCGCATCATTGGGGCAATATCTGTGCATGCAGGACTGGGCAGGCGATACGTTTTTCCCCGTGGTCTTGCTGACCGTGCACGATTTTTTGGCATGTCTCAAATTGCTGTCGATGCCTGGCTCCCTCCATCCAGCGACCTGGCCTGTTCTCCCCGCAGGTGGACCTGTTGTTTGCAAAAAGCCAGGATGCTGTGCTGGTGCAGCACGGTCGTTCAGTCGTGCCTCTGGTTCCTGCAGCCACGCAGCCTGTGGATAAATATAACCTGCCAGAAAAATATTCCAAATGCAAGGAAGAAATAGCAGTTTTCTTTCCCAGAGAGGAAAATCCCCTCGTTTCTGTGGTTCCCTCTGGTTTGGGAATGAGAGCCGAAGATCAGAGGTCATCATGCGCCCTCAGCTATTTGCCGTGTGCTGGCGGCAGCTCCCGTTGTGGATTGGGATGTGCAAAGTCGCAGGGCTCTGTCTGCGTCTGAGCTGGTGGGGCTCTGGGGCTGTAATTCCCATCTCCATCATCTCACGGCTGGTGCTGGACACGGCAGCAATCCCCTGCTCCAGCAATCCCCTGCTTTCCAGCTTTTTTGCTCCTGTTAAACCTTTCCTATAAAGCCAGAAGAGGCAGAGACCTCCATTTCGAGTGGCTGGTGCAGAAAACCCAGCGTTATTCAGACTGCAACGCGTGTCCGGTGAGCTAAGCCGTGCTGGCTCAGCATCCCCCAGCACCCTGGGTGGCTTTGCAGGGAGGATTGCTCTCCTGTAGGATGTGGCTGTGCGTAGGAAACCTTCCCTGCTGAAGACCATGTTGCTGGGGTAGCTGTGGAGCTGCAGGCTGGCTCCTAACCCCAGCTAAGCGTTCAGAGCTTGTTAATGAACGAAATGCATTTTCTTACACGGAGGGGATTTTAAATTGGCTCCACATGGATTATGTACGTTGTCGCACTTTCCCGGAGGGTGATGGCATGAGTAGGAATGTGGGTTTGATGAAAGAAGCCAGACACTGAGTCAAAAGCAGAGCGGCTCCCCCCCTCGCTCCCCTCCCCGTGCCCCCTCTCCCCCCCCATCTCATTTTAAATATTTGACGTGATTCCAAGGCATTCTTCAGATGGCTGGTGGGGAGCGCAGGAGAAGTCAGCCAGTGGGACTTTGCTTTTTTTTTAAATGCAGCATGCTTTGGGGGCCTCTGACCCCAAAAGGCGTTGAAGAAAGACTTGATGAGACCTGGTTTCAGGGGAAACTGAGGCTCGGTGCCCCCATTAGGCTGCAGCAGGGATGTGGGAGCATCCCCAGTCGTGTGCTCCAGGTCTCCCTCTACTTGCGGTATTCAGGTTTTCTTACGGTCTGTGTTAAGCCGTACTGCACCCCTCTGGCTCCTCCGCAGCACCAGGCAGGCTGGAACCCATCTGCCTCTCGGGATTTCCAGTTTGGGTGTACTGGTTGACTCTGATTTGGGCTGGGAGCTAGCCTGGGATGGAGGTGAATGGCTCAGCCGTGCGTCCCTCCAGGAACCAAGTGTCTTGCACAGCAGGATGAGGGTTGCGTGTTCTCGTGGTGGCTGGGATTTCCACTGGGATGCTGCCTCTCCTGCGATGTGCTTGGAGGTCTCTGGATGAAAATGCTGACTAAGGGAAAGCTGCCACTGATGTTGCAGCCAGTAGACCCCAGAAACTGGAGCTGGACAGTGGGAAACACTTTGGGGTTTGTTTTCTGTTGCTCCCCCCCCCACACTGTCAGCACCATCTATCACAATAATCAAAATGTGGCTTTTTGACCCACATGAAAGTTTTTTTTTTCATAGGTGTCTACATGTGTTTGTGCAAAACCACTTAATTTTGGTCAGTGTTCTGGAAGCAGCAAGGCGGGTTTTTTTATACCTTTTAGTTTTGAGAAATTGTTTACCGAAACATGAACCATCAGAAGAAACAACTTGCAAAAGTTGAGTACTCCTGGCTTTTTCCACTGGAAAATTAAAAAAAAGATGTAGTGGAACACGTGAAATTTGGGTCTTTTTTTTTTTTCTTTTTCTTTTTTTACACATTATTGTTAGAAGCGGTTTTTGAATGCAATGCCAAGTGCTTTCTCTTTTAAAATGCTCAAGGCATGTTACCCAACCGCTCCATCTCTCCAGACCGCTTTGTGAGGTCAGTAAATACAATTCCTCCTTGTTTGCAGCCGGAGGTGGGGAAAAACTCGTTTACTCAATCCCCAACATCAGCCGCAGGCGGCAGATGAGTCCGGCAGGTTGGTAGCAGCATCGTGGCTCCCCATCCCATGCCCCGACCCCGTGGCGTTTCCCAGACCCATCCTTTCGAAGGGATGCGAAGAAATTTGGGCTTCATGTCAGAGGGCTGTCCCTGGTTCTGGGAAGCCCGGTGCCACCGCGGCGCTGGGAAAGTTTCGCTTTCCAGCGTCAGCGCTGGGGTTTCAGAGCTGTCACGGTAGCCGTGGCCTGGCGGGGTGGTTAGTCACTGAGGCTGGTTTCCATCCCTTTAAGCGGCTCCAGATTTGAAGCTGGCTCTAAAACTTGCAACTTGAAAGGCCCCGGCCATGCGCCTGTTTTGCCTTCGAGCTGGATGACTCTCGCGCGTTCCTGCTTTCAAACGGCCAAGCTCCGAGCAGCCGGGGCCATATGGATCCTATAGAGTGACCTGGCAGCCCCTCGGACCGGCATAACATCAACAGGGCGAGGAGGGAAGGGGGCTTGGCAGGGAGCGGGGGGCTGCCCCTGCTCTGAGCTGGTCCCGGGCTGGACCAGCCCTCTCGCTGCTAGCCCAAGCCGTTTGGCATCTTCAGGCTGTGATCAAGGGCTGCTGCCTCTTCCTCGGCTTCCCTGGGAGTTTGCTGGCTGCCGGTCCTAAGCACTCATTGAAAGCCAGAGTTAGGCCTAAAAAAATTTAAAATTAAAAAAAAAAAAAGGAAGAAGGGGAGGGAAAAAACCCAGAGAAAAAGAAGAAAAGCAAAGGGGAGGGATATTGTGCCTTTAAACAGCTGTGCGCCAGCGTGTGTAACTGCGCTTGCTAATCTGGTGACTAATTCAGTGCGTTGCAAAGCAGCAGCGAAGCCGGCTGCCAAGCGGGGCTGCGTCCCGGCCGAAGGCTCGAGGAGTCATCAGGTCCCCTCCCTCCTTTCATCCCGCGCCCCGCCGGGGCGCCGTTCCCCCCCCAGCCACCCCACCACTCCCCATGGCAATTTATTTACTCATCTGGAGGGCACAGCCCCGGCGGTCTCTTGACTCAGCAGTCCGGGGCCGATGGGAGCCGCGGGAGCAAATTCCAGGGAAGAAATAATCTCATGACTTGTCTCGGAAAAGATTGCTCCGAAAAGATCCCCTTACGGTCACGGAGCGCTCCATGCCCGCCCCTCCGGCAGAGCCCTGACGAGGCTCCCGATTTCCCAACCTCGGGGAGCCAGGGCAGTCAGCCAAGGCAGCCCGGGGGGACTCGCTGGACCTTTCTTCCTTGGAAAAAAAGGGATGGATTGGGAGATGGGGGTGGCGTGGGGGCCCCGGAGCCGGTGCCTGTCCTCTGCCGGGGCACAGGGTTGTGGGGAGCTGGCGCTGGCTTGCCAGGGCAGGGAGCCCAGAGCTTGGGGTTGGGTTGATTTTTGGGTCATTCCTCCTTTTTCTTCCCCCACTTCCCAGGGAGGGGTTTAAACCCTTCCTTTGCCCCCAGGTGATTTTGGTTCTTCCATCAGTGTTTTTGCTCAGACACCAGCATTACCTTCAGCAGGGCTGGCACTGTGGATGACTTACGAATCATATTTATGCTTTTTTTTGCCCGTTGGCATTTTTTCATCCTACTTGTTTCTCTTGCCCTGGCCTTTTTTTTCCCCACCTCCTCCCTATCCAGAGACACTTGAGTCCCATCCCCTTTTGAAGGCGCTTTGGGAGGTCTGGTCCCATGCCCAGTGCTGGGAATGGGGTGGGATTAGACCAGGTTGGGAATCTTTGCAAACCTGCATTTTTCTGGGAGGAAGGCTGGCCCCGTGGGTGGGCAGGGCTGCTGAGCTGACAGCTCTCATACCTCCTTCTCAAGGCTCGGGAGCACGCAGCTCCTGGGGCTGTGACCACAGGGTGTCTGTGGGCATCCTGACTCCCTGGAAGGGTGCCCGTCCACCGTGGCGGCCGTGCTGCCTTTTGGGATGAAGATGCCTGGGAAGAGGAACCAGCCTGTGGCTGCCGCTTCCCATATACTTAGGGTTTCACCCCAGCCCCTAAGCAGCAGGAGCTTGGGGCCGAGCCACCGAGGGCAGCAGGGAGGCTCGCGCCCCTGAGCCACCCGTCCAGGGCCCTGCCGAAGCTCCTCCAAGCTGCTTACGGTCGGTGGAGGATTCCCAGAGTTCCTGGCAAGGACTGTCGGCTCCTGAGTCGCCAAATGACACCCCCTCCACCCCCTCCTCCATTTACGTCTCCTCCTAATAGCCTCTTGGCCTGAGCAGCCGAATTCAATCAGCCCTTTCACCATCTGCTCCCAGGCACTTCTGCCGGGGAAGGCTCGGGGCCAGAGAGGCTGTAATTCCTTAATAGCTTCCGGATGCTGCGCGCGGGGTGGATGCGAGGGCTGCGAGTGTCTCAGCCTCTCTCCCCCCAGCCTTCCCTGAGGTTTTCAAGCTTAGGCTTCCTCTGGGCAAATCTGAGCACCTCCAGCCGCTCTGATTTATCCCTTCGCTCTCCTGTCTCTCCGGGCTGAGGCCAATAGGTGACATAATCCCCGTTCTGGACAACCCTTGGCTCTGGGATGGGGATGACTGAAGCTGATGGGGCAGCCCAATTCATCTTTGGCCGCCTTCCCCAGCTCACTCCCACCTTCTTCATCTTCCCAGGGCTTTGTTTGGCCCAACCTCTGCGCTGGTCCCTTCCCCGGTGGGAAGTTTCCTAGAAGTTGGAGCTGGAAAAGACGACCTTCCCGGGGTCGTTTGGGAAAACCCTTGCTCTCCTGCATGGGTGTGCTTGATAACCTGGAGGTTGCATGGCGTAGCCTGGAAGGGGCAAAGCCCAGGAGCTCTGTGCTCACCCAGGGATGGAGGAGGCTTAATCTCGGGGCTCTTCAGCTCCCTGCTGTGCTTGGGAAAATCCTCTTGTTCTTCACCTTCATTTCCTTGTCTGCTTAAAAATAATACCAGGAGAGTCGTTCTTGGGATGTTGTGAAATGAAATTGGTTTGGCGCTGGTGTTTCTGAGGCTCTCTGGCGTGGGCTGGAGAGTTTTGGTTCCCAGGTTTCTCCCAGGGCCCTGTCTGGCCTCCATCATTGGAGGAGCTGAGCAGCTTGGTTCACTCTTTGGGAACAGGGGACAGGGTGGTGTAACAGTGTCGGGCTGGCAGGCAGCATCCAGGGATGGCCTTGTCCCTTGTCCCCCCCTGGCCCCAAGGCCGATGTGAAGCTCTCAGCCCAGCCAGCAAAATCCTCCCTGGTTTGTAGCTGCTGGGGTCATCTGCTGCTGTGCAAAGCACGCCTGGCTCAGGGCTGGTGGGTGGAAACGTTCAGTGTGCAATGGGCGTAGAGCATGTGCGGCTCTTGTTCGTGGGCTGGGACACGGATGGTGCTCATGGAGGTGTCATTTGGTGGCATTAGTGGAGTCACAACCCCGAGGGCTGCCTGGGGAACCGAGGAGATGGGGCTGCCTCAGGCAGCAAAGCAGAGAGAGCAGGTCCTTTGCTTTGGGCGTCTTTTGCCTCTTCTGTTTAGTTGGTTCTTTCTCCCCTCCTGTTAAATGATGCTGTGCTGAGAGATGCAGCTAGCGTAGGGAAGACGCTTGGAGTGTGCCGTGAATATTGCGAGCTACTTTGGTTTTGATTTCAGCTGCAGGGGGCTGTTGTGTGTATCTGTGAGCCACAGAGAGGGAGGAAGGGTACCTTCAGAGAGGAGGCGTCAAGGTACTTGCAAGTGCAAGTCTTCAGTGGCAGTAAATCCAGTGATGCAAAGAAGTAAATCCATATCTAGCACAAGGGAATTAGAGGTATGTGGATTGTTACGCTACCTGCCATCTCTTGGCAGCTGCTAGCAGAGTTGACTGTTTGCTCTAAAGAGTTATAAATAATTTTGTTGATTAAAATGATTGATTATCCTTGGTCTAATATTATTTAGTCAGAGTAAACAGTGCTGAGATTCACCAGCCGTGCTCTGACCTCCCAACCCTGGTCTGTTTGCAAAAAGCCCGTGCAATTACTTGTTTGATTTCAAAGCTAAATACCCTAATCTCTCCTCTTCTCCTTTGGTAACTGCAAAGATAACTGGACAGCTCGGCCTGATAAGGGAGGACAGACCTGGAGTCCTCGTGTACGGTGGCAGGTCCCTGGGCAGAAAGGGACACGGAGGTGAGATGGGGACCTGATGGTCACCAGGTGAGGACAGGCTAAAGCTCTTGGGCTTCTTCTCCTCCTCTGCACGTACTCGCCTTGCTCATTAAGTCCTGCCTGCGCTTCTTGGGCAGAGCTGAAACACTCCCTGCTGTATGGAAAAACAAAAGATGCTATCAAAAGCCTAATATTAGAAGAAGGGCTTTCTCTGGGTAAGGCAGCAGCAGCGTTCCCTCTGCAATCCATAGGGGATGTGATACGCTGCAACTTGTACCCTCCCATTGAGCAATCGGCCACATTTTTTTGCCGGCTTGGCTGTACGTCTGGCTGGCGTTGCCCTGAAGGGAAGGGTTGGCCAGGAAGGCTGCGGAGGTGGAGGTGGGATGGGCGGCAGGAATCTGCAGCTGCAGAGCAATGTGGCAAGCTTCGCCCCCGTACCCTGCTGCCCCGGGGCAGCGTGCGTGCTCGGGAGGTGACCCGGAGCTGCCAAGCCTCCCTTCCTCATCATCGGCTCAATCCCTTCTGCATCACTGGCTTCATGCTCTTTGCATCATGTGGAGATGTCCTGGGCTTGAGGAATGCTGTAGAAATACCCGCGGGCACCTTCCACTCGTGACCGATAGGCACTTTTATTGCATGGACACCACCAATGTGTCTCCACAGCAGGTCCAGCCCTTCCAGCTTTAACAAACATTCGTGGTTTATGAATGAGAGAGCTGATGAGTGGAAGAGAGCGACTTTGATGTGGAGGGAGATATTCTGGGGGTTGAACATCATCCTAGCTCGAGGGCACTTCAGACTGTGTCCTGCCATGTGGTACCCTCGTGTCTGGCATGACGTGGCATTGACTCAGCCTGGGGGCAAGGGCTAAGGCCAGGACACAGAGGGATCAGTTTATGCAGGACTTGGGCTGAAAATCAAGTGGAGGTTGGGGAATTCCTTGGGACAGACAGATTGGAGGCGTTTGGCTGAGCATCTGCATGTTTAATCCCTTCCCGAGGCAAGGATAGTTGAGGCTCCTTTTTAGGACCAGTGGGCTCCCAGCAGCAGGGACATCTGTGGAGTCCGTCTACATCAGAAGTGTGTCATATCGTGGTGAAGGACAGCACAAATAATTGGTTTTTCATTCTGGGCACAGAGTCATTTCACGTGGCTGTGGATATGTGATGAAACCATCCCGAGCTGTGAGGTCATGTGTAGCTGCTAACGAAATGTGTTGGCACAGCACGTTCTTCAGGTGTGTTTGAGCTGACTTAGAGGGGTTGGGATCTCTTTGTGGGGTGATGAAAGAGCTCAACATGAGTGAAGGTTCCTTGGCCCTTATCCCCACTGCGAGGGGACAGCCCTGCCAAAAGATCTCAGCCTTCCCTTTTCACACTTCCGATCCTGACAGCATCTTCCTCGCACAATGTACTGCCGATTAACCTCAGCCCGGCCTTGCAAAATCTCTGCTCTCCCTTTTCTGGGAGACTATCACGCGTGGTTTGGCAGCCCCATCCTTCCCCGGAGCAAGCAGCTGGAGGCATTGGAGCTGAATCCCCATTGCGTGTCTGTCTGTATGCCTGGATGATGAAGGAGAGGGAGATTAATATCTGGAGGAGAGAGCGAGGGCTTGTTGGGATAGAGAAATGCTCAGTCTGAACTGCTCGGGTGTGATTACAGCAGTACCTCGGTAGCATCTCGTGTGTGCTTTTGCAGCCCAGGGTAAATCTATGTCAGGGTACTGGGATGCATCCTTCTCTTGGGACAAATCCTCCAGTCGCATCACTTCTTCATCGAAGATGTCAGAAATGGCATCGTCAGCCAGAGATTTGAGGTGAGGGCAGCAGAAGTCCTGGGTTTAACCTGGCTGGAAAGAAACGTATGCTCTCGTGGATGGCGGGAAGCGCTGGGTGTGGACGGCCTGGACCACTGTCTCGTCCGTGGAGTGCCGGAGCCCAGCTGTGGGTTTGCTTTGGGAGGGCTCAGGCCGTGCTCTTGCGGCTGTGGAAGCCTCCAGGGCGGTGAAGCCGGCACGGCTGGCCTTGCAGGGCTCCCAGCCCAGCCCAAAGAGAGCAAGGAATTTCAAGAGGCTTCTGGTCCCAGGAGTGAGCCATTTGAATACCTCGGGCACGCTTCCAAGAAGCAAATGAATATCTAGTTGTTTGTTCGGTGGGGATCGCTGGGTTTTTGGAGGTGGTTTTTTTTTTTTTTTTTCCTTTTTTTCTCATTGCTGTTGAGCAATTTGAGCTTCGCTGCTGGGACTCAGGGTGTGAGGAGCTGGGTTTTAGCCGATTGTTTGCAGAGGAGCATCTCCCGGAGCTGGAGCACTGATGCGGGGCAGCTGACACGGGCATGACCTGGACTTGCTATTTACACTTGACCTCCTTTCAGTCGGGGCTGGGTGTCCATTACAGGCTTTGCTGAGCCCACCCCGCGCTCCCATTAGTGCGTGTGTGCCTGTGCATGGGGATTAGAGCTCTTTAGCAGCGCGGTTAGCGGGGATTAGAGCGAATTATCACAGGGGAAGCATGTCTCCTAGGTTTGCGCGAGGCAGGGAGCGTCCTCCCAGCCCTGCTAAGGAAGGATCGGAGGCAAACAAGCCTGAAAGTGAGATGCTAATCCTATCTTCAGAGGGGACACCCCGGCTCATGTGATGTTCGATTGGGAAAGCGGGAGGGTGAAGGGCGATGAGGGCCTGGCCGCTGCAAGAAGAGGCTTCGCCTCCCGAGCAGGAGCGGTTTGGGCATGTGGAGGTTGTTCCTCGCTGCCTCTGCGTGGGCTGCAGCCTCCTGGTCTGGCTATCTCCAGGGCGCTGACCTGTGAGCTCAGCCTCTGCACGGGTTTTGCACGGGTTTAATTAACCCCGGACTCTGCCGTCAGGCCAGCGGGTTTGGAAAAGGCTTGCGCAAGTTTTTAATTGCTATGCTGTTAAATCTAAGCGACAGAAGCTGTTTCGAAGCTGATTCACAAGTGTTTGCTTTTGCGGGGGGGGCTTGTGTTGAGTTAACAGCAATGCTGGAGCTAAACCACACCGGCCTCGTAGCACAGCCTAACCTCTGCTGTTGCTTCGTCTTGATGGAAAAATCTTTTTGCTGACTGCTTTGCATAGTTTTGATGAGCTTTGTTAAACCGTGGCCACGTTCCCCAACCTCAGAGGTGGCCGCATCTCCCCGGTGCTTGCTTTTATCCATCTGTGCTCTTTCCAGCAGCTGAGATGGGGAGGACGGAGCGAAGCCCTCCACCGAGGGAAGCCCTGCTTCGAGTTGCTGCAGGGAGACGAACCGTAGGTCCTGTCCCTGCCTGCTGAGGCTGGGGAAACTTTCCCGTAATTGCAGCGAGCGTTGACTCAAGCCCTGTGGTTTTGCTTAGCTTTGGTCCAGGGGTTTCTCTAGCACTTCTTTCCCTCCTCTCCCCCACAAAAGCCAGGGAGGACCGAGCGAGCTGACCACCAGGCTGCTGTTCCTCTGCGAGCTCCTGGGACTGCAGGGGATGCCGCTTTCCCAGGATCTCCGTCCAACACCCACATTATAAAGCTGGGAGAGAGAGAGAGGGAGCGGAAAGGAGCCTGAACGAGGGCAGCAGGCAGGCTCGGAGGGCGAAGCCTGCAACTTTGATAGCATCGGGATAGTGGGTGAAGCATCCTTTCACCTGCCGGTGCTGCTGCCTGGTTCCTTGCCAGCTGCAACGTAGCCAGAGCCAAAACAAACCCTGCCTCACCTTTTGGTTTCTCTGTGTCCAGTTTTCCTCCTGGGCACGTCTCCCCTGAGCACCCTCTTCTAGCAAGCTTGCACCCATGCAAGGGTGTCTCCATTTTACAGAGGGGTGAAGCAATTTACCCCAGAGGCCGAGCAGAGCATCCTGACACCTCACCCGCACCTTAACCGTTCCCCTTCCTCGCTCCCTGTGATGCTCTAAGTGCCAAGAGTCCAAACTTAGAAGAAATGCTTTTATCCGCATTTAGGGAAGACAGTTTTCAGGCCCTTTATTTAGGGGAAGAGCTCGCCCCCATGACACACCACATCTCCATAAGAAAGCTGCTGAATGCCGGAAGAAAGCCGGCTTTGTTGTGCTTTCTGCAGCGCTAAGCAGTGTGGGCTTTCGGTTTCCTCTCTTGTTTTTCTCTTGAAGCCCAGCTTTCATCTCAGAGTATTTATTTTTCACTGCTTGAAGGACAAAAAAAAAAGACTTATTTTTCTTTTTCTTTTTTTTTTTTAAAAGAAATATATTTATTTTAAATTAAAATAGCAAATGCCTGTGCCTTTTGTGCCATTCCTTGCAGAGGGAAGCAGGGCCGGTCTCTGGCAAGTTGCTGCAGGAAGGGGAATCAAATCTCCCCTCCGTACTGCTTGGTCCTCTGCCTCTCTCCCCCTGTCCTGTCCCCCCATCCCCAGCAAACGCCTCTCCCAGTGCTCACCCCTTCTCCCCATCCATCCTTGCTTCCCAGTTTTCCCTCTATTCCCTCTTTTCCAGCTTTCTGTCCCGCTTTCCCTTTCCCCCCCTGAATTTCACTGCCCTTTTGGTCCAAGGAGCCCTAATTGGAACAGGCCGGCTCCTCTCCTGCTTCCTGCGTGGGAGTGAGAGGCAACGCTTGTGAAAACAGTTCAAAAGTGCAGACAAATTTTTGCCTAATCCTGCCTAAATAACAGGGGGCTCAGCCAGGGTTATTTGCCCGGGTGTCCCTGCTCCTAAGCTGGGGGCACCTGGGAAAGGCAAAGCTGCCCCAGGGGGGAGTGGAGGTGCCTGGTGGTGGTGGTGGAAACCTGAGATGGGGAGATGGTGCCTCCCCGGTGCCCGGGCTGCTTCGTCGGGGAGCGTGGGAAGGGTCTCAGCTCCCGGCCCCCCTCTCCCCAGCCTCCTCTTATCCTGAGAAAGGTTTCTCGGCTGCTGAACCCTGCCAGCTGGGGGACGTTGGGAAATATTGTGTGTTTCAGCTTCCCCCATCCCTAACTCTGCTCTAGTTTTGGTCCTCGTGAAGGCTGGGAAAGAGGGGGCTCCGTATGACGGGGGGATGAGCTTGGGCAGCGTCGGGCTTGGTGTGGGCTAGAGATGGGGAGTCTGGGGGCTTGGTGGTCACAGGCTCACTGTAGGCACATGGGAAGAGGGTAGGAGAGCAAACCCATCTCGCTCCTTGCAGAGCCTCTGAGAAACTCCTGCTCCATCGCAGACATCCAGCGGTGGGGGAACGTCCTGGACTGTGGACACCTCGCGGTGGGGCAGCGCTGGTGGCTATCATGCACAGGGGCTCGGAGGAGGATCCCAGGATCTCAGGGCTCAAGGACTGAGGTCTTTTGAAGGAGCCAGGCACAAATTTGTGCAGCCCTTGGATGCACGGTCCCAGAGAGATGATTCTTCTTGACTCTCTGCAAATGATCTGGTTTGAAACCAACACGCTTCTTCTCCCAAACTTGTCCCCATGTCTCTTTCAAGCCACCAAAAGGCCTGAAACCCTCATGATGCCATGCTGCGGGGTTAGTCTCAGGCCTGGGAAGGGGAGGATGAGGAGGCTGGGCAGGGAGCAGGCTTTTACCTGAGACAACAGCGCCTTGGGTTCCTGACCTTGGTGTCCATCCATCAGAGCAAGGGCAGGAGGAGGCCGCCAGGTCAGCTGGCTCCGCTCTGACCCACCGTACATCCATTTACACGCAGGCTACTGGGTAGAATGGTGGGGACCAGACAAGGACACACTGGGGCTTTTGATGGGAAAAAAAGTGAGTGGCTGAGAGGAGCTTTAAAGATGCATTGACCCCGAGTGGAAACTCGGGTGAAAAATGACTTTGCTCCCATCCTCCTGCTCAGAGCGTCTTTTTTTCCTTTACTGCGTTTTATTTTGCTTATGCAATCAGATGCTAATGCTTTGGTGTGCAGCAGAGTCGCTTGCATTTTAAGGTCAAAATCCCTAAAGTTTGTAAATTGTAGTCCTTTAAAAAGATCAGATGTGTAGAAATAGTTTATATATGCAGAGCCTGGTGAGAGCAGAGTGGGAATTTGGCTGGGAGATGAACTTGGCGATCTTGGCCTCTTTGTCCGTTTGCTGGCTGGTTTTCTCCCAGGCTCCACGTCTGTTGGTGCAACACCCAGCACAAGTGGGGTGGTGGGTTTTGGGCAGATCCCCCTTGGCATAAAACCCATATAGGGATGCAGCGCTGGCTCTCGGCAATGTCAGGGTTGTTATTATCCTCTTGTCTTTCTGAAGTCCCGTCCCCAGGGATGTCAGGGAGCTGGAGGAAAAATAGAGGTTTGGTTTCGAGAAGCCTCTGGGGTCTCAAACAGAGCCCCCAGATCCCTCCTTGCTTTGGAAAGCTGCAGACAGATGAATAGATGTCCCTCTCTGCCTTCCCACCGTGCAAGGCAAATTACTTATCTCTGCTCTACAGATGCTAGCGACATAATTTTCCAGAGCAACTGCAACTCCTGTTAGTATTTAAAAATCAAACCATAACACCCTGCCTGGTCTCCCAGGAGGAAAATCAAATGCAGTTCCCTGTCAGTGCAGCGGCAGCAAGGGGAGGACATGGCATCTAGGCAGCAAACTGCACGTGGCAGCCGTGTGATGAAGCTTTAATGGGCGTCATAAAAACGATGCAGCAAACCGAGTCTGGGATGCAACGCCGTGGTCGCCCGGCCCCTGCTGCTGCGCTTGCTTTTCGGATTAAACCCCTGAAATTTCTAAACTGAGCTTAGGTGTAACAGCCGGGTTTAGTGCTGGCTAATGCTTCTGCCCGTACATTTCTTCAGAGCCTGTGTGTGTGCACACATGCATGCGCGTGTGTACTTTGTGGACAGCAGGAGGTACACAAAAGGCGACATTTTATTTGTGCAAGATTTGATTAAAATCTTGGAAACAGGTTTCAGATGGCAGTGAAAGCTGAAACCGGGGGAGCTAAGCCTGGGTTGCTTTTGTTACCGAAATTCTGCTTGGCTCTGACCTTTAGGCATCCCAAACTGAAGGCAAGGACTTGGTCTGTGGGTGCTGGAGGACATCTCCAGGGCTTGGTTCTCCTCCCTGGGAAGTAACTCCCCTGCACCCAGCAAAGTTGCATCGGGGAGAGCCGGGTAAAACCCATCGTGCTCCCTGGACACTCAGGGTTTAACAAAGAAAATGCTATTTAAGTAAATTCAGTATCTCAAAACCAGCAGAGGCAGAATTTAGATTAAAAACTGTCTGTCCCCCCCGCCTCTTTCAGATCACACGGCTGAGACTTGTCCACAAACACGTATGCAGAGCTTTACAAACACATTTAGTTTTACACGTGTGAGCTTTTCTATAGATGTGGGACGCTGCTGACTAAAATAAGGCTTCTGCAAGCGTTAGCAGGCTTGGGGCTTTTTGGCTGTTCTGTATTCTGAAGAAATTTTAAGTAGTAGCTATGGTCTAACAGGAAAAAAAGTAGATGATGTTTCAATCCTAAATCTGCCAAGTACAACGTATTATGGAGAGTCATATCATTTCAAGGAGAAGCCTTGAAATGCACATTTTGGTTTATTTTGGTGTTTAAATAGAAACCCTCCTCTGGCGCTTTGCTTTTAAATTTTTTTTTTTTAAATTTGAAAATAGACTGTTTGCTTCTCCGATGACCTCTCCCTGGGAATCACTTTTAAGTCTTCCCTGTTTTGACATGTTGTTTGTGCAGAGCTCAGCGTTCACCTTACTAAACCGAAACCTTATCCCCCGCTACTGAAAAATTGATTCTCTGGGTATGTGCAAACCCAACCCCATGAATCCTGCGGGAGAAAACAGGGGGATCGGCGATAGGTACTCGCTTGTATTGCAGAGATAAAAATACAGTTTTGCACGCACCTCACCTTGCCCTGCTGCTCTTCGTGGCTTGCCTAAGGAGGTCATCTCTGCACAGGTTTTTGTGAGTGATTCAGTGTAAAAATTGGGGTTAGAAATGTTTTTTTAGCCTAAGCCTGACTCATCTTCCCATAGCACCCGGGAGCAGTGAACTGCCGTTTAACCAGCCGGCGGAGGGGAGCGGATTCCTGGGTGGTCCCTGTAACCACAGAGCACAGAAAGCAAAGCATTAAAATGTAACATGAGGATGAAGGGAAAGGGGCACTGAACCACTTTCTCCCAGTGTTATCTCAAAGCAGCAGATGGACAACAGAGATAGCGAGGGTGGCTGCTCATTTTTCCGTGCCCTCTCCAGCCAAATCCAGTAAATAATGAAGTGTAATTTGCCAAATAGCCTTTGAATGTATTATTTGCTTTCGAAGGTCCCGATACTTCTGCTGTGGCAGGGAATCCTTGATTTATGTGGTGGGGTTAGGGGAAGGAATCGGGTCCCGAGAGGCTCGGTGGCGGGGGTTTTACTAGTCCTACCTGAGCAAAGAGTCATGCAAATCATTATGTGAGTGCCTTGGTGACTGACATTAGAGGGAGCTGCGAATAGAGGGGGTAATTTTGCATGTCTTTTACTTGGGGACGATAGGCCAAAGGTGCAAAGGTGGAGACAGAAAAGTGGTTCTGTTTGGTTTGGCAGTGGAGTTGCATTTGGTGCATCCAGCTGATGATTTGGGGATGCTTTCCAGCGTGGTCAACCTCACCCTGTGCTGCAGAGCTGCACGTGGGAGCTTATTGACCCAACCCCCAGATTCCCACTTGCAAAAAAAACCCCAACATTGCATTGTTTGGACTCTAAATGATGCCTGCGAGTTTGGTTGTGGAGGACCTGAGTGGAACAGGAACCCCAGACTGGGTCAGACTGGAAAGCAGCGTTGTTGCACTGGGCTGCCCGTGCTCGGCTGCTGCAGCGCTGTCTCCAGCCCTGACTCGCCGTTGCATTAGGGATGCGCTCAACGCTGCTTGAAACAAGCACTCGCCACCATTTTGCAGGTGTAATGGCTTATTAAATCAGACCTTAAATTAACTTAGAGTGATGGTAAGCCGAGGTGGCTGGGATTTCCACAAAACAGAGAATTCTTTGACTTTTGATGTCTGCATCCAGACATTCGTGAAAACACCAAAGGAGCTTGCGCATGTTGTCATTTTTCCACTGAGAACAGTTTTCATTCATTGAAAAATTTCCAGTAGGCTACAGTGCTAAACCGGCCTCAAGTGGAAGATTTACATATGAGACCGATAAAGTTCAGTCGTTTGAGACGGTGGTTGCATGAGGCTTTCCTTCTCCGCGAAAGATGTTTTTCAGGAATGCTTAAATTATATGAAAAAGAGCCAAACCTTTATTCAGATCAAGGAGGTTTTGTTTTTTTCAAATGGTTGCTTTTGTTTATGAAGCTCTTTGGCTACAAATATCCGCGTGCTTCCAAATAAATTAGAAAAAGAAAAAAAAAAAGAGCGAGCTTTGCTTCTCATCAGGACTTACTCCAAGGCCCGGCTCTTGGCTTGGCCCCGCGCTCTCCCATGGGGACGGCTGAGCATTGTTCAGTGACTCACCCGAATCGCGTCGCTCCGTGCTATGGGCTGCGCATGATGTAACTCTGTGCTAACGTGGGATTTTCCAGCTCTTTGTTTTCCCTCCCTCCTCAAATGGGTTTTCTGCTGGTCCTTCATCCTGCCTCAGTCTGCTGTCAACTTACTTTTTCCAGGATTGCCCATGATTCTTTAAAAATAATTTTTTCCCCTTTGCTTTTCTTTCAACCGGGATGCCCAGAGGTGGAGCGGCAATTCAGAGACGCTTTTCTCCCTGCTTTCTTGTTCGCCCTGGTGTGGGACTCTTTACCTTCATTGGCGTCTGGAGTTGCTCAGCTATCTCCCAGGCTCCAGACACCACCTGGGGTGATGAAGCCCAGCAGGCTGATGTCTGAAAAGGTCTTTGATTATCACTGTCAAATTTCCAGTAGCGCATTCATGGTTGGCTTGTAGGGAGACCATGTGCACCATGTAACCTGGCTTACCAGCCATGGCTTGTTCATGCCCTTTGAGAACAGACTTATTATAAGCACAAGATTCTTTTTCTTGTATTTAAGAAACCTGCACATGGACTTGCAGGGTTTAGGTGTAGGGCTAGAGGCTCTGGGTGTGAAAATTCCAAAAGAAAAAAAAGATTTCTCTTGTTTTTCTGACAATTCAATGGCCAGCACAACTCCTGTTATCTTTCCCAGTCCCATGTCCTCATGTCCATTTTTCTCTCCCTCTTTCAGATATGGAATGTGCGGATGTGCCTTTATTAACTCCCAGCAGCAAAGAAATGATGTCTCAGGCATTGAAAGCCACCTTCAGCGGCTTCGCAAAAGAGCAACAGCGGCTGGGAATCCCCAAAGGTAAGACATGGCTTCCCAGTGAGCAGCCGTGGCAGACACAGAGATCGTGTCCTCCTGCCAGGCTGCCCTTCTCCACATCTGCCATCTCTTTTGGTGATTCTCTTCAGCTAGTATGGCCTTGTTTCTTGGCAGCTTCAGCTAGAAAAATCTGGACATATAGGCAAAACCTTTCAGTACCACTTGCAGACTACACCTGTCTGACAGATTGTGCCTGTCTGGCCTGCTAACTTCTGCTGGATGACTGCTCTTGCAGCTTTGGGGACCTGCTCCTTTTGGAGGCAGCTCCAGGACTTCTATTTGCAAGCCATCTCCACTACAGGGAGAAGTAGCAGGGACCCTTTACAAGAGGTTGATGACAGGGAGAAACCAAGCAAAATAGAGAAATGGGTGGCAGAAGGGGTCAGAGAACTGGTGGGGTTTTTAGAAGTCCCAAACAAATCCAAAGCTCTTTCCTTGTGTGAAATAGGGCTGATCCAAAGTGTTCCCCCCATGTTCCCCCACCACATTTTACCCTTATGCCAATGGACTGTCTATGGGATGAAGCTCTGCAGGTGCTTGTCTACTGGGACAGCTGTTTGTGTCCTGTTTTCCTGGGGAAATGGCTTGTGGTTGCGCATTAATGGATCTCTTCTACAACCCCTTGTTGCAGATCCCCAGCAGTGGACAGAGACGCACGTGCGGGACTGGGTGATGTGGGCGGTGAACGAGTTTAGCCTGAAGGGAGTGGATTTCCAGAAGTTTTGCATGAACGGAGCTGCCCTCTGCGCCCTGGGCAAGGAGTGCTTCCTGGAGCTAGCGCCTGACTTTGTGGGAGATATCCTCTGGGAACATCTGGAGATCTTGCAGAAAGGTGAGTCCTGGAGTCTCCAGGGTGAATGGCTCACGCCGTCCTGGCGAGCCTGATTTTGGGCCTTTCCAAAGGCCTTGGCTCACAGTCTGGCTGTGCAATAATGAGGTGTTCACCCTAGGCTTTAATCCCAATAAAAGCAGCTTTCAAAGCCCAGCTTTCCAGTAGAATTTCAAATGGGCATCCCAGCGGGTAGTGGGCAATGCAAATCCTGGCACTGCTTGAAAGAAAAGAGGAAGGGTGTTTGCACCGGCCACTTGGCAGGAGTCCACAGTGGGCAGGGACGCTCTGCCTGCCTGGAAACGATGGTGGGATTTTCCAAAGCATTCTTCCTCGGCTCGTTCAGCTCCCGTTGTGAATTTTACTACTTCCTCCGGTGGAACTGGGTACAACAATACCACCAAAATCCCACCCTAATTTCCCAGTTGCGAATGGAAGCTGCTTTGCTTTGTTTCATATCCCAAAAGGTGTAACAGCATTTTGTTGAGTGGCTGTCCCCCCCAGGAGAAGCCATTTCTGCCAGTCCCTGCATGACAGCATTTAAGGGCATTTAGTATTGATTGACTGGGGACACACACATTGATTTTGGGTGTCGATTTTCATAGCGTTTGGCTGCCCAAGCAACACTTAATCTGGGATGGTTTCGAAAGAGCAGGTGAAGAGCTTAGCACCTTTAACTGAGCCATGAGCAGGAGCAGCAGCAAATCTGGGCTCTTTCTCTAGCTCCTTTTTGTGCAGAGCTATTTGCTTTCCTGAAATATCCCTTTCGCTGTCATACCAACCCTGCATGCTTGTCAGCGGGCCTGTACTGGTGGCAGGAAGGGGAGGGGGAGCAAAGTTATGCCTTCCAGGAAACCATTGACAAATGGATGTTAATTGCTGATTACTAATTTTACTGCTACCTGTGGTTTGCAAAAGGTAAACACAGCTCTTCCCAGGGTCTGTGTATGAGAGGCTGTTTTTCTGCTCTTTGACTCTATATCTGTTCTGCTCTTCTCCTTTTGCATAATTTTTATTGAGTGCTTATATCAACAGCGACCAGTTTAACCAAACAAAGCAAAACGTTGTGGTCAGTCCAATTTCTCCATGCTAGAAGCCATCGCTTGTAACGCAGCTCTGCCTTCCTGCAACCCTTCTTCATTTCTTTGGGCTGTAACCCGCTGGAGAGGGGTGCACTGTGCTGCAGGTACTGACTGAGGCATCAGAGCTGTGTTTGCAGCTCCTTCCTGCAGATTCCCCGAGGCACGGAGACGAACTTGGCGCTGTAGTTTCACAGTAAAGTAGGGATCATGTTTCCTTATAGCATTGACACACACATGGGTGTTCAGATGCTGCAGTCATGAGGATGCAAAAGGTCTGAGCCAGAGAGGAGCTTTTACAAAGAAGCTGGAAATCTTTGTGCCTGTTGCAGCTTTTCTTCTGAAAGAACGGAAAAGAATAAAGCTGAATTTCTGTCTCAACACTGCTGGTATAGCCCTGGGAACCAAGAAGTCTCCGTTCTGTGTTCAGTTTTACTTTGTCACTTCTTGCATAAGCTATCTGAGCCTTAGCTTCTACGGTGCGTTCTTCAGACATTTCCCAGAAGGGCAATATCTCTGAAGTATTTGGAGAGTAACTAAGAAGAGCTTCCAAGAAGTAACCAGCCCAAGGACTAATTTCTGTTCCCTGCAAGTCATGGGACTCGTCTTACTGGTAGTACATCGCCAAACCCCTGACCAGATCTGGGTTCTGATGAGTCGGTGCTGTACAAACCTAAAGTGCAAAATTCTCCCTGTCGCGTATCTCCCCACGCAAGAGGAGTTGGCTGTCTCCACTTTGCAGCTGGGGATGCGAAGCGTGAAGAGATCAAGCTGTCCCCAGGCTCACCCACGGAGTCAGGGGCCAACTTGCCAGCCCCTGTCTCTTCCATCTTCCCCAGCCACCCACCATCGTCACTTGGGGCTGTTGATGCTGGGAGTGGTGGTTAACCCCAAAATGTTTGGCTTTACCTATAGCGGTGTGACCGCCGGCATCGGGTCACGCTGGGACAGGCTGTGACCTTGCTGTCCCTTCAGCTAACATGCCTCCCTTGCGAGCCCTTTCTGAGAGTGACTCATGTACCACAGGCTGCTCAGGGTTTAAAAACAGCAGCAGATGGGCGACTTTTCCCTGCCTGGATTTGGGTATTTTCAGGCATATTTTTTCCAAATTTCTTCCTAAAATAGCTTCCTCAGTTACCAGCAGTCAGCAGTGCCCTCCACTTGACTGTAAGCATAGCTGAAGGTTGCTGTCTTTCTCTGTGGTCACCCACCCTGCCCCTTGGCAGACACCGTGGGGAGAGGAAAAGAGCGTTTCTCATTAAGTCTCTCTGTTTGCACAAAATCTCCTTTTGTTAGAGAATATTTTCCACCCTGCAATCCTCAGGAGAGAAGGCCAAAATTAGGCTCCATGCAAGTGAACGTGCGTTATCTTCGGTTCGCTTCTCTTTAGCCTCAGCAGAAATAAACATAACCTGGAGTTGTCTGTGTGTTTTTTATTTTGGTTGCCCTCTGCAAAGAAAATAAAATCTCCCATGCCGGTATCTCTGCCCACATGCCGTGCTGGAATGAGTAAGGTGTTAATGGAAAAACTGGTCAGGGTAGGAGCAATGTGGCTTTTACATGGGAAAGCAAATTCAGCACCAAGCCCAGGAGTACCAAAGTGCTTGGAAAAAGCAATGGAAAGCAGAGAATCTATGCTTTGATGTGATACGTGCTCTTTCTCAGTGAATTATGCCTATAGAAAGGCTAAAATTTTGCGTGCTGCCCATACACCATGGAATCTGTATCGGGAGTTGGGTGATGGACAATGCCACAAAGCTTTTCTGAGCATGGGATCCTGTGCCTGCATCAGGTGTACGGTAAAAGGTGCTGCGTAGCCTGGGAATTAGCATTAATTTGGGGTTGTAGGAGCTGGTTTTGGTATGCCTTACCCACTCACTTGCACACACCTACTGCTGGTCTAAAAATAGGGGCTTTTTCAGGAAAACAACTGTCCTTGTATGGTGGGGCTTTTTCATGAGCTCATACATGTAAGTGCGATAAGCAATCCTCAAGAGAATGAAAGACGACAAAAATTAAGGCAAGCAAGGAAATGGTGCAATTAGTATTTCAGAACCACCTGGAGCCTCTGATTGAGAAAGTTGTTCCTGGTTTTTTTTGTTTTGTTTAAATTTGGGCATGCCTGCTGCAAGAATTCCCAAAGGAACCCAAGTGCATCAGGCACTCGTTACGGTGGGGTTTCAGCTCCTAACTCATTTCTGTTCCTTTGAACGTCCCAGTTTAACCCAGAGAAGAGCATTTTAGGAAGTTCAGACCTCTCTGTATTACAGCAAGTCTTGCGAAGCACGATATGCCCATGGACATGTGACATTTCCTTCCTTTTCTCTTTGCAGAAGAGGTAAAGCCATACCCAGCAAACGGAGTGAATACAACATATCCAGAATCCCGCTATACTTCAGACTACTTAATTAGTAAGTCTCAATTATCAGTATCATTCCGGTGCTCCCAGGCAAGAAAGTGCCACCTATTAGGTTTTTCTGCATTGGATGAGGACTGCGCCATGCAGTTGTTGCTCTGTCACGGCAGAGCATGCAAAGTGTGTAATTTTGTCTTTTCTAGTGGTTTGGGTTTCTTTAGAAGCCATCTTTATTTTTGGGGACTGCCTTGAGATGCCATAATCTGACTTTGCAAGCACTATTTGGTTGAAGCTGCAGCTCCGTAGACCTGAAAAGTGATCTCAACACCCCAGAACATTAGGAATTTTAAAAAATATATTAAAAAGGGGGAAGGCTTAATTCTGAATTGCTAGGTAGAAGCCTAGCAAGGAAGGAGATGAGTCTAGACTCCCACACTTCCCATTGCCATTGGTTTGGAGATGTTCTTTAAGGGCATTTGAAATCTGTGATGTACTTCATGAACGAGCAAAAAAACCCAACTCACCTGAACTGGGATTCCAGGCTCTGGCCAGTGAGGAGAGGTGACTGTGGAAGTGACTCATCTATTACAATCCTCAAGGAAACTTCTTTGCCTTATATCTCCTTTGCTGAGACTACACTCTTCATGATTTTCCAGCTTTTTCCCACTAGCAGCTTGCTTGAGAGGAGTTTGGCGTAATGCACATTGATGACAGTTGAGGATGTCTTATTTGTTTTAATTGCTGCAATTATAAGACACAATATCTCTCTAGCTTTTAGAATCTTTACTCAAAATTAGTGCCCAGTTGTTCCAGGTATCCAAAGACAGTCTCCTCTTGCACTGCAGACCTCAAATCTCACTGTGCCGTGGGAGACTGGAGGGGGAGTGAGCAATGCTCTGGTTTCTTTGAGCTGCTTGAGTTTGGGTTGCTTTCTGACTCTCCCGTTCTGCCAGCAGGTTATGGCATCGAGCATGCACAGTGCGTGCCTCCCTCCGAGTTCTCTGAGCCCAGCTTCATCACAGAGTCCTACCAGACCCTCCATCCCATCAGCTCGGAAGAGCTCCTGTCCCTCAAGTACGAGAACGACTATCCCTCGGTCATCCTGCGTGACCCAGTCCAGACGGACTCCCTGCAGACAGACTACTTCACGATCAAGCAAGAAGTAGTAACGCCAGATAACATGTGCATGGGACGTGCCAGTCGAGGTAAAGTTGGGCATCTCCCAGGGTGTGCTTGGGCTCTTGCCACTTCTACCTATACCAACATAAGCCCTGCCTTCCCCTCCACAGGAGATGTATTTGGGGGGGGACCAAGGCCTTCGGGGCACCGTGCAATGCCAGTAACGAAGCCATATATCTTATGAGGTTGAACTCCCAGATGGATTCCCTGATGGCTTTGAGACCTCCCTGCCTTTCTGTCTGGGGAAAACGTGAAGAAGGTCTTTTCTCTACGCTGCTGCCTGTTTTTACAACATCTGCAGAAATGTAGCATTTCTGGCTCTGTACTTTGATGTCAAACTTGAGTGAAGTTGAAATAGGCTTTAAGGTTATTAGGGAGGACAGACTGCTGTGTGGTTGTATAAATCTCCTTTTTCTAGGAGACCAGGCAAAACCCCACAAATCCTTCACAAGTCTCATCAGGAATTGCTGTCCAAGGCTCTGAAAGGTTTTACACTTGATGATCCAAAGTCTTTATCCATTATCTCTGTTGATTTTGATGGCTGTTTGCTTGAACTGATAATCTGTTCTGATGAGCCCAAGCCCTGTGCTTTGTTAGGAGATGCAGATGTCACGGGTTGAGTCAGCGACAGAGCCGAAGGACCCCCCAAATCCTTGCGCTACAACCCTGCATCTCCAAAGAGTTATAGGTACATGATTCCTGTTTGAGATGATGGGATTTAAACACCTAAACACTTTTGAGGATCTGAGCCCAAATGCCTTTTCAATTAATATTATTAAATTCTGAGCACATGGGGCCCAGATG
Source organism: Theristicus caerulescens (assembly GCA_020745775.1). NCBI lineage: Eukaryota > Metazoa > Chordata > Aves > Pelecaniformes > Threskiornithidae > Theristicus > Theristicus caerulescens. Next base: position 1,628,641 of record CM036575.1, on the reverse strand, counting down.
CCCGACTACTTTGTAATTACATCGCTTAATGCAAGGCTGAGGATCTGGCTCACAGTATATATTCAAAGCAAAAGTTTAATCCGTAGAGCTCAAAGTCACTTACAAAGGGGTATCATTATCTCCTGATTCCAGGTAGGGAACCTGAGGCACGGGGAAGAGATCTGACCTGCCTGCGATCGTGCCCTGAATAGAATCCAGGTGTCCCTGTGCCTAAAATTCATTATAGTAACGTGTTGCTGTGAGCCAGGTTTGATGTTGAACATTTAAACCCAGCTACGAGAGCTGAAGATGGGCTAGTTCCCTGTGAAAGCTGGAGCCCCTTTGCAGGTCTGCATCGCATATGCCTTGCTCAGTGGAGCTCATTTTAAGTTTCTCATTCTTTTTCCAAGCTGGGAGAGCTAATGACAGGAAAGTTATTATTTGTATTATTACCTCTGCTTCTGCTGCTGGCTGCGTGTTAATATGCGAGAGGTGACTTGGACGATACGGTGAGCCAAAAGGGCAGCAGCGTTGTAATTTTAGGTAAACTCCTCTTTCTGGGGTTGTTTTTATGGCTATCTTTCATCAGTGTCTTTTGCTTTTCTTGCCCTTTTCTTTAACATAGGTGATTTCTTAATAATTCTCATTGAAATGCAATGATTCAGGCATGCTTTTGCAATTGTACCTTGAGCCTGTTCTCACTGGCAAGCCTAAAAAGGCTCCAGGGGAGGGAAGAAAGAGTCCTTAACTCAGCATTAGGGACCAAGGGTGTTAGCAAACACTTTAACATACTGATTGCAATTGAAGAAATGCGACAGGCCACAGCCGTGCTTACACTAACGCTACGTTTCAGCCATGTAGAAGGGCTTTGGGTGGCATTAATCCTCCCAGAGTGGTATAAAGAAGCCTTAATATAAAGCAGAGTCCAGCTTATTTATATTTACGTACGTCTTTACCTTCCACTGTATTAAAAGGTTAGTCTGTCGTGAAGTCAAGCACTTCAGCAGTGGGAAATTCAGGATGAAGGCTTTCCAGACAGTCGCCTTTTGTCTTTCCTTGTGTGGGCTTTAAGAGTTAATCCTGTGGTCCCATGGGAGTTGTTTCACTCTGCCTTATCAGTGAGGACGTAGTTGGAAAATGCAGCTGCCAAACTCTTTAACAGTTTCTCCTGAGTAGGTGCAAGGCATGATTTTTCCAAAGGCTCACATTTAGGTCAAATTTACGTGAATTTTCAGTGAAATGACCCAAGTCTCATCTCCGACACTGCGGCTGTTCCTCTGGCAGATTTTTAATTCCTTTTCTAAATGAGCTTGTGCCGCAGGACTTCTCAGGGAAGTGGTTATGCCAATTAATGCGCATGCACAAAGCGGTGTTAATTTTCCCCTTGCAGGATTCAGGAAGTGATTGAAGTGTTAAATTCTCAAAAAACTAAAAGAAAAAAACGAAAATGAGTTTGAAACACGGATATTACCAGCAAAATCAAGCCAAAGGATCCAAACTTCAAATGATTCTGGGCCAGCAATCAGGGCAGAGCCCGCAGTAGTTGAGTCTTTTCGCAGCAAGTGCTTTTCAAACTACAACACAACAAATATTTGGGGGAGCGTGCCAGCGTGCTTCCATGTTCCTGTTCCCCTGGGATTTACTCTCTGGGCCCAAGCTGTGGGTAGCTCTGCCAATGGAAATTTCTCCAGGAGCTCTTGCACAATCCCAGCAGCTGTTTTTAGCCCAGTTTGGGAAATTAGTGAACTTGAATGATCCTGTTACGCTCTTAGTTTGTCAGTAAAGATGTTGAGCAATCGGCAGCGTACAGGAGATCAGAGAGAGCAATTTCAGTTTGTTCTTTGGATCCTTTTTTAGCTCTCTGTTTTAAGTACAGAGGGTATACTTACGCTGTCTCTAGTGGGTGTAAAGCAGCATAGCGCTGCTGAGGATCCGGCCTCTTGTGTTCTGGTCTTTACTAAAAATACCCCAGAGAGTAGCCTTGATACAACCCAGCTGTGCTCACCTTACCAGAACTGGAAAAATAGCTGTTTGAGCTCTCAGCCTTTTGCTCTCCTCCTCCATCAAATCTGCTGCTGTTTGGGGATTTGGAGGTGGAAGCTGGTTGTAACATATGGCAATAAAAGGCTGCTGTATAGTTTTGCAGGAAACATCAAAAGTAAAGAAGCTGGGTGTCCAGTGCCCTTGAATATGCCTAAGCAGTGTTTATATAGGGCTGGCAGATAGAATATGGGACTTATTGGAGACTCATATTTTTCAGCAGCAAGAGCAAGACATCCTGGAGTGTCCGTGTTTAGGCACCTGAACTGAACCTTGAATATCTATCTAAAGTGGATTATTTCTCTGCCGTTGCCTTTTTGAAACAGGACAAGTTTCCAGTTAGCCCCAGGCATCAGGCTTTGGTAGAGATTCGGGACTTCGGCTTTTTCCCCTGACTCTCTCTGCCTTGCTCTACTGCCTGAACATCTCAGATAGCCCTGCTCTGAATTACAAATATAACAAAAGTATCCCAGTTTCAGGCCGTACTTTTGAGTTTGTTTGGAGATGGGACAGCATCATTTGCCTGGTTGCCTTCTGCCTGCGCGGCTGGCAGGCGAAGCATCCTTCTCCTGGCCGCGGCAAGCTAGAGCGTCCCCATGCTGGCCAGGCACATCTCACGTGCCCTTCCTTCTCACCAGGTAAACTGGGTGGCCAGGACTCCTTCGAGAGCATAGAGAGCTACGACAGCTGCGACCGGCTGACGCAGTCCTGGAGCAGCCAGTCCTCCTTCCAGAGCCTGCAGCGCGTCCCCTCCTACGACAGCTTTGACTCGGAGGACTACCCCGCCGCCCTGCCCAACCACAAGCCCAAGGGCACCTTCAAGGACTATGTTCGAGATCGGGCCGATATGAACAAGGACAAGCCTGTCATTCCTGCTGCTGCCCTTGCTGGCTACACAGGTAGGGTCACGCTCCTCAGGAATCCGTCTCTCTGCTGAGCATCTTGGCTAGAGCCTCTCCATTAGTGGAGGGCAGAGCCTCCAGGGTCTCTGGGTTGCCCAATGTCTGCGTCGCTGGCTCAGTGGTCTGTGAGTGAGGGGTTTTGGGGCACATCTGAGAGCATGCAGCCCCCCAAGGCTGCACGTCCTTCAAGCGTGGGCACTCCAAACCTCATGGAGGATGTAGGACCTGGCTGAGCGCAGGGCGTTTGATGCCTTGTGTTTTCATTTATGCCTGGATGCCTTCTGCTTGGGTCTGCTAGGAACTGGTGTCTGGTTTGTACTGCGGAGAACACAAAGTAGTAGAGAGCCCTCGTTTCCCCCTCCAACACTTTTATGCATTGTGCTGGCCACTCGCTTATGGTTTCCCACCTCGGGCAGGAGCGGCTGCATTTCTGGCATTGCTGTGCGTGATGTGAAACGATTTTCTCCCCTTTTGGCATGGAGGAAGCACTTGGTTTTGGTCTTTACCTTGCTGCAAGTCAGGGATGTGATGGTGCCAAAGCAGACCCAAACATTTTCCATTCCCTGCCCTGGGAGAGATGAGAAGGTGATAGGCCACAGAAACTCCGGCTTTTTATATGACAGCCCTCCAGCAATCTGGCATCTCCATGGAGAGAAACCGGGTGGGACGGGGCTTCCAGCTAAAACTGAGATAATCCCTTCCAGTCCTTCTGTGCCATGTCTTTTCCCTGTACTATAAGTAAATTTGCAGGGTAGCCTCCTGCCAGTTCCCCTTTCCCTCGTACATACTGATCTCTCCTGCCCCAGCTGGTAGCAGCTGTGGCCCGGAGGAGCCAAGCGGTGGAAATAGTTTGTGCAGATAAAGATCATCAAAAGGTTCAGAGCAGATCCTGAGGTGCGACTGTCCCTGAAATCTCCTCCCACGCACGGCTCATCTTAGGGCTGATATCTAGTCTTTTGTAAGGGGGGGAGAGATGCAGAGGGGAGGAGAGGTAGAGAGATAATTTTAGGAGCTATATGTAAAAAAGGAAGTGGTTTGTTGCTATAGCTTTAGTTAAAAAGAAAGCTCAGCCCTGCCTGCTGAATGAGCCTGTTTCGACCGAGTTTATGCAAAATAAAAGTGTGCTCTGTTATTCCTGAATGGCGTTCGGCTGGGGGATGTGGTGGGGAGAGGCATGGGTGGTAGGAGGGGCCGTGCCCCCGGACACCGTCCTCTGCCATGCCACGGAAGTTGATGTTCCTAAGAAAAGAGACCAGTGAGCACAACTTGCAATTTTTATTCCTCTTTTCTCCTGATAATGCCTTTCATTACAGCCCGTGGAAGTGTTTTGGGTACCCAGTGCCTGGTCAGGGGCGTTGGTTGCATTTTAACAGCTGGGGAAACTGAGGCACGGAGGCACTGGCAAAACTAGGAGCTTCATTTTCCAAGCTGGATGTTTCCCCCCATGTTTGCTGTGGCTCATGGAAAAGAGCCGCCCCCGTAGAGAGGCGGCGTTCCCAGCTCCCGCAGCCAGTGAGGAGCTGAAGTCAGCGGCTGGACCCTCTGTTTTGCCAAGGAGTATTAGCACCCCAAAGAGTGTCCTTGGACTCGTGCCGCCGGGAAGGGGAGACTTCGCTTAATGCAATGCCAGAGCACGCTTCCAGACACTTTGCGCTGCATAATATTTTCCCTTGCCTCATTTCAAACCACGTTTTGAGCCGGGAAGATAATCCCTTGGCCCAGGCATTTCGGTGTGATCAATAAGTGGGAGCGCCTGATTTTTTTTTTTTGCATTGCTTCACTTGAGAAACTTTAAATGGAGAGAGGAAAATCAGAGGTTTCCAGAATCAGCAGTCACTTGGAAATCCTTGGGCTGGAGCACTGCTTGCTTGCTCCGAAGGCTGCTAAGCAATAATTCAGTCCTCAAACCGCCACAGCCTGCATTTACCATTGGGAATGATCTTTGGACAGATGAAATTTGCAGGCGTGTGACTCCAGAGCTGTCCTCTGTCCCTTCTTAAAGCCTACTGACCTGTCAGCACCGTACGTTTTCTGTGCAAAGGGAGCCTAGCGTGGGTGCAAAGTGAAGCCAGGTTGCTGTGAAAGCAGGTCACAGCGAGAGCGAGTGAGAACATGTTGTGTTACAAGCTGTAGGAGAACTGGGCACTCTCAAAACTGCTTTGTATTAGTGTATTTCTGCAAAAAGAAAAAAAAAAGATCCAGGCTGGCCACTGAGAAGTGCTGGACCTCCTTCTTGGGCCAGCTGAGCAAGGCAGAACTCCTCGGTCTTTCTTTTTTTGCTTTGCTTTACATTACTTTTACTTTAGCTGGGGGAGGAAGTGCTGTCTAGCAGCTAGAGCAGAGGAACTTAAAGTCTGGGCTCTGTTTGCAGCTCTGGTGAGGAGGTGGAGCCTCCAAACGAGCAGAGCAGGGGATTACCAGCCCAGGGTCCCAAAGCGGCTGGGACGATGCCTCGAGCACATGTCCAACACCCATCACCAGCCAGTGGAGCACCCAACAGACACTCCACGGTGTGCACCTTTTAGGGCTGGAAGGGTGAAGCCTGGGAGATGACGTCCTTCATCTCCAGGGCTCTCTGGGTTGACTTGAAGAACTTCACGATATTGTTCAGGTTTTGTTACCAAGGGCCTGTTTTGCCCAGGGAGGTGGCACAGGGCTTTATCGCAGCCGCGGCAGATCTCTGATGGTATCTGCCCTAGGAGGCGCATGCTTTGGTGAGAAGGTGCATTTTGGCGGAAGCTCCATTTGCGTTTGATGTGTTCTTCACCCAGCTCGCAAGCAGCTTTTCAAAGCTACGTTATCTGCCCCCACATCTTGACCTAATTTAACAAGTTGCCATGGTTGCTCAGAGAGAGGTTGATGCAATTTTCTTATCTTTTTTGAAGGAGAAATGTAACTGCTCAGGAGTTGGTGAACTTCAGTTTCCACAGCTGCAGGGAGGGCCGGCTCTGGACACCTCTGGTTTTCGGGCCAGTTCTCTCAAAGCTTGGCTAGTTTGAGTCTTACATTAAGCCAGATTTTATTTTTTTTGACACGACCTAGGAAACGGAGACAGAATGCATCTATTAAATTTAGGCAAGCGGTGTGTCAGGGTGCGTCTTCTCTGTAGGCAGATGTGCAAAACCCCACCTTGGCTTAGCTGAGCTCAGCTGAAGCTCCCTCGTTCATGCAGCAGTGCAGTGTTTGGCGTGGGTGGGCAGCTCGTGCTAGGTGCACGCTGGCACACGGGCACAGATCCCTCCGTGCCTGAGCCCAGCTGGGCTAAAGCGAGCTCAGCTTTGCCTCCGTGCCACCTGCAGCCCTGCCTGGGGCCGTGCCATAGCTGGATCCTGCAAACCGCTGCCTCCGGTGGGTACCATGGCCACCAACATCCTTCGTGAGACCTGACCCCACGTGGATAAGTGCAGGCGCTCTGCAGCGGAGAAGTGTGCAGCCCATGCAGAAGGCAGGTGGTGTGGGTCTGACCGCACTGGTCTTTGGCCTTTCTGCCCTATATTTATTTTTCCACTACTCTGACCTACTTGTGCTGCTGCCCTCCTGGTGATGCAGCTCCAGCGGAGGTTCAGACCCTCCCTCTGCCCCATGGTTGGCGATAGCCACTCAGGGCTGAATTGTTTTCGGCTTTTCTTGAGCACCCCAAAGCACCTGCGTGGGTTTACAGCCAAAATGTGGTGTTTGTTTGCTTTGTGGCACGTAGGACCTCAGCATCGTCTGTGCAGGCCGGGGCTTTCCATCTCGCGGTGTTGTCTGCGTTGCCACAACACCAGAGCTGTGATGTGCGGAGCTGCTGCTCCACATAGCTGAACAGACAGAGCAGAGCGATTCCCCTCGTGTTTGAGAGGCGAAAGGAGGAAAGAGGGACAAGAAAGGTGAAGTGAATGCACGTCAAACCTTGATCCCTCATCTGCAAGGCTGGTTTTGCGTTTGTGCTCCTGTCCTTTCTTATGGACAAGGTTAGGAAGTTGCTGATGCCTTTATAGACAATCTCAGCACCTAAAGAGTTAATGCCCCCTTCCCAGATAATATCACACATGACCTGAGTGTCTCTCTTAGCCATAGATTGATGCTATCTTCATTATTATGCTGCCCTTAAAGAAGACAGAAAGTAGTGCAGGGAATAGCCACCTCTGCAGATGCTATCTTGCCTGAGCGCCCAGGAGTGCTTCTGCCTACCAAACCGTTTTGCCCGGGCCAGATCCAGCCCTGATCCTCGCTATCAGCATTCGCAGTACCATGTCGATAAGGCCCAAATTTGCCTGCTAAACCCATCTGCCCTGTCCAAATCATCTGTGGTGCAGAGCCTGAAGCCTTTCACAAGCCTGTGTTTCTGAGCGATGCTTATCTGTGACACAGAAGTGAAAGCACGCAGCTGCTGTTTTGCAAGAAAGTCAAGTCGGTGCCAAAGAAAGTGGGTCTCTTTCAAGAGAGCTTGTGTGCTGCTTCTCCGCTTCTTCTTATTGCCTGTGCTGCTGGCCTGAGGCTTCCACCAGCGAGCTTGCTGGATGCGCTGTGGTCATTGGCATCCGAAAATCTGCCAGAAGCTGCCTTCCTGGCCCCTCTCCCACCACGGGCCGGTGATCCGGCTGTCCTTGGCATCCAGAGTCTGTGCAGTAGCTTTCCTAGAAGCATCAGCATCCTTCCTGCCTGCTTGCCCACACTTCTGAAGACGTGTGCCTGTATGGGCATCCGTAGCCACTTCTATCGTGGGTTAGGGGAATTTGGAGGTGCAGTTTGCTGCCCCAGCAATCAGAAGCAGCACAACAGCACCTCTGGCCCCTGTGCGATGCAGGAGTTGTTGTTAGCTTGCTTGTTCTGAGTTACACCCTTTACCTGCCCTTGCAGGGTGACTTCAAGTGTGACCAGCCAGCGGCTCCTGCCCGCTTTCTGCCTCTGTTGAAGAGCCTGCATGGGCTGAGCAGCCCTTGTGGCCTCCGCAAGGTGGGGAGCTCAAGGGTGGGGCTCAGGGCTGGTTCAGTGGCTCCTGCTCCACCTGCCAGACATGTGCAAATGACAGTGAAATCAGCCCCACGCAACGCTGCCCAACCGTGACGGCAGCTCAGCTCTCCCCAGAGCTGCTGCAGCCACCAGCAGCGGTTTCTCAGCAGCCCGGAGGTGATGGCAAAGCAGCAACTGTGGCTTAGTCCCTCCTTCGAGCAACGAGCTGGAGCATTGCACGGCAGCTCTTGGCCTGCAGGACCACCTTCAGGGGGAGATGTGAAGCTCACAAAACCCCTTGTGCTTTGCCGGATGTCTTGGGAGTGAGACCAGTCCTCCCAGCACATTCTTCCTCGAAAGAGAGGAGATGCATCAGGAAAGCCAAACTGGCCTAGAGTGGCCCGCCTGGCCACTCTCCTGCCTGTAAGCATGGCCAAAAGCACGTGGCTCCCTAAAGGTGCTTTCTGGGTCCTTCCTTGCTTTCTCCATGCCTGCTCTTTGGAGATGCTTCCATCCAAGCTCCACCGCTGCCCTCCCACCCATGCAAAGCCGGCACTTCGCGGTGGCATGACTACCTGGGCAAGAGCTGGGGAGGAGGCAGTTGGGCTTGGTCTAACAAGGGAGCAACGGGGGTGAGCTTTGCCGTCCCCGACCCCAATGCAGCAGGGGGGATTGGGGACCTCCAGCACCACAGTGTCATTGAAGGGGACTTCGGGAGGGCGGGCACATGAGCGAGGCAAAGGCTGTTTTGGAGATGTTGCTATGCCCAATTGTTTTGTTGGGTTGGAACCACAAACCACAGAGCGAAAAGCATAGGTGCGCCGCTTTTTTTTTTTTTCACTAGGGTTTTTTTTTTCTTCTTTTCTTGTTGTTTGAAAGAAGGAAAACACAACAGAGGCCGTTGAGATGGGTGGGGGTGTGAAACCGTCTTGAGAGAGAGTGGGGATGATGTGTTTCAGGCCGTGCCTTCCCGGTTACGGCGCGGATGCCTGTCTGCCCCAGCTGGGTGGTACCACCATCACCGCGCCAGTGAAAGTGGCCGTCGTGTGTATTTTGGTTTCAAACCCCTCCAGAGCCACTGAGTAGGAAGGTGGTAGGGAAACTCCAGTCCCGACCAAGGGAGGATGGCACGGAGATGGCGTGGCACCAAACCCTTTGCTCTGGGGACACCCATGGGTGCCGTCGGAGGACTGGTGCCAAGGAGGCACCGCTCAGCCAGCGCTTCCCGCTGTAGCAGCCGGCTGTCATCCGGCTTAAGAGGCATATTTTCCCCCTGACGCGGGAGAATTCCTGCGGTGTGACACTCCCCGCTGAAGGACCCCGTTCAGTGCCACCGAGGCCAGACAGGGCCCCCATTGTGGCCCCGGCGGGCGGGCGAGCCCCTCCGGCGGGCGCTATTCTTAGCAGCCTCCGTGGGTGCCGGAGGTCGCGGTGGGGCGGGAGGACATCCCACCGCCCTCTGAGTCCTCGCCTTGTCTTTTGTGGAGCGGGGGCTGCCCCCGTTCCCCAGCCAGGGCTGGGCTTGCTCTGGGAAGCCCCTGGACGTGTGCGGCAGGACCAGCGCCATAAAAGATGGCTTGTGTCCCTCCACCCCACACTTGGGGCTGCATCCAAAAAAAGCCTGCAAGAACACTCCAGTGGTGGTTGGTTTTGGAGATAACCAAGGCAACAGGTCGTGTGGTGGGGTACGCCTGCCGAGCTACGCCGGCCTCAGGACAGTCGGTGCGGCTGTGCGTGTTTGTACCATGAAATGATGTGGACCAGGCGTCGCAGTGGGGATTTCCAGCCCTGGCTGGGGACGAGTGGAAGCGTTGAAGCAGAAGGGATGGAAAATGGGCGCTGCTCCCAGCTCCTGCGGGGGCGGAGGTTTGGGGTGCGGAGACAAGCCCGGCAGCTTGCCCTGACAGCTTTGGGGACGTGACGTCGGGCGGGTGGCATCTCTGCATGAGCCAAGAGTCACCTTGAAATCCTTTTAGGCACTGGGAAAAATAACTCTCTGCTCCTTGCTGGTCTGCAGAGCGGTCAAAAGCAGCTCATTTCTGAAGATAGCCCTCTCAGCACTAATTACAGCTGTACGGGCCCACCAGATGATGTGTGGATCTCTAGCACGCCTTCTCTGATCATTTCACTTTCCTACCCTGCGGTCTCCCCAGAGCTGTTTTCGGGCACGCAGGCTCGGGCATGTGCCGGGGTTTGGTTCCTGCCACCTCGTGCATCACCCGCCTCGCTGACATTTCGGAGTTGTGCCCCAGCGGCACATCTGCAAGGCCTCTGCTGTCTTCCCCTCTGGCAGGGCGTGTGTTTATAGGAGCTGAGACATGCCTGCGAGCCCTGCAGTAAACACATTCTTGACATAATTGCTTGTCCAACACAGAGGAATTTGGGGTTTTACGCGTGTCCCGCAGGCAGCTCGGAATAGACCTTGGGAATCCCTGTTCCAAGGATGACACCGCTTCCTTCAAAATCCCAAAATACCCGGCAGAGCGGCACCCGGCGCAGCGGCAGGAGCCCTACCTCCCTTGCTGGAGAGAGGGTGAGAAATTGCTGGGTTTCCCGACACCTCTCCATGCCAGCTGGCAGCCGAGCCGCGAGCACCAAGCGTGAACTGTGCCGGCCGCTTGGCTCGGGGTTAATGACGCTTGAACCTTGAAAGGCTCCCGCAGAGCCAGGGTGGCTCAGGGGTATTTTGAGGGCAGTTGCTTACCCAAGAACCTGGCGCCTAGGTGATGGGTTTCCATCCATCTTATTTTGGGGAAGGAATAAAAAAAATTCTTCTACTTTGGTTGGGCAGGAGAGAAATCAGTGCGAGGTGATGAACCTGGTCTTGCTTCGGTCTTGTCTCCTAGGACTCTTTCTCTGTTGATCTGATTTGGGTGTTGAATGCTCTCAGTAGGGGATTAGTGTAAAGTCAGATGGGCCAAGAGGAACCGGCCTCATGTGAATTCACCTGCGATTCCCCGTGGAGGACCTCAGGCGGCTGAAATAACCTTTTTGCCCAATGTTTTCTCTGTATTTAAAGCTCGCTGCTATAAATAGGTCTAAGCTTTGAGATGCGGTGGCATTTCAGGCCAGGGTTTTGGCTCTTCCCTTTTGGATGAGAGGCGAAGGCGTCATCTGAATTTCCTCCCTCATTTTGGCGCGGATAACCCAACTCCATCCCTACCGGAGAGCGCGGTCGCGGAGTCAATGTCTTGGCAAGCTCCTGCCGAGAACAACGGGGCTGGAGCCTTTCCCCGCCGAGTGTCATCTTCCCATTTACAAGCAGAGAGATGCTGTGAGCTCCCTGCTTTGTCCTGCCCACGGCTGGGCAATAACCCCCAGGGCTTGGCGGAGGAGCCGATGCCTGCAAAACCCTGGAGCAGTTCCGTAGGGATAACAGGAGGGCAACAATTTGGGGAGGGCTGGACGGAGCACAGCGATTCCCCTGTCCCGGAGCCAGCTCTCTCATTTCCTCCTCCCCAGCAGCTTGTCTGCTTTTGAGTCATTTTAAACCTTGTGGAAAAGGGGGAACAGCCCTCTCTTCCCTCCACGGGTTATCCCGCAGCCACAGCTCTGACAGCCTTCATTGTCATTCCTGGAAATCGGCTGTTCTCAATCCCTTTTTCTGAGTACATAACTCTTTTTTCCCTGCTTGAAGCTTGTGCTCGTTGCTGTCAGCAGGCGGGTTTACCCCAGCCTGCCGTCCTAATCCAGCCTGTGCAATTCTTTTTGTGATAAATCATTTCCTCTAACCCCTGGCTCTGTTTATTATTGTTATTGTCATTCTTATTATTAGTGATATATTCTAAGCTGTGTTTAAAACATGGCAAAATCTCTCCCAAAACATGTTGCCCAGAGCTAAGTGCAATATTTTGGGTGCGGCCGCATTTGGAAGTTGCTCATCAAAGAGATTTTGGCTCGAGGGCTTCTCCTCTACCTTTGATTGGGACACAAGCGCAAAGAAGAGATAAGAATTTCGAAATCCTGCCACGTACGCCATTAATCCAGCCAAAACCAGGCTGAGAAGCCGCAGGCTCTCAGTGGGATGCAGTGGGTACTGCAGGTTAGATGTGTCGGGCTCAGGACCCCGAGGCAAATTGCTGGTGGCCAAAATTAGCAGCCAGGGGAAAGACGGAGGCCGCAGCGTTGTAAGGAGAGGCTGAATGTACTTGGCATGGGATGCTGCGCGCCGCCTCGTGCCTCTCCGGCTGGATTAAGGGAACCAGCAGCCGCAGGGAGGTTTGCTTACGGCTTTGCTAAGACCGTGCCAAGACCGTGATGGGGAGATCCACCGGTCCTGAGCTGGGGAGATCTGTCTGCCGAGCCAGCCAGCCCCTGCCTTCCCCGTGCTCCAGCAGCCCGCTGAGCTCTGCGAGCCGGCGTAGCCCATTCCTGCAGCAACACGCTCTGGAAAGTGGCCAAATGATTTTCATACCTGGGTCCCCCCTTATCTCGCTAAACAGCGACGGAGCAAAGAGTCAAGGTCGGGAAGCGGGAGTCTGCCGGAGTTCATGCGATGGCCAGGAGCTTTTTGGCACGGAGGAAACGGTGGTGCTCTGGTGCCAAGACAATGACTCCTCGCAGTTTGGATGCCAGAAAAATAATCCTATTTATGTAACTTGAAGCGAAGCATTCCAGTGCATGAATATTCAGCTCTTACTGCAAATAGGAAGCTCTTTTACCTGCAGGATTTAACTCTCAAGCTGTATCTCAGCCCAGATCTTGCCCTGTGGCCGATGATGGGTTTTTTTTGATAGTAGAAGGTTTTATTTTTTTCACTGAGCACCGTTTGCATGTGATTTCCCCCCCCTCCCCAGGATAGAAGGGGCCGTGCTTTTCCTGGCATTAATGTCTCATGTTTCCTTTGTCTTTCTAGGCAGCGGACCCATCCAACTGTGGCAATTCCTGCTGGAACTGCTCACTGACAAGTCCTGTCAGTCCTTCATCAGCTGGACGGGCGATGGCTGGGAATTCAAACTTTCCGACCCAGACGAGGTAGAGTGCCCTGGAATTAAGTGCACAGCCCAAATGCCGCTGAAATATTGGCGTGGAAAACCCTCCCCTCCTCCCTTCAGGGCTGGGATTTGGGCAGCCACGTTGTTCTGGTCTTGGGTATGTGTAGGGAAAAACAATGAGTTAGAGCCCAGCTGAAAACCTGTTAAAAACTGGGCTGCAGTAATACCTAGGAAGCAGTAGTTTGTGCCCAAAGGTGGTGTGAAGTACATGAAACACCGGAGAGAGAGCCAAAGCTCTTCAAATAGGATGTGTACAGGTGAGAGGGGGGGCTTCCCAATGATTTTGGGGAACAGATGGGACATTCGTTCCCTGACTTAGAGTCCTCTGCAATGTTCTGCCATTGCATGGAGGTTGGTTTTCCCAGACTTTAATGCTTGTGACCCATCTGTGTCCATCTTAAAGATGAGGCAAGTCTCTCTCCCTCCCTTGTGTCCAGCACTGCTGCTTGCCGATGGCTACCCAACCAAGCCAGAAAGACTTTTCCTTCCCTTCCCTGCGACGTGCGTTCCCCCCTTTGACTCTTCCCACCCCTCTTCCAGGTGGCCAGGCGATGGGGCAAGAGGAAAAACAAACCCAAGATGAACTACGAGAAGCTGAGCCGCGGCTTGCGCTACTACTACGACAAGAACATCATCCACAAGACGGCCGGGAAGCGCTACGTCTACCGTTTCGTCTGCGACCTGCAGAGCCTGCTGGGCTACACACCCGAGGAGCTCCACGCCATGCTGGACGTCAAGCCGGATGCTGATGAGTGAAGACGGTCGGCCGGGGCGGAGGATCACCCCGTGTCATTTTGGAAAGTTGATGGGACTTTTTCTGTTGGTCCTTTTTTATTTTTTTTGTGGTTATTTTTGTTGTTCGGTTTGTTTTTTTTTTAAAGAGCAACTCAGATTTGATGCTTTGAGGATGTTGGGAGAGAGGGTGGCGGAAGAGGCAAACTTTTGGCCGAAACCTAAGAAGTTTGGTTCGGAGAAGGATGGGCTTTTTTTTTTTTTCCTGAAAGCTCCAAGACAGGGTTTTTGGGGGTGAAATTCTGAGTTTTAAGAAAGCCAGAAAAAATGTAGCTCACTTAAAAAAACCAAACCCCTCCCCATCCCTTGCTGTTTAGAAAAAATATTATCAAGTGGATCCCTTCGGTTTTTGTGTTATTCGCACACAAACTGACAGTTCAGGAAATGACAGTGTTCCCGAGGATTTTAATCTTTTTTTGGAGGGCGGGGAGGGAAAACCAAAGTGGGTGAAGATTCCTGCTTCGGGGAGGGGCAATATAGGAAAAAACCAAGAACTGTTTGTCGTTCTTGTTACATCGCCTTTCTGTCGGTTGTCGTCTTTTCTACAAAAGACAGAAGTTTTGCTAGGAGGGATCAAGACTTTTTTTTTTTTAAATTGTTAAAGTTTTATTTTATTAAATTTTGTGCCAGTATTTTTTTTAAATAGTCTTAAGCTCTAAGATGGTCTCAGTATTGCAATATTGTGTGTGTTTGTTTCTGTTATGCCAGCAGAGAGTTTTATCACAGTGAGGAAAAAGAAAAAAAAAAAAAACAAATTACTTTATGTAGACCCCACTGGAGAAGTGTAGCGCTACGACTCGGCATCTCCGAATCGTATGTGAAGGAAAATTAACTCCAAACTGGCTCCTAGTGATGCTGGCTGGGTGTGCCGCTCTCGCTTCCAGTCCCACACGCTTTGCTCCGCCATTTGCTGATAAAGCTGGTTGAAATTTCCGCTGGTTTTTTTTTTTAATGGCTGCATTTTGTGCGTGAAACCTATCAAGATTTACGAGGAAAATGTCTTTTTGCGTTTTCCATATCACTTTTTTGCTCAAGGAACACTTTGGTGCTTTCAGAAAATTTGGGGGTTGTTTTTTTTTTTGAGGGGAAAGGGGAGAAATTCCCATGTTCTGAGTGTGGTAATTGGAAAATATATAAGTTGATTGGGGGGAAAAAAATCAGGAAAAAGTTGAAAAACCAAAGGGAAATGTCTTTTCCTTCCTGTTTCGACCAGCTCTATCTTTATTGCTGTATGTCTTAACCAGCCTGGGCACACGCAGAAAGGAAATTGTCCTTGCAAATGGGTTCTTTACTGCTCTTTGTAAGGCTGATCCTGCAAACCCTGTCAGGGTGTGATTAACATGAAGCATATGACCGGTGTTGGCGGGGTAAACGAGAGCTCTCATGTGCTTGCCCTAGACGGTTGCAGGATCAGTCCCGGGGGGAGCTGCTCCGTCTGCCCTCCAAACCTTTTGCAGCGCGGTTTGCGTTCGGCGGGGTAAATCCTGCTGCACCCAGCACTTCCCGGGATGCTCTGAGCAGATGGAGGCCGACGGCCGCCTTCGGGGTGGGCTCCGTGTGAGTTAGAGGACCAGGCGGTGAGCGTTCCTGTAGCCAGATATCACCCCGAAGCCGGATTCGTGTGGATCCGACTGCCGAAATGGGGTCTTTCGCCCCTGAGAACCACTGGGCGTTTTCTTTTTTAAAGTCAGTATTACGCTTTTGAACCAAAAGTACCTTCTTTTTATGTTGTTTGTCTGTCCGTCTGTGTGTTTTAGGTAGTTGTGTTTGCTACAGAGGCGCTGTGAGATGGTAGTGGGGGGCGAGCTGGGGAGAGACTTTCTAGAGATGCTCGCCGGGCGATGCCTGCCTGATCCAGGCTGATATATCGGGTCGGCAGGACAGGACTCTGCGTGCAAAGAGCTGAAATATTCGGGCACGTAACCCCCCCTGTGCAGGGGCAGAGTCGGACGGGGAGCTCGACCCCGGGGCAAGGTGATGCTCAGAGGTGCTGGGCTCTCCTCTGCTTCCTCCAGAGCTGGGGCCACCCAGCACCTCTGTATCCCCCGTTGGTCATTTTGGGGTGAGTCAGCCCCAAAACTGCTGCGTGCTTAACAAAAGGTGATGGTGGAGGGGAAACGAGCAGGCCAAGAGGGAGCTCCAGCCAAGGGGGATGGAAGCAGATGGTGGTTTAGGTAAGGGAGGTTATTAGTTATGCCGTTAGCTCATGGGGCTGCGCATCATCCCACTGAGCATACGGAAAGAAAAGGGTGGGATGGACGGAAAGGAAGGAAAAGGGGATAGAAAGAAGGTGGAAGGAGCACCAAAGGAGGAAAGGGATGCTGCCCACTGGGAGGTTAAAATTCAGCTCATCTCCTTGGGCAGACAGGGCGGATGGGAGAAAGCAGCTTGGCCGAGCTGGAGAGAGGAAAGGAAAACGTAGATATCATGGACGAGGTCCCCCCACCGGCAAGGCATCGGGGCAGAGCTCTACCGCAGAGCCAAGGCTCGCCGCAGCCGCCGAGCAGGCTGACAAGGGAGTCGAGCAAGGCGTGACGGCACAGAAACGTGCTGGGGAGGAGGAGCTGAAGAGCATCCCAACAGGACACACCATCCGGGTTGGATTTGCAGCAGTCGGGTGGTTTTTTTGAGGTGTTCAGGGTTGCTGCCTTGCATACAGCTGCCAAGTGCCCTTAGCTGACCCTTCACGGGCCGCTTCCGACATTGCTTTGAAAAATCCCCCGTACACCCTTACAAAGGGTGCTGCCAGGAGGCCAGCACCCCATGTCCTGCCCTCGGCACCACGCCGTGCCCCAGGACATGCCTCCTGCTTCGCTCGGATGCTCCACTGCAGCTGAAGTGCCTTTTTCAAGCAGAAAACAGGGATAAAATTTCCCTCCGACAGAAGGAACCGCAGGTTCGGGTACCAGCCCCATCCTTCTGCCAGGCTAAATCCCTCGTCCGCTCCGCCGTGCTTATTTTCCCCAGGTTTCCAAGCCCAACCTGGGCGTGCCCAGTGATTTTGGGAAGATGGTTTAAAGGTTAGAAAGGGCGAGTCGTGGAAAGCAGCTCTGGTTTTTGGACGTAGCCCCTGGCTGGAGCTTCCCCATCGTTTCTCCCAGCCGTTTGCCATCGCAGCTCGCAGTGCAGCCGAAGGGCAGTACAATCCTAGGGACGTCAGCTTCATCATTTGCTATTTCCCTTTCCTTTTTATTCCCATTCTAGAGACCATCCCAGGGAGGGCTGTGCGCTGTTTATACACTGGAAATTTGCAGATTTTTGTTTCTTTTTTTTTTTCTTTCTGCTTTTTAATTGCCTGTTGACTTTTGGCGAGGGATGTGCTGAACCAGGTGGAACCCAAACCCTCTGACCTCCTATTCTTCGAGGCCACGAAAATTTGGTTAAGCCGCACTGACGTGCCGGACCAGAAGGATGGGTTTGAGAGGGATGATGGAGATCTGCTGGGGATGGGACTCGCTCCTGTGCTGGTTCCTCTGCACGGGGATGAGCTTCGCCCTCGGCAGATACACGTGGCTTTTGGAAATGGGGTCATTTTGTCTTGTTTTGGAATGTCTCAGGTGTGTTTGGTAATTTTGGGATATTTTCTGTGTTCTGCTCGTGATCTGCTGTTCTCCATGCAGGGGCATGGCCCCTTCGTCCCCCCCAGCAAAGCCTGAGCCCTACCGTGGGAGCTTAGCTCTGCAAACAGCTTTCAGGGCCTCGGCAGTCGATATTTGGGACCTCAATAAAAGGCAAAAATGCCCCAAACTGATGAAAAACGGAAGCACTTTTTCTGCTGCCTGTCTCTCTCTATTTCTGTGTGTAGGATGACCGTAACCCATCGACACTCGTGCGTGTGCAAGTGTAGATCCATTTTATTTCCACACTACCACCGTCCCGCTCCAGGTGCGATCACTCAGGTGGAGAAACAGCCAAACAGGGCAAGAAATAAGAGATATTGTAAGATTTAACCTTCTCGCATCTTTCCAAACCACCACCTCCAAAAAAAAAAGGTCCCTGTAAGCACCGATAAATTCAGATGCTGCGGGAAACGTCTCCATCTTCCGCCTCTTGCTCTTCTGGAGGGGTTTTCTGCGAGGCTTTAGGGCTTGGTTGCTTCTTCATCCTTAACGTCGCAAAATTTGGATGCCTTGGCGTGCTCTGCTCTCTGGTAGGGTCTATATAACATCTGTGAGCTGTCGTCTACATTCCAAAGAGGTTTAAATAAATGATAAATCTATGTATACGTATATGTTATAATGGAATATCTCCAGGAATTAACTGCCTCAGTAAAAAAAAAAAAAAAAGGAAAAAAAAAAGGAAAAAAGTCTTTGTTTTGTTTTGTTTTGTTTTTACACATGGGTTTTTTTTTAAGCTGATAAACATAGAAGAAGAAGAAAAAAAAAGAGATTGTTATATTGTGCTGTTCGACTATTTTCCAACTTGTATTTTCGTATAATTTATATTTTTTAAAAGTGGAAAAAAATTTTAAAAGCGAGATTAAAAAAAAGAAAAAGCAGGTGCTTTTTAAAAAAACTGAGCTGAGGTAGCTTAGAGATGTAGCGGTGTGTGTGTGTGTCCGTGTGTTGTGTTTTGTTTTGGTTTGTTTTTTTTTTTAAAGGATACAAAAAAAAGTCCCTCCTACATTGAATTCTTAAAGAAGGAGGGGATTGGTTTTGTTTTAATTGCTGATGCTGGCACATCATTTTGCTGGAGAGTTTTTTATATACTGTAGCCTTATTTCATATCGTATTTTAAACCATGTGAAATTAAAAGAATAATAATTCATAACCCTCGGTGTCGGTGTGCTTATTCGTTGCCTTCACTCTTTAAACTCGGGGAGCAAAGTGGAAAAAAACTGCGAAAACTTAGGAATCCCGGCAACTTTGTATTTTTTTTTCATTATTAATCAAAACTGCATGGTTATAGGAAATAAGGGTCTGGCTGGCATCGCAGCCGCTGGTCTCGGGGCTGGAGAAGGGAGCCCTCCCGCTTGGGATGTCCTCCCCGGCTCCTCGCCGACCGTCACCGCTCCGCATTGCCCTCCCAGGGGCAATTCCAGGGTTTCAAAGCGGGCTTTCATCCTGAATCGTCACTGGGAGCTTGGCATAGCTGTGGTTTGCCACCCCAAACGGCTTCTGTAGTAGTAGCTTCCTCAGCGGGCTCTCGGCAGATGGGCGCAGCCAACTCGCAAAGCCCCGTGGCCACCAGCTCGCCCACGCTGCTGGGCATCTGCTTTGCTACTCGAGACCCGGGGCTGTGGTCCATCACGAGGAGAAATCTGCCTCTGGGCTCCTAACAGAGCAAACCAGACCAGTTTGCTTCAGACCTTTGAAAAATACATATATTTTTATACATGATGTTTTTCCCCAGGGGGTTTGTGCCGGCTCGGGTATCTCCTCATCATCAAGCCAGGAGGAATTCTGTGTTGTGCCTAATCAATTGGAGCCCGTTAGCACATTGGTCTGGAAGCGCTGATTAATGAGGCCAGCGTCTCGGAGAGGTTCGTGGTCCAGGAGCCGACGCTTATTCATAGGGCTGGCGAGTTTGCGTGATGGGAAATTCCCAGAGGACAATGGCATTGACGCTTGTTTGCTTGAATCAGCATGAAGTGGATGAGACAAAGTGTTCAGAACCACGCTGCTCGGATTTGTTGAATACCAAGAAGGGCGGAGGAGTCATCGGCATAAAGAGGATGCAACAGATGAATCCAGGATAAGGAATATTTATAATATCTCCATTTATAGTAACTCAGCTTGCAGCCAGGCAGGAAGCAAGATGTCCCGGGGAAGGACTGAAGGACAAGAGGTGGAGAACCATGATGGTCCGGTCCTCATCGCAGCCACAGCGTGGTCCGGGATGCCTGTGGGACACCCCTGTGGTTCGAAAGCTCAGCTAACCCCCGAGCCTACCACCGCCAGGCAGAGAGGCGGGGTGAGACCCCAAAACGGGGACAGCCCTGGGGACACCGGCCAGGCGAGCACCCAGCCTGCTCCGTCCTTGGCTTGGAGACACGGAGCTCCAAGCAGAAGCAGAGCTTGCCTTTGCCGCCAGCCGAGCCGCCGCGGGACCTTGATCTTGCCGTAGCTCTTTTCATCGCAGCTGGAGCTGCGGGGCCAGGCGACGTGGCCTCGTGCTCGGCAGAGCCCGGCCGCCCTGGGTAAATAAACAGCGAGCGCAGCTCCTTTCCCATCCGCCGCTTTCAAGTCTCCGTGCAGCCTTTCCAGGCTGGAGGCCTCTTGGTGGAGGGCGAGTGGCTAAAAACCAAAGGGGGGACCCTGCCCCAGCTCTTCGAGGGGGTTTTGCCCCCCTTGCAGAAGGGCTGTGCAAGCAGGGGAGCACGCAGCCCTCTGCGAGCCCTTGCAAAACCCGAGGATGCTGCTGGTCCTTGCAAGTGAGAGGGAAGGAAAGGAATTAAAAACTGAAGGGGAAGCTGAGCCGCAGGCACCCAGCGTCCCTCATCCCCACCCCAGCAATTGCAGACGATTGCTTTAACGCTTGCACTAAAAATACCGGCCAGTGGCCTGCTGGGGGAAGCCCCCGCGCACCTGGGGCGCCCGCTAGGGAAATGATGGCCAGCAGTTAACGGCCCCGGCGGCCGAGCACCCCAAGGGAAGCACCGGGGATGGCGGACGAAGCGAATGCTCCCCCCTTGATGCCCCTGCCCTGTCCCCCTATCTCCTTTTCCCATGCCGTGCCAGCACCAGGTGCAATAACCTGCTTAGGAAATTTGGGATGGGGGCCGGAGCTCTTCCCTCTGGAAAAGCATCCCGGCCGCAGCTCTGCACCCCCAAAAGCAGCCCCTGGCTGTTGCAGCAATGCATCCTGCAAGCAAGCTGTTAATAAAAGAGCATCGAAATTGAGCTTAACGGGAAGGGGTTTGCTGGGAGGGAGGAGCTCCCCGGCAGGAAAAACCTGCCTGTGCGGGGAATCGCACCTTTAGGAGGATTTTGCACGGCGTATTGGCCCCAGGTGCTGTTGTGTGACTGCTCAAGCGCGTGATTTAAACACAGCCAGAGCAGCAAGCAGGGTTTTTCCAGATTCTAGCATATATATGTCCAGGGATGTATGCATCCAGCAGCGGAGTAGGAGGCAGCGTATCCCTGGGGCAGGGGGCTGGTGCCTGAGGGATGCAAGGGGTTTTGCACGCTCGAAAGCAGCCGCACACGCCGAGAGCTGCTGCTCTAAATAGAGGCCAGAGAGCAAATGGGTCTTTTTCAGGTCGGTGTCTTGAAATGAGACATCTAAACTGGCGCTTGAGGGAAATAAAGAGAGATTGAAACAGGAACTGAAATTACTGAAGACTAAACTAAGGGAAGGGCTCTCTAGAAATCTCTGAGATAGAACAAGAGAGGTGGAAGGAGGCGGTGAAAGAGGAGAAATGTGAATAGAGGGGAAAGCAGCAGAAGGATGGAGAGGGAGAGGCGCGAGGAGGCAGACTGGGGTGCTGCAGCGGCAAGGCGACGAGCTTTGCTCCTTCCCTTGGCAATGCAGGGCATGCACACGCATGCAGATGCATGCACACCCCTGCACACACGTGCAGATGCATGCACACATGGCTGAGTGCTCGCTGGGCACAACGAGGGCCTTACACCAGAATAACTGGAGATTTAAGGCTGCTGGGGGGCATTTAGACACTTGGGCCCTATTTACCCACCCGGGGCTCGCCGTGCCCAGGCGGGTGCTGCCGCGGGTGGTGCCGGGGGTGCCAGGGCCGCCTTTCAGAGTCAGCACTTTCCGTTCCATGCACTGTTTGCTTTCCACGGCCGGCTGCCTCCCGCTGCGCTGAGGCCTCTGAACGCCATCCAACAGCAACTTTCCGGCTCCTCCAGCGGCCTTTCCCCCGCGCCGGCGAGCGCTGCTGTTCCCTGGCCTCGCTTGAAAGCTGGCCCTACAATGAGCTATTGTGCCAGGCTGCTCCGGAGGGGAGGCAGCGACCGGGGCCAAAACCCGGCTGCCGGGGGGGGCTGTGTGCCTGCCAGCACCCGGCTGCCTCGTGGGGAGCCCAGGGCCAGGGATGCTCCCCGAGATGCTGCATCCCTGGGGTGGGAGATGCTCCCCAAAACACTGCATCCCTGGGGCAGGGATACTCCCCAAAATGCTGCATCCCTGGGGTGAGGATGCTCCCCAAAATGCTGCATCCCTGGGGCAGGGATGCTCCCCAAAACACTGCATCCCTGGGGTGAAGATGCTCCCCAAAACGCTGCATCCCTGGGGTGAGGATGCTCCCCAAAACGCTGCATCCCTGGGGTGGGAGATGTTCCCCAAAATGCTGCATCCCTGGGATGGGAGATGTTCCCCAAAATGCTGCATCCCTGGGGTGAAGATGCTCCTCGAGATGCTGCATCCCCCTCTTGCCTGCAGCATCTTTCTGGGGTTTGGGGTGGGAGCAGGACACTCACAGCCCTGGCCATGCTAACCTGAGCTTATTTCTTCCTTAAGACAACACTGTCTTTGCAAGGGGGAAACTTGGGGTGTCCTAATACCCCCCAGCTTGAATTGCCCTTGAAGAGACCCGCTCCCTCCTACGCTGCACCCCCAGCCCAACTCTGTGCTGTTTCTCAGCTGCCTTCCTACACCCCCCTCTCCTTCCCATCCCCTTCTCCCCTCCCAGCATCCCAAACCCACCATCTCCCACCGCCCCTCCTGCCCGGGGTCATCCCTGGCCCCCTCCCTCCCATCTCCTCCAGCTCCGGCACCGTGGAAAAGGCATCGCAGGAACGGTGCCATGTATTTTCAGCTTCGATTAATGACATTTACCAGCTGGAAAGGACGAAGCAAAGCCAGAGCCATGCAACCCGTTGGCTCGGTGCAGACCACCAGCGTGCCCGCCGCAGACCACCGGCGAGCCCGGGGCCCCGAGCCCAAACCCAAGCAGGCCTGGGGCTCGCGGGGAGCTGGGTGCGAGTGGCTGCGTGGGCTGAGAGGGATGGAGGGGAGGGAAAAGTGCTGCTGAGCACAAACCCCAGCAGAGGAAGGATTCCTTTTGGAGGGGAAAAATCATCCTGCCAGGGACCAGGCCCTCCAAGGAAAATTAAAAATAAAAATCCCCACGATGGGGTTTGTCTTTGGGATTTTTATGTTTCTCCCCTTCCCCATCCCGGTTGCTCCTGCAAAAATCCCAGCTGCGGCTTTGTGCCAGTGATGGCACCGCTGCCCACGCGCCGGGGGCTCTGCTGGAAGGGGGCGAACCCTTTGCTACAGGAGCTCCAGAAATCAGGCAGGGGGATTTGGCAGCGGGAAGGGGTTTGCTGCCAGCCTGAGAGGGCAGGAGGGGTTGGCAGGTGTCCCACCGTGCAGGTTTAGGAGGCAGAAGCTGCGACTTGCGGAGCTGTTTGGACGTTTGGCCACTTTTGCCCTCTGTGCCTCAGTTTCCCCAAGTGCAAGCCCCTTTCCCAAGCCCTCCCTGCCTGGCTTAAAAGGACCACACGAGTGCTGGGGTCCCTGTTTGGGAGCGGGATGGGATGGCTGCTCCTGCCAGCCCCGCCACCGCCGCCTTGTTTTGCTGAAGCTTTTTTCCAATCACCCGTATACTCGGCCAGAATAAACCCAGCGCTGCAGAATAAACCCATGCCCGCCTCTCTGGCAGCCTTTCCCTGGCTGTACCCCAAATATCTCCCAGGAGGGTGGGATGGGGGTCACCGGGGGATGGTTTCTGGGGTTTTCATGGGGACCCCGGGCACAAAACCTGGGGGCTGGGACCCTCGGCGGGGGGCTGCAGGGATCGGGGTCCCGGGAGGGCGGTGGGATGCTCTGTCTGAGCAGCTCGGGGCACTTGCTTCCTATGAACAGCCTTTGCAAGTGGTTATATTTTTCCAAATACACCCACCTGGCTCCCCAAAATGCTTTTCTGGGAAGATGGGGGACGGCTGAGAGAGCAGAGGCATCAACACAGAGGATTACAAATTAACCTGGGTGATTTTGGACCTTAATGAGGTGCAAAAGCCAAACCCCGCTCTGCAGAGCATCGCTTCATCCGGCTTGGACCCATCCTGCTATTTCGGGGTCCGGCAGGCTCAGGGACACCTGAAATGGGGTCGGTGGCGGTGGCTGCACCTTGGTGAGGGCGAAGGCAAATTGAGGCACTGTGTCCCCCTGCAACTGCCCCACGCCCTGGGTGAAGGTGGCCCTTTTTGGCCTGGGCTGGAGGCGTTTCGCAGCCCTTGGTGTGAGCACCATCAGCATCTGTTTCCAATCCGCCTGCCAGCTTGTGCTCCTCTCCCCCCCGAGCCCTCCCAAACCCCCCGCTGCTCCGCACCCCCCCCAGTCTGGGCAAGCGGAAAGCCCTTGTCGGAGCAGAGCTCCCCGTAAATCACCGGGCTCTGCATCACCGAGGGCTCATTTTTCATCATGAAGGCACCAAAAAAAATAGCAAGCGGGGGAAATATCGCTCTCGGCACAGAAGTGGCACGGCCCAATTTCAGCTGTGGTGTGATTTTTCCACCATCCTTGGGCGACGCAGGGGAAAACCCCTTCGCTGGGGCAAAGCAATGGATCCACTCTGATTCATGCCCTTAAGTGTAAATCTAAATCCTACAGGCCCTTTCCCACTCCAATTTGGAAATCTCTGTCGCTGTTGACCTATTTAAAGGCAGTGCCAAGCTCTTGGCTGGGATGTGCCAAGGGGTTTAGATCCCACGGTGTCAAATCTGTTCTGGTTTCTCTGGGGTGCCAGCAGCTCCTGCAGTGATTTCAGCTACCCAGCGCCCGCCTGAGCCCCCCTGGGACTGCCAGCACCCATGGGTGCCTTTGCAAAGGGCATCTATGGGTGCTCTGTGCTGGCTGTGCAATTCAAAGTGGGTTCAGCACCTAAGGAAGCGCAACCCAGCTGATAATCTCAGATGTTATAGAAATGATGAGTTTTTGCAAGATTTTTTTTGCTGTATGAGATTTCGCTTGGTGCTGCCATGGGGTTTGCCAGGTTTTGGGAAGATCTGTCCTCAATTTTAATGTCCGTGCATCCTTGTCCCCCGATAAAATAAAGGATAAGAACCAAAAAAGAGTTCCTGGTCTCATGGCTCTGCCAATATATGAATCTGATTTTGGGGTGAATAAGCAAAAAGGGGAGTATGAACTAGGAGCAGCAAGGAAGATCCCCAGGGTGTGACAGCTTTTGGGCTCCAGCAGCCCCGATATTTACAGCCGGAGTGGGGGAGCTGCAAAATTGGCCGCAATTCAGGGCAGAGCAAGGAAAATGATTGGAATGAGGCTCTGGGAGCTTCATTTCTCTCCCTACGGGTACGAAAGGGCTTATCCAGCTCGCAGGCTCCCTCCCTCCGCGGGGAAGGGAAATTTGGCAGCGGAGGGCTGAGGGATCCAGAGGCAAAAACCAGGCAGAGAACAAATTGAAAGTGGAAATGAGGAAGACGTATTTAGCGGCGAGGTTCGTTAACCGCTGGAAGGGCTTGCTCATGACTGCTGTGGCTGAAATGGAGCCTGGGGGGCTCTTGTTTTGCTTTTTACCCCCCCCCAATATTTGGTCTAGCTCAAAGAAATGCATTCATGCCTTGGAGCAGAGGGCACAGCAGCTCCTCGTGGAGATCCCATCGGGCTGCCAAGGCGGAGGTGCTGACAACAAGCCTGGGATTTTCACATGAGTTTTGGGAGAGTTTTTGCAATCTTATTTCTAGCTGGAAACGTACCTCGGTGCCAATGGGAAGCTCATCCCTCACTGATCCCAACATTGCAATGTTGCAGCAGTAGCAAAATGGGATTTTGCATCTTTTCCTTCCCAACCACCCAGGGCTGCCCCAACCCAGCGCAAAGCCGGTGCCTGTCCCCAAAACCTCACAACCCGAACCCAAAATGATGGCTGCAACCAGACATGCAGGGAAAAAGCCAGAGTGATGAGGCTGCCTTTGCCTGGTCACGGTGAGTCAGTGGCAACGTCAAGACCAGCGAGGCCGTGTCAACTGCTTGCTCGCCCGCCAGCAAAGTGAAAAAAAAAAACCCAAGGCGAGCCCAACAACTCAACAAAAAGCCATTTGCAAGTCTTCTCAGGAAGAGCCACCCGGTGCACACGCAATGCGCTGGCAGGAAAACGCGATGCAACTTCCATAGGAGCATTCCTGACGGCGGCCTGGGGATCTGTGCAATCCTTCTCCGTTAAAATTAGCAACGAGGAATGTGCAATTCCTACCGGGATGGCTTATGGAAATGATAAACAGAAACAGAACAAATAAAGTTTTATGTGTGGATTTAGAAATCTCGGCAGCTGGAGCCTTCGATTCCCCCACCATGAGCATCGGGCTTGTAGGAGAGGGGGAAAAAAAATAGAGCGCAAGCTGCTTCCAGAAGTTGCACATTTTAGCTAAATTAGT
Source organism: Theristicus caerulescens (assembly GCA_020745775.1). Taxonomy (NCBI): domain Eukaryota; kingdom Metazoa; phylum Chordata; class Aves; order Pelecaniformes; family Threskiornithidae; genus Theristicus; species Theristicus caerulescens. The sequence goes on along the minus strand of CM036575.1, from coordinate 1,602,700 downwards.
TTAATAAACAATTTGGTTTGTGATTCAAACTTGCTTAACCACACAAGCAAAACTGATACAAATCAGTCGTAGGCTGGTATGCGCTCGCCAGCTGGATTTGCACGAATCTGCAAACTGGTCCTTGCTCCCCGTGTGCATGCGTGGAGATGACCCATGGCAGATAAGGGCTGGATTAGTTCAGGAAAGTGGATAGAAGAAGGATTTGAAGAATTCAGCCCCAAATCTCGCCTTGACCATGACCAAAATGAGGTGGCACAGGAGGGGCACCAGCACAGTGCAGATCCTCCAGCCCTGCGTTGCGTGAGGACCTGCATCCTTTTCTCTTTGCTCAACACATCCCTCCTGTACCCGGACAGTCTTTCAGCCTCATTGACAATTTTCTCAGACATTCTTTTTAAGCCGTAGAGATCTTCGTTTTGGGTTGCCGTAACTACAGAAATAAACACAGAAGTTTCTGGTGGTGGATAAAAATGGCTTGTGGTTTTTGACTGACCAACTTCTGTGCATTCAGCTTCCAGATGCTTCGAAGAGGATGGCTTTCCGGAGAGCGTTGATGACGTTGCCTGGGAAAAGCCGGGCTGTTTAAAGCCATTCACAGTGGGGTCCCAAAATGTAGGGCATGGTGTTAGGAGTAGGAGCTGATGGAGCTATGGAGAGGGGGGTCTAAGCTTAGCAACATGCATGAAGGTGCAACGGGAAAAAATGCTGGTGCCTTCCCACATGCACTTATGAACGATGGAGGTGGTCTGCAAGGGTTGATTTGTTCAAAAAGCACCTAGTAGATATGGTTCACATCCTAGCAGATATTAGAAGTGCTGACAAATGGGAACTCAGTTCTTGCTTTCCCTGTTTTCCCCCCAAAACACTGAGAGTCACTAAAGAAATACCCAGACTCAGTTGCCCTTTTGCTTTTCTTGCCATGCTCTGATGGCATGGAGAGGTCCAAGCCATGCATGTTCCCATTTCTGCTGGACAAACCCTCTCCATGAGCTTCATCTCACCCAACTGCAGCCACCAAAGTCGCTGGCACAGTCCCTGACTCATTCTTGAAGCCCCAACACAGGGATGTGATGGGTGGTAAGAGCAGAGCCTTGGGGGACTCCAGCCCTGCGTGTCCTGATGAAGAGTCCCATGGTGTCCTCCTGTGGATGAGATCCTAGCCACCAGCATTTTTGGGAACATCCCTTGGAAAACCAAGCAGGGAGGAGGCCAATAGATCTCCTTTGGGAAAAGCAAAGCCTGTAGCAGAAAAGCTGGTGGTAAATGAATGAAAGTCCAGCAAAGGAACTCGGAGCTGTGAAGATCTCAGCCCGCTAGCAGGGCTGCCTAACCTAAACCAGATTTCTGTAGGAAATAACTCTAGGACATTTCCACCACAAACTATGCACTGCTGCTGCTTGGATAAGTCCGTACACCGTCATCCCAGTCTATTTTTTCCCCATCTTCCCTTCCAAGCATTGTTCCAAGTCCAAAGATGCTGCTGCAGCCGGCTGGGTGCCCTGGGAAATAACTTTCCCACCACTTTCTCTCTCGCCATGAAGGACACGGGGGGAAGCAGACAAGAGGTCTCGCCGAAGTCAGCGGGAAGCACGCGGTTGTGCGTGCCGAAGTCAGCGGGAAGCACACGGTTGTGCGTGCGTGTGTTATTATTTAGCAGCATGGTTGGGAAGAGGCAAAGTTGGCTCTTCATCCCCATCACCAGCAGAGCAAAGCTGGGGTTGAGTTGGTTCCTCAGGCTCCATGCAGGAAAGCGTGGGGTGGGCTGGGAAGCGAGAAGCCTGGCTTGAAAGTCAGGATGGAGAAGACAATATCCATCTGCTTTCCAGGAAAGGAGGATGAACACAAGGGACCATGACCTCAAGAAGAGTTGAATGGGCCAACGCAGCCCCAGCTTGCTCTCCTCTTCCATGCCGGATGCTCGGAGGCGCAGGACATGTCTACCCTGCAGCCCCATGGCTCTGCCAGCTTCTTGGGTGCTTGAATTGCTGAATGAAAGGAAAGCCTGAAAAGGGTATAATTTGCATTCCTGGAAAAGGCAATAATCCCTCAAGATAGTTTTCTAGGTGAAGAATGGGATTTCTGATAAAGTGGTAGGTTTTTTTAAAAGATGTCTGCTTTCCATAGACATTCTGGGATTGACATTACAAAAGAGGGGAAGGAATCAACAGAGACTTACACAGAAATACTCATTGTGTGGGAGTAAACTGGGTAGAGTTTGACTTTTAGCTGAAAAATAACAATTTTCTAGGGGTGGAGAGGAACCAAATTAAATCAAAACATGTTTTGACCAGCTCTCCAAAAAATCCCAGCATCTTTCTCTCCCAAAGGCTCCCGGGTACTGGAGTCTGTAACCCAAGCAGCTTTCCCAGCATGGCACAGGGGCTCTTTCTTCCATCCTTTCCACACCTTGTAGCCCTTTCTGCCTGCAAAAGCAAGCCCCAGTCTTGCTTTGAGAACCGTAGCCCTACAATGAGATGATTTCAAAAGCTTAGAAATAGCTGACCATGGGCAGGTATGAAGAGCTGCATCTTCTGAGGTGAAGCTGATAATGCAACGTTGATAAGATTGATGTGAGAGAGAAGTTACCCATCACCAGCAGGCAGAGGGATAAGCAGGTAAAGCAGTTAAAGGTTGGCTGGGAAAGTAAATCAGATATTATTTGATTGCTGGCATCTCCCCCAGGTCTGTAAGCAATGCTGTGCCGATATTTTGGGCGGCAGAAATCTCTGTCTCCAAAGACAGCCCAGCCCTGAGGATCCTTTTGGAAGGAGCAGGGGACGGAGGTGAAAATAGAAAATGTTCAGAAAAAAATCACAGTCGATGGGATTTTTAAAGGGTTTGCAATCCAGTGCAATGGTTGTTGGAGGTCAGCGCTGGTGGCTGCAGTTTTTGGTGGCCATCCAAGGCTTTGGAGGCAACCGAGAGGGATGGATACCTCCATCTGCCTGGGTGGAGAGAGGTGGCCCAACCAACCTGCCGAGGTCTTGCTGGTGATGGCAATGCCACCGATGTATCCTGAATAATTCATGCCCTTCCAAGGCCACCTGTTTTTCTGGGCAGGGAGAAGTCTTGTTTCCAGGAGCTGGAAACGGGACAAAGCCATGGGGTTTCAAGGCATTTGGGGGTTTTCCCCCTGTAGGTCCAGGCTGGCCGGTGTGAGGGCAGCAGGAATTAACTCTCCAAGCATCTATCGGCCCCTCAACAGCAGCTGCCTTGGCCTGAAGCCCAGGAAAGGATTTATACCGTCAAGAGCAAAAGGATAAACTTCACCTCTGCATCGCTGACAGCTAAAGCTACCTGGAAGAGGAAACTCTATTTTTTAATGTGGCGTTATTTGAACATCTGTTGGAGAAGGAGTTTGGGGAGCCTGGGCTTTTCCTCCTGGGGCTGATCCAATTAACCCAGCGTGGGGAAAGCTTTACGAGTGCTCCTGGGATTGCCATGGTCCCTCTGGGAGAGGGGAATGTGGGGTTTAATCCTCCCAGGGGAGGTGTGGCTTCACCTCTGAAGCCCAACCACAGGAGCATGGGGACTCCTAACCTTGAGCTTGGTGTGCGTGGACTGGACGGGGTTGCTTTCATCCCATGGCCCTGAAGATCTTCCCAGCTTTCCTGATTCTTCCTAAAATTCCCCCATCATTTAGGATTTGGGAGTAACCAGCTCTGGTCTTTGCAATTTGAACTAAGTAAAGCAAATAAAACTGTAAGGAATAAAGTAAAATTGACTTTAGTGATCATTTTGATAGGGAAGGGATTGAAGTTAGCTGAAAATTGCTGGGGGTGAGGAAGATGCTGGTCCTGGAGGTGGCTTTCTGGATGTCCCCAGGACTTTATCTGCAGCCAGGGAAGCAGGAATACTGCTTTGATCTGCTTCATTTCACGACTGCCATTGCCGCTCACTCCCATTCCTCCCCGTATTGCACCACTGGGTTTCCCACGGAAGAAGCCGGGACCTGAGCACGAAGAAATCGTCTGCAGAGAGCAGGGAAAGCGGGGGGTACCCCGGCAGCTGCCGGGACTCGGGGTGCCCTGCCTCGCTGCCCTGCTCCCACCCTCCCGGGGAGCCGACTTCAAAATGCCGGCCGGTAACGTGAACCCGGCTGCCCTGTAGGAATGAAGGGTTTTACCAGAGCTGGTACCAAAAATTCCCCGAGTCCCTGAGCAGTGTGTAAGCCCTGGGAGTCTAAACATGTTCCCTGGCATTAATCACTGGTAATAGAAACCAGAGCTGGCTCTTGTCCCCGCTGAGTCAATGCAACCCTTGACAACGCGTTGGGAAATACGCACGCAGGCTGAGAACGGGGCATGAAAGAAATTCCAGGCAGGGCTTTTTTTTTTTTTTTTAAGTGGAATTTCGAAATTGGAAAAACATAAAGGGAGTAAAAATAGAAACAACAACAGCAGAAACCTCAGCGATCTGCTGGCCCTGAACCTCCCTCCTCTTCTTCTACCTCCCTCCTCTACCTCCCTGACCGTCTCTTCCCACTCCCTACACAAAGTTTAGCTGAGCTGGGGGGAGCAGGTAGGACCTTGAGGCAGAGAAAAGCCTCCTGTGATCCACCTCACAAGTGGTTTCGTGGCACCCTGGAGCAGAGGGTGTCGAGGTGGCATCAGAGCCACACCATCCCGTGAAACCTCCATGAGTCCCACTGTGATTTCAGGTGCCACCGCTTGATGTTAAAATATCCTATCCCAACCCAACCATTTTGCCATGAGGAGCAGAGATGTCACCCAGAGGATCAGGTCTAAATCTTTGTTCCTGACCCTTCTCTATCCCTGGGCATCTCATATTCGGATCCTTCCCCCTTCTCCAGCTGTATTATATGGGATGAGCTCAGCAAAGATTGCTGCGAGATTAATTGCAGTCGCAGGGACCATACAAGCACTTAGGAGAGATGGACTCTTGAAACACTTAATGAGGTTTCACTGAAATGGCAGCTAAATGAAGGAAGCGATTGATAGAGGCTCCTGATGGGGAGATAAATCTCTCCACAACTTTATCGGATGGTGTCAAAAAGCATAAGGATTATTTTTGCGTCAGCATCCATAAGCATCTGGAGTCACTGGGGTGTTTTGGAGCATCAGGGCTTGATGTCCACACAAAGAAAATTGCAATCAGGAAAAAAACCCACCCCAAACCCCCTAAACAACCATCCTCCCTCACTGCAGATTTTCCCACCAGCTGAAAACTTGGATGTTTTATAGAAATGTTAAAAATGTGATGACAATCCCAGCCCCTGCTGCAGCCTCATGCTGATCCCTGGGGGGATGCTGAACTCCAAGCATCTTGAAACCCCCCACCCCGGTCCGTTGTCTCATAGGAGTTATCCCTCTAGCAGGGGTTTCGATGCCTAGCGGGACTGGTTTCTCTTTCTCTCTGAATTCCTGCTGGTTTGATGCTGGTCCGATGGAGGGAATGTCATGCCTGGGGACGGCACATGGAAATATTCCTTTCAACATTGTTTTTTTTGGCAAAGCTCACCTAGGCATGAAGTTTTAGCATCTCCCTAAGATAAGCAGGGAAACTGAGGCACGCACCCAAGGGCAGGAGTTGGCAGCAAGTGCCTATATCCCCCAGTGATGCTCCTGGGGGAAAAGGGAAGCTGAGATTGCTCTCTCCTTTTTATCTTCAGCATCTTCCCCCATTTCCCAAAAATATGAAGAAAAGAGAGTGAAAATTAGCTATTTTATAAAAACTTCTTTCTTAAAGGCTCCGTTGAAAGCGCCGTAAGAATAACATCACGTATTTGCATTGTGGTAGCACCTAAGAGCCTCTCCGAGGGAAGGGGTCATGTTTATCTGTGATCTGTGAGAAAAAATGGGGCAAAAACCGATGGTTCCTGCCCACGCACTGTGGCGTTGAAAGAGATACTCCGTCCCAGATGGATGCAATTAGGGGGAAGGCAGCAAGAAAAAATATTACGCAGGTGCTGTGGGACGTTTCTGGAAACTTCAGACGCTGCTTTTCCCAATGCTTGAAATCCCACTCCTATTTACTGAATTATTGCTGTTTTCCTGCGTGCGCAGCCCGGTCCCAGAGGCTTTAGGAAACACTTGGATGGTGCTGGAGGGTGTTTTACCTTTTTGCCTTTTTCCTTTTGCTGCTTTTCCCAATTTTATGCCCACCTACATCCCGAAAACATGGTTCTCGCAGGCTCACCACTCTCTGCAACCATGTTGGAAGGGCTGGCTCTTGGCACAGGTTACTCTTCACCGTGGGACTTGTGGCTTTGAAATAAGCCCTTTTTTTGCTCCGATTATCCTACCCGGATAAAAAACCCCAAGTTTTTCCAAGGAAAGCACTGCGGGGAGGCTCCTCGCTGCCGGCCGGTCGCTGCCGGCCGTGAGAACTTGGGCTTTTAGGAGGGATTTTGGCGACTGGGTTTGTTTGATTTATTTATTTTTCCTCTGGCAGAGAGAAAGGGGATGCAAACAGATTTGGGCAGCACAGCGGAGGGTGGCATTGCTCTGGGTGGAGGGTATTGCACGTGTCTGCAGGGAGCCAGGCAGCGGCCTTTATTTTGGGTAGGATTGCATGAAAGCTTCCCTGAAATGCCCCGTACAATCCCCAGGATGTGAAGGGGAGGGCAACCCCCGTCCCTGCTCTGTGCCTCAGTTTCCTCATCTTAAAAATGATATTGAAAAGCACTTCTCTGTGGTTTTTTTTGGCTGAAGGGATCCTCAGGCTCTGAATTTTAGCTCTAGGACATGGAGCTGAACAGCACCAGTGGAGAAGATGGACAAATGGGAAAAGAGGCCCCAAAACTGGGGGAAAGTCCTGTTTCCATTGCCATGCAAACAGCACGGAGAATTCCCGATGGCACCACTTTTGCAGGGACAGGAGGAGCCAGTTTTTCTGCCTCCTGGTATTTTTAGCAGCTGCTGCCCCTGGGCAGCTCGTCCTAATCAGTTAGCCGCCATCTCATGTTAAGAAATTTCGGTGACAATGCATCTTACGTGGGGTCGTTTCCTCCAGGGCAAGCTTCTGCTGGCCACTGCAACACTGCGAGCTTCTGTTTAACATCTGGTCCTACTTCTCCCGTGGCCTTTTGGGTCACCGGCTCTGCCCAGCACATCTCCCCTTTCACCCTGGCTCGCTGGATGGGGACGGAGAGGGAGCATCGTTCCCTCCCCATCTCCCGCTGTCGCTGCCTCCAACGCCCCCGTGATGAGTTTTGGCATCTGGATGTGTTCCTTGCCCCCGTACGAGGTCATTCGTGCAGGTCACATTTAGTGGCACTGGCCTTTGACCCATTGCTCCCAAAGAAAGCAGCTTTCCCCATCAGATAACTCTGTGTTAGTGGGGCATCATCGCTCCAGCACGGTGCAGTGCATCACTGAGCCTGATGTTGTATGAGCATGCTGTCTGCCTGGCATCCACCTTTCCACCCAGAATTTTGAGTCCAGCAACCAAATTTATCATGAGAATAGAGATGCTGGGCTGCAGCACAAGCTCAACCCCTTACTGGACACCAGAGAATCTCCACTGCAGCTTCCATGAGCCTGTCGGAAACTCTGTGGTTCCTGCCTGGTAAAATTAAGGGTTTGGCTCCCTACCAAAAGTGATCAGCTTTCCTCTTTCCAATAAAATGGCTTCAGTAATGACACGAGGAACTACAGTCCTCAGGAGCCGTGGAGATGGAGGTTCAGCAGCAAAGTTTGTGGCCCTGGAGCCTTGGTTTTTTACATGAAACCCCACCAAAACAGCAGTAAAATTTCTTCCCTGCGAGTTTTATATGACAGTGTCTCACCTGGGCAAAACATCACCCTTGCCAGTGTGTGGACTTGGCCTCCTGACTTATTCAGGTATCACCTGGTCGGGACGGGAACGTCCCCACAGCCACCTCTGTGCTTGGGCAGGAGGATGGGGCATCCCTGGGAAATCAAGCGCGTGGTTTTAATTTTCCTCTCAATCCATAGAGAAAAGGAAAGCAAGAAGATTTATGGCCTCCCTTCTCCTCCTCCAGGTTTATAAATAGCGTTTATCAGGTGCTGGGCACATGGTGGCTTTTGGGAGAACGGCAGAGAGGGATCAAAAGCAACGTTGGGTTCCTCCTCCTCTCCCCTTTCAACATGTCTAATCTCTGCTCCCATCTATAAATGGCCACATTAACCTCTCCAGTTCAAACTGGAGATTTGCTGGGGGGATTTCGTCGCCTGAAACCCTTGAAACCAGCCCCCGGCTTCTGTGCACCAGCCCCAACTCCCCATGGCTTTGAAGTTTGCCCTGGGAAGTTCAGGTTATTGCACTGATAGGGGGGAGAGGGAGAAGATCCAGGGGTCCATGAGAGGGGACCCTACTTCCACGGGCACTTTGTGGTGCTCAAACCATTAAAAGGATCATTGGGGTGAAGGAAGGCAGCTTGAAGAAGAAAAAAAAACCACCCCAAAAAATAAAACCTGAGAGGATGGTTGCATATTGTCATTGTGCAGAAGTGGGTCAATAAGTGGGTTGTCCATAACTTTGGTTTTTTGCCATTATTTTTCACTTAAGACAGTGATTTATATTTTTTATAGTGCCATTTTCCTGAAAATGTGGGTTTTTTTAAGTTTGAAAATTTTTTCTTCTAAAAGAAAAGTTCAATTTAAAAACAAAAAGGTGAACTGCACTCACAACCAACCGCTCCACAAAAGGAAAAGAAACAGATGAAAAAGGCCGAGGTGGCAGAGAGGGGAAAAGGGTTTTAATAAAGAAAGGAAAATAATTTCTACATTTTTTCCTCTTTTGCCTGAATTTCTGCAAGTGTGTCCTTAATGATGGCAGCCAGCCTCCTTGGGATGCTGGGAGGGTAACACTTGGCTTTACCAAAGAGCTATTAAACTGAATTACCAGGAAAGGGAAAAGCAGATTTTTGATACCAAGAAGTAAGAGCCTCTAAGGATACTTTATAGAAAGAAAATAACAGCTTTAGAACCTATAGAGCTCAGTTTCTAAATCACCCTTCTCGCTAGAGCTCCGGCTTTGAAACACCACCATGTTTAATCGGAAACACTCAGGGTCTCCGGGCCAAGACAATCTCCAGCTGAGATGCCCCCATTTGCTGAAGCCATCACCGCAAATCTCAACACGCCTCCCTAAAACTGCAACCCCGTGTCGAGAAGAAAGTACCCAAAAATCCTCATCAGGAGAAGTCATGGGCTGCCCCTGGAAGGTGTCGTGCAAGAAGAACACCCGGCGATGGTTTTCCGTCAAACTTTTTAGTGCTTTTTAGGGAAAAGGAAGTTTTTTCCCAAGCGGCGTCAGTGCAAGGCTGGAGCTGTACAAGCCATGGCACAGAAACCACGAGCATTTATCTTTCCCTGCTCTGAGGCAATTATCACACGATCGTTATCTCCCACCGTTAAAAGGAGTTGGTGCAAACACAGCGCAGGGGCTAATCCTCATCCCTTCCCATAGCAGAGCACCCAGGGGCACCCCAACCCAACCAAAGATAATGAACCCAACCAAAGATAACATTTTCCCATGGGAATACGGCTTCCAGAAGGGTTGATGGTAAAGTTGTGCCGGGATTAACCTTTTCAGACCCCTCTCTGATTTTGGAAAGTAACAAATAGATGAGAGAAGTTTTCCAGCACTTGATGATTCAAATCTCCTTCCCCTTCCACTTACAAAGGTTTTGTTTTGGTTTTTTTTTTTTTCAGATGCCTTTACCGGTTTCAGCGTAGCTTTGCATCAGAGGAGCTGTAAATGGAGGATTAAAAATCTTCAGTAAACAATGCTGCTCGACACACATTTGGAGCAGATTTCCAGGTGATATAACTCCACGAACGTCAGCAGGAATGGACATGAGGCTGGAAAATCGTTGTCAACAGAATTGCAAAACAACCAGCTGCTGGCTTAAAGTTGCTCTCTTAAAGCAAAATGATGAAACAATGGCTTTTTAACTGATTACTGCATTTTAAATGTGTTTTTTAAATGCTTTTTTGCCCAAGTGCTGGAGTCCTGTGTCTGACCCATCTTGGCAGCCCTCCCTTGCAGGCCCCATGCTCTTGGCTGACATGTAATGTTGATTTTGATGGGCATGGGGCATCTTTCGAGCTAGCAAATAAATGAATCACAGACTTTCCACTGCTGCTGTGTGCCCAGGGAAAACAGGCTTCGTACACCCATTGAGGAGTCGGGCTTTCCAGCCCCTCTCAGAGGTGACCTTCTGGCCAGTTGGATTTAAGGGATTTGAGCCCACTTGCATGACTCTCCCTAACTCCCATGGCCTTTGCATCTGCCGTTTTGCACAGTGTATTCCATATTTAGTTTAGACGTTTTCCAGACTGACATTATCTCCTGGGGCTGGCCATTCCCACCATTACGGGTGCCCCTGTCCAACCAGGGCAGCTCTGCATTCCTGCGGTGAAAGCAGTAGCTGAACCCTGCTACCAAACCCAACCATCCAAAGCACAGGGGAAGAGCTCGGCCATGTGTTTGACATCACCTCAGTGGGCGACATGAGCCAGCAGATGCCGAATAAAAACTCCAGTGAGCAGTTTCAGTCCTGTCCATCTGTCTAAGAGGTCCAAGGCATCCTCGCCAACAGCTTTGGGCTGTGCAATCTCAGGCCATCGCCCCCGACAAGCTCCTTTGAACTCCAACCCGCTGGGCCACCGTGGCCACGAGCGAGCGTTGTTTGAACATGGTTTTAATCTGGTTAGATATATTTAATGCACTGACATGTCTTAAACTGGCGGAGATCTAAGCCCTGCCTGGCAGGTGTGACGGAAAGCAGATGCCGTCTTCGTTGGCTCTCTGGCTTTAGAGGTCCTGGTGGGAAAAGCGTGATCAGAAGCACTTGCCCGGATGTTTTGTGGTGTGCGAGCATCCACCAAAGCTGGGTGAGGTGAGGGGAGAAGGTGAAAAAACACAGAAAGTGGAAAGGAAGCAAAGGAAGGTAAACAGAAAAGGGCACAGAAAGACGAGATGATGGGGACGAGGCACCAGGAGAAAGCACCAGCTACTCAAGCAAAGACGAGGGCAGTGGAGCTGGTACTTTCCTGCCGACTTCTTGGTGAGAGCAAACGTTTTCAAAAGAAATTGGTATTTTCTTGCTCTTCCCTGTTTATCTTCAAAAAATGACGCATTTCCAGCAAAACCCAAAGCCAAACTCTTTTCTCATGGAGTGTGTATTGTAAACGGTGCAACTTTTAGGATAATTCTTCTTTAACCTGAGCATCCTCATTTTTTTAAGTCAAAAAGTAATCTTACAAAAACGTGGTTTAGGTAAATGGAAAACACCATGGAAAGGGTTGTATATTCTGCATAATTTACTGTGTTGCCAGTTTTTATTGCCTTCCAGGATAGACTATGGAACCGGGGAGCTCTACTGCCTATTTCCACCCCGGCTCTCTCCAGCCCCAGTGAATTAGTGCTGATTTATCCCGGCAGGAGACCCGGATTGTGGCCTGGAAATGGGGGAAGGAGCAGGTCTGGCCCCTGCAAAGGTGAGCAAGGAAAATCTCAGCTCCTTTTTCTGACACTCCCACAGCTGCAGTTGTCTCTGCACAAAGTCTGTGTGATCTATTAAACATCTCAAATAAGGATTTAATTTAGTTTTAATAAGACAGTTTGGGAGATGTTAATTAAATTGAGTTATTAAAAACATATGGGCTGGACTTGGCTAATACATTTCCTTTTTTTATTAAGTCCATTAAAAAATAAGAGAAGATGTAAGGGGGGAGGGAAGCTGTCTTTAGATGCAGAAACTCATTCAAAAGGCTTCTTTTTCCTTTGCCGAATTAAACATGTTTCAAGCATAGCAAGAGATGAATAAATAAAAAAAAACAACCAGGTGAACTTGAATCCTGCCAGGCTCAGCAAGACTTGGCTTAAGGATGAAGCCAAAATGATGAATCCCCTCAAACCTAAGTGTCCAACGAGTCTCTGCACACTCAAACCCAGAATTTCCTTGCATCTCCATCCCTGCTGCTGCACGCTGCTGGATTATCGATGGTAGCGATGCTGGAGTGATGCAGCTGCGCATCACTTCCATCCACCGCGTTATGCTCCAGCCGGGAAAATTGCAGCAACGCACCTTTTTATCATCTCATGTAATCGGATTTTTCCTACCTCTGGCAAAAATGCTGCTGGGAATCTCTTTAGTTGAAGGGATTGTCAGGGTGATTTGGTTAAGCTGAAGAAAAACTCCCACGTGCTTTAAAAATGACAAATATTTTATTAGCTGGAAGTGTAACCAGCCATAATTAGCTTAGCAGTCCTGAGTTAATATATTTATAAGCTTTAGAGGATACAATGCACTGGTGAGACAATCTGAACTGACCTGTGCAAGAAATTTATCCTGTAGTTCCCAAATTAACCTATTCTTTACGTCTGGGCTACGTATATACAACTCCTGGAGAGGCATGTGGTCCTGCCCCAAGGGCTGCAGAGGATGGGGAACCCACCGAGGCTTTATCCCAGCTTTGTCCAACCTGTGGGGCAATTCGGGGCATGGCATTAGCCCACTTTACTCCTTAATTCTCTGGATTATTGTCTTTTTTCCAAAGCACCTTTTGCTGTTATTAACGATATGTCAATATTGGCAGGTCACGTCTCCCAGCTGCAGGTGAGGCTTGGCAGACACATGGCCCTTCTACACCTTTTTCTTCTCAGCATGTGGATGGAAAGGGTTTAACACCACCGGGCAAAAATCTTAGGGACCTGATTGTATTCACCAAACCTTTGAAGTGCACTGGAAAACAAAAGAAAACACTGGAAAACAAAACAAGACAACCTTCTCTCCATGCCTGTCCCCCTCAAAGAGCTTTGCAATGGATTTCTAACGGCTTGCGGTGCAGAGGCACCCTTCTGCTGCCTCTGTTGTTATGAAGATTTAGATGTTAAATGCCAGAATGGCATTAAAAAAGCGTATTTATTATATGCATCCCGTGTGCCATGCAGGCATTCACTGAGCCAGGGGGGAAAAGATCATTAATCGCAACTGAATTGCTGGGGAAACTGAGGCAGGAATGAGGGCAAGCTCTTTGCAGGGTGCTTCTCCACGCTTGGTGGCATTGCAGTGGTGCTGGTGTGAGGACATTAATGAATATTTTTTGGATGTGTCCCCGAGTAAGCTGGATTTAAGCTAAACATCTCCAGAGCCAGGTTTTGGAGGGGGTTATTGGATTTCAGTTGGCATCTGCCACAGGTTCTCCAGGTCTGGGATTTCCTCCGACGTTTCTTACCATACCCATGCTGAAGCCATCTCTTCCCTGCAGAAGAAAAGCCACCTTTGCAAGCGCTGCAGCACTATCGTAAGCATCTATGATGTTGTATTAAACATAAATATATGATCTTATGTAGCAGAAATTTCAAGGTCAAGGGCGGGGGAGGATGGGGCCGGGTTGACGTGCCTTGCAAAGCCTTTGCTCTCTGCTACGCCGTGGTGAAGACCACAGAGACAGCAGCGTCTCAGTGGCATGAATGAGAGCACAGTGTGGTTAGGCATGAGCCAAAGTGCTTTGAAAGCCTACCTATATTCGGAAAAAAAACCCCAACCAGCCTGTCTCTGGTGAAAGCCACCAGCCTGGACCAGATACACAGAATTAAAGTGGATTTCTGAAATCAATTTGGAAGATTAGGCAGGTTTTTCAGGCCACAAAGTCTCACTATTTCTCTTGTAACACCTTGCCTCAGTTTCCCCATCTGTAAAATGGGTGGGTTTACGTGGGCAGTGTCACATCGTGTGGACTCCATGAATCCAGCTGTGGCCTGGGGACATTTTTTAGGTCTCATGCCATCTCCTTCCTTCCAGCCTGCCTGCACAACAAAGCAGCCTGTGTCCTCTCCCCCCCCAGCCCTACGCTGGGGCCTGGGCTCTGATAAAAACTGCTGAGTTTACAAACAGGGAGGCTCTGGTTTCCTGAGTCACAGCAGCAAGGCGAGGGGAACGCGTGGGAGGCTGCGACGTGGCTTTGTGCAGACGCCAGCTTGGGATGTGCAGCGAGATGGACCTGGGAGATGCAGCAGCTCCAAGGGCTTTGAGTGATCCAAAAGGAATTGAATCCCATGGGTGCTATGGCCGTAGAGCTGAGATTTATTTCTTCTTCATCTCAGGAAAGGCTGGGGGAAAATGAAACCTGAGTGCCCCAGCAGTTTTCTCCCCAGGTAGCCCAAACCCTGCTTGCTCAGTGTGGTGAGGCTGTGGCATGTGGGACCACCTCCATTCAACAGCCTCGGTGGTTACAAAGCACTTTGAAACTACTCCAATAGTTTCAGGGCACTGATTTCGGAGCCGTGTCCCCGTGTCCCCATGGGGTCCAGGGCATTAGCCCTGCACAGACGTCTCAACCAAGCAAGATGGATCCCACCTTTAGCAAATAAGCACAAATGTGCACCTCACTGAGCGGTTGTCCACCCTTTCATCTAGATGACCAGGAGATAAAGAAACCCACAACTCGGAGTGTTTCTTTTTAATGACCTGAATATAAATAAAGGGAAATTCCACTTCCCGTAGCTACCACTAACCAGTCAGTAAAAGAAAGAGCTTTTCCTTTCCAATCACTTTATTTCAGATGTTTTTAGATGTTCAGTATGAACCCAGCTGGGCTTGATGTCCCGTGGTGCACGAAGGCTTTGGGAAGTCTTCTCTGGACATGGAGGAACTGTGGGTTTTTTCGATTACACCATCAATGTGTGACCCTGTTCTCTCTCTTTCTGCTTCTCCTTATTGATTAGAGATGGAGTTTATCTCCCCTGACTGTAGGCTTCAGATCTAGGTAGGAACTATATTTTTCCTCCAAATAAGGGAAAGAGCAGAAAGTGATGGGGGCATCTCCACAGACCTCATCAGCAGCACCAGGAGCATCGATGCAGCTGGGGACTTGTGTAGGGACTCAACTAGGAAAGTCCAAAGAGAGAATTAACGCAGGGAGAAAATACTTGGTGTAAACCCATGGCAGCTCTTTCAGAAGCATCCTGGCTACCATCTGGAAGGAAGGTGGATCTCCAACCTCAACTACATCAGCTGTAATTTCCCTGTTCATTTGAGGTGGGTCACCAGCACCATCCTTTCTTTTTGTCCTGAAAAAATACACCTCTGCCTGCTGTAAAATCCCGTATCACATAACCCCCATGTTCCTTGATGCACAATTTCTTTCACCAAAAAGTACCACCCTGCTTGCAAGATATCGCTTTCCTTCCCCAGCTGCTGCTTGTTTGCAGGAGGACTTTCAGGGGGATGAAGGTGATGCAGGATGGGATTTATGCTGGCAAATGGATGCACGGTGCTAAGGCAAAGCTCATTTTGCACTGACTGAAGCAGGTCTAGCAGATGAGTAAATAGTCACAGCACTGAGAAACCTCAGCCTACGCTGGCAGCAGGACCTTCCTCCTGCCCAGACGTGGGGGGGATGCTTTGGATCTGGTTCGCCAGCTCCACCTCGGAGGTGGTGACATCCAGACGCGGGCTTTCCGTGGAAAATGCATACGCTATTTTGCTTTAGAATTAAAATAAAATTCAAAATGAAAACAAAAGTCTATTTTTTAAATTTTTCTCATGAGATCTAGTTTTGCCAAAACCAACACATTCAAAATCATACCAGGAGCTGCTTCGGTCCCGTCCCTACCAGCGATCGGTGAAACCTATGGAGCGCATGTGTGAGCCTTCAGCTGGGTTTCCATCGCGTTACCGTCCTCAGCAAAGGAAATTCGGTTTCCTTGCAAAGGCCAGCTCTGATGAACGCCCTCGTGATGTGGTGACATCTCTACTGACTCCCTTACAGGGGATTATTCCTGTTATCCATCCCTCTCCCCTGCCCCAAACCCCACAAATAGTGATAGCAATAACCTAATAAATAAGAAAGCACAGGAGATTTTATTTTGGTATTAAATATTGATTAATGGGGGCTCTATGGAATTTTTATTTTGTTTTTTTCCAATTTTTTTGTGAAAAAATCAATGTTTGCAGGTGGCTGCTCCCTCCTGCAGATGAGCCCACCAGCAGCCTGGCCAAGCAGGCAGCCCAGCACTGAAAAACCCAAAAACCTTGGGCTGGGCTCCGGGGTAGGAAACATCTGGAAATATATTTGCCTTGCCTGTCACAGCCAGATAAAGAATAAGTGTTAAGTGACAGCCATGGGCTCTGCACATCTGAGAGCCCAGCCGGGCCTCCAGGTGGGATTTCAGGGGGTAACTCTCCATCCACGGGTCAGGACCGGGAAAAAAACCACAAATATTGGAGTTTCATGAGCCACGACAGTGGGACCGGGGGCTGACGCAATGCTATTGTTCGCACGCCGCTGTTTGCACATCGGAGGGGGAAAAAACGACTCGTGTTCCTCCAGCGATGAGTAGATGCGGGGACTGACGTCCCCACCTGGACCCAGAGGTTGAGGGCTGGGGAACCGGCAGCAAAGATAATTATTTATACAGTGTTTGACTAATGAATGGCTTTGAACAGGGGTTTCCTGGAGCGCTCGCTCCACCCAGCTTTTGCAAGGCTTAGATTAACGCTGGGAGGGTTATTGTTTGGATTTGTTTAATTCCCGCTGCTGGGACTGCACCAGGGAGTTTTGGGCAGTGGGAGGGGACCATGCTAGCGAGGATGTTGGATGGGGGATGGAGTTTGGCCCTGTGGGTAAATTTTACAAACGATGGGGTTAGTAACATCTCTGTTTAGGTAAAAAAAAGTGGAAAAAATGGGGATAAATCATCCCCCTGTGCAGCACAGAGAGGATGATGGCAGGAATGGGCCACCCTTCTGCCCAACCTGCTGATCACAACCTATTCAGAGCAAACCCAAGGGTTGGTTTTCCTCCTTTTTGCAATTTTACCCTCTTTCTGGCATGAGCAAAATGCGTTTTCCCTATGCCTTGGCTCTCTGCTGGGACAGCATCATGGTGCTGGCTGGGGAACCCTCACACTCAAGCAAAAGCAACTGAAATTGGGATTGGGTGCTCACATTTTCTTGACACACCTTTTCTCATTAAACATCAAGTTATTTTTTTCAGCCTGAAAAGTATCCCTCCAGCAGAGAGAAGGCCAAACCCTGTCCTGTTTTTGCCCAGCTCTGTCGCAGAGGTCGCTGGCAGGGGGGGAAATGCCTGCGAGCTCTCGGCAACACCCGCGCCCCAGCGAAGGTCCTTTGCCAGCGTTGTTAATTTACCTCCCCGAACAATAAAACGTATTCGGGCAAAAGGTCTCTCTTGTTGTAATAAACTGTTTCACACATGATACCGGGGCAGACTGTAGATTTTTTTTTCCTTTTCCTAATACAGCACACATACAAGACTTGCCTGCATCAAGGCATGGCCATGGTCATGGACCACTGGGCTACAACCTTCTACCTGCTCTAGGAGAGAAGAAAAAGCCCATTTTGGGTCCTAATCTCAGCCTGGATGTTGTTTTGGGGTTACACAGCATTTCAGGGAGGTAAAAGGACTTGGGATAGCCCCGATCTTATTGCTCAATGCAAAACACACCTGTTGTGGAGGAAGCAATGAATGCAGAGAGGGTTTGATCGGACAAACAACGCGGGAGCTGCTCTCCCACTGACAGCACCCATTTTTCCTCTGCAATGGGTGAACAGTCATAGGACAAACCCATCGGGGATTGCAAACTGGTGGCGTGCATGACCCATTTGTAATAGCGATAGGATGTCTTACAACGCATCCTGGCTCAACCCATCTTTTCCCAAATTTCGGGGGCCTTATGGATTTGCTGGACCCATCTCAAGCCGCTGTCCCTCTCTCAGCTGGAAGGATAAATAGGATTTTACGGAGGCCTCTGAGGAGTGGCTGGGACTGGCTCCTCCCGAGCCCCGTAAACAGGAAAGTGAGGAAGCGAGGAGTCGAGCCCCGGCTCATCCAGGACGCAGGGTGCGCGCCGGGGCTGCCGGCACACAATGCCGTGCCGGAAAGGGGGGTTATAAATACCCGGGGTCAGGGCCGGGCTCCGGCGAACAATAGGGAGAGGGAGGATGGAAAAGGCCAGCGAGGACGAGCCGCTTGCGCCGCAGGGCCAAGGCCACCACGCCGGGTGGTAACACAGCGACGCAGCTTGGCTCCCAGGGGTGTTGGGGGTGCAATCGGCCCCTGCGGGGTGGTGGGTGTTGTGGGGTGTTGGGTGTTCCCTGAGCCACACGGTGACCCCCCATCAGCAGAGTTGTGCTGGTTTCTTAGGGTAGTTTGGTGTGGGCTAGATTCTGGGGGTTTTGTGTTGGCAATTGGAGGTCCCTGTTGCCGGCTCTGGGGTTTCCACTCCCCAAAAAGGGGTGCATGTACCTCTGTGGATGCTGGTTTGCCGTGGTGGGGGTGGCAGGGGACACAGCACCCAGTTGATGTTGGATGGGGTGGTTTAAGATACCACCATAGTTTCACGCTGAGACAGTCTGGAGAGGAGGGGTCACACCCACACCTCCTGCTCCACACCAAGGCTTGCAGGACTTTGCAAGGACACCCTAAATCTAGCCAGGACCTTACATCAATGCAATTTTAAATAAAGATGTTTGGTAATGAGGGAGCTGCTCATGAATGATGTGGGTGTCTTAGGTTGCTCTTCCAGAGCTGGCTGGAGGCAGGCAGGCTTTCCCACCCTGCTCCAGCATCTCATGGGGTTATCTGTGCACGTTGCCGCGATTGCCGAGGACGCAGGAGGCTGCGACCCTCCCCAGCTGTATAATCCACCCCACGAAGCCACCTCCACTCCATGCTGATCTAAAGACGTCAAAGGAAGCGAGAGCCAATGGACAGATAAACTGGGATAAAGGGGGATGCTGCAGCCCGGCTCGGCTTCAGCAGGGAAGGTCAGTGATAGTCAGCTGCTGCGGGTGCTGAGCATCAGGACCTTGCTCGATAACGAAAGCCAGGTCAGGGCCGGCAAGAATTGCAGGAAACATCTTGGCCACTCGTGACCGCCGGCGAGAGCATCGTGATGGTGCTGGAGGGGAGCCCAGCCCCTTCCTGCGCCCCAGACATGGCGTGGTCCCCCGGCGCAGGGATGCTCAGGAAGCTGCTCTGCTGGGAGCTGTCTCTGAGACAGCAGATGTGGTTCAAATACCTTCCTATACATTGATTTTCCATTCTGGTCCTTCAGAGAGGCACGCTGGGCATCAAAACCTCCCCTGGGATTTGTACTCCTGCCTGAAAGGGCTTTTTAACCCTGTGTGTGAAAGTGTTTGAGCATCACTGCTAGCAGCACGGGGAGCTCAATGAATTTGGCCCTGGCAATCCCCTAATTTAGGTCAGAAGCTGGCCTGGGGTGATTGCTCTGGTCTCTGGACTTTGCAGCTTGGCTGCTCAGCTCTGAGCTCGCCTGCAAGTCCATCCTCATGTTGAGACCTGGCAGGTTTCTGCAAGCCAAAAAAACATTTTAGTGGTCTCCTGCATGAGGGTAGCACCTTACCGGAGGCTCTGCTTCACCTCCAGACTACAGACTCACACTTTTCCATGGTCCAAAACGATTAGGGAGCAGGGCTGGACCTTGTAACTCACACCTGCATCTCTACGGGGCTGAGCTCGGAGCCTCACGGCCAGATCGCCTTCTCCAAGACAGAGCGATCCCTCTTTGCTCCCCCTCTCCGCCAGCTCTCCCCTCATCACTGCCTCTATTAAAGATTGCATTTCCCGTTTCTCCTCCTTAATGGTGTCCCCGAGGAGACGCCGCTTGCTCTTAATGCCTCTGCCCCCGCGGGAATTAGCTAAAACGACGGGGTTAATTCGGGAGGGGGCAGAGGGGGCTGGAGGTGCAGATATCAATTAGCGATGACAGCTTGGAAATGGCTGGGGATAACATCTCCCGACATCCCCACCTCGGAAGCATCCCTTCACGTCCTTATTGCAGGAGCCAAAATACCCCCGAGTCCGCTCCTGGCGGGTCTTTACCTCTATATTTTATAAGTTGAAAACCAAATATCACAATGGAAGAATGCCAGGAAAAGCTGTTCCCTCTTGTGCTTCATAGAGGAATGTGGAAAAGCAGTTTTAAAAACCCCAGGAGAAATAATTATCAATTTTCAGCCACAGCTGCCTGGAGCCGATGGGGTCCTGCAGCCCATGGGCATTGGCCGTGGCAGGAGGGTCAGCGTGGGGCTGTTCCAGCCCAGGAGCTGAATTCCACCCCTGAGAAGGGGAATTGCATCCATACAAATAGTATTGATATGAAACAACTTTATACAGGAACAAATATACCCAAAATACAGATTAGAAATACATGTAAACGTACTGGCAATTGCAAATGGGGTCTAAACCGCGTGAGATGCGCTGTTGCAGGAGACTTGGAGGAGTCTCTACAGCAAAATCCTTTCAAATAACTGCTGGTACCTTTTTAATTTCAGCTCTTTTTTTTTTTTTAAGTATGATTTTTTTCTGGAGGGGATGCACAAGCAGCCCTGCCATTTTTAAGGCAGTGGATATGGAAAGCACATATAGGAGGGCACCAGCATTGCTTGAAACACTTTTTGGGCCCTCTAGTGGTGTTGGCTGTGCTGAGGGTCAGCTCTGCTTCCCAAAAACCACCAAAAAAAAAAGCAATTTTAATATTTTGCCTATTATTTTTCCTTAAATAAGGAGAAAAAGCCCAATCCTTGGTGTTTTTTTTTTTTTCTTTACTTAAAGCACACCTATAGAAAGAGCTGCGCATCCGATGGGTTGAGACCTTTTTCTCTGCACCTTTTGAACCAACGAACAGCGAGTGAACACTCATTTCAAAACTGAAAAAACCCCTTTCGAAAAGCTAAAGGAGGAGTGATGCAGCGGGAGGAGAAACAGAGCTATGTGGGGACCAGGCTCTTTTTCTAACCTTTACTTCTTCCCCTTTCCATTTCAAAAGAAAATGATGTTACAGGGGGCTTTGGGATCTTACAGGGATGGTGGATTTATGAAGAGCGTAGGTGTTTCTTTCCTAGCCATGTTTCTAAAACAAATAGATGTTTATTTTGGTTGCAAAGGGAAAAAATATTTGACTTTTATTTCCTGGCTGGAAGCTGCAACCATTTTAACAAAGGGGAGAATGGGAAAAGGCAACTTGAAACGCATCCTCCTTGTATATTTGAGGTTTGTTTATTAAATAAACCATAGGTAATAAAATAATCCCCAAAGCCACCCTGTCCGTCATATCCTATCCCAGTTTTTTCATAGGAAACATGCAGCTTTATGTCCTGCCTATACATGCAGTACCCCCCACCGATATTTATGCTGCTATAGCTTTGTCGATTAGCGGTGTGATTTTTTTGCCAGAAATAGCTGTTTCTAGGGGTTGCAGCGGGCGTAGGCAGTGGCAGCGTTTTTAGCGTGGGCTGTGAAAGGTTTTGGGGTGGATTTCTGCCATCTGCTACCCAGACATCCACCCTTCTGGCACCTCCACGGGCAGACAGGCTCGGTCAGGAGGTAAAAAAATGGAAGCAGAGGGCATTTTGGTGGATATCCAGGGGGAATAACTCTCATGGAGCCCCATAGTCCGCGCTCAGAGTGGCTTTTAGAAAAATCTCCTATATCATATTGAATTATCAGCCTAAAAATGACTCTGCCATCTCTTTCCATCCCCCCTGATGTGAAGGAGCTGGGGATGGGCAGTGCGTGACACGAGGTGGGTCAGTCCTCAGCAGCATGGAGGCTTCTGTGGGTGTTTTCTCGTTGCCAAAACCACCGTTTCCCCCTCATGTAGGGGTTGTAAAGGGCTCGAGGCATCACCTAACGCCTGCTCAGCCTGGGGCACAGATAAGATCAGGTCACGGGGAGGGTGGGAGCAGAGGTGCAGGGAACGGGGACAGGGCTGGGGCGGATGGTACCCCCTGGCTGGCCAAGCTTTCCAAAGTCAAGGTTATTCTTGGGTCATTTGGGGGAGATAACTAAGCTGCAGAATTGACTGATTTGGGTGAGTTTGGGTTCAAAATCTATTTTTCTGGTGCAATTTAGTGTGTGCACACTGGTGGAGTGGTCCAAAGGGCTCTGCATAAGGGACCCCAAATTCAGCATCATTCAGCTCCCCACCCTGAGCCCCAAACCTACTGGTTTGCAAACACACACCAGTCCGATAGTGCCGCTCAGCCAGCCCCCGGGGGCTTCGTGCCCACGTCCCAATGGCATTCACAAGGTTTGGGTGCTGGATGCCACTTTGAGAAGCCCATGTTGAAAATAACAGAGCAAGACCTGAACGTGTGCGGATGGAGGGATGCCCCCCTCTCCTTAATTACATTATGGGTGACAATAACACTAATAATAACGATTACTATGGATGAATGCAGAGGTGGCGGGGCATGCTGAGCATCGTGCAGACCAGAGGATGAGCAGTCACTGGCAGGAGGGTGAGATGGCGAGAGGCGAAGGATGCGGCGATGCCAAAGGGCACTCTTCTTTTTATAGGTTTTTCTCTTTTCTGAGGAGAAGGCAGGTGGGTGGGGAGGGGGGAGGCTGTGTCGAACCATAGATGAGCAAAATGGAAAGAGAAGATAAGGGAGAGGGGATGCTGAAAAGGATGAGCTAGAGGGGGAGGGTGGATTTGCCAACACACCCACTTCTTTTGGAGGAAAAGCGTTTTTGCTTCACTGCTGGCTGGGCATCGCGGGCTGAGTCAGTGCTCCAGAGATGAGTGTGCAGGTGGAGCTGGCAACCTGCAGCTCCTCCACGGCGGGGTTTGGGGTGAGCCCCCGGCGGGACCTCCTGCCCGCGAGGAGCCCGGGGTACCTGCTGGGCTCTGGGCCACAGCAAGAAGCACAGAAGGTTTGATAAAAGTTGAAAAAAAAATAGGAAAAGGGCTATTTTAAGTGCATCTAATCCACCTTGTGCTGGGGTACAGCAGCGTTTCACTGGATTCATCATTATCAGGTGAATTATCAGCATCTGCCTGCACATCTGGACACAGCTCGGGCTCTGCGGTGTTGGGCACAGGCTGAAATAAAAGCAAACAAGAGCTTTTGCTTTTTTCCCCCTTTTTTACAAGGAAAATACTGCCCAGCTCGGGTTCCCTTTCGCCAGGGTGAATCCAAAGGGGTGTGCATCTGGCCCGGCATCTCCCCTGAAGCACAGCTTTTTGGGGGGGAATAACCCAGACCCAGATGTTGCCAAGATCTCTATGGGGGCAAAGCTGGTTTACGATGCTCCCATCCTCACCCGCTTCATTTTTTAATAACTGAGGGTTTCTTTAAGTATATAACACTCAGGAACAACGCCCTTGGGAATAAATATACAAATATATATATAAATCTTCCTCTCAAACGCATGTAATGCTGGCCCTGCACCACGGGATGGGCATTTCAGTGCAGGGTTTTACCGTCTATCTCTATTTCTCCATCTCTCCGGCTGCGCTGTTATTTTTGGATTGCATTACACGTCTCCCCAGATGGAAAGCCTCACTCCCCGGGGGGCAATAAAATGGATTAAAAAAAAGAAAAAAGAAAGGTCCTGACCCCATCAGTAAAATAGTAACTGCGTTTCTCGGGGAGAAAATCCTTTTATGAGGCGGGGAAGAGGAAATTTGGGGCTGGGGGGATGGAGCCGGAGGGAAAATGGGGATCAAACGCACTAACTCCATTCATTTAGAGGCTGTTGAAGGTTACAGTCGCATGAGGAGGGGATATAATTGCACCGGGCTTCGTTAATAAACCGCTTTTCAATGTGAAGATGAGCAAAGAGGGGGTGAAGGTGAGGTCTGTCGTCCCCAGGATGCTCCAGCCCTTCACTGCTTGGCAAAACAGGCTGTGAAAGGTGGAGGCTCTTTGCTTTTTTATTGGTATTTGGGTTGAATCGAGCCCAAATTACTCCTTTCTTCTGAGGCCTTTAAAGTATTTTCTCATGGAAGGGAAGGCCTTGTGGTTGATCAAAAAAAAAAATTAATGTATCCGTGGAAAATTGGGACTTTACTAAATGCAAATTGTCGCTGGGCTTGGATGCTTTCTTTCCAACTTTTCCATAAAAAAGAAAGCCAGAAAGTTTGAATATTTCTGATCCTGGAGGTTTCTGGTTTCTAAAGAAAAGCCTGTTTTGGGAGGAAAAGTGAATGGAGAAGGAGGGGAGAGTTTATTTCCATCTGAAGTTGCTGATGCTCCTGGGCAGACCTCTCCATTCGACCTAGGGGCAGACAGGGACTTGGTGAGGACACCTATATATGTTATTTATTGAACACATTCTTTATTACTTATTTATTCAACCTTTATTGGGATATTTGAACAGGGAAGGCGGCTTCTCTTTTTAATGGGCAAAATACAACTTTACATGGGAAAATATCAGCTGCCTTCAGAAAAGGGGGACTTTGTCCAGACAGACAACGCTTTGCATTTTTGGAGATGAACTTGACCTTTTCAGCACAGTTTCCTCCCCTGACTCATTGTCAGTCAAAGTTTCCCTGGACATGAGGCTATTTTCTTACTGGTTTATTAGCAACTCCTGTTTTACTCCACCAAAGCCATAACAACGAGCTCCAAAATCCTCCAATAAATGTGAAATATTGTAGCTGGCCATGATTTCTCCCATCCATGCAAGCAAGTCACATCTCCATGCTGTGACTCAGTTTCCCTATTTCTATAAACAGGGGGGTTTTTCACCCTTGCAAAGCACATTATGCCTTTGTCATCCTCCTGTGAAAAATGATGCAATTAGAGGCTTTGATCTGCAAATGGGTTAAAATCCCCCGAAATAAAGCTTATTGCAGTATCTGGGCCAGGAGCTCTTGCGTTTCCATCCCCGACCTGAATTCCTTTCAACAGATTTGCATCAAGCTGCAAGTTTTTAGGGGGAAGATGCTCCATCTCTATTTGCAAATGTAATCTGGAGGAAGGACTTGAAGCCCATAAAGCCATTTTCTGCTCCAGCTGAATCGTCCCCCAGGTTTCTCCACCATATAACTGCTCAAGAGCCGGAGCAGGAGCACCAACCCCACCACCACCCCAGCATTGACTCTTGCGGTTCTTAGCTCTTTGCACCTATTTATTTTGTTTTGCCTATCGCAGGGTCCTCCGTTGCTATTCAGCCCTTTATCTTGATCGCCAGCGCTTCGCTCAGCTTCTGGGCAAAGCATCTGCAAAACAAAACAAAACACAAAAAATTAAAAAAACCCAAACCCTCCTGCCTTTAAAAAAAGGAGCTGTTACCAACCCGACCTGCAAGCAGAAATGAGACGGGGAGCTCTTTTCACATCTACCCGAAACCGGTATCACACATACCTCTGAGTCACCGCGCTGTTTGCCTTGGTTTTTTTGGGTGTACATGGTAACACTCAGGATCTCAGCACGAGAGGACTCGTAGAAATCTCTTTGCTGCATCTACAGTATTTGCTTTTCAGAGAGATGCAATGTAAAAGAGATGTTTAAAACAACCGACGTGTCTCGTTGCATGGAGGGCATCCTACCCAAAAGCTTCCTCCACTGCTGAGCATCCCTGAGAATATGGCCCAATATGTTCAGAAGTGTGGGTCCCTTATTGACTCCTCGAGGTGCAGATTTATGAGCCGAGCGTGAGCTGCACCCTTCTGAAAAGTTTCAGTTTGCAGTGGCAGAAACTTTGGTTTTAACCAGATTTTGGCTATTAAAACTTTGCTCTGATGCTGGACCTAAGAGCAGTCCCAGATGCTCCATCACCAGCTCGAGCTGAGCACCTTCATCCAGATGAGCCCTTCTTTTTCTCTCTTTTTCTCTCTTTTTTTTTCCCTATTAGCAAACTACCTGCAAGGTGGTTTCGGAGCGGCTGAGCCCGGGTGCGTGAGTCAGGCATGGGAGGACCGTCTTTCAGTCTGTGGGCAGCAAACTGCTCTTTGGGCTTGGGGTTTTCAGAGGCATCACTGAAAGTTGCTCGGACTTGGGCAACGAACCGCCGCTTCCACCCCTGCAACCCGCCCACGGAGGCCGTGGGCAGGATTTTTTATGAGACCTTCATTGCCTGTGGAGCACAGGTTCACTCAACCCCATCTGAGCGAGGTTCAAGCTCCGAAATCATCCAGAAACCTCAATGCTTTGAACTATATGGTCTTCATAATATCTATGATTTATTGCAGGGTTTTATTTCTGTCCTCATGGTGGCCAAGTCCTTTTTTTTTCTTTATCCTCCCCCTGTTCTGCAAATATCTACCCAGGGTTGTCATCTCAAACCATGGGCAGAAGGTGCTGGAGAAGACTGTGGGAAAACGGGATGCAAGCAGGAGAGCTTGAGTTTTGGTCCTCACTTGGGTGATTTTTGTTTCTCCAGCCTTTTCCTACACTGTACAGCAAAATAAAAGCACACATTAATAAGAAACATCCTCAATTAATAAGAAACATCCTCAATTAATAAGAGATATCCTCAATTAATAAGCAACATCCTCAGTGGCATGGTCCAGCGCAGGGGAAGATGGTGAGAAGAGGCTATGATGCTCCTGATATTTGCCCCGTGGGCTGCTGTGCACCTTCCTAATGGGATCCGATGGGATCTTCTCCTGCAGGATCTTGCGTTAACCCTTTTCCTGGCACTGCTCAGGATTACAAATGCTATGGCAGAGTTGGAGCCCAGCTCCCACTGGCTCTCAAAACCCTTTTCACATCAGCAGATGCTGAAAAGCCTTTGCAAAGCTGCCCTATACTGTGCATAAGGAGCCAACCCGGAGCATCGTTTCTCGTCTTTCCATCCACACCTGAATTTATTTTAAGATATTTTTGCACTACATGCCTACAAACAGCCACCGAGCTGTGCAGGGAATGTTCACTGGAAAACAATACTTGGTTGAAGGCTGCCACCAGGCAACAACATCGGCCAAACACATAAACTAATTATGGAGGAAAAAGAACAATTCCTCCTTATACCTATTTTTAAAAGCCTCGTCTCCTGTTAATTAGAGATCGAGCTGCAAGTGGTCGCAAGCGACGCTGGCCACATCGTGGTCGCAAGCAACGCTGGCCACATCGCACCACTGCTGTGCTATATTTCCAAGGGGATTTATGTGTCGTGGCTGGCTGGGAATGGCTGATGATCATCTCGGAGCCAGGATCTGGAGGACCAAGTCTACAAACAACTGGGTAAATCCCATCTGCATCGCTCCAGCCGCTGCGGGGAGGCCGCGGTGGGGCTGGGGGTCCTGTTTATTGGCAGGGTCCTGACCTCCCCCCCGTTTATGACCCCCCCGGGACCTCCGCATGGAAAGGGGATTTGTAACGTAACACTAACAATAACACAGCGCAGACAGCCGTGACAGGGTCGTTTTCTCCTACACGCCGCAGCTGGCTCCCTGGGATGGAGACGTGCGGGCGAAGGGGGCGAGGAGGGAGATGCTCGGCACGCAGCTCATTAGCAGAGGGGTTTTGCTCCCTGGGTTTTGGCTCCAAGCTTGAGCTGTTCCTTTTTTATTTGGTTTTAAAAGAGGCTCCTGGACACTGGGGATAGGAATGCGGCAGCACGGCACGGCTGAGCCATGGTGGATGGCTCTGTGCTGAGCCATACCCAAACATGAGTGATGAAAAAAGAGCTTCCCCAGAGGGTTTTGCCTCGGCCTGGAGAGCAAGTTCAAGTGGTTTCATCTCTGGAAACACGTTGCTCTTCCCCCCCCTACAGATTGCAGGATAAAGGAGGAAAAAAATGAGAAGAAACTACCAATTTCTGGGAAAGCTGTGGATGGAGAACCCAATCCAGCACTGCTTTTGCATCCATTTTCCAGCCTGGATGATACAGGATGAAGAAAGCAAAGCCCAGGGCTTTGAGAAGAGAAACAGAGGGGTGAAAAGGGGCCAGGAGACACGTCCCCATGCCACGTACCGGCTTTCCAGCTCTATTGACTGGCTGCAGGCAAGTCCTGAGAAATGCCCATGCTGCAGGCAATTTTTTTCTTGCCTGTTAGGATAAAAACCATGTGGGTAAAGGGCGCTTGGCACGTTTACATCCAGCCAGCAGCTGTGCTGTAGATTTCCAGTACAGCCAAATCCTTCTGTGCCTCAGTTTCCCCAGCACCATGCACGGTGGTGTGGATCCCATCCCTTCACCTCCGTGTGCACCGCGGTGTTATTCCTTGATCTTCATTATTGCATGGGAGATATGGGAACCATGAGAAACCCATGGGAAACCCAATACTTCTGCTTTTTTCTGCACTTTTTGGCTCTTTTTCTGCTCCAATTTAAAACTGAAACCTTTGAATATGCAATGAGTTTGGCCTATCCAACCTGGCTGGCTGCGATGAAGCTCCTCTCAT
The DNA here is from genome assembly GCA_020745775.1 of Theristicus caerulescens. Classification (NCBI taxonomy): domain Eukaryota; kingdom Metazoa; phylum Chordata; class Aves; order Pelecaniformes; family Threskiornithidae; genus Theristicus; species Theristicus caerulescens. The sequence continues at coordinate 1,574,635 of CM036575.1, read as the reverse complement.
GGCAAATGGAAATGAAAATACCAAAAGGTGGATGCAAACGGCATCGTAAGCCCTCCCTTCTCCCCCCCTGCCCCTGGTGTGGACAGGACCTCAAAGTTCATGAGCTCTTTTTATGCATCCTCTGGGAACAGGCAAGGATTTTCTGAGCCTCTGAGGTGCCCCAAGGTCATGTTTTTGAGATGGAGTCAGGTCTAGAAACCTCTTCAATTAAAAAGAAAAGAAAGCTGAGGTTCAGCTGTAATGATGGGATTCCGGGAACTGGGGCTTTTAGGAGAAATATAAAGAGTGTGAGACACAAAACCAACCCTGGCATGGACGGGCAAATTCAGCAGGCTGACAGATACAGAGAAACTTCACTCAGCTTTTATAGTTTTTTTTCAAGCTTCCAGCTTTCATCGAAATGAAGCCAAATGACGTTTGCTTTTGATCTTGAAATGCAATCGAGAAATGCTCCCCAAATCCTTCCAGGCCTTTCGCACCCCGAATTTGCAAGGAGGCTCTAATATCTGCAGGTCCACCTGATGCACCCACATCTCCCCCACCCCAGCAGTATTTCCAACCATGCTTTCTCCTGCAGCAGGAGCCTACAAGGGTACTGTTATGAGCAATCTCAGCGTGATGAACCCACAGCTGCATCTCTGGCTCTTGGTTCAGCTGAATTTAGGTAACGGGTAGCCTTATTGACATGGTCGTACTTTATCAAGCTTCTCTGAAATGTCCCTTTGGATCTGCAGATGCATTGGGTTTCGGCAGAGGCTGGGCTTCGATTATGAGTGTGGACAAGATGAACATCAAGAAATGACACTTAGTGATGGAGCAACAACCTGAGGAAAGCCAGGAGTTGGTTTCAGAGTAGCTGTGGGTTTTTTTACCAGTAGGTCATTGGTAAAATAGAACTGGGAAGACAGTGGGAGCTGCAAGGAGAAGGACAGAGCAGGCTGTAGAAGAGGACCTCTGCTGCAAGGGACGAATAAAGGAGATATAAGGCTTCAAAAGCAAAGGGATTTGCAAACGAAAGATTGGCTGATGACACTGTATGCTCCACCCAAGTCTTTTAGGTTTCCAAATTATGTGTCAGTGGAAATAGCAAGTTTACAGCCCGTAGGTGGCTGTGGGGAGGGTAGTTACTCTGTTGGGTGCCCAACTAGCAGGAGAAAATGCCCCTACAGCACCGGGAGCACTTCACTTCCTTGGGCATCTCACAGATAAGTGAGCCAGCACCCATCTCACCATAGTCACGAATTTCCATTGTGGCAGTAGAGAAATCTCCCTCTTTCCATGCATCACCTCTTTGCTGGTTGAGGAAACCAGGGCCATCTGATGGGGCAGAGATGGGAGGAGTGCAGAAAGCACCTCTGGTGCAGGCACAACCACATGCAGTGAAATCAGCCTGCAAACCCAGTATAAACCAACCAAGGACTTTCCCACTATACCTGTATCACCCAACACAGCTGTTGGATAGGTCCTGAACGCTCCACAGCAGGGATGAAGCCTACCAACTCTCTATGGACACAGTCTGGGAGGTCTTCAGCTGCAAACTGTCCATTTTTTGGTGTGAGGCTTGGCTCGGCAGTTTGCAGTCGGTCTGTTGAGACTCACATTTGGCAACGATACTCAACATCCCCCATCCCCAGGGGATCTTTGGTGGTGTGGGTCCCCCCCTCCCCTTCCTCCCACCCTATTTCTCCCACGCTCTTTCTCTTGGCACCATCTAGTGGTTATAGGGATGGAGATGCCTCCTCTGCTTTTGGGTTGGGGTGGCAAGGCCACCTGCTCCTCTTCCTCTTGCCTCCAGCCTGGCTTCGCTCCTTTGGGATGCTTTGGGACACCTTTGGGATGCTGGAACCATGAACCCAAACTCTAAAAGATGAAAGGTCTTAGGCAAAAGGAAGAACCCAACCCTCCTGGCTCGTAGGGTCTTTAGGAGCTATTTCCAGCTCACCGGGAGTGGTTAAATCTCAATGCATGTGTTAAGCTGCTGTGAAGCACTTATTTCCAAGAGGGAAACATCTCTCTTGCTCTCCCTCTCCACCAGCCCATAAACAAATTCTGCAGGAATAAAGTTTCCACTTGGATAACCATTTAAAATTGTGGGGTGGCTGGGTTTTCTCGCTGTGGATGCGTCTGGGGATTTATGTCCAGATTGGCGCATGCTCTCTTCAACACCCGCACAGTCCATCCAAGCCCTCACAGACCAGTTTTGGGGCATCTTAAGCAGCAAAAAAAAAGCGGTTTCCTCCATCCAGCACTGAATTCTGTCCTTCCAGGGTGGTTTTCTAATGAATTAAAAGGGAAACACCCACCTTCTTGTAAAGATGCATTCCTTAGTTCCAATGTTTGCACATGATGCTGATTTAGGAGCCTTAAGAATGAGGCTGCAGCTGTTAGAAGAGTTTACATGAAAAGATGCTGGTTGAATTTTTTTTTTTAATTAAACCTTTAAAATCTTCCAGCAAAAAAGTTTTCCTTAAAAATACAGAATGGAAGAGATCAATTATAATTTTTCAAACTATGACTATGGGTTTCTGTGCTTCTCTCAGGAAATTCCAGATGAAGGAACATATTTCATTCGGGGAAGAAAAGCCAAATGTGAGAGGAGAAAGCTGCTAGAAAATTTTCACTTAACTCAAGGGCTTTGAAACCCCCTATGTCTCTATTTCTTATAATCCTAGCAAAGGACTTCCACTTATCCCCAAACCAGAAGCACTGCCGAAAAGGTCTAGGGATGCATTTCCATTTGCTGTGACATCCTCCAGACACAGAGCATCTTTGCTTTGCTGCTTATGTTCAGTGTAAGCAGTAGCTCCGTAGCACCCAAAATCCCCCATGAACATAAAATAGCGATGGGTGGTGGGAATGTTTGCAAGGAAAGGGTTTTTTTTTTTAAACAGAAAATGTGATTTCTGCTGAATCCAAGGGAGATCAGCGCTGGCCGGGGGCTCAGGGGGGAGGAAGGGGGATTTAGCTGTGTGTCTGCAAGGCATCAGGAGGATGCGGGCAGCGAGGGCTCCTGCGAGTGATGGATTGCCTACAGGGGCTGGATCCAGGGTGATGGATGGAGGTGGCCAAGGGTGTCTGCAGGCAGGCTGTGAAAGCTTCATGAGTGTTTTCATCCCAATCCTTGCACTCTGCATAACCCAAAAATGAGCTCCCGTTCCCCCTCCAGACAGGGAGATCCAGGCAGGGAAGCATCTGGGCGAGGGGATATGGGAGCTGCAACCCCTCTGCACTAACAGGGTGGAGAAGACCCATCTTTTAGGTCCCAAACCAAGGCAGAGCAGTGGATCCCACTGGTCATCACCTTACCAGACCTTCTTCCCATCTCCTCCGGGCTATTTTAATCGGTCACTAAAGTGTGGCAGAAAACCCAATTCCGTCATTTCCTATTATTCAAAAATAAAAAACAAATGTTGGGCTGTACAGCCCAGAGTTCAGATCAGGGGAAAATCCACAAATCTCTTGGCCGTCTGGGACCTTTTGTTTATCGCTGCACTTAATCCCATTTTTGGGTCTCCCAGGCTCAGGCTTGAAAGAAAGATAAATGAGGTGCGTCAGAAGCTCACCTGATTCACTTGGCTAATTTAATGATTTTGTTCTTTTCCAAGGCTGGTTTGGAAAGGGAGAGGAAGGAATTTGTGTGTGCAGAGTCCCAGCCTCGTGAAGGCGAAAGAAAAGGGCTTTTTGGGGGGGATGCTTTTTTTTGCAAAGGACAGTTTGCAGGGAGGGTGTCAGCAAGAAAATATTGGATAAAGACTGGATTTTCATTGCACCTCAGTTTTGGCCGTAGCCAGTGCATCGTGCTGCCATCCCCTGCACCACATAGCGCTGCAAAAAGAGCAGGTTTTGCTGCAGATGCCCATGAAATCTGTGGTGTAGATGGAGATCAGCCATTGCAATGACGTACCCACCCTATTTCCTCTGCTTTTTCTGAACTAAAAGGTAAAAAGAGGAAATTTCACCGTGCTTTTTGAGGGGCTCTTTCTGTAAGAGACACAGCATCTTGCATGGCGATACGGTGTTCCTGCCAACCCCAAAATCCTCCTGGCATGTTCAAACAGAGACATGGAGTTCTCATGGGCACTGTCTCCCATTCCAGCCAAAAAAAACCCCCAAATTTTCCCCAGGACTGGAGGAACCAGGACTTCTCCTTGTGTTTTTTTTCCCATGTGAAATCCAAGCCCGGCAGCGGGCAGGGAGGAGGATGCTGCATTCATGCCTGGCTCCCACTGCAAGATCTGGGTGAGGGATGGAGAGAAAATATGAAGGCAGACCTGGGGACTGTCAAACCTGCCATAAGTTGGGTCTTGGAAAGGAGAATGGATTAACTCTGCTTCCCAGGATGGAAAAAACCCTGCCGTCCAGACGCTTGACATACATGCATGATTTTAGGCACCGCTGCAAGAGCATCCCTACAAGGGAGATGCGGCAAAACCCCCATCGCTAGAGGCTTTATCCCAAATTTTATCCCCCATCCCCGGGGCGCCTCAACTCTCTTTTTGTCGATGATTTATTTTAATCGCTGTAGCTCACCGGGTCCTGATTCTCTCCCTGAAAAAAAAGCCATCCTCTCCCATCTGGTTTGGGTTAGGAGTCTGTCTGCCGAGCGCATCGCCGGGGGGGGGGCTGCGAGTGCAGCCCCCCTCGAGCGACGGGAGCCTGGGGTTGCCGGCGGGGGCTCGGCCCCAGCCGCTCGTGTCCCTCACCGTGCCCCGTCCGCCCCCGTGCAACAAGCTGCTGCCTCCAACATCTGCTTCCAATCACTTCTTCATCTGACCAGGGCTGGGAAAAGCCAAGCTTTCGCTGCGGTTCGGGGTCTTAAAGGCACCGTGTGTGGACAAATCCCACCCCCTGTGCCTGCTTGGGTGCCATCCAGCCTAAGAAAACCCCACTCCAGTAGGTTTTTGCCTTTATTTAGTAGCAAAGTGAGGTCTTTTTATTCCAGGTAAGCAAGAAAGGCTTGAGATTTTCTTAAAAATTCAGCTTTTCTCCAAGTGTGCATCAGCACACTCCACGGGCGCTGGTCCTCGGGCTTTGTGGTGGAAGAGTGATGCATGTACCCATGCAGGATTTGTGCCTTTGCAATTCCTTAGGGACAGTCCTGTACTGATCTTTGAGCTGCCTTTAATTCTTGCCCGATGTCACGACAGCCCCTTCGTGCTCGGCCCATCCTCGTCGGCGTGGAGCTGAGACCCGATGTGCCGAAAGCAGCATCCCACCTCCTCGCAGCCAGCCGGCTGGAAACCCTTTCCAGGCCAGTCACAAGAGGGAGACAAAAAGCCAAGAGCAGCCGCAGATTTGGGCTGGAGAACTGTTTTTTTGGGGGAAAAAAAGGAAAATGTTGCATTTCTGTGATGAGAAGCCCAATGTTTCAGCTCTTCTTGCACTGGGAGTTGAGTAGGGAAGTGGCATGGACCCAAACAGCCCCTGGAATTCAATATTCATTTTCCTAATGGATTGAACTAATGAAACCAGAATTTTTTCTCTTGGTGAATTTAATCTCTTACTTGAGCAACCCATGAGACTGTCCCAACTGTCAAAACTGCAAGGAGGGAGACAGAGACCCTTTTTTCCATGCATAAAATGCACTTGGCCTCTGTTAAAGTGAATTTACGCAGCTCTGCAAAGAGCAGGTGGCCGTGTTAGGGTTGCGCTCCCATCGATTTGATCCTCTCCTGCACCCAGTGATGCTCAGCAGCTCCCATCGCCCTCCTTCTCCAGCGAGGAAAGCAGTTCCCAGCGTGGATCCCGTCTCACCGTGCAGCATCGGTGCATCCGAAACCACTGCAGCCCCATCCTCCTCGAGCATTAAAAGCTGGAGAGAGCACAAAAGAGCCGCCTTTAAAACACTCAAGATGTACTCAAAGTGCGGCTGCAATGAGCTGTGAAATCTCAGGGCAGCGCCAGGACTGGGAAAGAGAAGGGGAAAATCTCTTCCAGAGGTTCAGAGGGCCCAAAACTTGCATTTTCGTGGCAAAAAAAAGAAAGCAGAGACTGACTCCACAGCAGGAAAACTCTTCCTTCCCCTGCCGTGAGCAGGATTAAGCCCTGGAGAAACCTTCTGGTGGTGCGGGTTGCTAAAATTAGCATGGAGAAAGCTGGGGAGATGGGAGAGCGAGAAAGCATCTGCGTTGCTGGAAGAGGCTGAGCCGACCGCGGGCTTTGCGTGCGGGGTCTGAGAGGGGCTTGAGCCATTTGGGATGGCGAATTTTGCTTTATTTGCCCCAAAATTGAAATGCTGGCAGACGGCCGGTCCTACCTGCCACCTGCCTGCCGATCCGGTGGGGAGAATTACCACCGATATTAATAGCTGCCCTTGATTTCAACTTGCTGACACTGTGAAGATGGTTTTAATTAAAACTCATTAGCAGCAACCTGTTCCTGAAAATGAGCATAACTAACCCAATTACGGAGCTGGTTCCTTGACGATGCTGCTCTTCCCAGAAACCCGTCCTGGGCACACACGTAAATCCTCACCCTGCTCCTATTCCCAGCCCTAAGGAGGGTGGAAATCCCAAAAGAAAAGCTGAAAATTTGGGGTGCTGCAGGGCTTGGGGTGCTGGAGCACAGGGAGGGGTGGTGCTGATGCATCCAGAGGACAACCATCCCCATGGGACCAGTCCTCCTTGGAGACCTGTGGTCTGTGCAGAGCAGTGATTTGAGCTCTGCAGGCAGTTTGGGGCATAGAAGGGCTTTTTTGGGTAAAAATTTGAGCTTATCTCCTGGGCGTGACCTTGAGCCTGGGCTGGGAAGCTCAGCTCTGGTGCTAGATGGGACCTCCTCCGTGCAAAGCTTTCCTCCGAGCAGGGGCAGGGGGATGTTGTCAGGAAACAGCATCAGAGCCGAGACTCCCTCTGGGGAATGGGAAACCCAACCGAGAGCTTCACCAGCTGGAAAAACCGACCCCAGCACGCGTGTCGGCTGCACTGCAGGTGAGCAGGTCCCAAGAGCCGGCTCGGGGGGTCCGAGCATCCTCAGCATCCCCACCGCCAGGCTGTTTGGATGCCTCCTCCCCATCCCTGCCTCATGCTGGAGCCTTGGGCAAGGAGCAAAAATTATGAATGGCTCCTTCTCCCCCCCTACCAGCCCCTTTCACTTCTGCTCCGCCATCCCCCACAAGCAGCTGTTTCCTATTACCATAAAAGCTGACAAGGTGCAGGGCTGGAGCGGAGCCTCCTTTGGCAGGTAATTTTGATGAGAGGCAGAGGGCTGGGGCCGGGTGTCTTTGATGGGTTTCCGGGGCTGTTATCAGCCCGGCGCGACCCCCTCCCGTCTGCGGACCCGCTCGCCGTGCCGGGAGGGGAACCACGGCGGCTTGGCAGCACCGGCTCTTTCCTCGCTTGGGATTGGGGATGGGACAACCCCAATGAACAGCTCAGACCCGCGGGATCTCTCCAAACACCGTTGCTTTTTGGTTCAATCCCTGCTGGTGAGTGTTTCACCTGTCTTCAGGAAATATATCCTGACTCGGACACATTTACAACCTTTTATCTCCCGGCGGCAGAAATAACACAGCTGTGTGTTGGAGATGGATAATCTGCTCAGGCTTTCAGCCACCCCGGTATTTCTTGCCGTGCCAAGAATATGGTACCCTGCCCTTTTCCCTTGGCCATGCACCGCATCCTCAGCCTCACCGAGGGATGCAGGCGAGCGGGTGCTGCCGTGGTTCGGGTGGGATGCGCAGCCCAGCCGGCTCTCCAGCTTTTCCCCAACAGAGCATCTATTCATGCAGGAGGTCAGCTTAAGCCAAGGCTTAAGGATTAAATATATTTATTAAATAAATCAAATAAATAGATACTCCATCTTCTGGGTGCCTGTTGATTCGCTTCCACAGTCCTGGATGAAAGCAGCACCATCACTTGCAACACAACCAGTACCCCTGTGCCCGCAGTCAAATTAATAACCTCTTTCCCAGTCAGACACATTAAACATCATTTTGTAGCTCTGCCTAGGGACTAGGAGACATGATTGAAATCGCAGCGGCTGGAAAATGCGTTGTGCCGCGGGGGAGAAGGAATCACTGGTGGGGTATGGGGGCAGCAAATGCAATTTGTCTTCACCCTGTTTCGAGCAGGCTGGAAGAAGTTTTGTCTTGCTTTAACTGAGTTTGGGGTACATGAGCATGTGTGTGATGGCTCCGAGATGGTTCAAAGTTGGGGATCCTGAGTCAGAAAAGACATCGTCCTCCCCGGCTTGGCTTGGCAGGGGTTTGCATCCTCCTTTTCTCCTCCTCAGCCATTGCTTCAGCTGCGATCCCGACAATTTGGTCTCCCTAGAAACTCTGTGGTTGGCCTCATTTGGTTTTTCCAAGCATGGCTTATCCATTTCAATTGTCCTTCATTAGCCTGTAATCATATAATTGCCTTCCCCTTAACTTCAGCACAGGCTGTGCAGGCAGCTCCCCGACACGCTGCACATTCCCCATCCCCAGCCTCATTAGCAGGGAGATGCCATCCTTCTCTAACGAACTTTCCAGCTCTGACCACTCTGCCTGGACCCTGCTCCCTTTTCCAGCACCCAACCAGCAAAATCCAGACGAGGCAGGGGCAGATTTTGGGTTGCGGAGGGGTTGACCGGCTCAGCGATGGAGGGGTTAATGCATTTGCTTTCTTTCCCCCGAGGACGTCTCCCCGAAGCCTGCGTGTCCTGCTCTCCCCCGCCACACAAGTCTCAGTTGAAATCCTGTTTGCATTTTGCTAATAAAACCCGCCGGTCCCCGTCCTGCTTAACATCAGCCAGACCCCATTTCCACGCGCCTGACAGCTTCCAGGGCCGGCCGATACCTGGGTGTCCGAGGGAGGGAGGAGAGCTCCCACGGGCTCATTTTTGTCCAGATTTGCTTAATTTTTCCTGGCAATCCTGCCTTAAATTGCAAGAAACACGATGCTCCAGAGCATCTCCCTTCATCACCAGCACAAACTGGCTCTTGATGGATCCAAAAACATCTTCTCCCACCTCTCAACCCCCTGGCAAATACCTCCCTGCAGCTTGGCACTGAGAAGAATGAGGATTTGGGGGCCATTCACCTCTTTGTGGCAATTTTAAGGAAAAGAGCAGATTAAAATCTCGTCGAGCTGGAAGGATCAAGTCCAAGTGCAATATCTGAACAGGGACTTTCGCACTGAACCCTCTTTGTGTGGCTGCTGTGACCTGTCGCTGTGCTGGAGGTTTTTCATACCAGCGTCTGTCGAGTGTCGGGTTTAATTATGGGGACAGGGGTGGTTTTTTATCCAAGGCTTTATCTGCTTCTCAATAAACAGTGGTACAGGGAGATCTAAACTCTGCAAAAATGGGGTGAGCTTCTCCATCTCACCTACACTGAGGCAGCAAGAGGAGTTTAAATGCTTGGGGTCTGGCCAAGGGCAGACAGACGGACAAAGCCAAACAAGCCCAAGGTTAATTTGTCCTCAGGAGGTGCTGAAGGAGATGTCGTGCTGCCCTCGCCCTGTGCCTGCATCCCTGACTGATGGCTCGGGAGCTCTTCCAGAGATAAAACTGCTCCTGAAGCCCAGGAAGCATTGCTCTGTCTGGAGCCCAAGTGGCTCCCAAGGCAGAAGTGTGTAGGAATCTGCTCTAGGAAGGTGGTCGTCCTGCTTTGGGTATTATTAACAGCAACACCCTACCAGCCCATGCTCCAGCAGAGTATTACAGAGCCAAATTCAATGTCCTGTATATTTTGTGCATGCATTTTTTGACATATTTTTTTCTAAAAACACCACTTTTTCCAAAAACAAGACCACTTTCCAGTGCTCCCCAACCTGCTTGCAGTAGCATCGTCCTAGCTACATCCTCGTGGATGTGCAACGTGCTGAGCTCTCAGTGATTTTAGGGGGATGGAGGATGCATGGGGGTCCCAGGACCATGTGGGATTTTGTCCTTAGGGAAAAACCCCACTGTCCTACAAGAAGTTTGACTCCAGCGGTGGTCCTGGGTTTGAGAAGCACTTCAGGATGAAAGGAGTGATAGAAGTGTCAAATATTATGCTAAATAGCTCTATGAGAACTCCTGGATGTTTTAGGAGCGCTGCCAGGTGGCGAGCTGAATAAAGCCAAACTCTTCCAGAGTATTTATTTTTTGAAGGCTTAACGTTGTTTAAACAGAAAGGTCAGAGCAGATAACAAGGCTGGGGGAGCACAAGTGCCTGATTCCCGTCCTCTGCACATGGGGCGATTCTCCGCACGGAGCGGTGCAAAGCTGGTACCCCCAAAAAGCAGGGTAGAAAAATTGGGATCTATCCAGCATGTTGCTGTGTTATCCATGATGCACAGCAGGATTTGTGCTGCCCATAACCTGCGAGCTGCAGCCCCGTGGCCCTGAGATGCTCCCGCGCTCCCCGAGTGGCCCAGGAGCCCCCAGCCTGCTCCTGCTGCCTTGGGCCACCTCATCTCCCGATGGTGGGGTACAGAGACGTAGCTTGGGGGACCCAGAGGACACGGAAGCAGCCGAGCCGGGCTGAGGTCGTGCTTGCAAAACTCCCTCCTGTCATTTACTGATCCTAATCAGGCTGCAATAAAACCTGTGATTGCACATCTCATAAGCGAGATCACAGGGAGAACAGGAAATGAGCTAAGTTAATCAAATTAGATGAAAGACAAGGAAAAAGGAGTCTGAAAATCCCATCTGGGGAACAATTTTATTAGTGCTTTGCACTCCTGTAGAACATTTTTGATGGGGAGCGCTGGAGCATTAATTCATCCAGGCAGTGCCACTCAGCAACTGCACTGAGGCAAGCAGATGAAGGTGAACATCGTTTCCACCACCACAAAAGTCCTGCTGCTTTGGGCGGTACGAGAGAAAATCAAGACATATTTCTCATTTCAGTGTTCTCCCTTAGCTAAAATTCAAATAAACCTGTGCTTCTCTTCCTTTGTAAATTAGGGAGTTTCTTGTCTCTCCCATCAGAGTCCTTGTCCTGCTTTTGCTCTTTGCTTGTCCTGCTGTATTCAGCATGATGGCGAGGAGTCAGACCTCTCCTCTCCCTGCTCTGGGTTACAGAAATGCAAATGAAACGAGCAGGACACATCTTCCTGTCTTGATCTCACATTTGGTTCCTTCTTCCTGCCTTTCTCTGAATTTCCTTAACAGAAGGAACGAATATTTCATTACATTCCTTCTGACATTGACTTCTCTTGCAAGTCACCACAAAAGCCTGGCAAAAATAGAGAAGATGAATGCAAAGTATTGTGTATGCATCATATTAATTCCATAACTTTCAGACCACCCAACAATACAGAAAACAGGCTTGACACTCGCTGGTGATTTTACCTTTCCCACTCTTATCTGGGGTCCTGCTGCCCTGTACAGGCTCATTTGTGGTCGGTGGGTGACACTGAGCTTTGACAGAGCTGGGATCTCATGGAGGCTTCCCATAGCTTTGCAGATGCAATGCCCAGGCCATATTTAGCAGCCTCTGGAGGAGACATCTCAACCAAGCATCTGCTCTTTTAGCATTTGGAAAGCTGGGTGCTCGTCCTCTCAAGGACCAGATGAGAGCCAAGCAAGGTGATGATGGTTTGAAGCCAAGCCAGGATGCATTAGTCCCATCTCTAAGCAAACAAAAGACAAATGTCTTGGAATATCTGTTTCCATGTGTAAACCAGGTTATTTTTCCCATCCCTATACCGTGAGGGAGTCAGAGTCAGGCTAAGAAAGGAGGAGAGCTCTTTGGAAAGGCTTCCCATCTGCAGCTTCATTAATGCATCCAGGTTAATGTGTTAAGATCCAGGGACCCAGAGCCCCAGGTCAGCCCTGTGGCATCATTTTTGGTAGTGATGGGGCTTGGATTTCATCCTGTTGCAATCCCATCCAGAGCTCAGGTTAAACACATCAGCAGGGCAGGGGCAGAGGAGCCAACACTGCTCCCGGGCTTACAGTCCCAGGCGGTCTGTGCAGAATCCGGCTCGACAAATGTTGCAAAGCAACCAGGATTTAACGAAGCCTTGACCACCTTCCAGCCGCACATGAGGGCTCCTATGCTTTAGCGCACCATGAACCCTAACCAATGTTTTAGCCCCCTTGGCCTGCCTTAGCCCCATTTCCCTCTGCGTGCAAGGTGGGGGAAAGAGTTTGACTTGCAAATATTGTTTCAGTTCCTCATTGAGAATTGAGCATTTTGAGCAGAGCTGTGTTTCACCAGGGTTTCTGCACCATCCACCGCCACCTCCATTCCCTCCTGCATCATTCTTGCACCCAAAGAGGTGCTGCCTGCCCAGTTTTGGGGATGCAGCGGAGATGTCTGGCTTGCAATATATGTCATGGACACATTCACTTCAATGACTTGCCGTGACCTTGGTCTCCAAATATCCATGTTGAACATCCCCATCCCCACCACCCAGCTGCCGTAGTACTTCAGTCTTGACATATTACCCATTTATGGGCTTATTTAGGGGCAGATATCCACACCCACCTTCAGTACCGAGTAACCTGGCAGAGGGTTTTTTTTAACTATTTTTGCGTGTGGCATCTTTTTTTGTTTAAAAAAAACCCTAAAACTTTGTCAGAAAGTGCTAGTTTTGTCACAACTGAAACCGTTTGCAGGAAAGGGCTTTCAAACGAGTTTCCTGTTTCAAAAAGAAAATTAAAAAAAAAGCTTTTAGAATGTCCTGAAATTGTCAAAAACATCCTGTTTTGACATTCAAAGAAAATTTGTCTTTTGGTTGGCAGCGAGTTTGTTAAAAAATAATAATTTTCAGAAAGAGAGGGAAAAAAGAAAACCACCACCCCACCCCAAACCAAAGTATGCTTCAAAGATCTGGGTGAGCCCAATTCAAAGCTTGGGCTTTTTGATTTATGGGTGTTGAAGTGGAGCCTGCTCGCTTTAGGAAACGACAAGGTGTTCCGTGTCTCAAAAAAATCCCATCATGATTGGGTTGCGTGCATCATTGATCATCTGACACTGCTGGGATCCAGGTTTATGGAGGAAAAATCCAGTAATACCAGCATCTACTACCTGCAGGTCCCAGTTAGCGATGGGGTAGTGCTTGGAAATCAATGCAATTCTGCTTTTTAGGAAATAGAGAAGAGATGGAAAGAGCAGGTTTTAAGAGCTCGAATATGGGTTTACTGTACCTAACACTGCCAGTGCTTTTACTCCTGGGAGCTGCTTGTCACCCTGAAAGCATCTCTGGGATGTTCAAGACCAAGAGCGCCTTCGGATCGGCGTGAATCTGCCAAGTTTTTACACCCACCTTAAATCTGGGTGCTCATGACACCTGTTTCAGAGCCTGGATGTCAGAGATGTGGTCCCAAGGCTGCCGAGGCCAAGGTGTTTGCAGCCATCCATGAGATTTGGATCGAACCACAGGAGTGAAAACATCAGCAAGGAGCCAAGCAAAGTTCACGTCAGGTCAAAGCAAACAGAATTGATGTTATGTGCCAAATTAATTTGTTTTCTGAAGTTAGCGAATGGTTCTTTTGACTTTCAAGAGGAGTTTTTTGGTAAAGGAGTAAACCCTGCTGTGCTGGCTGCATTTTTAAGACCAAAATATCCTTGAAAAGTAAAAAAACCCCAAATACGCAAATGTCCTTTTGGAAAATGGCAAGAGGAAGAATGGCTGGTCTGGACTTTTTTTGCCAGATTTTATCAAAATTGTAAGTTCAGTCTGAGCTGGTGAACAGTTTCCTTCCTGCACCCCAGCAGCCTCCCTAAAATCTGCTGTATTTTAGCGAATTGGAGCACCTTACAAACACAGCAAACCCTACAGCACCATCCCTGCTAGGTTTTAAATGCCTCTATGGCACTTTGAGATTTTTGGTGGTAAAATGGGATGCTGACAGTTAATGAATTTAATGATTTATAAGCCCTGACATACTAAATTCATTAAGAAACAGTGGACAAAATGCAAATATAGGACTAGGGAAGGAGAACACATTGCTAACCGGATTTCAGATGATGAATATCTAAGTTCACACGTGATGAAAAAGCAAAGCTATGAAAGGTGTCTGCAGTCACAAAACAAAGTCTATTAAGCCTACTTGTTCTGGATAGTATTGAACAAAGCTTGGGAGAAAAATTGGATAAAATAAATGCTTTTGATTTTCTAATGTGTTTTGAGCTAAGGCCAAGGGCTCAGATGGTTTTCCTAAGAATTACGCTCGGTTGTTTGCAGGGAAATAGCTCTTTACACTAGAACAATCTCTGGAGCTGGTGAAATGCGTCCCAGCTGTGGGCTGTTGAATTCAGATGTCACTTCGGTCTTAGCAAAGCCTTCCTCCTTCGCAGATGCAAATGGATTTAGTCTTCAGAGTGCTTAATATTAAGCAACAGCCTTACAAAGAGTGGGTTAGGTGCTGTGTAAAGCCATAAGTCCTCTCTGCCTTAGAGAGATTGCTATAACTTGTCGGGGCTGTGCAACCTGTGAGCATCTACCTGTGCTGTAGGAGCAACAGGAGGGGACTGGGAGGATGCTGCGAAGCAACCCTGCAGCAGAAGTGCAAAGCTGCTGTCAGAAAATGGGGCAAAACCAGCTGGTTTTGGGTGCCCTGGGCACATGAGCATAGGTATCTGTGCCCTTTAGGGGTCCCAGCTTTGGTGCAATGGGCTCAGCAATATTGCACCCCTCCAGGCAACCTCAAATCTCATCTCTTCCATGTTCTCCTTTTGAACCTTTGTTCTTCCCTCCCATTTCTTCTTCTATTTTTTTTTTCCTTCTCTTGGGCCAAACCCTTTTGCCAACATGTTTCCTGCTTGCAAATGAGAGCAAAAAGGAGGTTTGGGGGAGAGGAGCGATCATATGGACATTTCTGGGCCTCTGATAAAGGGATGGGGGGTGCTGGCAGCTCTGTCAAACCGCGGCTGATGGTTTTGTGATGTGGGCTGTGTAATGTCCCATCTGGGAGAGAGTCGAGTCCAAACTCACCCACTCACATATTTTCCAGAGATGTGTTACTGCACATATGTTCAGAGGACAGGAGAAACCTGTTAAAGAGATAACCTCGCCACATCCCAACGCCATCCTCCTCCGAGGTCTGCTCCGCTTGCAGAATCCTTATGTTGCTCTCAGCCCCACGGCCAGGGAGACGGACAAGTCTTGCCAGAAAAAGAGAAGGGAAAGTGCCCGCTGGCATCTGGCCCACATTAACACCGTGTCAAAGCCTTGAAGCCGCTCGAGATCGGCCGTGTAGGGAGAGCAGTGGGGTGACATGAGGGCTCAATGCTGGGTGCAGCAAGTCGGTCCCTGCAGCAGGTTGTTAAGGGGGTGGCAATGCCATCCGGTAGTCGCTTGCATGCTAGTTCTTGGCACCGAGGGCTGGATCCTGCCCTCTTATATGGCATTTGCAGGTTTTATACCCATATCCTTGAGAAAATGACATATGGGAAAGAAGAAACCCCTTGATGACCCAGATGGTCTCTTCTGTCAGACATTTTATAAGCTTTACAAGTTTAGAAGCTTTAGGAGTTCTAGGTTCAGAGCTAAAGCTTCCTGTAGACCCCAACTTTTCTTTTCAGAAAAGCTGAGTGTCCAGCGAGGCAGGAAAGATGCAGTGAATGCTTCATCACATGGATCACACAGGGTGCTTTAACCTGCTTCCATCCCAGGCTATGGGTGGTCGAGGTGGTGGCACCTGCCTTGGTCCTGTCCAAGAGGTGTCACCCAGCGTGTCCTTGTAGTACATGGGAATGGCTTGGAAATGGCCCCTGCATGGCCTTAGGGGGGATGCAAGTGCTTGCTGCTGGATAGTCCAGATGGAGCTGGGAAACAAGGGCTTGGCAAGCGATTTTATCACCTCTACTCATCTCAGGAGCCAGCTGCCAGACTGCTCAAGGGTCAGGGAATTAGAGATGGATGTTTGAGGAGTATCGTTTGCATCTCTCACTCTGTGATTATGGAAAAATGTTCCTGTTCATCCATTTCATTTTACACCAGGGTATAGCCTGGCTAGTCTGAAGTTGGCAGTGACCTCTTCTCGAAGCGCCAAGACTCTTTTGCACACATGCAATAAAATAAATCACTTGAGCTTGTTGCATTGCAACTTATTCTCTCTCACACCTCGGCACCAGGAGGCTGGAGCCAAAAAGCCATCATGGTGGGGTGCTCAACCTGCAAGCCATTGGCCGTGCGTGGTTTTTGTGCCCCCGAGGCTAGTGATTCTATAGCCTCTTTGCTACAAACCATTAGAAGCCCCCCTGTGCTCTTTCCTTGCTCTTAATTGACGTTAAATCATCCCGAGCTGATCTTTGCAAACAGAGGATCTGTGGAAGATGCAGGTAGTGTAAAAAGCTGGAGGTTGCTTAGGCAAGAGTCTTGGATAATACAGTTAGGACTAAGCTCTAAGCCACCAGCTTTAGGGATATATTTGCACTTCAGGCCAAGCTTAAAGAGGGTAATATCAGGCACATGCCAAGCTCTGGCTGCTCCCTCCTGCAATGAGCATCCATTGGGGAGCTGTCCTGAAGTACCTGATCAAAATTTGCTCATGGGAATGCAGACAAGAGCCTTTGCAGGGTTAAAAAAGCCAGAGCTTGTTGATGAGGATGAGCAGAGAGGTTTGCCAAGTGACACTGTGCTAGGTGGTACTCCCTCCGGCCGGGGACACACAGGCGGGTCAGGGCAGAGGCACCCAACCAAAGTTATTTTGGATCCCACAGGTGTATGTGCTCACATTTATTACGCACTGGGTTGGAAAGCAGCAGCAGCAGCGGTTTTGCTGTTTGCTTGCTCTGCTGTCAGGCTGGGAGCTCCCACCTTGCCCAGCTATCCCGGCAGTGATACTCGAGGCTGCTCAGGGAAGGACTGGAGCTCCACAAACCCCAGCTCAGTGAGTTAAACTGTGCTGATGACCAGTGACAGATCACATCTATCCTCAGGAGATGTTGTTAATGACTTTAATCAATAAGCAGAGGAGCAAATTCCTCGTGGGCACTGGCAATGCAGCCGGGACACACCAGGGCTCACAGGCACTTGGATGCCCTGGCATTATGTGGCTGCAATAAAAATAACACCTAGATTTCCTGAAATCATTCTTTTTGATCATGATAGCTTCAAGGATACAATAGCAGGACAGGAGGTCATGTGCTGGGGTACTGAGTCCCATTCTTGCTGTTGCGGGCAAACCCAATACATATTAAATTTATCATGGTCCACATAGCCAGTACTTAAAGCTCCTGATTTCCCATATCAGGGCCAGATACTTACCCATTTTTCCATGATAGCACATTTGAGCTGCTTCCCTTCACATACCATTCATAAGCTCCCTGACCCACCCCTGCATTAACCCAGTTCATCAGGGGCTTAGCATCATCCCATCCACCTTCACACTAGCAGCCAAAAGGCCTGCAGCTCAAATAACTCCTTGGCTTGCTTTGGAAATCCATCAATCCTTACTTTTTGGAGCACCGTTCCAAACATCCAGCCTCAGATATTTCTAGCTTGCTGGAAGAGGAGCAAGAGCACCCATTAATAAAATGGTTTCAATGCTTTTTCAACAGCATCAATACGAGTTAGCAGAACATTTTCACATCTTGTGCTGCAGAGAGCAGGGACTTTCTGCAGAGGAAGGCAGTGTCCTTGGATGTGCAGATGTTCTGGGGCTCTCTGCTATGCTAATAGTGCATGAAAGCAGCTTATTAGCATGCAGTGGGTAACTGCAAATCTGGGATTTGTTCACTTAGCCGCCTCTTAATACATAGATATCTGGTTTGTGAGTTTGCATTAGGCATTCTTTGCATGCGCCTTGAATATGTGCAGAAATGTGCTCATGCAGGCTTTGATGTCTGCAATATTTAACATCATCTGTTTTCTGATCAACTTGTCTTCTCAGCTCAGGATTTCATTCGGGGATACTTCTGCCTGATGCCTACATTTCTTCCGACTTTGTGCAACATCTGGGGAGTTTAACACATGCTCAGGAGGGCAGCAAGCTATTAATTGGACATTAAGTGGTGGGCCATGTCTGAGGCCATTGCACATTGTATTAATTACTGAGTGGCTAATAACAACCTTCTGCCCCTGGTATTTATAGAATAATAAAATCTGTCCATGACACTGGCCTCACATCTGGTGAAACTGGCAAACACATTTTCATTTACCTCCCTTTCTCGAGCGTGCTAATAGCTTTCAGATTTCCAGGGGGACAACTGGAGATCTTAGAGTCTTATGGACACATTGCTAATGGCTCCGGAGTGAAGGGTGAGCTGAGATTTGCACTTCAAACAGGACCGAATCCCTCTATTCCTCCCCTTGCCCAACGTGGCATCGTGGCTCTGGGATAAAAAGCTGGGATTTTGGTGTGCTTTGCTGAATGAGCTGTTTACAAACACTGCAGCTCCGGTTTTGAAACTTTTTCCTGTGTTGTTTCACAAAATAAAAGCATCCCTGTAACCATCAGTATTTATAACGTCGGTGTGAGGGATGCTGAGCGCCATCTCCGCAGGTGCTGGGAATGGGTGGCGTGGGTCTATATAAGGCAGATATCGCCCTTTCCCTCTGTAAGGAAGATTTGGGAGGAGAAGTGCTTTCAGGAAGGGCTAAAAGGCGATGCTATGCTATTTAGGAGAGAGTTTCTTACTTTAGGAAATGCCGTACCAGGCTCTACCTTGTAAGGGACTCCGCTCTAATCTACAAAGGCTGAGAAGCAGAATTAGGGGTGGCTGCTGAAGGATGCTGCCCTGCAAGAGGAGCAGGGCCAGGGCAGGCTGCTGAGCTTGGGCATCTTGTCTGCTCCAAAAGAGAGACTGGAGAAAGACCTGTAGTGGGGGTCTTTCTTGTAGATGTGGGCAGTCTCCTAGAGTGTACTCCTGGCTTGAGCAACTTTGAAACCTCACCTTAAAGCAACGGCTGAGGCACTTCTCCCATGCCCAGCATGCTACTTTCCTCCTGTGTTGGTTTTTAAAGGCTTTTAGCAAATCCCAAAGAAGCGGGCATTTCTCTGCTAGCGGCAGACGGGGGAAAATTGCTCCAGGGATGCTTAGGTGATGTCTTTAACTTAAGTGAGCAGGGACCACTTATGGGAAGGTAGGCACAGGGAATACAATGTTATCAGGTCAAATATTACAAACTGTCTGGACCAGTTTTGTCCTGAGGTTGATGCTACCATGCAGAAACCCCGAGGAAATGGCAGTCCCTGGGGCAGTGCATTGTTTGCTGCAATTTTCTGTTATAGTTGCATTCCTCCAGAGTGGTCTTGCTGGTTCAGAGAGCCTGAACTGCTGATCTCCAGGCCCAGGCAGGCAAATAACCTGAAAGCAATGGGGTTGGAGGACAGCAGTACAATTACAGGATATTTACCTATACCTCTGCAAGGACTTAGTTGGCCAAAGGGCTGCTCTTCTCTAAAGCTTTTGGGGAAAACCTACCATGGGATTTGTTTTTGTACTTGTAGGGGCAGCGGGGAATAGGTTAAGGATGGGGAGTTCATAAACAGGCAGCAAAACTCCTCATTACCCAGAAGATTCTTAATAATGTCCGATCTGTCCAAGCTGCTCCACACACATAGCTCGGAGGATGCATCTTGCCGTCTTCCCCCCCTCTCCTCCCTCAAACAACCGCTGTTCTCTGAGATAGAGCCCCGGTTTGTCTCAGTTACAGCTCCGCACGAGCCTCACTCGCCTGGAGGAAGTTATATCACCCTCCAGGAATTGCTCGGCGAATGCGATGCGCTGAAGGTATGTGCAGCTCGTAATCGTCTTTGGCAGTGGGCCAGAGTCCCCCTCTCCACGCTATCAAAGACTCTCTGTCTTATCGCCAGTCGGGAGGGCATGATGTCATTCAGACACCAAAGCAGGAGTCACGGGAAAATGGAGCGTTTCTATAATCCCCTCGTCTCTTAGGCAAAATCTGGCGGTCCCTAGCAAAAGGCCCTTCATAGGGTCTTATTATTGGAGAAGTGGCCAGAAATAGGCTCCCTGTTGCTGCTTGTAAGCAGGAAGGTCACTGAGATGGGGTGAGCTCCTGCACCAGGGAAGGGAAGCGCTTCCCAACGAGGGCCTGCAGCCCTGGGTTTCCCTGGGACGGCATGTGCTGCGATCAGGCTTGGGTTTTGCTTGAAGTCTTGAGTGATCACCTGGAAGAAGTGGTGAAAAGCTTTACACTGCAAAGAGAAGTGTCCAAATTGAGTAAAAAAGCCTTCTGTAAATGTAGCACAGTCCATCCAATGGTGCCAGAAGGCTGCATGATGACTCTCCTCCCTTGTGACTTGGCCTGATGAGAACTTTATTTTGGCTTGCAGGAAGCTCATGATCTTGAAGCCCACTAAGGAAGACCACGGTACACTGTAGAAGGTGGCCAGCTTCTTCTTGACCACTGGAATGATGGCTTTTTGGGGATAGTGAAACATCTTCTGGCCACCTCCAAGCATCTCACGTGTTCATGCCCTGGTGAGCAGTAGGATGAGGTTCCCGTGGGGCATCAGGGAGCAATTTAAACCAACATTGGTCCTTTGAGGCTTCCTGTCTAAAATCCTCTTTCATCTGATCCCCTCGCTGATGCCTTTCCCCCCACACACACTTGTCACCACTTCTCCCAGCTCTGGAGACATCTGCTTTGCCTGCGTCCTCTAGAAATGCTGAGGGGAGGGTAAGCTCGTTGGGAGAAATGTCATAGTTCTTGCTGCCTTTAAACAATAACTTCTGAAAACATCTGAAACAGACATAATTCTCCTTTTCAAGAGCCCTATCTGAGCAGCTCCCCAAATGCTTGGCTCTGGCTTCAAAGTTGGCGTTTAGCTATAAATAAATAGCATTTCATTAAAAAAAAAAAGGAGAGAAATTAGCCAAAAAAACTTATACAAGCAGAAGCTTAACCAATGCCAGATAATGGGGCAATATGGATTTTTATTTTTATCTACATGGGTCCATGTGCTCTTTATCTCCCACTGTAATTTATCCTTATAAATTAGGTTCATGATATTAAAATAACATTATAGCCTTTACCTACCACAGAGGAAGGCAGTGGAGTTTCATCACGTGCTTTGAGATCCATAGATGAAAGGGACAGCGACCTTGACCAAAGAGCCTATCGCTAATAGTTAAATGCACGCAAGCACTGCTGAGTTGGGAGAACGTATTTAAAGACAAACCTTAATTGGTCCTTAATTGGCAGATTTGTACCCATTAGGCTGATGTAAGGTAAGGAGAGTCTACAGTTACTGCTAAAGTCTGTCCTGAAGCTGGGTTTTAGTCTCGGTTCCAGAATAACTATATGGTCAATCTTAGCATCTGATAGTGTGGTCTCTTTTTCTCCCTGTGCCTTACCAGTGTGGCACCTTTGCCCACCGATGTGCCTGGAAGCTTATTCCCACCCCAAGGGCTCACAAGGGTTGACCAAGCTGTACAAACCTTTCTCCACCTTCTCTTGTATCACCTCTTCTCTTGTATTGTTTAAATCATGCCCATCCAGGATCTTAAATCACTATGGTGCTATGGGAAAAGTTAACTTAAGCTACCCACCATCCCCAAATAATCGTCCAAGCTCCGTGGTTGGGAATTGTCCTCCCCGCCCATCTGAGGCAACCCTCTTGCCCAGGTTGGCCTGGTTGTCCAGTGGGAACTTTCACTTTTTTTAAGCAAAAATCTCTTGGAGCTGGGCCAAGATACACAGAAGCCAAAACTGCTGGGTCAGAAAAAAGCACAGGGGTTGCAAAGTCAAGCCCTCAAAGCTACAAATGGCCACTGAGCCTGACTCTGTCACTTGAATTTCCCTTCCCCTAGGCTTTTCTGGATGTCTGGGGCTGCGTTTCCCTCCTGTTCAAAGGGTTTCTTCACTCGCTGTCTGCTTTTGTGGATGTGGCACCAGCAGCATTTGGTTTTTCTGCTCCATACACAAGCTGAATTTGCTGCTGCATTCTCCAAGCCTAAATTACCTCTAACTTTAACATTCCACAAGATCTTTGACACAAAGGAGTACTTGTTTCTGACTATTTGCCACATAGACACATTAGTCTGGGATTTTCCCTTCTCAATCATCTTTCTGATGTCTTTGACTCTCTAACTTTTGCCCTTCAACAGTGAGAATTCAGACTCAAATACAAAATGGATGTTTAATGGATTTACACTGCTTGACCCTATTGATTGACCCTGATGCTTGACCCTATTGATTTCAACAGGGGAACTGCAGACCTTTTGCTAGAAATACTCACACCTTCTTGTGGCAGTTGTGTTTTTCCATGGCAAGGTACAACCCAAAGAGGCAGGAGACCCCACGCTCTACCCTTTCCATCTGGAGATAGCCGGCATATTGCTGCATGGTGCCACGTGAGCCTCCTGTTTCCAGCTCAGCCTCTGATCTCTTCCAAACCTGGGGAAGCCCTGGGGATTTTAACCCTGTCCAGATGCTCGTGTGAAACACATCCACCACTTTCTCCCATGTTGGCTCCTGAGGAAAGATATAAGTAGTTCCTAACTGCAAATGCAGCTATTAATATCCAAACCACGCAGATGTGAGGGATACTCTCTAGAAGATGGGCTCTTTGCAAACCTGCCCATCAGCAGTAGATGCGCTTGCTGCCTAAAATAGGTGCCCTCTTTACCTGTCTTCCTCTTATTCCCCAAACTTTAGTGCATTGTGGTACCGGAAAGACTAAGTATGGGCTCTGCGGTGTGGTGCTCGAAGTAGCATCAAATGGTGTTTGAAAGAAGAACCCCGGAGGAAGAGCATCGCTAGACAGTGGGGATTTCCAGTGACTCATATCTAGTACCAGAAATGCTTTAAGATGTTGAGGAAAAGGGAGACGAAGTGCACTAGGCTGGTTTTTACCTGCAGCCACCTGCTTATCAGAAGTGCCTTGGGTAGTTTTTTGGTTTTTCTCCGTAAAAAAGTGCTTTTTCTTCGAGTGCACCACAGATGTGGCTGTGAAACCCCCGGGAGCTGCATAACATACCTGGCCAGAAGTGACTCCTGAGGTCAAAGGCTTGCTCAGAGCTTTGCCCCTCCATAAGCCTCTGCCTCCTGCAGCACCCCAAAGGAGAAGCAAAAAATGGGTCAAGATGGGCAAAGAAATACTCTGCATTCCCTCCTCTGCGCAGCAAGCATTTTTCATCTTTTCTTAAACCCCCCAAGTCTCCTGTTCAGCGAAGTAATCATGTTTTCTTTACCAGAAAAATACAGTTCCTTCCATTTAATTTAATTAGAGCTGCCTTTGACCATGGCCTTCAGACCTGAAAGATGAGTGCCACATGCCGTGTGTTGCTCCTAACCCCAGCAGCTCCCCTGCCTCCTCAGGGACTCTGTGGAGGACAGACATGAGATTAGTGCCTGAGAATGCCTCGTCCAGCCTGAGCGCACGGAGATAAGAGAGAAAAATACGTCTGCCTTGGGTATGTGCCTGCTTTCCTCTGCTGCCAGAGCTAATAATCTGATTTTTGCTGGACAGCAGTCTGTCAGCGCCACCTCTTGGTCCATGGCCCACTGGCTGTGCTCATCCCATCGCCATGGGCATCTCCATCCCACCACCATGGACATCCCAATCCCACCGCTGCAGGCATCCCTATCCCACTGCTGTGAGCATCCCACCACCGCACGGATGCTTCCCACCTCCCTCCTCAATGTGGTTTCCCTGGAAGGTTCAGGCTCAGGGTATGATAATATACCTGAGGTCTGCAAAACATTAAAGCGAGGATATTTTCAGATATATGAGCTCATCGGGGAAGCAGGCCAGACACATTTGTTACCGGGAGAGAAACTACTTCTTGCCCTGACCCACTTCTAACTTGCTTTGTCTTTATGGTTATCTACCAGCACCTTCCTTATTCGTTTGGAATAGTTGTTTAATTCCTGTCCTTGACCACCTTCTCCCCTGTATCCTCAGCAGCTGCTGTAGGACCTGGCACGTCAGGGAGAAAGGGAAATTTTTCTCAAAAGAGCCTGTTCTCTCTTGATTCCACACCGTTAAGAAATAACAGTTATTTCCAGGCAAATGAGTTTGCCTTGTCATCGGTGGAGGTTTTGGCAAAAACTGAAGATCTTTCTGTTTTCCTTGTTTCTTTGAAGGAAAATACTGTATGAAAATCGAGGCCAGGCTGCTGTAGGAAAACAGAAAAGGCTCAGTGCAGTGAGGCTCTGCCTGGCATCGTTGGTGTATGGGCAGAGCTATTTTCCTGGATGGACTGAGCAAAGCTGCTTTGGCGCAGAGACCTCAAAAGACACTCGACTTTGATCTCTTGCTGACATCTAATCTGTGAGCTTGTGATGCTTCTCCTCCCCAGCAGGGTGTTGCTCCCAGTAGATGCTCTGTTTACCTCCTTAGGGAGAGGAAGAAAAGTTTGTATCCCCCAAAATGTTTGAAAAGCGAAGGAGATGCTTGCAGTTCTTGGACTGCAGTGATGCCCAGAGATGGAAGAAGGATGCAAACCCGTTCAAGTGACAGAGTTTCATGCCTGTGCAGTTATGGAGAAAAATAACAAGAAAGCAAAAACATGAAAAAAACTTGGCAAGCCGTGCTGAAACACAGAAACTTCCCAGTTTACCCCCAAGTTTATTCTCTCCTTGAGCAGAGTAAGAAACCTCCCCAGGTCTGTGGGCCATAACTGATGGAAAGAAGTACTATTTTAATCCATGAAATCAAGAAAATGCAGTCAGACAACAGCAGACATTAGCAAGGGCTCAGGGACATAAAAATATCACAAAGATGGCTATGAGAATGGATTAATTGCTCAGATTTTAAGTCACCCCTGTCTTTCTGGAGATTTCATTTCTTCCTTACTCTTTTTCCTTCCTTCATTCCTGCCTTCTGCATTTTTCTTTTCTAGTTTTAATGGGGACTGAGCACGGCAAAGGGAGGAAAGGGGCAAGGGCAAAAAGTTAGTGGAGGTGCAGAGGTTAATTTTCTAATGAATTTGGCTAATGGGAAGGATACCTTGGAGAAGATCGCTCGATGGCAATTTAAAGGCAATTTCAAAAGCCAATTAAAGCATTTTTCAACTCTTTCACCCGTGACTCTTTTAAATGCTTTTCCGAACTCTGCTTGCTCGAGTTTAGCTTTCATGGCAGGAAAACAGACTCAAACCAGAGAGAGCCCCAGGGAAGCGAGGCCATGCCCACCAATGCAACACGCATTTTGGCATCGGTTCTTCCAGCAACTCATCCCCCACATGGGGCCTTGCCAAAATAACCAAATCAATAAAATTTGCAGAAAATGGCAATAAAGAACAAAGGGGAAGCCCCCTCTTGCTTCATAACCATCTCCTCCCATCCTTGGTGGGACCCAAAGGATGGGATTATCCCATTTCAGCAGAACCGGAGGTGTCGACATGTCCTGGAGGACGCACAGGGAGGGGAAGAAGAAGTCAGCCGGCTCGTGGCTCTTCAGCTTCTCTAAGCTGTCACTAAATTAACTTTCAACCAGACTTGGGGACCTCACAGACCACGTGGAGGGATGTGGTGAAAAGGCTTTCCCTGCGTGCATTTGGGATTAGCAGCTGAGCCTTTGGCAGTTTCGCCTCTGCAGGGGAGGTTATGACTCCACCAGCTTGTGCAAAGCTTCAGCTGCTTCATGTCCTGGTTATAAAAGTTACCGGATCCTTAAAAATGGTACCCTGATGATTGAAGTCCCCAAAATACCTGCTGAGTTGGGGTTTTGAGGACTTATGCTTTAGTCTTTGGGCTAGGAGGGCTGGGCAATGAGCCATAAAACACACCCACATGTGTGCACACCATGTATTCATTAAGTGAGATAGATAGATATATATATCTCACATCTGTGTGTGTAACTCCTGTTTCCTGGGGTTGTAACTGCACCTGAAGAGAGATGCTACTTACCACCATCCTCAAAAATAGACCACCTCTTTGAACACTTGAGAAAATAAAAAGGCAAAGGGCTTTGAGATGGATGGATGGATGGATGGATGGATGGATGGATGGATGGATGCCAGAGCCACCTGCCTGCAGCCTGTGATGGTGCAGCAGCGAAGCAAGGGTAGATCTGAACAAACCTGGCAATCAAAGCTGCCTCCTGAGATCCTAAACAGGTCCGCTGGTGCCGAAAATCCACCTGTGCAGGAAAATTCCTGCCTGTCCTGCCTTGTTCCACTGAGCAACGTCGCACAGCACCCTGACTCTATGCTCTCCAGGTGGCTTATAGATTTCAAAGGGAGATTATGGCTTTACATGACCGTCTATGCGTTTAGTTTAACACGCATCTGACCTCAGGATAGGAATCAGCATGCTCTGCGACAGAAAGAAGTACAGTTTTCCTGGGATTTTAACACTTTTTTTAAAAAAAATCCACTTGCCAAAATGATTCTCTGGCAGATAGTGAACTCCTGTGCAAAGCACGTGTTTGGTGCAAAAGTATTTTTGGCAAATCAGGGTGGATTTGAAAGCCCGTGCACTGCTTCATTCTTTCCTGTTGGAAAGAGGAACAGGTCCAAACCCGACCAATTGAGCAGCTGCCTTTAGTAGTTATGACAGTTAATGTTTTTGACAGGGCAAAGCCATCTGGGTTAAAGAATACGGAGAACCTGCAGACAGAAATGAAGGGAAAAGGGTTCGGAGTAGAGACCCGGGCTTGTACAAAGCAATACGTGGGGTCAGTGGTGAGATCCTGCAGGACTGAAATGCTCTGAGCCAGCTCCCAGGAGATGTTAACATTAAACATGAAAAACATAAGAAGATCAACAAGGGGCAGAAGGCTGGGGAGCGGAGGGAGCATCCCACGAGGAATAAAGCAAAGGTTAAAAGCAAAAAGTGAGGGTTCATTTCAGGATGAACCTAAAGCCATAGTTTGTGTTTTGCATTCCCAAACCTGCAGGATTTTTTAAAGCTAGGACATGGGATATCATGCTTTTTGATGACTTTGTATTATTTTATTCTGGAGCTCTAGGCTTGAGCCCAGGAGCTGTCTCTGGATGGCAGCTTGTGGTTTGCTGAGCTGAGATACAGAGCTCTCTGCTTTCTCGTGATCTCAGTTGCATAGTTCATAACTGGGAGAATCCTCTCGAATGTACACTAGCAAAAAATTGTAATTAACTGGAAGATAAACGAGCGAGATGTTTTGAACTAGCTGGAGACACAGTCCCTTGTGTTACAAAGTCAGCACTTTCTCCCAAATGTCTACTTTAGGCTATTTTTAATTTCTGATGGCACACATCATTACTTTTATTTTTTCCCTGTCACAAAGACAATGTGTATGGATGGGGTCAGGTTCAAAAAGTGAGAGAAAGAGATTGTGGAAGGAAAAAAAAACCAAGAAGAGAGGAGAACCTCCAGGAACTGAACTCAGCACTGACCTGGAGCACGTAGCTAACCCTTTCTTCGCTTAATTTAGACCAAGCGTAGGTGTATTCCGGGGGAATATTTGGATCCCTAATTATGAGTAATGATGTAAAAGGAAGTGCAGGCATAGTGAAAATGGATCAGAAAAGAATTAATTGACTGATACGGGTGTTCAGAGTGCAGACTTTAAGCTATTTCTGTTCCTCCTTGGGCTGGAGTGACGCCAGGGTAACTCAACGGGCTGTGCGTGGGGCAGGGAGCAGATGGCCCCATTGCACCCTGTGCACCCCCAGTGCCAAAGTCACTGGGCAGGTCTCATTCCCAGGCCATTTTTCCATGCAGATTCTGTTCAGCCTCTAGTCCTCACATGCTCCAGTGAGCACTGGTAGGAAAAAAAAGTGAACTTCCTATAAGAAATCATGACTTTGTCCTCAAAAAAGGTGAAAAGCCCAAGCTTGAGACAATTCAGCAGACACAAGTCAGGGTGCATCTGTGGGGTGCTGGCGGACCCACTCAGGAATAAATACCAAAGAATCACTGCTCCTAAAATGATCCTTTATTTGTTGGCTGGTCAACACAACCGCTGACCTCAGAGCGCTAATAATCCTGAAGGGCTCTGGAGGTTTTTTAGCATGTGCATTTTAATGTAATAAGCTTTGGCATCAAAAATGTTTTTTCCCCTTTTGGCTTCTCCTTTGGACTTGAGAACAACAGGGTCAGATCAGTCTTCGAGCAAAGGGACGAAGACAACCCGTGCTTTAATGCGCAGAATTATATCATCGGCGGCCAGAGGTCACATCCTGCTGTCTTCTTAAAGATAACTCCAGCCTCCTCTCTATTTCCCTGGTCCCTTATAAACCTGGCTCGACCCATACCCCATAGCAGCAAGACTACACGGCGCAACATCTTGGATTAGTTACGAGCTTTTCAGATGAGCTCCAAGTCATATTTCATATCATTCCCCCCAGCCATAAGATTTGAGTTTGTCACATTTACTGGAGACTAAAGTACAAACATGTTTTATTCATTATCTGTCCTCTTCTCTGCAACAAGCACCTGCAAAACATTTCAGCTCTAGACCGGATCAACAAGGCTTCATTAAGCATGACACTTTCTCCCTGGCTTGGATGATGAAGCTACATTTTATCCCTGCACTTTTAGGCTGTAAAATTGCCTGGAGATCATCACCTTGGAAGAAGGCAGACTCCCAAGACCTCGCATCTGAGGTGGGGAAAAAGGGATTGAGGTAATTACGCAGCCCAGATCATTGCGAGCTGAGGGACACGGAGTTATTTTAGCCTTGTAGCATCCAGAAGAAAGCACAGTCCTGCTTTATCAACAGGGGAATGGAGCAGCACAGCTTTTGCAGGTTCATACAAGGAGTTTGCAAACTATTTGGAGCAGAAAGCCTCTATTATTATCTTAATTTTAACCAGCAGTCGATACTGGAGCAGTGGTTCAAAGCTCCTTGCCCGCTGCAGCCCCAGTCTTTCCTTTTCGCCGACTCTTCTCTCTTGGCCGATGAATATTTATTGGATGCAAAACAGAAAAGATTCACCAAGAGAGGCAGAGAAGCTGTTTTCCCTGCAAAATTCAGCAGCTGGGGGTAAGCCTTGGGAATGAGGGAGCAATAAGTCCCTCCTCTGAATCGGACATCGTTGAGGTTTAGGTGCTGCTTGTCAAGCTTAAATAATTAAGAAAAGTATTTGTGAATGATCTCCAGTCCCACGATGTCCTGGGCAGAGCATGCTCCTTGGACCACGAGCATCACATCTCTGCCTTTTGGCTATTTTTTGCCCACCAATTAACTTGCCTAGACCCCACATCTGTCCCTGCCAGCCTTCCCTGGGGACTGACTTGCTGCCAGCAAATCGGTTCCCAAATACTCCCAAGTCATGGGGTTTTATTCCTTTACATGGATCGCATTTAATGCTGCGTCGCTCTTTGCTTGCTGTCCTGCATATCTGCGCCCCAAGAGTCTTTGTTACGTTGCTTTCCTTTTAATTATCTTCATGAACCTACAGTTTTTCTCTCCTCGGCTTCCCTCTTTCATTTCCCAAGTCTTTAATCACTTGTTTTTCTTCCATCTCTTCCTGAGTTTTCTGACATGGGATAAAAATGCCAGTAAAATATTCATGAAGAAACACTGATCTAGGATTGCTGAGATCCTGCCGATTAGATGCCTATTGCTATATAATTAAAAGATACTGCCAATAAAGCAAGATATTGTGATGAGCTAATGGCCTACCGCTATTTGAGAAGGGCCAGGGAGATGCAAAATCTGATTTCCAAAGCTCTTTATATTTAACGTTACAACTGTTACTGGTTAAAGCGATCAAACAAAACAGCAGGTAAAGACATCCCCGTGCTGCGTTGGTTGGTGGCAAAGCAGTGGCACATATTTATTCAGAAGCGAGCTTTGAAATATCAAAATTTCACTTTTGGGGGGTAAAAGCATGAAATAATCCCATTAACTGCTACATTTCACAAAGGTCTTTAGCTAGGGAATGGAGTGTGCTGGGGATGCAAGGGCCAGGCTGCACGGATGCCTTTGGCATCTGCAACCTCCCTATCTCAAGGGCTTCCACAGCTTTTTATGAAGGACCATTTCTTTCTCCATTTTCAACCTGCCTAGCGATTTTTTCAAGTAGTTCCCGATCCTTGCAGTGGTGAAGGCTGGGATTAAAGGGGAGAAAACTGTTGAATAATCTCTTTGAAAAATGCCGCAAGATTTGTCACATCAATTATTCAGCATCTGGGCGCAACCGGCTCTGGATAGAAGATGCTGCTGATGCAAAATACCCTTTTCTGTGCAGTTTCAGAGCAGGAAAGAGTCATTCCAGGGGGAAAAAAAACCACTTTGGCATTGTCCAAAAGTGCCTTTATGTTTTTCCTAATGCTGCCAGGAAAAGTCGTTGGTCAGATCCTGGCTGAGGAAAGGGGGGGGGGGCAGAGATTTATCCATGCACCGGCAGAGAGGGAGGATGCGCCATCCCAATGGATTGGGTAGCCAAAAGCTATTCCCCTCCACTTTGGGCAAGCATCATCCTAATTTCCAAATCTGATGGGCAGAGAAGGACCACAGAGGAGCTGGACCCATCCCTTTTTGCTGTACCCTTGAGCCAGCATAGCATAGCACACGTTTTTGCTGGAAATAGGTGAATTTTCAAGCTGGCGAGGAGGGGAAGCAGCCTTTCATCCTTTCGCCTGCCTTCCTCATTGCTAACCTGCTTGTGCTTTTTCATTGTGCGGCCCCGAACGATGTTTTGCCAGGTTAAATATCAGCCCAGCGGCCAGACCTCTGATTAGATGTGTCCCTGGGGCATCGCTGAATTTTGCTTTTAACCCCTCATTACTCCCTGCCCTTCCCTCCGCATCCCCTGGCGAGGCCTCCCTACCCTTTCCTGTTATTGTCCTGCCGGCTTCTGATAAGATTAAATACATGCCCTTCAAAAAAAAGGCTTTTTTTTCCCCTCCCCGTACCTTATTGTTCTTCAAAGAGATGGGGAAGACAAGATCCCGCTCCTAACTCCTGCTAAGAAAAGCCCATGATCTATGAGGCTGAATAAATAACCCTGAGTCCCTGTGGTGCGTGAGAGCAGCGTTCACCTCGGTAATTGAAACGCGTTCATGGAGAGACCTTGGGTTTTGCTTTTCTAATTCAATGCGAGGGTTGTGAGGGACTTTTTTTTTCTTTCTACTTTTTCTTTCTATTTTTTTCTTTCTATTTTTTTTCTTTCTACTTTTTCTTTCTATTTTCTCTTTCTATTTTTTCTTTCTAATTTTTCTTTCTATTTTTTCTTTTGATTTTTTTCTATTTTTTCTATTTTTTCTTTCTATTTTCTCTATTTTTTCTTTCTATTTTTTCTTTCTATTTTTCCTTTCTATTTTTTTTCTATTTTTTTTCCCTTCTATGTTTTTCCCTTCTATGGTTTTTTTCCCCATGAAAAGTGAACCGACACTCGGCAGACCGCCTGCAAACTATTTGCCCTGCAAAGCCCTTTGATTCTGATGACGCCGAAGGTTTATGATGACTCGGGGGGGGGCGGTTATATATGCATTATGCTTTTTGCTCAAAGCTGTATCTGGAAAACACATACCTACAGCAAAAATATGGAGATGCTCTGCATTTTCACTAAAACATCCCTGACAGGGCTGGCTGGCAGAGGGGGAGAAAAAAACCCTTGAATGAGCCCCAGGTGACCCAAAGGGATGAAAATTCGCTTTGGTTTAATATAAGGTTGTTGGTGAAACACAGTTTTGTTTGCCAGGGCTTTGGGACCACTTGGGCGGAGGTACGAGTTTATTTATAGGGCTGTTTCCTACGAGCTTCAGTTGAGATGATGGCATGGCTGTGCCAAGTAAAGTAAGCACATTTACATAGATATATATATTAAAAAAATAAGGTTTTCACCCTAAAAAGAGGAGACAGGTGCAGGTTGGGGTCTGGCAAATGCTATTTTTCCCATTCTGCAGTGGAAAAGCCCAAAGCATGGCAAGCTCCTCGCCTTGGGCCAGCGCTGGATCTCATGCGTCCTGGTGCAATCCGGGGAGCCGGGTCTCTCCCCCAAGAGATGATAGAAAGCACCCCCTCAAATTGAATACTGGCACATCACAGGACCCCCCAAATCCATTTTATGGGCATTTCTTCTCTTTGTGATACCCTCCACGTAGGCAGGGAGTGGTGCTGGAAACTTTTCATTCCCGAAGTCCGGAGTCGGGGTGTGGAGCGGAAAAATGTCCCGATGCCAAGGATTTGGCGTGCCAAGGGCCAGATCTGCCCCTGGTGTCAATTGGCACCGTCACCATCAGAAGGACCTCAAGGAAAGGGGTCAGGGTTCCCCCTAAGTCTCTCCCCCAAAATGCCTGGTCTCCCCATGGATGGCAACGGGAGCAGTTTCCTTCTGCGCTTGGACGAGTTAAATTAGGGTGGAAAAATAACCCTCCATTACATTATCATTGAGCTGATGAGATAAAAAGCTCTTTTTCTTTCCTATTTTTTGCCTCACCATTGACTCCAGCAATTTGAGGGACAGCAAAGCCGCTTTGGCCTCATCCTGCCTCTCTCTTTGGGCAGCATCCAAAATCTCTCAGCTGAGGCTTGACTGCGCTTGCAGCCCTCGGTGAGCCCTGCCGGTCTCTGCAGGGGGCTTGGAGCATCCCCACCTCTTTCTCCCTTGGATGGCAGGTCATAATTTATCCCCAAATAATGCCTTGCAGAACAAATCTGAATGCATCCCTGTCCTAAGAGGCAGCCCAGCACTCGGTGCTATAAACCGGATTGGAAATTACAATCACCGCCCCATAGGAAAGCCCAGCATTTTTTGCAGCCCTGCATTGGGGAAGGGGAAAAGACCAAAACCAGCAAAGCTGCCCTTTGTGGAGCAAAATGCCATTTTTTTCTTTAAAATCACCAAACCGTTTCAAATCATGTTAGTATTTATGGCTGCTCTTGCTGTGTGTGGTGTCCTATAAGCAGAGGTGCCGTATGGAAAGCATCTCCCTGGAGGCATTGCGTCTGCTGCCCTCCAAATCTTCTTTTCCCCCTTTCCAAAGGCTGGAAAATTTTTGCCTTCTCCAATAGCTGCCCAAATCACCATGAATTTTACAACAAGGGAAATTTCCTTTCTCATAAGACAAAGGGTACAACCTCCTCCTCTTGCCACCGTGTTAAAATACCCCCGTTCCCCAATTAACCCATCTCTCCCCCAGCCCGTGGGTAAAACCCCAACATCTAATACTCCCCAGAGCGTGTCCACAGCTTGACAGCCTTCAATAGGTTAATTTTTCAAAGCAGTAAGCTGATATTTCTGCATAAAATGCACATCTGCAGGGTAAATGCTATTAAGTGTCGGTGAATTATGGTCCCAGAGTACAGATCACTTGAGCCTTAATGCTACAAGCACCTTAATGTTTTTTTGAATGAAGTTGCTGCTAATTGCTTCCATATGATTTCTTTTTCTTTTTTTTTTTATATGCCTAAGTTTTTTGTCCTACCACGTACGATGTTACAAATAACAAGCAGGGAAATTACACTTTATTTAAGCTGGGATTAATGCCCACTGGTGAGTGGGTTTTTGCATGGGGTGCTTGGCATGGAGTTGTTCTCACATGGTAAGGGGTTGCTCTTAGCCCTAAGCCAAAGGAGTGGGAAATATGGAAAATTCAAGAGCTTTTCCCAGCAAATCAAGGGATTGAAGTCCCACCTTGATGCCCTGCACTGTTCTTGAGGCAGAAGCCTGTCTTTAGCCTCTTTTGGTGCCTTCTAGCTCAGTTGTTGTCAATGCAGGACTCAAAGGTGGCTTTTTTTCCCCCAAGGTAAAGCCGTGCTCTCCATCTGCATCTGCAGCCCCATCTGGGTTGTTTTTCCTCCAAGCGTTTCGCATGTAGCTGAGGCTACTGGAAGCAGGAGCAAAACCTCCCCTGCGAGCAAATGGGAGTGAAAAAAAAGGGCTTTTTGGGAGCAAAGCTTGTGGATCTGATGTAGAAAAGGGGGATACAGATCCCTGGAGGGTTTGCAGCAGTTTCTGGTCCACAGAGGTGTCTCCAAACCTGCAAAGCTGGCTGTAGAGGTGATGGCAGGAGCAGGGTACTGAGCATTTCCCCTCGCATCATCTCGATCCAACCGCTTGCTGCATCACAGCTGAGTAAAAACCCTGGGAAATCATACTTGGACATCTCAGCCTGCACCTTGGAGGCCCTAAAACCATTTGAACATCAACCCAAGTCCCACCAAAGAGATACTTTTGCACCCAGGGTTTCATACGTCCAGCAATGTGCATCTTAGGAGAGCCTTGATTCCAACATTTTGCCTTTTGAAACAGCATAAAATGAGCGAAACCTCCCCCAGAATACTTTCTGAATGGCCTTTTCATTCCTGGAGGAGCAGGAGAGAGGAGCGGTGCAGATCCTTACAGCTTTCCCCTGCAATCGTGGAGGTAAGCTCTGCGCTGGGGGTTGCTCTTGGGAAATTCATGTGCTGCCCACTTAGAGCCGGTTGTAACATGAGGATATCACCTTGCAAAGAAAGAAAAAAAAGGACTTTTTGGGAAAATTGTGGCTTGTTAAGGTTTCTGGAGCTGGAAAGGTCTGAGTTCAAACACTCTGGCAGCTCTGGTGGGAAGGGAGGAGGGCAACACGATGCAAAGCAGAGCTTTGAAATAAAGCAGAAGGTGCTGGGTGCTGGGACCTTTGATTTACAGCCTGTATTTTTTATGGCCAGGTCTTGGGGGCTTACAGTAGAGCCCAAAGCAGCAAAATTAATTAGTATAAAGAAAAGCCCACAGGCTGCTGGAGGTTGTTGCTATGCATCACCCCTTAATTAAAGCCTAAATCCCTTATTCTGGTCATGCATAGGTGCACCTTCGCTGTCTGTAATATGATTAACCTCTATATCAGTGTAAGAGAGAACAAAATACGCCCCAAAGGATGTGGATAAGGAGATTTTTAGTTCTTGCTGGAGTTCAGTTCAGGTCAGGCTGTCAGTGGGGATTGTGCTGGGTCTAATATTTACTCCCCTCCAAGCAGAGCCAGAAGAGGTAAAAGCATTTGGCCCCTGGGCATGGAGAAGACACACAGAGATGTCAGGATCACCGGGATCACCGAGCATCTGTGATGCTGCAGGGACTGGAAAGAAACCTGGGTGTAGCTGCAAAGGGGGAGATTGATCCCAAACCAGACAAAACCTGGATTAAAATCTTTCTGAGCACTGCAGCAGTGTCGAAGCGCCTTCCCCTGGGTGGGAGGGTAATCGCACAGCCCGTGGAAATGCTGACTTTGGGGTTTTGGGGATCAGCAACGTCAGAGGAATGGGAACTGCAAAAGGCATTTGTGAACTGAAGCCAGGGAATTTCTCGTGGCTTAATATAAAACAAGCCCTTTCATTCATGAAATGTATATTTCTGCCAGGACCAGTTTTTCCTCCACCTGTGCTTGTGTCACTCGGAATTGCAATTCTCTCCCAAAGACTGACTCCACCTCTATGTGTATATATGTACGTATGCCTGAGAGTATGCATGCATGTGACTGTATTTGTATATATTTGTGTCTTAATAGCGATGCAAAATACTTGAATTTTAAGGAAGGAAAACATGTGCGTGAAGAGTTAAGTCTTTTCTATACAGGGAACTTAATTTGCATTAAGGGAAGGAGTTAATTGAAAGCAGAGCTGCTCTCCCAGATGAACTCCCCACACGGACGTTCCCCGTCTGAACCAGGAGTGCCGGATTCACACCGTGAGTGGATCAGGACCTCGACGGAGGCTGACGAGAGCTGCCTTTGGTTTAGGCCAGGATTATTTGCTGGAATAAACATGGCCACGTAGAAGGCTGCATTGCGTGAATTAATTTGACTTCAGTAATTAGCCAGAAGGAAGTTT
Source organism: Theristicus caerulescens (assembly GCA_020745775.1). NCBI lineage: Eukaryota > Metazoa > Chordata > Aves > Pelecaniformes > Threskiornithidae > Theristicus > Theristicus caerulescens. Next base: position 1,539,115 of record CM036575.1, on the reverse strand, counting down.
ACCCCAACCAGTAAACCTTAGCGGAGAGGGAATTCATTAAACAACTCTGTTTTGCCAAGCAGAGGGCTGATTTTGCAAGTCAAAGAAGATCTTATTTTTTAATTGTATTTTCTTTAGTGGTTTTGCCAGGAAAAAATCCGTGCATGTCATTTCCAAGCTCCAGCAGCCGAATGCAGCAGAGACAGGCTCTCAGCTTCCCTGGATTTCGCTTCTTGTCTTTTAATTCAAGAGATTTATTGACTCACATGTGATATGATGACTTTCAAAGAAAGGAATCGGGAACTTGAGGCTGATGCTGAACATTGCTCACCACTGGGGTTTCGCAAAGAAAGGCAAGACCCTCTGCTTTCAAAGCAGAGAACAGAAAGTGCTACATTAGGGACTTTTTTTGGCTTTCTCCTTGTCTTTCGCATGGTTTTCAGATCCCTTTTCGAGGAAGGCATGGCACAGGTGAAAGTCTCTCCAGCCATCGAGGCCAGCTGGCTGCAAGACCTGAGCTTTCATTTCCCAGTGCAAACCAGCAGCGTTCTCCTCCGGGTCCTGGTTGCTCGCCTGCTCACCAGCTTTATCCCAAACCATGTACCAGGATCTCGCTTCATCCCAAGCCATGTACCAGGAGCTGGCTTCATCCCGAGCCATGTACCAAGAGCTGGCTTCATCCCGAGCCATGTACCAAGAGCTGGCTTCATCCCAAGCCATGTACCAGGAGCTGGCTTCATCCCAAGCCATGTACCAGGAGCTGGCTTCATCCCAAACCACGTACCAGGAGCTGGCTTCATCCCAAACCATGTACCAAGAGCTGGCTCCATGCCCTCCTCTCTTCTTTCTGTAGCATCCTGGCTATTCCCAGCCAGTTCTGCCTGAATTCCCATCGCAGATGAATAAAGCAAACCCCTCCATCATCATCCTCGCAGCTAAGGGGCTGCAGACACCGGCACTGATATACTGCCTTGGCTCAAGGGGTGATGTGCGTGACAGCGAGCTGAAGGGCTGCGGCATCGGAGCTACCTCTTCCTCTGCAGTGATTTTCTCCGGCCAGGAGCCGCTGGCAGTCCAGCATCTTGGAGAGGACGATGGCAACCAGCTGGCCCAAAAGCAACAACACGTTCTTGACTGATGGGGTTGGACCTGCATACAGCTGCGTGCTTCATCGTGTGGGTTTGTACGGCTTTCAGAGAGAGCGGGATGCCACCTTTCCCTCTTGGCTACTCCGCTAGCTGCTGCTTTGCGCTTACAACACCAGCTCCAAGAATAAGCCCAACCAGAGACTGGAGAATATTTATTTTATTTTCCTTTACTTCACTCTTTGCCAGCAGGGAGCAAAGGGAGTCTGCAACCAGTGGGCAGGCTTTACCTCCGAACATCTCAGCTATCAGAAGATAAAACGTAAATGATATAAACAAAAATGCGGTCCTCTTTGGGAAGCCCTCACTGCTTACTCTCAGGCTGTTGTGGACCATGTTATGGGGAGAGGAGGGGGAAATTTGGGGGATCTGGAGGCTTAGCATCAGGACTGCCCCCAAATCCTGCCCTGCGGGAGGCTGGTGGGCTGACCTCGGTGGAGGGGCTCTTTTCCACCACCCCTCTAGCTCTTTTGAAAAGATAAATAATACGTTGCTTGACAAGAGGTCGAAGCAGGCCACCCCCCGGGACCTTTAGGGATGTGTTTCCCCGGGCAGCTCCAGCTGGAGCCCAGCCAAAGGCAACAGCAGGACCCCATCCCATCCAGGGGGTGATATATCCCCGGGTGCAGGCGATTTCGGAGCACGCACATGGTTTGTATGGGCGTGAGATCGTGGACTTCTATATCTGGGGTCAGAAAAAAAGCCATGGTGCTGGTCCTTCACCCCTGGCTGCTGATGCAGAAGAAGGTTTCTCCTTTGGGTTATAAACCTCTTCTTTGGGGTCATCGCTTCATCTAAAGCCGAACAAATTCCCTCTTTCCCAGCGCTAACAGGAGCAGCGGTGCGTGGTTTTTTTTAAAAAAAAAGCAAAATACAAGAGGGAAATGGTGTTCCTGGAGAGAAACTCTGCTGAACGTTCCCATCTTGTCGTATTTTTGTGTGGGGAAGGAAAAGAGGTTACACAAAGTGTCATTCCTGAAAGGAGCTGCGGACAGGCTGTGGCTGGGAGCACCGAGGCTCTGCTGCATCAGACTGGTCCTCTCACTGCGTAAAACAACCTGAAACGTCTCCACCAAGGCCAGCAGCAAAAATGACAACTTCTTATATTTTCTTAACCCTTTTCCCCTCTGCTTTTTTTCTTGGGGAAAAAAAAAAAAGATGCATTAGTGCCCAGGGCAAGCCCAGAGCCCTCCAGCCCTGAAGCAGAGAGCTCAGCCCTCTCCTAAGCAGCCCCAAATGGGATTATTTTTTATAATGGTTTTATAATATTAGGTGTTAGCCTTGCAGGCGATCTGTGCTGAGGATTCAGCGTGCCTCTGCATGCATTTATCACGTTACCCATAATTACCAAGCCTTGTTTTCCAGGTGGGGAAACTGAGGCACTGAGCTCTTGCCAGGCCAAAACAGAGGTCTGGCTGCACCAGCAGTCTGATGGGGCTTGTTGTGCTCTACTGATGAAGATGTGCATTAATTTAGGAATTTAGGACTTTAGGGTTTAGGGATTATGGGTTGCTAGCCTGGATGGCAAGTGCTGCTCTTTCCCCATCGCAGAGGGGTCTCAATATCAGCATCCCGCGGGCTACACTACCCTATGGCTCTGAAAATGCTCTCATGGGAGAAAACAGCTCCCACCTGCTCATGAGCACGTTGGAAAGTCTCAATTTTCGAAACCAGAAAGAAAATAAAAATTGCAAATTATGCCCTGGAGAATATCGATGCCGACCCATCTCACTTGGGGACAAAAAGGGCGCAATGAAAAACATGACTTTATTTGATGGGCTTGAAACGTGTCTGTCTGGAGAGGGATGCAGATACGTAACGTGGGTATTAGGGAAAGCCTTGGATGGTTTAATTCCTCTTGCCAGCACGCTCCTGCACTTCAGGGCTTTCCAAGGGGGATGAGGGGAGGGCTCAGGTGTGCCCTTCAAGTCTGTGAACTCAGAAAATTAAGCTTTTCCCCAGGGAAATGAAAAAGAGCTAGAATACATTATAAAAAAACCCAACCAGAACAAAAAAACTTGGACAAATCACTGCCCAGGATTCAAAAATTATTACATTAAATCATTTGCTGAGCGTAGCTGTGTTGTACAAGATCTGAAAAGCATTTTTTGGCGTTAATGGCTTTCCCATGGCAATTTGTATAGATATTTTGCAGCGTAACACTCAGCTGGGACAGCTTCATTTGACTTTATCGGGGTTGCGTAGAGGTTGGTGGCAAGAGGTTTGAGGATCTTTTTAGCAGCTCATCCCCTCCGAATTCAGCTCATCCTCCCCAACCTGATGCATTATTTTCAGGCGTGAAAAAATCACAACCCAGCAAGTTTTCACTTCGAGAGCCACAAGGGATGGGGAAAAAAAAAAGGCTTAGGAGGAAAACAAAGTTTTGGCCATCAGGGCTTGCCCCTGGCATCTCCTAGGAGAGGGGCTTGGGATGGAGGTTCTTCAACTGAAGGGCTGCACTGCCATCTCCAGGTCTGCCTGCACAGCCCGAGAGACACATCGCCAAGCTCGAACATCATCCCGTTAATTCTGCAGTGGATTTGCGAAGAAGAGCATGAAAATATTTTTGTTAGACCTTTTTTTTTTTTTAACTCAAGCCCCTCTTTTCTTTTTTTTTTCTGTAAGAATTTCTTGCTGGGAAAAAAAAATCCAGCCTGCGCATTTTGCTTCAGCCCGTGCAACCTGTGGATGCTTGCAGCGACAGCGGGATGCGGTGAAGCACCAGCAGGCTGCTCTCATCCCTTTCTGGGTCCCCCAAATCTTGGGGAAAATCAGCCATTTCCATGAGAATCCCCATTTTTTGTGGTTTTCCTATTTTTCTGCGTGCAGAAAGTCCTGGTGTGACTGTGTGCTCCTTCTCTTCTGGTGCCACCGCCTTCAAATAGAGGTGTCCCCCCACTGTCACACTCACCTGCTCTGCTCCAGACAGGCACTTCTGCTGCAAGAGGGTCTGGATGCGGCCTGAAAGCATCCATGCATCCGCGCACGCTGCAGGGCTGCAGCATCCCAGCGTACCCATGAGATGGCACTGGAGCCGCAGCGTTGGTGCCAGCCCTGGGCAGGTGCTCCAGCTTGGGGTTGGTGGGCAAAGCCATCTCTTTTTTGGGAAAAAAAATCCAGTTTAAGGGTTAGGCCGCCAAAATTTCTTATGCTTGCATATCTGACACAGGACTGGGATTTTTTTTCCTTCCCGGGGACCCAAGCAAGGTGTGGAGCAGCTCATAAAGAGGGAAGATGTCAGAAATCAAACCAATTTGAGATGTGGGCACGCAGCAAGTCAAAGCAAGCTGGGGAGCACTCTGCACTCTCTCTGCTTGCCTCCAGCCCCTGCTTTTATACCCTACCAGTGGTCGAGGAGCTGCCAGGCTGAGCTTTCCCATGCTCTGCTGACCTACAAAACCTCAAACCAGCCAAAAAAGGGGCTGAGCATGCAGGGAAGGTGCTGGCGTGGGGCGTGGGGTGGCTTTGGGCTGTGCATAAGTGCAAATTCGTGCATGTATTCATGCATATATTAGTGCATAAACACTGAGTCGTACAGAGCAGCCCACCAGGTCTCTTGCTGCATAATTTCATCCCATTTCAGTGCTTCTCTCTTCCTAGCAGGTGTCTAAGCATTTATTTCTGCCCGGCTACGCTCACAAACCTCCTGCAGGGCTTTCCCTGCTGCAGGGGCATGTTGAGATGTGCCCATGGATGTTCCAAAATGATACACATCCCTGCCAGTACTTCTGAAATCTCCTGAGCCTCTTGGCTTGGCCAGAGTGATTTCTGCTGCTGGTGAAGGATCTGAAATGGTGTCACGACCCTACAACTTTGTGGTGTGAGCAACGTTGTCCCTCAGGGTGTTTTTGGGTGGTTTGCTTGCACAATTTGGGCTCTGCTTTGAGATGAAGCAGTTGGACCATCTCATCTGATGTTAGGTGGGCACAGGCGGTGGCGGAGCAGCCAGGTGCTGCCAAGCTCTGCCCGTGTTTTGGGTAGGTGCTTCAATAGCAATGGGCAAGTCAGGACACCCTGAAGAGTGGCTGTTTGCAAATCCAGGACGTGTGGTTTCTTTAAAAAACCCCATAACCTTCACCCAAGATGTCTTTTAACCCCCTCATGTCCTTCCAAACCACAAGCTGGTGATGAAGGGCATGGTGAGGTGACACAAGTGTCCAAGCATCATGGCATGTGGCCTTTAGCTGCACTCCACAGATGCATTTGTGCTTCCCACATCCATGGGGTTATTATTTCCCCCCAAAACACAACAGAGGGACTTGGCTTTCTGATAGAGAGTTAGTACCCATGAGGCAGCAGAAATAAGTTAACAAGGCCTGTGATCCACCCCAACACACATTTTCATGTTGCATCAGCTCCTCATCTCTAAAATGAAGATCATTGCTCATGGGTGATGGTGGGCTCTTGCTGTTGAGGTCAAGAGGAGATTTTCCCAGCTGTTTAGGAGCACTTGGCACATGAACCATCATGGAAAAGCCATTTCTCTGCTCTGCATTTCTGCAGACACTCAAATACCCTTGCACTTGACCAGTAATGGGATTAAAAAGTCATTTTCCCACTGGGCCTAAACAAATAAATAAAAAACCCCTAAGATTGGCACCGAAGCACACATATTAATATCAAAGCCACTGGAAAATACCAGCAGGGAAAACCTGGCAACCAAAAACCCACATCAGGAAACCACCTCCAGGGACAAATGATATTAGTTGCTGCCTGCGCCGAGCTTTGCTCGCCATTCAATAGCTCCGAGGTTTACCACACGCTGCCGTATACCTGCGGGAAAACTAATGTGATTCTGTCCAGGCAACTCCTCTGTCCCCTTTCTGCATCTCAATGCAAAGCAGGTGAAATAAAGACATTCAATGCAAGCAATACACGGAGATTTTTTTTCCCCAAATCCTCGTTTCATCCCTGTATTTGACTCCTTGAATTTTTCTGGGCTGCCAGTTCAGACTGGGGCAACAAGGGCACATCTGGGGCATAAATACACCAGAGTTTTCACCGCTTAATAGTATATGTGTCTATATATACACATCTATACATCCAGGGTGCTCTGCAAATGGAAAATCAGCAAGCTATATCTTGCAGAGAATGATTTGTATTATTATTATTGTTTATCAAGCTCAGGGAAAACAATTAAAACTTCTCCTGAAAAAAAAACCTGCAAGAAATCAGAGCCCCCATTTAATCTGCAGTCTTCAAAAGTTTCTTGGAAAGCTTAATTAAATGGTAATTCATCTGTGCATTGGCTCTGTCTTGTAAAGCCTGATAATGCCGGAGTCTTAATTAAAAAAAACTAATGCAGCTTTTAGTTTTTATTCTGCTAGTTCAAGGGGAAAAATCACCAGCCAGCGCTGTCAATAGAGCTGAAACATGCCTCAGCATTGCATTGATTTTATTCCGTTTAAATTCCAAGTGTCAGTTCAGGTAATCATATTAAAAGTTACTCCAAATTTATTTATTTATTTGCTCTTATGGGCAAGATGAAAGAGCACCGGAGGAATTTTAGTGCCTGTAAATATTTCACCCCAAAGCTGTGACCCGAGGGCTGAGCATCTCCCATGGTGAAGGACATTTTTCCCCTGTAGCTCTCAGATAACTTTTGGGTCTCCATTTGGAGTTTCCCAATATCCTTCAAAAATCATCCTGGGATGGGACTCGGCTCCTTTCCCTTCAAATGAGGGGGGTTTTTTTGTGGAAAACTGGAGAGTTGGGTTCATCTGACCCATTTTAGATGTTCCTGTTGGGTTGAAAGGGGCTTTTCCCGCTGCCCTCCCATCAGCATCATTTGCCATCACTGCTGTCATCACCAGATCTTACCAGCGCTGAGGAAACCCGGACACCACCCCAGGACTTCCCACCCCATTCCTCTCCAAAACCTCCAGCTTAGCCTTTTTTCTAACCCATTTTTGGGGTATTTTGCCTTTTTTTTCAGCAGCTTGCCAGGCAGCCAGGAGTAAAATACCACCCAAAGTCAAAAAAGCTCCTTTCAGAGCATCTCCCAGGAGGTCACCTGGAGAAAACAGTCCTTGTGGCAATAGTTCTGCTGCCAAAAAATGCCGAAAAAGGGTTGATCTTGCTAAAGATCTTACTTCTGCTCCAGCCCCCGAGGAAGTTATGGAGAGTCTTAAGTGGATTTACCAGCTTTGGTGGGTTTAGGTAACATCGTGCTAACAACATCAGGGCTTCGATGTCTTTAATCACTTAAAAGGAAGAAAAATGTTGGCGGGGAGAAAGTAAACCATCTCCCAGAGATATTTTCCCATCTGTGAATGTCCATTGAGATGCCGCATTGCTGCATTGCTGCTGGGAAATGGCTTTTTTGGGGAAAAGCCTCATCCGGATGTTTTTCTTCCACCCTTGTGCCGCACTCTGATAGGGAATATGGAAAAGTTTCTCTGACTTTGCTGCTGGATTTGGTCTCCTTGCAGCTACAGACAGTGATATAAGGACCTCTTTAATGCTAATTAATGCAATGACACAATGAATTAATACTGTATTAGGCAAAGCTGTTAATTATACCCAAATAAAACAAAAGAAAAAAGGAATCAAGGCAGGGAGAAGTGACAATCAGTACTTGGCTTGCCTCTCGGCATCCTTCCCAAACACCCTGTCCTGGCTCAGCCGAGGGGAAAACCAACCTCAGGAGCATCTTCCCGGCAGCCCCGAGGGGTGCAGGTTTAATCTGGAAGGAGAAAGAGGTCTGCCCTGCTCTCTGAAGGAGCTCGAGGTTCCTGGCCAAGGCTGAAGGGCTTCATCCTCATTTTATAGATAGGGAAAATGGAGGCAGCGACGCTTTCCTGGGGATATTTGTCTTCGCCCAAGGAGGAGGTGGGATTCAGGCTCAGATTAGCAATCCCATCATCGGGAAATATAACCACAAAGCCATAACAGATAGCTTAAAGGCTTGAAATTCCCATTGCTTTGAAATTCCCATTTCAAAAGGGAGCCCATTAGAGGGACACAAAAACAGAGTCTATCCCCCCTCCGTGCCTCAGTTTCCCCATACAATGCAGTGCAACCACATCCCCATGCCACCTCTTTAGCTTCCCAATTAAAGAAGCATTAAAGAAGTGGCCGTGTCTGGCATCCTCCTGACACGAACGTGGTCAGTGATGCCTCTTCCAGAAGGCAAGTAATTTGGTTTAGAAAAGAGAAGCACATCTGTTTTTTAGCTCTGCTCCGCTCTGTATTTCCAGGCTTGATATTAACTCAGGAATAATTGGAAAATGGAGAGTTAAAGGTGGATTTTTCCTCCTCTTTTTTTTTTTTTTTTTAGTTTTTGTTGCTAAACTGAACTGGAGTAAAGTGCATGAATTTTTCAAGGGTGTTTAGGACTCGATGGGGCTGGTGGCTGCTGGGGTCTGTGGACGTGGGAGGGAGTGGAGGGCTTGCATTGGGGTGTCTGTGCACAGCCTCATTGCCTTGCCCAGGCATGTGTTACCCCAAAACTGGGCTCAAGATTGGGGGAATCACTAACTGAGCCCATGATGCTGAACTCAGGGTTTCTCTCTGGCGTGGCATTTTACACTTTGCAGCTCTCCTTCTCCATGGATTAACCTCACCCAGGTTTTTTCACCTTTCTCATGCCCTGAAAAAAGAGCTAAGTGAGCATTTTCCTCCCCGAAAGCAGGGTTGAATGGATGGCTGCATAACCAGCAGCCTTGAAACGGCTCCTTGCAAGGCAGGACGGGCAACCAAGGGTGGGCAGAGGGGCTGCAGCATCCTTCTGCCAGGCTGGATGTGCCTGGCTCCTGCCCTCGGCTCCCCAGAGCTGCCTCCAAACGCTTGAGGAGCAAAGCAACGGGTGAGAAAAGCACTCAGGGTCACTCTGAAGCATTCAGGCTTGCAAAAAACCAGCAGGAATTTTGGGTTGTGCCTCTCCCTTGCACATCTCTCTTGCTTTGCCCGATGCCAAGAGGTGGCAAAGGATGCGCTGTGCCTTTGACATTGCCACATCAGGGTGTTTTTTTAAGCAAAACTAGGTTATAATCTTCCCTAGATCTACCTAGAAGGTGCAGAGCAGCCCTGGGGCTCATCCTGCCACCCTGCAGCCCAAATTAACGTGCCCGGGGGGATTTTTTAGGGTTTCACTGATAGACAAGGAGCAGAGTGCTGCTCTTTCCCGTCTACATCCCGGACCTTAGCAGGAGACAGGGGAACACCACCAGCCAAAACCGAATCAAGATGTAGGAATGGGCCAGTTTAATGCTGTCGGTGGAGATGCTGTGGTCTGCCAGGGCAGCTGAGTTCAGCCAGCAGCGGCTTAACCCCTCCATCCCATGTAAAAACCTGTTAATAGGAGGGATGCAATGGGCTTATAGCACGTCAGCTCAGTGCATAAGCTTCTCGAGGCTGTTTTTCCCTCCTCTCCCCTTCTTCCAGGCATCTATCGTTGGAGATTATAGCCCCTTAATAGTGTCCTTCCCCTCTCTATTTACTGCAGGAGCCGGGATAAGTTTCGCTCTCTCTTTTCCCCTTTCAATGCCATTAAGTACATCCCTTGCCAGCTTTGCTCGTGCAAAGGAACACGATGCTTTGGAGAAACCATCTCAATGGCTTATTTTTCTTAGCTCATTTTTGCTTCTCCTCTGTCCGTCTCTCGACCCATGAGGTCAGCTGGTAAATGAAATGCTGCCGCGGCAGCCGCTCCGCTTTCAGGGAGGAAATTTGGGGGTTTTCTGGGTTGCTTCACGTTTAAGCTGGCAGCTGCTGAGGTCAAGAGGATTTGGGTGTAGAGCAGAAATGGGCTCTGGTCTCTCAGTTCGGATAAGCAGCTTTGGTGAGTCTTAGAGGAGGAAAAATGAGATGGGCACAAGCTCTCAGACTAGGTATTATGTAGGGGTTAGCAAGGGGATGAAGGCAAGGGGAAAAATAATACACCTAGTTCTGGCTGGGTGTGGATAAGGGAGTAAATAATACCCTTTTGGGTAAAAAAATGCAATGCAATTATATATAATCCATCAGCAAGGAGCTGGACGGGACAACCCAAAGCTCACACCGCCTGTTTGTACCCCCTCTTCTTCCTACATCTCTTCAACACCCCCTGAAAAATGGCTAGCCTTGAAAGGGTTAAAGAGCACACTTGCCAAATTGGAATTAAACTGTGCTAATATCGGCTAAGTGACTGTTCAGGGTAATAGCAGGAGAGAAAAACTATGTGGCATGTATTTATAAATAATAAAGTATAATTTATTAATAATCTGGAATTGAACAAAGAGTCTATGAAGCTTAATTAATTATTACTTGTAAAGTGCTTTTGAGATTATTGGATAAAAGCTGCTACAGAAGTGAAAGGTATTGCAAGAAAAATGTATCGACATCCTATAGGAGCCATCGCACAGCCTCAAGACCTGGCAGGACAGACCCGTGTGGTGCTTATAACCCCAGGGACAAAGTTTTTTGCTGTGGAAGTAAAAGGATATTTCTCTGCAGCATCGCATAGTCAGGCATGGGGACAGAGGATCAGCAGGACGCTGTGTCACCCCATCCCTCGGGCAGGCGGCTGGTGGGGAGGAGACGGACCCCCTAGGCAGGACGGTGTGGGGTCCAGGGCCTGAGCCTGCAGGCAGCTGGTAGCAGGCAAGAGGACGGGTGTTTGTGGTCACACTTCAGCATTAAAGCTAGTATGAAATTGCAACAGCTCTAAAATTAATCATTTTTTTTCAGTGAAATGAGGCAAAATTGAAACATGAGCAGTTCCCACCCTCCTGCTCCCCATTTTTAATTGCTCTTAAAAGGAAAAAGAGGGGGAGAAAACCTGTTTGTATGCGGAAAACCTGCAAAGGGAGGGAACAAGTAATTCCCACCTTTTTCTCTGTGAAACAACACACCCAGTGCTGATCTCTCTTTCTGCGGCTGAGTCCTGGTGAAAACCATCTCTGATAGCACAAAAATGTTGCCTTGCTCCAATTAGCTCGTTCTTACGGCTCCAATTTGCTTTCTCCCCAGTAGAAAACACAACCCCGGACAATTTTTGAGTTTTATTTAAGCCCATGGACTTTGAACACAGTGCTGGCGTGCTGCTATTGATGGCTGGGAGACAGCTTATTAGACCCTGCTTGAAAGAGTCGTGGGCTGTGGGGAAACTGAGTCACAGAGCAAAAACTTTAAAGTTCTCTCCAAGTGAACCTGTGGATCATCTCTAGTAGGTGGGGAGAAGCAGAAATCAGGGGACCCACCAGATTAGGGGCTGGAGGTGATTTCTGCTGCAAACAGGGGTCAGATGTGAGCCGTCCCCTCTTGCCCCAAAAAATCAGTGCTGTGCACTCGCGGCGGTGCTGTCTCTCCGGTATCACCCCCAGCATTGCCCAATAGCTTCCAAATACAGGGGACGGATTTTGCTGCCTCATCTACCCCACCCAAATCCCCATCAGCATCTTCCAGGAGGTGATTTCTCCCCTCCCAAACACCATCACCCATCTCTGGGATGACCGCCTGTCTGTGCCTAATGATTCTGCCCACTGGGTCTGCGCTCGCTCGCCATCCTCCCTCCTGCTCTAAATGAGCCTTGTTACGCATCCTCTGTTTCTATTTTTATTAAAAATTTAATGCATTGCCAATTTGCCCTCTCGCCAGCACCGACTGCAGCAGCAGCCGCTGTAAGTATCCTCCAGAGTAATAAAAGGAGGCATCGTTGAATGATGTACAAGCAACAATTATTATCTAGGTTATGTCTTTTAAAGTATATATAGCTTAAAAGGGAAGACTTGGTGGAGCTGGGAGGGAGGAGAGATCTCTGCTTGCTGGGAGAAGCTTTGATATATGGCAGGGAAGGTTTCTCTAAGCCTCTTGCTGCTCCGAGCAAGGGGGAAGAGAGGTGATGCTCTGACACCTCCCAAAACTTAAGGTCCTTTGCCTACATAAGCTCCTAGTTCATGGTCATTGACCAAAACATCATTTTTTCACACCAGTTGGAGCTGCATCAGCCAAAGAAGGGTTGGTTGTTGATTGCTGTCTCTGATCCATGCTATTTTTGTGCTTTCGCTGTTTGATGGAGAAAGAGCCGTTGATGGGATCTGTCTTTTCGCTAACCTTGATTTCTAGAGGGAAATAAGTATGTGCTTTATAATAATCATAGTTTTAAAAAACAAGCAAATCTGTCTAAGTTAATGAAGGCCGCACAATCAGCCTGCCGGCATAAATCATGTTATTTTGTAGAAGACGTTGACAAATGACACCCAAAAGTGTCGAAGGGAGGAAAACAAACACCACCAGCCCCCCCTGCCCCGATATTTCTGGGAGGAATGCAAAATTTGGCAAACGCATCAAATTTCCATCTCGTACCGTTACGCTTACCCCAGATAGTGGGCCAGATTAAAAAAAAAAAAGCAAGTGACTGTTGGAAAAGAGGTGTTTGCAACTGATTTAATGCCAGCATCAAACTGAAATGTGAAATATCCAGGCTGGGATTTGTCTGCTTTTAAAAGATGCTGTTTAAACTTGTGGATGTTCCTTGTATTTCCCCGTCTCCCTAGTGCACATCAATGACTCTGTGACTTCTTCTTCATCTTGAACCATCCTGAAATGAGACCTTTCTGTAGCACCAAGAAACACCGTGGGTTTTGGCTCTTTTTTTTTTCCCTTTTAAATGCTTTTTAAAGTGCCACTGTGTTCTTTTGGAGTCATATTAACCATGCAATAAATTTGCATAATGTGGATCCATAATGTTTAATCAAAGCCTCTCTGGAAAGCTGTTATTGTCCATGAGCTCTCATAAATTCTCACTATCACCTCCATGTTAAATACTAAAGCTGCCCGGGGTATATTGTGCACTAATCACCGGCAACATTGAGTTTGCAAGAAATTATCCTTTTTCTTTCCCTTGCCTTTCCGTGTAAGCAACCTAAACCTCTAAAAACCCCACGCAGAGGCGTTTTTGGCAAGAAACGCTGCTGGAGGGGAGTGGGTCACCCCCAGCTTTTTAAGTCTTTTTGGGTGTGTCTGTGTTAAGCTTGGGCTCCCCCCAAATTCCTTTGCCAGCATCCAGAGGTTGGATTATCCACCCCCATCGTGGCGAGCGAGCAGAGGACGAGTGCTCCTGCATCTGCACACCAGAAAGAGATGGAGAGCCGAGTGTCAAAATCATTTGCACTCAGAAAATTATAAGACTCAATTAACTCCTAGGTTTCTTTTTTTTTTTTTGAGTTTTTAATTTCCTTTAAATGAGTTAGGCAATAAGGCATGACGGGGGGAGGTTGGAGAGCTGCAATCATACCTGTGGGGTGAGCCTTAAGAGCCGAACTGAATCCTTCCCAAAACAACTAGCCCATAAAAACCCCTCCCTGGAGCCACAAGATCAGCCCCATTAGGGCAATACAGGATGAGCGGAGGGGGGAATTGCCCTGCTGACCCCGTCTGCGTGACGTCCTCCTGCCCTTGTCCTAGGCAGTTGGACTAGATGATCATTGTAGGTCCCTTCCAACTGAAATTATTCTATTCTATTCTATTCTATTCTATTCTATTCTATTCTATTCTACTCTACTCTACTCTACTCTACCCTACTCTACTCTACCCTACTCTACTCTACTCTACTCTACTCTATTGTCACTGGCCCGTTTAGCTGCAAATGCTGTCATCAGCCATCAGGTTACCCTGGAGGTCTCCATCAGCTCCATGCTGGTGTCTCCTTTGAGACCCGCCTGCTTTGGTGAGCATCCTCAAGCTGGAAGTAAATCAGGAGGGTCCCTTGGTTGCTGACTTGGGGGGAAAGGACTCAAGGTGGTGGAGAGGAAAGCGGATTAAATTGGGAAATGGTTTTTGAATGCCTCCAAAACTGGCATGGAATGAAATGGAGACAAAAGACAAAGCTGGTGCTGCAGCAGAAGATTTTTTCCCTGCTTTTCCATAGTTTGAAAACTAGGCCTGAAAGACAAGAAAAATGAGGATGAGAAAATGCAACCCATATAGTTTCCTAATTTCTGTAGGTTATCTGATGATGAGATGATCTGGACCAGTTCTTTTGAGTGTATTCACCATACAAAGAGGGCTACAAATAATAGCAACTTACGGGAGGTGACATCTCCAAGCCTCTTAAGAGGCTAATTCTATAACAACATTAATTCAACATAATGCATTCATGAATAGAGATTGGGCTAATGCAGGTTTTGAAAGTTAGGCGGCTTATTCTTGCCTATCTTAATTTAACTAAGTGCCTAGTCTTGAAAGGCATCGCAGTTCCAGCTTATTTCAGTGCTTGGAAAAAAAATCCCTTTTTTTTGGTGCTTCCTCCCCTCTTGCTGCTGGGGTTAGATCCCCAGCTTAAACCAGCCCAATTTTTTATTCCTAGGCTTTAGGCTTAAACCTAGATTGATCATTCAATAAACGATCCTGTGCGCTAACTTCCCATGGAACAGCCACACAAACAAAACAGGCTCAGAAAACTTCCACCGGGAGCAAACCTGTGAATCTGAGAGGCTCAAAAATTTGTAAGAAATGGGAAAGGAGCAGAGTTTAACTCTTCTTGCAGCAAAAAAAAAAAAAAGGTGAAGGAGAAAATAGCTGGCATTAGCCACAGCTGTAATACAGATCCATGCATGAGCAAGAAGGATTTGAGCTTGGAGAGGGTCATGCTGTAAATCAACAGCAAAACCAGGTGCCCCTGGGGTTGCTGCAGCTCCAGACATCACAACCAGCTAATCTGGGGTCATGACTTGACAAGACCAGCTCTCCTCTCTGTGCAATGCCCTTTTATTTTGGGGGGATGTGGTGTTATCGCCCCACCCTTCTCCTTTGGTGCCACCAACAAGGCTTGGAAGAAACCATGGGGGACATCAGCCGTTGGCACGTGTCATGAGTTCATCAGGCATCAGCACCTGCTTGGGAGAGCCGCAGCTGCCAAATCCTTTGCTCAGTGGGAGCACATTCCCAGCAAGGGGGTGGATCAGGGAATCGCCAGGAAACCATCTCAGCTGAGGAGCCACTGCCAGGCAGGGAGAGGTCAAAAGACCTCAAAAATGGGACTAAAAAGAAAAATCAAGCTAATTGTGCTCTCCCCCCTTTTCCCTTCAGTATTTGGGAGCCTCCCTGTTGATTTGAAAAAAAAAAATCAAAATAAATACTATAGGCTGAGGATGATAATCCTCAAAATATACATGTACTTTCTTTGCTTTAATTTTTTTAGAGAGTGCAAACATTGCTTTTTTCACTGCCCACCCACTGGAGGCACATCTAGACTGTGCGGTCCTCAGGCTGCTGGCAGCAACACAGACCCAGGAGATGAAGTAAATAAATGAAAAAGAAAGTGACTGACCTGCAGTGGAAACATTTCTTTCTTGCAAGAAGACAAGAACACCTTGTTTCACCCTGACCAAAAGGTTTTGTTTTGCTTGGCCGCTTCCCTTTCATTTGCTTTTTAATTATTTGTGCTTAAATTACATTTGGATGTGCGGGGTCTCAGACCCTACCTTTGCAACACTCCTGGATGCTTACCCATTTTTTTCCCCCCTTATAAACTGTTTGCCACCTGCCAACCAGGTCGGTGGATAACTCCAGCCAACGTGAGGTGGGGCTGATCCACTTGACTGCAAGATGCTGCTTTGTCCACCGGGGGAATTGCTTTTCAAAGATGCTTTCCTCCACCAAAGGGACCAGCTACAACTTTACATCTTCCAGTTTTCTCCCTTTTTGCTTCAAAACTGGGGTAAGACTGAAAATTGTTTTTTTCCCCCTGCAATTACCTTCAAGCATTTGGCTTTAATCCCCCATTAATGTGTATTTTTACCCCAAAGCCATCTAGCATCCCTGGGTCAATCCAACCCAGGGGACAGGGGACAACCCCCTAAACCAGATTTCGGTGCCGTTTGTGGCGTCGGCAGGAGCTGGAGGTATTTCAGGGTTGCCTGGGTGTAAGCACGAGCATATTTTAGCACATAGTTTCTAGGCGACCGATGACGCTGCCTTAATTACAAAAGCAGGGAAATAATTCTGGCTTCGGAGCCAGGAGAGGGAAGAAGATGAACAAGCAGTGATAAGACCCTACCTCAAACACAGATAACTTAAAAGATTAGCCAGGCAGACAGGCCTGGTGCTCACCGCTGAATTGAAGTCAAATAGATGGCTTAATGCTGGCATCGAATTAAAAAAAATGTTATTTAAGGATTTAAATCTTGAAAGACCTCATTTCCCAGTTGGCCTCCTAATGGAATTCATGTTAGTTTGGGGACCAGATCCTGCACGCAGCAAAACGCATCCATCACAAGAGCATTAATATAAAGCTGCCGTAATGCATCAAGAGTCTTTGTATAATGTGCCTGAGATGGAATAATCAAGAGCAGGGCCAATTTCTTTTTATATACAGAAGCTTTTTAGAAGGTAGAAAGCAAAGGTCTCTCCTACCACCCTCTTGACCCCTGGGGTCTTTCTTCTTGTCCCTCTCCTGCAAACGTTGTTGCTCTAGACCCCCCTTAACAACCCCAGGACCCGTGTCCATCTCTCTGGAAGGCACTGCGTTTCCTTTTTTCCCTTTAAAAAATATTTTTGGTAGGTTTCTGGTGACTCTCTTCCTTAAGGCTTGGGGTCTGTCTGCTCCCCTCCCACGTGGCTCTTCCAGGCAGGAGTCCAAAAACCTCTTGGGTTGTCGGGCACTGGTGAACCGCTGGGAATCTTCTGCATCTTGATTAAGAGAAAGAAAACTGACTTTTTTTCTAAATTGGCTTTAAAAAATATAGTTCCTGGAAGCATGGTTTGCAAACCCATCCCAGATTTGCCATCTGACCATCCCTTGTGCCTCTGGCCTGCATCTGATTACGAAGCAATGATTCAATTTAATAATATCTAATTTTTATTGCAATATCAATAAGAAAAACTGCCAATCAGCTGAGCAGTTCAGAGTGTATTAGTGCATTAGCCTCCTCCAAGCAAAAGCATCCTTAATGCTTGGTGATGGAAAAGCAATTGGGTGCTAACAGCATCGGCTTTGACATCGTGTTAGAGCGGAGCCCACAGCCAGCGCCGGGTGGGAGGACATCAGCTGGGGACATCCGAAATGTTGCCGGGCTATAATTCAGAGATATTTAAGCAAACCTGACTCAAAAAACCCCCTTGGACTGAAGGTAAATTTCCACCTGCATTTCTGAGCTGCTACCCGGAGGTCTAAAATTGGCAGATTTTCCAAACTCATCAGTTTTGCAGTGAAGACCTGAGCTTCGTGCTCTGCTCTCTCCTTGATCCACCTCAGCATCCCTCTTCCTCTAAAACTGAGCTGGGGGAGCTTGGCCAAGGTTAGGGGAGAGGGTTTTTGGCACAGTTTTGGGAGGCATCAACTTTCTTTCATTGACCAAATCCCCTTGCTCAGCTGCCTTGCAACAAGAGAGGGATGGAGCACCACAAGCCTGGACTAAGTAAGGTTTCCTCCATAGCTTATCCAGCATCCCAGAGCGATTTAAAGGATTTAAAGGTACCTGAGTTATGGCAGATCAATGGACTTGGATAAAGAGACCCTCTTCATCTCAAGCATAAGAAATCGGATACTCCTGGAGGCCAGAGGCTTTCTGAGCTTGATGGATCTAGTTGGATCTGGTGGAGCAAATCCCAGGAGCCTAAAGGTTTAAATGCCTTAAAAGTTTAAATATTAAAAAGCACAGATTTATTACACAGAGTGACCTTTAAAACTTGTCTCATTAAACTACATCTTCTGGCCCTTCTGGGCTTTGGTGCCTCTGAAGACGAGACTGGGAAGTTCAAAGCAATGAGCAAAAATGGTTAAAAATGTCACCATTTTATAGACTTTTCTGTAAAACTGAAACTTTAAAAAGGAAAAAAAAAGTGTGTTAATATCCCTGTGGGCTTCTCCATCCCCTGGAATAATATTTTCTGTCTCTGTTACTGTTTTTCATTTGAGGAACTCCCCCAACAAGGAGGAAATGCTTCTGCCCCCAGTGCTCCACTGTGCAACACAACCTGCTCCACATCACGCCAAAAATATAGATAATTTTATACTGCCCGTGTCCCTGCAGAAGCCCTTCCCCAGAGAGATTTGGGGGCACAGGGGAATAGAGCATCCCTCTAAGGTCTGTCTAAATCCCGGCTCGCCATTGTGTTAATCAGAAAAAAAAACCCCAAACACATTATAATGCTTAAATTCCTTCTACGCCCGGCTATGGAGAGTCACGCGTAGACAATGGAGGCCAAATTATTAAATTCCCGGGCGTTACGCGTGCATCCCTAATGCAAAGCGAAGGGTGCGATCGAATTAGGGGCAAGACGAGAGATGGGGTTGCATCACCCATGCAGAGGGATGGAGAGGACGGGATTGATCCTGCCCCTTCCCACCGCTTCCCTCCCCAAATTCAGCTGAATTATGCATGCTGTCTGCTCGGATTAGCCCTACGTCAGGGACCCTCAGCGAGGGGATTTGCAGGAGGAGAGCAGCCGCGGTGATGCGGGATGGCAGGAGTGAGCTGCGAGAAGAGCCTTGGGAGGCAAAAATCTCCCTAAGAGTTTTCAGAGGGAGTTTTGCAGCACGTTTTGCTTTCCCTGCCAAGATCCCAAACCCCTCGACTTTTAAAAGGGCTTTTAAAATGCTGAGTGTTTATCCGAGGTCCCAGCCGGACCGTGCTCCAAGCACGCCAGGGACAGTCAAGAACTACAGCGGCTCTGCTCCGCGCCGGCACGGGCTGCCCCAACTTATTTCAACTTCTTTTCTCAGCTATTTATGGGATTTTTTTCTCTAAGACCAAGGGCTCTATCCTCAGGGATGGGACCGAGTGCTGGAGCTGGTGACGTGCCAAGTTGGCTGAAGCACCTGAAAGGGAGAATTTTGCATCTTTAAGAGGAGTTTGGCACAAATTTACAGCGATGGGGCCATTTGGGCACTTTGCGAGTGAAAGATGGCTTCAACTTGCTTATTCTGCTCTGATAACATCAAAAGAAAAAAAGGGAATTTTAGCAACCTTCAGATGTTCCATTAACTGCGGGATTGAGTTATGCTGTTTGATATTAATACACGTTTTTAACACCCGATGTCATGTAGCTGCCTGTTTCTAAATTGAAGCTTTTTGGAGTTTCGCGAATCTCCAATTTCGATCTTTCTCATCCTGATTTGGAATGAAAACAGAGTTTGAGAGGCTGGAAATTTCAGCGCTACAGACGGTCTTGTTTATGGCTAATTTTAAATAATAGTTTGCAATGCAGATTGAACAGGGATGGGAAGGGGGAGGTTGTTTACTTGCTCTTCAGCTCAGTCCCAGGTATGTCTGTCACTCTGAATAATTAATCTACAATTAAAAAAAATAGTTCGCACCAAGTTTGCTGAGTGCATCTTCATTTTTATTTTCTCACCTGCACCCAAAAAAAATCAGGAGTGTAATAAAATAATGTGATAACTTCCCCAAATGCAATTTGCTGCTCTTCCCCGTGAAATCAATCTAATTATAGACACACATATTAAATGAATGTCACAATCATTGCGGAGGCACCTGAGCCTCAATATTTAAGAGCAGACGCAGCAAGGGGGGATCTCTTCTGCAGGCAGGGCTAGGGACCGGTCTCAGCCTGCTTTCGTGACATGTAATTGGGTGTCTCTTGAGTCGTAGAGAAACGGGGTTTAAGCCCTGACTAAGGGGCTTGTATTCAGAGTATGTTGAGGTGAATTTGCATTGGTAATTTTGAGCAAAAACTTGATGGTTGGAAAGTTTCTGTCCTTTTGGCAGCGAGACTTGCAACTTGATGACTGCGAAAAGCAGAATTGGATGAGTTTAGAAGAAAAGGTGGAGAAGGGGGATTAAAATCCAAGCCCAAAACCCCCAACCAAGGAGGCTGAAGTTGTCAATTGATTACTGAAAGAAAATCACGCTCTCCAAATGCAATTTGTTTAAACCACCGCAGAATTCCCTTCAGCATCGTGCCGAGCGGCTCCGTCGGTGATTAGGTATTGAAAAATCTCGGTGTGGATCACACTGCTTCAAAACCTTATTTTCCAAATGACTTTCATTAATATCGTGGGCCATATCGACAGCAATATTGTGTTTCCCCGCGGCCCATGACATCGGTATTAATCAGAGGTGAGGAAGCATCTCCCTGCTGTGCCCGGGAGGCTCCCGGGGGAGCGGTACCCCCAGGGATGCTTGGGGGGACCTTGTTGGGTGCATCCCAATGACAAATTCCCTTTTCTTCCCACCCCGGGAGAAAAGTTACAGCTCAAACAGCTCCATGCTCACCTTTCCCTGCCCCTGGGCTTTCCTTAGGACATGGGAAGGGAAAATTTAAATATTTTTCTCCCCCGGCCATCTATGAATGTGAAGCTGGTGGGGTTTTTTGGGGGGAAAGGGTGCAATTCACTGCAAAGGGAGTTTTGTAGGACAGGGTAGGAGAGGACAGGGCAAGGCAGGTGGGGTAAAAAGGGCCATAAATGTTTTTCCAGCCCATTGCCGACATTCTTAGGCACACGCCAGGCACATAGATAATTTCAGGAATTTTTCCAAAATGGGGCTGCAGCATTTTGTTGGCTGCCGGCGCAGAGGGGAGCGTTGGGGTTTGCCCAGGGAGGCTGTGCTGCTGCGCCCAAAACCCATCACCAGGCCCTAAAAATGTGAATTATCCACCGCAGCCACTGGTCTCCCATGGGTGGGGACCTTGCGGTGTCGGTCACGTCACAGGTGTGTGGATTCTCCGGTGTCTGATAAGGGTTGAGCTCACATTAAAGCTGCCCTTCTGCCGGTCTATTAAATCAGCGTTTTCACTGAAATGAGTAGAACCTTTTGGGCAAACCTGAAGAAAACTGTATTTAGCACTGAGGCTGCACGGGAACAACTCTGGAAATGTGGATTTTGCAGGAAACACAGCTCCCACTCACCACAGATCAGCACCTGCTGAAAACCTCCGGCTTTCAGTGAAATTGAAGCAGGCGCATTGCTTAATCTGTTTTTTTTTTATTTCCTTGAGGCGCAGGACATGTGGTTCAGGGTGATCTGGAAGGAGATGTGTAACCTGTTGTTGATTTTCTGGAGATATTCATTCAACCACCCACACTAAATATTTTCAACAGGTTTATCCGGAGGGAGCAGCGAGAGTCTCAAGACACCTGTAGGAAATTATTTAGGGTTTCAGCCAGCTCCCTGGCAAAGCATGAAGATGAGAGCAGCCTGGCTAAATGCCAGACCAACATTTTTTGGAGGATTTTTTTCATTTTTTTTTGTTGCTCCACGCCAATTTGTCAAAACCTATGCAGAAGGCTCTGACCAAAAAAATTTGGGGGGTTGGAGTAAAGCTGGATATGAAAGTTGTCTGGCCCCTCGCCAGCTCGTGCATCTGGTGGGGCTTTTTTAAGCCATTTAACCTTCGTGCTGGTCACGGTGGGGATGTTTCCCTCAGAGCATCTCATCCCAGCATAGGCAGAGCCTGTTGGTTTTATGCTCTTAAATTGATTCAGCATCTTTCTGTGGCTCTAATATAAAGAAATCCCCTCCCTGTTTGTGGGAAGAGTTCTATGAGGGATGCACAGACCTGGATTTTATTTGAGCCCCCTTTCAGACTTTACCAAGCAAATGAATTGCAGGAGCACAGAGAGAGGAGAGGGAAGTTAATTGGGTAGCATGGCCACTTGCAAGGACACAAGCACCGGTGCATGCCTGCTCCAAAGAAGACCTTGACACCTGTGAAATAGGGTGATTTATGAACCCTATGAAACTATCACTGCATGTAATAAACCCCATGCAACCCCAGCTTGAACTTTATTTTGCTGTATTTTAGCAACTTGCTGGCATTCATGTAGAGCATCAAATTTGCTGGGTAAGAAACTGCGGGAGCCGGTCCTTCAAGTTTCCTCCTTTTCTAGGGAGAGATAAGTCAAGCCAGGATTATATTTCCAAGTTGAATTGCTCCTAAGAAGCCAGTCTGTGGAGGCTGTGTACCAAGGGTGAAGATCTGCTGCAGCCTAAAAGGCATCCATCACCCTTATAGCACCTTATACCCAACCTGCTGGGGGATTTCTCAGTGGCCGAGAGCAGACAGCCACGGTGCTCTGGTCCTGATGGAGAGATGCAACAGGTCCAGCATAAATAGATCAGGCATAAAGCAAAAAATCTTGCCTGCTGGTTCTGCATTCAACCCTGTTTCCTTACATACCCATCTCCTCTCCCAGCTAAAAGCTCAGCGTGCCTCTCTGCCATACCCTTGGCCATATATGAGCACAGGTAGCACTTTTTTCCCTCTTTCTTTCCCCAAGACAGCGTGTGATGGAGACCGTGCTTACATTTGTAGCTATGGAAACCATTGATTGCTGCTAATGAAGCCTCCCCATCCTCCTGGACCGCTTTGGCTGCGTGCAAGGGGTATGTGTCGGATGCGGCAGGATATTTTCCAGCAGGATCTCACCTTTCCCATGCTGGGGCTGGCTTTTGCAGTGAGGGCTCTTGTGCAAACAGAGCCCCCCCCGCAGCCATCTGTAGCCCCCAGCTCTGGATGCCCAGGGCTCTCCAGCATCCTCCCAGTTACCAAGGTGTTCACTGAGATGACAGAAACTGGGATGATTTCCACCAAAGTCTTCATGCTTTTGGCAGCAGCTTGCTTTCTGCAAGGATTGGGGCAAATTCTGACCAGTTTTGGGCCTCTCTCAGCCTGACAAATCAATAAACTTCAACAAATACCCATTTAGGGATCAATTAATCCCCAGGAACAACCCATTTTACCCTGATGGAGATGGTGGGCATCTCCATCTCGACTCCCCCAGCTGATATTTCTACCTATCAGGTCTTACGCAAAATCTCCTTCCAAGCCTGAGCTGCTTCCTCCCATCTCTCCCCATCCTAACCTCCACCAGGCACTCCAGTCTGCAGCTGCTTGTTTGATTTTTAATTATTCTTCATTATATTTAAGGCAATTTTGCAAAAAAAAAAAAAAAGTTTATGGCAATTTACTCTGCTTTGTAATTAGAGCCGGTGATTAGAAAATCTTTCGCTTCATGATGGAGTTTTCCTTTAAAGAGAAAAAAAAAAAAGAAAAAATCAGAAAAGGGGAATAGAAAAGGGCCGCCAAAAGAGCTCAAAGACTAGAATTAAACAGATTATATCTCATTACTTCCAAATGGAAAGGAAAGTTACAGCTTATTAGAGCAGTTGCATCTGCAGCTGGGCAGGAAGGGAAGCAAATTCCCCCCACGGTAGCAGGCTCGGGCACGACAGCGGGTTGCAGTTGGCTTTGGGGGGGCTGATATTTTTCCAAGTCTTCTGCTCTTGGTAGGAAATAGATTACTTTTTTTATCGGTTTATGTTTCTTTTGTTCTGCCGGACTGACTTTGCAGATAAATGCCACCTTGGTTTCAACCCATTTAAAGGCCAAAGCTAATTAAATAACGCATCCTGCAGCCTACGCATCTCCCCTCCCCGGTGTCATTTCTAGATGCTATTCGTGCACAGCGCTCGGTGGGGGGGATCCCAATGAGGGAAAGGACGAAAATTCAAATTTGGGCATCTTAAAATGAGTCATTTAACTGCCCTAGGATGCATTTTGGTCCTAGATGCAAAACCAGGTAAATAAATTCAGGTAAAGTGTCCGTTCAGGCACATGGTGCACATCAGTGTGGATTACAGGGCTGTTTGGCATCCTGCCCTCGCTGTCATCCCTCCCCTGCAATCAGGAGTCCATCTCGCCCGTATCAGCGGCTCATCCTAATGCCAGGGGAAGGCTCCAGCATTGCTGTGCTGTTTATTCATCCCCATGACAGGTTGTGAACGTGTGAAAAAGCGGGTTGAGCAGAAAAGGGTTTTGGTTGCACCCTCTGTGGCTGCTCGAGCATCAGTTTAGCACACAAAGCCTTGAGGGGTTTTCATTTCCCAACTGCGCATCTCAGGGAAGACTTCTCATTACATGGGAAGACTCTCAGGAGATTTATCCTGATGGCAAAGGGGTTTTGGTTGAGGGAAGGATGAGCAGAGCTGTCTCCTTGAAGGGGGACCCATGCAGCAGAGACCCAACACAATCATTGCACACATGGACTGAGCATCGTGGCATCCCCAGCTGTGAAATCGCACATTGTCAGCACAGGGGCTTCCTTATTTCCAGGTTTTGGGGAGTTTTCAGCATGAAATTTTCTTTTTGGGTGAAATCTGAACTCTTTATTTGCCTTTGTTGGTGCCAAAAGCATCGGGAGGGGAGCTAAGCAGGCACACGTGGAGCTCTCTCCTCCCCAAACCAAAGCTTGGTATCTCAGCATCCTCTGGGTCTTGCCGGTCCTCGGAGAGCGGATGATGCTGAACTCTCGCTGCGATGCACAACTCCTACCCCACCAGCTGCTGACCTTAACAGAGCAAGTCAGAGCTGGAGACAAATACAGGCAGACAACGAAACCTGCTTAATTGGAACTCAGAATCACTATTGGCTCTGTCTTCTTCCCTTTTTTTCCCCCTCCGAAGGAATTTTTCATTAGCGAATAACAACAATTATTTAGGTGCTTGACATCTCCAGAGTGGTAGTGGATTTGCAGCGTGCATTAGCTGGAAAGTTTACCCCAGCCCTTAATAGGCTTGAAGAGGGATGGATGCATTTTGACTAAACCAGGGGAGCTGATTGCTACCTAAATAACTAATTCATCTTCATAGCAGACACCCGTCAAGGGCTAGTAAAAAGAAGTTACACCCAAGGTCATGCCAATTAGCTGTAGAGGAGAGCTGCAGTGTAGGGTACTTGGGGATGCAAACAGCTCGGGATGCACGTAGATGCTTGGAGCTGGAGTACCTGGCTTGGGAGAGATTTCGGCTTTTCCACGTAGGTGGATGCGGCTGAGCTCCTGTTAAGGATGCTGCAGGTCAGCCCATGATTCTGTTACAACCGACTTCAGCTATTTTTAGTGTTGGGGAAGAGAGGGTGGAAGCCTGGAAAGGTTTTTGAGAAGTGGAGGAGAGAGTTACTTGGGGCTGCCTTGGAAACACTTGAACGAGATGAGATGCAGAAGCTCCGCTTTTAAAGGTGTGACAGATGGGAGAGGAAATGAAACTGCGTGAGGATCTAAATGGGTCATGGCAAAAAAGCTTTTCGATAGTTTTTAGTGTCATAAGGGATCCATAGAGCCTCCTGCCCGCCTGTATATCTCAGCCCATTGAATTCCACCGGAGCGAGGGCGAGACTTTGGCTGCTTTCTAATCTCTTCTATAAAGGGGGAAAACAACCACAGTCAGGATTCAAAGGTCCTAAAGCCCCAGCACTACCTTTGCAGTCACAATTTTCTCCTTCGCTGGGGACATTGCAATGAGGCGGGCAAGGAAAAGCGCATGTCCAGAGCACAGCTTTGGGCAGGAGGTCAAACCAAGCCCCACACCTGTCCCACCATCCCCGTTCACCCCAAACCCATCCCGCTGTCCCCATGCACACTCTCCAGAAGAGAATTTTCCCAGCAATAAGTGTGAGCTGTCACTGTAACAGCCTCCCGTGGCTTGTGCTCCCTTGTGATTGAAGCTTCCATTAACTTGCATTTCCCTTTTATTTTTTCCCTTTTTTTAAATTTTTTTTTGCTTGAAGCCTCGCTTGCCTTAATTTGATTTTTTTTCTTAAGCGCTGTCACCACCGTTCTCGTTTAATAAGTACTTAATCAATTCTGCAGAGTTGCTGCAGCCCCACTGCTCCCAGTCGCGCCAAAATGGGATGCTCTGATTAATTCCCGTCCCCCCCCGCCCTGTTTGTTTGCCGGCAATTTATTCCGATAACTCCCCCCTGGTGACTCAGGGGTAAACGAATGAGTATTTCCGCGGCTCCGATGCTTTGCCCCGTGGCTGGTGATCGACTCTGGAGATGATACATTTCCCGGGCGAGGCTGGGGGTGATTTGGGGTGGAAGCACGTTCGGCAAAGCGCGGAGGGCTGGCTGTAACTTCCCTTGCCTGCAAGAGTTGTCTAGGAACAACACCACAAACCACCAAGAAAATAAAACCCTATTCCTGCTTTTTAAGGTTTTTTTGGCTAAGCTCTTGGGCTGTCCAAAATGGGGACAAGCGGTCTTCAGTTTTTGCCTGCTCTTTATTCTGTGCGTGTTTTCTCTTTGCTTTCTTGCTGGGATCACTCTACTATGCATAGGACTCCACTCATCACTTTCTGCTCTTGCAAAGCCCCTTTGTGCAGGTGGGAATGTTATTCTGGAATAGCAATGGCCAGAGACAATGGTTAAAGGATGGTATCTGCCCAAAAAGAAGGGAAAACTTGGCTCGCTGCTAAAGCCCATATGGGAAAATCACGACTGTGATCCAACAGATCCCATTGTGCAGTGCTCGTGCAGCATAAACACGCCGCAGATTTGGAAAAGGGACTACACCTGTCCTGTTTTCATGTAGGAAAAGGTGAAATTGGTCAACTGAGAGCATTACAATCTATTATTCAGGATAACTTGGAAAGCTTTGCAGTTTTTTTGAGGGGGGAATTAGGTTCTGTATAGAACTGGAGTAGTTAATTTTCTACAAAAACCCTGAAAGCCTATCTTCAAAAGATAATAAAACTTGATCAGTTCACCTGGGTTTCCATTTTAATTCACTCTGAAAGAGTGTTTGTGAAGACACCTACTCTACATGCTCATAGCACGCTGGATAATAGACCTAAGAGTTATAACTTGGTGATAAAAATAATGCATAGATAATGGAATAATTATCAAGTGCTTCCTCCGCGAATGCAAATCGGGGTTTTCCCTGTGTGCTGGTTTTCCTCCACATACGGATTTTTACAGCCAGGCTTTTGACCAAGCTGAGACGTTGCATGGAAAGAGAGCAAAGCAATTAACGGGCTTTGATAAGGCTGAATCTCCAGCTGAACCATTTTGCAAGAACGAGGAGGTGGAGCTAGCCACGTGGCACATAAGGGCTCTCCTCTATCAACGTGACTTGGCTGGGGAGACCGAAGCTGACTTTTTGGCACAAAACCAGGGAGAAACCAGCCATGTGAGCCTACTTAGTTTACCGCTGTGCTAAGAGCAAATCTCAACAACCCAGGACCAAAGCAACCATCGGTTGGGCTCCACCATCCAGCTCTATCTTCTCAACTAAACATCACCATTTCTGCCATGTTTCCTCCTTTCCCTGCTCCATAAAAAAGCTCAGGGTCTCGGGAAGGATCCAAAACCTTCATGGCTGGCTTGAAGCTTGGCTGAGGCTGCAGATGTATCTCTTGCTTCCATCTTACATATCCATCTTCTTCCATCTGCATCTGTTATGGAAGAAAATGCAGGGTTGTTTTCAGAGTGTACGGACACGCAATGGTATTCCTAAAGGTCTGTCATTTGGTGTTTTCTTTTCTGGGTGATTTCTAGCTATTTGGGACCCCCTGGGAGTGCATCTCTGTGTTTTAAAGGGTAATGCTCTTAATATAAAGAGTGGTATTTAGGGGTTATGAGTATACTATACAGGAGAGTGTTGTTACAGTCATTTTTAATAAAGCCTTTATTCTAATAAAAATAACACTTATAAAACTTAAATGAATCCGTAGAGCTGGTGGGAAAAGGGACAAGTTCTTTGCCAATTATTTTTCTTCAAAAATACTTCAAAGATAAAAAAAAAAGGAAGAATCAACCCACTCCATTCATTTATTTATGAATTAATAAGAGCAAGAGAGAAATAAGCAGTTAACATGCATAGATTTTAAAACCTGGGGGGATTTGGGGGATAATGTAGTCTGACCTTCTGCGTACCAGCAGCAGGTTTCAGGGAGGAACACCTCCACCACCGCTGCTGATCTCCAGGGCTGCAGCCCAATTGCTCTCCAAAGGGCTTGTCTACACACACGGGCCTGAAAACCCACATGTGGACACTTCTCAGTCCAAAAAAAGCTCCTTTCTGGCTTTTTTCCCCCCTTTATTTCTTTTTTTTTCATTTTACCTAAACTAGAACTCAGGAGAATGACACATTTTTTTCCCCCTACAAAAACTCTTTTGCAATTTGCTCTAGAAAAGCTCTTGTGCTTTAAATTCTTTAATATTTATTAAACCTCCATGTTCAGACAATAAAAGATCCCTGCTTGCTGATTTGCAAAGCAGCAGATGAAGGTTTCCCCATGTGCCTGGAGCATCTCTTGCAGCGGACGCATCCCTTCCTCGGTGGGAGTCTCAGAGGAAATTGGTGCTATCCATATTGTGAGTAGGACACGAGGGGTTTGACCTGCATTAAGTTCCCTTTCCCATGTTTGTTCCTTACAGCTGGACTTTGCAGTTCAAAGGTAATTCATAACCCTCTTTTCAAATTATTTTACAGTGCTGGGAGTTGCCCTGAAACACGAAAAAATACTGCAAATACGAAGCATGTTTGCACTTAGTTTATCTCATAAAATAAATCAGATCTAGACTTTGCTGAGAAAAATCAGTGTGTGGGACTCACTAGTGCTGGGTGAAGTAAAAAAATTAGCAAGATTCAATTTTTTTAAAAGAAAAAATCTTTTAAATGAAAAATCAGACAGACTTAAGGGATAACACACAGATTCTTCAGGTTTTAAATGCTGGAGAGGAGGAGAAATAAAATACATATGTGACGATATCTTTTATGCCAGGATCATATTTCCATTATACGTGACGATGGAGCTGTTTATATTTGCTCTGAAGCACAAGTGGATGCTTTTTGCACGGGATGCTTTTCTGGTCTGGCCTTGGAAATGCCTTTGTGTGCACCCTCACCTCCACACTGAGCCCGAGGACCTGATACTTCTCCAAATTAGGATCAGAAAACCTCAAATGAGATTCTTAAAATGCGGCCAGCTTGGAAACCACAGCTGCAAATCCTTCGTCTGGTCACTGAGACCCAGAAGAAACTCCACTGCAACAGAGCCCAACGTGCCTCGAAGGTGAGCTCAGCATCTTGGGCCACTCATTTGCTTTTAATTTCAAGGTAGAGGGAGAAACTTTAATGAAAGGGTAGGATGAGAGGCAGCATTGTTACCTGGACCTGAATCTTTTATATCTCCGACAGGAGATTTTGCTGAGGTTGAACCCGCACATTGATAAGGCTCCCCTTCTTAATGGCTTTATTCTCTTCCATACTGCTGTAGATAACCTATTCCCACCAAAAACCTCTTTATTCTTCAAGCAGAGCTCATTTCCCACAACCTTTTTAGACCAGAGTGGCATAGAAAAATAATAAGCACTATGCACTGTGTTCAAGTTAAGAACCGTGATTATCCTTTTGTAGTGCCGGAGTTGGTATTTTCACGACACCGGCGTTTTATTTTAAGTGCATCTCTTGAGATGAGAAATGGGTGTTTACTCTTGAAGTAGATGGAGAAGAGCAGTCAGGACTGGTTAGTCTTCCTGGGAAAGTGAGGGGCTGGGGCTGTGTGGGGGGCATCCAATTTAAAGTTATCGAGTCTCCGCCATGGGAGCATCACTCTTAAAGCCTAGGTTGAAGGAGAACTTCACCATCACCCCAGGGTTAGCCAAATAATGGCAAAAGCATTTCAAGCTGGCTTCGTAATACCCACCTGATTTAGTGTGTCAAAGTTGGGCTTGTAAAGGTGCACTCTGGCTTCAGCACCCGCTGCTGGCTGCAAAATTGCATTTAAAAAAAAAACAGTAAGAATGATATTTCTAGGTCTAAAACTTGATTTCTCAAAGTGACTTTGGAAAGATGGATGGAGATCATAGATTTTTCTTACTGTCGTCCAGACTTGTGTCTGGACACCAAATAGGACAACAGAAATGGGTGATGAGGGGCAGATAAAGCTTGGCCAGGGTTCAAAACCAAGTTGGTCGTGTTCATAGGTCGCCTATGGATCTCACCTCCTTCAAGACCTCTTTCTGCATCTTCATCCATCACATCTTCTGGGGCAAAGAGTAAAACTGCTTGAACTGCATCACCTCTCTGCACCATCTCCTTCTCTTCTGCTTGCCATTAAAGTGTCAATATTTTGAGCTCTGTTTGATGACACTTCCAAGGTCCCCATGCCACCCGGGCTGGATCAACACCTGCCAATTCCACACCACCGAGGCGGAGAAGAGGGTGTCAACCTGGCTGAGATGCACAAAGACGCTGCAATGATAATAAATTGGCTTGTCAAAGAGGAGGGCAGATTTGCTATTAATGGAAATAATAGTAGATTACATGGGCTTTTGTCACACAATATAATCAAAGGCAGGATCAAAGGGAGGGAATATAGCAAATGGTTAGCAGGCAAGACATGCTAATGAGATAAAAACGCTAGCCTTGCCACCTCTCCGAGCTTCAATCGAAGGATAATTGATACTAAATAATGTAATTTTGAGCTGTGGGGAAATGCACTTAAAACCAGCAGACAAGGCTGTGAAAATGTTTTAGTTTTTCTGTTACTCTGCTGTCATTTCCATCACTTTTTTTTTTTTTTTCTCTCCGTGTGGCAGCTGATTGTGTGTGTGGGAGCTGTTGGGGGAAGAGAGAATAAGTGGAAAAAACCCTACTTTGGCAAAATACTGATGCATTTACACAGCTTTAACTTTGTGGCGTAAAGCCCCTGGGTCTGCCTCTGTAGTAGGTCACCTCAATTCATCTGTGTTTGGGTTTGTGCGGTGAGGACAGCCCGGCGGCGGCACCGGCACCGCTCGTTGCAAAGACCCCAGGGATGGCACCGCTGTGCGGTGGCGGCTCTGCCACCTCCGCCGGCACCGCGATGCTCTTAGGCAGCAGCTTCAGCTGGCTCAAATAAAGGCTGCTGTTTCAACCTGCCACTTTAAATGCAATTTAAAACTAACCATGATTTAAATGCAAACCGATGCAGTTTAAATGATCCTCTAGCAGTAATGCAGTGAAGTGCAAAGGTTTGGCATGGTGTGGTGTCAAAGGGATGTTATTTTATTCCCTGAAGCCATGTTGGCTGAAGCTCTGCTGCATTTCAGTCAGCTCTATCTAGCCCGAGGAATTCACGATAGTCTAAAATACTTTTTCCCCTGGAAAACTTCTGTATTGCCTGCTTTCTGGAAAAATAAAAATGCCAGACTAGACAGACCTTAAATATTTCCTAGTGCTTTCACATGGCTCCTCCTATGTATTTTAGGGCAAACCTAACCCCTGGCGCTGTCTGATTTGAGACCTGCCATCCACATTGGCACTAGCAGCTCAGGAGAGACACAGATCTCCCTCATTCCCTCGTCGGACTCATCTTTTTTTATTTCCCAACCTACTGTGGTACATGAAAGATGCATCCGTTATAGTTGCAAGTCCCAGCTCAGAGGGCTTTTCAATCACCACCCAACAAACCCAGCTGTCAGCACGAACTCGCCGGAGAGCATCTGGAGACTTAGCAGATGGGGGGGGATGTTGTAAAGTAATTCCCCAAGATTTGAAGGCAGTGAGCAGTGCAGGAAGCTGGATACTGTCTGGGGACAGCAAAAGAAGCAGCCCTGCTTGGGGCAGAGCTGGCCCAAGGAGCCGTTTATATCCAGCCCCGAAGATCCCACGTGTGGAAAAGCTCACTCAGGAATCACAGGCTTAAAGTGATGACAGCTTGCACCAAGATATGAGCATCCTAGTAGGGAAAAGCTGTAAATTAAAAAATAGAGAGCTGTCATCCTCTGATGAGCATCTTTTTGGAACTGGAGGGAGAAATCTTCATCCCTCCCTCCAGTTAATGACAACCATCAGTCCCCATCGGGCTTTGCTGGAGTAGACTGCTTGAGTACATCCATATTTTTAACATGTTCAGATTGCAGCAAAGGTCTGGGAGTATGAAGATACACAAGTGCTTTGCTGAGTGTAGGTGGAGGAGAGATTTTCTGGGGTCCAGTGATGACTGCAAAGGACATCAGTGGTGCAGCTGAGCCATGCAAGAGCATCCCTTGCTGCCAAGGTAGGAAGAGCTCTGTGACAAATGCAATGAATGACAAGCTCAAAATAAAAATTACTGTGGTGGTTGCAGATCTGATTTTTTTTTCTACTTAGAAGTTCCTTGTGGCAAAATTAATCAAATCAGGACGTTCCCCAGAAACTTTTTGTTTTGCTTATTTATTGCAATGAGTTCGGCTGAGCAGCTTCCCTGCAGAAAGAAGACTGTTCTGTGTCACGGAAAATAAATAATGAAAAATAAAGGATCTTTTCTCCTGCATTCCCAACCCCTCTTTGCTAATTGATGCCAAAGGCAATTACTAAGGCTAAATTAAGACTAATTTTGCCAGATTTCTTCTGAAGAACTTTGGAAACACTTTTTCACGTAAGGATGCCCTGGGGAGTTAGGCAACACAGGAGATCATATGAGATCCAGGTTCATGTAACGTATGGCCTCGGTACCGGCTCAATGCTACATCAATATGGAGAGAAGACGGAGGGATAATAAATGGGTCCTGCTCAGTGAGACTCTCAGAAACACCAGCAAAGTCAGAATTTCAGCACTCTCTTGAATACAGCCGCTAACCTGCCTCCTCCTTGTCTTTTGAAGCTTGCTGACCCCTAAGTGCTGAATTCCTCTCTCAGGATGCATTAAAATCTACCACACGTCTTTTCCTCTGCCCCGGCTCCTTGATGTACATTGCCACGTCCTCTTCTCCTTGCCTTCCTCTCCCCTGGTGCTACATAAACTAGCCGTTGCCTTTCATGCCCTGTTTTCCCTGTGGTCCAAAGGCTGAGGCTGCATCATGTCCCACGTAACCGGACCAACTTTCAGCTTACCCTCTTGGATGCTGCTAATGGCAGAGATTGGCACAGGCTGCAAAGCCAACCGCCAGCCGTGAGCACACACATGAGCTCACGTGTCTCTGCCTACATCTATTATAGAGATGGACCCTAAGCAACTTGTCTTCTGCAGCTCCTCAACATCTCCTGTTGACTGTTGGGGTGGGAGTCAATGAGCAGAGATGCTGAAATACTAAACTGGAATTTAATGAAGCCAGCACCTTCTTAAAATTGGGTCCGAGCTGTCATATGAGCTATTTTCACATTGGAGCCATATTTCAGTGGTTCATCCATCTCCTAAGTCCACCTGGATGTAAAAGAAATAGAGAAAAGTTGGGTTGGAGATGGGACCAAGTTCCCGTGCCTGACCTGTCAGCATTAAGGCAAGTCACTGCCAGGAACTCCTCATTTCTGGATAACACAATTATTGCATTTGCAGGATTGCTTTTTATAGATGCCTTCATCTCCTTTAATCATTAAAAAAAAAAAAAGGGAGGCAAAATATACACACTCAGGTCCAGTGAGGTTCTTGTGCTCTGCTTAGACAATTGCTACCAATTTGAAGTGTCGGTGCACATATGCTTAGAGAGTGCGTGTACGTCAGCATCTTTTCACATGAGATGCTTTGGTCAAGGTTTTGCATACACTGAAGTGTCTATATTTCCCAGAACAGAAGGATTAGTTTCCTGGGCATCTGATTATATGGTTGTGGTTGTTATGCGGATGATGACGGCAAGTGATTTATGACAATTTAAGAAAGGATCCAAGCAGTTATTCCATTTATAGCCTTGTGCATGTGTATAGCGTGTGTATTCAAGACACTTTGCATAAAACACAGGTGTGAACTACCAACAGCCATGCTGTGAGCAGAGTTTCTCAGCTGTTCTCGGTGAAAGGACCTGATAAGGTGCAACAACCTTTTACCGCTCTTACCAAGGGTAAGGGAGTCACAGAGTCTGGGGTTCATTTTCTGGAGCAGAAAAAGAGTGGGGAAAAATGGTTCAACTCAGGCCAGAACAAAAAGATATTGTCTCTTCCTGAATTCCCAGTTAATTTGGGGTGGAAGAGGTGAGTCTTTTTAAAAATTCTTCCTCTGCTCCTTCTCCCATCCCATTTTCATCTATTCTGAAGTGAAATAATAGCCCTGCAAACCAGAAAGCCAGAAGCTACATTTTAATGGTGTTAAAAATAAACCATTTTGAAGCAGTTGATGTCTTCCTCGCATTGTTTTTGTCTATAAGGCCTCAGTGGTGGCTTGCATTCAGAATGAGTGGGGTTTTGGGTCTACCCAAGAGGGCATTTCCTAGTAAATCTACTACTGTCTCGAAGGAAAAAAAAAAAACCTGCCCAGGTCTCTTCCTCATGGTTTTTTATTTGCTTTTATGAGTACAGCTAAGAGCTGGAGGACAACAGTCGCTGCATTGGCTCTGCTTGAGTAGAGGGAGAGAAACCGAGGTGAAAATTTTATATAACTTGCCCGTGGTCATACAGCAGATATGCTGCCAGACAATGGCTGGGCAAGGTATATTTAGAAATGAGTTAAATAGAGCGTTCAGCCACCTGGGATGGGAGCAGCAGCTCCAAGTGCTACTTGAAATCGCACACGTGGACTCACAGTGGCCGCCATCCCCCACAACTCCTTGCATGGAGATGAGTGGAAAATGGATGGCGATGCTTGGGGTGTCCTTGCTCCTTGTTTGCTCTCCAGATGTCTTCCAGGCGTCTCATCTGACACAATGCTCAGATGGAGTAACTCACAACAGCCTGAACCTCCTCCAGTTTTGACATTGAGGAACTTTCTTTGCAGCATAAAGCATCCTGTAGGAAATGTTTTCAAGCCATGGGAGTCGAAAAAGAGATTAAACATAAAAGAAAGATAAACTGCTGAGTCTTAGAAATGCGATATCTACACTCGGCCCATGTCTAATGAAGTGATTCGTGTAAAGCCTCCCCAGAGAGGCGGTGAATATTGCTGCTCTTCCAACTCAGCCTTGGAGCCAGCAGCTTTGAATATCAGCTTTATTCTTTGGAAATAAGGAGTCAAGAGGGTGATGCTGTGAAGTGGGAATGGTTGGGAAAGATCTTGGAGTCAGGGATGATTCAACACAGCTAAAAAAATCCCCCTTTCCTTCCTTCCCCATCTCTGTTCAAGGCTTCTTGGTTGGAGTGAGATGGTTTGTAAGCTACAGCTTGTGTGTCATTCTCCAGGGCCTTTTTTACCTGCTTGTTTGCTCTTCTTTAGCATACATTTTGAAGGGTTCTGGATGAGCCCGTGTTTTATTGATCAGGCAGCTTTCAGCTCCTTTTCTCCAGCCCTTCATTAAAGCTGGAATCACACTTTCTGAAGGTGTCCCTCAAGGATTCTTGCTTGTGGAAACCGTATGATTATGACTAAGGCTGCTGGACTTGAGACCACACTTGATATTTCCCTTTTTGTTTAGTGCAGAGATGCTCTATTTACCATAGATTTTCTTTTCACACTTGTTTTCCTCTGGCCTTCAGACTGGGGAAGAAAAAGAGAGCTCTTGAATTTTCTTTGCTGGATTCATTGATTAGTGTATTTTGGGTTTCATTTCATTTCTTTAAAAACAAATTTGTGAGAGATGGGATCTTCTGGGTTTTTCCTTTAAAGTGAAAAAGGTCATGTTAATTAGCCATCCTTGTTATGACAAGCAGTGCTGAGGACCGAGCGAAGAATTTTTTCTGTTCCTGCCTGTGTGTGGCAGTTCGTATGATAAGGATACTCCGATGCACATAATGCAATCATTGTAATGTCTTTAGACTGATATGTAAACTGAGTAACGTGTCGCTCTCTTCTTTTTTTCTCTATTAAATGAACTGAAGTTTGAAGGGGGAAGG
Organism: Theristicus caerulescens; assembly: GCA_020745775.1. NCBI lineage: Eukaryota > Metazoa > Chordata > Aves > Pelecaniformes > Threskiornithidae > Theristicus > Theristicus caerulescens. Next base: position 1,503,604 of record CM036575.1, on the reverse strand, counting down.
TGGAAATTAACTCTTTAAATACTGGGCACCATCAAAAGACATTCAGAAAAAGGTCCATCGAACTTTTCCCCACCCTCTAAAAGAAAGTGCTGAGAGTTACCTAAAACAAATATTCGTCAGCTGGAAAAAGCCAGAGCTTCCTTTACATTTTTAAAACCTTTTTGTTCTGCTGATTTGGGGAAGGTGTCTCATTTGAAAAACACCTGCACTCATTTAGAAAGGAATGAATCGGAATAATAAATAGTACCCCCTTGTCATTCATTGAACTGGGAACACTTGAATTTTATTTTTTTTTCTCTTTCCAACTGTTATAAAATAGACCAAAAGAGAGCTATTTTAGATCAATAATCTTTTTTTTTCCTCTCCCTTGATATTCCAGGTCAGCTGGCAAATGGAGAATTATTCTTTGCACAGTTTTAAAAAGCTCCTGTTATCACCCGTCTGAGACGGCCACTTGCCCCAGATAAGGGAACTGCTGTCTGAGTGAATGGGTAATAAAGTGAATTGTTTTTGGAACGAGCAGCCGTCAGGTTTGCCCTTGATGGTACCTTCTTCATCGCTGCATCCCGGCCCCACGTTTGGATGCTTCGGCTCAGGGATGAGCATCCCTCGGTCCCTCTCGATTCCCTTTGTTCATGGTTTTTTCTGCTCGCTTTCAGCCCAAGTCGTTCATGCCGTGCTGCTCCGTGTCAGAAATTCATTAACTAACTTTGCATTTTGATGGTAGACGTGGAAATGCCATCTGCTACCCAACGGCTGTGCTTTCTCATCTGCCCAAATCCTGCCGAACCCCGCCAATGTCACTGAGATTGGTTGAGCCGCTACTCGCTTTCCTGTTATTAGCAAATTAAGATACACTTCCCGCTGTTGATTTCCTCATCTAAACACTGTGCTGGGAACAGAAATAACCCTATTACTGGGCCAGGATATAATTTAGCCATAACACTAATCTTTGCTGGTCTGAGACGGGGTGTTATTCTGCATCTGTTGTTATTCTCCATAGCCCTTATTCCTAAAGCTGGGGAAATACATTTCCTTATCAAACAGCTTCATTTAAGTCTAATTAGATAGAGGCCCACAGGTGACTCTGTCTAATATCCTCCCCTCCGTCGGCACTACCTTAAGTACCCCAGGACGTGTGCTTGAGGAAGCCTTACTGCAGGAAAAAAGCTCAGCTCCAGCAGAGAAAAAGTCAGTTTATTTGTGCATCCTTCTGCGCTAAACACGGGCCAGGCAGTGATTTCCAGGCTGATGGGGAGCATCGGATACCATGAGGAATAGCGCTGGAGTCATGATGGGCTCCCCGTCGAGCAAGATACAGCTCGGGGTAATGGTATCAGCATCTGCCTCCTCGTAAAGATCCAAGATCCTGATCGGTGCCAAGATGTGGGGGGGGAAAGTGAGAAATTCAGAGCAGGATTTTTGGTGGTTTGAGGAGGGATTTGAAGGGCTCTCATTGCTTTCTCAAGGTGCAAGAGGTTGGTAAGGTGTGAGGGGAGGATTTTCCTAAAGAGTGGGATTTGCTTTGCCATGCTTCAGGGTCAGCCAGTGGCTGGAAGCTGTCCTTACAGAGATAAGTTGGTGCATCTTCTCCAAAGAGAGGTCAGCCCTTGGCCCTTGCAGCTTACAGCTGCCTATTTTTTGGATGCCTTGAGGATGGCGTTCATCTAGGTAACAGAAGGGCAAAGTGACTTTTAGATAGAGAAAGCAGTGCCCCCGATATGGTACTGCTCCTCTTTGGCTCTGGAAATAAGTTAAATGAGTAGGTTAGGCTTAGGCAACCTGCTCTTGGGCACCTAACATTAGTAGAGATGCTGGTGGGAGGAAGGACTCAAGAAAATCAGGCAGTAACTACCCCCCCAGTCTCCCTTCCCCACTTTTCATGAGCTGGATCATCTTTACCCGCTCGATCCCTGTCCATCACTCCAGTGCTCTCCTGCAGCAGGGTATTACTGCAGACAGGTTGCAGAGGGTTTGGAAAGGTAAGAGGAGCTGGTAATTACGTTATTTGCATTCTTTTCCTCCCTAAAATGGACTGAATAATGACTTCACGTGAGTGCAGCATGATTAGTGGGAGCAAAGTTCACAGGTGCCCGCTGGGAATGTCACCCACATCGGTGGCTTTAGATAATGAGGAGGGTTCATCTCCCTCAAATCCCATCTGAAATAACCAGGATTTCAATCATCTGGCTCCTTGGAGGGTCTGGTTTCATCTCGTGGAGACTCATGTGTCCCTGAGCAGGTTCCAGCACATCATGGGGACCAGAGGGATGTGGTGCTCGGTCCCCATCCACGTGCAGTTCTTGGCAGCGAGGGCTCTTGGCCCATCAATATAATTAGAGAAGGCAGAGAAAGGAAGGGTTTGTTATGAGCAATGACCAAGAATGAGAGTCAGGTTTCTCGAAAACATGTGACTCCTGTTTTCAATCCCTTGTCACAAAGCCAGGACTTGTAGGTTCTGCACAAGTGCGTTCATAGCTTTCATTTGAGTATCTCATTTTCTCGTATTGACCCAGAAGGGTTTTGGGAACTTGGTGAAATCAGTGCTTTTCTGTGAATTGCTTCAGCCTCAAAGAAGCTGCAATTTCCAGCATTCCCCAGCACACTTAGGAAACCTGAATATTGCTGCTGGAAGGGTTTGGGGTTCTTGAATCCATTTGGATTATTTAGCAGAAGCAAAAGGGCTGCCCTGAGTGCAGGCAAAGGGACCAGACACAGATCACAGAGGCCATCACAGGCAGAGGCATGTTTTCTCCTTGGAGACACAGCTGGGGTCAAAGCAACCGTTACCCTCTCCAGAACTCAATTAGCAAAAACCAAGAGTAAAATGAAAGGCATGAGAAAAAAACTTGACCCTGCTCGCAGCAACGTGGCATGGATTATCAGCAGCATAACTCAGCACAGGGCCATTTCGGCAGGTGCAATTGTGCCAGCATGCATCAGTCAGAAGCCAGCCTGCTCTGCCTCCGATGCCTTCCAGTCGACTTGATTATTATTTTTTTTTTTTAGCCCAGGCAATGCTCATGAAACCTCCTTGGGGGCTTCAGTTGAGCTGTGAATTCGTCGGACGCTTACAGCTATTCCCAGTGCTGGAGGCAGCTGCTTTGCCACTCCGGCGCCCTGCAGCAGCGAGGCGAGAGCTCAACTGCAAAGCACCCTCGGCAGGGAGCCAAGGAGTTAAATCCAAATTCACCCATACCCCCTGGCACCCATCTGTCCGGCAACGCCAGGGCTGGGGCGAGCACGGCCGCAGGAGCCAAATCACTGCTGATTCCCTGCCAGGCTGCCGCGGGATGTTTGATGTTGATTGCTCACAAGGGCTTCAAATCCCTGTGCTCTCCAAAGGGAGATGTCTCTCAAGGCTCTTTTAAATCCCAAATGTTGCTTCAACCTTGTCCCTCCAAGCAGGCACCTCCGTCGGCGAAAGAGCCATCTCCCATCAGCGTTCTCGCCTGCCTCCTCGCCGCTCCCGGCTACTGATCCAGGTCTCCTCCGGCGATAATTCTCTGAGGTCATCGGATCAAGCGAAGCAATTTAGAATAAATTGTGGTCGCTTCAGACTTTTGCATTAAACTCTGAACTTTGGGAGCTTCGCTGCACTGAAACTGTTGGCGATGCGCACCCGGGAGGATTTGTATTTATTTATATCCAAAGCGCTCCTTACTGTGCAACCTGCAGAGGCTAAGGAGATCAACGGGAAGGAGGGGAGAGTGGGGGAAGCAAGGAATATGGCTTTGGCCTTTTTTTCCTCTTTTAAAACCCAAAGGCAACTCTGAGCTTAATGGCCTCTGCTCGCTCAAGAGGCCAGCAGAAGGCCAGCGTGCGGTCAAAATTCAGCAAAAAGGCCTTTAAAGGGCATTTCTGAAACTCTTTTCTGGAGTTTGTTCAATATGGCTGTAGCAGGAGGCCAGGTCCCTGCTCAGTGCTGCTGCTGCTGAATACCTGTTTGCTGTCCTTGAGCTGCAGAGAAGGTGGGGAGGATCTCCAGGGACCCCAAAAAGCAGGAGATGCGGGAGAAGATATGAGCTCAGATAAATCTCAAAACATCATCTCCATTCAGCTTGCTTTTGCTATTGGGGGGTAGAGGGGAAAAGGCTAAAAGTAATTATTTAGAGATATTTCATCTTGGCATCTTCTGAAATACATTTTTAATTCTATAATTAATGCTATAAAAAAGCAGAAAAATCACAGTTTAGTCACTCATTTCTTTCCAATTTGCTGAAATACCTTGGATCAGCCCTAAGTGAATCTCACTCGAAGCTCTGGAAAACTTTAAATATTAATGGAAGAAGGAGTTTATTTTGCATGCCTCTTGCCCAACTCACCGCTAGAGCCACAGCATCCCCTCACACATAGTTCGGGTGTGTCTGGATTTAAGTGATGATGGAATTAGAGTCCATCTCCACGACATGCCCATCTGCTGCTGGTTCGGTGACCTACATGAGGTGAAATGAGATGTGCTGGTCTCCAGCCAACTCCTGGAGCGGGCATGTTGCCCCATCCTAAGCATAAAAGAGCATTGCCCAGCCTGAATGAAGTAAAATGCCGTCGTGACAGGCACAAGAGGCCCCTTTTGGTCCCTATATCGTAATTCAATCACGTTTCAGGCTGGGTTGTGCATATGTAAGTCAGAAAACTTACAGAAAATGGAATAAAAAATCATACAGGAGATTTATTCCCATTCACCTGAGTCCAGACGCTGTTTTATTTTAGGAAAACTCCAAATATCGTGAATTTGGCGATGCTTGTGCATCCATGGCTTACATCCCTACTAGAATTTGCAGACCTACAGATGTGCTTTTCTTTCCTCATATTCCCAACCCATGCCTCTTAGACCAGATGGAAAGTTTACCCTTCCCAATCTAGTGCTATCTCTGCATGTAAATGAAGAAATTTGAGCTTAAAACCTGTCAAGCCAACACCTTCCCCCAGGATTAAATTGACTTTGAAAGTGTACGCTTCAAAAAATACCCAAACAAGCAGGAAAAAATCCCAAAAGGAAAAGAATTAATAACCGCAGTGTTTTCTAATATGCACACTAAACAACTCCTTAAATCTAAATGAAATCTATATTGCATTCATTTTCTATTTTTGAGCCGAGACTGGGCTAGTTTGGCTCCACATTCATCCAAATTTCATGCTTCTCCTTTGAACCTGGCTTATCGGAAATGTTCGCTTTCTTTTTTTCCTCCCAGTTGCCTTACGGTGGGTTTTCGAAACTCAAATCAAAGCAACAGCCTACATGGCAGGAAAGAAAATTACTGTCCTGTGTTCTTGTCCCCCTGCATGTGTTTTTGGGCATGATGCTCTGTGATGGCCGGGATTCGGGTATCACCCTCACTGTGGACCCAACCTGCCGAAATCCCACTCTGTTGCATGGACCAGGGGGAGAAATATTAGGTTTGGGTGTTTTGAAGAATGCTATCGGACAAATACAATCTGCCAGTCACATCACTGCTGGGGATTTATTCCTGTACCTGTGAAATTTGCATCTGTGACAACAGGTTTCGGTGTATTTGGTGTATTTAATCTCCGTTCCACACTGGGCTTGATCATGCATAAGTGATAAGGTGCCCACACCACTCTTCTAATGGATGTGTATTTTTGCCTCTTTCAGTGTAAAAAAGGAAGATGGTTCCTATTGGAAATGGCTTTCAAGATCCCTGATGGACCAGAGAAGGAAACCACAGAGGCGACAACTTTTATTTAAATTATCCGTGGCTAGCGGGGCTCCGAGCATCGCCTGTGTCCTGAAGACACAATTTGAAATACAAGCCCAAGCAAAGGAGCAGATGGACAGCAGTTGTTTTGCTGTCTGCCTGCACCTGCCAAATGAGCTTTCTTCCCCGAGCCACAGCGGTTTCCAAGTGCTCTTGAAAGCAGAAGGAGTTGGCAAGCTGGCTGCTGCCTCCCCACGCCGCCGATGTGATGGAGCCGGATTATGGGAGCGGCGATGGGGAAGAGCATTGGAGCTGCGTTCGCTCATTGGAGGGGCTGGATGCTGGGGAGAAAAAGGATTTGAGATGTGGAAGAAGAGGTGCCTCGAAGACCTGAACCTAAAAACCCTCTCACGGAACAGCATCGAGGTGTGGAGGGCAATTCCCACTGCAGTATTCAAGCTTCCTTTCATTTGCACCAGGGAGAATCTGGCAGGTCTGAGACTATTTATTCCCCATGGGCTGAGTTTTCTTATCCCCAGAGGTCTTGGCTTCTCCCCGTGTAAAAAACCGAGATCCCAAATCATCATGGGCTATTTCTGCAGACATTTCCATGCAAACCCTGGCCCCGCTGAAGCTGGTTTTGTTATCAGCTTAATAGGGCCAAGACTTCAATTCATCGTTGCAATAAACTAGAGAAATGTTGTCGGTCTTGCATTTTCTAATCAAATAAGATTTTTTTTCTCATAGAGGAGGCCATTCGCTAGCCCTGAGATAGCCGCCCAGCCTCAGCATGTGGAATTACAGATACTGCCAGCGCCTATTAACTGTACAAATCTTTGCATTGATAACTAAGGGAGAGATTTATGTCTTAAAATGAGAAATACTATCCCCAACAACAAAATTGAGCCCGTGGATCAATCCAAATCAGAGTCCGCCGAGGAAGTAAATGAGGCAATTGGCATTAATTGGCATCTCTGGCATTTTAGCAGCCTGCCAGGAACGCTGGGCAGAAGGACGGAGCTTCTCCCTTGCCCTTAGGGGGCTCCTGGCCAAGGTCGAGCCATTTTGGCAAGTTATTGGGGAATATTTGCGGCATTTCCTCGGTGGTGTGTTTTGGCACCTTCAGGGAAATAAATCAAAAATCTACTCACAGGGCTAAATGTCCTTTAAAAAACAGCTTCTTGCTTTTGCATAGCAATTGGCTAATAAGCTACAAACTGGATTTTCTCAGATTAATTCCCATACATTTAATTTACTTGCTGCTTTTTATCCGGCAGCCTTCTATCCCCGGGCAGGTACTGGCAGCCATGGGCAGGATTTCTCTAAATGTGACCACTCCTGGGAGCATCATCATGCCATATCCTTCCTAACACCCCAAAAAGTCAAGACCTTGTGCATGATCTTTTGGGCTTGTACCCCAACATAATACTCAACCTGGATGTCCACCATGTGTTTTTAAAGGAGTAGCTGCTTTTCTGTTTTTATTTGCATAGGTGTGCCCTGGACCCCACTTCTTGGTGTGCCCCTGGGTAAGCTGTACAAGCTGGCAGGGGGCTGGGGATGTCTTGTAGTCTGAGCTCTTGTCCCCAGGCCCTCAAATCTACCTAAACTATTCCTGACAGCTGCTTGTCTAAACTATTCTTAGATGGAGAGTCAGCGGTCTCCCCAGGTAACCGTTTCCTCATCAAAGCCGAGCTGTGCTGGTACTCGTTTCCTAATGTGCCCTGGAGGAAATGATAAGACATCGCTAAAACTTCATAGGTGTTTAATCTTCATTATGAAGCAGTCCCGAACCACCTGATGGGTAATGGATGGGTCTCAAGATATGGCTCTGCCGGTCCCGGGAGATTTGGGCTGTTCTGCAAAGCCCCGTCTCCCCCAGGCACATGGCTAGGGCAAAATCTCATCCTCTCAGCTTTTGTTAAGAAGGCAATCCACTTTTAGGTCTAACAGTTGCAGGAAAAAAAAAAGTCTGGAAAGACCTACCTTGTTCCTAAAACCTCAGAAAGCAAATTAACCCAGTCTTGCAATCCTCTGCTTAGTCTTAGTGTCACCCAGCACTGGGCACTTCCCAGAAAGAAATAAGGAGCCTGACCAAGCATCCCTTTGCTATTCAGAAAGGAAACCCAAATGAATTAGAAAATCCTTGCATTTGCCTGGGTATTTCTGAGTGACCCAACAGGATGCAGAGAAACCTCCGAGCTCTGGAGCAAATGAAAAGGATTCGCCCTCTTGTTCACCTCTAGCTGGCTGGGTTTGTTCGGTTTTGCAAAACCAAAGCTTATTTGCCACGAAATTAAAAGAAATTGTCTCTTGGGAGACTGGAAGGGCTCCAGAGAAGAGCTGCTGCCATGAGAAAAGCTTTGTAAGCTGACCCATGTGGGATGAGGTTAAGGGAAGTGAGCAGGGACAGCCCCGAGCAGGAGATGGCTCATTCCTGCTCCAGGCTGTGGCTATAAATAAAGACCAGGATCTAAGGAAAAAAAAAAAAGGAAGAATGAGTTGGTTTATTCTCCTTCATCAATGAGAGAGGACAGCTTTAAAGAGACACAAGAACAATATAGAACATAATAAGCCTGGTTTCCTAGAAATTAAGGCTGAGCTAAAAGCGGACCTGCCAGCTCAGCCAGATCGGCTCTCAGGGGGGTACCACGATCTGCTGGAACTTGCTTTTACGCCTGAGCCCTTCGTGTCATTTGGGTCTGTGCAAAACAGAGCTAAAAAAAATGCTTTCTGCCCATATTTTCCCTCTTCCGCCCATTTCCAAGGAGAGCTGCTGGGCTTGAGTATGAAATGCGAAGAAAGACAAGGCTGCAAAGAAAGATTGAGTTGGATCAGAAATGTTACGGCCTCTCTGGGTCCTTGCCAGGTTTTTTCCCCCGCGGCAGTATGTTCCTGGCGTGAGTATTGCCAGAGGGCAGAAGGGGTCGGATACAGCCCCGGCCGCATCGGGCTCCAGCATCTGTAATGAGCCATCGCTGAAGCCGGGGGTAGAGCAGCCTGCTGCCGTCCAGGCATTAATCAGATGAAATGGGAAGATATTAAGGCAAGTGCTTTTTAGTGCCACATTTTGTTAGATCCTGGGAGCTGACTGCTGCCACGGTGCTTTCCGCTCCCTCCTGAAACGGCATGAGAAAGGCCTAATGGCTTTCATGGTGAAGACATCTGTTATTAGACCCCACACACTCGCTCTGGTGCTTGGGTTTTAAAGGGATTTCTAAGGAAAGGTCTGAGGATCTCTATGCAGCCTCAGAGATATGAGTGACTCACAGGCTATTCATCCTTCTTATCATGCCAGGATTGTGCCCCCCTTGGCTATCAGCTCTGCCCTTCTCCTGCATTGCATTTCTTGATGGTCCCCATACCTTCCTCCTGCCACGTCCCCGTGATGCTGCTGCACATTTGGCAGCTGCTGAAGACCTTGTCCCTCTGCTGCTGAAGCCATTACAGATCTTACCGAAGCCTGGCATGGATTGCCTACACCCTTCAGCAACCTTGAAAGCCCTTCAGTGGCCACAGCATCTGTCACCGCAGATGCCAGCAGGGATGTTCCTGCAGAGGTGGGATGAGCCTCGAAGGATGCGGGAGTCCCCATCTGCCCCCAGGTCCATCCTTGAAGGTCAGAGAGGAGCACACGTGGAAAAGATCTGAGGGTGTCACCTGGCAAATGCTCTGGTCATCGAGGAGAGGACAGTAAACAGACAGCAACAAATCTCATCTCCCATCCTCTTTCCTACTTTACAAACGAGGAAAGCAAAAGGAGCAGCCAAAATTATCCTTTTCTTTATCCAAAGTGGCTGACATTTGAGCGTTTCACTCCAAAAAAGCCCAGCAACCACCCTCAAACCCTGCTCTCCTCATTCAGGGAGCTGCTGCTACATTTTGTGGGATCTTTGAACGTGTTGCTTATAAATTCTTGTACCTTTCTGGGAAAAGGTGCATTTTTTTCCTTATCACAAGCTGAAGGTTTTTTCTCCTATAATAGAAGCTGAAGGTTTCTCATGTTTTGTTGCATTAACTGGACTATGGGGAGAGGAGAAAGTACGTTTAATGTTCCAGGTAGATGTCCAAGAAAAATCAAGAGAGTCCAATACATGGAAACTCGAACAGCTCAGCTTGCCTCTTTCTGCTGTAAAGCAATCAGGTTCAGCAAAGGTGAAGCAACATATTTTATTCCTTTTTTTTAAAAACAACTGTCTTGTTCCAAGCAAAGCAGCCACAAGAATCCTTAATTGTCTGGTGCTGTTGGTAATGAACCCAGCCTCATAGCATGGGTCATTGCCTGCGGGGAAAAAACAAATATATAGGGGGAGCTTGCACCCTGTCCCCCTTTCTGGCGTAATTCTGCCTGGTTTGGTTCATTTTTAGGGGCGATGGGTTCATTTAGAGCTGCTGATGAGCCAATGCTGGCTTTGCAATTGTCATCGGTGAGCGCAACCAGCTTGCTAAGAGCCTGGGCATCTTGTCACCAGCCAAAAATAGGGACGCAAGTTGGGAATTAAAGAGCTGGAACTTCAGTAATTGGGTCTTAGGCAGGAGGTGGGATGTGGAAGAGACGTGTTAGGCCAGCCCAGGGAGACATCAGCCCTCTACAGACATCCAGCATGAAACATATGGGTTATGTGCATCGCCCCGGGCCCCGGCTGGCACCTACTTACCACACTGTCTTCTCCTTAAAGAGGAGGCTGTCACACCTGCCTGCTGCCTTGAGGTGACATTGCCTGTTTTTTTTCCAGCAGGGAATCCTCTCCCAGCTTCTTTCTCACCTCTCTGTGTGTTATTTTTTTTTTCCCCATTCTCCCTAGGGTTTTTAAGAGATAAGCAAGCAGATGCGAGAAGGAAATCAGTACGTCTCCTTCTTGATGCATTTCTAAGCACGGCTTTTCAAGGCTCAGGCACTAAAGAGACCCTGGGGATCTGTCAGATGTACCTTCACCCTCATCATTAAAAGTCACTTTGCCTATAGCTCTTTCTAAGTCAAGTGTCCCATAACCTTTGAGGTCAAGTGAGGCACGGCGGTTTGCATATGGCTCAAGTTTAAGGCTTTGTGCTAGTGGGGGACTGTGGGGCCAGAAGATTTCCATCTTGCTGAATTTCTCACTTGGAAATTAAATAAAACATTCTGGATCTGATAAATGCCATGGCCTCTCCATCATGGACAGACACCATATTGCTGGCAAGCAGGCTGCTGGTTGTGTTAGGGATGCCTTGACAGGCATTTCTCGCATCTTCCAACAGCCCTTCTCTTCCCATATACATTTATAAAGTGCGATGGAAATAGTTTTGTGATGTATTAGACCCCATGAATAATGCACTCACAAAACGCTTCGGTGCAACAGAGCATGTTTCATCCCATCAATATGATAAATGCAGGTACAGTTGTTTTAATTGTCGAGATCATGTTATAGTGAAAACACATCTGTGCTTAGCCTGGGGGAACATTAATGTTGCCCTGATCTTGACAAACCAGTTCATTCACACACTGCCGTTCGGCTGCCTTTAGCCAAAGAGCAGCGAGCATGGGTTGGGTCCAGCAAAGGGTGAAGGCATCCGCAGCTTAGGTCCCTGCTGTTGCAGCCAAAAGTCTCCAAAGCAGAACCGAAAATTGAGAGCTGGGCACCGCCGTGTGCCCCAACACATCCATAAGTTTATGGGTGATCCCAAACCTCAGGGAGATGCTCAGAGCTGGTGAAAGACAGAACACTGAGTATAGGGTTTGTCTAGAAATATGGCTTAAAGGATGTCTATCTTCATGCCACCTCAAAGATCACACATGCAGCTTAGCTCTCCCCATTCCAGCTGGAGCAATACAGGAGGCTCACCTCCATCTCTGCCCCCCATCCTGGCCGATATGGTGGGCATCAGCCCTTCGGTTTGGACCCACAAAATCCCCGTGGGCCAAAGGGCCATGCTGGGTGCACGACAGGAGCCATGGCAGCTCTGCTTCCCACGCCGCTTTATTTTGGCATTTCGGCGGCCGAAACGGGGCGCAGGCCAGAGACAGGAGTAAAATATCTCTGTAATAAACTGAAACATTTGGCTCTTTGAGCCGATGCCAGCTTTTATAACAATTTCCATCTTAAGCTGGCTCAATACATATTTAATGAAATCTTCTATAAAACCTTTAACAGCCCTCAATTCATTTCAAGTGGTAAATGAGTCAGCAGTTTGAAATGATGAGCAGGATTCAGACTCCACTGTCGTTACTTAAGGAGAAGAAGTGATTCTTTTTTAATGCTTTTTCCTCTAAATAACATTTCTTTTTCTTTCTTTTTTTTTCTTTTTTCTTTCTTGTTGCTGGTATGATGCTGCTCGATAGAGGCGAGGGCAGGCACAGAGGCACGAATCCCCTGACATTGGTGCCATCCCTCCGGTCCTTGCAGACAGACCTTGCCAGCCCGGACTGACCTATCTGACTGTCCCTTATCCAATCTCTTGGTCAGGCCAGCTCCAAATATGGGTTCATCTCTCCCTGCCTCAGTTTCCCCATTTGCTTAGTGCTACCGACCTCCTGCAAGGCATTTTTGAGAGCTCTGGAGGGAAAGCCCAGCTATTAGTGCAGCCCAAATACCTATAGCATGGGATGTGAAAGCATTCAGGAGGGTGACATCGCATCCACCAAGCGTAGCCCACCTGGGGAGCAATCACCTGCCCTGTTATTCCCATATTCCCTCGGTATCAGACAGCAAAATCCCCTAAAGAGTTCAAGTTGCAAAGAAAGGCAGATACCAGCTGTGTAATCACTGCTATATGGTACCTGCTCATTTGAATAATGAAATGGCATCTTTGTTAAAGGCAAGGAGACTTCCAAGTTGTCTTGTTCCGCAGCTCACCTATAAAAGCCAAGCAAGCTTTGCAAAACATTTCAATTCTCTTGATCACTGTAATTACTGGAGGGGATCCAGCTCTGCTCTCTGGCTCACGCGTGCCAGCAGGTTAGACAGAAGGGATGTGGGCAAAGGCTTTAAAATAAAGTGAATCATGGCTCTCTTTTTTTTTTTAAAGGCCTTTATTTTGCATTATATTGATTTTTCTCTTATTCCAGCAGCTCACCACAATGCAAAGCAAGCACCTGCCGGCATGGGTATGTGTCAGGTCATTTTTGGTTGGGGTGAGCTGAGGTTGCAGATATGTGTCACCGGCTATAGCGTAACATGGAGTCAGGAATCTCCACAGGGAGAAAGTACCCTTAAATATTGCTTTTAAGTTTCAGTGAGTGGGTGATGGTGGCACACAGCCTAATGCTTTCCTCTGGACCGCAGTCAACTGCTGGCTCTGCCGTAGGACCACGTGGCCGGGGTCGACTCACCTAAAGCAATTTGATGGCAGGTTTTCTAGCACCCCCATGGCTACAGTCATTCAGCATTTCCAATTAACTTTTGCATTTAAATGGCCTGCATTCTGCTGAATTTGTATCAGATGCACGACGGGCGGCCGTCCCTTCTAGTTTTATCCTGGCACCGCTGGGAAGCAGCAGCCCCGGTAGCAGCTTTCTGGGCAGGTTTGTGCAAGGTCTATGGTTGGGGGGATTATATAGGGAGGTGAAGTGGGAAAATTAAGCGTGGCTTGGGGAAGCTGAACTGAGGAGACAGCTTGGACCCTAATATCTGCTTATCCTAAGTGCCAGGTGAGGTATGGGTCTGTGTACACTTGGGTACACCAAGGAGCTGCATTCCTTGGGTACAGCTCAGGTTTTGAGTGGTCATGGTATGGTACAGCCAAGAAAAAATGCATCCACTTGCTGCCCTTAAGTGCTTGAAGTATTTTCTTCCAGGTATACTCTGAATGAGAGAGATTTCTAGCCAAAATGAGGAGGCATTCCTGCTAACATGTTAGACCCAGGTGAGATTGCCTCTGAAACCCACTGTACACTTTTAATAACCACTATTGAAAAAGGCTGAACCGGCCCTGGAACAGCTGCTAAAAAGAGCAACTTCATTGTCCTTGAAAAGGGACAGCGATCTCAGGAGAGGGAAGGAGCAGAGCAGGGCTCCTTCAGCCTACCTAAGCAAGGGAGAGGGGACCTGGCTGCTCTCTATAAATATGTCAGAGAAAAAAACACAAGGGGAGGAAATAATGGCTTAAGTTAAAGGCCATCGTTGAACAACAGCTAAATTTAGGCTGAGAGGCAAAGGAAAGATCCTAACCGGCAAAGCAGTTTGGTTCAGAACAAGCCAATCTCCTTCAAAGATTAAACTTGATTAGCTGGTGAATGGGATGACATTAGGCCAGACCTAACCCTGCAGCCAGGATGGTGGTGGCTGCAGATAGCTCTTGATCAAGGGCAAGGACTGGGAGATGCCCAGGAGTCACAGGAGCCTACAACACGTGTTGCAAAGTACCTCGAGGAGCAAAACAGGGGAACAACCCAAAATACAACGGGAAATCTTTCGATCCAGATTGCCGTGCTTTTAAAAGCTGAATTTTTAGCAGATGTTTCATGAGTGCACGCTGCTAATGAGAGCTGAAGATGCTAAATGCAGGGGCTGTGCTTTAAATTGTTAATCCCACTCCAAATCCATCAGCGAGGAGCGCATCTGCCAAAACCAGTTGACTCCCAGCTGATCCCATCTATCTTTCATGCGACTCCAGTGAAGGCAGCCTCGGTGGCCACCGTGCCGGGATGGGACCTGTCACTTCTTCTCAGCCCGCGGGAGAGCCGGTGAGGAGTTTGTTAAACAAAACCCATCGCAAGCTGTTATCTTCTACACACATCACCCAGATTAAATGGCACTTAATGGAATAATGAACCACAGGGAGAAACATACAAGGAAACGTCATTAAATCTTGTTAAAAATGAATAAAATTCTGAATCAATTCCCATTAGTGAATGCACTGATATTTCACGTATCTTTAGGAGTTTTATTATGCATTCATGCATAATCTGATATAATGATGGCTATTTTCCCCCAAACTCCTTTCTTCCTAATAAAAATGAGCAGGACGAAGGATCCAGAACTTTACTTTCTTGTGCCCTTTTTTTTTTTAAACATTATATGAAATATTTAAGCAATGTCTTTTGCTTCTCATGGTCATGCCCTTATTGTGTCAAGTCAAATTAGTTAAGTATACAAATGAGAGTAAACAAAGGTGACAGATAAATGAAACACATGGTTACCAAACTGTCAGAGGCCCCCATGTACGGTCCATCCATAGGTTCCTCGATGGGCTCCTTGTATGCAACCCTGGGAGAAGTTGAGAGGAAGAAGCTCCAAGCTTCAAACAAACAAGTTTCTCAAAGGACCAGATGTGTTTGCCTCCCTCCCTCTTCTTTTCCTCTCTCCCCATATTGCACACTTTCCCCTCTCATTTAAACACTGAGTGTACACTAAGCAGAGCCAAGCAACAGCGGAAAACAAATTCCCTTGACTATTCATATTTAATAATATTTGGAAAACACCAGCATGTAGATGTTCCTGCAAGGTTTGGGCCTCATGCTAGGAACTGGAGGAGCACAGCGCAGCCACAATATGAGCTTTGAGCGTGTTTAGTGTCTCCCAGGCAAGATGCAAAAGCTGGATGAGATAAGCCAGCAGAAACCTGGAAGAATTTGGACTGCAAATTCATCGGTGTAAGGACCAGATATACAAATTTGTGCAGTGCCCAGCACTTTTGCACTGCGAGCTTAGCAAAGATCTTTAACTGCCTTAAATCCAAAGCCTACAAGAAGTTTTAATGCATATTTCCCCCCATTTATAGCCCCAGTTGTGGGACATGACCATCTTCTGCAAGCTATTGGACAAGCTCATAACAAAAAGTGCCCAAGACAAAAAAAAAGCCCAGTAAGTGGATATATGCAGACAGATGGAAGAGCAAAAAGTAGCAAGGAGGCAATATTGGTCAGCATGTTAAACAGGAGTCAAGGCATGATAGACAGCGAGACACCAGCTGCTTAGCTGTTGTCAGGATTTTAATAATAATAACAGGCTTGTTTTGCATAAACTAGCTGTGTGCATAATTCATAGATGTAATAAGCTGATCATTAGGAGAAGTCTCAGCTCACCTCCTAGCTGCATGTGGTCAGAGCGAGGTATTCGGTCTGGATCACGGCAGAGGAGAGCCATTAAGGAGGCATATGAAAGAAGATAATTTATTCTAATTCGAAAGACAGCTTCAGCTTGACCCTTTTGTGTTCGCTCACCTTGAACAGAGCCAGTCAAGTTTCACTAGCATGAATCCTCCCCGAAAACAAACTTTTCCTTCAAATTTTCCATGCCAGGGGCATTTCAAAACCTTTCCTTGATTGCAAAATTCCCAGTTTGCGTTGGGCCGGTTAGGTTTTAGCAGACATGCTCTGTTGCTTTGAAACCAAGCTTGGCTTGGTTTATAACCAGCCGCAGCCCAAATTGCACATGAAGGGTCCCGGCTTTGCGAAATCCAAGTGCCGCACTTGAAACGGTGGACAAGGCAGCTGCGATAATTGTTGGTCTATCTGCAGCCGCGCTGGGAGAAGCTTCGGAGAGCCAAGGGATCTTTAGCAAAGGCATGACAAGAGCTGAATGTAAATTAGAAATGTTCAGATACAAATTAAACAGCAAGGGTAATTAAGCCCTGGCTCAGCTAACTGAAGAAGGCGGTGAAGTCTTCGCTACTTCAAGGTGCTGAATCAAGGCATGGACTTTTCCGAAAAGTTGGTTTTCTGGGTAGTTTATTAGACTCAGAGCACCAGAGGAAAACCTTTTAGAAGTCAAACTAGAGGATTTTGTTTCCTTCCAGCCTTAAAACTGTGACTTTCTGACTTCTTCGTTGCATATTTATGGTGCAGAAACATCAAAAGGCCACAGCTGGGTCAGCGGGAATTGTGCGACTGTGAATTGTAGATTCCATAATCACATTTTCGACTCGAATTGATCCTCAGACCGTGAAGAAATTTGCAAATATTTTCAAACAAAGAATATGGTGGGGACTTTTTCAATCTGTTTGCAGGCAATTTGCAAACAGAAAACCTTGGCAACATTGGCTGAATACGTAATTAATGCCGTGATTTATGTGCCCGGCTATAATTTCTCCCAGCCTCCCTACTCCATGCTAAAAAATTTGGGAAAGGAAAGACTTGTTTGCCTCAAGGTTCATTTTGCTGGTACTGCTCCCTCTAATCCTGTGGTTTGAGATATCCATGTGTGGAAAGGACAGCATTTTCCGGGGGAAATAAAAGGGGGAAATGGTTTGCTTTCCTGATGGATATGGGCAGAGAGGGCAGCTTGTTCTCCCGGTGGGTCTTTTAGTGTATTCCCCTTTGCCCCTGCCACAGACAGTGGATAAACTTGCTCAACACCTTTGAGTGGCAGAAGATGCAAATCGATGTGTACGTCATGTGGATGGAGCAGGTATTTCTAGCAGTGCATGAATATAGTGGTATTTGCATTGCAGATGAGCTTCCAAGCTACTTTCTCCTCCAGCACTTCAGCATCTCCCTGAAACCCTACAGAAACACCTACATTTAAACCCCTAAGTCCCCAAATCCCTTTTCTCCTTGTCTTTTGGGTTCAGATAGGGAGGATAGGTGCTCAGCAACTCAAGACAGCAAGGAGGAGGTGCATTGGGGCATTAAGGACAGATCTGCCTCTTTCCCAAAATATTTGGAGGAAACCAATGCATGCCTGAAGACCTCAGCAGGACTATTGGTTTTCCATCAAGTCAATGCTGCCTGCATTGTCCCAGGATTATTCTCACAAAGTCTTTAGTCTATCGGAGGGTTTGCAGCCTGGTGTCTGCATTTCTGGCCCATCTTTCCTTCCTTGGGTATGTCCCTGAGAAAACTGGGACCAAACTCTCTTGCCTTGCTGCTGTCTTCTCCTCCCATTACACTTGTACTCCCTGCTACTCAATCCCATAACGTCTGGCTAGAGCTGCTTGAAGAAAAGCGAACTTTTCTCATTTTTCAGTGGAAAAACCATGCTTCTGAAGAAAGGGAAGGAGGGAGAAAGGAGAAGAGCCTTTCTTTTTCCCCAGCCACTTCTTCTTCCTGGCAGAGCCAGAGTATGATTGATAGAAAGAGATCCAGTCTTGATGCTAAGACATCAAGTAATGGAGAGCCTACCACAGCTCCTGATAAGACTTTACTTAGCCACTCATTTAATGCATGTGTATCCATTCTTCTTTTACCTTAAAAAGGGGACAATTATAGTTCCTATTTCTTGCAGAGTTGTGAGCCTGAAGTTACTACAGTCTGTAAAACATCTCAGAGCCACTAGAGTATTTTGCTTTTCTACCACCAGAAAGTGTCCTGCTCTCTATAGCACAGCAAATGGTGTTGTCCCCAAAGCATCCCTTGTATTTAGGTGAAAACAAAGATGTCCAGCCACAGAGGGGCTTCCAGGAGCCAGGGCAGCCGGCACAGCCGAGTCAACGTACACCAACTGGCGTGTCATGATTTTGCGTAATATTCCAGAAATCCTTCATTTTGCACAGGCCTTTTCATGAGACAATCCCAAATTGCTTGATTTCTGAGTTTTCAGAGGGAAAACAGGCTCTTTGCAGCTGCAGTCACAGTGCGGTCCCCTCCTGGGAAGTCACTGATGCCATTGGCTTTCAATGGACCATCCAAGGTGGAAAGTCATCTCCAACTTCATTTTACAGCCTGGGAAACTGCAGTGAGGAGACATGTGCTCTCCCATCACAGCTTCATCCCCATCGCGGCCCCATCTCTGTTGAACGTGTAACTAAAATAAGCCAATGGGAATAATTAATTCCCAGGGAATGTAAATCCCTGCAATGAATCTCAGCCCGTTAACAAAAAAACAGCAGGCGGACCCAAAATTCTGCACACACACCCCCCAAATAAAACTGTTTGATAGCAAAATAAATCCCCTGGGGCATGTTAGCTGCTCAAAAGTTTGCAGGGGAAATCCTAGGATGATGCGATTTGTCTGTCAAATGAAAGCGAAAAGGAATAAATATCCCGAGAGCGAAAACTATTATCCTTTCAGAAAGTGACACCAGAGCTGTGATTTACTCCATGCGTGGGTGCTGAGCCCTGGCAGCTGGGATGGAGGTGAGATAATCCTGAGAAATACTTTAAAAAAAAAAAAATCCCAATAAGGCACCATCTCCGCTTTGGAGCTATCGCTCTGTAATTGTGGGATGCTGGCGATCTTTCACGAATAGCATTTGCTGCTCACCAGCGGGAGATATTCATAAAGAGAGAGAAAAGAAGGTGAAATAGCCGTAATACCCCCAGGCTGCATCCTCATGATGCTGGGGGGTGATCTTCTTGGGTTTTGCTTCACTGGGACCTAAGTGGGTGTTTCAAAGCACAACACTCCTTGGCCAAGTTTCCAAGAGGCTGATGGACATCAGTGACCCTGGAAACATCGCTTCAGACCGCTGTGCCTCAGTTTCCCTCTTTGAAAATGCAGATTTTTTAATTTTCTTTTTTTAGCTTTTAAAAATTGCTCATTTTTTAGGGCTGGTGAGCACGGGGGAGTGGCAAGCAGACAGATGGGTGGCATGGGCAGGGTACCGCAGGGTACAGCTTGGAGCTCGGCCAGTGGCAAGCCTCCTCCCTCCCCTGCCCTAGCAGCTTGCCATGTATTCACTGTATGTTCAATTATGCATCGTTTCCTGTTCTCATTAGAGACCTTCAAACAGCCTTGAAAATATCCTCATTCAGGGCTTATTTTGTCCTCGTTAAATTTTTATCTCAGCTAAAGGAGGAAGATAATAGCATTAAACCCTACGCAGAAGCACATGAATGAGCAACAGGAAAGATCTCAGGAGCCATTGTCTATCCGCCCACCCCAACTGTGCAAAGACCCCCCTTTGGTTTCGTGGCAAAACCGTGATGGTTTTAACCCATTTGGAAAGCCAAGACACACCTTTCACTTTGCTGCATGAAAACAGCGTTTCCAAGCCGTAGCCCAGCGCCTCTGTTCATTAAAACTCTTGAGGAGGACTTTAATGGGGCAATGGAATTTTTTATTATTTACATTTTTTATTATTTACATTTTTTATTATCCCCATTGCCCTTTGAGCCTTTTTTCCCTCCTGGCTGCTCTCTTTTGCTTGCAATCTCTGCACTTTTGGCGTTCAAGCGAACCAATCAGTGGCTGTGAGTTAGCTTGGGCCGTTTGGAGGCTCTTAGCTCAACTCCTGGGGCTGGTTGGGCTCTGCCGTAGGCTGCCCTTCCCCTCTCTGCTCCTGCTCCCCAAATCCTCCCTCTGGAGAGAGGTGAGTGAAGGAGAACCGTAATGACTTTGCGATTGATCAGCCTGGAAAACCAAAGGAAAACATGGAAAACGTGCTTTCAGGATGCATTTCAATCCCAAATCCATCAAGAAAATTTCCCTGGTCCTCTCCATCCTTGCCCTGCTCTGTGTCTTCTCCTTGCACTCCTTACCACCTCTGCTCCTTAAAAAAAAGAAGATTGAGGCTTCCCATCACTAAATTCTTAACTATTTGCCTGCAATTTCCCCCAGGGGAAGGTTATTAGCAGCAACTTAGTGTCTGATGGATGGCTGTGTTGCTGAGGCTCTGTTTTGCATCAAGGCTTCTGAAGATACATCATTTAAATTCACACGGGCAGGCGTGTATTAAATAAACGCCAAGAAAAATATTTATTACAGCGGGGAAATTGGACTGCAGCTTTGTACGTACGTGTATTTATAGTGATTTAATAATCAATTATTGCATTGGCAGTCAATACGCACCTTATTAAATCTTTGCAGGAAGTCATCTCGAGAACTTTCACTTAAAAAGGTGATTTTTATTCTCTTCTGTAATTGTTCTTTTGTTTCTCTTGGCCACCAATGAGCCGTACCATCTAGGTACAACATACCCTAGATGGACTGTGGCGAGGAGGCTTGTGGTGATGTGTTAATGGAGCCATGAATTGATTTTATTTTGTGGTCTTTATTCACTTCCCTTCCCACTCCCCAAAACTTCTTTTTTTCCCTCTCATAAGGGATAATTCATTTCGTGATTGCAAATAGATCACTGTAAACTCAGTGTAATGGAGCAGTAATTACCTAAGAAGTGATGGATTTGGGTGGATTTTGTAGGCTAAACGATCTGAGATGTACTGTACAAAGTAGGAGCAACTATTTTGAAGCTGATCAATGAAATGCTGCGAGTTTTCTGCTTATTCCTCTTATAACCAGCTGCCAGTTTAACCTTTAAGGTGGAGCTGAAGCTGCCCAGGTCTCCCACACAGTGCGTTTTATTACCACCTTTGGAAACGGAGCCATCTGAGACAGCAACTCAGCAAACATTGCACTTTATATTGCCAGAGTATCTGCAAAGTTGTCATTTCCAGGACAAGATTTAACCCAGTATTTATTAGTCAGGTCCCCATTTCCCAGGCAGGTAAGGGGCATCTCGGCAAGGCAAGGGTCACCTCTTGCCCTCACGGCTTTGGGCATCGCTTTGGTTGTGAACATACAAAAGTGCCTTTTTTTTGAGCAGTTTGCAAACTTTTGACGTGGTGGAACAGGATTTTTATGTTATTGCAGAGATGCAGCCATGTAGAGCATCTCTGTGCACACTGGGGCAGAGGAAAGCAGGTCTGTGATCCCCAAAATTCAGGATGCAGTCAGGCCATTTGGCAAACGATTGCTGTTAGGACAAGCCACTAGTGGGAGCCGTGGTCCCACGCAACCCCCAGCAGACCCTACACTCGGTGTCCAAGGGCAGAAATTGTCCCACGTCCCTGCAGGCTCTGTCTGAGCTTTCACCTGCCTTATGGGTTTGGCAATGTCTTTCCCATTGCTCCTGGCAGCCCTCTTCTTGCATTCAAAGCTGGGCTTTCTGGGAGGAGACATGGAGGAGCGTGGGGATGCCGAGTGGAGGGAGAGGTCCATTCTGCCCTTCCCACCATGATGGAGATGCCCATGGCACCAACAGGGAGCACTTTCCTATCTGGCCCTGGAATGAGGACAAAGTTTTCTACTCCTGCATGGTTTTTTGGGAGATGGAGGGAGACGCAAGACACAGGCAAGGCTGGGAACAGATCTTCATTTGCTTCTAGGATGGAGGCAGCTTTCAGAAGTGTTTCTGAAGGACTCTATCAAACCATCTCCTTTGCAGTTTTGGTTTAGCATCAACCCATCAACCTCCTCTCCTCTTCCAGCTAAAATGCATCTTTCCTATTGCTTCTCCTCTTGGGGAACTGGCTTGTTACCTGAAATAACTGCTTTTCATGGGTGCATTTTGGGGGTTCATGGCTCACTTACTGCCCAAACACACATCTGCCATCACAGCTTTGGGATGCAGCGCAAGAAACCTGCTGGGATGAGTAGCAAGAGAGGGCAAAACACACGGCGCTGAGTTCAGGATGCCTCTGCTTCCAGACCAGTGCATCCAAATCACAGCTGAACAAGCAGCTTCACGTTGTTTGTTCAGACTTTACTGACTGGCCTTGAGGAGAAAATGATATCTTATTAGGGACTCTAATAATGTTCCAGATCATCCTCCGTACAGAGCAGATCTGAAGGATTAGCAAAACAAATGAAGTAATGACTTTTCTGTGAAATTAAAATTTTGTAAGATAATCCAAAGAGGAAATAGAAATTTTATTTCAATTATGCATTAAACTTTCTCAGCTCATTTTGGGTGAGGGTTTTAACTCCAGGGGAAATTTATAACAGCATTGGGCCAGAATAGACTCAAACCCTGCAGCCTGCTCCCGGGTCATGCCGTCACACTGATGCACCCCTGCGCAGCACCCGCTGTGCTTGCGAACATGCATGACAGCCCCTAAACCTGTCTTTTCGCAATTAAAATCCAGGCTGCAAAGCATGAGCATGCTGCACAGGTGAGATATTTTGTCCTATGTAATAACTGCACAAATAATTGAAATTTCTTGCATTGCTCATAGCTGAAGAAGTCCTGGACAGATAAGCGTTTAACAGATGGACTATCCTTTTTCCTTACTGCATCAGAGACCAGAGCAGCATCGGGAAGGTCTTGGGCTTAAATTGGGACAGAGGTTTATTTCTGATTTGATTTGGGAAGGTTCCACTTTGTGCTTGAACTAGCTGAGCTCACGGCGGTGCTATCAGCCCAAAATGGTTTACTGGGGAGAAAACCATCCTGGCAGGTGTATTTCGCATTTTAAACCAGATTTATTTATTTTGTTAAAATGAAATTCAATAAACACCTTTGCTTTTCCCTGTAAGGAGAGGGATGCATCACACCCTGGCAGCCCTGAGGAGCTGTAGGTATGAACAGGGCAAGGCTCCACCACCAAGTCCACAAGGAATTGCTTTCCAGAGCTCCATCATACATAGAGAGATTGGGATGCTGCTCTAAAATGGGGGTGAGGTGAGCTTCTGGAACTGCCCTGAGGGGACGGTTGTGACAAAGCCACACTTGCTGTCACCGAAAGGTTAATCACCATGAAAGATTTGACCAGGGAGAAACCTTCAACGGAGATTTTATTCCACATCCTACCAGCTCTTAGGATCTATTAATGTCCAGGAAGGGAAAAAAATAAATAAAAATTAGGTAATTCATTAGCAGCCATAATCTAGTGTGTGTCACATCTGGTTAGGCACCACAGTACATATCGTATGCCTCAAAAGCAAGGAAATGAGAGGTTAACGCATTTCCTTGGTTTTGTGAGCTGTCTACAGACCGCGCTCTTATCTTAATTGATACAGCATCAGCCTTTCTCTGCACGCCTCCGACAACAAGCCCAGCTTTTTGTCCTCTCGAGTTATTAAAGACTCCACTCTGGATGATAGAAAGAACAGACGGGCTTGCTGAGGACGTGGTTCTCTTGGTGCAAAGCCCAAAATCTCCTTTTTTCCAGCTTCTCGGGGCGCAGGAGACATTTAATTCTTCTTCCAGTATTTGAATGCTTTGCTTTTGGGCTCTGGAGCAGAGGATAGGATCCAATCCCATCCCCACCCTGTGTGTTGAAAAAAAAAAATCACAAAATCAGCCAGTTTCCCATCCCAGATGGGAACACGTCCTGGCCATCTGGAAGCAGGTGGCCGTGGGCAGGTAGCATATGAAGCTCACAAAACGTTTCTGTGAAATACCATAGTTTTAGCATTTTTTTTCCCACCCTGGAGAGAAAAAAACCCACACGACCAGTATCACTGGGACATACCCAATGAGCTGAGGCTCAGACCCAGCTGGTCACAGCCCTAGCAGGTCACACACACATCTGGCGGTGGGAAGAGGATGAAGAGGGGATGGTACCCTTCATTTGAAGCCTCCATCAGGATATGAAGGCGAGGGACCAGCCTTTCCACTGGGGCTGGATACAGGCTTTTTGCACCTTAATTTAACCACTGGTTCCTAAAATACCATATATAGGTTATGTCCATCTCCTCCCCGAGGTGCAGCAAAGTCTCTCAGGACAGCGTTGAGATCATTCCTTACCAAATAATTGAGTTCCCAGCACTTTAGCCACCAATGCCAGCTTTCTCCCAAACCTCTCCATGCCTCCAAGAATAAAATAAGTTCCTTCTTTATCGGTATTTATTCTTTAGATGCTGCCAGCAGGGTGGTGAGGATTTGGGGCCCAAATCTGCTGAGTAAGGCAGCGGTTACTTTGTTTCTCTGCTTTTTGCCACCGAAGGGCATTTTCTAGCCTGTGGATTGACGGCTGTGTCGCCCGCACGGCAGCGTAACGGGGTTTGCAGACAAAGGAGACCGACAGCTTGGTAATGATAGCAAAGTAAATAAATAAAAGTCTGGGTCTGCGTGCTGATAAATCTTTTACCAGGGACTCTGATTTAGAAAGGAGGGGGGGCAAGGGGAAAAAAAGAGAAAAAAAGCCTCTTTTTCAGCAATACATCCTGAAAAGCACAGCTGCAAATCATTGAGGGCACAGCCGTGTCCCCTCTCTGCCACGATGGAAAGAGGAGCCGGAGCCCCCAGTTATTTGCAGCTTTGGGAGGACACGTCCGATCTGTGTACGTGGGAGGATGTAAAGGGAATTTCTCCCCGACCTGGCTCAGATCAGGGTTTGGTGACACCTGGGAGTCGACATGGGCCAGATAGCACATGGCGAAGATGCTGAGTCAGGGAGGAGGATGGCGGGGCTTCGCTTATTCAGCATCCAGATCCCATAGGATCCCTCACGAGCAGCTGTGGCTCGATGCCTTGGGCCAACGGGCAAATCCGAATATATATAGGAATAAAAAAAATACACGTATGATTTAAAAAAAAATAAAATAGAAGGATTTCCATCAGCCGTGATATGAGCTCTAGCATCTCAGTGTGGGACATCAGTGGGGACAAGCCTGTCTCCGACAGGGAATGGCATTAGCAGTGTTTACCGGAACTACATCCCAAAATAGTCTCATTACTCCTCAATATGCCGTGTCAGCACCCGGCAGTGAAAATAGTCCACGCTGATGCCTTCAGACTTCAGCAGAGCCATAATGGGAAACAAATTGCGTGCGACTCCTGGGCGATGGAGTGATGGCAATCTGCATTTGTGCTCTCAAGCGAGCCGGGCTTCAGCCGGGAATTCGATAAATACCACTAGAGTTAATTCTCTGAGTGTGGAGCAACTCTTTGGTGATGGACAAGATTGACAGCTGTCAATGGAGCTGACAGCTTGCCGTGCTTCAGAAATGGAGATGGAGAAGGGGAGCTGACGGATCTTGCGAGTCTAGAGGACCAAAAATCAGCGTACAGGACAGCCACCCCGGAGCAGCCCAGGAAAGGAAGCAATTCCCTGTGGATATTTATATGCCGGGAGGTATACAAACCTTTTAAATTCTGCCAAAAGGGGAAAAACTCCACTAAAACTCAAAAAACACTACAAATGCTGCACGCTTTAGTTATTCCAATGGGAAGCCCTGTGTGCTGACCTACTCTTCCCCATACATTTCTTTTTTTTTGTGGCATAAACAGCGGGTCAAGCTGTCTGGGAGATGTCAGGAGTGATCCATGGGCTGGCTTCTTGAATCAGAAAGCTGTTTTAAGAAGTCCTGACATATCTCTAGCTACTTTGGTGGATGGTTTTTATTCACCTTCTTTTCTCCAACCCCTTTGCAGTTCCTGTTTCCAGGCTTATTCCGGCCAAAGCCACCAACCCTGCTTTTTAATAAAAGCTGGGCCTCCTGTACAGCTCTAGGATCAAGGGATTTAAGGCAAAACCCACCAATTTTCACATTATTTAGACCCCAAGAACCAGCAGTGCTTCAGCTCGGGGCTTTTCCCACCTGAAGTTGATTAAAACGAAAACTGGAGAGCTGGAAATGAGCCGTAAGAAACGCTGGGCTGAACTTTTCGCCGGAGTAAAAGGGGAAAGCGGCAATGAATTGCTATTATGCACATCATGTAGTCCCTGAAAGTGCTGCTCAGTGTAGTCATACATTCATACAGAGTCAGCCAGGAGTCCATTTTTACATCGCTACGGACAGGGAGATGGATATATGGACCATTATATGTTCCCATCTGGAGAAGAGCGGCTTTAGCTTTATGACCAGAAAGCCCTGGCATTGCTGTGGGCTTTGGGGTGGCTCCTCATTTTTTTTCTCTCTTATCACCTCTCGCTTTCACGGGATGGTATCAGGCAGCGTAGCCACCTTTTCTCCTGCCTCCTTGACCATCACTGCTCTTCCAGGGATGCAGGGATTTGGGAAATAGGCCCGAATCCTGCAGCGATGCTCTTAGCGTTCATACACCAACCTCTGCATCTCCAAATCACTCCAAAAAATACCTATAGCACCAAATCCAGATTTCCTCCTCCCCTTCAACATTGTGGCCCTGGGCAAGTTTTGACTTCGTGTTTTCTTCTGGGGGTGGGATTTTTTTGGCTTTCTGGATGCTGTGAACAAGATCTTGCCCCATTGGGTTAAAAAAGCCTTTTCTGGCTGTGGCAGCCCCTCACCCCGCAGAGCGATGTTGGGAATATTTGCACTGAACACAGTGTAACCATTTGCTTTTTACATAACGGCAAAGTTTTTTCATAGGAGAAGTATTTAATTTTAATTAGTGACCAAGATTGCTCTTTCTCATCTTCTGCCTCTGTAATCCTTCCCTTAAATTAAAATGATTTTTTTGTAATTGGAAATTAGAAAAATTATTACAGATTCACATGAAATAGCAGTCTGTACTTGAAGCCTAAGTCACTGCGCATCCCTTTTAGAAGCAAACTGGGATACAGGTGGCTTCGCCCATCCCGTCTGCCTTTGGGTGCTGGGTCTGGAGACCTCCCCGCACCTTTGGGTTAAAACACATGATGCTTAATTGAGTTATCCAAACTCTTCTCCCCTTTCCACCGGGGTGGACTTCTCCCGAGGTTTTGAACCGAAACAAATTGCCTCTTTTCCTAGTTAGATCTCCCCGGGGCGAAGCTCTGCAGCAAATTAGGTATTAACATCTGTACAGCTCTGTTATCCATCATGCCAATCACAGCTCCATAATTGCCCACAATGTCTTCCCTGAAGGACGCCTGCTTGTATGTTTAATAAAACAACCAAACCGGGTCTCAAATTTCCTTGCTTGTATGAAAAATTCATAGCTGCAGTTCCCAGTAAGTGTTGATCCGTCGTACGCCTGCCATCGGCTGCGAGGGGAGATCCTGAGCCCAAGGAGATGCCGGCAGCACGATGGCGGTGAGTGGCTCCTCTAGAGATGCACATCAGGGATGCAAGGGGGAAACTGAGGCAGGGAAATGAGAAGCAGACAGAGGATTTTGGGGTGAAAAACGCAGGGAAAGGTGTTTCCTTCTTTGCAGTATTGGGTTGGTGCACATTGACTTCAAATATTCGCCAAGTCCAGAAGTGAGTTTTAACTCACCCCCATGCAGAGGCTGCGGCACCAGCTGGGGCTTTCCAAACTCCTCGGCGACTCGAGCGCTGCCGGCAAGTGATTTCAAGCTCGTCTGCTAAAATATGCACCCGAAAATGTAACGTAAATTGTATATTTGATTGTAAAAATTGCAGTTCATGCTGTGTTGCTTAGTGACATAAATCATCCGGTGGTAGGGCAGAATACTAATGCTCGACTTCTGTAAGGAGCTGACATGGAGCAGCCTAGGTAAGGATTTATCTACCAACCAAATGTTGTTCCCAGGAGAGCAGCACAAGCAATTCTGCATAACAAACACATTACTCGGCTGCGGGATATACGCACAGACGCAAACCAGGGGAAAATATATCCGCCTGCTTCTTCGTGACAAACTATCTGGAAGAGGCTGGTGCAGAGGAGAGGAGGAAGGCAAGTTTTCCGCCTGAGTTTGTGATACTGATAGAGAAATAAAAGCGCCTAAATGCACACAGGCAGAGCGGTGTTGATCTGTCATCATTATCGGCTGAAATCTGAAATGAAGGGGAAGATTCAGAGGAAAGATTTGCTTCAATTTGGTAACATTATGGAGCTTTTTTTCAGAGGTGGTTTTGATGGGTTGAGCATCACGAGCTCCTCTTTTTGGTGTGGGGAAACTGAGGCACGGGAAGGAAAGGTCCCATAGCAAGCCCAGGGTGGCTTTGAAAGAGGATGAGCATCCACAGGGCAATGTTCAGAGCTGTATCCCTCCCATTTTGGGGGCCCATCTGGCTTTACCATCCTTTTCAGCTCTTTAAACCACTTTCCATCCCACGTCGGCACCTGCTTTTGGGTGGGACAAAGCCGCCCTGAGCCCCATCCCAGGGTCTGGCAGTTCTCAAAGGATACAGAAATCCCTGGGAATGCATCTGGCGCTAGGTGCTCTACAAAAAGGCACCGGGCTCTTTGAAACCACCCTCTCCCGTCTTCGAAGCTGAGCAGACAGCTGGGAGGTTGGGAGGAGAGATGTGTTTAATAGTAATTAGAGATGTTAATAATTGAACAGATGACGAACTGGGGCACGGGAAGATTAAAGCTGAGATTTGCCGAAGGGGTTTAGATGCACGAGCCCAATTAAAAAGAACAAGAGGAATTAGACTAAATTGAGGCTGAGTTCCCAAATCCCTTAAGCCTCGGCAATAGATGAAGGGAGAAATGAGCTCTGTCTGTGTTCTGCTATGTCCTGGCGCTGGATCCGGCCCTTTGCAGTTCCCACGCTGGTCATCACCGTGTTGATCCATGGGACAGAAGCCGGGGGGGACATTTGGGTTGCGACTAACAGGACCGTACGCATGATGGGCTATGATGACCGATGGCCACCCGGTATTTGGGGGATGCTCCCAGCTCCCCGGGTGATGCTCGTCTCGGCACGTGCAATCGGCAGCGTTACCTGCTCCTCCTGCCAAGCCGCTTCCCCGTGAAGTCTCCCCGGGCACGGCGTCTCCGCAGCCCCTTCTTCCCAACAAGCTCTTATCTTCCCGTAGCTGCTTCCTCAGGCATTGCAAATACCACGATCCCTTTTTTCCCAAATGCTCCAGAGGGGAAACTGGGCATTTAATTTCCAAATAAACCCCTCGGATTTCCACACCCCCCCCAATGCTGCCAAAGTGGTTGTAATAATAATAATTAATCATAAGGAGAGCTCGCTCTTTTGAACGGGACAATATTAATACTAGTTGGCAAGCTATATCATGCTTTACAGACATTAACTAATTACAGAATTACAGAAGGTGTTTTTTAACACCCGAGTTGTGATGAGCAGGGAATAAAACCCTGGGATAAAACCCTTCCTCCCTCCCCAAAAAGAGATGGTTTGGGTTTGGGGGCTGCGGGCGATGCTCAGGAGCGTCCCAGGGGGACCAGCATCGCCTCGTGCTTGTGGGTTGGACATGCCTCAAATAAAATAAATAAAATCATATAAACCCCAGGTTGAAAAGCAGAGGGGAGCAGGAGGCTTGGAGTACAACACCCCTATTTTTGAGGGGGTCCCTTTCCACCACAGAGCTGCTCCTTTAATTATTAATAGTTTATTCCACTTTTCCCTCTTTCCTCTAATTTACTGACTTGTTCAGGGTTTTTTTTTCTCTCTCAACTAGAACAATGGGAGGGTTTTGAAGCTGGAGATGTAATAACGCCAGAGTCTTCAGTTTCCCCGTTATGATTCCTCATTATAAAGTTATTTCCCCGCGATTTGAAATATAAATGATGCCTTTGATGTCTGCATTTTTAAAATTGCTCTTTTTAATTTTCTCCTTTTAATTTTTTCCCAACAAGATGCTCACCCACAGGCCCCCCCCCCAAACACCAGCACCACTTAACTCAACCCCACTGCTCCGATGCGGCGTTGTAAACACGGCTTGGGCAGAATAAATAAAATGCCTCGAATTGCAAGACTTTGCTTTGAACAAATGGGATAATTGGGGCAGCTGGAAAAAAAAAAAGAAGAAAAGAAAAAAGAAACAGCCTTGAACGCGATTTCTTTTATTTTCTTTTTTTTTTAAAGGAGGGGGAAATAAAGCCCAAGCCTCCCTGCTTTTGAGCTTCTATCAATAAAGAAGAAGCAGCAAGCCCATCTGGGCGAGGAGCGCTGTCAGATGTCCCTCCGAGCTGCGTCCCCGCCGCCATCTCCCGCTCCTCTTCCCCTCCGGTTTGCGGCGGTGGGGCGGGACGGGGGGCTGCGACGCGTTAGCGGCGGGGAAGTGCACGCTATAGATAAGCCCCTGCCAATTTTGCTCTAAACTTATTTAATTAAAAGCCGGAGACCCCTGATGCTGGGGTGATGGCAGCTCCTGCTATAATTTCCTATGCGTGCAAATATTTTAACCTTTGCTTGAGCATTGCCCATAGGGCAGCAGGGACGTATAGAAGGTCTGCGGGTGCATAAGGAAAGCATTTTCCCACCAGCATCCCTGGGCGGACAAGCACCCCATAGCCGATAAAGCTTTTTCTTGGCAAAGCCCATGTTTGCAGGCAGGAGGGAGCCCGCGAGCGCCAGGCTCTGCCTGCCTGATGCTGGCGATAAAACCCCCGTTGCTGTGAGTTTAATTAAAAATTATTGTTTCATGTGCATGGCGGGGGCCCACCCTTCGCTTGCAGATGGATCCGTGGGAGCGGGTTCAGCGGGGTGTGTGTTATCCGTAACGGCGATTAATAGAGCTCAGGAGAGAGGGTGGCACCTTTGGGAGCAAAGTGGGAAGAGGGGAGAGGAAAACTGATGCCAGCTCAGGCTGGCAGCATCCCTCGGGATTGCTGGGGAGATGGAAGATGCTTCCTGAACACCGGGACCGGACTTCTGCCAAGGCAGATAAGTAAAGGGGAAAGCACCGCTTTCCTGTGTTTTTATATTTTTGGTTTAACATTTCCCTCGCCTGATCCTTCAGCTGAATTTCCAGAGGTGATGTGTCTCGTCGGCATTGAGCATCCCGGGAAAGCAAAGAGATTAATGCTGTCCCGGCTGCACCACCCTGCACCGGGTTTGTCTGAGGGATGCTGGAAGGAAGCATCTCCCTGAAAAATTAATATCAAGTTGGGGTATTCCCCTACCCTGTAGTATACTCAAAAATCGTAGCTGGTTGGGGATTAAAATGTGGTATCTGGCCACCATGAGACGCAGTTCCCAGGGCAGAAAGCAAGCCCAGTTCACCAGCTGGATAAACAGGATGGCGAAAGAAGGCTTGGGAGCGGAGAATAACTCTTGAAACACTTAAAAACCCATGGAAACCCCCAAATCCAGGGCAATTTTGTCCCGTCTCATGCAAAGCCCAAGGCCATCCTCCTGGCAATAGGGACTGAGCATCCCTGCGAGGCTGTAAATCACCGGGAGGTGACAAACATCCCCGATAACTTTCCTGGCGTCGTGGCACATGGGTACCTTGAAACAAGCTGCAAATTAAGATGAGGGTAGACAAGATTGTATTTAAAATCTATATTATACTTGTTTTTAGCAGGCCCCCAAGCTGGACGTATTATTATTTTATAAAAATAGGATATTAAAAAGAGAATCAGGCTCAGATGAAAAATTTAACAGTGAGTGCGATTTAAGTTTTCATCTTTGAACGATGTCCGGAGAATGGATGTCTTCTTGAAAAGGACAAACCGCGAATTAAAGTGATAGTCAGATGATAAAAACCTTCACTTAAAATATATATTTCTTCCCCATGTTATTAATAACATGCAAGATTAATATTTTAAACTGGATGAATTTTAAAAAATTTCATTTCCAAGCCAGATTGAAAGCTTTTTGCTGAGATTATAGCGACGGAGGGGGAGGACCCCTCCCTATATTCATTGCGGGAGCGCTATGTATATTTTATAGATTTTAAATATAGATATCAGTTGCTTCACCCTCGCTGCATTTTCTTGTGTCTATTTGCACTTTGGAGCCAACGCTAGCCTGGCTACTTCCAAAGGAGGCAGGGATTTGTTCTGAGGAAGCCAAAAAAGCCCTTTTTGCCAGCAAAAAATGCCAGCCCTAATGGATGTTACACTTTTAAAGGGCACGGGAGCATCTCGGTGCCGGGTCCTCGTGCGCCGGAGCAGGAGGGAGAAGTCCATAACTCACTGCCGGGCCCGGGATGCATAATTTATCCCTTGCAATTCTCCGTCAATTGGTTATTAAAAGTGCCCTCCCTGTGATGGGCTGTATTAAGTATGTACGAGGGAAGAGATAAATCTAGTTCCCAAGGTAACTAACTCCCAGTTACGGTCCGTAGGGAAAACTTTGCTTACTTTGTCACAAAAGATTGGTTATTTGGCCCGTTTGGGGGTCAAAAATTA
This sequence comes from Theristicus caerulescens, assembly GCA_020745775.1. Classification (NCBI taxonomy): domain Eukaryota; kingdom Metazoa; phylum Chordata; class Aves; order Pelecaniformes; family Threskiornithidae; genus Theristicus; species Theristicus caerulescens. Next base: position 1,471,436 of record CM036575.1, on the reverse strand, counting down.
GTATTCTGGTGCAGAGCAGAGCAGCATCCCCATGTATAACCTCCACAAAGGTCCCTGCATCCTCCACAGACCATGGGACTGTGGATATAATCATATATTCAAAAATAAAGTTGAGAGCTGGATCTGCTGGCATCTAGGGCATCGTTTTTGCAGAGCTCGAATAGGCAAAGAGTCATTTCCCTCGATGGCCTGTTGATGAGGCGCAAAGAGCACCCCAGCGTCACTGAGCTAAACAAAATGGAAATAATTAAGAAAAAAAATAATTTCCTGGAGCAAAGCACCCTCCTAGCAGCCATTCTCTCCCTGCTAAATGCCAAGGATCGGAGCTCCGGGTCTCATTGCGATAACGACTGTGAGCGGATGGAGAAATTCCCTGGGCAGAAGAAAAGATTGGGGAGAATAAAACTGCTCGTGCTGGAAAATCTTCAGCTATGGGAGGCTGCAACGTTAGGGGCAGTTGGGGACGGCTTCATCGAGGCGAAGGTGTCCTGAGTGGCGCGGGAAGAAGATGGGGGAGCTAAATTGGATCGCTCCAGTCTCTGGGTGATTGTGTGCCAGCAGCTTGTGCATTTTTTCCTTCCTGATGTGGATATTTGGACGTAATCCACCTTCTCAAGCTCAGTAACGCTCTTTATCCTGCGAGGTCCGAGTTTGCACGGCGGCTGGTGCTCTCGGCTGCGTTTTTTGGAGGGTGAAGCGGAGGGAAGAGGTTGAAGCAATTGCCCTTTATTTACAGCAAAAAAAAAAAAGTTATAAAAAGACCATCATAAATAATAAATAAAATTTAAAAGCCCAGAGCAAATGGTCTTGCTATGTCTAAACTCCACTGTTTCCCTAGGAAAGCCATATCCAATAGCCCCGGGTCTAAAAGCTCTGGGTTTCCCCATCCTTGCCTCCCATGGGGTTTATTTCTTTGCAAGATTCTGGCATGTTCTTCTTATTTTCAGGAATTTTTGGCCTCCAACAATTTTATTACCCCCATTTCCTCATGCTCAGCAACACACACCCAAGTACTCTGATGACCTGAAGCTCTCGGCATCCCATTGCCCTACTTCTCTTTATCGGGCATCATCTGCAAACCGAGAGAACCTTGTATCATAATAATGGCACCATAATAATGTACCACTGCCATAAACCCTCTGCAAAAAATAAAGGAGAAAATAAAGAGGAAAAAAGCCAACAAAGCTAACAAAATGGGAATGTTGATGCACATGGGCCCAAACGGTGAAAGATGATGCTCTTTGGAAATAAAGGAAGAGGAGTGGCTCCGGACACATAAACGTCTAAGTGGGGATGTTTAAATAATTCAGGCAGAGGAATGAATAAAAAGAAAAAGCTTGGCCAAAGCAGGGAACAGCTCAGGAGGCAGCAGATCCAGGCCAAAGCAGAGGAAGGCTGGACTGGGCTGAACCCGGCGGCTGGGAGGGAACGGGTGGGATCCTGCACATCTCCAGATGCTTTTCTCCACCTCGTAGGGATGGCATCAATAGATGGCACTCAAGAACTGCTCCTTCCTCCTCTTGCAAATCTACGGATGGTGGAGAGGCGATGGTTCAACTGGGGGGCAAGTTTTGCAGCAAAGAGGTGCTCAAATGGCCTCGCAGCCCTCCTTGCGTCGCTCGGAAAGGCAAAGCCGCGTGCTTGAACACGTTTCGGGTGTCCAGGCATGACAAGGACTCGTTCAAAAATAGAATAAAAATGGCTAAAGTCTTTACAAGGACACAGATCTAGGCTGATGTTGGGATACACCAACATTCCCATATCCAGTGCTCCCGGTGCCGGCAAAGGGATAAAAAACCAAGGGAGAGAAGGAGGGCAAACCCCCCCCTAACCTCCTCCACCAAATTGCTTTTACTTAACAGTTTAGGTCAGCTTCAAGTAGGTCACAAGGATGTGTGTATCTTCAGAATAAAGTCTTTAATCGGCTGATGGATATGAAAAAATAAATTACAGTGGCAAAATGTAATAAACGTTAAAGGGAAAATGATGAGGGTAATATAACTACATTGATTTAACTAGGATGATATAGAGGAATTGTCTGGTTTATAGGTCTTTAGATGTCTATTAGTGGCTCTGTATTAAGGAATAGGGCTGTTCTCTTGATATACTTAAGAGCTGTCAGTAATTCCTATTTCACAGTCCACTGCTTCAATTCAGAAAGTGCGGTGCAGCCCCAGCGACCCCATCCCGGGCTCGCTGGAGGGTGACCGCCTGCCAAAGGTTTCCTTTTCAAGCCGGCGGCGAGCTAAGCAGCCAGATTATTCAAACCCATGCCGCGGCGAAGAGGAGCCGGCGGTCCCCTCCCTGGGGACTGCGGTGGCATTTGTTTTAATAACTCCTTCGTTACGCCCCGCTCTTCCTCTGCTGCAGGAAAACTCAGTTCGTTTTGGGGGAAAAGACCCCCAGGGCTTCAATCTGCAGGGTCCAAATGATCTTTTTTCCCATGTTTAGGGTTGTAGCTGCATTTTCAGACCTTTAAATGCTTTTTTACATCTATGTCTGTGTGCCTAATTTCACCCGAGGGGTGGGAAATCGGTCCTGCTCTTACTGCTCTGCCTTTCCTCCTCCTAATGAGCATTTCAGCCCAACTTCCAGGGTGCCAGCGAGGCCAGCCTTAATGAAAATATATAAATATTTTTCCAAAGCAGAAATAGAGGCAAGAAGTCGGGAGCAAATTCACAGCCCTGGCCCTGCCTGACCCACTGCCAGCAGGTCACTTGGTCCTCAGCCAGCTCCGGCGAAGCCTCCAGCTATCCATCGACCTGCGAAGGATGCTTGCAATTTGGAAAGTATGCTTGTAATTGAGAAAAATAAAACCTGGTTGAATTTCCTGGATGGAAGAGGTAATGCCTGGCCGTGGCAGCCCAGGACCACAGAGATATTTGATGTTTTTCCCATTTCCATTTACTCCGTAAACCCCACCAAAGTGAGGAGCATCCCAGCCCAGCAGCCTGCACCATGGCTAAAACCAGAAAATTAAGCTAGCCCAAATAAAAACATCCAATATCATTCTTTAACGTGGAAAAGGACAGACTGGTACAGTTCTCTCCCTAGCCTGCTCGCCGCAGAGAAATAATAACACTCCTTAATTAGACCTGCAGGGTCTATGTCCCTGTTCAGGCGAGGCTGGGATGCAGCTGGCGGCGGTGGCTTTTCCTGGGTTTTTCCTCCCAGGAGAGCTCATGCGAGAGCGGATGAGCACCCTGGTGCCATCGGCCACCTTCCCTTCCACTCCCTGCCCTGCCAAAACCAGATGTTTTTCTTGAAATTGAAATTTTGTAGGGGGAAAAAGCAATTTTCCACTGGGAAAAGTCAAAAGGGTGGGAGCACAGAAGGGTTTACAGACATCCAACATAGCCAGGGGACGAAAGAGCAGCGGAGCTTTTGGGAATGTTGAATCTTCACCCCACCTGAAAGAAGGCAACCAGCTCCAAGCTTTTTGCAAAATAATTGTAAAAAATTTGCAATAATTGCTTTTTCTCTGGGGTCTGTAGCTGCAGATGTCACGTGGCTCCTACCAGCCTTGGGATGCTCCTACCATCCTGCTGGGATGCACTTCCATAATGCATAGCATCCTCCTGGGGAGCAAATTGCATGTCATGGTAGAGCACATTTTATCTGCATACAAAAGGGTTCAACCCTCCGACGATGGAGCAGGAGGGATAGCACAGAGCTCTACCCCCAAATCCAAACGAAACACTGAATAAAAAAGAAATAGGATGGGTTTGATCCCAAAACTGCCTTTCCTGCTTCTTAGCAAGAAAGAAACACTTCAAAAAGTATCAGAAACATGACGGAAAGATGTTTTTCTTGATATTTCATAACATTTTCACCTGCAGCATTTTGGTTGCTTTCTTTTTTTTTTTTTTATGGCTTACGAGTAAAAGAGGTTTTTATCGAAAATCTGTTTTTCAGGAACAAGAAAATCAATAAAAATATATCAGTTCAGGCCTTTGTTAAAGAACTAGGAAAAGGTCCCCCTGTGCAAAAAAGAAAGCCTAAATGTCTTGTTCGGATTAGACACCAAACTTTTAAATGTCTTGTTACGCGAGACGAATCCCGCACTTAATGCAGAATTTTTTTTGCATAACAGTTTGTAAAGATCCCAGTGCCGTCGTGAGCAATCCATAAACCAAATAAAAAAGGGCTAAAATCATCAAATAACTGGTTTGCAATGATTTATTTGGCCAATTTCAGCCATAACCGAATTCCTGAGGCTTCGATAATCTCTTTAGCATCGTCAGATTGGGCTTTGCATGTGACAGTTTTATCTGTTGCTGTTCCCCTCCCTTCTTTTTATTAACAAACAGAAAATAGTGATGCAGTGCAATTGATCTGGCATTTTTCTAAGCATCTCCTGCCCTCCAAGTGTCGATGTTTCACCTTTGGGAAGGACTCCAGAGAGCTGGTAGTGATCTGCATGCCGGCACGTGTATTGGACTCCTTGGGAGCCGTTAGAGTGATGCAGAGATGCACTTTGCTTCAGTAAATCCAGCAGTCATTTAACCCGCCCCGAGCACATATATATATAATTTTCACCATCCCTTAGTCCAAGCCAGGGCACTGAAGGACAAAGTTGACTTCTGTAGTTTTAATACATTAATCCCAGCTGCTCTTTGCTTTCTCCTCCCAGGGATTTTCACCTCTACTTCTTTTTTCTCCCTTTTTTTTTGCTGGACATATTCCAGCACATCCAGGATGTGTTTGATATTGCTCCTACCGTATCAAAGCATTCAATGCACACAGATTTCAGTGAAGTGTGGAAAGAAAGCAAGAGATGTTTTTATCTCTCTGCCTCTTCTCTGAATCGCCCGGAGCCTGGACTTTTCTCTGTCTCAGCCACGTGACGTGGCTGCAGCCCCAAAGCCTCTCTCCGAGTCGAGGGAGGAGGCTGGGGCGATGGGTAAAGCATCAGTGCACGCCTCTGGAGATGGGGCCAAGCCTTTGCTCCAGCACAGCTTTTCTGTACGACCTTCAAAAGGGCAGGCAGGCTTGGAGCTGTGCTTCTCCAAGGAGGTGGAAAGCTCCTGGTGCTTGCATCGCACCCTTGGTGCTTTGGCACCAAAGACCTAGGTGGAACGTAACAAAATACACACAGTGTGGAGAGAAATAGCTATGTGTAATGGACAATATATATAGGCAGAAAGACAATCATCAGCATCAAGCTGTTCTTGTGAAATACTTGTCAACGCTAATGCTGCATTTCTCAACCTGCAAAAACAACCAACCCACCATGAAGTGATGCTTCATGTTCAAAAACTTCTGGTCCAGGCTCCCAGGATGCGAGTGCTGGGATTTCGGATCAGACACGTGTCAGGGAATCGCGCTCAGCCCCAAGCTGGAAATGGAGCTTGTTTTTCTCTGCTAGCCAAAGACAAAAGTCTCCCCCCAGCTCTGCTTTCTGCCAGTTTACTCGTCACCCCAGTTAAAGGGCATCCAGTGGATGAGAAAACCTCCCCGGCGTTAATCACGGCGGTAACAACCTGCAGCCACCGGAGCAGCGTAATAAGGTCACAGCCAGGCAGCAGAGTAACCCACTCCTCCTGTCACCTCTCGTCAGCCCTTTCTCCCCAAAAGCCCTTTAATTAAGGGTCGCTAAAGACTTTCACTGCTTGGAAACGATCCCGAGCCCGGGTTTATATCTGCAGCAGAAGGAATGGACATGGATTTTTGCAGTGAAGAGAAGGAGCGAGGGGCTAAAAATGATGCTCCATTAATGGACATTAATGGACATTAAAATGAAAATAACCCCCCCCAGGCTCCCCCATCAGCTCCGTGCCCTTTTGGCACTGCCTGCCTTTGGATAAATAAAATATCAGGCTCAGCCCTGCAGACAGAGCCGGGAGAGGCAGAGCCACCGCCAGGGTCACTTCCCAGCCCTCCCCTTCCCTGCGTGCTCAGCTTCTTCCCAGATGCTGACTAATCCAATCGTTATTAGTTAATAACGACAATGCCCATTAACAGCGGGGACTGCATCTTCCTCCGCTTTATGCTGTGCCAAGCACGCCGCCAGCACGCGATGAATAAATAAGGCTGTAAGGAGGCAGCTCACGGGTCTCCATGGGACAGGGATGCGTCTTTTGGGGACATGTCCAGGTCTCCTCTCTCCACATGCACCTTCATGTGTTGTGTCACGGTCAAAGCCACTGCAAAGCTGTTATGGAGGTGGCCAAAGCCTTTGGGAAATTTGGATTCCCTCTCTCCATGGCTGAGAAATATTTGGACCTGTCAAAAGCAGCCTTGTATTGGAAGGGGATGAAATCGTGGTGGTGGCTTCCTACCTCGGTGAAGCGTGGGGAAGTACCACTGACCTCATTAGCAGGTGATGGAGATGAGGGAGGGGATGGGATGTCTCATTATGGGGCATTTTGCCCACTAAGGAGCTGCCTGGAATAAAATCTCTGGGCATCACAACATCCTTGTGTGGGAAACGAGATGTGGCATCTCATGGGACATAGCTCTCCATTCAGGGCTTTTAGATGTGGTGATTAATCCCTATCTGATTTCAAAAGACACATATCAGTCTCAAAAATATATTTCATTAAGAAAGGAATGGAGAAGATCTTACAGTGCCTGTGTGGACAGGAAGGCTGCGGTCGCAAGCCCAACCCTTAACTAGACACTAGAGACTCCCCACCAGAAGGAGGTGCAAACGCTTTGGCCCCAAGGAAACTCCTAGAGGGGCTCAAACCTCCTTAAACAACCATAAACCCAAGTAAATCCAAAATTTGGAGACTCTCTGGGTATCAACACCGGTGAGCGAGGACCGGAGGCTCACGGCTGGTTGTTCCCAGAAGCCACATGCTGGGAGAGGCATTTTGGGGCTGGTGGCATCTAGCAGGGGAATACTCATGTCCAGGAGCTCCACGGGCTCATCAGGCGCCAGCAGGAGCCGCCTGCCTTAGAGCGGCTGGAAAATTGAGTGAGCTCGAAGAGAGACACGTCTGCAGATGAACATCTCGGGCCCCCTCTAACTGCCAAGCTGCTAGCGAAACAGATGGCTCCAGGTTAAATGTGAATTGCAAACCTAAAAAATAAAAATGGTGTTTGTGCCCTTCCCTGCACCTTTATGATATATAAAGATACAGAAAGCGGGTTTATTTCCTTCAGCGAAAAAGCGTTGGGATTTTGGTTTTTTGATTGGGTTGGGGGGTTTTTTTCTTGCATTAGGGAAACAAGGCAGGTTTTTGCCTGCCGCGAGATGGGGGAGCTCAGCTGCTTTTTGGGGGTATTTCAGCTCTGGGAAGGGGCAAAGCTTAGGAAAAAAATAAAGATGCGATGCAATTAATTGCATGAAACATGGCAATAATACACACTGGAGACTCCAGGGTCCCTTGCCCATTTTATAGATGTGCAAAATCCTTCAGAAGAGCAAGGGAGAGATGGGAGGATCTAACAAGCCCATTCTCCACCCTGGCTAGCCCAAACTGGGACCAGAGCAGGGAAAAGCTGTTTGCATCTCCCAGAGAGCTCCACAAAGTCAGTTTGTATAGAGAGGAGGCTGTAAGGGCCCTTTCCTCCTTCAGCCGGGGCTTACGGTGTAATTAAGGTGCCATATCAGAATAATTACCTCTCCCAGCCAGGGAGCTTGTCCCTGGCTCCAATTTATTCTCCTGGAGTGGAATTAGCCAGGAAGTCATTTGTGAAGGGCTGTGGTTTTATTCGGGTTGGCTTCAAAGAAGCCAGCGGAGAGGTAAAAACATCCCCCCAGCCCTCTTTTCCCCTTCTTTCTTGGCTTCGGGGTAAGATTTATTCCCCGTGACAGTCACTCAGTGCTGTATCCCAATAACAGCCCAGTCACTGGCTTTAAATACAGGTGGGACAATTAAACAGAAAAAGAAGATCGTGGTTGCTACATACAACGGGGCATTTAAATACCTTTTGTTAATCTAATGATGGCTGTTCAGGCAGAGACAAAAAAGAGTATGCGTCTTTTTGGAAAATAAATCTCGCACTGCTTTTTTTTCCCCATGTAGAGAGGAAAATATATTATTCATATTGAGACAAGGACCAGCTGAAGGATTTGCAGCTGAGGCTGCGGCTGGAGCAGCAGGAGTTGTGCCTGGCAGGTTCAGAGCGAGGTGCTGGCTGGGAATGCTGCGAGAGAAAATCAGCATCGTTGCAAGCAAAGAGGCAAAACCCATCGTGGCTTCACCCAAAGTGGCAATTTCCGCTTGCAATCGGTGAAACCGAGCGTTTTCATTTGGTTTTGTCAATTAATTAAACTTCTGGTTCACCTTTTAAAGAAAAGGAAAAGAGGGAAAAAAGCTTAGGAGCTTTCGAAAATATCGCAGCAAAATGTTTTGGCACTTGTGAAACAAAGCCTTTCACTTCAGAGATACCAGGATGAAACATCTCAGCATTTTTCAAAGGTTTTCTGCTCTTTAATTCTTTTCTAACCTGAAATTATTCATCTCATTAACATAATCCTGAATTCACACTGCTCTGGTCCTCCTCAAACATCATTTCCAGCAGATGCACAAACTGATCAAAAAAATCTTTGCCGTGTATTGACTTAAGGCCATAATTTTGCCCATATTCACACCTTATGACTATCTCCTAATTCCCTGATCAGCAAATACATCTATCAACTGGTAGCGAGCAATGCAGCCCCATGAGAAACCCATCTTGGGTTCCCAAGATGCCCAGGAGAGTTTGCAGGAGCCTCCGGGCACCTTCCAGCCCCGCGAAGGGTGAGGCTGAGGTGGGAATGCTATAAATATAAATATAGGTGCTTGGTTTATTGAGATAAATTCGGAAGATGTTCTGCTGGCTTTACATAACACGAAGGTAACGTGTTTACTTCTGTCTCTCGTTGATATAAATATATGTAGATATGGTCCATCTCGGTTTAGGCACATCCTCATCACTATATAGGCATTGCTATAAACTGTGCATCCTTCAGATGTGTTTATGCCCCAGATTAATGTTTATACCCGCAGCTGGGTTCGTTCCTTCAAACATCATATTCACATCCCTTTGCATTTGGATGCGCCAGTGGAAAGATGAGCCTGGCTCAAGGTACCTGTGGCTCTCCATAAATGTCCATTTCCAGGTGTGGGGAAAGGCGGGAGTGTGCATGCACATGCCCAAATCCAGGAGCTTAGTAAAATGCTGCAGGAAGGTTTGGGGGACTTTTCTCTCCTCCTCAGTTGGTCAAAGCCACTTTGCTGGTAGTATAATTCCCTGGATTTCATCAGAAATGTGTTGAAGAACCCCTCCCAGTGTGGGCAAGAGTCTTGCGGTACAAAAGGACTGGTGCAAACTGGATGCCACTGGTATGGTGATGGGGCATTTGGAGATGGCATGGGGTGATGCTCATCCCTGCCTGGAAGCATGGGAGTTTGCAGTGGGGTAGGCAGGACACGGGGGGGGGGGCTTTTGGGGTGTGGGTTTGTGCACACCCCTCTTCTTCCTTGACTACTGTGGTGTTAAATAGCGTAATGGTCTCACCTAGGTCCTTTGGGATCACCCTGCCCTGGGCACTAGCACCCAAGGTGTTAGGGGAGAGGGGATGCGACAACTCGGTCCCCAGTATGAAATGAGCTTAAGGCATCTCGTTAGCTGAAGGGCTGGATTCTCATTTACGCTCCAGCCTCTCCAGGCTGCACGGCGAGGGCTGCAAACGCAGCTCGCGGAGCCCTTTTATGTTCAGAGAAGCTCAAGTGTAAATGAGAATAAGGCCCTCCGGTGCCATTTCTTTTCTTCCAAAGAGAAAAAATCTCCTTGACTACAGGGAGTGAAGTGGGTCAAGATGGCTTGGGGTTGACTTAAATCTCCTCGATGCTGTGGTGGGTGATGGTTGTCCTTCACTTGAGAGTGGAAATGTTTAAGCTCGTTTCCGAGGCAAGGGTAGCTTGCAAACCGAGGCACAGCATCCTTTGAAGGGCGAAGATGCTTGCCCCATCACACTGGTATTAGAGCAAAGGGGCTTTCCCAGTTTCCCTTTGAGCAGAGGTCTCCTCCGAGGAGCAGATGAGCAGGCGATGGTCAAGGTCAAGGAACTCTTCTGGACTTCGCTCACAGAGAAATGACATTGCAAAGACATGCCCAGCAGACAGCAGGTTTCGCTGCAATAATCTTCCCGAATTTTGTGCTCCATTGCTCTAAAAGAGGACACAGTGTTTTGAGCATAGTGAAATAAATCTGGGTGCACGGGTAGCTGCAAAGGCTGTGTCTCCTGCCGTTGGGGATGAAAAGGTTTGCAGGAACCGCAGTGGTGAAAGGGAGATGGACTCATGTGTAGTGTAAATACCCGGGGATGGTATTAATTAGTGCAAAAAAGAGGGGGAGGAAAGAGTGATTTGGCTGTGATACACACAAAGATGTTCGTCTTTTATTGAGTGGGTAATGAGGCCGTAACAAATTAATATCTGGGGCTGGAATGTGTTCAGACGAGGTGATAAGGACGTGTCCATGCCTGGGAATGAGGATTTTGGAGATGGGGCTGTCAAGACCCCTCAGAATCTTCAGAAACTATTGGTAAGGTCGTTCTGACCCTATTGATGACAGTAATGAGGACACCCCCTTCCACAGAGGGTGCCCGTTCCCCTCCCAGAGATGTCCCTGTCATGGCTCCCAGTGCTGGCATGGCCCCTCGGTGACTCCAGATGCCTGCTCTGGGGCTGGAGACATCAAAGCAGCCTGTCCCTGCCATCACCGCTCCTGTCACTCCGCGCTGATGGAGCAATGGGATGAGACATGCTTGCTGATTCATTGCCTCTCCTGGCGACGTCGAACAACCCTCCTAGGAGCTTCCCTTAGCACTTAATCAGAGAAGAGCTTGTCTGTGGCATCTTAAGGACTTCTCAGGTGAGACACATCCTTCCCTGAATAATAAAGTGAGTGAATGTAAAGGTGGAGAACGGACAGGATTTTTTTTGACACTGCAACTCTTAACATCTGATTGCAGCCTATTCCCATGACGGATGCACGGAGAGGTGATGCCGGCTTTGGTGCGCAACCTATTTAGTGTCTTTTCACTGTTCTTATTTCTCTGAAGCCTGAGCAGCCTCCAGCCTCATGCAATGATCCTTGCAAGGTGAGACAGGGTCCTCCTCACGACAGGGACCCTGTAGGGAGAAGTTAAGTGACTTGGCAGGGGTTGTAATGGAAATAACTCTGATTTCCCAGCAGAAATCACCCCAATTATTAGCCTAAATCATCACGGAAGAGCTCTGACCTGCATATTCTTCCTTTACACCAAGGAGAAGATGCTGGAGGAATCTGAAATTCAGATTCCTCGCTTTTGAATCACATCTGCTGCTATTGCTTGTGTTACAGCAGCTTGCAGAGCCTGGTGGAATCGGCATCCCCTGTGCTGGATGCTACCCACATCCAGCCCTTCAGTTATTATCATTGCTATTGTTATGGAATAAATCACTCCTTAAGCTTCTCTCTTTCATTGCAAATTGTCCATGAAACACTTGCAATCTCTGCAGAGAGACACCTGGGTTGACTGACTAAATCAGATCAGTAATCAAATCCAGATCCCATCTCCTGCTACCTGGTATGAGTTATTAGTACTAGAAGGTGTTGAAGGAAAATGTAAGAATCTCTGCAGGAGGAAAAAGAAACGTGTAGGAAAGGTTTCTTCTGCTTAGATCTGAACTAGAAAGATCTGGAGCTTTCTCATATGCATTATTTAGCCAATAATGCTTACTCTTTTATTTCTAGATATTTGAGGTCTGGGTCTTAACAACAGTTATGCAAACAGCAACCACACCTTGGGTCAAGGAGTTGCACCAATTACCAACACAAAATAGATAAGGCAGGAGCACAAGGGCTGATGCAGGGCAGGTAGGACCAGCAAGGTTGGAGCAGGACAGCAGCTCCTTAGGTTACTCCTGAACCTGGACAAAAACTATTTGGAGTCATAATTGTGCAAAAAAACATGTTTTAATGGCTTGCAAAACTTATCCTGAATAAAGTCCTACACCTAGCTGGCAGGGTATGGCCCATGTGCCCCATTTGGTGTGTTGATTGAGGCACTGAGAAGTGAAAATTTGCCCTCGGTCAACAAGAGCTCCACGTCTCTTCCTTGATTTTTGCTTTTCCTTGAGATTTAGGTCCTCTTGCCCATATCTTCTAATAAAAGCCTCCATTTTCCCTGTCTGTGAACCCCTCTGCCCAGCACAACCATATTGCTGGGGATAAAGGGCCCTGGGGAGCAGAGCAGCACCGGCTCCCCACGCTGCTCCGTGCTGGGGTCGATACCGAGTCGCCGTCTCTATTAATTGGACTCCTCGTAGAGACAGGCAAAGCTGTGGGCTCGAAACAGCACTTGCACCTTCTCCTAGGACTTTTTGGCTCAAAATCTACCCCTCTGGAGAAATCAGATGTTTTGCAGAGGCTGACGATGGGGAGAGGGCAGTGTTGCACCCTTGCAACCCCCCTTTAATTATTCTCTTACACCAAAACCTGATGTTTTCTTCATTTGCAGGTGAAGATTCAAGGCTTTATTTTGTACGATGGGTTTTTTCTAGTGTATTTTGTCCCATTCCCCTGGTGCTTTGCTTGGCAGAGAAGCCAGTGCTGCCTGGGCTAGCAGCCCCCGCCTTCTTGCTGCTCCAAAAGGCAGGCAGCTCTAGAGAAAGCAAATGGGAGGATGGATTTTATTTTATACCATTTTAATAAAGCGACAGGGAAGGAGTTGGATGCCTCATGACATATAGCAAAATCCAAACAAGCTTGAAGTCGTCCCTCTGCCCTGGCCTTGATTTCACATTTGTTTCTATACACGACTGAGCGCAAAAGCATCAGCAAAGGCTTAGCAAAGCCCTTCCACCACCAAAAAAAATAACCAGGTGGCTCAGAAGTCATGGAGAGAGATCAAGCACCCAGTTTTTTCTTGCTGGAGAACCAGAGGCACTTGTGGGTGGGCTTGATCCCTGCTCCAGAGGAGAGATTTCCACCCTCTGGATCCGTGCTGCTCCCGCCGCCTTCCCCACTCCAGCACTTCCCTGAGGATTGTGGCTAAATGGGATTTAGACTCCCCCATCCTTATCGCAGACTAGTGACAGCTGACCGAAGCCTAAGGCTTATTCTTTCTCACTCTTGAAAAAACGTGTATACATATATATCTCTCTCCTTTTTTCCAGCTGCTGTAGCGTCGGCTTTATCTTCTCCCATTTGCACTTTCTCATTCTTGCAGGTTTTTTGCATTGCTTGGCGAGGGGTATGCATGTTTTAAAACACTGCAGCAGTATTGCAACCCGGTTAGAAGGAATAAACCTCGCAGGTATTGCCTCTGGATTTAGCCCAGGGCTTTGCAGGGGGAGGATTTAGCAGTCCCAGGGTCGAGGAGCAGCCGCCCTGAAGTTGTGTATGTGTACTTACAGGGGACACGTATTTCTCGCTATATAAGAGATTATATCCGAACAGTGGGATACAGCCTATAAAAGGAAAAACTCTTGACTTGCCCCATGCAGTACTTAGCTGTAAAAGAAATCCCTCTCTTTTCTTCTCTCTGCTGGTAATTAAAATCACCAGCTTCGTGTCTCCAAGCCCATCCTCGGGAAGGCTCAGGCTGTGCCCTGCGAGGGGTCGGGGTGACAGGGGATTTTGGCATGCTCAAACCTCAGAGCGATGCTTTCGTACGCTTATCCCCGCACCCAGCCGAAAGCCCTGGCAGCTTCATCCCTTCTTGCAGCCTCTTCCCTTTGCAACGCTCCCACCCACAGAGGGTGGGGAAGAATGTGTTTAAATCCCCTTAATGTGATAAAACTGGGGTGCAGGAACTGAATTAAGGTTCCCAGCGTTGTTCGGTAGGAGCTTTGGGCTTATTTTGGCAGCATCATTTCCAGAATGAACCTTCTCAGTCTACATGAGGGGAAAAGAAAAAGCCTTTTCTGATTGTGAGAGCCATCATTCGAGCAAGAAATACAGAGAGAGAGATGGGTCTCCATGAAGACCAGACTGGGGGCATCTTCTGCTGGGTGCCTGTGCCCTCGCCGCCCCGTGCAGCAGCCCAGAGCTTCCAAGCTGCCCCACCTGGGCAAGCGGAGGCAATCTGCTTTCCAGGGGAAAAGCAATTGCAAGGATTTTGCTCTGTTTCAGGCTGTATCTCCTCCAAAAGACCAGGTTTAGTGGCTTTGGCTCTCGCCATTCCTGTCACAGCTGTCAGGAGTGACCAGCTATTTCTCAGCAGCGTAATCTCCCGGCCGGAGCGCTGGGCTCATGGCTGGGCACCTGGGTCCTTCCCTGGGCGGTGGCTTCACCCCCCCGTGCAAATCCCTGCCCTCCTCTTCCCCACAACATCCCCCCAGCCCCTGCTCAGTTTAAGTAAATACAGATACAGGTACAGATATAGATGGTATGGACATGGATTAGATGGATATGGACACGGACATGGACGTGGATATGCATGATAAAGATATAGACATAGATACTGATTTTATGGATATGGATGGTATGGATATGGATATATAGAGAGAGATATAGGGATAGGGATAGATATAGATTATATGGATATAGATTATATGGATATGGATATAGATTATATGGATATGGATGTGAATGATATGGATGTAGCTACAGATGCAGTTGCAGATGTAGATGATATGGGTATGGATATGAATTATATGGATATGGATATAGATGATAAGAATATAGATACTGATATCAATGTAGATGAAATAGATATGGATATGAATATGGCTATTGATATAGATGTTATTGATGTGAATATTAATGTGGATGTGGATATGGATATGGATATAGATAGGGATAGGTATAGGTATAGGTATAGGTATGAGTAAAGGTAAAGATAAAGATAAAGATAAAGATAAAGGTAAAGGTAAAGATAAAGGTAAAGATAAAGGTAGAGGATATATCTGTATATGGACAAAGATAATGATATAGACAGAGACAGACATTGTCATAGATAAGGATATAGATATAGATGATACAGATATAGATGATATAGATATAGATATAGATATAGATATAGATATAGATATAGATACAGATACAGATACAGATACAGATACAGATTAGATATAGATTAGATATAGATATAGATATAGATATAGATATAGATATAGATATAGATATAGATATAGATCCAGACATGATGCTATGCGAAAAGCAAGTTATTTCTGGGCATTAGCACAGAGTTTGGGCCACTCAGACCCCTGAAAAACCTCACCCACAAGCCAAGAGGTAGAGGAGGGGAGAGAAGTTGAGCCGTCCCACTTGAAGCTCCTGCAAAAGCCCCTGCTGGGACAAAAAGCATTTGTTACATTAATCGGCGCTGGAGATAGCGCCAAACAAATGAAAGTTATTAAAGGAAGGGAGATGGATGGAGCTCAAGGCATCCGTTTGTTTTGCCAGCGCCAAATTCATTTCCAGAAAAAGCCCTTATCAATTTCCAGGGAATAGTTTGCCCTGTCAGTGCCGAGCGGGTGTTAATGTTCTTTACGGCTCCGTTAGAGCTGGTGCAGTGACACCAATCTAAATAAGGGAGGAAGGAAGGCTTAATCAGCCTGTCACTGACCAGTTATTAACATTTTAGAACAAGGGCATTAAAGGAGAAAATTCTGAGAGGTCAATTTGTACTTCAGGAGAGAAGCCAAAAAGATAAGGAGGAAAAACTAGGAGGAGAAAAGCGACGTCTGCCAGCCAGCGGTCACGATGCTGGCCATGAGACCGGGGTGGATCCGCCCGCTATCGAGGTACCCAAAAAATGCAAAGGACCTGAGATGGCGATGGACGGGCATGGGACCCTGCAGAAAGGCATTTCCCCCTGGTGAAGGTCTCCAGCTGAAGCCAAGCTTTCCACCCATGTCCTTGGCAGCGGCGTCCCCCCCTCCCCGCACTCACTTGCGGTCTCTGCACCCCAGAGGCGGTTGCAATTCAGCAGGGCCGCGTGCGATTGCTCTGCAAAGCCCTGTGGGATGAAAGCTGTGTGCTTAGATATGGTTTATCCCTTCCAACCCCTGATGATAATCCAGGATTAGTCCTTCCAGTATATGATTACATTTTGCCCACTCTCTTTGAAACGACACCGTTCTGGCCCTTTTCCCCGCAGCTTGTCCCACCAACCCTTAGGAAAACTGTTTGCCAGGCTCTGATTAAACCCTGCTTGCGGCAAAGTCCCGCCAGCATCCCAAATGACTTCACATACGTGTCCCTCCCAGTCTGCACCGAACCTCCTCTCTGCTCCTCGCCCCGCTGCAGAGCTCAGCATCCTCCAGCCTCGAAACACCCATCACCTCTAATGTCCCCATAGGGACCACACAGGGCCCAGGCACAGAAATGCATATATTCATCTCCCGGAATAAACAAGCAGCTTTGCCTGTGATGGTGGCTTCTGGCCGTCACTCCCCCAGGCAGCTGGATCTACAGCGAAATATCATCCCGCCTCCATTCTGGAGCACAGTCTCAGCTGGGAAGCCAGCACCACTGCTCCCCATTAGGTTTATTCGCTATATGTGTTGCTGGGCCATTAAAGGAGTTGTGTGATAGCTGTCTGGCTGTTTGCAGGAGCAATGGAGCAGCAGGAGAGACAGCAGCCGTCCCTCAAATCATTTCTCCAGGGGAAATGAAAAGACAGAGGAATAAAAAATTTAAAAAATAAAATAAAATCTACAGCAGAGGAGTCAGGAGGGCCAACATTTCTAGTTTTGTGTTTTGTTTTTTTTTTTAAGAAAGGAGATTTGTTTTGTTTTCAAGCTCATTATTCACGGGGAATCTGACTCCAATGTGTTTGGACTCTGGAAGGGCTGGGGATGCTCTTTAGGATGGCAGTGCCTCTGCTGGTTAATGCAGGTCCTGCCAACATAAACACGGGACGGGACTTTTTGCTGGGGTTGAGTGCTTCTAGATGCAGCATTTGCATCGTGGAGCTGCCTTCAGTCCCAGTTCTGTTACACAGGCCCATTTCTTGCCTGGTACAGACCTTCGTCGATGTGATTTGGGGGGGTCCAAAGGCTGAAAGGATGCACCCAAGGCCAGGCTGTGGATGAGAAATACTCACCATATTCTGGCCTCTGGGATAGCAGCTTGTCCTCCTTATTTATCCTATTTTTTCTGCCTCCTAGATGAGGTATACACAGCAAGACCCCCCCTTCAAGTCCTGCCATGAGGTTTTACTCTGTGGTTCATGCTGTTTTGCCACCAGATAGCCCTCCTTTCCCCTTCTCCCCTTATCCCAGATGCCCAGAAAAGAAAGGCAAAAAGCAGCAGCAATTCCCAGGGTGGATCGAGCTACCTTTGCAGACCTGCCGCCAACACCCAGGTGTCTGATGATCCCCAGACAGCATCCATTACCTTGCACAGACACAGTAATTATTGCCCAGCCCATAATAACTGACTCAGCACCACTAATAAATGAAAAAAACTCCTTACGTCCAGGGGTGTGCAAAGGAGAGCAGTTAATTGTGATGGATTTTTCTGCTGCAAAGGCTGCTACATCCTCCAGTCCCTGTGGTCCAGGGCTTAGCATGGCCCTGATATCCCCAGCCGCCGTTTGGGGACCAAGCGAGGATGCTAATTCCGTAGCAATTCATTGGAGTGGGGGAAAAAGTAACGCTGAGCCTCCAGTCCTGGTTCTCGCTTCTCTGATGGCCCCTCTTGCAAGATTTGAATCCGTGAAAGATGGTTTTAATACCCGGTGTGCCGCAGGGATATTTGTTTGGCGACAGCTTGTGTTAAAGTCAACCAGCCCGAATCCACCCCGATAAATAAACCGATGCTGAAAGTTGGGCGCACCACGATGCACATGGGAGGGGGAGTGGGGGAGATGGATGGATTTTATTATTGCCATTATGGCAATTATTATTATTATTATTTATTGGGCAAACGGAAGGAAAAGCAATTCTTTCTCGTGGTCCAAAGGCCCAATTGCCAGGGCTGGCTCACGATGACAGAGCGCTGCAAAGCAGCACAATAAAAGCAAATTATAAATCATCGCCTTTTGTTTTGGATTGAACGCCACAAATCAGGGACTTGCCCTCCGTCGCCTTCCCATAAACGGGGTGATGTGCAGAAGGAAAATACACACCTGCACTGACCCCAAACCTAACGTGGATGGTGGGGCCACGTGCTCCCGTGATGCCCCAATTGCCCTCCAACACGCGTGGGGCAGAGGAGCTGGGGTTGCCTGCGATGAGCCAACCCAAACAGCAACACAAAGTATTGGATTTGGCTTCCCTTTCCTCATTAGAGCTGATTACATTAATTGACATGTTTGTTTGGGGTTGGATATATTTTGTTGTCCTTTTTTTTTTCAACTTTTTTATTTTTTGGAGCTAGAACAACATGGTTGTTGCCAAATGGTTGTAAGAGCGGGTGCTTTCCAGGGGAGATCTCAGATCTACAGGGACTGGCCACCTCCTCCTGCAAAGCAGGAGCCTTTTATACCAAAGGCACCATGTCCTTGTGCCTTTTTGGCACACTACTTCTTTTGCAAAGTGCCCCGAGCCTGTTTTAAAAGGATTAGCTGCCTCCTCGTGCTTCAGCCATGGCTTTCCATGAGAAAATTTGCTTGCATTCCCTGGTTTCCCCCAAGGAATCGCAGGTCTTGCTCTCACTCCACTATTAGATTTGGTTAATGTCTATAAAGCAGAGATGTAGGGATGCTGGAAGCCAGGGAAATATGGGATATGGTACCCAGAGCAGCCCAGAGATGCTTCTCCCATCCCTTGGATCCAGCCAGAGGAGGATGGATGGAGCACCTTAGCCAAGTGCACAGCTGCCGAGTCGCTCAAGTTTTCAGCCACTGCAGCAGTGAGACACCGGCATTCACACACTTTCATCCCTTAAAACTAAAATAAATGATCCCCTTGGATTAAACAGGGCTGTGGTTGTGAAGTTCATTTGAAAGCTATCGCCATCGGGAGCGTCGAACTGCCCCCAGACTGCCGGGGCGCATCGGGGAGAGCCACATTACCTCCTCAATCAGCATTAAATTCCCGATCAGCCTGGCTGATTTTTGAAGATCTTCCATCTAAAGGTCGAGCAAATCATCTGCTGCGGAGGCAGAGAGAGGGGACAGCAGGGAAGCAGGCGCCGGCACAGCAGGAGTAAGGGATGTTGCTGCTGGCTGTGGACCATCCTGGGCTCTCCATTTCGGGAGCTGGTTCCTGATGCTGGCCGAGCCCAGGGACTAAAAGGAACAAGCAAAGCCCTGAGGCCTCCCTAAACCCAACAAATCTGGAGTTTTCTCAGGAAAACAAAGTCTCTCTGCAAAGAGGGTGATGCTGAGCAACAGGAACATTGCACCGCCCAGAGCAAAAAGCCTTTGTTAAACGGAATTTCTTTTCTATAGATCTTATGTATGAAATTTTAGGGGAAATAGGGCTTATTTTGGTCTGAAAGCCAAAACCTGAAGTTGAAACCATCCAGTAGAAAAGGAAAGGGAGCACAGCCCGGCTTCAGCCAGACTCACCCCTCCCTCCTCCTCCTCCTGCGAGCATCCAACCCCACATCCCCTCTCCCCCCACCAGGTACCCAAAAGGCAACCCTCCACCATGGTGCACAGCCACCAACCTACCGCCCTCATCCTTCATCCCCTCAATGGCCATTAACAAATCACAGCAATTCACTTCAGCATCCCTCTTCCTACCAGGCGAACATGTGATCCCCTTGGATTAAACAGGGCCGTGGCCGTGAAGTTCGCTTGGCCCGTTAGCAGATTAGTTATATTGTGCCGCGAGGCACCCGGTGAAACCTTCAACGAGGCACTTATAGAATTAGGACCCGGCGTTTAATCGCTTTGCTGGTGGCTGAGTGTTATTAAACTCCCCTGAGTTCAGCAACTTTGTAGCCTAGCTCTTTTTTTTTCTTTTTCCTGCAAGGCTCAGAGCAAAGCTTGGAGCACCCAGGGAGCTTGGGTGAGTCAGGGTCGGGAATGGCATCTGAGAAGTGTTTTTCTTTTAATGCCATCAATCTGTCTTTATCTTGGTGGGCAAAATGGATTGATGGAGGAGGAGATGGTTTTGGCATCTCAGTCCTGCTGAAATTAGTGGGAATTGGGTGTTTGGGGTGTTCGAACCCAGCGTTTCTTCCCATGCCTCATCCATACTCCATCCCTGCGCTCTGAAGGAAGGCCAAGACTGGGCAGCTTCATTTAGAAAGCAGAGAAAAAAACAGAGCGAGAGTACAGACTAGAAGAATATTAATATTTAATCAGAGCAGGCCAGAGGTTGCCGAGGCAATCACTGTTAAATGTTATTGAAACAAAGCATTCATATTCCCACTGTAGGGGTAGTTTATAAGAGCTGCCTTTCTCCGGTCAGCACTCAGGATTGGTGCCACGAGTAAATCTTCCTGGTAGGACTTTTCCCCGGGGAGGGGAGGGAAGGGATCCCCAGATAAAAGGGGGTTTCAAAGCTGCTCTTTGCAGGAGCCCTTTCTCTCTGCATCAGGGATGGCTTTGAGGACACCTGGATTTCCAGCAAAAAGCAACAAATATGCTGGGGGAAAAGTGACAGCCTCCTACATTGGGGCTCTGTGTGTTAGGGGATATAGATTCATATACCTGGCTTTCACGGTGGGTTAGTACATACTGGAGTTGTACAGAAGCGGAGCGTGCAGCCCTCTTGCTGTCTTTGCCCATCTCTTGATGAACCAAGAAAGGCTTTCTCCATCCAGCTCTCCTGCCAAATACTCCCTCCACCTTCTCTCCCCACTGTTTCCCTATGCAGTATAAGATCGTCTTAAATATGTATATATAATTAATTAAGTAGCCCATGGCTCTGCTGGTGTTTCACTCCTTCACTGATTTTTGGTGGCAACCTGCCCACGCTTCCTGAACCTTGGGCCTTAGAAAGCCCCAAGGAGATGTTTTGGAAGGACCTTCAAGGGTTGGCATCGTATCTCAACACCAAGCTGCTTTAAATCCTGCAAGGGGTTAAGCCTCAGGCAGCAGCTCCTCACCACCTGGTTTGACAGGTCATTAGCAGATTTGATACCTCACTTTCGTCAAAGCGGGATTTCTTCCCTGAGAATTAATTCTAATTTTTTGCCCGCACACAAATCATTAGCCCGGCTCTCCAAATGAAGTGCTAACATTTCCTGTCACCTCCTGCTCCTCACTCCCTGCAATTCCTTAAAGCTGCTGCAATCAAGACCATGAAAAGCTAATCAATTAAGCCCCAATGTATCAAGAGCTCATGAGCCACAGTGAAGAACCCAACACATCATTACCGAGCTTGCGAAATTTCTGCCTAAAGAGCAGATGTGTGGAAAGCAAAAGCATACTGTGGCCCAAGGTCCTTTTTCTTCACCACTACCTTCATCTCAGTGCCCCTGGCTGTGTCAAGTCATCTCTAACTTCTCAAGTGCTTTATGACCGGGAGAGGACGCTTGTCTTCTCCCTGTTGGTAAGGGGAGATATTAGGTAGAGGCTGGGTCTTCCACTATAGACATGTTGAGATGCTGGTTATGTCCCAGATGATTTCATCATCCCTATGTGTTTTTTTTTCCTTTGGAAAATCTCTTTGTGGAGGACTGAAGAGGGTTTTCTTCCCCCTTTTCGACTGAAACCCCCAGAATCCTACAAAACACACCCCCACACCAAAAAATCTCCCCTCCAAACAGCTCTGCTCCAAGCTGCCAGTCTCAGCCAACCCTTTCCCTAAAATTAAACCCAAGCATCTGCATCAAAACACAAAATACAGAGCTCGCCTGCCCTCAGATTTTAGAACAGAACAGTTGTCTCCATGGAAACTCACACTTTTGCTTTTTTTTCCCCTTTTTTTCCCTTTTTTTTTTCAGTTCAGAAACCAGAGCACCAAAGCATGGAGCAATCCAAGGGGTGAGGTAAGAGCGTCCATTTTAGCTACCAGCGTGGCAGGAGGGATGCATCTCATTTTTCTGGAGAAGAGCTGTTTGTACAGGATATACCTCTGTGTTTTTTCCAAGCAGAACACCTCAGTTCGGTTAAAGAAAAGGCTTTTTCCATAATATATCGGATGTGGGCTCCCAGGCCCTGAATCATGGCTGGGCAGTCCCATGTCAGCCTGCTGCACACCTGAAATCCAGCTCTATGGATTTCCAGACTGACCCCATCAGGCTTTTTGTTTGAATTACCTTAAGGAGAGGCCAGCTTCACTCCTGAAGGTGGACATCATGAACCTGCTGAAGGTTTCTTCAAGCCCTCAGAGCTGCTCTTAAGGCAAATCTCCCCATGGGCTTAGGCAGGTCTGAAAACATCATGAACGAAGACAAGACTCCACCTTCCCAAATATTTTTAGTTTCCAGAGCCAAGTGTCTTTCCAAAGGGCAAAACCCAAATTTTACATCCAAACCACCTCAAATGATGCAGCAAGGGGCTGACAAATAAGCTGTGGCTGGTCTCACTCAGCACCCTCCGATACCAGCACCCTTTCTCAAGGTCATTCATCTCAGCCAGCATCTCATGTCTTCCTCCAAGCATTTGGCACTGGCCACCTCTCGGGAAAAGGCTACCAGCTTTTCATCTGGTGATGAAAAGTAGGGGTTTTTAGTAGTAAATATGCTCATGGTGATGTACCTCTTTGGGTGAAAACTGGAGTTATCTCTTCTGCATATCCTCCAGGTCATTATTTAAGGATGCCCCAGCACCTGGCATCTTTTGAGGCTTTATTTGGTGCTCTCAGCCAGAAATTTCTTTCCATAGCACATGCAGGATGCTTTGTCCAACCCTCAGGAACCTGCATTTCAGGATGCCATCTCAGCCGCATACATACACGCGCACGCCTGGTTTCTAAAGCCCATGTTGCTTTGCAGGATAAAAGCTGCTGTATATTAATACCATTATCAATAGGTCTTGAAATTGCTGGACTTCCTAATTATGCCTGACGACACGCTAAATGACAGAAGTGAAGTTTAAGGTCAACCACGGAAAAAATTAGCAGCAGCTTCTGCCTCTTAAGGGCACAGATGGAAACCACAAAATGGGTCTAAAATTTTCTCCAGGCAGCCCGACCTCTCTGCGCCGTGCTTGGACTTGAGCTTCGCGGCTCTGCTCCACCTTGCACAAAATGTTCTGGAGCGAGACTCCTCATTTCTCTGATTTAAGAAGTTTGCCGCGGCCCTTTCCTGGCAAGTAATATTTACAGGTGAAAATGCAGGGTGATATTTAGAAGTAAGTGGTATTTATAAGTACATATGCAGGGAAATGTTTACAGGCAAGATACTCATGGGTAATTATAGATCAATACTTCAAAGCAGAGTAAATAGAGAGGTAAAGGACCTTTGCTGGTATGTTACAAATAAATATTTAGATATAACAGATGCACATAAGTATGTGTAGGCTATATGGAAGAGATAAAGATTAGAATTTAGATGGAGCCCTTTTATAGGGAGGCGAGGCTGTACCATTAGCAGCACATCTATAACTCAGCAACATAAGAGCATCCGAGCAACACTATCAGATCAGCCCCACGGTCCATCAAATCTGGCATCGGGTTTCCAAAAGCAGCTCCTAGCAGAGATGTAAGTAAAGAAGTGAAGGTCAGAGAAGTCTTTTTTTCTCTGTTTAGGGAGCCCTGATGCCTCCCCATCCCACCGCCCCTGCACAAAACCTGGGACCAGAGCCGCGTTATGCCTTTCCAGCTCCCTCCGACTTGCCACATCCAAATCTCACTTGCCAATCACGCGGGAGCTCGTGTTTGACAAAGTTCAGCCAAGCAACGAGCAGCCTGGAAGGCCCTGAGATCCCGTAGAAATCCCCATCCAATTTATCAAGTCAAAAATTCAGCTGGGTGGGAGCTAACTGGGATGAAGCTCTGATCAAGGCAAGAGATTACGGCGGAGCCGGTTACACAAATCACAGCTCTCACTCGGGGGGAACAGCAGGGTGAAGGGGAGTTTTTCCAGAGCTGGGCATAGCTGGAGATAAGAGCCTGTTGTTGGTAAATAAAAATGCTGGGGAATCGCATGTCTGATCAGTGTCTGCTCCCATCAGGCTTGCAGGAGCTGGCAGCATTATTTCCAGGCTTTTCACTGAGAATACTAAGGGCATTCGGAAAGGCAAGAACAAAGCTACAACTTTATTTGAGAGCAAAACAAAAGCAAACAAATGCATACCCAGAAGACTGAGCGTTGAAAGAGAGCAATAGACTATTCAGCCACCATCTGAAGCAGCTCTTGGACAGCTCATGACTGTTAAAAATTTTCCCGAGGAGCAAATGCTTTTTTTATTTGTTTGTTTGTTTGTTTGCAGGGAGAAAATAAAGTGAAAGGATTGCCGATGCCTTTAGTAGTAAATGAAGACAAATATCCCCTGGCCGCGAAGATTGCCGGAATGGGAAAAACACTAGTCACATCATTTTGGAAAATGTCTGAGCGATGCTTTCGGGGTCCTCAGGTTTATTTTCCAGAGATGAGATCTTGCACCCCGGATCCCAGGGGGACCTGACACAAGCCGCAGCTCTCGGCATCATGGGTTGGGCACCAGCACGTGTCACCTGATCCCCTGGTAGTCTATCCCAATGGGTTTGCATCCTCAGTATTTTGGAAAAAAATGCAGTTTCTCATTTACCTTTGGTCTGTCTCTGCCTTCAAACTATTTTTTTCCCGTTCTGCCTTTCTCTGAGGGCTTAAAGAGCCCTTTAGTATCTGGCATTTTCTCCCTGTGAAGCTACTTAGACATGGTAATCAAGTCACCTCTCTGTCTCCTTTTTTAATAAATTAAGCAGATGGAACACTTTAAAGCATTTTTTTGCCAGCCCTTGAATTATTTTCCGTGGCTCTTTCTCAGCCCTGGCTTTCCATCCATGGTGCTTTACTGGCAGAGCTCAACGAGGGCACGGCCACCACCTCTCCCCATCCCCATCCCGCTCGTGTCCGCTCCCCGGGTATCAGGGTCTGAAAGCTGTGATCAGCCTCAGTGAGGTTTTATAGTTTCAAAGCTCTTGCCAGTCAGATACTTCAGACAATCCAGCTCATTAAACAAAAAGAAAGACTTTAAATTTACTGCCTCCATCAATGTATAAAGTCTTTGGCTTCCCAACGGCCGCTGTCCAACCGGCATTATAACGTAATAGCTTTTTTCTTTTTTTTAAAAAGAGATAATAATTAAAGATTGGATTATGAGCTAGCCCAGCATCACAAAAAAGACACAACTTTATCGTATTACACAGCATCAAAATTAATTAGAATCACGTTAATCTCTAATCTAGGAAAATATTGCAGGCTCTCTGGCCTCAATATAACATCCCCCATACGCTGACTGACAGCCCGCCCCTTTGAAAGTCTCCCTGCATCATGCCTGCAAAGAAACCTTTGCAAAACTCTGTGTAATCAATGTTGCTTTGATTAGTAAGAGCTTCCAGACGCTCTGGCAGACAGCTCCCACGATGCCTGCTGCGGATTGCCTTTGTGTGCGCAACTCGGCGCTTTGAGAGAGTTGTTTTAACAGCATGAGTGAGTCAGGTCCCACTCCTGGTCCGCTGGCAAATCATCACTTAAAATGCTTAGGAGCATAAACGAAGGTGCCTAAACTCACATTGATTACTCAGTGCCTTTGGGATTGGGGATGGAGAGAGCTGAGCAGGGTGGAAATGCAGGCGGGAGAGCCCAGGCTGGACATCGGGTGGATGCAGCTGAGATTTTCCAATGGTTTGCTCCTTTCTGCTTTGCTTAACCAAGCCACAGCAGGGGTGAAGTGGCTTTGACACAGCACTGATGATGCTACCCGCTTCACCCCATGTTGGTCAGGATTTGGGAACTCTGCTGAGGCTCCAGACCTTGGGTTTATTTGGTTTTCCAGACCCATCTCTTGGTCACCACCATTCCCCATGAGATGCTGAGCAGGGCTCTGATCCACGAGTGAGAGCTGCATCCCCCAAATCCCAGATGTGGGTCCGTGTGCCTCCTCTCCAGGTGTGCTGAAGATGGATACATTGACTGATGCCTCAGATGCCTGAGGACCACAGTGCTACCTGTATTTAATTTCGACAGGCAGTTATCGGAGCAGCATAGACATCCTGAAACAAGGCTTGAAGTGTCACACAGAGCAGTAAATCAAGGACAGCAGCATCACCATAATTTTAGCAACACTCGCTCTCATTTTTAAAGAAACCGCTTCATTTGAGCAGCCCGGAAAACTTTGCATTGAGCACAGAAGGGCTTGGGGTTGGGGGGATTTCGACCTCTAAGGAGGAACCTGGACTCCAGTGGCTCTGAACGAAGCTGTCCAGCTGCAATAGTAGTGCCCAAAACTCCTCCCTTCAAGCAACATCACCTCTCCCCATTTCAGGCTTCGAGCTTCATTTACGAAGCTGAATTCCCTTTGGGATCATGATCTATAGGGTCCTGTAGGGTCACCTGAATTCAGGACCCACTGACCAGTACTTATATGTCTCGCAATAACCTGGAAGAAGCGAGGAACTGGTGGTTGCTCAACATGTTTCATGTAAGAAAGACAAGAAGCTTTGTGGTAATTGGCTTTTCTGACCCAATCCAAATATTTATGTTATTCAAGTGAAAAGGGACTTGAGAGGAAACCAAAGGAACCAACCCGGGAGAGCAGGATCCCTCAGCGATGAGTTATTCAGCAAAGAGAAGTGCAAGGTAATGCGATGTGGGAAGACCGCTTAAACTATTCATGCACTGCAGTGGTTTCTGAATTAATTGTAGCCTGGCAGGAAAACACCCAGGCATCCTGCTGGATAACCTGATGGAAGGATCTGCTGTTAGCCAAGCAGCAATTAGGAGGGGAAACAAGTCATTAAGCTGCATTAAGAGAGGGATAGAATGTTTTAATGCTATGATATTGGTCAGCTGGGCAAATTCGAGGAGGGCGTTGACTCTTTCCCTGTTCATCTCTGGAACAACCTGCCCCAGGACACCCAGAGGACTGTGGTCCCTGTTGTGCTGAGGTGGGATTGCCCATGGTCTGATGCAGACAGGCTCGGTGCCTGCCAAAAACCAAGGATAAATCTGAGGACCCGCAGGCTCGTTGCTGCCATCGAGACAGATGAGGCTGCTCGGAGCCAGGCTCCAACGCGGCACATCAACTCCTATAACTTTATGGAGTCAGCGAGACTCCCTCCACCTCTCTGAGCCGAGGACAGGTATGGGAGATTGAAAAGACTTAAATTTGTGTCTGCAATTTGGGTATTGCATTTCTTAAACCGCAGGGATCAATTTGTTATATCTCGGGGAGATCAGCGCGAATGTACACACATAAATACATATGAGAACCTGCGCATGTATATGGTTCCCTCTCCCTGCTTTAAAACATCCTGTCAGCCTCCTCTTGATCCTAATTGCTGCTACACATTGAGTTTATATCACAGACATAAATATATATTTATAATCTCCAGGACATCCTCCTTGCCAGCTGATAAATTCAAAGATGCGTAGATCACCCTTTGGGTGTCACCTACTGTCACTTGGCCTTTACGAAAGAATAAACTGCAGCCATTTCTCCACTTCATTTTGCACATGCTGATGTTACACCTCTATAGTATTTGAGCACGTGGTGGGTTTTGCCCACAGTTTATATCTTTCGGGGTGCCAGTGAGCGGGTGGGGAGTTGGTGAGCTGGGCTTAGTGATGAGATGCTGCCAGAAAAGCATTTTGAAGGGTGGGAGAAACACGTGGAGAACGATGCTACTTCTGCACAGCATCCCAACAGCTCTCTCAAAGGGGGTTTGCAGGACTCGATTGAGAAAATTCCTCTTGATTCCCTCCAGCATCCCTTGGGGCAGTTATCCATCCCATCCCATCCAATCCCATCCCATCCCAATTCACAGATTCCTTCCTTACTGTCCTGCTTTCTAGATGCTTGATGACCTTTTTATCCTGCAAAAGCTGCCCTGGCTGGAGGGGACTCTGATTTTCCGGAGGAAGAGGGTAGCACATGCTTGTCCATCCCCCCCTGGTTTCCTTGGAGCAAAGCAGGTGAGGATAGAAAAACCGGTGCATGAAGCAACGCAGTTTTTGCCGCAGCAGAAGAGCAGAAGCTGCAGGTCAAGGTCTCACTCAGCACAAATCAGCCCAGTTCATAGGATCCGTCCTCCCCTTCTCAGCTGTGTCTTGGAGGAGATCACTAGCAGAGAAGCAGGAGGTCTGTTTACCAATACAGTCTGGATGTGAAAGCCAAAAGGCGACCTAAATATTGACCGCGATGCTCACAAAGCACTGAGAAACTGCAGCTTTACGGACCCCGGCAGCTTTTAAGTCCCAGCCCTCCCTGGCTGAAAAATGCAATAATTAGGGAGCTGGTGCACTCCAGTTCTGAATTTTGTTTTGTTTAATGAGCCTGTACATGCGTGTGCGAGTGTATTCACACGCCTCTCCTTGTAATTGCTCCTCAGTCGTCCCAAATACGGCACAGACGCAGCCTTCAAAGCACGCCACTGGTCCGGGATGGGCTGGATTCGGTCCAGGATGAGCCGATGGGCAGTGGTGGAGCCGCAGCAGCTGGATCCAGTTTGGATGGAGACGCATTTTGGGTTGCATCTACCTCTCCCAGGGCCCAAAGCAACACCTCTCCTTGCATATTTGTCACTAAATCAATGTATTTGCTCAAATGGCTAAGCTCAATAATCAGCTACATCCCGTGCAAGCAGCTATTTGAAGGAATCTACCTAATTTAAGGCCGTTTTAAACTCATAGGTGTCCACCCAGGGAGAAGACAGCTGCAGCCTTTCTCGTGCTGTGTCCCTGCTCCATCTCTCTGCTGTGCTTTCTTCCTGACAACGACAGCAAACCAGATCTGGTGTGAATGGGGGTTAGCTCCCTGCAGAGCTTTGCCAGCTTCCGCCAGCTGGTGGTTTGGCCCGTCTTGGATTTAATAATTTCTTTTGTCCCTCAGATTTTATGACTAATTATTATTACAAAAAAAAATACACACAAGTTATAAAATGCAGCTGAATGAGGGTGATTTGATTTGCGACTCTTTTCGATGGGTGTTTAGTGAATTTTTTTACAGCCCCTCCTTAACAGGCAAGCAAATCCCCAGAGGAAGGGGGAAAAGTGTTTAACATGCAAATAAATAAGGTCTCTATCAAAGATGATGGCTTCAAAAGGGGGCAAAGAGCCACAAGAGCCATCTGCCCAGTGGCCACCTGCCTTGCCACTAACCCCCACAGCTTCTCTGCCAGCAATAAGGGATCTCAGAGAAAAGCTGAGCTTAATTAGAGCCCTCCTACCAGCTCTAAATATTGTTCCCCCCCTTGCACAAATGTTTTCTCCATCATTTACTCCTGGTTTCATCCTTGAGTCCAGCAGAAAGCGATGTAAAGCTCCTCTCCACCTTATGTGCATGCAATGGGTGCTGCAGCCTTCTGAGGCTACACTGGGATAAAAGTGCCCAAGGCAAGAGATGATGTCCTGGCTGCTCCAGCATTTTTCTCACCACCCTCTTAAGGTCCGTTTTGGGTTTTGCAACCACCAAACTGTATCTTTTGGAGTAAGGATTGGACCTCTGTGCTAATGCTGGAGGGCAGGGAGGGCAGGGGATGCCCAACACGTAGATGATGCAGGAGGATGTGGGTGAACAGGGATTTGCAGTGCTGCTCCCATGCAGGAAAACCTCTTGGTCAGTTCTGGTGAGTTTTTTACTAAAAAAAAACCCAAGCAATGAAAAATATTTGCAGTTTGCATCTGCTCAGGAGAGATGGGTTTGTCTTTATTGGCTACGCTCGTTAAAGATCCTGGTGAGGGGAGAAATCCTGACATGAGTGATTGGGAAACTCAGGTGATGGAAGAGGGAGAGCAAAAGGAAAAGGTTTTTTTTCTTCTCCCCTGCTGAAGACAGCAGGAATTGGGGAAGGATTGACTTAGCACTATCCATCAGGAAAAGACTTTCCATCAAAAAGTGAGTAAGAAAAATAGCACCTTGGGAAAAAGCAAGAAGCCTGCAAGGAGAGCGGCCCCGCTCGGCGCTGCAAACTCTCCTTGGAGGTCAGCAAAGTCTTTTTGGGGAAGGACTCAGCAGCACAGGGGGACCTAGGCAAGGCGGGGGGAAGGCAACAAGAAATTAAGCGTTATAAAAAGAGATTAAATGGGTTAGGGAGGGTGGAAGAAAAGAGGACCCCCCTGGAGCGTTTTGGGAACAGAGATGTTCTTCATGTGGGATGAAAGGCAGGGGATGTCAAAGCTGTGCTGGAGGGGGGGGCCAGGCTGTGAACGGGGGGGATATGTCTCACTCAGTGGCTCTTTGAAGATTTGTCTGGTCGCTAAGAGCTTGGAAAATGATGCTGTTGGCTTGGTGGGTCTGCTTTGGCACCGGGAACAAGCGTCTTGGGGCATTGCAATGGAAATATCCTCATTTTAGCTCAAGGCTGGGGTGCGGCTGTCCGGTGGCACGGTGATGCAGAGAAAGCCCTAAACGGGGGGGCTCTGACCACCTTTTTCTGAAAAATCCTGGCTCAGGCACCCTGCAAAGGATGGAGCTGGAATGGTTTGGGGCGAGAAAAGCTGTGGCATGGCAGAAACTGCTGCAAAGAGCCGACACAGCCCAGTGGGGACGGAAAGGCAGATTTTTCCCAGGATCCCAGAGGAGACCTTGCAGAATTTGTTGCAAGCCAAGAAAGCATAGGAAGGTTGATGGAGTGAGGCTGAATTTGAAGGCGAGGATATGCCCTGCAAGGACAATGAGATTTGTTACCAACCCTTTCCATTGCTCTCCTGTTTTGTTCTGCGCTTTCTCTGGTTTAATCAGTTCCTGGCGCTAATTGGCTTCGGTCCCACCCAGCCGCGCAGTGGGGACGACCCTCAGAGGGTCCCCTGGAAGGGCACAGCTCAGCCACATCCAGCCCCAACATTTCACCTGTTTTGGGTCCCATCACAATTCTCACAAAACAGCATTTGCATTATGTAAATTTGGCATATGCAGATCAGCCCTTCCGAAAATAATATGCAATCAGGCAATTAACAACTGCCTTGTCTTTAACTCACAGGTAGTCTCAATTCCTGCAACTCTTAATTTTGGATTGCCCGGCTCCACAACCTTAATAATATCATTTTTAACTCCCTGGTAGCCATTTTAAGATGGATTTTCTCTTCCCTCCTCTTTATTTTCCTTCCCCAAGCCCTCACTGCCATCCACCAGTTGCCTCTCCCTCCGCTCACCCACGGAGGGGAGGATGACAGAGGGATGCTTTTCTCACCGCAGACAGTACAGCCATAAATTTCACTTATATCCAGTAAAACACAGGCATCCAATTAAACCCATAATCCTATAAACCTGCCAGCAATCAACCACACTTTTAAAAATCAAGAGCGACAGGTAGTTTAAATCAATACGTCCAGGTAACAACTTGCAGTTTGTCGGATCTTCTGACACTGCATTTTTTGCAGCTCCACAACAGAAACAACAAATATTCCAGGTTGCAGGGTGTTTTTATGGCTTTTTCCCCCTTTTACTTCACCAGAGGAAATTCCTGAGTGGCGAGTGATGATTGGGGATCAAGGGGAATCAAGAGGTTGGGTCTGTTGCAAAAATTCACAGCCAAAGCCTGATACAGCATCGCATCCCATGTTATAAGACATCACCACTCCTTGGTTTCTTCCCCTTGGAGATGTCGGGGGGACCGATGGTTTGGGATAGGTTGTTATTATCCAGGTTTTTTTCCAGAGGGAAAAAAAAGAGGTTTTAATTTATGACCCGCTTTCCGATAACAGCTAAGGGCTCTGCCAAATTCGGAAAGCTTTTCTATCGGGCATGGTACAAAGCGGTTGGCAACGTGAAGGGACAGGGCAGGTGACTGATGCTAAGGAGCGTCATTGCCACTCATCACCCCGCTGGCAGCGCCGGGAAGAGAGGAGTCGCCAGTTTTGTGGCCATTCATCAGGTCACCGTAGATGAATTTCTGGGTTTATTCTCTGGTTTTGGGGAGATTTCACCCCAAACAAGTCCAACTTGCTGCCTCTTGGTGGTGGTGCCTCCCTGGGGAGGAGACCCACGGCTGCTTGCGAGGAGCATGGAAAAATGCAAAAGGAAAAGGTTTTAGTGCATTGTCCAGGCATTTGGGCTGCCACCACCAAATTCACATGGTTTGGCGAACTCAGAGGGTTGAGTAGCACAGAGCCAGCATTCGTCTCCCACCCTATCCACAGGTTCCAGCTTTTAGAGGAAAAAATGTACTGTGGGTGAGACGATGCATTGAGTGCCTCTTTGGCTCTGTCTCTATACGATGCACCTTGAACTTGCTCAAAATAGCTTGGAAATGATGTTTTCACCTTCATTTCCGAGGTCGCTTCAGCAAGGCTGGCAGGCAGCGTAATTCCCGTATTCTGCCTGTCTATCTCTATGTTATATTATGTGTCGTTCAGTGTTAAAAATGGTTGGTTTTGCCAGATAGGAATCATGGAGGTCAGGAAAATGAGAGTCAGACGGATTTTACACCCTGTGCGCTCCCGGGAGCAAAACCTGAGCCAGCTCAAAACCCTGTTGAGGCCACGAAGAAGCTCTCCAGCCATACCAGCATCTTTGCTGAGAGTTTAAATGCCACACGTGCAGCAGCAGGGAAGTATTTTAAGCATATTTAAGAGTGCTTTAAACAGTTTTATTGGGGCTATTTTTTTTGTATCCCTTCACCTGTAAAACCAGGTACTTCCATCATCAGAGTCCAAACGCAATAAACGTGGCAGTAGTCATAAAAAAATCTTTTAGGTTGACCTGGAATAGCTTTTCTGGACCTCAGAAAGTGGATGTTCAGACTTTCAGCTTGCCTGGAGCAAGCTGCTTAACCATATGAGGAACCAGCGCATGCCCCAGCCCAATGGACGGCACACTCCCTTTCTTTTTTAGTCCTTTCCAGCAATAAACCGTAAGCTCGAAATTAATGACCACTTCATGGAGAGAAAATGTAGCCGTTGACCTGGGACTGAACTTCAGCCATTCGAGGCAAAGCATTTGCTACTGTTCAAATGTTCATTTTCAGGAGTCGCGGAACAAAACCTTGATCTTCTGAATACAAAATGTTTCTAATGCCATCAAGCTGTTTCATCTCTCATCCTCGAAAGTTCGTTTTGTGGGGAATGTCCAACATGTTTTCACTAATTTAATACCAAAAGGCAGCCAAAGAAATCTCCGGTGCAAATTTCCCGCATGGCTACAGCTCCAAAATATTATTAAGTCGCTGGAATAATGACCCAAGTGACACCCAAGTCGAGGATCTCAGGATCTGCATCCCAAGACCCATGATCTCAGCATCTCTCTGGTTATAGAAAAAGCCGTTTTCTCTTTTCACAGGTTACTGGTACCTGGTCAAAGGATCAGCCCAGTGCAGAGTACGTGGGAGATGACTCTCATATTCGTCCCAGGTCCCAGATGAGTGAGGGGCAGAAACCCACCTCCCATGGACCCCTATAAAATACCATATTATTACAGACATCATGAAGAGGATCCATCTCATCTGGTGTGTTTCATCTTTGCAGACCTGGAGTTAAGGAGGGAAAAAATATAAATCTGTCATTTAAGGAGTCCTGTTTCCTCTCCTGGCTAACAGGATTATTCAAAAATGTTTTAAATCAGAATCCCAAAGCCTGTTGTTGGTTTTTAAATGAGGCTGAGCCTTTCTGATGCAGCTTTTTTTGATCTTTCTGCTGAGTGTTCACTCCAAGTCAGAGTCCCGAACTTCTTTGGGATTCATAGGCAGCTCTGAGCCAGATTTCTTGGAAAAAGTGGGGGTTTGGGGGTTAGAAAAGGACTGATTTTCAATCTCAGCAGCCAGGGCTGCACAGAAAGCATCTCATGGGCTGGAGAGGCAGTTTTAGCGCAGCAGGTTTTGGTGACAGTACTGAGCTGCTCCCATCAGTCCCAAGGGATGCATCTGGTAAAAAGAAAGGATGCTGAAAAATTGGCAGGAGTGCAAAGAAAGGCCCAGAAATAACCCGAGGGCCAGGGAAAATGCCTTACAGTGGGAGACTTAAAGAGCTTCGCCTCTTTATCTTATCAGGAAGAAGAATGAGAGTGACTTGATTACAGCACACAAGCACCTTCTCAGGGAGAAAACACCGGGCATGGCAAAACCTCTTTAATCCATCAGCCAAAGGCATGACGAGAAGCAAAAGCTGGAAGCAGAAGCCAAATCCATTCAAATTAAAAATTAGGCCCTGGCTTTTTAATTTTTTTTGAAACATTTTTTCCATCAGCATGAATGATTAACTATTAAAACAAACCACCAGCAAAACGGCACATCCTGCTCCAGTGCCGCAGCGGTCGGTCCAGGCTCGGTAGGAATCAGCAAAGGCAGAATATTGGGGTTTATTGCACCAGATTTGGGGGTGCTGTGCTTCAGCAGCTGGGACTCGCGTTGATTTGCAAGGCAGAGGGCTGCAGATATTTCCAAGCCCTGCCTAACTCCTCCACCCTCAGAGCCCTCTGCTAGACGGTGAAGTTTGCCACTTCCCAGCCCCTCGCTCTCATCGCAGCCCGCAGATGCATCTGATCCACACTGCAGATAATGATAGAAAATTACAGTGTAATAAGATAATGGGATTTATTTATAGAATTTGCTTTCCAATCACGCCCACATGATATATGTATCCACACACGCGCACGCACATACACACAGCACTTTCTATGTATATATATTAGCATAAGTTGTTGGCTTTGTGGAAGCAAAATGCCACCTGGGGGATGTCGAGATGTTCCCAAGTGGTTCAATACCAGCGAGAAGGGTGCTGGCACATCACAAATAGTCCCCTCATCATCATAACAATAACACCATATTTCCATGACACTTTTATCTCAAAGCACTTGAAAAAAAAAAGAGGAAAGAAAAATATAAAATAGATGTAAACTGCTACACAAACCCCAGCGTATGCGGAGATGAGAATTGAAATGCAATGACAGACTTAACCGGAGACAAATCCCGTCTCCAATAGAAACAAGCCAAGGGAAATTTAAGGAGGCAGCATGTAATTAGCTGGTGATGGTCAGCACAGCAGGACTCTTAACGAACTTTCTCCCCGCAGGGCCCTCTTAGGTTTAAAAATACTGAGGTGCGGCAGGTTGGTGGGTCTCCAAATCCCAAATCTGAGTGAAGAAACCCAGCAAGTCCAAACGGAGGGTGGTGAAGCACCACAATAACTGAATTAAAGGTGCGGTGGCTGTTCCACCTCTTGTTGGAGTCCCAGCTGGGCTTCCCGACACACAGCAATGCTGGGTTTTACCACTCACACAACATCATGGGGCTGTTAAAGCTTTGGGATTCGTGGCCTTAGAGGATTCATCCTCCTGCTATGAGGCCACTGGGGTTTATTATTTCTTTCTTAATTCCTACAGCAATCTACATCTGAAATCCAGCTACAGGGTGAGGACAGAGCTGTTAATCAAAAGGCAAATGGGCCAAGTGCCCCCTGAAAAATAATCCTGCTCCCTAATGAAGCATCAGCCACTGACTTGGGGATATTTGCCGCTGAAACGATGGCAGAGTTGCTGAATCTCTGCTTTTTGGGGCTGCTGCTGCTCTGAGCATCCCCATCACACTGTTCACCCAGCACCCAGCCTGCTGCTGGGGGCCACCAACAGCCAGGGGACACTTGGTACCAGCTTTTTGGATGAAACGCCAACTTTCTTTGGAGAAAAGACATTTTAAGCACCTGTGGACCTACCAGCAAATGCATTTTTCCTGTACACTTCACTAAGACATCTATGCACCACAACGGGATTATACCTGCCCATCCGTGGTATCTGATTAACCGGGGAGAGGCGGCGGGCGAGCATCCGTGCTCAGCATCCCAGCCCAGACGTTAAACCTGGCCCCGCCGGGCATGGGGAGGAGATGGCAGGCATTTCTCCCCTCATCTACAGCAAGGTGCAATTATTTTCCAAGGGCTGCTGAGCATCTCCACTGAGCTGGTTTCTCTGGGGAAGATCAAAGCCAACCTCTGATCAGGAGAGCTGAGCAAGATCCCTTCGCTGTACAGGAGAACACGGAGGAGAGAAAAAAATATAAAGGAAAGGGGGATGGCTGGGAGCAAGGGGAAGTTTTCCATTATTGGGGCTGGATAAACCCTAAACAAACTCCGCTGTGGTTAATGTCTCACCTCTAATGACTCCATCATGGCATGACCAGGCTTTTGCAGCCCATCAAGGAGCTGCTTTATGCCAATGGCTTTGGGTGGACAATGTAGGGCTGGCCGTACCCTGCCGAGCTCAACCACCCCTTTGTCCTCCAGCATCCCAGGCCTGTCTCAGCTCGGCTTTGCTGGTGGGGCAACTGAGGCTCCGAGGGCTTTTTTCGGAAATGCAAATGACTGAGAGGACCCAGATCATCTTTTATAGATGCTGTTGCCTCCAGCAGAAAAGCTGAAGCAAACTCCAGCACTTCACTCCTTTGATTTCGGCACTTTTAACCAGAAAGGAGAGAAAGACCCCCACAGCAGACCCCAACCCTGCAGGCACTGGATGCGCAAGGATGCCCCACCATCACGTTCCCTCCTGCCAACCACCCAGCAGCAAAAAACTCATCAACGGCACCGATTTTGGGGCTCTTTTCAGGCTGCAGGGAAGGGAGGGGAGAAGGTGCGGGACTGGCAGAGGTTCCCTCTCCCTTAAAATTTAGTTGTGCTCTATATTCAAATGGCAGTTTAATGAGCCTTTCCCTATTTCCAGCAACTTTATCACATCATTAAAGTGTAGAAATGAATAATACATCTAGCGGTTGGATTAAGCTGAACTCCAGACCCGACACAGCTTCAAACGGAGGAGGGAAGAGAGGCGGCTGGAGGACGGGGCGCTGGGCGAGGGCGGTAGCCATGCCGGGGAGAGGACAGAGTTATTTCGGCTCTGATGTGCCAAACCACATGCAGGGGTATCTGTGGTCCTTCCCAGCAAGCCAGAGTCCTGCCATTTTAACTAAGTGATGAACAGGAGCTGCTCTTACCCAAAGCATCCCTCCTCCTCTCCTCTCTGGCCTGCAGAAATATAGGAATAATTTTTTTTTTTTTTTTAGTTCTTTTAATATTATTTTTAATTATCACTTCCAGCAAATTCATCCTCAGATACTGCACAGTGGCTGAGCCAAGACCAGGCACAGGCTCCGTGCATGCCTCTGTCCCCAGCCCGGTTCCATCTCTTCCCATCCTTAAAAATGAAGCAAATTGGGTAAAAAGGCCTGATCCATGTCACGTCACACCTCACCGAGCTCTGGGGCAGGTCTTGGCCAAATTATCCCATTGCCAAAGAGGAGCATTCGTTACATCTGCACGGATGGATGGGCAGATGGAGGTTTTGCTGCTCTTGGAGGCAGGATCCGTCCTGAGGTGGCCACAACAGGGGCTCAGCACCCCAAGGAAAGGAAACAATCTCATTTATTAAAATGAAAGCTCATTTCAAACAGGAAAGAAGGCAAAAAAAGAAAGCAAGAGGCCAAAACAAACCATCTTTGGTTCAGGATGTGAAGCGTATTCTCCCCAAGGGAAAAATAAGCAATTAATGCTGGAAAGATTCACAGATTTTGTTGTTTGGGGCTTTTTTTATGAATAAATTATACTCATCAAAACTGGTCTTTATATATGTTTGTTTTGCCCATTGTTTGTGGGCATTGATTTATTTTCCTCTTACTCTTTCTGATTGTTATATTTCAGATGGTGCTTACTGATGTGAAAAAAGCCATCTTGTGTTGCTGATAAGTCTGGAGATAACTGCAGAGGTCAAGGAACAGATGGGGAAAGAGAAGAGAGGAGGGAAAAAAAGTTCCAGCATCTCCAGCTCCATCCTCACTCCCCCCAAACCTGCAGAAAAATAGCATCAACTGGCCCAGAATGGTTAATTAGATGGATTTCCCCCAGGGCCAGACCAGAGGGAGAAAGGAAGGAAACAATTTAAATGTATTTCCTCGTTATCTGATCTCAGTCATTTTAATTTGTGCTCTCTTTGAGGCTTCTCCTTTTTTTTTTTTTTTCCCTGTGTTCATCTTCTCCTGTCGTGTGTGTGTTCAGCTGAGTAATGGATGACATTGCAAGAAAATGGGAGGTTTTTCTTGTCCAGCCCAATAACCACTTCCAAGGTCACACGTGATGGAGGGAGACGATGCTTTCAAGGTGAAGCAGAAAGGAGGAGAGAAACTCTTCTCTTATCAGATCTTAATAAAATAAATTCACTGCCGTATTCCCATCATGAGCCAGGTACAGCCTCATCCTTTCCCATTTTTTCCCCCCTTCAATGCTGGTAAAGCCGGTCCTAAGCGATCACCCAAGGGAACCAAAAAAGTAATTGCTCGATAAGAGAGATCAGTCTTTAAGGAGAGGTTGAAGAGAATTGCATCAGAGACCCAGGGATGCAAGGGGCACACGGGGCGGCCAAGAAATAGCTGAACCCAGAAGCAGTGACTCCCTAAAGCTGGAGAAAAGTCCTTTACTTGGTTTGAGGGGTTTTTTCATAGCATTTCAAAGAAGCAATTTGGTAAAATGGCTATTAATTATGCCTGCCTTTGTTTGAGCAATTAAGGGGCCATTTCACTTATGGGAGAGCCCAGACGGAGCCTGCATGAGGCCAAAGCAAAGCAAAGCCACCTTAAGCTTAATTGTAAATGCAATTTGATGCTCTGAATTTGGCCTCTGGAGCTACATTTAGTTGCAAGACCAAGGGAGCGGTCTCTGCATCCTAAACCATTTGGGGAAGCAGAAATAAGGATGCTAACAAACCTTTTGGTCACAGAAACAACACAATAGCAAGAGTTGCCCAGGAGGAATCACAGCCCACGAAAGCCTTGCCGGCATGAGGACAACATTACGGTGCCAATCCAGAGTGAAACGGAGCCCTGCAGCTCTAATTAAAAGGGCCGCTGTAGCTAATGATCTGCCCAGTGCTAATTAACTTCAAAACGTGGCGGCTCAATACGCTTTCTGCTCTGCTGCTGGGTTTGCTGTTGTTCATGTGTGCGAGTGCCTTCTCCAGGCTCCTCCTCGGGTCAGCATTTTTCCCGAGCCATCCCTGGGATCATCTCCCGAGCAGGGATAACTAAATCTTTGCAAACCTCTGAGATCTTTCCTCCTCCTTCTCCTCTCTCCTTTTATTTTTTTTTTCTTTTTTAATTTGCCCAATTCTGGTTCCAAGTCTCAGAAATTGGTGACTTATAATAGAAGTGTCTTCTCAGCTGTATTTATAGCATCGCACCAGTATGATGCTTGCATAAAGTTCAGGTAGCACGGTAATTTAAATTTAGCTCGGGGAGGCAGCGAGGATGCAGTCGTGTCCTTCGGGAGTGGATTTTCCCCACTTTCACCCCAAGCTGGCTACGGATTCATGCACTGAACCTCCCACACGCTGCTTTGATGGGGGTGATTTTGGACGCAGGATGGGATATGATCTTTGCATCCCGACTTTGTGCTGAAAATCAGGTCTCCACGTTGGTGTCAGATAGAGAAACCATCAGCTTTAAGTATCAGGTTTGGGTTTTTTTTTTTAATTTGATTTCTTGTCATAGGTGAGAGGCTATTGCAGAAGGGAGAACAAGGTTTCCCAGCCCAAAAAAATGACCTGTGGAATCTTCATCTTTTGCTATACCAGTCCAATCCCATCCCATTGCCTCCTCCTTAGAGAAATACAGTATTACGGAAGCGTGACTGGCAGCCAGCCTTTGCCATCTGCTCTGGCCCCTCATTACAGATTCACAACAAACATATGTGACAATTAGATCCATAAAAACATCTCGTGGATCATATGCAATTGAAACGAGGGCATATGCTCTCTGCCCAATAAATCCCACGTCTGAGCTGGGTTTGCTCCTGAAGAAGACACTGAGGAAGAGGGATGAGCTGTTCTCCTCACCTACACTTGCGCATCAGAGGGAAGGTTTGGAAGAGCAATCCTGCTCTTCTAGAAGAGAAGAGAACTAAATGATGGGGAGGGAGGATGCTTGGAGGTACTTTGGGCTTTACAAGGGGCTGAACCCTTTTAGTGCCTAATTCCCTAAGGCCAAAAAGCACAGACTGGGCTTGATAAGCCAAGAGCCGTGTGGAGGCTCATCTCAGATGAGTGCCCGGAGATTTGCACAAGGTATCCGCGTCTCCTCTGTTGAAGAAGAACCTCTGTGTGAGTGCTGCTGGTTGCATGAGTGACTGATTATGATGATAACTGCTCTCAGTAGCCGTAATTGAATTGCTGCTCGAAAAGGAGTGGCTCGGAGGGAGGACGGCAGGAATAATAGTTACCAACTCCTCAGCAGCCCCCATAGACAGGCAGCGTTGGCACTGGGAGCACCACTGCTTCATTGGTGGGACATGCCCAAGGAAGAAAACATCAGCCTCTGTGGCTGGAGCTCCTTGTTGCTTTGAACCCCTTGCAATCCACCAGAAAAATGTCATGGATGAGGCAAAAATCATCCTCAGAGCCTGGAAAGCCACCTATCAATTCTCCAAGCTCCATTCTGCTCTTCAGCCTTTGGAAGAAGTTGTCTCCCTGTCCTCTCATGATGCTCAATAAATTCCTCCCACCATGCACCCGCAGACCTGGAGAAATCCACTTTTTTTTCCCATATTTCCTCTGCCAACCCTACTCCAGCAAAATTAAAAGCTCTCTTAACCTCCTCCTTTGCCTTTCCCCTAATAACCACAATGGGGAGAGATCCCCACAGCACAGGCAGCA
The DNA here is from genome assembly GCA_020745775.1 of Theristicus caerulescens. Classification (NCBI taxonomy): domain Eukaryota; kingdom Metazoa; phylum Chordata; class Aves; order Pelecaniformes; family Threskiornithidae; genus Theristicus; species Theristicus caerulescens. Next base: position 1,430,953 of record CM036575.1, on the reverse strand, counting down.
GCATGCCCATAAATAGCCCCTTGTGTTTCCCCAAATTGCCTTTCATTACTATCACCTGGCTTTGTTGTAGCAATAAATTGGGCATGCAGTGTCTGCACATCAGCTTCTTTCAAGTGCTTTGATAAAGGAGGCCTCTGATACCTTTTTTTCCTAGTTCCCTTCTGCCCCAGAAAAAAGATGTGCAGCGAGGTTGCCACACCAAAGGAAAGCGATGCTGCAGCACTGGAAGGTTTTGGTTAGTTAGTTTTCATTTAAAAGTTTAAATCCTCACATCTCTGGAAGATGTTCCTGGGGCGAATCCAAAACAGAGCCATTGCTGGGGATTTCTGGTTGTCAGCAGCCCACGGGAAGGAGAAACGGCTGCTCCAGCCAGGCTGGAGAAACGCTGGAAATCCCAAGCCAATGGGTAAATACAGAGGCGCACCGGTATTTCAGGAAGATATTTCCTTCTTTCCTGAAGATAAAAATATGGAAGAATGACTATAATTGGTCATCCACAATCTCAGTCTCTGTGGAAACAGAGACAAGCTGCGTTTTAATTTCATGAAGAGGCAAAGCTTAAGGATGAAAATAAAAGGGAAGCCTTGAAAAAAAAGCCCCTCAAGGGTTGGGAGACCTCAACAGGGAGCTGGGACGGTTGGGGACTGCTGCAAGGGAAGCGCTGGGCTCTTACTAGGTGCAAGGAGTGTGCAGGGATTTGCAATTTCTGGCTTGCCACTAATGCTGGGGAGAGCCTCCGTGGAGTTAAAAATAAGATGCCTTAATGCAAGCGCCCACTGCTTGCCTCTGACCCAGCCCAGATTTATCCATGCGCCAAATTAAGCACATTAGCCATCCTGGGAGGAATATTTAGAAATCTTTGGAAGATGCCAGCAGATGGGGTGGAGGATGTATTTTGGGTTGAGGGAATGGGGAGTCTGTTGAGATGTACCCAGAGGGTAGTTTTGAATAGCGTTGCATAGAAAGCAAGCGATGCTGATGGGAAACAAGGGACATGAAGCATTGCCCTTCCCCGGTGCACAAGACTTTTGGCAGAGCAGACCGCTGCATATGAAGTGCAGAGATGATTTTGTTTTCACTCCGTATCACTTCTCCTCCCAGCCCCCTCTGCATGCTTGCCAGGGAGGGGAAAAAAAGCACCTTTTTGGAAATTGCAGCATACATCACGTTGTGGCGGTCAGGCAATGGCAGGGGGTAAGCGATGGGTTTGGCATTGCTGGTTGGGCAACGGAAGGTGGGAAGCAGCAGGAGTGATGTGGATGCTGCTCCCCAGACTCCCCCAATTAATAAAATAACCCAAATTGCTGGAAGCAAGTAACCCCGAGAAGCTTTTCCTACACACACACTCTCCCCTGGGGCTTCATCCTCCTTCATTGTCAGTTATTGAAACTTTCGATCACAACCCAAAGCTGATAAGTCTCCACTGAAAATCACCCAGGGCCATATACAGAGGAGGAAAATTCATCTTTTCAACCAGAACTTGTTGAAACTACTTGTTTGATTTTATTTTTTCTTTTTGCTATCCCGAACTGGAAAAGAACTCCAAATATTTTTTTAAATTTAAGTTTATCATTTAGCTTTTCTGATGGAAAATCAAGGTTTCTGGAAAAGCTTCTCTTTTTTTCACTGAAGCCCTCTGCTGGAAAAAGTTTCAGTTCCCTGGGAAATGTGGGCATTACCACTATTGGTTTTCCCTATGAAAGGGGAAACTGAGGCAAGGGGACCTTTCTCCCCTGACTTTTGCAGAGGATGAAGAGCCTGTGCTGTACCAAGAGCTGCATCTTCCCATCCCACACAATGTTAAAGAGGTTTCAAAGCAACCCAAAAAGCTCCTTTTCAGGGTATAATATCTGCGTAGCACCAAGAGGAGCCACGGATGCCTGAATTAGACGCTGGACAATATTGTGCCCAACCAACTGCTGCTCCCTGGGCATCATGTGCTGAAAACAGGGGCAAGGCTCCAAAAATGCTCTCCCCATCTGTATCTCCCCACCACCCCCTTCCACCCCTCCTTTCCCCATCCCTCAGCCCTCAGCAAATGCCACTGCTAAATATTACCCAATGAAAAGGCCGAAGAAGGAAAAACAAAGTCACTGGACTCCGAGACAGATCATGGAAACAGAGGAGATAAATCCTGAGAATACAACCTGCATGGGGAGAAAAAGACAAATACTGAAATAAATATGAAAAGAAGACAAATTTGGACTACAGGGAGCTGGTGAGCCAGAGAGAGAGGAAATTGCGCTAAAATAGACGAGGTTTCCTGGAGACAAAGGTAAAATTGGGAAAAATGAGATCTAAACCAAAGGGGGATAAATCATGAGGGCAGCAACGTCTGAAAATTATTGGGAATGAAGCCTTCCCAGTAAGTGAGACATCCCCTGCAAGACCGATCTGCTGCAAGCAACAAATACAGCCACGGTGACAAGGACAAAGCTGGAGTGGGGTAGACAAATTTGTTGGGTGACCCTGACTTGTCCGCTTCTCCTAAAGGGGTTTCTGCAGTCATCCCCAGGTGGTCTGGGCTTTAGAAAGCTCCTCCTGCTTGGCTTTAGCAAGGTCTCCCCCAAAACCCAAGCTTTGGCAGAGGGAAACTATATGGGGAGCAGGTATTTTTGCACTGGGAACTGTGTCTCCAAAACATCAGAAGCTCTTCATTTCCCCCAAAAAACATTTTATCTGGGAAAAGCATGCTCAGGCTGCAGCTGCCTTCTCTGAAGCTCAACCATGCAAATGGAGCCAACCCTTTTTGCCACAGGTTTTTAGCAGAAATATTTCCTTCTACAGCTTTTCCCAAGAAAAAAAAGCCAGTTGCTAAACTCCTCCCAAAGCCACTAAATCCTCCACGGAGGGACCAGCGCTGTACCGCGAGCGAGCGCTGCGGTGGGGCGTCGCTTCAGCCCTGTGACTCCTGAAGACCAGCAGTATTTTTTACCCTCGGGCTCCTCTCTTGCTCCTTATCTAGATGACACCGCACAGATAAATAACAGCGGTAATCCTAAATTGAGATCACAACACGCTTTACACTTCTGTGTTGCACTGTGAGCAAGGAAAGCTCTCCCCAGGCTGTAGGAAGGCAGCATGAGATTATTTTTTTTTCTTCGTGCCAGGCAAAGCTGTAACATAAAGCCTACGGCTTGTAACATGCTTTTCTTCCCACATCTCCCCCTCTTTGCTTTGGCAAGAAACTGAGTTTTCATCTGGGAAGAGCATGTGCCATGCCAAACACACCCCCAAATTTCCACTGGGAAAGCAGAAATCTGCACACCAACACACAAAAACTTGGCAGCTCTGTTTTATGGGGGGGGTATTAAAAAGCCAATGGTTTCTGCAGAGAAAATACTCTGTTTTCCCATCAAAAATCAACTTACTGCTCGCTTGTAAACCTATCACAACATCTCTGCTCATTTGCAAAAGGCTCTGGCTGGGATCAGGCTCTCGGTGTGGTTGGTGGTGGAAACGTGGAAAGTCAAAGGATTTTGAAGGTGGATTTGAAGCTGATCTAGATGGGGACAGCAGGGTCCCCTTATGTAGGGCTTGCTGTTCCCAGAAGCTTGGGGACAAGCTCCTGGTTGGTGTGTCCCCCCCAGGCAGCACCAAGGTTGCCCCACACTGTGGTTTCCCAGACCCCTGGAGATTTTCCCAGGGAATTTGCTCTGGCCCCAAGTGCAGAGGGGAAAATGCATGAGCCAAAAGAAAGAAGAGACACAAAAGCTGGTGTCAAAGCTCAGCTCACGTATCCACCCCGCAGGTCCCACTGATGTGTCCTCATGTTTGCACATCCCACACCTGCTGCCTCATGCCTGGCTTTTTATCTGCCCATATTCCCCCTGTGCTCGTTGCTCTCCCGGCCTTTCCCCTCTCTTCCTCTCTCTGATTTATGTAATTTGAAGTCCTGGTTGGGAGCTGATATTATGACACGTCCAGACTTCAAAACAAACCTCCCTCTTGATACTGGGTTATTTTATTGGGTGCATCAAGGCTGAAAACAACCTCATTCATCTTAAGAAATGTATTTTCCCATTTGCTGTATAAATACATACATGTTTCCTTGCATTATTCACCTAGGCACGGCAGATAGATGAGCAGCAACAACAGCACCACATTTTTATTTCTCATTCTGTAACAGAAAAGGCACCGGGGAGGTTTGTGCCAGCAGCTCGGTGGTGTGGAAAAATCAGCTGGGGCAAAGGGTGGGGAGAAAATTGAACGGAGAGGAGATATCCCACTCCCAGCGAAAGTCATCCAGGGATGGGGACAAGGTCTGGTCTCCAGAGTCCTTGTCCAGGTCAGAGAGATGGTCTGGAAAAATGGGAATTAGAGGTGGGGAAAAAGCTGAAGGACAGATGAAAAATAAGACAAGGAAGGAAAAAAAATAGGCAAAGAAGAAGAGGGAGGGATGAAAAGAGAGGGGGGAAAATGAATAATTGAAAGTCTGTAATAAACACAGTGTAGACACACAGAAAAAATGCCTATGTGAAAATGTAATTACTGGCTGTATCAATAACACCAGTGCACAAGACCGGCTGCACTGGGGTTATGACCAAAACAAGCCATAAGTCTTGTGAATGCTCAATTCAGATGCACCTTAGAAATCATCCATGTTAAAGTCCAGGCATCTTGATTCCCCCACACCTCCGTGGTGATTTCATGAAATAAGAAAGGGGGAACTCAGCCTTTCTTTACATCAGTTATGAGGCTCATACAGGACTCTGAACCCTAATGAGTTTTAGTCACAGTTCCACAGTCCTGTAGAGACCAGGTTAGGGGAAAAATGCCTATGGTCAACAGTCTATGCCAAGAGCCCCCATGGCCAACAGCCCCAATGGTCAACAACCCCAAGAGACAAAAATACCAATGGCCAACAGCCCTGAGGGCCAACAGCCCCAAAGGCCAACTGCCCCAGTGGCCAACAGACCAGCGTTTGCCAACATGGCCTGGGGACACTCTTTGTCAGTACTCCTGGAAGGTGATTTCAAGTCATGCCTTGCCTTCATGAAACAGAAAATGCACTAGAAGAGTTAAAACCCCACTTCCCTTCCTCTTTAGCCCAAGATGACTTGAAGCCTGCATCTGCTATTTTTAAATCACTGCTGGGGATATGCAGTGGATTTCTCTTAATTGGACATCATTGCTGACTGTAATGAGTCCAAAATAAGACTCTTTTTCTCTTCATTAACTTCCTGCATGAATTTGGAGTTTCATTTCATTGCATCAACAATCCTCACTTACCAGCTGCTGCAGTGCTACGATGGGATACCGATTTCTTAATCGCATCCTGAGTAATGGGATAGGCAAATCAAATTATTTATCCCTAGAAACTTTGACCTGCACTGCCTCAGCCTTGTGCAGCCTGGGAGCCTCATGGGCCCTGCAAATTCATCGTCTTTTGGGTAACTCAACCCAGCGTGCAGGTATCCTGTGGTGGTCCTGCTTCCTTTAGTCTCACCGTATCCAGACTCAAATGGGAGCAAATCAGCCCCAGGAGGGTGTCTGTGCTCCTCCACCCCATCTCCTCGCACACCATAACCTGTTGCAATGCTGCTCTTTCCTCACACACCAGCCCCGCTTGTCCCCAGAAGCGCTGATAAACCCAACAGAGATGCAGATTTAATGTTATCGGGAGATGCAGGGCATGTTTAGCAGGAACTTGAAGGATCATAGCAAGAGGCCTGGATGTAATCCAGGCTACAGCGGATAAGGAACTGAAAAGCCGCCGCTGCTGCTGCTTCTTCTTTTCCTTTTTCTTTTTTTTCTTCCTTTTTTTCATTGGTTCAAGATTGCAAAGAGGCTGAGAGAGAAGAAAGGGAAACACGGGGACCTAGTGATAACGGGTGATGGACGTGATGCTGTATCCTCGCTGAGAATACCAGAGATTGTAAAGCATTGAGAAATCAAACTGACAAGTGGGAACACAGGCTCAGCATAAGAAACGGCAGCTTGTTCAGAGCTCCTGCAGGCCTGGAGAGCTTTTCGCTTCTCCTCACGATGGATTAAGTGGATGTTGGCAATAGATAATTTTGAACTCCTTCTGCAATGTGTTCTGGCTTGTCATATCCTAAGGGAGGCCTGGAGCCAGAGAGACAAGCACCCAGCGTGATGCTCGCAGACACGAAACTCCTCGAACATGGGGGGAGGATTGGCAAAAGCCATATCCTGCAAGGCTGGTGACACCGGGGAGCCTTTTTATACCTGGCCAGCCTCAACCATGGCTTCCGTGGGGCTGTGAGGGATGAGTGAGGAGCCAGGCCATGATTTCAGCTGGTTTGGCTGCAGGAGAGGACATTGGCCTTGGCCAACAAGCAACTCAAAACTCAGTAGGTTCCCCAAGAACCCATGGAGATGTTAACCTTGTCAGTCTTGGAGGGTTACAGCAATTTTTGGCAGGTTTGGGAAGAGAAGTGACCCTGAACCTCAAGCTGCTCAGCCCCAGGGGAGCAGCAGTAGGTTGCAATACAGCCAAAAATGTTCTCTCTCTGCTGCACTCACCTTGGCTCACCCTCTTTGCCTCAGTTTCCCTCCCACCCCAAGGAAAAAAAATCATTCCCTCATCCTGGGGTAACAGACTGAGGGAAGCTGAATTTCAGGAGGAGAAAAGAGAGGTGAATCCCAACATCAGCACAAAAAAAGAGGAAAAAACCTCCCAGCATCAGGCAGGTGCAATGGGGCCCTGGGAGCAAAACATCCTAATAACAAAAAATATCAAAACACAATCCTCCTTCCTAATTATTTTGCAGTCCCATGTGCATGGCACCAGCTCGGATCCAATCCTTGCTTCCACGGATTTTTTTTTAAGCCTTTCCTACCTCCCCCTTTGCCTGTATCACTCTCCTATTCATGGGCTGAGCCGCTTTCTGTTGTTGAGTGCACCAGAAGGAGCTGCTCTGAAAGGGCAGGGGATGCTCTGCATCTAGATCAGAGCCAGAGGCTCCTTTGAAAATCCCCAGGGCAAAGGAGTGGGGCCGAAAGAGGATGCCCTGGTTGAGCCGCCATCCGCTTAAAATTGTCCGAGAAATCTAACAGCTTTGATGAAAAATGCCTTCCTTTGCCTTTGATGCTCCTGTCCAAACAGCGTTGGGTGTCGAGCTGATAGCGCAGCTCTCACCTGAGTTAGTGGCAAGAAAAAACATGCCCGGATAGATATTTTGTCGTCTGCTGAACTGGGAGCGATGACGGGGTATGTGGAAGTTTTAATTTATAGGTTCAAAGGCAGTGGATGCTGGAAAGTGTCTATAACCCAAATGAGAAATAAAGATTGCAACGTGAAAGCCCTGTCAGCGTAAGTAGCAAGCACTCGCCCAGGCATGAGCTAAATATTCCTGGGCCAGAAAACCAGGGTTGCCGTGAAAATAAAAACATTTATAGAAAGTCCTCACTATAGGCACCCATATACACATACACAACTTTATGTCAAAACCCTTGGGATTTCAGAGCACCAACATATTTTGGGGTGTTTGTGCATATGTGAGGAGCATCTTTTTTTGGTTTTAGCTGTTTTCTGTCCATTTTCTCCACTGCTTGTAAGAAATTGGTTCAAACCCCATAAGGGTAGAGTTGAAATATCTTTGAATTTTGATTAATAATGAGATCTCCATATGGGATACATAATAATCCAATCCCTGCCTCTGCCACTCAGTCAGATATAGGTCAGCCTGCGATACTGATCTCCAATAAACCCTTGAGCACTGGGAGAGATCCAGAAAGCTGAAAGAAAACGAACGTCGTGCCAATATGTAGGAAGGATAAACGAGATGACCTGTGTAATTACAGCCCTGTCGGCTTGACATTGATTTTGGGCAAAATAATGGGATGTCTGGTACAGGACTTGTTTAATAAGGAATTAAAGGGAATAACATAAAGGATGCCAATCAACAAGGATTTATGGAAAATAAATCTTGCCCAACTAAGTTGATATCTTTTTTTCATGAGGTTATAAATCTGGGCTGATAAAGGTGACGCTGTCAGCGTAATGTACTCGGGCTCCTGCAAGGTTGGGTCCTGCGTGACATCTTGATTAAGAAACTGGGAGGGTAGGAAATCACCGTGGCAGAAATTAGATGGATTAAAAACTGGCTGGTTGACAAGTTTCAAAAGGCACCTCTCGAAGTGGGAAGCAACAGGGTCTTCTGCTCCCTGCTGCCTGCAAGGGCCGGCTTGCTGCTATTTGACATTTTTATCAATGACCTGGAAGAAAACATCACGTCACCCCTGATAAAGTTTGCAGCTGACACAAAGATCAGGGGAATGGCACGGGAGGAAGAGGAAAGGGCATCGATACAAGATGCATCTTAATAAAGCCATTCGGACAGCGCCGGAGAAGAAGGGCTCCTCCCTTGGCAGCGGGGATGGGAGATGCGGCTGATAGGCGGACGGACAAGATTTGGAGGATGAAATGCCATGCTTTTCAGGCTGAAAAGCATCTTTTCGGGCTTTTTGGTATGAAAAGGTAGAAACTCCAGGGTATTTTGGAGCAAACCTGGTTTGGTTCTCCCCAGGGTAAGCCATGCACACCCATGCTCTCTGTGCACCTGGTCCATGATGCTCGCTTGACTTCAGCTCATTCCTCACCCGCTTTGCAGGATTTCAAGGACTTGCAGTGCTTAGACCTTATTGCAAGTCCCACAAGGCACCTGGCTGAGCCTTGTGGCTTCAAACTATATTAAAAACATGGCCTGAAGTGACTTGCCTGAAGGCAGGCACTGAGGGACTGATGCTGCTCAGCAGATCTCCGCATCGGGTGGGCTTTAGGCAACGTGCAGCCAAGCTCAACGCTCCCTCCCTGCTCTCCAGCTCCATCCCTTTTTCCAGGATTGAGCCTTTCCCCCCGCAAAAACCCTTTTGCAAGCCCCGGGTAGCCGCAGCTGCTGTGATTTTGAAGCTGCCTTCTGCGATTTCTCCCAATGCCAAACACACACGACACTTCAGGGCTCTCCGTAGCGAGCACTTTATTGCTTCCAGAGTGGCTTTTTTCGGCTCCTGCAATCCAATGCCCGAGAATAATGGACAGGCTTCAGCCGAGGGAATTTAATTCTGCTCCCACTCCTTTCAGATCAGAGCCTGTGTCAGCGGGGTGCTCTTACAACAAGAGACTTTATTACAGCTTATCCAACACTTGGCAAGTTCTCAATCTGGAGAACTGGTTTGTACTACTGAGATTGCTGCTCTGCGTTGCATGCTAATAGAGATCTATAGCTGCGCCTTGTACGTATAGGGGAAGGGAAGCTTTTAAACATTGGTAGTGAAAAAGCACGCTGGAAAACTTTGTGGAGGTTTGGGGTCGGTTTGAATTGGAAGACCTGCATCAGGTACAGTGGTCTAGCTGGAATTATTGAGCTGAATAATTCCTTTTCATCCAACTGTTTCCATCCAGGAGAAAAGGAGAGAGGCAATTGCACCAGAGATGTATGAAATTCCTCAGGGATGGCTTCTGGTCCCAGGTCCACGGAGCATCAGCAGACACTGCACTGGACCCACATTCAGACACAAACCTCCCCTTCTTTTTTTTTTTTTTCTTTTTTTTTCTTTTTTTTTTTTCCTTCTTTTTTTTTTGGTATGAGCATCGCATTCACCTGCAGAAAAGCCCTGGGAGCAACCTGACCTGCGAAAAAATGATCCACCTAATGAAACAGCTTGCAGCAGCCCTCAAATCCAGCCTCCCACAATTTTTTCCTCTAATTTATAGTTTATATTTCCCTGCTGGGGCCAGGCAGGGGGAATGAAACCCAGGAATCCTGTTTCCTGGGCTCCTGTCTTGCCAAAATAGAGCATCTTCTCTTCCTCTGCCCTGAGCAAACATCAAACTCCCTTTAACTTCAGCAAATGCTCCCCAGGCCCGGCCGGCGAGGTAACTTGAGGATGCATGGCTTGTCACTGCAGATGACACATGCCTCTCTCTCAGGATGTGGTATAATGAGCTTCTTCGTGGTCTCCCAAGGCAGAAATGTATTTATGGCACAAGGGGAGATTTATATAGTTTTTCTTTAAAATCTGTCAGCTAATAATAGCGGCGGCTGGGGCTGGGTTGTGCTGGGCTTGCACGCAGGTATAAATCAGGGGTGCGCTCTCAAGCCATACCATCATTTTCTCCCATTTGGAGACCAAGGAGATAACATCATGTGCAAATGCTTGCACCAAAGAGAGAAGGATAAGAAAATATTCCAGCTGGGTTACCAAGGCATGGTGTCTATATATATGCTGCTGCTCCCCTTGCACATCCCTGCCGGGGCATTCAGCCCCAAACTACCTGGATCACCAGGACCTTCCTGCAGACCTGATATTGCTTTCCAAGGCAGGGATACCCCCGCAAGGAGAGGCTATCCGTGCTTCCAGTGATCCATTTTTACCCTGCCAAGCGACCTATATATCTTCAGCCTCAACCAGCGAGCGAAGTTGATAAAACGCCTCCCATTGTCCCCTGGCATCGCACAGCCTTGAATAGTACAAATGCCCTAAAGACAATTTTTTTCAAGCAAAATAGATGCATATTATTATTTTTTTTGTCCACGGGGGTCTGAATAAAATAGCTAACAGGTTCCAGAGGGATGTATCCTGTTAATTCCACTCATGATAAAGGTCTTTTAAAATGCCACTGATGCCTGAAGCGCTGATGAGTTTCCAGGTTTGCTGATTTGCGGGCTGTGGGCCGGGCTCCCACCGGAGCCCATTAGATGGCCTATAGATAGGCAGCTGGATGCACAGGCACAGTATGCATATACGCCAGTCAAAAGTTGAAAAGCATTACTAAGCAAGCCCGTGCATTTCCCCTCTCCTACAACAAGGCCGAGGGACAGCAGATTAGCTCCTGGGTTTTTTCTCTTCATGCCAAGTTAATTATTTTAGCACAGAGCTCAAAGCGTGATGCTGGGGAGGAAGAAGAGGAGGATGAACAGGCTCTGCATGTTTCTTCATGTCATCACCTTGCCATGATGCATCTTGCACCCTCTTCTTGCCCTTCACCCATTGCACCCAAAAACTCATGCGACCCACACCGCAGGGGTTAATTTTTTATTCGCTGCCCGGTTCACACCACATATTTGTGCAAGTCCATCTTGAGAGGTTCCCATCGTAATGTCATCATGTCCACCTCATTTTCGTTCCGGGCTGCTTTATTTCTTCCTGCAAGGCCAGCCTGAGCTCGGTGGTGGACTGTGTAATTCAATAGGCTTGCAGATCTTTCTCGGGTCAATTTTAATTCTATTTAAAGGACAGTCGATAGAGCCATCTCTGGGGTTTTCTGAGACGGAATTTCATATTGTGTTTAATATGCGCTGAATGCACCGGCCGGGGGAGAAAGCATTTCAGCGTCAATGAGACATAAACGATGGGACGGGAAGCGCTTTGCAACCTTTCTTCTTTGCTATTTTAGGCTTCACGAGACCCTCGTGAGATGGCTCCCGGTGTGATTTGTTCAAAGGCCTGCTCTCCTGATGCTCATGGAGGCACAAATCAGCCCCTTCTTGAGCATCACCAGCCAAAAGCCCACCCTGATGCCAGAGTTACACCACCGTGAACCTGTCCTTGGGGTCCAGGGGAGGTGACATGCAGCAAAAAGGACGTAACCCAAAAAGCGTGAGATCTGAGTCCCACTGCATGACCATTACAACCTGCTCTGCCTCCCTGTTCATCATAAAATAGGGGGTAACCTCCCAGAGAAGAGCTGGATATTAATAAAGAGGGCTTTCAATGCTGCTGCGCATCTAAAACGTTCCCTTAAGTGCAGGATGAGATGTTCGAGCACTAAGACACAGTTTTTATGCAACTTAATAAAAGGGAAAAATGATATCACCAGTAGAAAAAACAAAACGCATGCAGGGGAATTGCATCACTTTACACTCAGATCAATCCCGAGATTGCATTGCACAAGCGAAGGAGGGAGTTTTCGGCGCTGCCTCCCACTGCTCATGCTAACACGCTAAAGGAAAGCTTTGCTTGGGCATTTTTAGGGGGACAAACCCCATCACCCCAGACAGAAATATTTCCCCACTGGACAAAGTAGGAAAAAATGCCAGACCCACCCAATAAACCTGCTTCTGTAGGAAAATTATTAGTGACGCATTTATGAGCATCTAGATGATAAATGTGGGTCCATACCAAGGAATAAATCCACTTACCTCATGTCAAGGCGATGGCAAACCAGGGGTTAAAATATCCCTCTGGATTTTGCAGTGTGATGGGGGGGACCTTGCGGCCGCTCTCACGTTTTTTCGGCACGTCACGGGGTTCGCTCCCATCGCGGGGAGCATCCAGCCGTCTGCCGTGGCTCCAAATTAAATCGTCCGTTCCCTGCTGGAGATAATTAACGTATATCAGAGAGGAATTTAGCTGGAGTGGCTATTTCAGTAACATGCGGCGTTCTCCCCCAGTTTGGGTTTGTTTTCGAAATTGCACATAAAGTGCAACTGCGGCACATTTACTTTTCTATTATGCCTACGAAATTAAGTTAGATGGCCCTAATAATAGCATTGCCTTTAAAATAACGTTGTGTTTAAAGAACAAACTCTCCAATGTCGCCGGCACAGCATATTTGTCTTGTGCTTAATTTCCACTTGCTGTTGTATTATTAGACATTAACATGATAGTTTTGTTTAATCTCTGGCTCTGTCGCCCATGGCTGGCTCCAAACCGATCGCTTGCCCCTGTTGATGAAAGTCCTAATTCATCCTTGTTAGCGCAATTAGGAGGAAATTGGATAACGGTGCCACTTCTCACAAAAGGTCTGGGAGAGGGTGAGTCTCTCCCCCGAGAGGTGAAGCCGGCGGCGAGCTCTCGGCTGCGGGAGGATTAGTCAGTTCCTGGGAAGACGATGGGGACAAATGAATTGAGACTTTGTGAAGTTTTGAAGTGGAATTGGATGGACTTTGTTGCTCTTTTCCCAGCACGGAGGTGGTAAGAGTCCATCCCTGAAACCCAGCGAAAGTCATCTTCATTTTCAGGTTGTTTTGAGCACACCTACATGAAGGATGAGAGAAATGTGAAAATAACAGGATTATTTTCTCCAAAAAAATAAGTCCTCAAAATCTTTCAGAAAAGTGTCTGTGGTTTTTTTGCAGCGTTTGCTCTCCGTGGGCATCTCTCTCCCAACTATGAACATGAGCACAGAAAGAAGATGAAATGCTCTTCAACCGCAGCACCGAAAATAATGTGAGTGTTTGTAGAGCAGTTCCCCCAGCCTCTGCACCTCCCGGCATGATTCCTTTAACACTTTTCTCCTTTCAACCATGCTTTTCTGGGTTCAGTTAACATCCCCCACATCCAGGACCACGTGCAGACCCAGGGCTTGCTTTGGGTGTTGCTTCCCATCCTGGTCAAGATGGGACCTGCAGCAAAGTCCACCCAAAAAATATGGGGAATCATCAAATCTTGGGAATTTGGTGCCCCTCTGCAAAAATTAGGCACGCAGCCCCTAGTACTCGGGATATCAACCTTATATTACAGATTTTTTGCATAAAATGAGGGAATTCAGGGCAACTAAGGAGGAGTTATTGTGGCTCTTGCCCCACCCGGGTACTCACCTTCCTGCATCTCAGAAAGCAAATTAAGCTAAACCAGACAAATGAGCTTTTATTGCTTAATGAAATCCATTCCTCATGGGTACAACTAGGAAAGGTACAAAGGCTTTCATACCAGAGGAGATTAAATAACTCACGTTTCTTACCTTGGAAAAGAGGCAGCCAAAGGAGGATTTGATGGAGGTTTACAAATCGTGGATGGCAGGGAGAAGGTGAAATGGAAATCCTAATTTCCGCAAGCGTCTTAAGACTGAAGCGGCACTGGATAAAATCAGCAAGAGGCAAGTTTAACGAAAATAATTGGTTAAACTGTGGAACTCATTTCCAAAGGATTTTGTGGAAATCCAAATTATAGGTGGGGTGAAAGCAAAGGATTAGACAAAGCCGGGGGAAACGATCCATTCCAGTATTAAATGCACAGGTGCAGATGCAATCGTGGCAGGAGGAGTACTTATTTAGGAGTACTTATAGGAGTACTTTATGCAGAATAGTTTTGTATGTACATTCTCCAATTTTTCTGCCATTGCTTGCGATCCCTAAGGCCAGATCTGGTCCCTCTGACAAACCCACAGGGGAATATGTATCAGTAGCCCAAGGATCCAAAAAAAAAAAAATATATATATATGTTTGGATGATTAAGCCCACAGATGCCAAAGGCAGGAGCCAGATGATCTGAAATTGTCCAGGAATGTTAAGAGTGTCGTGGTCCAAACATCCCTCTCCCCAAAAAATAGATATTTCCTGGTAGGGCTGAGACATCTCCCAGGCTCCACGCTGGCTATATTGCTTCTTTTCAGTCTTTGGCATTTTGGCACCATCCTTTTATTTTCAGGGCTTGTGCCATGCCCATCATGATGGCATTGAGTGCTGGGATACCTACCCGGCCAGCCAAAAAAAGCAGCCGGTCCCTCATGGGATTTACAGATGTGCCCAGCTGGAGGAGGCAACCGGTACCATTGATTCTCAATTCAATCCTCACCACAGCAAGCTGGGAAAATCACAGTGAAAACAATAAAAATAGACTGGAACTTGTATAGACACCTCCCTCCACTCCACTTCCAGCTATTCTCAAGCTTTTGTATAAATCAGGGTTTATTCATGCTTTCAGGTGGGCTCATTATCCATGCAAACAATTGCAACAATAACTCTGCAAACCCTCAGCTGCTCTTGACCTCCAAATAATCCTTGGTTTTTTTGCTGGCATTTCAGACCTCTTCCAGGGAGAGGAAACAACATGTGCTTTCGGCAGCCACGAATATGACCTGCTCGGCTGCCCCAGAGGTGTTGAAGAGCTTGGAGAAGCCACTTGGGAAGGAGAGGTCCTCGTGGTGCAATCACGGTGGGGATGCAAAGCTGCGAGAGCACATCTGGTCATGGCATGGTCGTCTCCAAGCAACTGTGTGGTAAAATCGCTCAGAAATAAGCCCCTACACTCAGCTTTCGGTAGGGTGTTTAAATTTCCAGCCTCTCTCATTCGGAATGCAACTGTGCTCCTACTGCGGTGCCATCCACCACCCAAAAATGGGGCTGCTGCTGCTCAACCTGGAGGGTTTGCCGTGTGTGCTGGACCTCAAAATGATGATATTTTGGTTCTTCTGAAACTCTTTTGGAGAGGAATGGCAGAAAGCCATGCAAAATGAAGAGCAAAAAGCTGAAACTCATGTTTTCACAGAGCAGAAACCCTATTTTTCCCAGGGGGTTACCAACTAGCTCATAGCAGGCCTCGGGCAATTCTGGCACGAGGGATCGTTGGGTCCAGAAACTCCTTTTCTGGGTGTTTTTTTTAATTTTTCATCAGGGCTTTCCTTGCAGAGATCACGGCGTGCTTGGCAAAACATTAGCATGCAGCTCATTTCTGATGGGCCTGGGGAAAACAGGCTTGGACAGTGAAGGGTGGAAGGGAAAGACCTGTGAATAAATGTCTTGTTCTCACAGTCCTATTAACCTCCTCTCAGTCTAATCCTGTCCTTAATTGACTTTATTCTGATTATATTCTTGATAGGCCAGTATCAGCCTGGGAAGGTGGGGTAGGAGGTGGCGATGAGTGGTTTAGAGGATAGAGTGAGCCAGAGGAGAGCAAAACAGCGGAGCAGCAAGACACATGCACTTGTATGCATGCATGTCTGCTTTTTGAAACAGCAAATGGAAGGAAAATGAAGTTAAAACTTCCCAGAAAGGGTTAAAAAAAAAAAAAAAGGAATCTCCATCAAAACAGATCACAAGCTACTGTTTTAATAATTAAGAGGCTTTAAACTGCCCGTTTAATACAGATGAAAATACCATCTGCAGGTAACGGGGAGATAAAGCTTGATACCTAATCAACCATCCTCTTGGTAAAGCAACATCACCCCATCTGTCTGCAATCAGCGGCGGAGCAGAGGCTGCGATTCCTTGAAGTGGCTTCTCCGTGAGGGTTCGGTAATTGTCTCGGCGGAAAGTAAGAGTTCCCCCTAGTGCAGAGTGATAAATCAGGGATAATAATAACTCTTTCCAAAATAATCCTCAGGCAGAAACAAAATCCAGCGGAGAAGGTGGTACGGAGTCAAAACGTGGCACCTGGATCTGAGGGTTAGTTAGTTAGGTCTATAAATACACTGAGCCTTTCCTGTTGACATAATATATTGTTATTAGTAGTACTCAGCTATAAGGCTTTAGATTTTTTTTAATCTATTTATTTCCTGACTCCTTCTTGTGCAGTGATGCTACTCTCATCATCACCCCGAATCTCGGGGCTTGCACTGCTGGTGGTAAAACCCCGGTGCCTTGCTGCGTGCAAAGAGGCTGGGGACACCCCGGGGCTGGCACTGGGGGGCTTTGAGCTCCTTTTGCAAAGGAGAAGCTTGACACAGCCTACGTCAAGGAGTCCTTGAGCTTCAGCATCTTTCCAGCAAGGCTGGGCTTAGAGCCAAAGACCCCGGGATGGGTTTGAGGTTTTGTCCCACCGGTGCAGCCAAGAGGCGACAGCGATGCCAGCCCAGGGGTGACACGGGCTGAGCTCTGAGATGCTGTGGGATTTGGGATTTGCAAATATAAATGCAGATTTGCAAATGAGCATTTTACCCCAAACTCTCGGGGAGCAAACCTGCTCTGATGGCACCGTGCAGATGCGACGGGTCCCACCAGCCCTTTTGGGTCACACATCCCACCCACTCCTATTTCCCCCCACTATTTCTATCTGCTGGAAGCAAAACCCCAGCAAACTCTACCTGTGGGTCAGCAAAATATGGGGAATCTGTTAAGCCACCCAACACCTGGATGAGAAGACAGCCAGCAAGCATGAAAAAAATCACCAAACTACATAATTTTTTTAAATTTACTTATTAATTCCCTTATTCATTCTGATTTTTCTTCTTTTTGCAAAAAAAAAAAAAGGTGTGTGTAGGGTTATTTCAATGTTTTGAACCGATTCTATTTACTCGGGAGCTGATAGGATTGATTTACAGCAACGCGATGAATGCAGAGAGGGGGAAAAAGATACCGGAGCAGAGCAGCAGTGTTGGATTTCAGGGCTGGCTTTGCGGTGAATGCTAATGCCAGGAGCAACTTCAGGCCATGGCCATCTGAAAAATGAAGGGCTGGGAATTGTTTTGCTGAAACTGGGATAAAGAGTGAGGAAAAAAAAGTATCTCACTGTCTAAGAGACTTTTTGTGACAACGTCTTGGGGAAAAATAATCAAGTTTTAGTGTTTTATGGATTTCCCTCAAGGTGGTGGTGGGATCTTTTCTTTTATATTTTTTTTCCTTATGCTTTTTCTTTAAGAAGCAATGGAGTAGGGGAAGAAAACATCAGAGAACTGAGTTTTTATTTGAAAAGGAATACAGACCAAAGGAAAATACAAACATTCAATTCAAAAGGTGATCATTTAATATGGCGAAAAGTTGCAAACAAGCCTAAACTACTATTTTTTAGGCTAGTTTGCTTTCCAGAACACATATAGGGCATTTTCTGGGAACCAGATCTACTTGAGAAACTTCTCTTTGGGGTCTCTAGATCTTAAACTTCCCATCCTCAGCTCTCGGGTTAAACCTCCCAGTATATAAACCAAAATCCCCGACATGGGCATCTCTGCAATAGCAAACCCCATCCCTATGCGGTGTCCTCAGACTGCTCTGATTTGGAAACTCCCCTGCAGCCTTAAATCTTGTCTTCATGGAAATCTATTATGACTTGCTATTTTGTGACCTTTAGGAAAGGAAAGCAAAAGGCAAAAACCTGCCGTCATGAGCAAGGCAAAATGATGCCCATGAACCAGCGCAGGGCACTGGCTTTGCCGCTCCTCTTACAGTGATATTATTTCCTACAGAGGCTTATTTGGATCCCCACGACCTCAAAACTCCTCACATTTTCCCCAATTTCTGTATCAATCATTACTCAGCTGCTATGTTCCAAATGGAAACCTCAAACTTTATTCTTCATGCCTTTATTCACCTATTTTTCATTCTTCTGTGGAAAAGGCAACGCTTTCTTATTGGAGATGGTGGATTAAAGGGGATATGGCAGGGATATCGCTCGTGCCATCGTGTCCCCTCTGCCGTGGCCATGCGGTCCAGCTGCATTAGAGCATCAGCATATGATTCTCCAAGCACGAAGCAGACGATGTTTCGGGCGACCACGCACCAAGCTGGGCACGCCAGAGCAAATGAGCAATTTGCAAACATGCGGGAGGCTGAAATTTGTGAGCTGCAAATGTACAAAACACCCGAGTCGCACAGGCGGGGTGATTCATGAGGAGCTCCGCGTTACCTGAGTCATCTGGGCAATATTTGCCGCTGGTTGGAAAAAAAGCCAATGGTGCTGGGGAAGTTTATAAGGAAAAAATAAGTAGACGGCAGCACTGGGCACTTTCTGCTGGCCAAGGTAAATGTGCAGGAAGAGGGAATAAAAATGCAAGCGTTGCAATGTGAGCGGGGATGTTATGCAGCCACTGCCATGGCCACAGCCATGCC
This sequence comes from Theristicus caerulescens, assembly GCA_020745775.1. Lineage (NCBI taxonomy): Eukaryota > Metazoa > Chordata > Aves > Pelecaniformes > Threskiornithidae > Theristicus > Theristicus caerulescens. The sequence goes on along the minus strand of CM036575.1, from coordinate 1,412,498 downwards.
GAGGGGACCGGGGAGCTTTGGGGTGCAAGGCAAGGGGTGCACAGCATAGCATGGGAAGGCAATAGATTCTAGCACAGAGCTGCAGAGCATCCTCCTACTCAAAAGTACAAGGGATTTCTAAGCCAGCTCTCCGCAGGTGCTCTCTGTTTGAGGTCTCCTCCAGCAGACGGCACTGGGATGAGCCATTTGGGGTGATTAACACCAACCCCAGGCTGATGGAGGTGCCTAACCGCAGGTGGATGAATTCTCCCAAATTCGCCTTTGAACGCGTCGGTGTGCACAGACGTGCACATCCCAACCGCATCCCGCTGCTTAGCCTTTTTTTTTTTTTTTTTGATGAGCCTTGGATTTTGAAAGAGGCTCCTCTTGGCAAGGGACTCGGCTGGCAGAGACAAAGGAAGAAATGATCAAACCCAGAGGCTCCTGCCTCTTGTCTCCTCCGCTCGGCCCCTTTTGCAGCGCTGCGGAGGAGCCCTGCTTTTAAACAAAAGCTAAACACTGTCAGTGGGAGAGCAAAGCAGGATCTCTCTGAAATGCAAATGCCTTTTTGAGAGCAGCCAGCTTTGAAAACAGGGATCCTGCTGACTCATGTTTAGGAATTGGGGGAGAAAGCCTGCTCCTGCGCCCTATCCATCTTCCTCTCCTCTTTAGCACTGCGTTATCCCATATATAACCCCCGTAGAGGCCAAGTGGACTACACGGATGAACTGGCGTCGGTGGGGACAGGATCTACAGCCCAGCCAGGGTTTGCCTTGCAAAGCCATCGGCTGCACTTCCAACAAGGCAGGGTCAGCATGATGCCGGTGCAGGCAAGGATTTAGCAACGGGGCAGCACGGATTTAAGCCTTGATACACTAGGTAGATTTGGAGGGGCAGCTCTTCAAATCCCTTTCCTTCCCTTTCTCACCTGCAGCATCTTCATTTTCCCTTTCCATTTTCTCCTCCTGGTGGTTCCCCAGCTCTTATTTTAGGTCCGTTAGGGTCAAGCCTGCACCCACACCCAGATCCAAGGAGGCAGAGATCTTGCAGCTGCGGGATCTCATGCTATTTCCATTTAAGACCGGATCCTGCGCATTTACAGGATTGAAGGAGTAGGAGCCTGGCCTGTGTTTCTGCAGAAAGGCAAGGGATGAGGGCAGGAAGGAAGAAGGAGGGAGAAGCACGAGAAGGAGGAGGCGTAGATCCCTTTCCGTAGGGCAATAAATTTCTCCATCGCATGGTGGCAAGGACAAGCGTGCAAAGCTGGCACCGAGATGCCGCAAAGCCACCAAGCTTGCAAAGGGCAGAAGCCAAATCACTGGGTATTTCTGCATTTCTTTTTGCTTTTAAATCTCCCTTATTATTTTTGAGACCAGACTGTTGACTTTGGCTGCTTAGACCTGATTTCTGAAGACATTTCCAGCCCCATGCCCATCCTTCAAGGGGGCAGGAGGGTCCATATCGAGCTGCTGTGACCCGACACATCTGGAAATGTTTGCAATCTGCCTGTTTCTGGGTGTGCACATGAGCCCAAGAGGCTAAAGACACGGGTCCATATTCTCCCCCCAACCTCTGCAGCATCGCTCTATCTACTCCTTATTAATATAAACCCATAAACACCTGCAGGGTGTCTCCGATCTGATGCAAAAGTCTCTTTTCCTGAGTGATGGGGAGCTGACAGCAGAGCTGTGCAAAGTCATCGGCGCCTGACACCTGCCCGCCGACACCGCTCAGGCTCGCCCAGGGCGAGATGCCCCCGAGACCCGAATTAGTGTCATCGGGCGAGTGATCCGCATCTCCGTCCAGCCCCTGGCTTAGCACCCTGGAATCTGAGCTGCTCGTAGGTGGGGTATCTGAAATCAAAACATGTAATAATAAGCAGAGCAATAATGGAAATTCCATGGCTTGCAACGATGTCGAGCTCCAGGGGCGTGATTGAAATTCAGGCTTTTTTTTCTAATGCGCTTCTGCTCTAATAATCGCTTATTTTTCCCCTCATGGCTTTTCATCTGAAAACACTGGTGTGCTGCACCAGCAGCAGCTGATCAAGACTTCACACGTCCTGCTCATTATCCCCTGTTTCACGCGAGGGGAAACGAGAAGGATTTATAGCACCCAATTTTGTAGAAGTGTTGCCCAAAGTGAAATACCCGGCCGTGTCTGCTCCAGGAAAGCCGCAGCCGTGCTGGGTCTAAGGCTGGGAGAGGAGAGACTTTATAGGGACAGATAAAATCTTTTATTAGACCAACTGATCTAGCTGGAAGCAGCAGACAGGTTTTAGGTGTGCAGACCTGTCTTTGGGTCTCAGGTTGTCTGCAGGCAGCTCCAGAGCTCCTGCAACACATTCCCCAGCCTGTCTCCATCTCCCTAAACCCCAGAGGTGCAAGAGATGAACTGACACCAGCAGCACGGCCACCTTGAAAACCCTCCAACACTGACAAAGTACAAAATCCTGCCTAAGTCGTCCTTCTTTTGGGTCTCTGGCACACCGAAATATCTGCATCATGTGGCTTTTGCCATTTTCCCCTGTATCCCAGCCCGTTTTTCCCTGCTGCATCCCTTGCTATGGAAACCCACCTTGCAGAAAACGATGCTGAAAGGCAGGTAACAGAGGGAGAATTCAATTTGGGTACCGGAGCCACAGGCAATGAAAGCAGTGAGGAAAACGGTGAGGGTGGTAATTAGAGCAGAGCACGGGAGTGTGCGAGCTCGTGGGATCAGATGCTGGCCAGGATCAGCATTGCTGGAGGTGACACCCACAGGTGCATGGTCTTGCATCCTCGTAGGTGTTTGGGTGATGAAGAGTGTGTGCAAGGGAGACGCAGAAGGCTGAAGTCATGTTCTTGAGTCCTTGGTGCCACAGGGGTACTTTCATAGAATCATAGAATCGGTTAAGTTGGAAAAGACCCTTAAGATCATCAAGTCCAACCATTAACCCAGCACTGCCGAGGCCACCAGAGCCGCCTCTCCCCAGCCTTGTGCTCCAGCCCCTTCCCCAGCCTCGCTGCCCTGCTCTGGCCACGCTCCAGCCCCTCCATCTCCTTCTTGGAGGTAGTAGTCTTGTAGTGGAGTTCCTTTCATGCATTTTTGCACTTCCATCCCTTCCATCCATGCCAATTCCCACCCAAAAACTCCCCAGCCACTGCGCCCAGTGACACGGCCACGGCATCAGAAATAAAGCACAAGCTGCCGTGCGTGATTTAGCTTTTCTCTTCTCCTCTCCTTGTCTCATATACTAATTCCACTGAGGAACAACCCCTTGCCTCCCAAATTAGTTATAACTGCATAAGGCATATCAATAAGATTTCTCTTTTTTTGGAAAAATAATAAAAAGGGTTGATCCTGCTAGTAATTTATAGTAATTGTAGTAACCTGATAATAATTTCTAGCAATTAAGCACAATACTAATTCACTCATTTACTGAGTAATGTCTTGTCTTTATTTATGGGGGCTGTGCCAGAGTATAAATATCTTACTCACTTTGTTGGCTAATGAAAATTTACTAAGTAGCTTTTTTAAAAAATGTTTATTCATTTTAAGCTATTCTTAGTAATCACGTGTGAATAAGGAGTAATTGCCTGACTTTGGGATGGTAATTAGAAAGTACTAAGTCATTGTTTTCTTCTTGCAAGTGGATGGTTTGTTTAAGTGTGCATCTGCTCTCCCAGCATTAATTCAACCTGCCAGCCCCTCGTCCTCTGCCTAAGCACCCGGGGCCGCATCCTGCTCTCTCTGAACAGGAGGTTTTCTGGACCGATGGGCTGGATCAGCCGTGGGTCGAGGTGTCCGAGTGGGCGCTGAATTGCTTGACTGATGCTGTTGAGAAGCCCTCCATCGGGTCTCGGAGGCTTTGCTCCAGGAGCAGAGCGGATCCATCAGCATGCAGGGCAGGATTTGCATCTCTTAATCAGAGCCGGATCCAAGGAAGCAACTTTCAATAAAAGAATCCCATTACAAAGCAACCGGCTGTGAAATACTGTACCTGTGTTGTACCCTGCAAACCTTCAGCCTCTTCTTTCCCTGCCAAGGAGGCGGGAGCTTCTCCTAAGTGTGGAGATGGGGAAGGAAGAGGCAGGGAATGAAATAAAAATGGGAAGGGGGTATTGATATTCATGCGCAGGATTGCTCATCTGGGGACCCTGCACCGCTCCATCGGCCCTGGGCGGAGGGATGCTCATGGGAAACTTAAGGAAAAAGTCATTTTTTCCCCCAAAGAGCCCAAAAGCAGTCAGAAAACACATGTCCCTTCTCAGCGTTAGCCAGAGGACTGGCATATTACAGCCTTGCCAAGCAGAGCTGTGGCTTAACGCCTGCAAGTACCTGGAGACAACCCTCCACTTGGCTGCATCTCCAACCACAGCCCAACCGAAGGGAAATGAGGCCAACTGATGTGAATTCAAGGTTCACGCACACCGTGCCTCAGTTTCCCCAACTGTAAACCGAAGTCAATGGTTCTGCTCTCCTTTGCGAAGCACATCGGGATCTCCTGGGGAAGAACCGGGCTCCCACGTCAGGTCAAGAGATGGTCGCTGCGTGGGATGTTGGGCAACGCAGCATCGTTTCGAGGTGGTTGCAGACACGCAGCACAGGACATGATCTTTAAAAGCACCAAGCGATGTTTAAGTGCTTCTCCGAGAGCATTTACAGGGCCCTGGTTTACTGAGTGCTCCGAGCAGCCTGTTCCTGCTGGAAAACAGGGCTCGAGATGCAGTCAAGCATCTACAAATACAAGCTTTGTGCTGTCTTAATCTCTGCGTTTCTCAGGTTTCCCGTCTTTAAAATAGGGACAACGCAGCTCCCTGGGACACATTCCCAACCACCGCAGCTGCTTTGCTATCTGCACCCCTACAAAAGCGGCAAAAATCTATAAAAAGGGACCATCCTTCCCTGTCTCATCCCGATGCCCTAGCAAAGCCAGGGGGAAGGTCCCCAGCGCCTGCAGGTGCTGGGAATACCAAAAAGTAGGAGAAATCCAGGGGGGTCATCAAAAAGGCATCTCATATTCCAGGGCACAGGATCAGAAATTGGATGCTGCAGATGACCTGCAGGTTTATCCAGTAGTGAGTGGCCAGAAACAGGTGAGGAGGGTTATATATGGTATTGGTATCTATACCATAGCCATACCATACCTATATCATACGTCCCTGGCAGCCAGGGAGGCAAAGGAAGAGTCAAAACACCACGGTGAGCATTTAGGGGTCTTAACCATCTCCTTATCGTACCAAGGTCCAGCAGCCTTGTGCAACGCCTCCCAGGCCAACTTCTCATAGGGACCATTTGCATTTTCACATCCCCATCCCTTTCCAAGCATCCCTTTCCTTCTGCACCGCTCCCAGTGATTTCGCTTTGCTTTGAGCTGCGTCGTGGCCGCAAAGAGCCCTGTAATCGTAGCGGCGTGAGCTGCAAAGGCCAGAGGGATTCTGTGTCCTTCTGAAAAAGCAAAGCATCACTGAGAATTTCCAAAGCAGCGACCAGGAGAGGGCAAAGGAGGTGACATGGCTGGTGCTGTCTCCAAGATATTTCACTGCAAAATTGCTATGGGATTGGCCTTTATAAACAAAAAAAAAAGCCCTTTATACCCCTCCTTTCCACCCCTCCTGCTGGGTCTGGTGCTCCCTGGGTGCAAAGGAGCCGGTGTGAGAGGAAGAGGCGATCCAGGGCACCCCGATAAATCCCTGCAGGGCTCACGTCCAGCGCGCCTGCTTCCCAGAGATAAAAAGAAAGCGCCGCTTCTCCGAGGCACGGACACTGGGCTAATCTCTTCATGCACCGGGTCCGTCACCGTGCTACGGGAAGCAAAGATGGGCGAGGGAGGGAGACGGCTGTAAGCATCCCAAACCCTCCGAGGGAGATCAGCCCCAACCAGCTGCTTGAGGAAGGAGCTGTGACTTCTGTTTATTTTGCACGGGGAACTGGAAAGCATTTTTCCATCTCGGAGTGGAAAAATAATCCTGCAGAAGGGCACTGGGGTTCGGGTACATTATTTAGGTGCTTTGAGATATATCCTGAGGTGTGGTGCGGCTCTGACCGGTCCCATGATGGGAATCTGGGAGGACTTGCAAAATTGCAGATGCTGGAGGAAAATCACTCAAGGAGCCAGAAAAAGAGAGCTGTAACGACATATAAGCAGCTTCACAGGGAAAAAATACCAGGCATGGAAAGGCAAGCAAACTGCCGCGGCAGGACGTTAGTGCCAGACAAATTCCTATCAGAATTAGGCACTCATTTTTAACAAGGAGGATGATTATTAACCCTGGGAATAAATTATCAGGCAAAATAGGAAACGCTCCATCTCTTGATGTCTATGGATCAAAACTAGGTGCCTTTTGGGAGGCTTTAATCACACCCAAAGCGCTGGGGTCCCAAAAGCAGCCCCTCGGGGATGGTCTCTGGCCAAGGGCCAGGAAAGCCGGGCTGATGTTCCCATCGGATCTCACGAGCACTGTGAACACTTATAAAACCTGCCAGTCCATATAAAATGATTGCTCACCTCTGCCCTGGGAAATGACTGACCCATCCTGCCCTCTTCAGAAGGAACGACTATGAGACACTAAGTAATTGCCAGGTGCCAAATGGGTTTTTTTTCCCCCAGTAATAAGAGAGGATTTAAACGTTCAGGCCAAATTAAAGACCCCCCCATGTCCACTGTCAGTCCAGCAGCACAACATAACGATGGCTCTTATTTTAACAACCTCAGAAGATGGTGTCTGTCGGCTTTCTTCTGGCAACGAAACTTGCATTTTTATTTTTTATTTTTTTTCTCTTCCAAGCCTGGAAGTGTGGTCTTTAATCTTATTCCCAAGTCCTGGGCTGTGTTATATTAATATCTCTTTATTTCTTACGCATGTTGGATGGCAACCTTGGGATGCTCAGAGCCCACTTTTAGGGCAATTGGGGGGGCAATGTCACGGGGCAGGGGTGGCAGGCTGGTTGCTATTTCTGCCTAATGACTTCCAGTTTAAATTACCTACAAAATGTCCTAATTATCCAGGTGCCATTTTAATCATCGGGGCGGCGGGGGGAGGCCGGGGCAGGCTGGCAGCTGCAGGTTGCCTCCGCTGAAGCGCTGCAGGGTGGAAGAAGGGGATGCAAACCAACAAGTGCCCAAAGCAAGGTGGAAAAAAAGGATTGGAAAAACACTGTGCAGTGCTGGATTATCCCCTTATGTACCCAACTGGCAGCATAGCTGCAGGGGGGGAGCAGTGAGACCTGCCCGACCTCCCATCCCCATTCTGCTTCCAGATGACTCAATGCCAGCATCAGGAGATGCTCCCAAATAACCACCATCCCTCCGCACTAGGGGCTTCAGTACCTGGTGCCTTACCAAAGAAATGAATAGCATTTTTCTAAGTGGCCAATACAGGAATGTCACTTAACAAATGTGGGATTTATCATTCCCCTTCCCATCCCCATACTCACAACCCCTTGGTAATAAGTGAAGCAGGGTCCTAACCCAGACAATCGGTTCCCCCAGCCCTAGAAATGGGTTTGCTATTTAACCCCGACCAGCCAGGAAGGAAAAAAAACTGACAAAAAATGAGAAAAGATGGGGCTTTGCCTCCCCAAACTCCATCTCAGGAGGAATTTGGAGCGTTTCTGATCAAACACAGCCCCGCAGGGACTGCTCCGGGTGTGCACGGGAGCTGCTTCGCCTGGCTCAGCCGCGGGGAGGGCTCCCCAGGGACCCCAAGGCAGCGCTTCCAACAAAGCTTGCAGCCTCTTCCCCTTGCAAAAAAGCCTTCCAAGTATGAGTTTTTGGTCTTCGGCACGGCAAATGGGAGGGATATTTTGGGAGCGGTCTTGTTCTCCTGCTGCCTTTCTTCTTTTTGCCTCCTGCTGCTGCTTCACTCTTTTGATCTCTCTTCTTTCCTGCTGCCTTCATGTCTCTCCTTTGGAGGCGAGATGCGGTTCCCTTCTCCCCCTGCCACGTGCACATCCCGGTGCCAAAATCCAGGAGACGCGTGGCAGCGTGGACCATCCTCCCCAGGGCTTTGAAAACCATAAAAGCTCTGGGATGCCTGAAGCAAGAAAGCCGAATATTCAGTGCGCACAGCCCTCCCCAGCACCCTCCGAATCCATTCACCCAGCCCCAAAATCTTTTGGCATAATTATTGAGATGGTAGCTTCCAAGCGGTTTGCAAAGCAGTTGCAAAACCAACTGGTCGCCCAGTGCAAAGGCATGAATTATTCCAGCATTAGCACTGCTTGCCGGCAGCCAAGCTCTTGCAGCCTGCAAAAGCAATTGCAGGGTTGCAATAATTGAGTATTACTGGGTTGCAATAATATTGCAATAAAAAGTAGGATTGCAAAAATAACGTTTATTGGGTTGCAATAATATTGCAGGGTTGCAATCATTGGGTATTACTGGGTTGCAATAATATTACAATAAAAAGTAATATTGCAAAAATAACCTTCATTGGGTTGCAGTAATATCGCAGGGATGCAATAATTGCTTATTATTGGGTTGCAATAATACTGGGAAGAGAGAAATACACACCAAAAAGGTGCATCGCTCCCATTCCCTTTGCCTCCCCATCACAATTCAGCTCGGGACAGAGGCAGAAGGTGTGAGGCCCCATCTCGGTGCCGAGAGCATCCTCCAAGAGCAGCAGCAACCAGGAGCTCATCAACCATCGGCAGAGCCCGAGCGTCCCCCGGGCACGGGCACACGCGCGGCACCATGGCAGGGTGCATCCTTCAAGGAGCTGAGCTGTTTATTGGAGAAGTAATGAGATAATCAAGGAGTCATTTAGACTCCTCTGGAGGTGGATAAGTGCCTCCGGTAGATTTTTTTTTTTTTGCATGGACCAGGTCCGCAGGAGCATCCCAAGCGACCAGGGAGATGGGATGCAGCTCCCGGCGCAGGGGTTGCGGTTCATTTCCCATCCTCAGAGTGAAAAAGCAAGCTGACGGTGTTTTGGCCATACCCCTTATGCCACATGTGCCTTTTTTCCCTGCTATATTTCCCTACATGAAATTACCCACCCAGACTGCATGAGCAGAGCAATGCAAAGGACTGGGGAAACTGAGGCACGGAGAAGGGAAGAGTTTTTACTCAGCAGCCGAGCTGGAATAAAACCCCACATCTCTTGAGTCTTGTTTGCAAGCTGTAGCCTCCTCACCACCCTACCGCTGACCCTCTTCCAGCTCATGTTTTCCAAGAGCCAGCCAAGTCCCTGGTCCCCAAGTAACGCCCGCAGCCCCTGCCAGCGCGGTTTCCCTATTCAGGGGGCTGGTGACAAGCTCTTAATATCTCCAAGCGCATATGGCAGCCTAACTCCTCTGAGCACATTTTTAGGGCAAACTTCTCATCCCACTGCTTGCTCGCCTGAAAATAGAAAGCTGAATTTGGGATGAAATGCATAGCTGTTGGCTGGGGAAGCGGCAGGCAGTTAAAAAGGAGGGGGTGCCAGGAATATTTTATACAAAAAGAAAAAGAAAAGCAAGAAAAAAGGGCTTTTTTTTTAAGAGAAAGAGGAGAAAATGTTGTTTGTGGTTTGACTTGCTAGGATCATTTTGGAAAAGCTGAGATGCTGCTGGCTGCTCCATGGTTTTACCTTTCTGGATCATTCAATGTTCAGCCCATCTCCTCTCCAAGACACCTGGGCTTCTCCAGCCCGTCATGGTTTTGGTGGCAGGTGACTCCAAAAGATGAGAGTGACCCTTTGGGGACATCTTTGCCCAACTGGGGACATCTTTGCCCAACTGGGGACGTGCTGGAGTGGGTTACCCATGAGTCACTACATCAGCTGAGCATTTAGAGAGTATATTTAATACAAAATATGGAAATTCCCATTTGCGTGGAGGATTTCATGATATTTGTCAATGTTTCAATTGGGTTCGCAGCAAAAGCCGGGAATTTTCCAACGCTGCGAAAGGAACGTCTGCCAAAAACAAAAAAAATTCATTTACACTTGAGCACAACTTTGCATTTTCTTCAAACTTGGCCCTTCTCATACATCGTAAATGTGGCAGCAAAGGCTTTTCAGGATGAAAACAAAGACGATAGTAAACTAGACCTTGCCAAAGAGAGGTGGGAAGCCATCGGCACCGGCTTCGGGCTCCGGGTGTGATCCAGACTTGAGCAGAGATGTCCCTGGAAGTGAAGGTCATCCAACCTGCAGGTCTGATGTTGTGCTGTTGCGATGTTGTCCCAAGTCTTTTAGCTCCTGGGACCCTTCGGGATAATTTGTACAGCCCCGAGCACACGGATGGGCACGACGGTGTTCCCCCAAAATGCACGTTAATCTGTAATAACCCCAGCTTGGTACCCAGCCTCATCAAAGCCAGCGCTGCAAGCAGAGCTAGGTCGAGCTTTCTTCAGGCAGCGAAGAAAAGAGCTAGGGAAGGGGAAAGAAATGCTCTGAAAAAAAGCCATTTGTCCCCTCGGCTTTATTCCGGCTGCAGAGCCGGAGCAGCTTGTAGCTCCAGAGAACTTTTAATAGAAATCTTCGGAATGAAATGGGCTACAGCTGTTTGCCTTGATAAATATATTTTATGCTACATGCCTCAGCCGCCATCTGTTTGCTGATACGAGCATTTCTCCTCTGCAGCAGCTGAAGAGAAGTCATCAAAGGGAATAGCAGGAGATGGGTTTCGTTGCAGGTAGAGGGGAAGAGGTGAAGTGGCCCGTGCAATGGAGTTATTCTGGCGGCTTAATGCGGCGAAGCTGTTACAAGAACAAGAGGGAAGACAGCGGGTGGGCTGGGAGTCGGGGGGAGCTGGGGTTTTCAGGGGAAACCTGGTCTTTCTGTTGGTGTTATCCAAGGGGAAATGCTCTGGGTAATACGTTGGCCAAGGGCCGGGCTTCTGGAAGGTATTTAGATGTTTAGAGGAGGAGTTGCAGGTGCTTAATGATCATTAAAAACTACCACGCTGCATTGGGAAATCCTGCGAGGCGGTTTTATGCACCTAAATATAAGTGGTCTGACTTGGGCTCCTTCCCTCATCTCTCTCCATCCCCACCCAGGAAAAATCCCCTTCTGCAAAAGTACTCGAAGAGCCACCCCCATAAACCACCTGCACTGGTGTCAAAGCCCCAAGAGCATCGTATCTCCAGCTGGTTTTCTCCTGCCCTCCGAGCATCATTTCTCCAGCAGAGACATCCAACTCTCCTTGCTTTAGAGGGACAAACTGAGACCCGGTGGGGAAATCATTCCAGATCGATGTACAACTTCTCAGCAACGGAAAACCCACCACCACCCCCGATAATGTTGGTTTAATGGCTATTTGTGCCTGTAGTTAAAACCCCTGCCTTGCTGCTCTTGTAAAGACTTTGCTGGAGTGAATTGCACTGATCCCCCCTCGCCGTTATCCGTTCTGCAATAAAACCTCGTGCGAGCAGCAGGACGCGGGAACGTTTGCACAAGCATCCTAGCCATGTCCGCAGATACTTACCCGCTTGAAAATACTCACTGATTCATAGATATTGAGGCCCGTGGGACCGTTTGGGGAGCTGGGCTGACCTCCAGATGCGAGCAATGCTGTCAGAGTCGGGTTTTGTTTTCCTGTTTCCCCTGCTCTTCTATTAACACCCAGCCGTGGCACCACTACACTTAGCCTAGGTATGTAATAGCTGGTTGTCACTGGCACTCGTATGCCTAGGTGACAGGTGCCCTAGCCAGAACATGGCTTATTATTATGATTATTGCTATCATCGCTATGATTATCATATTATTTTATATTGCCTAGATGGCTCAGCCAAGGTCAGGGCTGCAGGAGGTGCTCTAGAAACGTATAGCAAAAGGGAGACCCGTGTCCGGGGGGATTTGTAATCAGGCAGCGGGGTCGACAGGCAGGCGGGCAGAGGTGAGGTGCCCTGGCTGGGCAGGAGAAGGGGAGCAGTAGGTCAGGTTTAATAGGGTCGTGCCAAATTCTGTCAGAGGTCGACGTCACCCGCGGTCAGACGGGTGATGTTGGCAAGAAAATGTGGGTGCGAGCGCTGTCTGCAAGCAGAAATGGCGCGGGTGACTCGGGGATGTGGGCCTGGAGGACCCCGAGGTTCATATTTAAGGGCAATGATGACATTTATTCCTGGAAAACAGTGTCCGCCCCCTTAGCCTGTGCTCCAGCTTGCCTCTGCGCTGCTCGCATGGCTCAGCGCAGCCCGGCTGCCATGCTGCCTCAGGGTGGGAAGGTGCTGCCAGCCCACCCCACCAAAAAGGATCCCCCTGGTAGAAAATCCCCATTTCCTAATGGGCTCTGGAGGGTGGGACGCTGTTCCTTCTCCCTGTGGATTTTGGGCCAAAATCTCCACAACTTGCCTATGATGCCCGCATGACTTACAGGCACGGAGCAAGCCCCAGGGTGGAGCGGGGCTGAGCGGTGCTGGCTTGGGGGACCCACACAGGGACATGGTCCCCCCCTCGATGTTCCTGGTGCTGGTGCGCACCAGGGCATGGGGAGCAGAGCAGCAAATAGCTGCTGGCCCATGAAGTCCATCTGTCCGTGTCCACGTCCTCGGCGTCCCCTCGCCAGCCCCCCATCCTGTCCCCTGCCCTCCCCAGGGTCCCTCCCTGTCCTGCGGCCCCCCTGCACCGAGCGATGCTGGCCCCCCCTTTTTGAGATGACCACGGACCTGTGCTCTGATCGAAGCCTGGGGGGAAAGTCCCCCAGCACTGACAGGGGCTGGATCAGGCCCTGCCCAGGGCCGGAGCGATTTGTGCCTGTCCTTCACCACATCTGCAAAATGCTCCTTTTGTCCTGCATCTCTTTCTCCCTCTCCCCACTTCTCCTATTCTTCCTCCCAGAAAGCTTCAAGCTCGGAGCACTTTAAAATTCAAGGGGATTCAATACAATGCAGGAGGTTTTATTATTTTTTTTTTTTTTTTAGATTTTCCTCCTCCTCCCTCATCTCCGGCATCTTTCATACAAAGTGTCTCCAAGTATTTTGCTGGGGGAGATAAAGGCTCAGCAAAGCCCTTTTGCAGAGCCGGGCATCCCGGCGGTTCAGAAAAATGCCGTGAAGCAGAGAGCAAGCGAGGAAGGCGGCTGTTTCAGAGCGTGGGCACCCTGCAGCTCCTAAACCAGAGCTGGAAAAACCTGGGGGTACCGCGGGAAAGGAGCCCTCCTTCCCTGCAGCATCACCCCGCACTGTGTCCGCTCTCCCTGGATCTCGAATCACCCATTTGCCTGGATCTCCTCGGTCCCCTCCCTGCCTCCATCCATCAGATCGCACCGAGAACTAGGGCTAAAAGGGATGATTTGATCGTTCAGCATCCCACGGATTGGTCCCCAACCTATAGACCACCCCAGCGTCCCAGGGCTGCCCATCCATACGCTGCTGCCGCTGCATTTTGACCAACTTGGGAGCTTCTGCTGGGGGGAGGTTGTGGATTTAGGTGCTTTTATGTCAGCACACGCTCATTCCTGTGAGTGATTCCTTTCAGCAAAGCCAGGCACTGAATCACTGGTCTGTGATCCTGTAAAATTAACATGCCCCGCTATAAATAACCGCTCTCTAATGGGCTGTCATTCGACGGCTTTTAGGAAGGCTCAGCTCGTGTAAGCAAAAGTTTTAATGACTGTAATTGAAATTAGATGAAACCCATCAATGTTGGGCTTTCTGTGACCCATGCTAGGACAAAATCTATCATGCATCAGGGAAAAATTACCCCCCCGGGACACGTCAGGCACGACAAAACCCGTGTAACTCCGTGAACACGTTCTGGAAGTGCAGCAGCTGGTTTGGGCACGCAGTACGCTCAGCATTTTCCCCTTCCCATTCAATTCCTTGTGTGGTTGAGGTGGGATGGGACACGGCAGAGGAGCCATCGGCTCTGGGATGCGCCGATGCCCAGGAGCGTGTTGTGGGATGCTCAGGGCCAGACCACAGACCAAGCTTTTAGCCCCGAAAGCTTGATATTGAAAAGGAAACACAGGTTATCATGGCTGCAGGTAAAACAGGGTTCATATTTCATTCGACCCAAGCAAACCGAGCAACAGCACCTTCTGCAAGGTGTTTGTCTTCATCCAGTTTCCAAGGGGAAACTTCGGCAGGAGCCGCCGAGGCCATGCCATGCCGACCCACGTTGTTGCCGTTCATGATCACGGCTTGGATGCAACTCATTTTGCAGGCAGCTCGGTGTTTTGTTGTCTTGTTTCTTCTCCTCCCATGAAGACCCTGAAGGTACCCGGGCTCCTTGGGGCTGCAAACCCCACGCGTCCACCCCCAGCCCTCACCGTACCCCCCGGGAGCGACCGCCGGCCCCCAGGGATGGGTTAACAAGTCCCCCCGCGCATCGCACGTGCTCCTTGCGCATAACAAAACATCTCCTCTCCCGGGACAAGGGGGTGGCACGGGGCAAATTAAGAGATGACAAAGTGCCCCAGAAGTGCTGGTTCGCCCTCGCGGCCAACGTGCCTTGGGATGCACAAGGATGCTTTTAATGAGATGGCTGGGAAGGGGGGGATTGCTGTGGGCTTTGGGTTTGTTCCTAAGGGCCAGAGAAGAGGAAAAGACAAGAAAATTGACTTTTTTTTTAATTTTTTTGGTCCTAATAGGCCCCAGCAATTTACCGGCACGCGGAGACATACAGAACGATGCCTGCCTTTCATTACCTGGGGAAGGAGGCTGAAGGCACGGCAGGGAGGCGAACGGGGAGATCCTCGGAGCACGTTTGGAGTGATTGCTGCAGGGTTTTTGCAGCAAAAAGACCTGGAAAACGTGAACTAAATCACCCAGCAAGGCGCCTGTTGTGTTCCTGGGGACGTTTCGGCCCAAAAGCACCGGTGGCTTTTTGGGGAAGCAGAGCTTTGCAGCCTGGCCCCAAAAGCTTGATATTTAAGAGAAAATACAAGTTATAGTGGTTCCAGGTAAAATAAAGGGTTTGTTTTGCATGTGGCCCCAGCAAACCAAGCAACAGCACCTTCTGCAAGGTGTTTGCATCGACAAAGAGAGCATTGAATTGGCCATTTCATCCAGGCGATGAGGGAGATGGGTGAGATGGAGACGAAATGGCTCAGCCCTCAGCTTCACTCCAGGCGTCTGATGCTCTCCTCCACGGTCGCCTTCAATTTATTCACTGTTTATAAAGCTTTCCAGCTTGCGGGAATGAAATTCAGATTTTTGTGTATTTACTAATTGAGGAGATGGATGGTTTGGGGTCTTTTTTTTTGCTATGGAACTTTTTCTGGCAAGCAATGTACTTTCTATGACAAAGATTTTTACTCCAGTTGGATGGTTTCAACTCTTTTTAACCTTGCTATTCATGTTTTTCACTGGAAAAATTAGATGTTAAAGTGAGGGCAAATGTTTCCAAAAGTCACAAGGAAGCACAAAACCTCAAATTAGAAAAAAAAGTAGCTCGGGGCTATGGGAGTGAACTGTTTGGTTGGTCTGCAAGAAAATATCACTTGAATTTAGCAGTTGCAGAAGAATTTTAAAAGAATTGGTTAACATTCCCCATCAGAGACAATGTTTTTATTTCAAAATTGCCAGCAAACCCAAAAAATTTCATTTTCCTCTCTCTCTATTTGTAAGTGAATATTCACTGGGATATTTGATAGCTGTAATTTACTCTTCAAGCTGTGTAATTAGCCACCTCAATCAAACGGCATCATTTCTATCTTTGCTCGAAGAATAAACTTTTCCACTGCAAAACAAACGCCTTTTCCTCGACTTGAGCAAAACCCGGGGCCGGGCTGAAATTTTGCAGCCAACTTTTGCTTTCAGCCGATGCTCACGCTCGTCACGGGTTTTGAAAGCTTTCTGGGAAAAAAACAAAAAAAAAAGAAAAGATGGAGCTGAATATTGACTCACAGCTCTTGCTCATCCCCCTGTAACAGCAACCAGCTCGCAGAGGTGGGAGGAAGGATTTGACTCTATGTTGGCGAATGGGTTTTTTTCCCCTATACTGCAGATTTTGGGGATTCGTGGCATGGGAGAAGAAGGGGAAGGAGCTGCAAGGTTGCCCAGAGGTTTTTCTTTTTACACCTGAAAGCACCAAAAGCAGTGCTGAATCATTTTTTTTTTCAGATTTTTTTTTGTCTATTTTTCAGCAGATAAAATGATCCTTATTTCGAACAAAGAAATAATTTCCCAAGAAGGTCAGGAACTGGAAATCTCCAGCGTCCCATTTACCTCCCCTTCGCGCGCTTGGAGTCGCCTTTTATGTCTGGGCGTAAAACCCTGCTCAGCCCGATTTCTCCGCTCGTCTCATTTTAAATTTTAGGATGTAGCTAGACTTAGGTATAGACACTGTAAGCTGGGCACATTATTTACCCGTAGCGCTTATCTGAAGCCAGTCTCAGGAGATTCCCCAGGTGGCTGGGAGCTGCGAGCTGGAGTTACAGCCTCCGCACACTAAAATAGAAGGAAAAGAGGGAAATTGCCTTATAAAAACCACAAGGACTTTGGGCTCGCTTCTTTTTGCTGAAGCTCTTAAATTCAAGGCTGGCTTTCGAGCCTGCCCAGTCCTTGTCTTCTTCCTGGCAGACTTGAGAGACAGAACTTTTCTTCCCTATTCTTCTTAGCATAACAATCCCTTGTTAACATAATAAGATTAATTCTTGTGCTGCAATCAGGAAGCCACGCTTTCTCCAAGCCCTAAATAATATCGTTCCCTTGCCACATTTATAAGGTGGTGATTTTTTTTTTCCCTTTGCATTAAAAAAAAAAAAAAATGGAAATCTTGTAATCTGGAGATAAATATAATGGTGTGGAAGCTTCCCATTCTCCTCCAATCTGATTGCAGTGGCAGCAAAAGGACATGCGCCTAATTAAAGTGCCAATCAAGCAAAAATGGAATTCATTGTTTTTATACAAATGCTCCATTTAACCCTTCGCGGCTCGTTCGTTTTTGAGGGATTTTATACACGCACCAGTTTTTTCTCTAGCAAAAAAGTCCAAGCCGGATTTCAGAAAGAGCTTGCGGGATGAAAAATCCAAAAAAAGAATATTAAAAGCCACATCACTGGCAAAGAGGACAGGGTCTGTCTGTGTCCAGCAGTCTCATCACAGACTTTCCTTTGCATTTTTCTACAGCCGGCTCCTCTCTTGCAGACCACGGGAGGAGCTGTGGAGCTCCCTCCTTCCCTCCAAGCTCCCTCTTGAGCTGGGAAGTTTTGTGGAACCTGAAAAAAAGTCCGGATCAGGTGGTAATTCTTAGCAAGAACTAAGGCAGTCCACTGTTTATCATGTTCAGACACGCGAATAACACCCTAATCCGGAGGTTTAATGGTTTTCCAGTGGATTGAGACAATCTGCGCAGCTCTGAATACCCCCCAGCACCGAAGGGCGAGTGATGGAGGATGAAATCCAGCCCCAGTTCTCCTGTAACACACAGAGCTCGACAGAGAGCCGATGCCCGAGCACATCTGGGCACATCTGGGCAGTGAAACGAGCTGAAAATTTGACAGGAATGAGCAATTCTCTGTTAACCCCTGGAAGTACCTCGTGGAGCTTCACCCCAGGGTTTGGAAGCCATCCTTCTTCACCATCAGCTCCTCCGCAGTGCCCCATAAATCCCCTGCTGCCAGAGACGGGCTGAGACGCACCCAGCCCATCCACGCACAAAACTGCAGCAGGTTCAACTCAGCTATTTTAACCTCGCGTCGCAGGGACCGCTGACATAAAAGCAGACAACCAGCTGAATGCAAAGCACGACGTTAAAATAACTTAGCATTAAAAGACCTGCACGAAAGGTTGCATCAAAGCATCTAGGGGCTGGTCGCGGGACTGATCTTGATTAAGTTAGGAAGGCCTAACAAGAAACCAATTGGTGATGGTGTTTGGCCATCTTTGCAACTTCAATCCATCTCCGTCGTGGTGCGATGCAACCGGTTCTAGCTGCAATGGCACGTGGCTATGGGCATCGAGCAGGGTGGCTATGGGCATCGAGCAGGGTGGCTATGGGCACCGAGCAGGGTGGCTATGAGGACCGAGCAGGGTGGCTATGGGCACCGAGCAGGGTGGCTATGAGGACCGAGCAGGGTGGCTATGGGCACCGAGCAGGGTGGCTATGGGCACCGAGCAGGATAGCTATGAGGACCGAGCAGGGTGGCTATGGGCACCGAGCAGGGTGGCTATGAGGACCGAGCAGGGTGGCTATGGGCACCGAGCAGGATGGCTATGAGGACCGAGCAGGGTGGCTATGGGCACTGAGCAGGGTGGCTATGGGCACCGAGCAGGATAGCTATGAGGACCGAGCAGGGTGGCTATGAGGACCGAGCAGGGTGGCTATGGGCATCGAGCAGGGTGGCTATGGGCACCGAGCAGGGTGGCTATGAGGACCGAGCAGGGTGGCTATGGGCACCGAGCAGGGTGGCTATGTGAAACCACGGGAGGAATTGGGGAAGGGGTATTTGATGAGGACTTGCGTGTTGACCAGACACACTCTTCCAGCCTCGGCGGCATCGCTTGGCAGCAGCAGTGCACCGCAGATAGGTCCCAATTGCATCCCTGCTCCTTGCCACCCAGCTTTAGCCTTCCCCCCCTTAGAAAAAGGGATGCCAGGTTGGTGTGGGAAGCCAAGCTATCCCCACCTGAAACCAAAATGTCATCAAAACGTTTTTCTTTCTCATCTTTAACCCTCGAAGCCTCAGTGCCTTTCTCCCCCCCTGCCCCTGCCTGTTTCCAGGCCCTGCCTGTCTCTGCCTGTATTGTTCCCAGACCTGCTGTACAAGAGCTTTATCAAGTGCCACAAGCCGAGGTTTTTTGGCAGCTGTCCACGCAGCCGGGAGAAAAAGAAGGAGACAAGAAGAAAAAATAGCTCAGGTGCTCCCCCCCAATCTGCTTCCCCAGCCTGGGTTGTTTTCAAAGCGGGGCCGGTGGGAGATGTGGAACGGGACTGGCACTTTTGGGCTGGGGTTGCATTGAAAACCAAGGCAACGTGAGAGCTGGAGGGCTGCAAATCCCCCTCGTGTCCTGGGCTGGCATAGCTGGGGGCTTGTTGTAGCAGCTGCCTTGACTTTTGCCTACCTGTTGCCAAATGAAAAGGTCTCCCTGCGTTTTCTTGCCTTCCCCAAGAAGCATCCTGGGAAGGTGGTGAGCGCCTGGAGGAGATCAGCCTCCTGCCCCGATGCCCCTGGCTTGCTGGTGGGAAAAAGAGAGCCCCAAATGTCTCCCCAAAATCTCAGAGGGACCTCAACCGCCTTCATTGCCTCCTGCCATCTCCAAGGGTGCACCTTGGCATCTCCACGACGCCCCTCGGCCCCAAACCTGCGGTGAGGTCCCCCAGTGCCTGCCAAGGGCTGGGCATCACTCCTGATATTTGGAGGGACAACTGCTCCCCCCGCCATCCCGTTATCCAAATAATTTTGCTTTCCAATTTGGAGACAGCTCATGCTTTGAAGCATTTGGCTTGCAAATAGGCAAGAAAGGTGAGCAGCGCTTTGCAGAGGGGGAAACTGAGGCACGGTGGGATGAATTTCCATGGGGAAAGCTCTGCAGCAAGAGCAGGGAAAGCCTCTGAGTCCCCGTTCAGTGTTTTTACAGCAGGACTCTATAGCTTTCACTTGTCATCTGTATTTTTAAACGACAAGGAAAAGATTTTATAACCAGGGAAATGGGTGATTATTTTCCTCTCTCTCTTTCTTCCAGGTGCTTGGCTTAGCTTTGTAATATGCAAGAATGAAACCCCTCTGAGTTGCTGTTGTCCTGCTGTTTAAAACTCCATTTTCTGTCACTATTGCTTCATTTTTATCAAGTTGCTTACATGTTTTATATTATTCTCCTTTTTTTTCCCCCCCATTTTGCTGCAGCATTTCAGCACATTTTGTTTCTTGCACTTCTCGGTAAATAGCCTGGAAGTAAGAGAGTCAAAGACGCGCGAGAAGTATTCGCTTTCATTGTTGCGATGTTTCATATCTATTGCACTTGTCAATGTGGAATAAAAAAAAAAGAAAGAAAAGGGGAAAAAAAAGAGAAAAAAAAGGGGAAAAAAAAGAGAAAGATGCCTGGTTTATCCCCCTTGACTTTCAGGAGCAAGGGAGAGGTTTCTCAGCTGCTCTTGGCAGCTTCCAGCCTTGCTTTGCTGTTAGGCATCGCACGGGGCGGGCGTGCAAACCCCAAATTACACGGGGAGACGCAGTTGCGATCCCCCCAAAGTCAAGGTCTGGAGGCGGGGTGGTGCAAAGGGACCCAGCGTGGGGCTCCCACCCGCAAACACCAACCTCTCCCGCAGACGAGGGTAGGTTTGCTCCGCAGCGGCTTCATATTCCTCCCCAAAGGCCATTTCACCCAGCGCTCTGATTTTTCTCAGCTCTTTAATTGGAATGATTCATTTCCTTCCACAAAGCAGATTTAAATGAGATACCTGAGAAGAGCATTTAATAATCACTTTGCGCTTGATTTTGTCTGCTCTAATACCGCAGTCGTGCAGGTAAAGGAAAGTTAGTCCCAGGCCAGGCAGTTTTGCAGGACGATGCTCAGAGCTGCGGCCTTCTTTCAGCTCCAGCAAGCCAAAATGATATCAAAAACCTGCTTTTTTTTTACATGCACGGTACAATTGCCTAGTCCTCTAAATCAAATTTGACTACAGAGGGAGGTAATCAGTTAATAAAACTTTGCACTTCCATGCGACTTTCAGGCAAGGATTTAAAGCCCTTTGCAAAGGTCAGTATTACGGTGATGAGGATCTTCCAGCTGAAATGTTTTGAATGGGAAGGAGGAAACAAAAAGAGAAAAAATATTCCCTTTTCCTGGAAGTGAAAAATTCTGCTGGTTTTAATGCGGGCAAGGAATAATATCCTTTGTGGGAAAAAAATAAGAAATTGCCATAAAAATGTTAATGGTGTTTTGAAGCTTCACAGAAAAGTCTCACTTGTGTCGCAGCTTAATATACATTAGTACCCCTAGTCTGCAAGCAAACAACGTTTTGCAGAATAAAGTAAAAAAACAAGAGGGAAAGTCTCCGAATTATTTCGAAATTTAATTCCCACTGAAATCAGGCGTCGAGCATTTTATTCAACGTGCGTTTGCAGTGCTGCTGCTGGAAGAACCCCAGCACCTGGAAGCGCTCCCCAGCCCTGCCTTGCAGGGAGCCACAGGAATCGCGCCGTGGCCTTGGCCGCTGCCAAAATCCCTCCGAGGGTCAGAGCTGATGCGACTTGCCCACGGCAAGCGGGTGGCAGAGGGAAGATACTGTCCAGGAGTGCCACTGTCCCTTCTAGCCCCGGAGAAAACGCGGGATTATGATAATTGCAAGCAAACATCCCCATTTTTGCATCTTTCCCTCCCAAGTCGGTGGACAGGTACGCAAGCAGGCAGGGATGGGAAAAGCAGCGTGCATGGACAACACCAAATAAGCTTTATTTCCTGAGGGACACAAGCTAAAAATAAGAATACCAATAAAAAAGCTCTTCATTTCCAGGGTGACTACCCCTCCGCAGAGAGCAAAGCATGCGTGCGCCAGGCTAAGACACTTGCATTGCAATAAATAAATCTCAGCTCACTGTGGCTCCTAAGTCAGGCTTAGCCCGCCTGGCACCGGTTTAGCTTATTAGCTAAGCAGACTTTGCAGGGTTAACCCGGTTTAGCTAAACCAGCGCAAGTAGCCACAAAGCCAAGCTCCCAGCAAGGCAAGCAGGCGCTTGCAGAAGCTGGCAGCGGCTGGCGAGCTGTGGCAACCCCTTTGAAATTCACCTTTCAGCACAGCAGTAAGTAATTAAAGTCCACAGCTGTAATTACTTTCTAATGCTCGGTCTTATAATTGCGCTCCCAGGTGCCCCTTTGCATTTGGAGATGAGGGAGGCTTTGGCCTCAGTTGCTGTGCGAAGTGTGGAGGTAAGACATGTTTTTACTCATTTTTATTTTTTCTTTATTTTTACTTCTTTATTTTTTCTTATTTTTATTTTTTCTTTATTTTTACTTCTTTATTGTTATTTTTTCTTTATTTTTACGTCTTTATTGTTATTTTTTCTTTATTTTTACGTCTTTATTTTTTCTTTATTTTTACGTCTTTATTTTTTCTTTATTTTTACTTCTTTATTTTTTCTTTATTTCTTTATTTTTATTTTTTCTTTATTTTTACTTCTTTATTTTTTTCTCTATTTTTATTTCTTTATTTTTATTTTTTCTTTATTTTTACTTCTTTATTTTTTTATTTCTTTATTTTTTTCTCTATTTTTACTTCTTTATGTCTCTATTTTTACTTCTTTATTTTTGGGACCCTCTGCTCTCTCCCCAAACTCTTGCTGGGCAAAAATGACATTAAAAAAAGAAAAAAGGCAAGGCGAAAAGCTCAAAACTGGCAATTAAAGGAAAGCAAAGGCTCCGGCTGCTTCCCCCACCTCCCTGCCCCGGGGCGGGGAGCAGCACCGGGGGGGGGGAGCATCCCTCCTCCAAATTTACACCACATACGCAGCCTTTATTGCAGAATTTACACCAGCAAGCGTTTGGGGGTGCACAAATCCCCCCCTTTCTTGCAAAAACCAGCGGGACCGTGGTGGTGGTGGTAGTAGTGGGGGGGGTGTATCCCATCCCGGGCTGAGCCATCCCCCGCCTGCGCGCAAGTTACTCCCCCTTTAACCATCACTTTCCTCCCTCCCCTTTCTCCCCCCTCCCTCTCCCCCCTCAAAAAGCCGGGCTGCGCCGGCGAGGCTCGCTCCGCCAGTCAAGGCAGCGCTGCCGGGGGAGGAGCCGGGGGCGGCGGCGGCGATGGAGCCGGGCGAGCGGAGCCGGCGGGCGGCGGCGGCGGCCTGAAGCCCCCCGCCGGCAGCGGAGCCCCCCGGCGCCGAGCCCACCCTGAGGAATGAGCGCTTTCCAGGCAGACCTCCTCCTCCTCCTCCTCGGGTGCTTCTTGCTCAGCCACGGTAGGAGCCGGTGCCGCACTTAGTTTCCGAGCGGGGCGGACGGGAGGAGTAAGGGGGGGTCCCCCCCTGTGTCGTGGGTGGGGGGTCCCCGGGTCGGGGTGGAGGGCTGTGTGTGGTTTTTGCTCCTTGCAAAAGGTGGGGGAAAAAGGTAGGGGGAAGAGGAGGAGGATTGCAGAGTTTTTGCATGCATGCCTGGCGAGGCGGCTTGCTTTTTTTTAAAAAAAAAAAAAAGGGAAAAATCTTTAGCATGCAAACGAGTTCTTTCTGCTTCAGCTCCGGTAATTAGATCGTGTTTGTGTGTAAACACGGCTTTGTTCAGCAACAACCCCCTCCCTCCCCTTCCCCATCACCCCCCGGTCCTGGGGAGGCGATGGATGCTTAATTTTGGTGGGGAGGGAAGAAGCCTCCTGCTCGGGCAGCAGGGGCTGATTGCAGCCCGGGGAGAACCCGCTGGCTGCACGGAGGAGCCTGCGGTTGCAGAGCCCGGAGCGGGGAGCGATTTGCTCCTGGGAAGGTGGCGGTGATGGAGGGGGGGGAAAGAGTTGCTTTGGATTTGGGGAGCCCTGCGGTGGGGTTGGGGGGGGTCACAGCCGGATCCCCCCTCCCCGACAGCACGGGAGCAGGAGCGTGGGAATCCGGAGGAATTTGCCCTGCAACTTTGCTACCTGCAAGTCTCCCCCTAAATAAAAAAATCTGGGTTTGGGGAGCGTTTTGTATTTGCCATGCTGCTGTGTAGCTGGTCCCTGGACTATCCGTCACCTGTGGAGGACGCTGAGCTAGAACCAGACCTAAGCTTCGCCTATCTGCTGCTCATCCCCTCGCAACGCCGGTGTCAAACACCATCTGCGTCGCGTCCCGAAGCCAGCTTTTGTGAGGGTAGGGCTTGGGGTTGCTTTAAAAAAAAAAAGTGAAAAAAAAAAACCCCAAACCCACGCAGCTAGTCCATCTGTTGATTAAATGAAGGAGAAAACTTTTGGAGAGAGTAGTGCTTCTCAACGGGCAGCTGGTTTTTTGCTCAGCCAGACATTATTGCTGAGCATCCCCCACCATACGCTGCCTGTTCCCCTATTCCCCGAGCAGGGACGCCGTGTCTAGAGGTGGCTGGGCTTCTGGTTGCCCCTACCTCTTCTCTTCCCGGGTTTGGATACGATGTCGGGCTCCAATGTGATGTCTGGCTCCCACGCTGCCCTCCCTTCCCCTTTTCTTTCCCTCTCTCTGCTTGTACTAATATTCCTTCAGGGAGAAGGCTGTGTTTGCATTCGCCTTTGCTTCTGCACAAAAGAAACCCACTGTGTCTTCAATGTAGGTTTCTGGCTGAACAAATTTGAACTCTCCCTGGTGCGGCAGGGCAGCAGCGGGTCCGGGGATGGCAGCGATTTGGAAGCTGATCCTGGCCTTCTCGCGTCTCTCCCCGCTCCCAGGAATCTCTCAACTCCCTGCAGGTCAAATGGCAGTTTGCTAATGGAGCTGAATAAGTTTGTGTCTGCGATCCAGCCAGGGATTTGTTTCTTTTTTTTTCCCCCCTCTTCCCTTTTGCAGCCGTTATTTTTAAGAAGGGCTAATGCACTTTTTAATAGCGCTCGTGTTCGAAAGCTGCCGTGGCTCCTCGGCTCTGCTGCGCGTAGCCTGGGCTCGGTTGATTTGTCTCCCCTGTCTGTGCCGTCAGGAGCGTGCATCTGGTACCTTGCTTATTCATGCCGGGTTACGAGGCAGAGTGTCTTGCAGAGCCTTTTCAGCTTTTTCCTCCCGTAAGATGAACGGAATGCATTTCTATGGAGTTGCTGCTTGCGATATGTGAGAAAGGGGCTGTCGACAGCATTGTGGCTTTCCCCTTTGGGGTGAAAGCATGCAAAGGATCCCTAATAGGATTTGATGCAAAGGCTTCCTTATCCACGTAGTACTCTGGGGGGAGGAAAGGCCTGGATGTGGGAACTGAAGCTTATTTCCTAGCATATTCTGTGTTTGCCTCCCCTCGAGCAGCCGCTGTGGTGTTTTGGGTGGGTCTGGGTGCGGTGGTGCTTGCTTGCCGTGGGCAAAGGTGCTCCTACAACCAGTGGGCCATGGGGATGGGATGTGGGCACCCAGGCAGCAGCCATGCCTGGCTCTGGAGGGAGCTGGTGGGCCAAAACTCACTTGAAGGAACAATTAAAATCACTTGAGCCTATTAGGAGTTTCAGTGGCTCCTTTTTGTGGGCAAGGAGCAGGCAGGGCTGCCTTTCCTTGCCTGCGGCACCGAAGTGGCTTGGAGGGATTTGCCATAATAAGGCAGGCAGGGCTTAAATTCCCCGGAGCCAAGGGCAGCAGGGATGGGAGGATCACCTCTGCTGAAAACCTCGCTTGGGATCTGCGGTCTCTGGACGCTAGTTTAAAAGCTCCCTTACACAAAGCCTGGCCAAAAAGATATTTTCCATCGCCGGATCTGCACGCTTATGCCCTTGGGTTTGTACTTCACGGGCCCCGTGCCTCCGCGTGGCACGCCGGCGTCCTGCTGTTCCTTGCAAACCGTGCAGGCTGGAAGTTGGGCTCCCAGCTGAGCTTGCAGGAGGAAGGTGCTTGTTGCTCCCTGGCTGGGGCCCCGCTGCACCTGGGTGCACGCAGGCATTGCTCAGCCTAGCAGGAGCATCCCTTTCGCAGCTGACTTCTGTGCTTCTCTCGAGGTGACCTAGGAAGAACAAATTGCCGTCCCTTGAGCATCCTCTGTCTTTCACCCTTGCAAATGGGCTGAAACAGCCTGCGTTTTCTCTTTCTGAAAGTCGATAGGTCAGTGTTTCCTACACAGGGCTTTTTTTCCCCGGCGTTGCTCACTTTTCCACTGCTCCCCCCCAAAAGCTGTCGGGACCACAGCTTTGGTGGAAGGCGAGGTGAAGCCGCAGCAGGATTTGCCTCCTGCGGAGACTAGATGTGTGGTGCCCCTCGGTGGGAAAAAATCGATGCTGCCGTGAAAACTAGCTGCTTTTGCTTCTGCCCGGTGAATAGCTTACCTTCCCTCCTCTGCTTCAGTGGCATCCAAACTGGGCGAGGCTGGAAGGAACTGGGGAAGGTGCCTCTGCTGGGGGAAGGAGCACCACTGGAGATGTACCTACAGCCTCGTAACTGGCCTGTAACAGCCTAGATGGATTGGGCAGGATCCAGAATTTACCTTGGATGGGAAGATTTCTGCCCGTCTGGGGCTCTCTTTCCAAAGGCATGTTTGCTTTCCCTCAGGGTGATGAATACCAAGTTCTCCGGGTGTTGCAGGGTATGTTTTTCTCCTTCACAGTTCACTTGGTTCCTCCCTGGAAGCAAATGCTTTGCAATCTTCTGTCAGAGGGGCCTGTTATTAGCAGCAGTGGCTCAACTTCCCAGTGGCTTGTCATCAGCCCCCGGGTGGAAAAGGGTGAAATGATGCTGGTGAGAGACACCAGGCCAATTCCACCCCCCACCACTGGTTAGGACCAGGAGAGGAGGTTTTTTAGCATCTCGGGGGAGGTTAATGGGTGACAGGGAGGAAAATTGCAAGCTTACGGGGGGCTTAGGTGGGTGTACAGGGGCTGGTGGCTTTGCTCCTCTCTGCAAGGGTGCAAGAGGGGGTCGCTGCGTTTGGCAACCATGAGCCTGCTAATGAGAAGCCTGGAAATCTGTGCTTGCGATCCCTCTTTAAAGTTAATTCCTCCTGCCATGTAGAGAGCAGGGTAGCTTTGCAAGAGAAACGTGTTGGGCTGTTTTCCTAAACCCAGCAGGTGAATCTCAGCACTGGGGAGCTGTTTGGGAAGTACAAGGAGTGCATATGGTGTGCTGCAAAATGAGCAAGTGCTAATGGGCTTTAAAAATTAAGCCAAGGAAGAGTGCTAGCAGCACAAGAAGTTGCAACTGAAAATGGTTGAGTAGAAGAGAGTAATGGTTTGGAAAGGGGCTTTGTGAAGATGGGAGGTGCTGCTGGTGGGAAGGTGTGGGTTTGGTGGGGCCACAGGAGGTCCCAACTGGGCTGCATGGGAGGTAAGCCTCAGGTTAGAGCTGGTGTTGTCCAGTCTGTGCTATCCTGGGGGGAAAAAGTGCAGCGTTGCCTCTTCTGATGTCTGTTTTAACGCAGCTTAAGCTTTCTGTGTGCTTCCCCATCTTCAGTCTGTGCCTCCTGCAGCGAGATTCAGGTGAGGACCACAGCTGACTGTGCTCAAACTGGCTTTCTTGCAAGGTTTCAGTGAGTGGAAAAGAATAAGAGGGAGGAGCTGCGGTTTTGTTCAGGTGCCCTTTGCCAGAGGGAGGAAAGCGAGGAGAAGCACCTGCCCTGATGCCACCGCTGCGTCCCTCCTGGCCTCCTCCTTTCCCAAGGTTGGACGGAGGTCCCCGGGCAGTTTATGCATGGCACATCTCAGGCAGATGTCGATTACTTCTGTGCTTTCCTGGTGTGCTTTTAGGTGACGCCAACCGGAGTAGAAACGTGCACAGAAATCCCTGACAGGTTACCAGCCCTGTGTGGTACCAGCTCCCGGGCTCTCTGTAGTTGGACTGCATGTGTTGGAATAAAAAAGGCTCAATGCTCTTCCTTCTTTTGTAGCCGTAAATAAAGGGGAGAGGCCGATGTGCCCCTCAGGTTATGAATTGGCTGAGGATCAAGGTTTTTTTTGAATAAACTGTTTTCCTGCAAGCAGTCTGTGATGGAGAGTGTGGCTGGCTTCAAACCTCTGGTTTAATGATCAGTTTTGCAAGTTGGTGCCGTGCTCCTGCCGTCAGCTCCTCGGCGCGCTGGGTGGTGGGGACTTCATGGAAATGCTGCTGGAGCATTGGCTGCATCACTTCCAGGATCCTTGCAGTAGGATTTAACAGCGTTTATTTTTCTTTTATTATTTTAAAGACCAGCAAATTTATAACCGCGACTGATGCAGGCCCTAATTTAGCTTCTGTTGAGGAACAGTGCAAGTCTTTTCTTTGACTTCCTTGGGAGCTACCTCTGGCCAAAGAGAGAGACAGAGCAGTAGTGACCGGGTACGAGCTTATTTTATAAATCAATAGGTAGTGAAACAAATTGGTTGTAAATCAGCCCCGTACTTATTTGCCGAGATTTAAGGCGGTTGGCGGAGCTGCGAGTTTCTAAGGCCGCCTGCCCTGCCTTCGGGGCTGGCGCTGGTCCCAGCTCTTGCAGGGGGGTGTGCGAATCCATCGCCTGCAGTATTAATTTCAAACATGCCAGGAAACATGCGGGATTTCTTTTCTCTTGGCTGGGAAGAAATGAAGTTTAAAGCCCGTGCTACTCTTTCCAGGCATGGGTTGAATAGCAGGATCCTGACGCTGGTCAAAACTCTATTTTCTATGGTTTCTATGCTGTGGGTTTCTATTCCTTTACTTCGCTGCACCTCGGGGAATGTCTATGCTCCAAACTGCTCGAGGCGGGGGAAAGAGGAAAATATCCATTTCTGAATTGTGCATTGTGGTAGGACAGAGCAAACGCTGGGTTCTGGTCTTGGAAACTGCGGCCTAACAGATGTCCTGGTTCAATATGCCTTTTGAGTGGAGTCGAGCCTGTTTATTCATTGCCTCGCTGGCAAGAGCCATGCTCAAGTGTTTGCCTTTCCCTGGTGGCAGCAGCAGCCTCCAAAGTGGAGCAGAAGGAGCCGTAGGTCGCTTGGCTCTTCCGTGGCTCTTCCTTTTACTCCGTTGCGTTAAACAGCTTAAAAATCTAAATGTGCGTTGAGTGTACCTCTTGGCGATGGGCTCTGGGCGTCCTGCCTCTTTTAATGTCACGTGCTCTATCAGTAGGAGGTGGAAGGCTTGCATTGTTAAATTCAGATGCTAACTTCAGGATAAGATCTTGTCTTAATGCGTTCGTTCAACGCCCCCACTTGCAATGCAAGCTCCAGCAAGCTTTTGGTCTCATGTTTTGGGCTCTCGGGGTGGAGCAGGATGTAATTGGTTTTTGAGGGCTTTGCCTATTAACCATTGATGCAAGCATGGTCAGACTTTCAACTAGGATAATTGATGCTTGCTTTTCTTTCCAATTACTTTGTGTTTGGTGGAATTGCTGTGCCGGTTTGATATGTACGTGGTCAGATGGTGGCTAATTCACCTCCTAAGTGCTAGTGAATTTATGGTCTTGGGTCCCTTGCTGTCATTTTCAATATGGCATGTGGCAAGGCCACGGTGTGTGCACCCTGCCTGGGTGTGCCAGGCTCTGGCTGGATGCTGCAGCACCCAAAGGCTGAACGTTTTGGGAGCCTTTTGGGTGAGCAACCCTGTCTCTGTGGGAGGGGAAATACAGAAAATATTCGATAATGGTTTTTTAAAGAAGCTCGCTGCCCGGCAGGATGCATGCTGCAGGCTAGAGGAGCCTTGCTAATTACAGCTGAAATATGCACCGATAGTGGAAGGGATGAACTTTCTCAAACTTCCCCTTGGATGAAGGATCAAAGCTTTGTGCTCTGGGTCCAACATTACTTTATTTTTCCCCCAAGCAGGGAGTGAGTGGGAGAAGCCATCAGGTTTGGAGTCCCACCTTGCATTTTGGGCAGGTATTCACTTGTTAACTCAATATTGCTTAACTCGTTACAAGATCAGAAATGAAGGGCCTGAATCCTTCTCAGGCTTCCCCCCCTTCCCCTAGCATAAATGAGTATTCAAGCTGTATGCTGCCAGTCAGTAAATGTCAATAATTGGATAAGTGTTTCCTTTATATCACTGTAATTTAGCATAAGCTGCTTGGAAACAAATGTCCTCCATAAGCATGAGGTGTTTCAGTAAGTACACAGTCAACATTACTATGAGGATTAAATAAATGTCAGCCCCACTTGTATGCTCAGCGTCAAGTCAAGACGCCGAACTTGCATAACGGCCAGCGTGGCAGTGACAACAGGAGGGATTTGGG
This sequence comes from Theristicus caerulescens, assembly GCA_020745775.1. NCBI lineage: Eukaryota > Metazoa > Chordata > Aves > Pelecaniformes > Threskiornithidae > Theristicus > Theristicus caerulescens. The sequence goes on along the minus strand of CM036575.1, from coordinate 1,382,932 downwards.
GAGTCTCTGTGGAGAGCATGGGATGGAAAGAGCCGCTTTGGATGGAGGTACCTGGATCCTAAGGGCAGGGGGTGCAGATGCACGCTGCAGCAGGGGGTAGCTGATGGTATGGGGTGCAAAGGGATGCATGGACCTTCCCTCCAGGTCTGCTCTGGAGAGAGCCTCTTTGGCACTGGCTGGCAACCCAAAGCTTAAAACTTGATTTAACCAGTGTTGGCTTGAGTAGGTGGAGTTGCTGGCTCAGGATGAGTCTCCTTCTGCAGATCTGCCCAGGCCACCAGTGCTCAGATGGATCTACCTCTGCCTTTTCCAGTGCAAACTGGGAGTTGCTTGGCTGCAGTTGGCAGTCACGGGGAAGCAAGGCCAAGGGGTGAGGCTTGGCCGTCACCTGCTATGTGGTGAGGGACAGGTTGTGCTTTGAGAACTGTCTGTAAGCCCTGAACTTGCCCACAGCTCCAGGCTTCCCAAAGCCGTGGAGGTGCCGGCCATCGTAAAAGAGTGACGTTGGTCCGTGCTGGCAAGGCTTATGGCCATGAAGGTGGATGAAGGGAGATGGTTGCCCTTGGCTGCTCTGCCTTCAGCTGTGTGAGTGAGAGTTTCTCTCTGCCAAACAGGCAAGGGCATCTGGCTTCTGTAAAGGGATCTAAATCCAGCCAGCACGTCAAGGTGTTGCTCAGTTGTCAGCAGAGGCTCAAATCACTTCTTCAAGCTGTGTGTGCAGGAAAACCCTGCTCTTTGCCACCCCTCCCTTTGCATCTTCACCGGTCACCCTGAGATGTTGCTGGGCGCTGTCTTGGTCGGTCCGTGGCAAGCTCTGCCAGCAAGAAGAGAAAATCTGGGAGCAGGGTGCGGGGCTGAGCTGGATGTGTTCCCATTCCCAATGATGCAAAACTGCTGCTTTCTCCCCAGCTGGCAAGTAGCTGACTGTAGCCACTTGTTCCCAGCTGCACAAAAATAACTGTAGACAAAATCGTTAGCAGTCAGATGAGCCTTATCAGCTCCTCTAATGCCTGTCTCTGCCTCTGGTCTGCGTGGACTTGTTACCCTGCAGAGTGTGTATTTTAATGACCGGCTATTGCTGTTCCAGCTGACTCGAGCAGAGCATCCCAGTCGTGTCCTAGCAGCCCTGGCGAGCGGTCGGAGCTTTTCGCGGCTCGCTCGTGAGCGGAGTCTAACTGTGGCTCTCGCCTTGGTAGGCTGCGTATTTACGGTGCTGAAGAAACAGCTTGCGGACATGTGGGGTGTCTTAATAGTTCAGTGCAAGGGGAAAGGAATACCCGAGTATTTTGAATCTCAAACCAGGTCACCTGGCAGAGCTAATGCAGTTTTTATCCTCACTTTTTCGGTTCAGCCTGGCGGTGGCAGCAGCAGCGCTTGCATGGAGCAGAGCGGTCTGCTGCGCCCTGCCAGTGTCAGGCTCCTTTGGGGAGACACAAGGCGACCTCCAGCTCTTTGGGGAGGCTGAGAGCACCAAGCCTGAGGTTTGGGGTTCAGCAACCGGGGCCGTTCCCCCTCCTGTGCTGCAGAGAGGTTGCTTGAGGGGTGGGGAGAAGAGTTGGGGGCCCTCTGAAGTTCTCGCCCCGCTCCTGAGGAGCAATGGTCACCCCATGGCATGGTTGGACACATCTCTGGACAACGGGGTGGATCTGGAGGTGACCCTGCCAGGGAGCACATAGCAGCGATACAGATGCCATCAGCTTGCTCAAAAAGCAGAAAGGACGAAGGTGTAGGAGGGGAACGCGGGGCTGTGCCTGACCTGCTGCTTGCCCTCGGTGCAAGCGTTTGCCGGTGCGATGCGCGGAGGTGATGAACCCCCCATGCATCCTTCGGGGACACGGGGTATCCCGCAGCAGGGAATGGATGCCATCGCTGGTCAGCGGTGCCTTGCTGGGTTGTTTTTTCCTCTCTGCCACGAGCTAATCCCCGGAGTGTGATTTAACACTCCTCTCTTCTCCTTCTGGCTGTGTCTTTAATAAACTGGGAGTGACGGGGCCACCCCCCCCCCCACCACCCGCAAGTGCTGAAGAAACAGAACCAACAGATGCTAAAATTAGGCACAGCTGTTTGCAGTGTTTTGTCCTCCCTATCACAGTGTCTGACACTGTCTATGCTTATTCTTCATCTTGTCCAGAGACTGAAAAGGTTTAAGATATCAAAGCTCTGAGTGGCTGTAAATTAACTCCTTCTGTCTAAGCTGAAGCCTGACTTACTGGTAGATGGTTACATTTCTTGTGATTTCCTTTATTTGCACTTAAAATAATGGAAATTGCCAGGTAACCTCAAGATGGGCATATTCTTTCTGTACTTGGGAGACAATACTGCTGGTTTTCCCTTGCTCATAAGCTTCCCCACTAGAGAGTAAGGGAAACATCATCATCCCTCAGCCTTTACATGCCCAAACCCAGTTCTAAAGTGCAGCTTAAATAACCGCTGCAGTCCAGCTCAGTCTGTGCACGTCTAAAGTTGTCCCGATCCAGCAGCGCATCCTGAATGTTGTGATCTGCTCTCGCTTTGGCGAGGTGGAAGATTTACTGAGAGCTTTTTCTTGGTTAGTATGCAGGCTTTGCATCTGTGGCTTGGTCGTTGGGGCGGGCATCGTCCCACCTGCCTGCTCCTCCACCACCCTCTGGGGTGTGTTTGCTCCTGAAGGTGAATGTGGGAGGCTTTTTAAGAGATGATGGCTGTCTCTGGTGCCTGCCACCCCTTGGAAAATGTTCATTCCCCTTCACTTGGGTTGCAGCGTAGGGGCTCGGTGTCAACGATACGGAGATGTACGCTTTGGAAAGGGCAGAGGGGAAAGCTTCATGGGAGAGCAGAAGTGCCTTTCGTTGTCAAGACCAGAACAGTGTAAACGTCGCCTCTTGACAGATCTGCGATGATAGCAGCAGCAGTGCTGTTGGGCTGGATGGGAGTCGGGGTTTTGCATGATGATATGTCTGAGGGGTTTTTTTTCTTTGCCTGTTGTGTCTATCTCCTGCGGCAGGAACAGTTTCTGAAGATTCCTCTTGCTCCGGTCATGCTTAAAATGATAATATTGGTTTAAGATAGACACTTGCGATAAACTAGGAAACACGGTGCCCTTTGAAATCTTCAAAGCTCTCTTCCATCAAATGGGCTGGCTGGGAAGGCGACTGCCAGGGCATTTGGATTGCCTGGCTTTGGATGCTAACCTCCTCCTAAGCTCGTGGCTTTCTTTTAAAGAGCTGACACCTCTCGCCTTCCTCTCCTTCTCCGGGAGGTGTTGATAGCATCAAGGTGGTATCTGCTGCACTTGCTCAGCATCTCTGTGCAGCTTCTTGTGTGCTGCCTGTGGTCTCCCAAATTTCCCTTTTTTTTCCACCTTTCTGCAATGGAAGCAAACCAGAAGGGGGAAGTGCTAACCAGGTAAAGCAGTTTTTTCCTGGGAGTGAGTCGGGATGGGGGGAAGAGAGAGGGAAAGAGTGAAACATCTCAAGAAAGAAAAGGACCATATACAATTGCCAAATGGCTCATGGCCCTTGATGTCTTTACAGTGGTTGTTGTAGCAGAATTTTCATCCAGCATACTGATTTTTTTTTTTTTCCTGCAGCAGGTAGGTTGCTCTCTGTGGTTTGACTTTCTCCCAAGCATACACAGAAATCTGTGTAGTGCTCTTAACCTGTGCAAGGTTTTGCTGACTTGAGCAGATCAGAGTTGCTGTCCCAGTGGAAGCATTTTGTTGAAAATCAGGAAGAAAAGTTGAAGTTTTGAAACTTGTTGTGAAGCAGGAAACATCCGAGAATTATGGATTGGAAACTTTGAAGTGGACTTGCCAAACTTACTGTGTTTTGATATTTGCAATTTTGATGTTGAGTGCAGGTGGATGAAGGGATGCTGGGAAGCTGTCGCAGAAACTATTTGACTATTGATTGCTGGGCATCCTTCTCTGGGGTTTGGAAATGGGATGAAGATATCTTCTTGACTTTGGCCTGGCCAATGAACCCACCACAACGGCTCTCGCAGTGTGCCAATTTGTCACAGTATATTTAATTCTAGGACAATGTTAATCTGCTCTGTGTGTCCATAAAGCATCTTGTGGTAGGTTCCATACCACTGCATTATTATTGTCTAACACACAATTTATTTCTCTTGCTCTGGTTGCATGCTTCTCTTACCTGTTCTTCTGCACGCCATGAGGACATCACGTGCCAGCATGTGCCTTGCTTGCTCTTCTCTGATAGCATCCTTAAAATCAGCTCATAATTATTGGAAAATATGGAAAGATTATAAAGGTGCCAATGATATTCATCTGGCCCTGGTGCATTGAGCAGGTAAAGAAAGGCCCTAAGAGGCAATTGAAGAGATTGATGGGCGGTAATGGGTATAATAGTAATTTTTGTCCTGTGTTTTTAATAAAGTGATTGACGACAAACGCAGCTGGAGCCCCCGTGCGGAGACCAAGAGATGCAGTTAAATTGCAGAGGCTTCTTAACTTAATGAGGCCATGTAATAAAAATGAGGCATAATGAGCAAGGCGTAATAGTACTATTATGCTTACGAGTGCTCTAGCAGAGGGCTGAGCAGGCAGGGCCTGGCATCCAGCAGGCAGCCTGGATGTGCTGGGGGGTGATCTCGTGATGGTGCTGGGAGGAAGGGCTTTCCTGGTTGGGATGAAGACGAGGAGACTGGGGTATATTTGGGAGACTTGGAAAAATATTGGCTAGCCAAGTAACATGCTTACTTGTCATCCGATGGGAATGAACGAGTAGGTGGAGCGCCAGACATGTTTGATTTCCCCCCCCCCCCCCCATGCTTTTTTGGTTTTGTTTGTAAGGTTTTGGGCAAGTCTCTGCTCCGAGTTTTATTCACTTTATGTAACCTTGGGGAAGTCCATGCGAGCCTTCTTGCTACATAGATGAAATTGCAAGGGGGTCAGTTTTTGTGACACGAAGGTAAAGCAATGGGATTTTTTTTAACAGCCTGGAGGCAGGACGTGCAGGGAATTGATGGGCAGGCTCCGAGAGGCTGGCCAGGGCTGCAGCGGGTTTGCATGCCAGCACCTTGATTTGGAGACTCAGTTGAGGCTTTGCAAGACTCCAACTGAGGCTTGCATTAGCTGGATTGAGGCCTTTTTTGGGGGTGGAGGTGGGAAGTGGATTAGCGTCTGCAGAACAGTTACATCTCTGCTGCTGTTAAATGTAGTTAAACTTGAGCGACTTCCTTTCATTATTAGATTAGAAGAGGAATAAGTGTTTTCAGTGATGCATGCCCCTCATGGTAAGGACTAATTGAAAACAGATATTTACTTTAAAATGAAAATGTAATATGATGAATGGTGGGCTGAGAATTTTGTGCACGTAGGAGGGAGAAGCGAATGCATGCAGCCTCCCATCTGCTCTGCCCAAGCTTTGTGTCCGACTCGGGGCAGGATCTCCCACACCGTGGGGCTGGTGGACCAGGAAGCCCAGAGAAGGGGCTGGAGGCTCACGTTAGAGCAGAGCTTAGAGCCTTCCTTTGCTAAAATTGGATGTGTTGGGGTTTTCTTCATCTGACCTTGGTCTGCAGAGGACCTTCCAAGCTGGGCTTCTGTTTCTCCTCCTTGCAAACCCTTCCCAGCCAAAGCCCTAAGGGAAGGAGAGGTTAAGCCTTTGCAGACTGGGGAAGCATCATCTCCCTTGTCCCTAGGATGGTGGGGCTGGACAGTGGTGGTGACCCTCTTCCTGATGGTCTCTGCTGCTTCAGACCCACCTTGCTGCGCTGAGCTTGCTGTCCTGGCCCGTAGCCCTGCCTTGGTGGGTGAAGTGGCCAGTGCTGGAGAGATGCTGGCCAATGCTCCCTTTGGGGGCTGCTGGAGGAGCATCGGGGACATCTCTGGTCCCCTCAGGCCAATCTGAATGGGTGCTGATCCCTCGGGGAGACCCTTGGCTGTGAGTGCTGAGGCTGTAGCACCCCTTGCCTCTTGTCCTCGGTTTGTCCACCCTCCTCCTGTCCCCTGCAACCTGTCTCAGACAAGGCATCGCTCCAGCAGCTGAAGCCAGAGTCGCAGTGCTTTTTAAAGTAGTTTGTAGGCAAAGCTCAGAGCTGCATGACTGGTGACCATTAAAGGATGCTCCCTGACAGAAGCCCCCCCCCCCAGCACAGTAATCTTCGGAGGGAAGCAGCCTGGCCCTAATCCCTTTGTGCAGAGTTCCTGCTTGTTTCTTCATATGGGTGCATTTGTATAATTTGCATTTTGCACTCTGATCGTATGCATAGAATTCAAAATGAAATGGGGGCTTGAATAGATTTGCATGCTAATGAGGCACCGGCTTTATTTATTTATTTGGAGCCCTCTCAGGCAGGCAGCAGTCTGCTGGAAAGCAACTTGTGTGGCTCTGTTGGTGACAGAGGACCCTTGCTTTTTCCCAAGACCCACTTGCCCCCTGTGCATAAGCATTTGAAGTTGGTGGTCTCTGCTCCAGCAGCTCTTGGCTCAGTCCTGAACCCTCGTGGGGGCAGCTGACCATCAAAGGACAGTTTCAGCCCACCTTAACTAACCAGAGGTGCCTCTTTTAATGTTATACTGGTGCTAACTGGGTCTGGGTATGGACTTGGCACACGGTGAAGTGGAAATGCTACTGTGTTAGAGCTGGTTATAGCCAGCACGAGCCACTTGATGATGAATGCAGTGGTCCGTGGGCAAAATAATCGGAGCGTGCCCCCGTTCTCTCCTTGACTTTGCAGTAGTGCTCAGGGTGAGCGTGGGTACCTGCTGGCCTCATTGCCTGTGTTCCCCATCAGACCGTGACCCTTCCCTTCATCACCGGGCTGTTGCTTCTGGTGTCTTTCAGCAGCTGACCTTGGGATGTTGCATATGGGCTTTGGCTGTGATGCCCATCAATCCTGCTCCGCCGCGGCGGGCGGTGCTGCTGTGGTCCACCCATGCTGTTTTCCCTCGACGGGAGCCTTTCAGCCTCTTTCAAAGTCAGCAATAGAGAAGAAAGTTTGGAAATGCTGAGAAACTGTCAGATAGAGAAGGGAAAGCCAAGGGCTAGGAGAAAACCAGTTCCCAAAACTCCACGCCATTACTGGAGAGGAGAAAAAGACACCAAAGCCCAGGTGCTTCATTGAATTGCAGCACCGTGTCCCTTTGCCTTCTCATCCCTGCCCCGTGTCTACAGCAGATACACCCGGCGTATAGCTTAATGCTCAGCCTTTCCACGCCAGCTCTCCCTCCCCAGGTGACTTCTGCTGCGGCTGAGTTCACTGCCGGCATGCTGAAAAACGGCCAAGCGAGGGCTTCTGAAATGGCAGCAGGAATTTGGGTCACATCGCGCTGCCCCGGGAGAGCGCGTTTCTCTCGTAGCAGTCTGGCTTCCAGTTATTATTTTACAGGGGATGTTAGAGGTTGATAAGGGAGCTGTTCTGACTGCCAGTGGGGCTTATTTGGGGCTTATTGTATGCTCCAGTTTATATTTTAATATAGTCAAAGGTGACTTACAACTTTAATATTAATTTTAAAACTGATTGCTCAAGGTTTTCTTTTATCTACGTGAAACCAGATTAATCTCAGCCTTCCTTGATCCTGCTGGTAGCTTTTCTTTCCCTGGCTGGAGACATATGTGGTCTGTGTTGCACCAACAAAAGACGAGAAGGAAGATGTTTGCGTGGCGATAAATAATTGTCATGGGGTCTGCTTTTCTTCCAGAGAAATCTCGGCTCTACGAGCTCGACAATGGCATCAGTGGGAGCTCTTGCTTTTGTACAAGGTTCTCTGCCTCGGCTTGCAGAGCAGGGCTTTGCTGAACAATGTCCGGCTTTGTGCTTCATAGAAACCTCACTTTTTGTCGTTGTGTTTCTCCCTGGTTTTGCAGGCTCTCCGTAATACATCTCCTTCCGTGCCGCTTTGTGCCACCAGCATTACAATTTCTCACACGCTTGCTGTGCCCCTTGCAAGATGTTTTGTGCCTGAGACGACAATGTTTTGTGGGGTGAGAAGGTGGTGGGGTGGGCCGTGGGGAGCTGGAGTTGTATCGTTGTCCTGCTTCTGGCTCCTTGAGCATCCTTGGGTGGTTGTGCTAGGCTGGAGGATCCAACAAGATCTTGGAGATGCTTCTCCCTTTGGGAGCCTAACTCGGGGTGTTTCAAGCTGCCTTTAATGCCAAGTTTTTCCCTGATACTTTGAGTAAATGCGATGCTTTTTAAGATGACCAATGTTGGGCAGCCAAAACTGAGTTGCTTTTGGCAAAACTCAGCATTAATGCTAGGCTGCTGGGTTGCCCTTGGAAGCGGGGGCTGGTGCTCTCTGACCCTTTCATAGGTGATAATCCCAAATCTTGTGGTTTAAATGAATCCCCTTGACTCAGCTCCAACTCAGCTGGTTCTGTTGCTGGAGACGCTCTGGGTCTAGGAGCAGCCTTGCTGCTGCTGCCAGTCTGTGGAGCACCAGTGGGTGGTTGGTCTTTGTAACTGGAAGAAAAGGATCAGAGTCATGACTTTGAAGATCTGTATAGCAGTGGCACTTGTTAAATTTACCCCAAATAATGAATTTACAATGCGCTGTAGTGGCAGTATTCTCCGTACCTCAGTGAATGATTGCTAGAATCAAATGCGCTGTAACCAACCTTTTAGCTTTTTTCTGTTTTGTGTGTGGGATATGGGACCGTCCATGTTCTCCAAAATACCTCCCAAATACCGCCTGTAGCTTTTCTCATCCCAGCCTTACAAATAAGAGCTTTTCAGAGCTTGTTATTCCATGTACAATGCAACTTGCTGTATATAAATGTGCTGGATTGATGGGCTGAGGGCTGGGAATTGAATAAGCTGTGTGAATCTGGTAGTGGCAGATGAGGGGAACTGAGGCACAGAAGTCTGCAGCAGAGATCCATGCTCATTGATATTGCAACCTGGGGGCGGGGGGGAAAATAGGAGGGTTTGCTTGCTAGAGCTATCCTGTGTCTGTCTTTCCCCCACGTTGTCTCAGCCTGGGGTAGGAAACCATCAGGTATTGCCTTGGCTCAGGAGCCAAACAGAAATGATCTCAAGACAGTGATGAGACTGAAGAGCCATTAAAGGCAAGACTTGACACTGTGCAAGCGAACGCCAAACAGCAGCCACATAAATCCCATTTGTTTTACATTTCAGAGCTTAATGAGACAGAAATCGCATGGCAATTGTCATATGTGAAGGCAGAGATTGCTAGTTTGCATTTAACTAAAGCAACCGCCGTATGCGGCACCAATGCCTGAGACTAAGCCGTGATACCCGCTCGCTGCATTGCTGCGGTGATGGGGAATGTACGTTGCGTAGCTGCAAACTGCTGGTTGCCCTGAAACTCAGCACATATCGTGTGTGTATAAAACCCCCAGCAGCGACACCAGGCTGACTTGTGGTCTTGGAGGCCACCAGCCTTACACCCCTTCTTCTCCAAAGTACTTGAGTATCACATTCATCGTGCAGATAATTGAGGCATGCAGTAATCAAGTCCAGGAACCCAATTTTTGCATAATTTCACTGGGATATGGGTATTAAAACCCTGTGGGATGTCCTGTGGAGTGATTTGTAGGAAGCTGTACAGAGCATCGCTCTGGGCCAGCTGAATGCTGTGGCTCCAGAAGTAGGCTGAAGCCCCGATGTCTGAGCCGTCCTGCACCAACGCACGTTTCAAACCATTTCCAAAGCTCTGCGTGGCATCGACGTCTCTGAATATTGCTCTCGGTGGTTTGCATGCTGGATGGAGACAGATTGCGATGGTACTTTATGAGATTGTGGCTATACTTACCAGCTGCAGCTTCGCACCCTGGTCAGGAGGTAATATCTATGCCCGCTTTTCCGAAAGCGGTTGTTATTTTTATAGGAGTGGTGTTTTTGCCTTAGACACCTACTCGTGGTAGCCCTGGTTTGAAAAATGCCATGGTAAAATTACCTAGGCAGCACCTTTAGCAAAGGCGTGCGCCTTGCCCACCAAGGGGTGGAAACGCTTCTGGGAATCGTCTCAAATCTGTGTAACCATCAAGCTTTCCTCCATTTTTTTTCAATGTGAACCTATATCTGCTTAAAATTAGTTGAACAATAGAAAGATATTAATGTCAAAATGCATTAGCTTGGGTAACTTGCTTCATCTCTGCTAATTTGTGCCTTAGCTTTCCAGATAATGTTCATAAATTGCTAAAGCAGTATTTTAATATTAACATAAGCTGCAGTCTTTTTGACAACTGTTACAGAATGGGCTGCGTATGGAGCTCTGAAATTGATTTTTTTTTTTTCCCTTGTCTGTCTGAACTGAAAAACTGAAGAAATGTTATATTGGGTTAACTGAAAACAAGACTGAAAATATTTGTTTCAGGTCAAATAAAACATTTCATCTGATATGATATGTTCTTTGTTCAGACTTAAAAAACCTTTTTTAAAGTAAATTAACTTCAGAGATGTCTTGAGGGGAAAAAAAAGTCTAAATGTTTCATGTAGAGGGGAAAATGGCTAAATAAAAGACTTTCATTTTTGACACCCACTCCCCCACTTAGTCCAAAAAATTGAATGGGTTTGGGAGTTCATGCATAGCACCAGTTGACCCACATCTTTATGTTGGAAGTATTATGCTGAAGATGCAGGGGGAAGAGCTAATGAGTCATTTTTCTAATGGGTGTCTTGGTAGGTGAGAGAAGTACTGAAATTATATATTTGAAGGAATAATGGGACCCTAGTTAGATGACTAAATCTTATTCTTAATCATCCTGGGGGCGATGAAGAGGGGAAATTGTGAGTTGGATCATCCTGATGAGATAAGTTGTGGGTGAGGAGTATTTTGCAGCTAGCCTAGAGCTTTGGGGGGGAAGAGGGGGAACCAAAACCAAGCTGACAGTCCCTGCTGCATGCATTACAACATCTAGCTGGGTCATCCCCGGTGTTGAACCGGAGACTCGTGTGGTCTTTTCTCATCAAGAGAGGTCTCCGTGACATGCTGGGCCACCGAATCCGCTCCCTGCTGCTGATCATGTTTCATCATCAGTTCCCTCAAAATGTTATTAAATGCCTCCTAGTCCTAGAGGCACGCTAGCGTTCGGCGTCGCATTTGGCTTCCTGATGAATCCTTACTGGGATATCTGAGACCTCAATGTGATGAGAAACCCCTCAGGCCTGTCATTGCTACTGTAAAGCACTTGAGAAAACCCTCCTGAGATCTACTGCCTGTTGCTGGGGCGTCTTAAAGGTGAAGTGAGCAAAGGCTTGCTAGGAAAATAAGTCAAGTAGGACCTCTGGACTGGTCCAGGTCGTCTTCTGAGCAAGCGATGTTTCTCTGGGCACGTACATTTGGATGCGTCTCTTCCAAGTTTGCGCCTGGGGCGCTGGGAAGGGTGCTATCTGTTTTAGTGGAGTAATTGAGCAATCGCATTGTCCTGGACATAGCAACTAATGATTTTTTCTGTATGATAATGTGTCTTCATTACTCTAGGGAAATCATTTGCTCCTGTGAAGACAGGCCGCTCATTCCTTTCATTGTGTGGGTTAAGGGGGAAGAGACTAATGGCTTAATTAAAAGGTTGGAGAGAAAAATCTGTCTTAACCCTTTTTTTTTATTTAAAGACTACTGCGGGTAGAAAGATTACATATGAAGGCATGCTACAGCCCAGCCTCGTCTAGTGGAGCTATTTGGTACCATTGCTTCAAATGAGGGACACAAATGTCAGGTCTTCAACCCATCACCCATGTCTCCCGTAAGCCATCTGCCCGCTGGAGTAGGCTGGCATAGGCATGCGCTGCGTTTCTTTGTGGAAAATGCTGAGATTTATTCTGTGTGAAAGGGGAACGTTATTTAAATCTGCACATTTTGCAGGATGTGAAAGCAGCTCCACGTAATATACAGCCTTCCTCTCCGCTGGGACCGCTCTATTAACATCTTTCATTTGTGTAGTTGGATGCTTTGCAGTTCCTTTTAGTGGTGATAATCCAGCAAAGACCTCTGTGTTGTTCACACTGCAATATTTATGGAGCCAGCCTTCCTTTTAATTTCCTTGCCGAGTTTGGCCATATGTAGAGATATAATACAAACGGCGGCTTTAGTCACACAATAGTTCAGGCTTTTCCCTTGGTGGGATGTAGGGCTTTTCAGTGACTTATTTGGAGCTGATTTGGTATCCTTTTGGAAAAGGAATAGAAAGGTTTGAGTGTGTCTGTTGACAGCGATTGTGCTCTCCCAGGCTGCCTCCAAAGACAAATAGTGGTGGAAAGCCCTTTATTGGGACCAGGCGAATGACTTTAAGCAGAGTCAACAGGACCAATGGGTCAAGTGCTGGGATTTTTAGGGCGGAGGGGATCTGCTTGTATGTATCCTTCCATCCAGCCCTTTCAACAACAGAGTGTGGGCACAAGGCATGTCTTTGTGAATGAGAAGAGCCGTCCTGCAAGTGAGCAGTGCCTCCTTTACAAGGCAGATTTTTTGGGGTGATGCAGAGGGGAAGGGAGCCCTTCTCAGGCGGCTCGTGCTTATGAGTGTTTCTATGCGGGGACGTGGCTGCCAATAATTTTCTTATACATGAGGGTGGATGGAGCCTATGGCTTGGTTGAGGCAGCTCAGGTCCCACAGAGCTGACCTTATACCTGCTGGATTTCACTTATGTGCCTTCATGACTGCTGCACGTGATGCCTTTCCCTCTGCCTCCCTCTGTGCTGCGTGCTCCCAAACCAGACCGCTTTTTCCTCTGCCAGGGAGGGGAGCAGGAGGGAGCCTGGCAGCAGTGATGGGCACATCCAAGCTGGTGCTCTTGAGGTTGGTACTTTGGCTCATCTAGGTGCTTGGCTTGGCACGGAGGCATCGCAGCGCCCGACACACGTGCATCTCTCTCTGCAGCCCTGATTCCCCAACTTCTTTCTCTTCATTTTGCACAATTAAATATTAAAGCCAGTAAACACTTTAGTTCGTCTGCACAGCGCTGGCTGCCCAATTATCCTCCTGCAGGGCTGTCATATTGTGCCAGTTGCTTCCCTGGGTGCTGGCAGCCTTTAGCCTATACGCCAGTCATCGCTACGAGGAAAACCCCAGCTCTCCAAACCTCTCTTCCCACCTCTGTCTGCAGCTCTTCAGTGCCTTGGGGTTACCTCGGTGTGAGATATCCCAAGGCAGTGTTGGAGTGCCTGGGTCTTTTCCAAGCGCCAGAAAGAGCTGTTTGTTCTTCTGAAGCTGTTTTGCGGGTATTGACAAGGGAATAAAGGGAGAGTTTTGGTGATGGCTTCCTAGAAACCTGTAAACACGGGTCAGACCTGGTGCACTGCAAAGTGCAGAAGCTGTTCTTCGCTCCCCGGAGCTACAGGATGGCAGTTCTGCAGTTTGGTCCCAGCACCTTAGAAATCCTTGCTGCTTCCCTGAAGCAGCGACTGTGGTGGTTGAAGGTGGGATTTTGCTGCTTCCAAAATAGTGGAGTTAAGGCATTGGCTTCTCAACTTTAGAAATGCGGTGTTGAATCTCTCCTCAGCCCCTGTCCCAATACTTGAGGGTGCCCTTCTTCAACCCCTTTCTGTTTTTTTATACAGCCGATGAGATTTTGCTGACAAACGAAGGGAAATCGCTGCAACCATCTCTCCCAGCCTCAGCCGAGCAAAGCTGGTTTGTTGTGGATTTTTCTTTTTGGTCTTGCCTTTCAGGGCCTTGATATTCAGTGGAGCCCATTTCCAAGAGGGATGGGACGGCACAATTTTACTGTGGTTTAAAATGTCTTTTGAAGTGCTTGAACTCCTGCCATCACTGAGTTACACACCTGAATCTGGCCTTGACTGTGCAGGCTGAATTTCTTGCTATGATTTTCAAGGTAGTCTGTATTAGCAGCTTGTCCTCTGCCAGACAGATCAGTGTTAGCAGCTAAGAGGGTTTCTCTTTTCATTCACTCAGTGGTGATGTGCTGCCCCGGACCTTGGCATTTGAGACGGTCAGTGTGAATATCGGCATACCAGCAAGGAGTCCCTGGCTTGCTCTTGGGCTGTGATAATCAGCATATGCCGAGTTTTGCCCCAGAACAAAATTTGGATCAGAATTTTTTTCTGGTCTCCATTAAAACTTATTACCTATTGGGATTGCTATCGACTAGGCTCTCTCGTCAGTCAGTATTTCCTTCCTGGATCAATAAATCTTGGTATTGATTTCAAAATAAGTCGGTATCTTAGAAGTACAGCGATGCTGGCTCCAGCAGGCAGCTCAGGGCTCTGCTGCTGTTTGAGATGCCAATCTCAGCTCCCCGCAGGTTGTATCTGCGGGTTGCCACTTCCACAGTCAGCTGTAGGATTTTGTCTCTGTATCTCAAACCCAACCTCTCCCTCCGGAGCGGAGACTTGGAAATACTTTAGCTGAAGGGAACAGTCCTTTTGCATGGCTGCATTTTGTCATCTCGCAGGTCAAGGACTCCCATTTACCTATAGTGCCTGTCCCCTATGGTGTGATCCCATCTCTGCATGGCACCAGCTTGCAGCGGAGGTGACCCCAGTGGCACAGCGCTGTGGATCTCCCTTGCGTTCGTTGGGATGGGTCCCAACTCTCCTGCCTGTCGGAGGATGCTACCTGCCAGGGTGCAGGCTTTTGGGGGCAAGGAAGGAAAACTGCTCCTTCAATCTTCTGTAAATCTTTCATGGCACGTTACAGCTGTACAAACAGCTTGAATTGACCAGCAGCTCTGGCCGTCCTCGTCCCCTTTGCATGCTTTCCTCCCAAGCACCTTGCTTTCCAGCCCAAGAAAACCTTCTGGAAAGCCAGTTAATAATGCATGAATCTCTCTGGGCTTGATGAACTTGTCCCTGTGGTGGCTTTTGTCCTATATGATGTTTCATAAGGGGCTTTACTATTTTATACCAGCACCAGATCTTCCAGGCTTAGCTGGCTTAGAAGCAGCTGAGGTATCAGGCAGGATCCCTTATGAAATCTGTTGGGAGTAATGAACCACAGATGACTCTGTTTTCTGAATCGATATTGAGCTGCTGTTGCTAGAAAGCTGCCAACCACACAAATGTGAGGTTAGCAATGGAGGAGCGCTTTTACGGGGGAGTCAGGAAAGCTGTTGGTACTATCAAATGTCTGTGCTTTCCACCCAAGAGGCTTCTGTATTTCTGTCTTGGGCGAAGTGTCTGTTCCTGTTTTTCTCCCTTGTTCCTTCCAGATACCGTGAGGCTTAGTGCAGTTTGTGCTTGCAGAGTGCTTCTTGGGTAAAGCATGCTTGAAAAGTGCAAAGTATTTATTATTATTTGCATAGCAGCCCCTGACCTGCTGTGAAGAAGCAGCCCTTCAGCTCTGCTGAGTAAATATACCTTCATTAAAAAAACCTCTGCCTGTACGGCACTGAACCACTCTGTCTCACGTTCGTCTGCTTTTTCATGTGTAAAAGTCTTGGGAGTATTTGACTTTAATGAATTTTGAGCATGCAAAGTGCCTGCTTGGACCAACGCAGTGCAGCATCTTGACCCTGGCAGCGCCGGTGACGGATATGAATAGCATCCAGGTGGACTGCTGAGAAAGGATTTGCTTCAGGAGTACCTCTGTGCCCAGTTTAGAAGTTGCCTCATGGCTGGAAACCTGCAGGCTTCTGTCGAAGCCCAAGGACCAGCTTAGGGTGGCGTGGGGGTGATTTGCAGCTTGGCTTGCTGGAAGGGTGCGTGGGTTGGGGCAGTTGTGGAGCTCCTTGTTGAAAACGCTGCCAGCTCCAGCCCCGCTTCTGGGGCATCACACCCATGCTGAAAAGCCACTTTAGTCCTGCTAGTGCAAAGCTGTTTGGATTGCAAATGGGATGCCAAGGTTTTAGATGCTCTCAGTGGCCCGTAAAATCTTCTTGAGCTTTACATGACGTTAAGGCTTGAAGAGTCACTATTTAAAGCAGTGTTTTCACAAGCGCTTGAGGTTGGCTTAGCGCTGCTCTTGTTTTTGATTTAAGCCTAGTTCAAACAAACTTTGTTAGACACTGAGCACTCTCTGAAAATATTCCTCCCTCCCCCCCCAGAGGAAGGCAGGCAGATAGCTGTATTAGAAGAGGAGCTGGAAAGCTCTGGGTCTTGCTTTATAACACGGCAGGCTAGAGCCATTTTCAGTCCGATTGCTGGAGAAGTGGAGGACAGAAAGCATTGGCCATGATCCTTCAGCTTCCTGGCCTTGGCAGATAGAGTAAATCAGACGCTAGGCGATACTGGGTGTTAAAGGGAGGGGTTATTTCTGCTTTATATCTCATTGATCAGCGTACAGGTTCAAGTGGGAAGTTGCTTTATCTTCAGCATCTTGCTCAAAAAAAGTTGCACAGCTCAACAGATTTCCTTGATAAATTCCTGGGGCATACTCTCATCCTTCCCTCTTGTCATCTGACAAATGAGGGTTTTGTCTGGCATTCCTTATTGACTTTTAATGTAGCTGTGTCGCAGAGAACGAGGAACCCAGGCAGCAGGAGCATCTTGCTTGTAACTTTGGGGTCTTGTTTTTAATTTAGGAACTGGAGTGCTTTCTTATGGTTCTTGATAGTGCTGGCTTCATTTGAGGTTTTATTGCAAATTAAAAGCTCAATTTGCAAAAGATTCCCACTTGTTTTCCTCACCGGTCAACTCTTGGTGCCTACTGTCGCACTTCTGGGCCCTAACCAGTACGCCTGCACCCGTTTACCTTTGCTTCCCTCTATTCAAGTGTTTTAGAAATGGGAAAGCCAGATCGGGACCACGTGGACCGTGTTCATAGCTGTTGTGGATGGAGAGTCTCGCGAAGCTTCCCAAAACCCCAAGAATGTGCCAGGGATAGAGAATAAACAACAGATGCTGCGGTGTCACCGAAAAAAGCTGAAAAAGCATAATCCACCCATGGATGCAAGATGCATCCCATCTGCATTTTGCTTCCCGTGCAGCCTGTTGGTCAGCAGTAGTGATGAGGGCTGTGCAGCTACACGTGCAAGTTCTCGGTACTTCTACCCAAAACGGGATGCCATGAAGGATTTGTGCTTCTGCTGGCTTGCTCCTTAATCTGCCAAAGATGGGATTTGCCGAAACGCTTAAGAGCTGAAGTTCAGCTGGCTTGCAATAGGATTAGAGCTCCTAAAGAGGCAAGGATTTTAAAAAGCTGGTGTTGGTATCACCTCTGTCTTGGAGCAGGCAGTCTGGGTGTCTGTTGGAGTAGTTTGGATGTAGGTCCGTTTTCTTTTTGTTTTCCCTTTTGGTGTCCTAGTGTCTTTCATACTGAACCACCTTTAAGGCAAGATCCCTTCATTTGTTCATGGGGAGCATGGCAGTTGTCATCCTAGCATCCCGCCACATCTCTCACCAGTTTATGATGGGTGGAGAAGAATTAAAACCCAGGAGGATTATAAGCAGGCAAAATGCAATTACTTAGGAAGAAATCCGCTAGGATTCTGCTGAATACCATGTCTTAAAGGGACTTTTGGGGCTGTTTAGCTGTCTGGAAGCTTTGGGATCTGCTAAGACTGTGCTTTGAGAAAAGTAGTCTTAAGTCTGCAGGAGAAGCTTGCTGGGTTGGAGGTGATGTTGGGAGCGTTCTTCACTTGGGCGTGAAGTTCAGACCCTGAAATCTGGGGCAACACATTGCTGTGATGCAACCTTTGGTGGCTTTGTACACCAGGGGAATGCTGTTGAGCAAACACATGAGTGTGTAGCCTGCCTGGCTCTCGCCTCTGCCTGGGGGTTTGACCCACTGGAGAATTGCATGCTGATTTGTAACTTCCAGAGTCAGGAAAAGATGGGCTGTGCCTTTTCCTTCCAGAGCAGGATCAGTTCCTCCTGTTAGAGGAACCCTCAAAAGATGCAGTTTCCTCTGAGCAAACAACTCGCTGCTGTGGGAGAGGTGAAAGAAGAACTGAATGGTGTGGTGGACCAACTTTCTCCAAGAGCATCCTGTTCAGATGCCTCTTTCACCATCTGCTCTTCTTCCAGGACCTTCCCTAGCACTTTGCCCGGTTGCTAACCGTATTGCTTTTGCGTCTTCCTCCTGTTTGAGCGATGCTCCCTCCCCCAAGTCCCAACACCATATGTCATTAAAATGCTTAGACATGTGGAAAAGGCCTTGACAGAGATTGAAGGAGACAAGGGAGACGCGGACAAGCGGAGACTTTGTCAGATGGAATGATTCTGACATTAGCGACGCTAACCCGAAGAGAAAGATATAGCTATAGGAGGGGGATGAACGGGTCGAGGGACGTGAATTGACAGAGGCATGGAGACGGGCATCGTGGGTGAGGGAGACTGAGAGAGGCGGAGGGAGAAGCGGAGCAATTTCCAGTAGCAAATGAAGTGAAAAGCAGTGGTGGGGATGGAGGGCCCGAGTGTTGTCTCAGTTCCACAGTGCAGGGCAGTCTGTGGCCCTGCCTTGCCTTAAGTTTGGGAATGTTTTTAGGTCTGAGACGAGCAGAGCAGGATTATTTGTTTTTCCTCCTCCCTTTGGCATGCCAGGAGGTTGTTGAGACTTTCCTGCCTGAACTGTCCTGCAACCATGTGAGTAAAGCCGTTGGGTAGCTCCAGCCTCCAACCATAGCAGGTGAAGGTGGAAAAATAACCGTGGGAGCATCTTGAGGATGGAGAAAGCTTTTTGCCTTCCTTCTCCCTTGGGTGAGTCTGTCACCTGCTGCTGTTTGCCCACTGCAGTGGCAGGGTACTGGATTCCCTCTGCTATCTGCTCTTTGCATAGACCCTCCTTAAAAAGCCCAGACAGCGCTGTTTCACTGGGTGTTTTTGTGCTTTGAAGGCATTTTTTTGCCTGCAGAGAACACCTCTGAATTGCTTTGTGATCCTGTAAAGAAAACAAATGAAACCAAGCCTACCCTGCTCCCATTGGTAGGGGGAATTCAAGCATCCACGTAGGTGGCAAGCGTAGATGTATGGCCCCACGCGTTTGATGTTCAGGGTAGGACGCTGGTGGGGAAAACCCAGGGAAGAATTCCTTGTGTCATTAATGCAAATATGCCTATGGTTCAGAAAAATGAAACAAATGAAACACTTGGACCCGGGAGGGGAGGAAAAAAAAAAGCAATTCCCAAACTATGTGCAACCTGCAACAAAAACACAGCTTCTGTTGTTTAAACAGACTTGGCTAGAAAGCGCCAGGAGGAATACCATCTGCGGTGTGGAGGGGAACAAAGGATCTGACTCCAGGTAATATAAGTCATTAGTGAGCCAGGGAAGGCAACTGTGTCGTAGGGGATGCTCCTGCATATCCCTTGTCCCCATGCTGCGTGCTTGGGAGAGGCTGCTTTTATTTATTTATGAAGAGCTGGAGGCCAGGAGTCCCCAACCAGCAAGGATTTGCCCCAGCTGCGGCTCCAGTGCCCTTTGTGGAAGGACTGGGAGGCTGCTCCCCATGGCCATCACTGGAAAACTTTCTTTTAAAGTTACCTACTTGGAGAATGCTATCATGTCCTCTCAGGTGGCTGAATTACAGAGGATGGGGCGTTTCCACTGGTTCCCAAATGGCCTAGCAGTCTCCTGCCCTTATTTTCATGAGTTTTTCCCACATTCCTTGAGGGATGTGGTGATCCACTGTTAAATGTAAGGACAGATATTTGCTTCTGGGCAGGTGATGCTTTTCTAGAGGCTGGGCAAAGACTGCTTATAGGGTTTTCTCTGGTACCTGGACACGATTAACTTTGGTTTACCAGAACTTTATAGTGTCTCCCTAATTTCTGGTCTGGTGGCTGAGGTTTTTGGGGTGTATTTCTCCTCCTCCTCGTCTTTCAGCACGGTGGTATTTCCTTAGATGAGTCACTCCGCAGACAGCCTGTTATTTTTTCTGCAAGTAGCCTACATAGAACAAACTTTGTACTCTTAAGTACGAAGGGAAGCGTTCTTAGGGGAGACGAGCTCAATTTGTTTAACACTGTAATTCACTGTTAGAAATCTCTCTTTTGTCACAGACAGAGTCACTGGATGCGTCAGCCTTTGATCTCAGCGGCTGATCTTCTGTGTGTAAGAAATTTCAGTAACGCTTTAAATTATGTGTCTAAGATACCCATTACCACCATGTTGCGCTTAGATTTAGGAAGACTGTCGAGTAGTAGATAAATACTAGATGAGGTGCTTTTTAAAATAGTTTGTTTTATTATAGCAGTATTTTTCTCCGCGAGATGCTCTTAGGAACTCGGAAACTGCATTTCCTCTCCTGCCATTTTAAAAAATGCTCCACAAGCATGAGTTTATGGTAGTCTGCCTAATTTGATAGATGTTGATAAATGGCATGTCTTATAACTAGTGGCTTTGGGGCTAAGTATGCTTTGTGGTTGGATTCGGGTTTGCTTCTTGCTCCGCAATTAATTCCTGAGGTGACCTTGAGCATATTGCTTCATATCTGGCTCATTTTACTGTATTATCTAGAAATGAAGTCCCTCCATTTAGAGAGGGGAGTCTAAATGAAATCTCTGTTGGCAGCCGGGAGATCACCTGGTTGTGTGCAATGGGTTGCAAAACAGGGTTGCATTTCACCCTCTGGTAACGCGTTGCGGTCTGTTGTGTTACATTGGAGTTAAATCTAGCCTTTTGCACTCATCTGTCAGGCTCCTGCGCTAAGGAGATTCACCTTGTTGCTTTTACACAGCTTCAGGTCCCTGTGCTTCACTTAACAGGATTGTCTGTCCGGGAGACAGCTTGGGGAAAATTTAAAGATGTGCTTTCTGCGTTCTTGCTGTTGCCTACCTAGGAAAATCTACGGGAGAAAATCTCACAGGGTACAGCAGGGAGTGCTTGGGAAATGCATACCGAGACTTTTAAATCTCCTGTAGAAGCGTCCACCCGAGTGCCAACCGCGTTTTAAAATGAAGCTTTAGACTTGAGAGGCTTGAACTCCTCTTCTGTGTATGCATAAGCTGGAGAAGAGGTGGACCACCAAGATAATGAAGGAATACAGCTGTTGAGGCATTAAACGAGTGCCCCCGGGGCTGGGAGAGGCCAGTTTGGCAAGGCTCAGGGCTCGTTGGGGACTTGCTTTGGACTGGCTGGCAAGTCCCCTCTCCCCGGTGCCCCAGACCTAGAGCTGTTGGGTCTGGTTCCTGCCGATGACTTGAGATGGCAAGCGGCAGCAGGCAACGCCGCGAGGACGCTGCTGCTCTTCTGCAGCTGCATCTCCAGCCATCCCACCCCTCTGTGCGTGGTGGTTGAACCCATTTCATAAACCACAGCAGCAGAGGGACTGGTCTCCACTCCACGACAAATCTGATGGCGTGACAAGAGAAAGCCAACGTTTTTCCAGGGCTAACAGCCTGTAGCTGTTGCTAATAGCATAATTTCCAAGCTGGTGTGTTCTTTTGAAGTCCTGTGAATGGGATAGGAAGGGTCTAATTTGGAGCTTTTAGCTACTTGACCTCCTGCTTTTATTTTAAACAGGCTGTGCTTGTGTTTTTTTTAGTGGCCAACTACAAGGGAGAGCGTTAGAAGGCGGCACGCCGGAGCGTGTGCCTGCACCACTGCTATCTCACAAATGGGTTTATAGTCACAGCGATGCTGCTTGCTCTTGTTTAACAGGTGACTAAGTCATCTCTGAATATATTGACTTCGGTACAATGAAGTAAATTTATAAAAAGGTGGGTGGTTTTGTTAAATATGAACTTGTGCTCTGAGCATATTGTATTTTTTTTTGATCAGAGGAAGGTTGTATGCTTCTGTAGGCAGAGAGACATATGTAGAAGGGAAAAGATTTTCCTCAGGTGGGTGTTAAGAGCAAAGACGCATTGATTGCTGGAAGCAGCAAGGTCTGCTTGGCCACCTACCTGCCTGGGGCCTGTGGTTTTCCACCAGTCTTTGCCTTCTGCATCGAGCTTTCCCCTTTTGCAGCACGGGCATAGCAAAGCTTGCTTCCCTTTGAAGTGCTCAGAGAGCTTCAGGAGGAAAAAATAATGAAGTAGATGCAAGAATCTCTTCCCATGGATCGTTATTTGGTGCGTCTGGAAATGCATCAAGGGGGGATGCAAACCAGACCTTAAGGCCTGGGAGCTGGTTAGGGGGTGTGATGAGCATACCTGTGGCCAGAATACCTGTAAGCATGGTTGCTCTTTAAAGTTCGTGATGGGCTTATTGCTATTCCTTGCAGCTAACGGAGGGGAATAGCTGCTGGAGGTAGTAATGTGCCTGAGATAGTGAACTTTTATTTTTTTAAAAAAAAAAAAAGCCGCTGTACTGTGTCGAGACAGTGCTGCACAGCGCAGGTTAGCAGAGGTCCCTGTGAGGCATCGTAATGAAACACAGCACCTTTCACCCTTAGCCAAAGCTGCTGTAAATTGCAAACGGGGATTAAAACGGTAGCAAGAGCCCAGGGCCCTGGTCCTCATGGTGCAAGACACACGGTGAATTTTGCTCAAGCCAAATTGGGAAAAAAAAAAAAGGCTAAGAAAATAAGTGTTATGGGGCAAAGGGGCAAGTCTAATGAAACTAACTGTGACCGCATTCCCCAAATTAAATCCAGCACAGTTGGTTTGCGGAGAACTCCCTGGCCCTGGTTACTTTTTAATTCTTATTTAATAAAGCAGTCATGCAGTATCTGAAAGAATTGCAGAGATGGAGAATCGTTGGGAGGGGGAGAACGCAGGAGGAGGAGGTCAAAATGGGTTTGTCAGTGCAAAAATCGCATAGTGCACGACAGAGACAGGGAGAAGCAGCTCGCACGGGGGAAAATGAGACTGAGAAACAGCGAAGGTGTCAAAGCAGGTTTGTCGCTGACGGAGCCAACTGGAAGTGAAAGCGTCACGGAGAACTAGAGGCAGATCGAGACTGTCAGGGAGATTTAATTTGAGGACTGAAAACACTCACAGCCCCGGTGTGATTGGAGTGGACAGCGGGGAGAGGCGGGTGCCTGTGGATGCTGGAGATGATGGTGGAGGTACCCGATGAAGCGCCCGGTTTGGGAAGCTCTTGTGCAGCACCACCGTTGTGTTGCCAGTCGTGATGGCCAAGGGGAGCGTGACCGGTTGTGCCTTCTGGAGAGCTTGAGGGTCTTTTGATGTACTTCCCAATGAACACTCGATTGAAGTCTCAAAAAATAATCTGAACTGACTAGGCGTTGGGGGAAGATTGGTGGTATGCAAGGGACTGGCGGCCAACTCCATCTGGAGTTTGGGTGGTGGAAGGGGAGCGGTGTGCCCCATCACGGGGTTGCCCTCCTCCCTGCCTCCACTTGCCAACAAATTCCCTTCTAATATTCCTCCCAGATCCTTTTAATATGACAGGCAGGGGATGCTGCTGTGCTTTATTGCCACCACGTTAATGAAAAGGCCATTGTAACCGAGCTTCTTTTTGTGACTTGAAGATGGATTTCCTCTTAAGGCGAGTAAAACGAGCTATCCTCGTCCCGCGCGTAGATAAGAAATGGTGAAAGATGGCTGGGGCTGGAGCATATTTTGCTGAGCGGCTGCCATTCTTCTGCCTGACGACTTGTTTAAAATCCCAAAGACAGCCCCTTCTTGTCAAGCGGTGGTATGGATGGCGCAGGTAGGGCTTTTTGAGAGTCCAGGGCACCGAGGACCTCATTAAAGACGGGGAGGAAGAAACCCTCTCTGCTGTTGGGATCCAGAAGAAGGTCTCTTTCGGATGCCACGGATGCTGAAACCTGTGCCCGTGATTGCATCGTCTCCCCTGGTCCTCACGCGGGCAGGGTGGCTAAACCCGCTCCCAGTGGGCACTGGATGAGGTGGTGAAGCCTTGGGAGCTGGGGAGAGCCGCAAGCAGCGGGAAGGCAGACTTCTGCTTCCCTTCCCAACGCATTGCCAGGGATGTAAATATTGCAGAGGAGATGGTGATGCCAGAGTGTGTCTCGGCATGGTGCTGGGGAGCACTGGGTTGCTGCCATCCACGTCTGCTACAAAGCCACAGCTGTGATTGCACATGCTAATTAAAGCTCTCATGCCTCCTTCCACCTGCATCTCGGTGCTGGGGCAGCTCTCTGACCAGATTTTATGGCTGTTTTTCCTCTCCGGCTTTTCCAATATGTTTTTTTGTCTTCTGGCTCTTCCAACCTGTGCCTGAAGTGTCCCAGACCGCTGGGCACATAATACTCAGATGGGGATCTTTAGGTGATATTTTGCAACGGAAGCAAAAAAGAAACAGCTCGTCGCTGTGCGCACCAGCGCGCTCCTTCCCTTTTAATACCGTGGAGAGGAGCTTCAAAAAGCTGCAGGGCAATGATGCTGAGGCAGCGTTTAAGCAAATGAAGGGTCAGTCGAGGAAGGCTCTGAATGTTACGCGTTTCCCAGGTTTCGGTATAAGGTGGCAAGGTTGGGGTCACGGTGCAATCGAATACAGGGCAGAGATGCTGGCAGTACTTGAAGCGGCGTTGAGGCCGACAGAGCTGTTGTCTGCCAAGAGTGTGGCCCCTTCCTCCTGAATTTGATGCATCTTTTTCATTTTTGCACGTTGCCGCTGCAGGAAAGCTGGGTTTAAAAAATAGGGAGGGGAAAAGTTTCTTATCTGCTTTAAATTAAAATAAATCCAGAGCAGAGAAGGCCTTTTGTAAGGTCTGCTGAGTTAATGGATTCATAATGACTTTTAAAGCTTCACTTGGGTAAGAAATACTGTTCATTTCATAATTGCATATAAATATACTTTCTCATAATCCAGGACAGCATAGCAAAAGGAAATCTACTGGCTTAATTATAAATCTTTTTATTAGCTGGAACCCCGCTGGAATAAAAAAAAGCCACATATTGTTTTTATCTAAGAGGAAAAGCATGGGGAAAGGAGGGGGGGGGATGTCTTGGAAATGAGTTATGAGGAATTAAACAGGAAAGAAAACAATTCTGAGTGCTGAGGACTGTAGGGTAGCAGTGCAGCTACCGAGGGCTTATGTGAGCACTTTTCTCTGTATCGATTTGTGGACATATTCAGCATGCCTGCCCTGGGTTTCCCGGGTGTTTGGAGCTAGCACAGAAGATCAGTTCAATATCCAGTCGGTGGCTTCTCAAACATGGACTTTTATATCACTTTGACCTACCATGACCCGAGCTGAAGCAGATTTGTCTCCTTAGCTCCCATCCACCTTGCTGGCACAGGCAGATTTCTCTCTTAAAGCTGGGTCCTGAGGGCTGGAGCAGAAGGCTTAGGTGGAGGAGCATCCGGGACCCCGTGCGGCGTTTTGGGTAGCTGGGGGAGAAAGATGCCTCCAGCGATGCGCTTTGCTTTGGAAGCGAGGTGCCACGTGTGCGCTGTGTACGGGACTGCCCGCGAGCAGAGGGATGCTGGGGATGGCTGGGACCCGTTGCTTGCCCTGGAGGGTGGTGGAGCTGAAGTCCAGTCACCCCAGCAGTTGCCACCGGTGCAGAGCTCTGGCATCAGACGCCGTCTCCGCACGCCTGCGGTTCCTGCGTGCTGGCTCTCCGAGGCTGAAGGATTGGGCTGCTGCACCCATGCAAACAGCCCATCCATCATGCCCCGTTCCAGGGGAGCGCAGCACCCAAATGTTGCTTTTTAAACCCAAAAAGGAAACTAATTAAGCACTTAAAGGTTGAGCAGCCCGTTTGCACCTGATGGAGACAAACAAGGAAACCTGGCGCTCGGTGCCTGCTCCCCGGCGGCTGCTTGCAATTACAGGCTGGCTGCAAATCCCCGGCCGTGCCAGGCACCTGCCTGCAGCTTTCCCTGGTTGCAGAGCCAGCGTAGCCGTGCCTGGCATCCACCTGCATGACAAATGTGGTGGGAGCAGTCCCTGGGTATCTCTCTAAATCCTCCTCGCCGTGCTCGTGCGGCCCTGGCATCCCGCTGCTCTCCTCCAAAGATGCGGGCTCCAACCCAGGGGACTTGCGGCGATGATGGTGTTTCAGGCAGCCTTTTTGTAGACTGAGCAGGCAGCTCTTTACTGCCTGCTCGTGGGCTGGTAAGCGTTGGGTTTTTCTCATGCACCTCTAGACAGGCATTTCTCTGGTTTAAAAGACCACGAGCAAATCCCACCAAGTCCTTTTTGTGGCTGTAGGAAGGCTTGGAGCAGCATGGCTGTATAAAAATCCACCCAGGCACCTTCAGCTTGGTGGCTGGCTGTATTTCCCTAATAGCCCTAAGGTTTTTTTTAAATCCCAGGCCTGTCCAATCCTTCCTTGACCCTGCACAACCTTTGCAGCCAGTGTCCCATAACTTTCTGAGCTCAGTCATGCCTTGGTACGTGTTTCCTCTTGTATCGGCTCTATAAGGCTTGGTTTTCTCCTCGCAAAATATGCAATTCCCATCTAGACTGGCCAGCTTGTGACTCCTGACTCTTCTTTCCCCCCTCTGCCTGCATTTGGGGAGAACGTGTTTATAACAACTTTAATCTGCGTAACCAAAGGGAAGCACAAGAGCCTCTTGCTGGGCTTCCTCATCTTGCTCCTCGCCTGAATTTGGGTGCTGGCATCCTCTGAGTCGTGTCGAAGGTGAAATACAGCTTGAAAGTGTGAAATCTGAGGGGCAACAAGGAATTTCAGCTGGAAGAATATGTGAAACTTTCCCTTCGTCTGGATATAACCCAGTTCTTTGGGAGGATTTCAAATACCAGGATGGATGGGCAAATAATTTCCCTGTTTATTTTGCCTTGTATGTTGAGAGATCTGATGTTAATTTGTTCCTTCTTAGGGGAACCCAGGAATGTCTTATCCAAGCTAAATCGTCGACAGTTTTGGCTGGATCTTCCCTGGGTCCTGTATGTATTGATGGAGGTGGGAGGGAAAGAGAAAGCTACAGCGAAACCAGAGAATTAAGGAAAAGCAAAGGAGACCAGGAGAGTAATTTGCTTTTGGTGGGTTTTCTTCATGTTTTGAAAAGGAAATGGGGAGAAAAAAAATAATCTCTTCTCCCATCCTTCTTTCTAGACCATGGAATTAAATCTATAACTATTAGAGAAACATTTCAACCCAGACATCTTTTTTTGTCTCCGCTCTTTCTCTGTATTCAAAAGCCTCCAAAGTGTCAGCATGTTTCCATGCAGGCGAGATGTGCATAGCATCTAAACAACATAATGTCAGTGTGGTAGAGAAAATTCCCACTGAGGGCCCTGCAGGTCAAAGCAAGCTAATGTACGATGCCCTGCCTTGCACTATTGAGCGTGAGTTGTGCTGATAAGACTCCGTACGCTCTGTCTATTAAATCTTGTCTCCTGTATAAGCAACGCAGGCGCGGAGTTATTTATTTTTCCTGCCTTCCCCCCCCCTTAAATTGTCATCCTCAAGTGGGGAGGGGACCTGCTCGGCCATAAGAACTGGTGGTAGCCATCCTATTTGTTTTCATTTTATTTTTATTCTATTTTTTCCGCTCGGTGTGACACTGGTAACTTGTGTCTGCTTGCTTTACGTGCCGCTGTGACTTAGCTCTAGGGCCTGTCCTCATGTAGCGCCGAGCGGTTCCTCTCTTCCCTGCTGTCAAGGGTGCGAGGTGAGCGCTGGATCCCCTTCGGCTCCTTTGGAAAGTGGCCACGGTAAGCGGCTGATATTTCACCGCTGTCTGAAGCTTTTGACGTGGAAGGTTTTTCAGGAGAGGTCTGCTTGATTGTAGAGCTGCTGCCCCTTACCCCTGCCTTTCCCCATTTTGCAAGTGCCAAGAGGGTACCCAGTCGCTGTTTTTCACGTTGCTGCTGCATTTTGGTGCTGTTTCCCCACCTCCTGAGTCTTTTCTTATCCCAGCCTTGGGGCTACCTGGTCTAGTGATGAATGCATCCTCTCCTTTGGATTGCAACAGAAATTATTTCAGCTCTAGTCCGAGCCCCGTTGCAAAAGGCTGGCTCATTAACCACGTCTGCACCAGCTTGCTCAGCAAGGAGGGAGAGAGGTCAAACTGTGAGAGCTGCTAACGTGGGGCTTTTGTAGGAAACTGTTGGAGCCTCTTAGAAAAGAGGCCTTGGGGACTCATTATCTGCTGGCGATGTTGCAGGGAGCGAATTGGCTGTGGATTTGCTTTGAAATGTAAACGGGTGCACGAGTCCGGTGTTACGGGTCTCGGCGTGCCTGCTGCAGCTCACTGCGACCATCGGGTGCTCTGGGAGCAGAAGGGTGGGTGGCCACAGGGAACCTGGAGTATTTTGGGTGGGAAAGGTTAAGAGCAGGAGAAGGACCTCTTTTCCATATTTCCATATTAAGGACCTGCTGTTCCCTGGGCAAAGAGGAGGATGACTCTGCAGGTGAGAGATTTCCACTGCGAGGATAAGGACGTGTCTTAGTGGAGTGATGGAGGGAGCTTGTGTCGTGCAGAAAGAGCAAAAGAAACAGGGGAAGGCAGCCAGATAGACACCTTTAATCTTTCACATTAACGGAGTCTTTTTGCCTGTGGATTTGGGGAAAGCAGCTGGCTCCTGTAGAGCCGGGCTGGCGAATGAAAAAAGGGATGACGGGAGCTCTCTGATGCCGAGAGTGGATAATGCTTGTAGGGGAGAGCGGTGGGGTGGGGATGAGCAGTGTGGGGGAAATCGCCGACATCTGCTCTCACGCTCGGCCTTCGCGCTGATCCCTCCTCGAATCTGACAATCTGCTCCCCCTAATCCGTAAATCCCACCGATCTGCTGCTGCCGCCCGCCCTAACGCCGCATCCCTGTGCAATCTGCCTGCCCGAGCTCCGCCGGCTAGCGCGTTGTCTCTCTGCAGTAGGGCGAGCGAGGCGGCTGCTTTGCATGATACAGCCCGAAGGAGATGCTGGCCTTGTTGTCAAACGCCGATGGCTTTCCCCACCTGGCTGATAGAGGCATAGACATGAATTAATCAAACAAGCGTCGGATGCTGCGAGGAGTAACTCCCAATGGCTGCCTGCAAGGTGGTGGGGTTCAGCTGGTTTTAGGGTAGTGAGTAGGCAGCCTGCAAATCCAGCCATCTGACTGTGCTTCTGTGGTCTCCCTCTGGTAACCACAAAATGTATTAATCAAAATACGGGGAAGCCTTTTTCCCTGTGGGGCTGGCGGTCCAAACACTGTGCCCGGGCTTGACCCGTGCTCTTCTGCAGGTCTTGACCCAGGTTTATGTTGCTTCATCGTTGCCTTCTCAATTATGAAATGGTTATTGCTGACGTGCTTTTTTTTTTTAGTGGGCAACGCTGCTTTCTCCTTTGGGAAATGTCAGTCTCAAAATCCAAACTTTGCATGGAGACAAAGAGTTTGCAGGTGGCTTTTGTGCTTCTGCAGAGGAGCATGCTGTGGGGATGCTGGAGGTTTGTCTTCGTGTCCTGAGCGGGAGAATAACGCAGGTTTCTTGGTAGAAGAGTACCGTTACCTGGAAGAAAGAGGCATATCTGTGGTTGCTGCAAGGTTGGTCCTATCCCAAGGGACACACGCGTATAATTTCTTGTAAGGTTATAAGCATTTCCATTTTTCAGATGCACGTGTGCCAGTCTTTGGGGCTTGCTTAGGTTCCTCGAGATGGTACTTGGAAGCCACCAAGCAAATCATAGGCTGATGCAGCATTGCTCAGTAATGGGCCGATTATATATATATATTTTTTTTTCCCCCACTCCCTCCTCTTAAAGAAATTAGAGGTCTTTTGGGAGGAGGAGAAGCTCAACTGTCTTTCCATTGAAACCTGTTGGCATGAGAAATGTGCTGAGATGCCACCCATCAACTCTTTAGCACCTTGTCAGTGATTGAGACCGCATAGCCAACTGAACTGCCTATTACAAAATATCTTATCAGCTATTTTTTGCATTATATCCAGGTTTCTTGGGTGTGATTTCCCCCCTCCCCTAAGATTTTTCTCCCCCTCTGTCCTCCCAAAATTAGCTGACTTTGCAGTGCTTGACACAAAAAAAGTGATTGGAAAAATACTGCGCAGAGAGGCCTCTTTGGAAACGTCCCTGTGCCAAAGAAAGATGGCTGCGCTGTCTCTGGGAGGGAAACTAATGTTCGTTCCCATTGCTTGTGGACATGTTTATGGCGTCTTAGGCTGGCGGCAATTCTGCTGTTGGGGAAGCACGTAGATGTAGCCTGCCTTGTCCCCTATAAAGGTGCGATCTGGTACCAGTGGAAACCTTTGTGTGCTCGGGGAGTTATATTGATCCTATCAAGTTCAACAAGCAAAGTGCTCCTGAGTTGCGTTGGCTTGCCAGATGGAGCAGAGCAGGGTTTGCTTTTCTTGGGGCCACGTCCTAGCCGTTCGCTGGCATTCTCTTGCATGTGCTGTATGATTTATTGCTGTGGCAAGAGCTGGGAAAAACATGCCCCAGAGCTGCTGGTCATTAACTCAGGACATCCTGCACCACAGGTGTCCCGTAGATCCTTGGCTAGCAGGCTGACATCTAGGGATGTGTCACTAATTACTCTAATTACTGTTGCCCAGGACTGCCAAGGTCATCTCTCAGTTGTAGTTCCAGGCTTTGCTGTTCAGGCACAGCCCTGCCAGTTTAGTAGGAATGATTTAAATGACACTCAAAGACTGCAGGCAGTCGGATGGGATGGGGAGGGAGAAAAAAGCATATAGTCCGTGTGTCGCAGAGCTGTGCTACCGCGATATCAAAATTTGGCACTTGCATAATGATGCTCCTTTGGTCTCCAACAGCTTTCTTGGGAAGGAATAGAGGAACTAAAGAGCCTTCAGAGCCGAGACCGACCATGCTCATGCTTGCTGTTTGGGTGGCTGTGCCATGCCTCCTATCCCATGGACAGCCAGGCAGTCGGAGCCAGAAATAACTCAGAAATAACAAAAACCCTGGCTGGCTTCCCAGCCTTGGAGCCAAAGCAAAGATGTCCCCGAGGTGGGTGGCAGGAGCTCAGCAACAAAGATGGCAATAAGTGCCGAAGATGGATGCTTATCTCTGTAACCTTGTACTTCGCCCGCTCAAAGCATTGGTCGGGATGGAGATGGCACTGTCGGAGCCTGGGTTGCGGGGTTCAGCTTGCAGACGGGAACGCGGCGAGCGCCCGGCTCTGCCCAGCGTGGGCTTGCTGGCTGGGAGCGCTTGCTGCCTCGTGCCCGCTGCTCGGAGGTGGCTGAGGAATAGATGACTCTTGCAGTTTTTGAGGGCGGGGGAAAGAAATATCATTGACGGGAGAATCTTTCTTGAATTTGGCTGTCTGGTTTAAATAAATCATATTTACAGACTTTACCTCGTCTGTACTTCTCCGCTCTGCTTTGGCTGTGTAGCAGCGAGGCCGTAGGTTCTTGCCAAGTCTGGGGAAATCTGAGTCAGTCTTGGTTGCGAGGAGTTTTGTGGAGTTGGGATTATCTCATCCCCACCAGTATTTCTCATACAGTTGAAAAGGGAAAAGACGAGAGGTATCTTTTCCTCTCCTTGCCAGCAAAAATTGAGGCTCCTTCTCGCTCTGTTGTAGCTAAATTAGCTTAAGCCTTTCTTTTTGTTTAGGTAACCTTCTCTTATTTTAAATGTACACCCAGCAAGCTGGATTCATTACTTATTAATTTACAAAGTGGTAAATTTCAAAGCTGTCATAATGCTGAAGTCATGTTCACTTTAGTTATTCTGCATAATTAATTACAAAGTAATAATTTGTACATCATGATATTTTCATTCCAACATGAAAGCGAAAGACTCGGGGCCGTAACAGCCTGGGGCACAGAAGAGAGAAGGAGGAGGTTTACAGATGTGCTTGCATTGAGGGGAATCTCAATTCAGCCTCGCTGGCCACAGCGGTTTGGGGGAGGCTCTCCTTGCTTCTCCTTGGAGCGATCTCCTCCTCCGGTCTCTCTTCTGTGCCTGGAGGTAGCTCTCCGAGAAGGTCAGCATCGCCATGGGCAGGAGGAGTGAAGTTCATGTTGCCCAAACCTTCTCTTGCACCTTGCTGGCACAGCTGGTTTGCACAACCTTGCTGTTTAACCTGGTGCTGCTAACGACTTGCTGTGTGTCGTGGAGAGCTTTTTGGTCCTTTCTTTGGGCTGAACCTGCTCAGGTGATGTCCCAGCACCTGCAGAAATGCTGCTGTGATGGGAGCCTCTGGGAGCCTCTAGAGACAGTGCTACGTGCTGGCAAAGGAGAGCGATGGAGGGGGGGTGAGCATATTGCAGAGCGCTGTCATTTTATCAAGGATGCTGAAAAATAAATGTTGATTTGGGTGGGAAGAAATGCCAGTGTCGGATGAGCTCCGCAGGGAACAAAACCCATGATTTTATTGATTTGTTCTTTTGATGCTCTTTTTGTTTATAAACAAAAGGAGAAATGGTTTGTGTCTGAAACTGCTGAAGACCTGAGCCCTGAGACGCTGCATGCGTGTGTATAAACACGTCTCCGGGGACTGAGCAAAAGCTATTTCCCCTTGGTACAAAACCACGCTGAAGCTAAGGTTTACGTGCAATACGAGGGTGCTCTTAGCCTTCCTTTCTCCCACTGTTGCTTTGGAAGGGGGTTGATCGCACATCCAAACTTTTCAGCCGTGAGAATTCCAAACTTTTAAATGACAGCTGAGAGGACTGGACTCGCCTGACCTACGGAGCTTGGGCTTTGGGTAAAACTTCAAGAGATCCTAGCAAAACTCCCAGTAAGCTCAGTGGCATTGATTTCACTCCAGATGTAATGAGCCTTAGCAGCTCTGTCAGTTGTGCATCTTTGATCTCCATTTTACTCCTGGTTTCCTTATCTCTCCAAAAAGCTCTGACTTTTGCTTCCCTGTCAGTTGATTCCTCTGATTTTTAGGTATTCCTGAGACAAGCACGCTCGTTTCTGAATTGTGCCTTTGTATCTCTCCCGCCCCTTGAGGAGATTTCTGTTGCGAGTCCCCGATCCAGTTCCCCCTTTGCAGGCCTGGATGTCTTCACACCTCTCCGTGTTGATGCTGTTGAGTGATGAGGTCCCAGAGATGAAGTCGCCCCAACAGCTTGGCCACACGAAGCTGCTTCGGGCAACGTTGAAAGGAGAACGTGCAAAGGAGGGATTTGTACAACGTGTGTAATGAAAATCCCTGAACCCTGGGTGGCAAAACTTGAGCGTGCAACTACAGCAAACACCATGCGCGCTCAAGGGCAGGCTGTGCTTGCGTTTCATTGCCTGGCAAGCAGTGATGAATGGATCGCTTTGGACTTGAACTTTCATGTGGGAATGTCCAGTGTCACTGTCCCACCGGCCAGACCTTTGGTGGACGTTGGGTCGCTCATGTTTTATTGCAAGGGTCTGCTGTGCGCCTGGTGGAAGCCCTCCCCTGCAGAGGAGAGCCTCCGAAGGAAAGGGTAAGATCATAAATCTCCCCTAGCTGCATCACTCCTTCGTTGTCGGAATCGGCTCAGTCGGGAGTGTCACTTACCAATCCGATGGCGGAAAAAAATATTCCTTCTGACAAGTCTAATTTATTAATTGCGGTTGATGATGCCACGTGCAATTGCAACAGCGAGTGGCGATGGGGATGTTAACAGCGAACGTCGCGAGGATTTCTCAACCGCCGCGCACTTCGTGTCCTTCAACATAGCCAGTTTTGACATCCCATTAGCAGCGAATTGCATTCCTACCGATACAGTAAAGGCTTTTCAACCCTCTGGAAACAGGACTGCAATTTTTATGAAGTCTGCCTATGTTTATTTCGTGAGAAAACAAAAACAAGATCTTGAAAGCAAACAGCTTTCAGAAATTGAGCGGTGCAACGGTAAACTTGTAATTTGGGAATGGTTGTTATATTTACCATTGCAAAAATCAATCTGTAGCTTTTGTGAGCTGGTTATTTTGCCCGGTCTGGAGAACTTATTTTAATCACTGGAAGCTAATCTCATTTTCAAGCCTGAAAATGGTCCCAAACATTGAAATTATATGTTAATATACAGAGATTGACAAAAGGAAGCTGGTTGTATCGACTTGGAATTAATGAAGCAATTCAGCGATGAACAATAATGCTGGCAGGAGGTGTTAAGGAGAATTGTTGCGGTTGTTAAATTTTGGCACCGAGAGGTCTCATTGCTCCGAGGAGACGGTCAGATCATAGCAAAATGAAAATTACCTGGGAACTTCGGGGTTATTTAGCTACCCTGAGTCATTTCGCAGAGAGTACAGGAGGAAACAGGGAAATGCTGGTGGAAGGACTCTTATTTATCCACAAGCGCTTTACTACATTGATGAGGGAAGAATTCTGTCTGCGTTTATATGAAATAGTAGAAATAACACGTTCCTGGCTGTATTTATCTGAAATAGTAGGAATAACGTGTTCCTCACTTAGGTTGGGCTGTACCCTGCTGCAGGCTGTGACAATTAGCTAAATTTTACTTTGCGTCGTAGCAAAGGCAGCTCCGGGGCAGAATGGTGCTGGAGGTTCCTCATCGTTTGCAGCTATGGGTTTGCGCATCCTGAGATAAGGCAAAACTTCAAAGCAAATTTCATCACTTGGTTGCAGGTCTGGTGCGTAACCATGCACAGACAGCAGCAAGACCCCGCACAATTTTGCAGGGCAGCTGGAAACTTGGCTTTTGCTGTGGATTTTCCCTTTTTAGGGGATGCTCGGTAGCCCAAGTTGATTCAGGGCTTCCTGCACACGGTGTGGAAACTATTTTCTAGTTTTGGCTTGGTGCAAAGTGATGTGTGTGTTTGTTTTGGCTGCTGACAGCCTGAAAGCGTTTCTCCTTCCCTAGGATCAAATCTGTAACCAGCTCTGGGGTGCTTGGTGGTCAGCAAGCAAGGCGAGGGCTTGGAATTGCCTGAACCAGGCTTTGATCCTCTGACCGGCGATCAAGATCAGCCAAGAGACACAAAGCGCAAAGCTTCGTGTCAGTAGAAAAGGAAAACTTGTTAAGAAATAGAGTTTCTGTTCTTTTGAATAAAATTCTCAAGCAAGACTACAGAAAGATGCCAAGATGTGTTGCTGCTGTTAACATCTCAAGCCTTTGAACTCATACATGCAATACTTGAGAGACCAATTTGAAGAAACTGAATTCAAGGCAGAGCAAAAATGCTTTAGAAGCTGCTTACTGACAGTGATAAACATGTGAAACAGTGAAGTAAGTAGTCGCCCAACGGATTTTGAAGTAGCTGCTAGTGAAACTGTTCCTTCAAGGAAGCCAAAGTTGAAAGTTGAAGCATGTTTACCAATTATTGACTTGTTGATTGATGGCTTAGTAAGATGAATGAGATGTGAAAAGAGCAACACCGGTTTCCTTACAGGAGAGGGAGATTCTGCAAGAGCAGAGCAGGACCATCACTGGGAGACGCGCTCCTCTTTTTTCTTTCTTTTCTCAGCACCGTGGCTGGAAAACAATCTTGTTTGTGAACGTGCATCTTCCTAAGTGTCTCGGGAGCAGAGGAATTGATGTCCGTGGCTGGGGAATTTCGCTCATCAGTCTTCAACTTCAAATGGGATTTCGCGTTCCCTGGCATTAACGCGTGCTTCAAGGGTTTTCTTGCCTGGTAGCAAACCGCATGTGCTACTTCCATGCATGTTTAGACTGGCAGTGTGCAGTTTTAGGTAGGCAAAGTGAAGTTTCGTGTTAATCTGTCTTGAGTATACTGCAAACAATATGTTTATATTTTTTTAAATCTGAAAGTAACTAAAAAATGTGGACAACTTTTTTTTTCCTTGCA
This sequence comes from Theristicus caerulescens, assembly GCA_020745775.1. NCBI lineage: Eukaryota > Metazoa > Chordata > Aves > Pelecaniformes > Threskiornithidae > Theristicus > Theristicus caerulescens. Next base: position 1,347,625 of record CM036575.1, on the reverse strand, counting down.
ACAAAAAGTAAAAATGCTGAGTGATGGTTGAAAACGCTTCCATTTCGTGAGCTGAAGATGTTCTCCGAATGTAGCTCAGGTTTGCGAAATGACTTCAAGCCCCCTCTCTGCCTTTTTTTATTTGGTTTATTTATTTATGTATCCCCCCTCAAAACCCTGAGCTCTGTGGAAGTATCAGTTTGGGGCAGCGCTGCTTTGAATTTTAGGCTGGAGCAAAATCAAAATCTCCACGCGAAAGTCTCGATCAGGGTCCTGGTATCCTCCTTTATCACCGTGCTATGCTATCTCACAAATGTCTCTGCGTTCCCTTGATACAAGGTAGCATTATTGTGTTTTTAATGATGGAAAATAATTTGTCTGAGGTCATAGAGTGAATCTGTGACTCGGGAAGGGCTTCACTTCAGAGCAGCTGTGTTCAAGCCTTGGGTTTTAACCACGAGACCATCCTTCTGCCCTAAGGATTAAGCTAATTTGGGCTCAGAGGTGTAAAGTGGGTTTAAGGTCTACTAAAAAGTGTGGTATTTTCTTTTTTTTGGTGTAAGGTTTGAGATGGCCTTGAAACCTTCAACTAGGGCTTGTTCCCGGGTACTGGTGTGCTGCCTGGGTGCCAGGAGCAGCATCTCCGCTCCTTGAAAAATCAACATTCTGCACTTTGTTTGCTTCGGTATCTGAAAACTCAGCTGGCAGGAGATTTGGATGTCACCAAGATAAAATGCCGTGTTAAATGCAGGTCCATGCCACTGTAGATGTTCTCCAAGGTGCAGATATACTGCCTGTGAGACGGACAGCTTGCATTGTTTTATTACAATAAGGAGGATTTCTGGTCCTAGCAGGCTGTCCGTTCAGAGGGCGTGACAGTGCCCTGTGAAAGGCAAGCTGGTAATTAGTTAAAGCTATGGCAGCACATTGAAGCCTCTAAAGAGGGGGGAAAATATGCTCTTAAAGCCAGCCCCAATCTTGGGTGCATAAAAACAGCCCCACAGCTTGCTGGTATCGGGCGCAATAGTCCAAAAATTGCTTAACCCCTGTGCCAGTGAAATACGGTGCCTCTTGGATGGATCTTGTTAACTCAAAACCTTTTGCCAAATCAGTGGCAAAGGGCCTGGGTCTTGCTGGCTGCCTGGAGTTTAATCCCATCCTTATTAGTCCCCCAGGTGGGTTCTGTTGTCTCTTAAGTCCGACCCTCTCAGCCAGCAGGGCTGCTGGCGTTGGCTTTCTGCGACGGTGAAGATGAGCTTGTTGCATCCGTGCTGGCTACACGGCCCGTCTGCGGGATGCCCAAGTGCCAGCACCTCCAGGGAACCATCGGTTGGTCTGTGCTTAAATCCACGACTGGCATTTCCATCTCTTAACAGGCTTAGCGTGGCCGGGCGAGGGTGAAGCGATGCGATTTGTGTTGGATCCGTTGTCGTGCTCCTGGGGCTGGGTGCTAACAGAGCTCTGTCTGGGGATGGTTGTGTTGCTTGTTATGAGGGCTGGGTGTGTGCATCCATCAGCTTTTGGCTGGGGAGCTCTTGAGGATTGCAAGGCTTCATTTCTGAGGAAAGAGATTGTATCTCACCTCTACCATCAGATTTGAAATGGCCTTTTTTTTGTGTGTGCTAAGAAATAAATGCCATTAGGGAAGAGGAAGAAGCCCTGGCAAACTCCGGGGGCTGACAGTGAGGATTAGAAATGGATACAGGTATGCAACAAGAAGTGATAGAGTCCAAGGCAAGGACAAAGACTGCCAGAAACAGGAGGTTTTTATTTGCAGTGCCTGTTTGAAACTGATGAGCCAGGGAGAACGAGGAAACACATAGTTTATTTTTCTTCTCTACAGGAGTTTGTATGTTTAATAACAGTGAGGCACTGAGATACTTTTAGCCAAACACCTGAGTGCTGATGTTCTCAGGGCCTGTCTGTGTGGTTTTGGAGCTGTGCCTCTTCTGTACATCTTGTATTGTACGCAGAGGGAGCGCGATGTGGTTTTGGAGTGCAGACCGCTTCCATAGCAGGCTCTATTTTGGGGTCAGATCTTGTGCTGGCCTCCAAAATCTCCTTTGCTGTCCTCTCTGCTTGCTCATAAATCAGGCCAGAGAGATGCTTTGTTCCCCCCCCAGGCAGCCCCAGCACAAGATAGCCAGTCTGAGCTGTCTTGATGCTTTTTTTTCCTCTTTAACTGTGATATTCCCCATCCTCTGAGCCTTTTCTTGCCTTTATTTTCAGGTACATAGGCACAATATTGGGTAAGTGTCTTAACTAGCCTGAAGGTAAGAGGTAGTGGATGGGAGGTAAAGCTTTTAGGAGCCCTGGGGATAAAATAGAGCAGCTTATCAAAATATCTCTCTCCCTGGCTAAATAGTTCAGGATTTTGCTGCCTCTTTGACAAAACAAAGTCCAACTTGTCGCTGTTTTTGATGATTCTTTTTTTGGTGGAAAAAGCCTATCCCTTGCTTTGGTGAAAAGCCTGCTTTTCAGTCAAAGCCGAGTTTTCAGTAGAAAATGGTAGGGAATTGATCATCCCTATCGAAAACCTGCCTCTGCAGCTCTCTGTCACCGAGGCTCGAACGCACGCGAAGCAGCGGTTGCCCTTCCCCGCGCCCTCAGCCGCTCCAGCAAGATGTTGGTGCTCCGGGCAGGCCCATCAAAAGCCAAGCCTAATCCCCGTCTTTGCAGTGAAGGATGATAAATGCCCCCAGCATCCAGCTGTAATAACTTTGGGTGTTGCTTGGAGTGGTGTCCTGCTGTCAGAAAGGGGAATAAGGTTTGGGCTGGGTGGGATGAAGAGCTCTAATTATTTGTCAACTGAGAACCCAACCTTCTCTGCTCACTGCTTAATTAGGCTGTCCAGAAGCTGGGATTAAAGACTTTGCGTTATTGGCTGAAGAAAAATAAAGATGGTTTAACATGACTTAAGCAACCTTCAGCAGCAGCTGTTACGCTGCCCCAAATCCTCTGTGTGTTTTGAACCCCTGGCCCTGAAGCATGGCAGTGAGTTACTACTTAGAGATTTCTCCTGGACATTTATTCTGAGCGCTCAAGTTGATGGCCGTGAACCTGACTACTGGGGATGCTTTTTCCGTGTCTGGCTTAATCGGTTTGATAGACTGTCCATCATTTATTTTTATTTATTTGTATTTAGGAGAGGGGCAATTTGTTGCATGGGCTCTGTTGGACAGCTGTGTGCAATGACAGAAAACAGCGTTTGGCTTGGACCTTGCAGGCTTGCAGAAGCCTAAAATAAAGCAAGGGGTGTTTAATACGTGGGGTGGGCATGAAGCAAAGTGAAAAGGGTGAGGTGTTTGTCTGTCCCAGCCCAGGCACTGCTCTGTGTCCCGTATGGTCATGCTAAGCGGGAAATTCTCTGTTTAGTGGGGTTTCTGGAGAAAGCAGTCTGCAGGCAAACACAAAGACCCGGTGACTCGTCCCCTAAGAGCTGAGGCTTGGAAAACGCTCTCCTGACTTGAGGTTTAGATGAAGTTATACCATCTGGAGTGAAACCAAGCCTTCTGCTGCAGGCAAACAGCCCTCAACTGCAAAAATGCCCGACGGTGGCGCGGTGGGATGGCATCCTGGGATGGGCACGTGATGGATTTATCCTGCTGTTTCCAAAAGGCTGTTGTTCACGTAAAGGCTTGTATTGCGAATGCCGAGGGGTTGGTTTTTTATATATGGGATTTTTAGAACAGGATATTCAGAAATGGTTAAGTTAGAGTGGGGCGAACTGGTGGTTTTCTTTCTCGCGGTGATTTGCAGGCTACAGGCAGGGCAAGAGGAGAAAAGCCTCTTCTGTAGCATGGTAATAATAAATAGGAAGCAAGTGTCTAGAGATGTTCAGCATGTTATTGTGCTCCTTAAAATACATATGCCTTGAAGTCTGCCAGGCGTTTTGTTCTACAAAGCATATGGTTTAACAGATAAAATGATTTCTGACCTGGAGACCTGAACTGACAACTTTGGAGACAAATAAAAACCAGGATGGCTCCATCTGTCAGGCCTGTTTCATCTCCGTGCTGCTTACTGACATTTCTGTGTTTGCATCGGGAAACTGCTTCAGTGCCCCTTTCTCTCCCTTCCCCAGGAGTCAATCAGCCTCCATCCTCGTGTGGCTTGGCTCGGTGCAGGCGTTCATCTCCAGGCTTCTGGCCATGACCTCTTCTTTGAAGGGCTTTGCCATCTCTGTGGCTTGCTGCTTTAGTGGTTGGTTGCTGGATTCAGTCTGAAGCTTTGAGCAGGATCTCTCCTTGACCTTTCTGGGGGTCGGGAGCTTGCCGCAAGTCTTTGCAAGTCAAGGTAGCTCCGTCTCCGTCTTGACACCAGAGAGTAATTCATAGATGTCATTCTAGTGGCATATTCTTTTGGATAACGAAGCTTTGGGTGCTGGCCCTTGTGCTCTGCTTCCATTTCAGTTTATCATGGGTGTGTTTCTAAATCCGAGCTCCCCTCTCAGCTTTCTGGCAGTGTTTTGTTTGATAGGACTATCTGACCATAAACTCATGGAGTTTATATCCTAGCAATTTCCTGTAATACCTCCTGTCTCGTGCAAGAGTTGTGTCCCTTGCAGAGGTGCTTGCTGGATTAACTCCTTCTATCACTGTTGAATTCAGAGGCTGAATGATGGTTTAGAAAGCCCACCCGGCCTCTTCTTGCAGTCAGTCATCAACCTTGGCGTTGTTGCTGCATTCAGGCCTTGACTGCAGCAGGGAGTGGTGGTGTCCAAAATTGGGTAGTGCCCAAAATTGCCTGTCTGCCTCCGTTCCCTTGAGAGGGAGCAGTGAGGCCTGGGCCCAGGCTTCATGCATCCACATCTGCGAGGCTTTGGGGGATGAACTTTTCCCGTGTTGCCTCCTAGAATAAACTTTGACTTCTTCCTCCTCCTTGGCTCACGGTTCTCGCAATATCCCCAATCTCCCTGGGTACGTTCAGTGGTAGAACAGATGGCTTAGGAGAGGGGGGATTATTTCTGTTCTTACCAGCAAATATGTACCTGTGTAGTTCTTTAAAGCTGAAACTAAAAAGCCAATAGTGTCTGAGAACAGAAGCTCTGCTAAGAAGTTTTAAGCGAACGTTATTAGATATGACCTCTTATTTATGAAAGACTTTACAAACGAAAGTCTGTTACCCTCTTATTGCCTCAGCGAAAGACCTATTTTCCCAGTCATAATATCCCCGCCAGCAATCAGTCTGATTAGAGTTTAGGATGATGCAGTAAATATACGAAAGCTCAATTTAACCCACGGCACAGAAGCAAATAATAATAAGTTGGGGCCTTTGGCCATAAAAATGCAGACGTTTACCTTGAATGTTGACTTAAAGCATTTCAATTTTGTGCCAAATGAGGCTTGAAATGTATCACCCAATATACAGTGTCCAACCAATAAAAATTGCCTTAAATATTGTACCTTCTTGCTGGCAGCGCGCTACGGAAGTTAAACATCTCTCTCTTTGTTGGGGCTCCCTGGAAGCAATGTGATAACTGATGGGGTTTGTTTGTGTGGTTATTTTGGGATCTCGGAGCAAACTGCGAATATTCAGTGATGCCGTGGAGGCTTTCTGCCGTCACCTGGGCTGCGTGGCAAAGTAAAGCTTTGGTGTCTCTCTGCTCCAAGCCTGCAATTTGAGGTTGAAGGAGTCAGATACGATGAAGGAAGAGTACAGATAAAGCAAAGCAGCCGAAATCTTCATCTCTTTGCTTTACTGAGCTTCCCGATTCATTAGCAGGCCTGATTATCCAGTTCCTTGGCTTTAATCTCTAATTAAACACCACCGCAGACAGCGTGTTTGTGCCAAGCTGAACATAAGCGGCCTCTTCTTAATAAATGTGTAACTATGATCTCCATACTGTTAACCAGGAAAATGTGAGAGCCTGACATTCTCAGGGAATGGTAATTGCCAGAGACACATGCTTTTTTTCCCCCCTCCTCTTTAAGTGCATGGTAGGTGACCATTAGGCTTTCAGTGTCTTTTAAATGGTAATTCCTTAAATCAAAAGCATTTTTTTAAATAAAAAAATGGAGGGGAGGCCTCTGTATGTGACTGTCAGGCAGCAAGGTGGTAATTAATGTGTCTGGAGAAGAGGCCAGGAGCTGGAGGTGCTAGCTTTTGTTTTCAGCTCTCGGTGTTTCTTCTGCAGGCTTTCCGCAGGGACCGAAGGATGCTCGAACCGGTGCTGACTGCACCGAAATGTTTTCTTGTCTTGACAGCGAGTTAAAGAGGTTCAGTGCTGTTTGAATTTCCATTCTGGTTTTGGGTCAAGCCTGTGTTCGGGTGGTCCACGTGGGAAAATTATTTTGGGGAAAAAGTGAGGGTATGTGTTAGGGTGGAGTAACTACTATACATTGCGTTACTCTGCTGCTTCACCGAAGAGCTGGTTTAGCAGCAAACAGCTTTGAAATGAGTTAGACAGGATCACACCGTCTCTGGAAGGGCAGTTCTAAACTGCTCAAACTTGATTGCAAAAGCACAGTTGATTACACCTCGCCCCTCCGCGTGTGCAGGCATTTTCTTTAGCCTCTTCTCGCACGCTGCCTAAAATAAGAACAACTTCTTTACAGAAAAAGCACTAAGGTTTGCAGCTGGTGTGTTGACGTTTGTGCATGACACGGGACTAAACCAGTGCTATGGTTTTGCTTACAAAGTTGGGCTAGAAAGCTTTTAGCTAAAAGAGAGGCTGAGGGATGTGGGTGAGGATGCATGTGTGGGTCAAGGTTGCATCCATATAAAGCAGTGTTTGGCAAGCTCTGCAGTGTGTACAGCTATGCTGCTTATCTACGTGGGCCCTTTCCCTTGTGCTTTTTAGCTCTTGCCTCTTAAATACCTGCTGCCTTTGCTTTTTGGTGATCTGCAAAGCTGGGCTTGGGCAGGGGACAGGAGCAGATTCCCTGAATCCCGCAGGACAAGGGGCTGGGTGGAGAAAGGGGGATTGCAGCTGCAGAGCAATCCGATGGGTTTTCCCTTCTTTACTGTGAACCTGCTCCTTTAAAGTCACGGAGGACTCTTCTTCCTCCGTGCCTCTGGGGCAATGGTTCAGCTGTGGAGGCTGCAGCAGATGGAGAGGCTTTATAGCATTGCTATAAATTCCCCGTGCCCTCAGAGGTCGATGCTGTGCGGTGGCCATCTCCTGGCACTCCGCGGCGGGGGGACCGGGCTCCGGGTCCAGCCTCTTGCTGACCCCATGGTGAAACACGGGGCTTGGATGGGGCAGGGCGATGCTGTGATTTTGCAGCCCAGCTCCCAGAGATGCTCTGTAGAAGTGCCAATACCTGCAGCCTAAAGGGGCCACGTGAGCCTGTGCCCCCCAAATTTAGATGAGGTGGTGTGAGCTGAGATCACCCTGAGCGCAGTGTGGTACCTCGGGGCGTTGGGGTTCATCCAGGGTGGGCTTTTGTAAAGAAGTAGACACATGAGCAATCTCAAGCCTCCCCCCAGCACCACCTTTTTTTCTCTCTGAGCTGATGTGAAGATCGTGCTTTTGTCAGCTTTCCTCCTGCTCAAAAAAGGGAAGAATTTGAAAAGAATATTAAATCACATTTGGGAAGGGGACGCAGAAGGGACGGGAGCAAGTTTTCCTATCGCACATCAGAGCTGCGTGTCCCACATTCTCTTCCTCGAGGCGGATCCTTTGCCTTGATTTCTCTTCTTTACCTTTTTCTTTTCTTCTGTCAGGACTCCTGGAATAATTAGTTACTAGCAACTGAGTGTGTGTGGTTTTAAAGGCATCTTTTATGTCAGCAGCATGGGTTCCCTTTGCCATAGCTCTCTGCAGTGGCTCATCCCCTTGAAGATACGCAATCAATACTTTTCCTGAACCCACTGATATACTTGGCCATCACTTAAATATCATTACAGGAAAGATTTCAACGAGATCACTGCACATTATACTTTAAAGTTTGACTTTAAAAGAACGCCTGGGCTTTGCTATAAGACATTAGTAATGGGATTCTCTATCTTTGAGCTTAATTTATTCTGAAGAGAAAAAGGCCATTATCTTAAATCTCTTTTCCCTCTTTTCCTCCTCTTACAAAAAAGAAAAAAGGAAAAAGCAGGCCTCTGAAGTCCAGTACTTAGGCAAAAATCATTGTTTAATTGCTTACTCTTTTAACCCTTTGGAGGAAGGCGAGGTTAGGGAGAGGTGGGAGCCAACTGCGTTTTGCCATCACGTCTCCTGTTGCTCCACAAACAACGCTGGGGTTGGCGTACTTTCCAGCCTCTCCTTATCTTGACCTGCTTTGCTCCAGGATGAGCAAGTTGTGGGCTCATCTTTGGTGAGAAAACTAGAGGCGTTTACGTTACGCAGTGTCGCAGCTTTGCTGTGGGTGTGCCCCAGAAGGATGGATAGCAAAATCCTGGGTTTTCTCAGTGCTAGCCACCAATTGCAGGATGGGAACCCCCATCTGAAAGACTTTCTTGTGACAGATGAATCCTCCTTTGCAGACGTCTCATTAGCTATGTCAAAAATCAGACTGGGGTGAGTACTTGTCCATGGCTGTATTTTATGTGCAAGGACTGTTCAGAGCAGAGAGCCTCTGCACCTCCTGTTCAGCCAACCTTGATTTTTTTTGGGTGTGTCCAAAGCCCCTGCATTGTGCTTGTGCTTCAAAATTGAACAAAAAGCCTTACTTTGGGTTTAATCCCACCTGAGGTTAGGTCTTGCCTTGGATTAAAGCATGCAGAGCTCCTTGGGTTAGGCCAGAAACAGAACCCAAGCTCAGCTTTCAGCAGCAGAAGGGTGGTTTTTTTTTTTTGCGAGGCTGAGGAGCAAAACCCAGGAAAGTTTTTTCAATTCGGAGCCAAATGTGGTTCCCCAGAGCGCTGGGATGCGAGCCTTCTCTCACGTTCATGTACTTAACTGGGAAATCTGTGGGGCACTGGAGCAGAGAAGAGCAGAGGCTTTGCCCCAGGGAGGTGTATTAACTCCAGATGTCCCAGCATCTTGGGCTGTGACTTTCCCAGTTCACTTGAATTGATTTCTGCTCTCTGGGGCCCTTCTGGGTGGAGGCAGGGCTCTCTATCCCTTAGAGCTATAGCTGCTGGTGCCTGAGTTATCATACGAGCTAAGGATCAATTATACATTAGAGAGCTGGTAATGATGAGAATTAAATGAGCTTTTGCTGAAGTGCGCCGTGCTTCTGTTCACCTTCAAATAGGAACTGCTCTGAAGAGCACCAACATCTGCACAAATAATCTGTCTTCTGGAAAGTGCATTGATCCCCTGTTTACATATGGGAGTGCTCTCCTGTTGTCTCTCTTGGGACAGCGAGCTCTGCCTGCAAGAATGCAGGATACGATGGTTTTCCAAAGGATTGTGCTTGGTGTATGCACGTCACCTCTAGTACCTGCTTTTACAAGGAGCGTGGAGGCAGCAAGGTCCTGTGCCCAGGGCTCAGTCTCCTTCAAGGCTGTCAAGGCTTTGCTGTGGAACATCTATCTGGATATGTATGGATGCTCCAGCTGCCTCTTCACAGACCTGTAGGGAGTTGCCGGCTTTTGCTGAAGGTGCAAAACAGCGTTTCTCTTAAAGCATTACTGGGTGAACCCAGAAAAGTGCCTCCCAGGATACCAACCTTTTGCGTTGGTACTCTTCTGTTCCTCCTTTCTCCAACGCTTGGGTTAAGTCCACCAAGCTGGGTTTGGCATTTTGCTTGTCCTAGGGCTGGATGGTTTGAAACGAGGCCATAACTTTGGTCGTAACCCACGGGTGTGTGGAGTCATTCAAGGTTTCTAGTGTTTTGGATGTTTTCTTAGGGCTTTGGTCCTAAGCATGACTTAAACCTAAGTCCCTTGACTTAAACAAGTGTCACTGGGCATCTATAGCATAGCCTTTAATTTGTTCGACTTGTGTAGGTTGATGTAGAGTCCTCGTGACAATCCAGTCCAGTGGTTAAAGCAGCATCGGGTACTTCTTTTTTATGCTATTTGAATCCCTTTGACTCAGTTTCTCCCTATGGTAACGCTGTATTAATGATGCTTACTTATTTCGATGCAGTTCTGAAGGTTAATTTATTTTTCCCAAAGCACTTAGCAAACATTAAGTGTTACATAAATCTCAAGTATTATTATCCGCAAGATGCATTGATTTGCAGAGAGTGGTCATATTGTCTGGATTTCTTTTTTTCCTTTAAAAATTTCAAACCATTAGAAAGAAGAAAAAAAAAAAACACCCCAAAGCTTTTATACAAGACCAAATAGTTACAAAAGCAAAGAGCACAAAATGTCTAATCGATGATAAGGCAAATGGGGCCAATTGCGTATCAGCTCCAGCCTCTGATGATGGTTCGCACGGGAGAGTCGGGGCTTGCTGGGGCCGATGCTGCCGTGCACGAGCGCGGTGGCAAGCTTGCAGTGCCGGTGCTGGGTGGCAGCTCACCGGCTGTGCGCTGCGATATGACATTTTCCCCCTTTTTCCTTATTTCCAGGCGCCGTGTGCTGCTTTGTGCTGCCTCCAGTTGCCCTTGGTTATTAAAAGGAGGGGTTCATGCGTCATTGGGAAAATCAAATTCTTCCAGCAGTGTTATTTACACACCTATGCCACTGTTATCTCTCTCAGGACAGGGCAATACAGACCGGCATTTTTGGGGGTACTGAATGCAACCACAGGGAATAAATCATCAGGGAGCAGCAGCGAAGAGCAGGGTTGCTCCTATAGCTCCTCGATGATGCTGTAATTTCCCCTATCAGGAACAGCAGGACAGGAGAGATAACTGAATGCTTTCTGTGGGGGGGGGGGGGAACTGACAGAATCGGTGAGGCTTTATTTTTTGGCTGAGTGGCAACGTAATGGAAAGCATTGTGTTTCTCTCCATTTTTACGTGGAAAGCTAAGATGGAGTAAGCAGAGACTACCTTATTTTTAGTCTCTTCAGAGCCATGAAAGGTGTCCCCTCCCCAGCTCCAAATCAATCATAACTCTCTTACTCATCGATTTACAGACAGCATGAAACCACCTGCTCCCTGTATCCCCAGGTTATTTTCTTTTTTGTGAGAAATTCTGAATTTTGCATTAGCAAGAGGCAGGACGGTTGTAACCAGGGGCTGAACCGAGCGAGTTGCGCCTACCTTGACCTGCTCCTATGGCTTGCGGAGCCCAGCTCTGGTGTTCCCAACCCCTCACAGCTCGCATCTAGGCTGAGCCCAAGCAAACTTGTTTCATGCAAGCCTGTAAAATTGTAAGCTTTTGAGTCAATGAGATGGGAGTTGCTGATCCTGGGGGAACCAGCTCTTGCTGGTGGTCTCTAGTCTGGCGTTGATGGTTGAAGTGTTGGGTCTTCCTTGGGGCAGGGTCATGCCAGCTCCTGCTTAATCCTCTTAGCCTGCTTATTTTCACTGGAGAACGGGGATGTGTGGTGGTTGCACCAGGCTCTTGGGCTTCTCTCGTGTGTAGTAAGCACTTGAATTTTGCCATGGTGCACCGTTTTCCAAGACATGGAAAAGTGAAGAAGCTATTTCTTTTCAGCAAGCCAAAAAGCAAGGGGATTTTTAATTTTGTTTGCAACTGGATGGGCTTCGTGTTCGCAGAAGTGCTTTGACATTCTAGGCAGATGGACCCGACAGAAGTGCGAAGCGCTGTTGTTCTCCTCCGACAACAAGATGGGAAAGCTGAAGATGCACTTGTAACAAACTTCCCCCAAATCTGGAGCGTGCGGCGGGTTTCAAGGCTGATCCGCTCGGCGCCTCTGCTCTTCAGAAGAGGGCTCCTTCTGAGGCAGTAGATTACAGCAGTAAGTGTGTACCGCTGAATGGGATCTCTCTCCTGCAGTACAGGCTTTCATTGTCCCAACCACATTTTGGTATTTGCCATAAGCCATGCGCTCTTATGAAAAACCATTTGCAAGATAAGTAAAGGAAAATGTAATCCCTGAGTGGAATGAAGGGTGCTTTGAAATGAATGGGGGATAATCCTTTTGTTGTCTGTTACAAATGCACTTTATTTCTGCATTATCTGAGCATGAGAATAGACTGTTCGCTCAGCCAACAAATCCACTGCAGCACCCTCTCCCCAATGCGTCAAACCCAAGCGGCGGGCGGCAGAGCAGGCTCTGAACGTCCTTAGGTCGGCGGCTTGCAAAAAAGTTTCTTTTGAATTTCAAAATCCTGCTGGCGTGATTTATTTTGGCGCTTGCAATGCACGGAGTCTTGGCTTAAGTCACGCTAAAAGACGTAGGTTGAGATTCACGAAGCGGTCTGAGGGATTTAGCTGTCTACCTGCCCTTAATTTTCTATCAAGATGGGTAGGGAAATCTGACTAAATTGCTTTTAAAATCACAAAGCCCAATCTCGGCCCCAGGGAGCTTGTAGCTGGGTAGAAGTTGTTCGTTCTTCTGCTTTCAGTGTGTTTTCCTTTCTCTTGTTGGCAAATTTCTCCTAGCGAGTTCAAGCCCATTGACTTACGCAAGGAGATGCTTCCAGCTTCTGCGGAGCGTGGACTTTTTGACCCGCGTGGCCAGCAGCCAGGCGTGATCCAGCCGGCCACGCAGGCAAGAATGAAGCTCCGAGCTTACAGACTAAATGCTGCGTAGTCTTGAACGGTAGCAGCTATTTTCAGCTACTGTTAAAAGTCCTTTAGTTACTGCAGGCATTGATTCTTGGGGCCTGTAAAATGAGTCACAGCATGGCTTCTCCTTGTTTTTTTAGTGAGTAACCGAAGTTCAGTAGATATGTCATGAGATATATTTGTTCGCTCTGATTTTCTTGCCTGCCATACCCAGCCTCCAGCCAGCAATTCAAAACTTCCTTGTGCTCTCCTTCCCTCCTGGTTTGATGCATAGTTTCCCATTGTGTGTTGAAGATAGGATGCAGATTTTTTTTCTTTTTGGGGGGACTGGTTTTGCTTGAGGGAAAGTCCTTGGAAGCGAGGTCTGTCCTGGGTTGAATGGTGTTGCACAGCTTGCAACCTGGGCAGTGTCTTTTCCCGGGTAAATTACCAGCTTGATGCTCCGAAGCGGGAGATATAATGGGGTCCCATCAGAGCCCAGCTGTGCAGAGACTGTCATGGTTTTCCCTGAGCAACAGGTCCAAGCCTGGAGCTCCCAGCAGTCCCCCAGCCCTTAACAGGGATGGTATCCATCTTGGAATTGCTTTTAGTAAAACAATTATAGCTGGTACAATTTGTCTTTGTAGGCATAGTAATTAAAGGAGAATAGGAAATTAATTAAAAAGCTAATTATAAAGCCCATGAATGTTGTTTTCGAATCTTTAAATGAATTTACTTTTGCTAAATGCCACCTTTTTCTGATTTATTCAGCTCTGGTGGTGGTAGCAGGTGGGGAAACTGAGGGAAACAAAACATCGGTTCCTGACGCAGCGTGATGCTGTGCTGTCTTCTAAGGAGATTATGCCATATATGATTGAAAAGACACAGGAACAGCACTAAGCTGACTGTAAGCCTGTTGTCTTCCAGCTTTTTCCATTACGAAGCACAAAGGAAATGCAAGTTTTCTGCATCCTGGAGTCTCCTGCCATTCTAATCTACAGCTAATCCCTTCCAACAAGCATGCCGTCCGCCCTTGGAGCGGGTTTGTCATGGGGTCTTGCTTTCTTGGGAGCTACGAAGCACCGCAATTAATCTGGGTGTTTAGGTGGCTTCTTCTAGAGCACGTTGCGCTCGGCAGCAATTTAAACCAAGTGTCCACTGGTAAATGGTAAAAACTACCCAGGGAAAACATGTGATGTTCCCATGCATAGCAAATGTATTCATTAGCATCAAAGCTATTACACGGAATACCAAAATGACCTTGCAGTCATTAGAAGCTAGGTATGTTATGACTTAAGTTTAGAGGGACTTGCATTACAATGTAAAATCTAATTAGTGCTACCTCTACTAATTGCTACATATTGCTGAGGTATATAAAAATAAATGCATGATTGATACCGGGTACTGTCAATGCTAAGGCTAGCCCCTGTTTTTAAACGGGAAGAGAAATTTACTGCGATAATGAGTAGCAGTAATTTAGTTACCTTCGTTGGCACCTTGTTAATGGAGCTCTTGTTGTCTGCCTGAATGTAAAGAAGGTTTTTGTATGTGGGTTGTGACCGTAGGGTTTGCCAGCGCCCTTCGTGAGGCTGAATCGGGCTGCTGGAGCCTGGGGACTGCTGGAGAAACAGAGGAGACAGCTGCGGGGGAAGTGTTAGCAGGAATTGGTGGTGGCGGATTTGCCAAAAAGCTGGTCCAAATGCCTCGTGCGAGGCTGCAGGGGTCTGATTTGGGGTCAGAGCCTTGACCTGTGCTGCTGACATTAAGTAAAAGGAAACACTGAGGTTTTTATCCCCGAGTGCTTGTGTGTCCTCTTCCCAACGCTAAAACCTGTGTTCTTGGGGCTGAAGATGGTGGTAGAAAATCTCTATGAATAAGCTAAGGATAAGTGATGGGTTGAGCAAGGAGTAATTCCTGCAGGAGGCTGTGCTCCGTGTAGGCAATGGCTGTATTTTCATGCATATGGGTAACCAATTACTCTTTATTTAAAGAGAACAGTTTTACCTTCAACCTGCCTTGCTGGTGAACATGTAAAGTAAGGCAAGCTTGGAGGTCAGTGACCAGACCCACCAGTAAAGGTGTTGGAAATAAGAGTTGGTATGACCAGGACAGTGCCTCTCTGCCCCAGTAGCTTTGTTCCTACCATAACTACAAGTAAAGGGGTCGGTGGGGGTCTGACGTTGAGGGAAGCAACTGGGAACACGATGGGAACAAAACAGCAACCAAGAACAACTGCAGATGCAAAAGCTTCCTATTGGAAAAGGCCATGGATACCTGAATTGCTGACTTCTGAACGCTTTTGCTTCTCGACTTCACAACACTTTTGTTTCCCAGCTGCCTTGGTGGGGTGTTTTAGGTTTTTTGCTTGTGGGTTTTTTTGCAATAACCAGGTTAGGAAAAATTGAACTGCTGATAATTAAAGTGAAATCTTTGTTCCATGTGGTCTCTAGTCCTAGGAAGTCATCATCAGAGCCAGACAGTGATATTTTGATATTCTAGACTTTTTTTTTATATCTGGAGGGAAGTTACAAAGCAGGGAAGGACGGCAGGCCTAGCAGTTTTATAATCGCTCTTTCTAATGTGCAGTATCATGGGATGCCTCTTAGATGTCTCCACGGTGGCTTCTGTGTGCTTCAAACACGTGTGCTGTTAAATGCAGAAACCAGCTACTGAATTAATGAATGTGGCTTCAAAGGACCCTTCCCCCTTTCCCAAGCTGGAGATCTGAAGGCGATCGCGAAGTGGGTGACATGCCTTTGAAAATTATGCAGCGCAAACAATAAACCTCATTAAATAAAGTCAGCAAAAGCGGCACAGAAATCCAATGTGGAGAACGGACCTAACCAGGTCCAAGGCAGGCAGTAGCAAAAAAAAAAATGCGTGCGTGCTGCACGGGGAGCTGGGAGCAGAGCAAAGTGCATTTGGGTGCCCATCACTATCAGGTTGTAGCGTTCCCTCTGAGGAGCTTTGGGATGCAGAAGTCGAGCAGAAGGAGCCTGGGTATGATGGCAGAGAGTCTTGTGTTGTAGGTTGACTCCAGCAGTGCGTGGGCAGCTCTGCCAGTGGAAGGGTTTGGATGGGTTTCTTGTCTTCTGTCTACTGAGAAGAGTTGGGCAATGCAAGGTGGAGCTGCTTAGCTGCTCCTTCTTCACGGTGGTGGTGGTGTGGGGCGGGTTTTTCGAAGTGGGATGAAATCAGTGCCATGACAGGCTCTGGTCTCATACCTGAATATCTATTAACATCTGGTCCACCTCTAATGGGAAGAGCGCTCAGCTCTACCACCGCCACCTCCAAAGAGGACCCACCCTCCTGTTGGGCATAGGGCCAGCTTGGCTGCCCCGGCGCTTTGCCCGTTCTGAAATGAGGATTAATGAGTTCTTCCATCTGATACTTGTTTGAGATTTGCCATTTGGGTTCATTTTAAGCTAATTTTATTCTCCATGTCGCTGGCAATTTATGCAGCAAATGCAATTATTGGAGATGAACGCCTGCCACAGCTGAAGGCTAGAAGTGCCACTTCCTTGGATGCGCGAGGAGCGGAGAGCTGGGGAATTGGGGCAGGGGGGAGGGAAAAAGAATATTAGAAAAATAATCTTTCCCCACAATGCTCTCAGAGCTGATACGCACACCTTCATAAAAAAGTAATTTAATTTTCCCAGTGCAGCACGAAAAGGAGATCTAATTATCCACTTCTAAATTGCTTTCTTAATTTTTCAAAACATGGCTTTTTGTTTATGTCTTTCCCTGAGCCCTGCTTAGAGGCTGCCGTGGAGCTCACCTCCATATGGAGGTCAGCGATAAAGCCACCTGGAAAGGTACTTTCTCATGATAGCAGGTGGCGGAGCTCCTGCTGCGCCACGTGGGCCTTTGGTCCGCGGTAACAGTGCTTCTCCGCAGAAGACGTCCTCCACGCGACGGTGCAAAAGGCAGGGGCCTGGTTGTTTGGGAAGCAGCCCCGGAGCTTTGCCAGGGACGCGCATTGCGCTCGCGTTGATTATTTTCTCGAGGTTCGCGAGAGTTTTGCTGCCTCAAAGCTCTGCCCTTTTGCTGGGTTCTGCGTTTCTGGGTCTCGCTCGGAAGCGTTTGTACGTCCTCGCGGTCTGGCGTGCATCAGTATCAAAGACCGTAATCCTCTGTAATGAAATTTCTGGCGTCTCCTAGAGATTCCCGCAGGCGCTGCCTTTTAGGCTGTTTATTTACCTTGTACCTGGACAATACTTTCCGCCGAGTCCCCAAAGGCCCCTGCTTCTGCAGGAAGCTCTTGTAAAAATCATCAGGCGGTGTTAGAGCAAAGAGAAGCGTTTGAGGAAAAAAAACAACCTTGGTTTTGATCATATTGCGTAGTGCCCCTCTCCATGCTTCATGTATTCTTCACGTGGATTTCCCTAAAGTTCAGCTAACAGGCTTGCCTTCTGAATTTAAAATGATGTACACACGCACCTTCTCTAATATTTATAGGATAAATGCGAAGCTGTACTTTAGTGATTATCATGAGTTTCTGAAAAACAGATTTCAGATGTTGGAGATGACATGACACCCTCAATTATTTACCGGTAACTGTTTTCAAACTGCTGGCTACAATCTGTCGGCGTTAAGGTATTCAGAGGCTCACAAAACAGTTCAGGCGTATGTTGTCCCTGTTTTGAACTTCTTTTTTGCGTTCAATTCTCCCTCTGTGTGCTCCCCTGCGTTGTTGGGACTGGGCAATAGGTTTTGCACAGAAAGCCACGGGGGTGGAGGTTTTTTTTATTCCCTGTTTGCCTCATTGGTGCTGCTGGGGTTTTAAATATATATATTTTTTAACCCCAATTTTTTTTCCTAGATTTTAATGGCAGCAAACCAGAGCTGCTTAGGTTAGCTTGCATCTTAGCCGTTTGGTCGCAACAGGGGATGCGCGGCAGGAGGGTCAGAATTGGTCCCCGCCGTCTCCAGCCGGGTGCGTGCGGGTCGAGGGCTCCGCGGGCCCGAGCCGTTAGCTGGTTGCGAAGCTCGCCTGCAGAGCCTGCCTGTTCAATAATGCTCTAATTAACTACTGCAAACTTCAGAGGACCCAGCTCTAACTATAATTGAGAGATCAACAGAGGCTGCAATGAAGTTAGATGTGCATACTAATTACTGAATTATCTAACACCTGCTTTTGAGAGCAGCACCAAAATATAAATACATTTTGCATTGTAAGGCCCTTGCTATAAGGAATGCCAGATCTTGTGCGAGCGAGAGATGAAGCGCCTTGTCAGACGGATCTTAGATCCCTTTTAGTGTCGGCAGCTTCCTAGAGGCGGCTGCAAGACCTCATTTGACAAATCTCTATCCTTTATTTTTAGTCAGGGTATTGAGGCTGTCATGTTGCAGGCTCAACCTGCAAGGAGCCAATTAAGCAGTATTCCAAACATTAAATCAGATGCTCCCAAGGCGGCGGTGAAGATGATGATGATGACGTACTTCGCGAGGCCCCGGTGAATTCTTTCAGCACTGCAAGTTTCATGTCAGTGTCCAAATGACACTCGATTCGCTGCCAGCTCCCAAAGCCTCTTGGAGGAGGAAGAAAAAAAAATAAAGTAAAAAATCGGATTCATTTTTCAGCTGCTAAAGTGACAAATGTAAAGGTTAAATATCCCAGACATTAGTGCAGTGGTCTGCTGAAGGTCTGTTGCCAATCATTCTTGGCACGGGGAGGAGAAACACGTAAGGGGAGAGAAAAAGCTGCTTTTTTTTTCCTTCTTATTCCATTCCACTTTTTTTAATACTGATCTAAGGTGCGATTTTCACATCGTCAGCTCAATCAGCCATCACCATCAGCCCTCTCAAGGCAATAATTTTCTGCTAAGCAATTTTGTCACGGTGCTGGAAGGAAAATGAAACCAGAGTTTTCAGCGCTTTGTCCACCCTGGAATCAGCACGTGGCACGGTTCGCCCCTCAACAAGTGGTTATTCACTTCTTTTTTTCCTCTGCTGAGGATTAAGCCACTTACCATGGAAAATACTTGAGCTTTGCTATTTCCTCCCTTTTTTTGAGTATCATATTTGCTCAAGTGTCATAAGACTTGTTGGCTGGTTTGATGGCTTCAAGTAGTATTGTTTAGGTTTGCTATGGAGCTGGCTGCGTACTTTGCTGTTGACGACTAACTATTCCATCCCTCCTGAAAGGCAGGAGCTCTTGTGAAGCCTCCCCCTCTTGAAACGATGCTCGTAGTCATCGTTGTTGTGATGCACAAAGCCTTGAAATCCAAAACTCTTGAATGTATTTGAGCCAAAGCCAGGTAGGTGAGGGGCTCGGCAGGGTGCATTTTTTCATGCACGACTGTGTGTTTGCAGAGCAAATAACCTCTTCTTTGGAGTCTCATCTTAAACAAGATGTTGTTGACCTGTTGGGAAGAGGGAGATGACTTGCCTGTTGCTGCCTTGTCCCAACGACTCTCTCCTCTTCCTTCTGATCAAACGGCCTCGCGCGGATCCACGCGAGGCATCTCCAGTACTTAGGAGAAGGGAGTTGTTAGAAATTCCTCTCTCACTCCTCTTATCAGAAGCAAACGTGGGATTATTGACTGCTTGTGATGCTAAACTTCCCGTACGCTGCCCTCAGCCTACTGCTTACTTTGAAAATCTTTTTGTAACCGCAGTTGCCAAGCAACTGTCAGCTGTATTTCTAAGATGCTTACTGCCTTCAAGATGTTGGGACCCAAATGCTGCCGTTACGCTCTCCAAGATTACCGTTTTCCCCAGGCAGCGGGCTTTGTGAAGGCCAGGTAGCATCCTTCCGATCTTGTCCTTGTCTCCTTTATTACTGTGCGTTCACAAAGCTCTCTGGCCGCTCACCCCATGGATTATCTTGCTGGTTAGGCTCCGAGGGGATGCCTGCCTCTCCCCGTATGTCCTTCCAGCATGTGCTTTGACACCTGGCGTGGTATTGGAGCGCATGAGCTGGAAATCCAGGTGTTGCCCCTTCTAACCAGTAAAAGCATTCCAGTTGTGTTGTATTTTTTTCTTATGGAAAGAACAACTTGTCTTTTTGGTAGGAGCTAAGATTGGAATTTCAAAAAAAAAAAAAGCAAAGCTGGGTGTATTGCGTCTTGGTGCCTCGTGGCCGATGTAGCTGGGGGTCCTGTTGCCTTTTGCTGTGCTGTAGGCTCTTGGGCTCGGGTCCTCGCCCAGGAAAGCAGGCGCTTTGGGTTGTTTTTGCAGCAGCAGAAGCCTGGTAGCATCTCTCATGGTCTGCGCAGAATTGAGAGGGCCAAGGGGAAATTAGAAGCCCATCAAACTTTGCCTACAGAAGTGCTTATTAACAGACTCCCTCTGTACATGGATATGCATGGTTTATTTCATTTTAGTGCCAGCCTATTCCATTTGGGTTAATAAAAGAAATATCCGTTCTATTAGGTGCATTACAGTGACAAAGCACCGAGGGAGCGGGAAGCTGCGTGCTTGTCAGCCGCCTGAGTATCGGGCTGTCAGTTGTGCCATCAAGCCTTCCTGCTTATTTGCAATTTTATTTTCAGATGTGATTGACATCTGGAGGCTCTGACATTCTCGGCACAAACATACAGCCTGTTATTATGCTTGCATTAACATTTTGATAAACACACAGTGCAGCATTGAAAAAGTAATTACATGTCATCACATCTCTGCCTCATCAAAGAAAACTTTGCTGTGTAATTGCTCCAAGATTTACCCAGGTACAATGTGCTGCTTCCAGTAAAGGCTCCTTTCTCTTGAAGAGTTTACATTTGCCTTTTAAGATGCACAATATCTTTTCCCCATGGGGCTTTCTTGGGCTAAAATAAACTTGGCGATATAATTCAGCTTTCCATAAATATGCTTGGATATTAGAGTGCGGTACTCTTTGCATAATAGTTATTTAATGCTCGATGTAAATATGCTGTGTATTATATGGGCTAAGCTATCAAGGTAAGTTTTTGACGACTGGGGAGAAATAGCGCATTGTTACATTGGTTTCTGCATTAGCAGAAGGGCCCTTTTGCGCTTATATCAGTACTTCTCACAATGACATCTAATTTTACAATAAAGTGAGCCTAGCCGAAGCGCCTCGCTGCAGATTCTAAAATATTGGCTATTTCCTCGCTTGTAAAGGACTTTTCTGATGTGTCTCTGAAAGAGGTATTATATGGAAGAATACAAATAATTCTAAGGTGGGTTTTTTTCCCCCTTTCCTTCAGAGCCAAGTAAGGAAGAGAAAACCTCATTGATGTTCAGTCAATAAATCTTGCCAGATAGACACTGAAGGCCCTGAATGAAAGGTAGAAGGGGGAAAAAAAGTGTATGACGATAAACCAGGTGAAAGTGGTCAATCGGACAATTGCTAGGCAGATAGTGTTTTCGGGTTATTTTATTTAAGATGCTACAGGCTGGCCAAGTCAGATGGCTCCTTGCTGGTAGCCTGGATAATAATACAAGCCTTTTTCTGCTGCTGGCTGATGGGATTTTATTCCTTTTGCTCAAATAGTGCTCGTCTGGACTCCAGAATTACAAGTTTTAAGTTGTGTCCCTGGTTCTGGTGGGGTAATGTACTTAACCCGGATATTTCCTACCGGCAGGCAACGTGTTGACTCTTTTGTCTGTGCGTGTTAATTCTTGCATCGCAAGCTTGCTTTGTTGTCTGTGGCTTGCTGGAGGAGATGTGGGGGGTCGTGCGTCGCAAAGCGGTTGGTATAATGCCTCTTCTGGAGAGGAGTAATTCTCAGGGTTGGTCACGAGAGGAGCTTTATCAGCAAATCCTTTGAGATGCCTTTTCTCTCTTACTGTAGGAGTAAGGAAAATGAGTGAGAAATGGCCTTAGCAGTCATTTCTTCCTATCTTCTGTCCTCTGCCTTTCATTACGGCTTCTGTTTCCGAAGGAAAACATCCCCCTTCCTTCTGCAGCAACAAATTTCCTCTGCTTTCTTCTGGAGATGGAAGGGGAATGACATCTAAAGCTTTTCCTCCTTGGCCGGCCTGCCTCCAGGGGTCTCCGAGCCCATCACTGCCATGTAGGATGGGAATCATGCCAACCTTACAGCTGCCACCACCTGAGCGCATTGGCTTTTCCTACAAAACCATTCCCTTTTTTCCCGGGACCGGTGCACGCTCTAACAGAGGTGCCTGACCGTACCGAAGCAAGCCAGCCCCTCCTGGGGTTGGGATCCCCAAAAACCATGTCCTCTGGGACGAGCGTTTCTCCAGGAGACGCCAGCAAGTGGTCAATGATGAGAGGTGCCCGGGGTCCTGCTCAGGAGCAGCTCGTTGCGTGCTCCCGGCACGTTGGCCGGGGAGATCGGCATCGCTGACCTTGTCGGGAGGCTGACTATTATAATAAGAAGCATTAAAGATGGACAGAATGGTGCGTGTTTCCAAGTGTGTTTAATGGTTTGATAATGCGATGTTAGTGTCTATTAATCCTCTAAGGAGATTGGTATTAGCTCAGCTTTAGCACTAGACTGAATAAACGCGCTAACAGGATGCACCCAGGCTTGCGCCTGGAACATCTGTATCCAACATCTGTATTATTATGATGATAGGCTTGTGGCCTATATACAGTATAGATGAAATTAGATCTGGTATTATACCTTTAGAGCAGCTGGGATAGGTTAATTCCCTCGACTTGCTGCCAATGGCAGCCGGCGAGGCTGGAGGAGCAACCTGGGCGATGCTCAGGGACCCCGTATTGCCATGGGGAGCTGTAGGGCAGCGCTGCCTTGGTCCTGTGGCTTTTGCAGCGGCTGGTGGGGAGACAGGCGCTGACCTGTGTCTGTCGAAGGTCAAAAACCGTCTGGGCAAGCAAAGTTAAGCGATGGTAGCACAGAGGGGTCTTTCTGGCGTTGCGTTTAACCTTCTGCTTTCTTGCCTTTTGTGGGGAACGGCTCTGTGGATTTTAATCTTTGCCACCCTGATGGATGCTGTGAGCAAAGAGCCAGGCTGCTTTGTCTGGAAGCTTCCAAACGTTGTCCCCCTAACATGCAGCTTCGTGGAAGACCCCGGCCGTGGTCTCCCAAGGGGCTTTGAGCAGGAAGGCATCCACACCTACGTACGAACGCCGCAGCGGGGAAGTCCCGTGCGCCGTCCTGCCCTATCACGCTTTATTGCATTACTTATCCTAAGGAGCCATTGCAAGTGGCTCACGATTCCTATTCATCTTTTTCAGCCCTTACCCATTTACTTTCAGGACATTTACATTTAAATGTGTGTTTCTGCAGAAGCTTTACAGGAAAGCAACATTGGACCAAAAAAAAAAAAGTTTAAAATGCATTTTTCATGCTCTTTCATACTCTATTGATTTTGTTTTTCTCATTTTTTCTTATAAAGAGAAGGTTTTCTAATACATTTTTCAGAAATAAAGGAGTCAGCAGTTCTACCCTCCTAAAGCAATAGTTATTCACCTAGATTATAAACAGAATTTGTGAGGGAGGGCTATTTATATAAATTTCCTTTTTCAATAAAATGAATATTGTGAAAAAGCAGGCAGCTCGCAGAGCACGATTCCCGAGCGGAGGGTTCGGTCGCTGAGTTTCTTCTTTGCCTGGACTTCTGGCGACGGGTAACGGGCTTCGCTTTGCCCACGCGTGAGAGCTGGCGAGCAGGGAGCTGGGAGACCCTTGCCTCTTCCCCGTGCAGGCACCTTGGAGGCAAAAATCAGTTTTTTCTTGTCACGAGGCAAGGCTTTTTTTTGTAAGCGCTGGATTGCTGCGGTTTGACATCGGTGACGGCCAAAATTCTAGTTCTCAGTTTGAAATGGCTGTTTTCGAATGCTGTTTGTGTTGGTCTTTTTGAATAAGGGAGGGGGGGGAAAAAGAAGACATGCAGCATGTCAAAATTAATGAGAAGAATTGCTGTCACTGACTTGATTGTCTAATCTTCCAGACTTTTTTTCTAGTTCGGGACTATTTCTGAGATGTTGATAGGGTTGGCTGGCTTTTTTTTTTTTTTGCATTTGTGAGCAGGGTTATTTTTGATACCTCAAAAAAAAAAAAATCATAGAACCTCTCTCTAGCTGTATTTTGATGTAGACAACCATGTATCTTGGTTAAGCTCCTAGAGTTTGCGAGAAGCTGCCAATGATAGTCAATAATATGCCCTTTTATATAAAATCTGCCTTCTCGGTTTGGTGGAAAACAAATGGGACCACATACACTAAATGACAAACTTTGGCTCAGAGGCTTAGCTTTTTTTTTTTTGTCTGTTTGGCTCTGTGGAATTTGAGCCAAGTGGCTGTCAAGTCTCGGTCAGACAAGGGAGGGACCGTCTTGCTCTCATGCTCCCACCTCGGGCACTTGCGACTGCAGAGGTTTGGGAAAACAGCACAAATTTGGAATTAAATCTCTTATTCTGTGGTTTTTCTTATTTCCTTACTGCTGCTGCTATTACTATTATTAATGATATTAATTATTATTAATAAAATATTGCTGCCATTTGGTTTTTTTTGCTTGCTCCGTGCCTCTGAAATGTCATCCCTCTTCCTTGCTCTGAATCTCTGCGGTCTCTCCCTATTTACTGCAGATGAGCCCTGCCTTCCTGGCTTCTTGCTCAGGGTTATTTCCTCCTCCCCCACTTTTGTGGACCAAAATGTCCTTGCTGGCTGCAGGAACCTCCCCCTTCTATTTATCCTTGGTCTTTGTAATCTCATACAATGTGGCTTAATCAACCCACTGGTGCTCTGCTGAATCCTGTCTGGGAGACACAAAAGAATTAAAGCAGTCGGGTGTTGAAAAGCTTTTGCCCTGCCTCTGCGGTTGGCTCCGGGAGAGCAACCCTTGTCGTGCCGAGAGCTGCTGGGACAGAACAAGCTGCCCTCGCTGGGTAACGGCATCGACTCGGACAGAGGGGCTCTGCCACCTCGTGTTCCTGTATTTCGGATTTCTGGCCCCTAAAATGTGCCCAGCAAGCGGTGGGTCGCTGTGAACCGGAGCTCCTGCAGACCCCAAGCTCTCTTCGTAGCAAAGAGGAGCATCTCTGTCCCGGTTTGTGCCCAGAGGACTTGCAGAGAAGGCTGGTGCTGCTTCTGCACTAGTGCACCTCGGGTGGTTTAGCATCACCTACGATGGCCCTCCAGCGATGCTGCTCCTCCATGCGCCGCTTTCCCTCTCTCACTTGGGGGAACTATGGGTTTAATTTCATTTCTATCTCCCCTTCCTTCCCTCTTGGTGCTGATCTCCAAGCCTACTATGCTTTGTAATAATTCATAGTGAAGGGCGTGGAGTTGCCCCATGGGAATATCACTTTCCTACGTCCCATTGGATTCATTAATAACAACATTATGTTATGATGTTTTCCCCTTGTATTATTCTATAGATTATTTTTATTATGTAGATACAAACCCTTTGATATTGTAATTGTGAAGTACACGTTATGAAGACAAATGTGTTTGGCTTAATGAGAATAGATTGCCAATAAAAGCTGAAATAGAGGAAAGCAATTTTTTTTTTTAGCGTTAGCCCTCATAGAATATGCCTGTTTTGTTGGGTTTTTTTTAGCGTTAACCCTCATAGAAAGTGCTGTCAGACTGAGCATTCAGCAGAAAAGACCCTCAGATGCAAAGAGTATTTTTAGTCTGTTGATAAAGCGCTGACTTCGGGAGCGTTGTAATTATCTGATAAAAAGGGGAAAAAAAAAAAAAGCCACCTCGGGTAGCTGAAAGGCTGAGAAAATCAGTGAGAGGATGAAGCGTAGCATGGCGTGCGCAGCAGAGGTGGAGCTGGACCCGTCCTGGTTGGAAGGTCTTTTGGAGAAACTCATGGGTACCCCACCAGGAGAGCAGCCGACCATAGCCTGACCGAGGGCAGACGGTAATCCCAGTTGGGGTTAGAGCGATGTGCTGGAAACCAGTAAGCTTGGAGGGCCTGAAGCATGGTCCTGCTGCCTCCTCGTGCCGGACCTGCTGTCTCTCTGCTCTTGTTGCCAATGATTTCGGAGGTAGGCACGGGTAAGGGGAAAATACAGTGCTGTCACGCATCTTATTTGCTTTGTCCCCAGTGCTGAGTGGCTTTAGGGGACTCCTCCTGCGATGCCAGGAGGGTATATTGCCTTCCCGAGCCCACAGAGAGGAGAAATGCAGCGCTGCTTGTCCCATGGGAAGGTTTTGTGAGGATTTTGGTGGCACACGGACCTGAATTGAGCCGCCGTGCAGCAGGGAGGGGAGCAGCCCCCTTCCTCCAGCTTTGCAGGTGGATATGGAAACTCTCCCTGCGTTAAAGGAAGGACCTGGGATTTCAAAATGCCAAAAGGGCTTGCTTAGGTATGGCTTGTGCGATGCAGGCGAGAAATCATCCCGTGGCCAGCTGGAGGGGAGGGATCCGGGGATCTCAGCACCCCGAGCAGGGCTCAGCATGCTTTTCCTTCCCTCCGTTCCTGAATTTACTAGATAAGGGCTGTTTGCGCAGGGGAAGAAGGCACGCACAAATACACACGTCCAGACACGGGCCCGCCTCCCCGAACACGCATCTCCAAGGCGGTCTCTGCTAACCTGTGGCTGCCAAAGTGAGATAACTCGGTGATACCAGCCAAGGGAATCGCTGGCGAGCTAACAGATGGAAGGAGCCCTCTCCCCATCTGACGTGAGCACAGATTTAATCAGGTCACACTTTCCTTTTCCACCTGGCATAGATGCTGGGAAATGTATCTTGATTTGCGTCCTCCCAGCTTTCCCCGTAGACTCTTGACATCTTTGTTTTTTTGCAACTTAACAGCGGCAATTGCAACCGAGCACTTTGCCACCTGTCGCGGGGACGAGCCCGGTCCCTCCCTGGCTGTTGCAAACTGGTTTGTGTTTTGGGCTTTGCTGGATGGTGCGGAGCAAGGAGAGGCGAGATGGGGGTAAAACAGGATGGCAAAGATTGCTGGTCCCGTGCTGGGGCTGTTGGCTTTTTATGTTGGGTGCCTGGATCGTTTCCACGCTCTCTTCCCAGGTTTAGAGAAATATTTAGGCTCAGCTTTGTTCTAGATATTGGTAAAAGTGGGGCTGTTTCATGCCTGTGAGTGTTGCTGTTGCTTGCGAGTTTCTTAATATTTAATGCCTTGCATTCTTGAAACCCACCTCTTGGAATTGGTTACTGAATGTAAATCTGTTTTCAGTAAGAACAGAAGCAAAAAAAAAAAAAAACACCAACCCAGATACCCTCAAGCACTATATTAAAGCTTAAAAAGATTTTTTTTTTTCTTTGAGATGGGAAAATGAATGAACAGCCCAGCAAAGGAGTTTTGTTGCATGGGAAGAAAGAGGCTCCTGTAAAGCTGTTGGCTACTTTCTTGAATGGATCTGGCTAAGGGTCTGTGAGGAGGGAAGTCTCTATCGTATGGATGGGGAAACTGAGGCACAAAAGCAAGTTGATGAAGGAGGAGAGAAGCCAAGTCCCATGGCAGCCTTTGCACATGCTGCTATCCTGTTAGAAAGTAGATTAGACTAGTTTGTGCGGCCTATATTGAATAAAATGCTAAAAAAATCAACATGAAAAGCAAGGGGAAGGGGAAAAAAGTCACTCCCCGCCTGTGATATCTGAGCTATTTGTGCGTCTCAGCAGAGCTGTCAGAGTTAAATCCCAAACGCAACCATTGGAGGCAAGTAAATTGAGAAGTGAAAAGTATTTTATTAGTATGCTGGTATCGATTTCTTAATGGCTTTTCTTCCTGGAAACCAGGAAAATATTTATTCTGCTTGCAAGTTGCTTGGGGCAGGGGCTGTCTGCGGGGCAGCGGGGGTTGGCGTGCAACGACGGGAAGGGTGGCCGACCCCGAGCCTGCGCCCCAGGAAGGGGCCACTGGAGAGGAGCTGTATATCTTTGATATACATCTATACATTCTATCCTAGAAAGTATAGAAAGAAAGTGTAGAAGAAAGCATAGAAAATTTTGCCAGGCTGGATTCAGTTCCCATCCCCTGTAGGCTCTTTCTCACTTGCACATTTCTATTATTTTAAGCTTTCAGTGCAGCAAGGGAAGGAAAAAAAGAGAAGAAAATCACTTTCCACCTGCAAATGATTATATAAAACACATCACTGCTGTAAAGCAAGGTGAGGAATCTGGGATAATAAGAAAAACCTGTAAGGAGGCTCATCAGTTTGCTTTGCCTACCCGCAGTCAGTGGGAAAGTGATGCATTAGATATTGGTCTGTTCGATCTCGGTTGATACACCGAGCAACCGAGTTGCCTGGAAAGCTAAATACCTTGTTTGGGCGGCTCTTGACTTCTTATTCTTTTCTCTCTCCACCTAATTTTTTTTTTTGGGACTGTGTTATATGAATATCCTTGGCTTAATTTGCATTGCATTAGAGTAAAACATTTTAAATTTCTTCGCAGCAGAAGTAAATCTGACAGACTTTATGAAGCCATTATACCTGCAGGTATTTTATACTTTTAAAATACATTCTTGTCAAGCTATCTTAATTATATTATTATATGTACTTTTGAACTCAGATCCACTCTTGGGTGATATATTACACTTCTGACAGTGCAGTCCTAAAAAGCTACAATTTATATCAAAGCTCCGTGGCGGAACAAAGATGTATCTATTATGGATTCAGGGGAATTTATTAATTTACTGTTTTGGAACACTTATTCATTGACAAAGCTTGCCAGCTTTAAATTTCTAGCGGGCGCATATTATGTGCAGCGTTTACGTGGCTTTGGGGGCTGTCGGGGTTGCAATCGAGAATAGCGGAGAGCAGCTGTAGGCAGCGAGCGCTGTAGACTTTGCTTGGCTTTTACCCAGGGTCAAAGTTTACAGCATTATCTCATTCCTACGCGTGTGTCCACGTTGCGATCCACTTAGGGTCATGGCCAGCGCTTTTAAGAGGACCTGCTCGGGCAAAAATGTCTTCAGCGAGTACTTAAGCAAAGCTGTTTGGTGCTCGAAATCGATGGGAGTTAAGAACGTGCAAGTTAAGTGCTTTGCTGAACCACAAAGCTTGTTTGCAAGAGCGATTTTGCTCACAGAAGTCTGTCCCCGTGGCTGGAGTTGTTTATTTGGGCATCGGGAGGGGACGTGGAGCTGCCTTTGGAGTTGGTCATCCCTATGACCATGGGCAAAGCCCTTGTTCTTCCCAGGCCTTGGTTTTATCACCTGAAAAAGAGGTTGGTAGTAAATAATTATTAATTAGTGATCTCCTTGTGGAAGAGGTAGCGCATTACTCTGAACTTTGTGAATGGCCTTGCTTGCAAAGGGAAGCTCATCGCAAATGCCATTGGCTAGCAAAATAGCCCGCGGATGTGGAAGGGCTTCATTTCTTGCTGATGTCTGCAAAGAGCTGGGCCAGTGACCTGGAGAGGTGAAGGTCCTCTCCATCCTTCCTCTTCAAACTCTTCACCGACTCCACGCTGACGCCAAGGTTTAGTGCTGGCAACAGGAGCATCTCTCTGGGCTCCCTTGGTCTTTTCCCCTCCTATTTAACAGCGAGAGATGTACGGATCAGCAACAGTTCATACACTCATTAAATTGCCGTCAGCTTTTCTGGCTGATCGGCTCCGATAGATGGGAGGTCGTTAGCTGAACTGGCAGCAAGGTGAGGGAAACATCTGCCTCCCTTGTCCGCGTTGGCACGTGAGGGTCTCGGCAGCTCCAGAAGAGCTGGTGGTGGAGATGCAATGAGCCGCGAGTGGTTTTTTTTCAATGAACCTCCTCCTCCAGCCACTGTTTTCTTTCCGCCTCTCCTCGGATTAAGAAGGCAAAGAGAATTGGAGGACCAGCGTTAGACTTTCTATTCTGAGCTAGCAATCACCAAAATCCATTCAGAAAGTTTAATTGCTGCAAGTAAAACTTGTACATACCGATGTGGCATAAAGCACAGTTGAGCAGACACTTTTCTCCTCTGCCTTCTGAGAATTCAAATTTTTTTTTTGTTTTTTTGTTCCCTGTTGTTGTTTTAAAGGTTTGGAATAGCACTGATTTATTTATTTATTTATTTATGTTCTTCTTCAAACCGTGTGCTTCCCTCCAAAACTGTGTTCCAGCCAGGCTCGTAGAAAACGTCTCGGTGTTGTCAGAAAAATCACTTTGACTGCTTCATCTTGTAAAACTTTCAAAGCTAAAAATTAACTGACATTTCCAAGCGAAATGTCATTTTCCTCCAAATAAATAAATAAATAAATCAAATGTTTTGACATTTTTAAAGCACTTTTCCCTTGCAAAAGAGAAAGACGTTCTCTAAATGAAAATTGTGTCAAAACTGACTTTTTCTCAGAGAAATTTTGACTTTTATGGATTTCTTTCAGCGAGAAGAAATTCAGTGGCTCGCCCATGGGGTCTGGCTGGCCCCAAGAGCGACTGGTGGTGGGATCTTATGGGGATCCAACCAGCGTGCTGAGGTAGTCTTGGCTGGTCAGCGCTACTGAATGGTTATGCATGCCTGGCTGCGGATATATATATTTTTTTTCTTTTTTTCTTTTTTAAATCTCTAATTTGTGCTGGCTTGGCCGCTTGTTTGGAAGCCTTGAGACAAGTTTGCAAAGCAGCTGAGCAATGCCGTGCTTTCCTGCTCTTCCACTGGACTGTAGAAAACTGAAAACATCTGATGTTTGGGTCAACTTTGGAAATGGCAGGTCTTTCCCTTTGTTTTGTTTCATCGTGTGATGTGGCAGTTAAGCTGAGGACAAAGAACAGCATCTGAGCTAAAAGCTGGTCTCAACTTAGGCTTGCCTAATTTTCACCCCAAGAGCGGTGCTGAGATGCACGTGAATGGGTTTAGCTTGCATTCACCCAGTCTTGCTGGATTTAAGACGGCCCACTTAGAGCTGTACAGGGTTTTTTTTATTATTATTTTTACATCGATTGATGTGCTACCTGCCTTCAGTGAAAGTCGCATGCCTTGCTGAGTAAAGCAGATCTAAGTGTATTAATTCAGACACGTTGCATGACTCAAGGGACTCCGGGAAGCGCTGCTTCGGAGCATGGGTTTAAGGAGGGTGGGCAGAGCTCTCCAACAAGAACAAAGTCTCCGAGATGGGATCCTCAGCCGTGGGTGAGCAGGGCTGCCGCAGAGGAGCTGCTCTGTTTTGCCTGCAGCGGGGCAGGGCGGTTGCGGTAGGGCTGGGAGATGCAAGCCGGAGATGATCTCGGAGAGATCAAGAATAAACGCATCTGTAGCTGTTTCTCTTGCTTTCCTGTTAGGGAGTTAAATTGACTTGGGTGAATCGCTGCAGTGTGTTGTAAATGATGTATGGAAGGGGAGGGGGAAAACAAAAAATCTCCTCTTGATGCAGGGAAATGTTCTGTGTTGGGGGAAATTTCTCGCAGACGTTTCCCGTATTGACACAGCAGGGAAAGCTCTGGGACCAGAAACCTTCAACTCCAAAGGGGCGAAAGAAAAATCCCCCGCTCTTGTTATTTCCATCTTGTTTTCTTTTTAATATCATATTTCCCTGGGAACCACCCTCCCCAAGTATTCATGGGCAACCCCTACTTGGCTCAGCCAAGCCTTTCAGACACAACCAGTGGTTTCACCCCAAAGCTACCCCTGTTTTCCTTGCTGATGCGATTTCTGGACGGGGTTTTAAAGCCAAGTCCTTTTTCCCTCTGGTTTGGTTTTGGTTTGCTTTGGGTTTTTTTGCAAGGCCATGTAGTTCCCATGCCTATAACGCCTTCCCTCTTGCCTTTCTGGGATGGTAAGCAAGCAGCTGAGTGCAGAGACTTTGGGGACGGTGTCAACAGCCTCTGCATACGCCAAAGGCTGCTGCAAAGCGGAGGGGAATCGTGAGCGACCATGGTGAGGAAGAGTAGTAGTATTTAAATTACAGTTGGGGAGATTTAGCATCTGGAAAATCCTTTTCTCAGTGAGGAGAGTGAGGCCTTGGGACAGATTACGTGGGGAGAATGTGAGCCCTCCATCCCTGGAGGGTTTTAGGGCAGCTTAGACACACATCAGCTGTTTTTATTGTAGGCACAGTTCCTCCTGGTCCTGGAGAAATACAGAATAAGATAAGTGGCTTGAGAGGACCCAGAGGGATCATGTAACCCATCATCTGTCTTGCTCTAAGTCCTGAGTCAGGCAGCACCGGACTGGCTTTATCAGGGATCAGAGACCACCAGAGGTCCCATCTGCAGGAGGAGGTTTCTGGGGCTGGTGGAGATGCTCATTTGGGACGGTGGTGAAAGGGTGCCCAACCATTTTGCCAGGCAGGTGCTGTTATTTCTTGCACGAGTCCCAACTAGTCCCTGTGAAAGTCCCTTTGCTGCCTTTTTAAGGACAACTTTTGAGGATGGACCCTTGTGCGGGGTCTCGGAGTCCGTCCCGCTGTGTGATGCGGTAGCAGCAGCTGAGAGTAGACTGGCTGATGTTTGTGTCTTCTCTGAATTGCAGCTTGGTATATAAAGTCTTTATATCTCCATGCACTTTTAATTGACAGCCACAATCTTTCTTGCTTCCTATCTTCTTGAGTTGTTGCCTTTCGATGGTCTTGGCTGTTCTTGTCTCGGACTGACTGCTTGCCAGCAGCAGGTGAAATATTTTTCCCATGCAATCTGTACCTGCCATGGGTGTCAGCACTGGAGGTTGTCCTCCCTCTTGTAACTCGGTTGTGCAAAAAGTGACCCTCTGGGCTGCTCTTGGACCCAGCAGTTGAGGTCAGCAGAGAAAGATACAGGCTGGGCAGTGAACTGCAGACCAACGTCGAAGTGGGTGATGTTGCACACTGCTAATTTTGGGTGCTGGCATCTTCAGTTGAGGAAGGTACAACTGGTTTCTGCATCTGGCTTTTATCTCCCGCCCTCCCTTGTCTGTCTGCATCCTCCTTCCAGCGGTGGGTTGGCCACTGCCTGCGTTTCAGCAACCCTGTAGCGGTTGCTTCAGAAAAAAGGAAAAGGCTTTGACTATTCCTTGGCCGGGATTCAGATCATCTGAGATTGGCCAAAGTGCGAGTTGAAGCCCAGACACAGCCTCAGGCCCGCGGTGAAAACCTGCTATTTTGGGAGGTGAACGAATGCAAGGGGCTATTGGTTATCTGTCAGCGCAGGCGAACCGGTAAATGAGAGGTAGTCAATGACATAAGAGATGTCAGGTTTTATTTCCAGTAAGAGCCGGTGAAGCTGGGAAAATTGCTCATTAATGCTTTATTGATATTCATGTTGCTATTGAAGAAGTCTGGGGTGGGAGGTGGAAGGGGGGGCCCGTGCCCATGTTAATGGGGCCAGGCTGAAAATAGGTTCTTTTATGCCTGGGCAAAGGGTACGCACTGACCACGGGAGGTTCGGCTGTGTCAGTCTCTCTAAATAGAGAATAGATCAGCTCTGTGGCTGAGCCAAAAGCTTTGGAGGGAGAAAACTCGTAACGCAGGTCAAACTGCGCCAGAAGCATTGGAGTACTCTCTTTTTTTTTTTTTTTTTTTTCTCACAAAGCAAAATTTAAAGCAGATTGTTGTAAAACTATGCAAAACGTTCATCTGTGGGTTTGGGACTATTTAACCCTCATGTTTGCTTTAGCATTCTGTTTTTAGAGTAATTTGAATTTAAAATGCTCTATCAAAAGGAATTTATTTCTAAAATGTCAAATTACTTTATTTCAGAAGTGCTGATGCTAAAATGTTTGAATTTTAAAAAAAACAAAGCAAACTGTTTGGCATTGGTGACATTCACAAGTATTTTTTGTGGCTCTGAAACTCCTTACCCCCTGTGTTTTCTGTACCCTGCCCGGTTTTGTAGCTGGGAATCGGGCTGAGCACTGCAGCTCCACAGGGAAAGACCCCAAACCACGCAATTCCCAGCATGGTCGCGGCTCCTGGGGCTCGCTGGAAATCTGATTTGCCGTGCCTGGTGCTCATCCCCTGCACACCTATCCCCCCAGCGTGCTTTTGTGGTGCCCTTCATGGCAGGGATGAGAAATAAAGCGGGTTCTGTATGTTTGGGAGCGTAGCGTTTTCTTTAGGATCGCCCAGGATTAGGACAAAACTCTTCCTGCCTCAGTTTACCTGTGCACTAGAGCAGGAACCACGGTGCCTTTCCCTGCTATGAGATAAATGATGTGAAGGCTTCAAGCTAGGCTGCCAAAAATCGCTTCCCAAGGCCTTCCCAGTTGGCTCTGGCTTTGCCGAGAGCCTCGTGCCTCGCTTGGGCAGGGAGTTCGCACGGGGAAAGCCAGCGCCGCTCTGCATCTGCGCTGCGCTTGGCCGGAGCAAACCTGCAATAACTCAATAATTGAGATAGTTTAGAAGGTAAAATACCTCCCGGTATCGTGCTTAATAAAGCTCTGCTTCTCATCTGTCATCGAGCAGCCTCGTTTCCTGGGCTGCAGATCAGCAGGGAGGCAGCCGATGGCTGAAGCCCTGTCGGCACAGCATATCGGAGGTCCACCACGCATCATTCCCCCGTTTTTCGGAGGTCTGGCTTATTTTTTTTGTGTTTTTTGTTGTTCCCATGTGTGTTCACATGCACAGAGAGCGTTTGATCGGGGTAGGATTTGTGGAAGGGCGGGATGTAACATCCTGTAGCTTGACCCAAAACTCCTTGCTGAACCATGAACCCCTCCTTTTGGAGATTATTTTAAGCTCAATGTGTTCGCTGGTCTCCTGCGTTCAGTCTGATCCTTCTGTCTGCTGGGACGTTGTCTTAATGGAGCATTGGGCATCCCACAGTTGTTAAGAAGCTTATCCTTGTTGTTCCTGGCATATAAAAGCAGAATCATTCTTGCTTTATAGGTAGAGAAGATTTTCCCTGGTGGCACCTCCTGCCAGCCTGCTTTCCCAGGGCGGGAAGGCTTCCCATTAAAACTGTGCTTCCAGGAGCAATGGCTGGTAAAGGGCTGGATATTCCCTTTTTGTAAGGCCTTGGGTGGGGCACCCAGCAAGGTTGAAAGCTGCTTGCAAATACCTTCCCCCTCATATGAAGAGAAGGGACTAATTAATGTTTATAGGTGCTGAGATGATGAAAGATGCTGTAGTCAGTGCTATAGCACTGCTGCTCCTAGACCTAAGGGGAGCATAAGGTCATGGAAGCAATAACATGCAGGCTCTCCAGTGTTTTATGGTCCTTTTCATCACCAGAAAGTTGGTTCGGTTGGAAGTTGATTAAACTTGCAGGGAAAGATAGTGATTTATGCCAAACCAGTCTTCCCAACCACTTTGTAGCCACGCTGTGAATTAAGGCTGATTTAAAATCGAGGGAAGGCTCTGTTCTGCCTGGCGTCGGTTTTTTGGATGGGGCTGTGGGGAGCATCCCTCCCTGCTTCTGCTCCGCCGGGTCCCTGGCTGCCAGAGAGCGATGGGAGAGGAGGGCATGGGCCAAAACACAGGAGCACGGCAGTTATTATTCTAAATGAAAAGCATCTCTTCTCATTAAAGCTGAAAATTATGGTCCGCAGATAACTCCGATGGTGGTTCATGGAATCAATAAAGCCCCAGTTTGTTTTGAAAGCCAAGTTGCCGATATGCCAAAATACATATTTTGCAAATTGCTTAATTTACATTTGAAAAGATCAAACCTTATTTCTTCTGAAAGCCGAGAGGTGGGCTGGGGGAAGCGATATGCACACAGCAATTTAAATCTCCTTTTTGCTATCCTGCAAGATACATAATTTGATGGAAATTGATAGCTGTTGAGAAACTATTTTCTTTTGGCTTTGTTTTTGTTTCTTTTTTAAAACAACAGCAATGCAGGGAAGCTGATGGTTTAAGTTATCAGTGAGTTTTTACTAATTCTGAAGCAGCCGTAGCTGATTTTTTCGAAGCAACGTTTCTAGCTACGCGGGGCGTCTTCATTTGCAGCGTCTGTCTTTTGGAGGCGTGATGGTCATCTGCGCTCTTGGGGTTGCTCGTTACTTCTGTCTCAAGTTCTTTACTCTTTCCTAGAAACTTTGTTGACACTGGAAACGTAGGATATAAAAGCCTGTCTTAGGCGCAGCAGATACGCGCGCTGGCAGGAGCGCTGCGCCGTGAAATCATTAGGACCCACTCAGCAGAGATGAGGTGGAGCTGTAGGCTTGGATGGGGACCCAAAATGCTGAGCCTGTTGATCGTTGAGGAGTTTGGTCCCTAGCTGAGCGTGCAGACAGGCGTCAGCGACGCCGTTGGCATCTGGAGCCTATTTTAGCCCAGCTGTGGGATACGTGGAGCTGAGCATCCTATCAGCCCCTGTAAGATGTCAATAAAACTTACTTGAATTAGCCGCTAACTTGCTCAGAAAGGGGGAAGAAATGTACTGAGTCAAAGAAGCGGTCTGAAGAAAATGGCCCTGGTGTCCCCCTTGGGCGGTGCTTCCTTAAGCACCGCTCTTTGCGGGGCGCTGGGAAACGCGTCGTTACCGCGGGATCGGCTTCAGCACCGCTCGCCGTAGGGTTTCCATGGGTGGCTTGGCAAGGGCGAGGGCTGGTCCCTGAGATGTTTAGGGAGCCTGCTAAACTAGACCTGCTGCAAGCTCCTGCTGCAGCTCTGCTCCTCCATAAAACCCTGGAAATGTCCCTTCCCTCCTTAAGTTGCACGATCATTTACCCGCTCCCTCCCGATAGATGTTAGTGGCAAGCACGCACCCTTCGCCCTCCTCACCCAGAGACTTTTTTCCATAACCAGCCTCCCTACCCACTTGAAAAATAAAGATGTATGACTCCCACTCGAGGAGAATAGATTGTTTTCGATTGCTATTCATCTATTATTTTAGAAAGTAAAATGAATAAAACTTATGCAGGTCACAGACATTAAAGAGCGTTTTTATATCAGTTTGGGAGTGCTTGTCAGCTTTGATTTATTAAGTAAAGTTCCCAGACTGGCTACTAGTATGTGTTGTCAGTCTCTTGGTAATGGATAGACCTCACAGCTGAGTGCTCTGTGATTAGACTTCTCAACTATATATTTTTAAATAAAGGCATCGCTTTTTTGGGTTTGCTCATTTCCCTCTCTTAGGCGATTTCATTCATCTTCCCTCGCCCTCCCTCCCTCTGCTGTAAATTTGTTTTTGTTGGAAGCTATGAAGCAGGTAAATGGGATGCATCTTTAAGGGGTTTTTTGTTTTGTTCTCCCCCAAGCTTGCTCCCAACTTAGCTTGATTGATTAAATGTCATGGGGGGACAAAACTGGATAAGCAGAAGCTATCTAAACAGCTTTCCAGAGAGACCCATTGCACGGGCTGCTCCGCCGCGTGCTGCTCTATTACTACGACTGCGTCAGCATTTTTACTATCCAACTGCTCTTCCTTGGGATTTAGGGATGGAAATTCCCAGAGCTGCATGGAGAGGTGGCTGACAGAGCCCGCGACCTCCCCAAAGAGAGCACGGGCTGAGCAAACCCACCGCTGCCAGCCCTGGTACCGCCTCCGTACGGCTGCGGAGAGTTAACGGGGAATATGAAGCTTTGCGTGCCTGATGAAGAATGACACGCTGGGAAGTTCAGAGGCGCGGTTGTATCTCTGCTAACCACAACAATTTGTTTTCCCTTCGGAGGATGGACCTACGCTGCCGGGCTGAGCTCAAATCCTGCTGCTTGCTTACAGGAGCCTCTCTTAGGGTGTCTCAGCCGCCGCTCGGTCACGAAGGGCAGGGGATTTGCAGTGCTTGCCTTGAGCTGCTGTTACCAGGCACATGCTGGGATCTTCTCATAGGGACGACAGCAAATGGGTACCGAAGAGAAGTATCCTGGACTAAAATCCCCAGCTAGAACTTTAATTAT
The DNA here is from genome assembly GCA_020745775.1 of Theristicus caerulescens. Lineage (NCBI taxonomy): Eukaryota > Metazoa > Chordata > Aves > Pelecaniformes > Threskiornithidae > Theristicus > Theristicus caerulescens. Next base: position 1,310,615 of record CM036575.1, on the reverse strand, counting down.
GCTTTCATAAAGAACTGAGCTGGAACGAGGATGTGATTATTTCCCCAAGGGCTGAAGAAGCACTGGGGCTAATTCATTAGCGTGGAATTGAAATAGCGCAGGTGGGAGGCCACCAAGTACCTTCGGTAAATGCATCTTGGGGATCCTTCAGGAAGGGCACAACTCAACAGCTTCCCCAGGACACTGGGCTGAGACAGCAGCCTCTGTGTTGTTTTTTTTATCCAGCACCTTGCTCTTAGGACAAAACTGAGCTACGTAACTTGCAAAAATGCAGAATGCGCTGAACAGAAAAAAGACATGTCCAATTGCACCAATTTTGTAAGCCTTTTTGCTCTCGTACAACTCCAAAAATTGCTTTTGATTTAAAGGTTAAGATCTGACAAGCTAGCAGACCTGAAAGAAAGATCTTTTCTTCCCCCTCCTCTTTTCCTCTCGGTTTCTTTCAAAACTTGAAAGATGAGAACGTCTGTATGGGGAGGGTGGGAAGCAATTCATTTGGGAAGTGCTTTCTGCTGCTGTTTCAGGACATGGTGGTTGGATGAGGCCTTGGTTTCCCTACTCTGCATCAACTTCTGCTCCCTCTTGCAGCAAAATCCCTGCCCGTTGATAAGGGGATGAGTGGCCTCATGAGCAAAAAACAGGTGGGAGGAGGGTGAGGAGCGTGAAGAAAGGCCAGCGCAGGGTTTGAAGTCGTGGTTTTGGAAGGGCGAGTGATGTGGCTGTGGTTACGTGATGTGATGGTTTACAGCAGGGTGCTGGTCCCGTCTCTGGAGCTGGGATATGCCTGTAGCAATGTCTTTTGCAGTTCATTAAGCGTCTCTGTGTTGCTGTTGCTCAGCCTGAAATGGCATTAGTTGCTTTGCACGTTCCAGTGCCACTGCCATTATCTCCTAATAACACATCCATTAATTATTAAGCCAGCTTTGCTTATTCTACACCTTTAAATGATAACCCTGCCATACATGCTTAATATATGCAACCCCAGCGTGCTTTGAAATGGCTCATTAGGGGTGCTTTTAGTTTGTCCCTACTGACTGTTGTTTCTGAAACTGCCATAGTGCCAGGCAGGCGGGAATATCGCTGGCAAATAAATAAATGCTGGAGGCTCACATGGTAGTGGGGTACCTGCTGTTGGGAAAGGTGGTTTTGCCCTCGGAGAGAGGGTTCTGCAGGTACAAAGGGTCTCCGCTGAGATGGGGTGGCAGATTGGGGCCAGCCAAACTCCTTTAGCATCGGTGAAGCTAGAGGGGGAGCGCCCACCGAGTCCTGTTGGCATGCCCCAACCTTGGCGTTGGTGGAAGAAGCTCTTCTTCCAGCCCTTGGCATCAACAGCTCGCTTCATCGTGCCCACCTGTGGCTCGATGAGGAGGTCCCTGGCCAGGTTCTGCAGCGATGGTGCTTGCTGTTGAGAGATGGTGCCATGTTTTAGGTGGGAGCTGGGCTGACCTCTCCCAGAGGTGTTTCACGTATGCCTGAGGGCCGACAGATTCATCTCTTAATGCTTTAGACCCAACATGAATGCAGGTAAACCCTCCGTATCCTACAGCAGAATCCACCTAACTGGGTCCTTTATTCCTCCTTCTTTTTTTTCCTCCCCAAATAATATTGGCTGCGCTTTCTCCAAGGTACCAGGTAAAACCCCAGAGCGATTCTCCCTTTGTCATTTCCCAAGAACGTGTAAAATAGCCAGTCCCACTGCAGAGGAATATTATCCCGTTCCCCTGTGCCGGTGGCAGGTTGATGGCTCAGTGGTGGTTTTCTCGCCAGCTGAACATTGCAAGTTGGTTTTTGTCCTCTGTGTGCCCATGTCCATCCTTTGAGTCCTATGGGGAATTCGTGGGCTGTTAGGAGGAGCTAAGACTTCCAGGTTAAAGACAGCGAGGGAATGCAGACGTGCTAGAAAATATTAGTAAATGAAAGCCGCTGTCTGGGCCCCCAGGCCTCTTGTTTCCAGCACAGCTCCTGCTGGAGCACCAGATGGGGTTTAATCAGGACCGCCGCAGTGCCGGAGGGATATTATTAAGAGACATCTAGTTCTGGATGAGAGAAGATTATCCAGGGTTTATTTCCAGCTGATAACACTCTGCCCTTCCATAACACCTTTTATCTGAGGATCTTGGAGCTCTTTACAGACTGCAGTTAATTAAGCCTCACATTGCCCCCTGGTGTCGTGGGTGAGACCAGGGCTAAGCAGTGGTGGAGGAGAGCAATTAGGAGGGATCCAGCTCTGGCAGGGAGATAAGATAGATGATCTCCTGGCTTTTCTTTGCTATCTTATTTGCATGTTTATCTCCCCTGTGCAGTTGAGCAAAGCGAACCCAGAGGTTGCACCGCCTGCCCAAAGTCCTCGTTCGGTGCCGCACCAGGCTGAAAACTCGTGGGTCCCCTTTTCCAGCCCCACAAGGTGCTGGATGCAGAAAGACGTCGGTGGTGCACGATGCTGACCCTGCTCTCAAAGTCTCCCTCGTCTCCTTTCCCAGCGTTGGTTTTCCACTGGGGTCCACGCCTCGGCTCTGCTCGACTTTCCACCGAGTTTCCTTCCTGCAAACCCGATATCAAAGTCTTCCTTTGGTAGAAAATAACAACAAAAAACCCCTTCGCAGGCCTCCAGAAAAAGAGCTTTTGCTGCCTGCCTCTATAGGGCCAGATTTCTCAATAGTGATTCCCCCTGAGAATAGCCGGGCCTGAGGTTTCCTTCCCCTCCTCTTTTCTTTTCTTTACTTTCCCCTAACTAAAAATCAGGAAGCTCTAAAATCCTCTTTGAAGTAACACTGTATGAAGAGGATTTATCCCTGTCCACTTAAATATTCATGACAGCTTGCATTTCTGTTCAAAAAGACACTTGTTTATTTAGATAAGATTTAATTTATTCATAATTTACCTAAATTTGCAGGAGCGTGCATGTACATTTTAGCTTATAAGCAGCGTAATACATAAAACATTATTGAGGCATGCAAATTACACAAATACAGCATTTGAAACTGCCTGCTTGTTTTAGGCAGATAACTAATTTCTCACCCTGAGTAGAGACACAAACACAATTGCATGGGCTCGTTGCCTGGGATTTGGCGACTCTGAATTATGCTTTCCTTAATGGAAGAGGCACAGCTTTTTAGCAGAGCCCACTTTCCTTGGAGCGTGAACCGCAGTAATGCCAAAGCCCTTTGCTGGCAGTGTTTTCCCCGAGCGGTCGATTCGGGTTTGCTGAAGTCTCTGAGTTACCATTTGTTTCCCGGGGATGGGGTTCGGATTTGTAGCGGGGCATCGTCTCACCAGTGCCTGGGGGGGGTGTGATGGATCGAGTAGACGTTCCCACTCCACACCATCGATCCGGCAGTGTGGGATCTGCTCTTGCTGTGCATCGACCTCGTTCGCATGCACGCAGGAGTTGCTTGCCCCTAATTAATCTCTGTATCCTTCAGGGCGATACGGCCGCTTGTTGCTCCTTCGGGCAGCCGCATAGTGCAAAACCATCCCGTTTTCCACTTGCTTCCAGGTAATGATTGCACAAATTAGCACCCACAGAATGTGCTAGGGCCTGGAAACCGGGTTTGGCTTCCTCCCAAATCTCAAACACCGCGTGCCATGAGGACAGCAGCACAAGGGCCAAGGGCTGGAGCCGGAGCAGGGTTTTTTGGGCTATGCGTTTGGCAGCTGGGTGATGGGCACTGACTTAGCACCGTGAGGACTCTCAGCGCTGTTAAAAATTGTTTCTAACAGGTCCCAGTCGGGAAGTAGATGTTTGCAGTTGTATATATGAAATCTAGGGCTTGTGCATATGAAACCTGTAGAAGGAGGTATCTCACGGACTTGAATATTGTGCAAATCACCTGCGTACGGCTGCGTTACCCCACAACCTGTTGTTAAGATTGCCTGCCGCTTCCCGTGAGATTCTGCTTTCCCTTGCCTGCAGTTGTGCCAAGCTGTAACTGCTGGGGCTGAAGTTTCCATGGTCAGATGTCCTCCCCGGGCTCGCAGGCTTTGCTTGGTTGTTCTGCAGGGAGGGGTGGATGAGGAGGGATGGGGACAGCAGAGCTGTTTGGTGCTTTGGGTTCTTCCTATCTGAAATAACAGCCAACATTTTCGATCGTTTCCCAGATTGAGGCTAATGGGGAAAACACATCTATCCTGGTTTTGCCTGCTACAAAAATGACCTATGAGTAGCTCCAGAGCTTGAGCGCTTCAGGACAGGGACCGGTGCTTTTGGTGGGGTCATGAAAATGCCTTTCTAGCCTTGGAAAACCCCTTGCACCTTGGAAAGAAATCTCTTCCCTGTGTTGGGCATGGCGTTGAGTGTGCGATGCGCTGCAGGTTGATAGGTAGGATAGAAACTGGCTGGATCTGCCTGGGAAATCCCCAGCGAAGAGGCAGTTTGTACCGGCCGTGTCCGTGTGTCCCTTGTCCTTAAGGCTAAAAAACCGGAGCAGGGTCTGCCTTTTTTCCATGGTATCTGCTGGGTCACGCAGCAAGGAGGAGGAGGTGGCTATGTCTGGATGCGATCTGCATTTACATTATAAGAGACTTTAATTACAGAGGCTTAATTACATGATCACAGTGTATTTGTTTTTTCCGCAGGACCGTGCCCTCGCTGCGTGCACAGGGTGGACAGCGTTCGCTTAATGAGTTGCTTGGCTTGGGTGCTGCGGTGATGAGCACCATAGGAAAGCCCAGGAGAAAACTAATACCCTGTCTCAGAGTAACGTGCAGCAAAATAAGGCTTGGGGCCACCCGTAGAGCAGCAAGGTGAAATCGCAATATTAAATGCTTCCTTATTAAAGGAGCTCTGCTTATTGTGTGCACGCTGTAGATCCTTAAATGAAATGGTGTAACAAGTATGCACAGCGAGGGCTTTAGTAGTCTTAACTTTGGCAATGCTTAATTTAGTATGAATGATCATGTTATCTGACCGCGATCTTTCAATTTATGCATCTCTGCCTGCATAGAGGTTTGCATAGGGGGATCAGAGGTATTCTTTATATAGGATTAATCACCGTATTGTCCTTTTTTCACCTCGTCTTGGCCGGTATTCGTGCTTAGACAGTATTTTTAGGTGGGAATATTGTGATGGAGCAGGCAGACTTAAGAGTTTTGTTATCAGGTGGGGCCTGTTGGAGCTACAGAAATGCAAAGAAATGGTATCGGTGGCGGTAAGCTGTAGGTAATGCCACGTCGGTGAAGAAGCACAGACCTCAAAAACAAGCGCTGGAAAAGTTGGCTTTCCCCGTGACTTTTGGAGGGAGCTGAGATGAGGGAGTGTGTATGTGCGCGGAGGTGAATCGCTGAAGAAAAACTTCAGGTTTCAAATGGTTACGCTTAAATAGCTCATAATTGTGCGTGTTGGAATGACGCGATGCTTTCACCGCGCGCAACAGGGGAAATACAGCGGTTTGGTATGCATGCACGCATATCAGTAACGTGGAGAGCTGAATATTTACTATCACCGAGCATGGTATATTGGAAAAGAATAAGCTATTGATTGGCATTAAAAATAAATAAATAAATAAAGGTCTCCTCTCCCTACCACCTGTAGATGTATTAGGGAGCAAATATTGAACTGGGCTCTCCTGGCTCCCGTGCGATTGATGCAATTTATTTTCAATTTGTCAAACGTGGCATTGGAGCAACAATTGGTTTTGGTGATTTATTAGGAATTTTCTAACCAGGGCACTCTGTCATTGGAGTTACTTCGCTTGTGTCCCAGTAGATTTTTGTCTTTCTGCAAGCTCAAGCTGCGCACCCAAGAAGGTGAGTTTTTCTTTACTTTCCTTTCTTTTTTTAAACCAAAAGGGAAAACCGAAAGAAACTAAGCCAAAAAGGGAAATGGGGAAAAAGGAGCAGAATTGACATATTTTAAACATGATGACAGGATCGGCTGTTTAAATTGCCTCTGTGAATTGATTTAAAACATGTTGGTAGGCATCTCTATTTCATTAACTGTCTTTCTCCTTCATTTCAGTCACTGGAGTCATTGCCTCTTATTACCTTCCAGGCTCATGATATCCATCCACATGGTTATTTTAGTTATTACTATCTGTATACAGAAAATATAAGAGGCAATTTTGGGACAGAAGCAGCTTGGGAGGGATGTAGGGATAGCGAAATAAATAATTTGAATTCTGCATGACACCCATGATATAAAGCCATCAGGATTACGATAGCGTTAGTGCTAGGTGTGCGTTTTGGTCAGAACCTGTGGGAAAACCGTACGAGTTTGTGGTCTCAAATCTGGACCTGGTAATGAAGTTCTCTCCCACCTTGAATAACCAATAATGAGCCAAACCCCAACTTTCTCCTGGGAATTAGGTGGTCCAACGCGTGCATGGTATTTTGCAGCCCTTCTGACTGCTGCAGCATCGGGAGCTGGGTGCGTACGAAGTGTATTTTCGCTTTCCTCCCGCTTTGAGATGGAGTTTGGGGGGAGCAGGAGGACCCTATCCGTGTCCTCAGGGACATCAATGATCTTGTCCCTCCAATACGTGGGGAACGTTGATGTTCCCCTTAAATAACAGGTATGATGTGAAATGATGTAGTGATGCATGCGGAGGCTGCTGGGCGTTATGGGGCACACCACGTGAGGGTCTACCTGCTAGGACTAGCTGGAAAAAAAAACTGAAAGCTTTTTGGGATGTCTTTCCCAAAGCTCAGTAGCCCAGAATCCAGACTTTTCCATCGCTTCTTTTCAGATCAAAAAAAAAAAAAAAGAGTTCCAGATTATTTTCAGTTTCAAAAATGCTGTAGCTTACAATATTTTTCCCAGCGCTCTGCAGAGTCATTAGCTTGCTTACAGCACTTAAAAGAAAAATGTGGTGCTTAGGAGACTTAGCTTCTGTTTGCTGTCTTTACCACCAACTAATTGGTTGGCTAACGAGCAAATATTTTTCCTCTGTTCCTCAATTTCCCAGCTTTTTGACTTGCAAGTAGGAAGAGAAAAAGCTGCTGGTGGTTGGCAGATAGCAAAGGGAAGCGTGTTGTGGTGAGGCAACCGGAGTCACGCTGGAGGTGGGATTGCAGCTCTTGCTTCCAGCAATTGCTGGTGCTGCCTCCTCGTTTCGTGCCTCTTCTCCTTCCCTTTTGCATCCTATAGGCCTGGTTTTACTCATCGCATGGGCCTTCAAAGCAGGTGCCTGGTGGGGAAGGGAAGGGGCGAAGCTCCGCGGGAGCGGCGTTGGGGCTGCGTGGGAGGGAGCAGCGCGACGTGACGGACGGTTACCGCTTGGAAACGGTCAGAACAAAGCATCGAGGAAACTTGATAAGAGCACTCGAACGATCCTATTATCAGGGTAACTGCGGTGGGAAGAGACAGTTCCTGGCTGCACATAGAAGCATTACCTTGATTTAAAGGCAGTGTTTGTGGCTTTAAACTCTGAATTCCCCGGTTTGGCTTGGTTTAATTCAGAGCCGAACAAAGCGTGCTTGGTGTATTGCAGGAGGATGCTATTCACCCGGCTCCCTGTTAAAAAGCGATGTCACTCTACGCGCACGGGCACAATGAAATACACCGGTGGTCTTAATAAAGCATGTTGTAAAGGCACCGGCTTATTGAAAACGTGGATATCCTGAGCGCCGGGAGGAGAATGGAGAGCTGACCTGACAAGCAAGAGCCGACCTCTTCAAGGAATTGATCCATTGCACGAGGACGCTCTCGCCGTAAACAGCAAAGCTTCGTGAAAGGGTGACCGTGGACGCGAGCCGTAAAGCGCTGCTCCGGATTGAAACCTCTACCCGAGCTTCGGGGCTTGGGAAAGGCGGCTTTCGCTTGGCCCTTTGCTAACGGCGCAGCACCCAGACGCGTCTGGGGCCAGGGTTTTAACCCGTCCACCTTTGCTGTGGAAGTGAACCCACCCCAAAGCAAAGCCCCGCTCTCCTGGCTGCCTGGGAGCGTTGCTTTACCTCCCTCCTGCCCTTTTAGTATGTTAAATCATTATGTGTGTTCGGGTCAGAAATACAGCGACAGCTCGGCAGGAGGTTCACGTCCGAGAGCGTCGGCTCGCTACCACCTGCCTGCCCTCACACGTGGTTTTGGGAATGGCAGAGGGAGCACGTTCTGTGCTTGTTAGCTTTTTTCTCTGCTATCTTGATATATTTGGGATAGTCTTGTTTATCCTTTAGTAATTCCTCTTTATATGAAGGGAATACCTAGCTTTGAGCGTGCAGGACCATGGAGGTCCCTCTGCTTGAAGAGATGGCCATGGTTGCTGCTTGCCGGAGTCTCTTGGGCTTCGTCCCCCGCGCCTGGTGACCTCCGCGTCCACCGCTAACGGCAGCAGATGCCCACCCATCGCCCCGCCACCTGCGGAAGGGCTGCAGCAGAAGCCCCTCGCATTCATCGCAAACCCATCCCTTGCCAGCGTCCGATTTCCAAGGCCGGTCGCTTAGAAATGTTAACGCTATTTACTGTAGCATGTGCCCGATAATGGCATTTCTCAACATCTGTTTTCATTTAAAATTTCCAAGCCTTTAATTTTTTTTTTTGCACGCGGCTTTCGGTAACGATGCTGCCTCGTACGTACTGGGTGGCAGGATGGGAAGTGGCAGTCTCCAGCCCAAACAAAGCAAACCCCAAATTTTTATTAATGAAGATTTACAGCTGCTCCTGGGACTTGGCAACTGCCTGCAAAAGCTGGTGACAGGATTCATCTCGTGAAATGTACCTGTGATAAATATCAAGTGGGAGTGATTAGCAAGAGGTGGTTAATTCATGAGCGGGTTTTGCGTGTTGGCTGGGGAATAATTTGGTTTCCAGTGGTAGCAGAATGTATTATTTTTCCCTCTCTCTTCCCCAACCTCCTAAAGATGCTGCAGGCCTGAGCTTGTAAAGCAGCAACTGTTGCAGCTACTCACCTCATTTACCAGCCAGGGTTGATCAGCCTGGAAAGGAGAAGGACCTGGTGAAGCCTGAAAAGCTGGGATCTGCTTAGGGAGGAGAGGGAAGGGTTAAAACCAGGCAGGGTTTATTTTTTTTTTGCAGGTGAAAGGCAGCAGTGATAGTTATGGTAGATAATCATCCTGCTCCATCTGGGTTGCTAATTGAGGCAGGACTCATTTCCTGAGGGAGAAATAGCCTCCCTGTTTTCAGGGCATTAACTGCCCCTTATTGCGAGGGTCGGAGGCAGGTGTCCCTTTGGAGATGCTCCCCGCCTCATCCTAAGACTGGTTTTGCTGAAATAGTGTCAACTATTTTCCTCCTATTTTCATCCATCCCTGGTGCTTTCCATCTCCGCCTTGTTACAGGCTTGGCAGGGGAAAGAGGCGGGAGGGGGGGGAAGAGAATAGGAAAGAAATCTTTCATTTCCATTTCCAAAGCTGCTTTTCGGCTCCCGAAGAGCAGGCGCACAGAAGTGATGCTCACGGAGCTGCCTCTGACAGGTCGACACCGGGGGGGGGGGAACCTGTGCTTCCATTTCCAGCCCTGTCCCCCGTGGGCAGAGCGAGGCGAGGAGTTCACGGGGATCAGCGAGGAGAAGGAAAACAATTTGATCAAGGGGCCCTGGAGTCAGGCACATGGAGAAACTGGTCTGGTGGGGTTTTTCAGCTTTAATCAGTGTCAAGTTGATTTTATTTTGAGAGAAGTGATGATATTAAAAACAAAAGGCGGGGGGAGTGAGTGAAGCACCTACAGGTATATGGGGCAGAGCCCCCATCAGCTATTCAGCTGGTCCTTCCTAAAAAGCTCAAAGCTTTTTAGAGCTAATTATATGAGAAAAGCATGGTGGGGGGGGTTGCAGGTGCAATATTTTGCCTCGCGTAGCCATGCATATCTAATGCATCAGCAGTATTCTTCTGTTTTGTAGCGTGATTTGGGGGGGAATCATTTTATGCCACGACCAATGTGGCTTTGGGGAAACAAATCCCTGGGAAAGCTGCTTTGCTGTGTCAATATATTGGGACTGGACCGGCAGCGGGATGGACGGTGGTGATGGTCCCATCAGGCCTCTCTGCCAAGCTGCCAGAGAGGACGGCAATTAGGGTTGGTTATGGTCCTCTCCAGGAGCTGCCTCTGTGTCCTGTTGCTGCCCGTGGCCAGCTTTAAGTATTTATAAGAAAGATTGAAGAAAATCCTGCAGCAGGCAGCTACAAGGGTCATCTACCCTCCAGACAGGTCTTGTCCTAACTCTTAATTGCTAGAAATTGCTTTAAGACCTGGAGGCTGAAGTGTTTATTGTCCATCCCAAACTGCTCCCTTTTAGCGTTGACTGCCCTCGCTCACCTTCGTCACCCACATAAACCTTTGATTCTTTCCAAAACCACCCAAAATCATCATCTTGCTGACTCACACCGATGGACGTGAGCTGGTGTTTTGGGGAGACGCGTCCACTTTTTGTAGGCAGTGAATGGAGGCTGTCTCCAAACGTGTCCTTCAGGTCTTCAAAATGTTTTTCATCTGTGCAGAGAAAGTAAGAAAAACCCGTGGGTGGCAGACTGTTGCCTGGAGAAGTACTGCTCTCCATCTGCTTTCGCTCAGCCCCAAATTCCTCCCTGCTAATGATGGTCATGTATATCTATATGATGTATATGACCATCATATATATATATTTTTTTTTTCTTCTGGTGATCCGAATTGCCCCAGCAAAGCTAACCTAAAATCAGCCTTGAAGGAAGATGAAAGTTCACTACTTCTTTCCATGCCAGAGAACACGAAAACAAGAGGGTTTTCAAACTTCTCTGATGTTTTCCTTTTCTTCCGAGCGAAAGGTAGTAGGAAAACAATAAAATAAGGTTTCCAGCCTGGACTCCAGCTGCCAAGAGAATTATTAGGCTTTTTTTCAGCCTAGTCTCAGTAAGGGCTTTTTTTTCCATCCCAAGCCAGGAAGGTGAGATGAAACACTGATGCTTGATGGTGCATAGGCAAGCCTGTCTTTTAACGTGCAGCTGCAGCCAGCAGTGAAGAGGTCAAGTCATATGATGCCGTCTCCTCTCCCAGCCTTGTGTCAGGCAAAACAATGAATTTCCATAATTTTACTCCGAGCGCGAAAAAGCGCCTTTGTTGCAGAGATCGCGCTGTTCTTGCAAAGACAATGAGCCTGTGCAGCGTAATTGTGACCCTGTGCTGGCAGAAATGCCAGTGTGCTTTAATGAAGAATCCTAAGCAGGGGAAAAAAAAAAACAACCCACAACTTTAATGCTTGCTTGCAAGCCTGCAGAGGTGAGCTGTTCCTCTTGATAGAAGAATGAGTAAAAATTGGCCCATACAGCTCTTATCCTACCTCAATTAATCAAGATAATGGTCTGCTTGCAATGAGCCACTTTTGCTTTGCTACCTCCTGTGACCTCTTTGAATTTCGTAGCACTGGTGGTAGTGCAATCGTGTGAGTCCCGTGCCTGGAGAGCCCAGGTCTCTGCTGAAAAGCAGGAGAGAGTGGCCATGGCTTCATGGTCACCACGGCCGTGGCTTCATGGTCATCCCGGCCAGTTGACAGTGGCGGTGGGCAAGTGGAGGCTTCTAAGTGGAGCCACAGGTGACTTAGCCTGATCTTAGCAATCAACAGCTTATTCATCCCAGCTTCAAGTGTCATGCTCTAGTAACCAGGCAGTTCTTGTTGCTCATCTAGAAATCCCAATCGAATGCCTTCATTATCACACAGCAGTGTTTCCTTTGTGGATAACAAGTCATACTGCGAGCATTAATGTGGCCTGCGTCGTATGGATTTGTGTTGTGGGATTGTTGTAAGCTCTGATTGAAGCTTTTCCTGTGATTAGGGTATTTATTCAGGTGTGAGAGAGGGAGTCTCTGTTGTCTAGTAAGATCTGAGTTCGCAGTGCATCTCGGAGGAGGGTTTATGAGGCTGTACCTTATGAAGTCAAGTTAATAAGCTGCATGCATGAGCTCTCTGTTTTTCTCTGTCCCATCTTGTGCCCATCACCGGCATTGCCGTTGTCTCACTGGAGTTTATATGCCACCCGCCCGGGAAACCATAAGCTAGACATTGCCTGGGATTTTAGCAGCCATCTAAAGGGGGTTGTGGTTGCAGCGTCATCCTCTCTGCAGGGCGTAGATGTCTTCCAGCAAAGGTGGGCACAAGGATCCACAGCAGAAGGGGGAAAGGCATGAGCTCAGCTTCTTGTCCGCCCAAGAACAAGAAAGCGCTCTGGGGACATGAGAAATGGTCTTTTCTTGTTGTATGGAAGAAACGGGACATCAGGTGGGGCAAGGGCTTCTGGTCCAGCAGCTGCAGGAGTTGAGAGGCAAAGTTGCTCCATCCTAGCTGAAAACCATGGTGCTTTCATTCCTTGAGGAGATCAGTTGCGATTCCTTAATTGGGATGAATGTGTAATTGGGGGAGAAGCTGGCGGCACAATCTATCAATTCTACCAATGAAAAATGATAGGAAGTGGCATCCTCCCACTGTCTGGCAGGCTCCCAGCCTCCTCCACTGCACACTTCATTATCCCCCTTGACTGCTTCATCTGGATAGTGCTCGTCCTTAATGATGGCAGAGCGATATTAAGTTTCTGCAGTGTTATTTGATTATTACCTACCCACTCCCTGTTCCTTCTGGAATAGCAACGGGGCGTATTTCCAAGACACCATGAGTTGCTAGATCTGGACCCGATGGTTGCAAGATGAGGAAGAAGGATGTCCATACTTAGGGTCCTGCCTGGTATGCACAGTATTTCAAATTCTGTCTTTCCATCGATGTTTCTGGCCAGACCGCTGTTTTCTTGGCTCCAGGAGAAGTTTTAGCTGTGACACCAGCAGGAGGAGGGTGCTCAGTCCTGCCAGGGAGCCAAAGAGCTAGGTCGTGGATTATACAGAACGCTGGGCGGTATAATAAAATGGGCAAAGCTTGGTGTTACAGTACAAATGGGTGTCCAGGCTAGATGATGAAGCGGTTAAATTATCCTGTGGGTTGTGGGTAGCGTGGGCTATAAAACCTGCTTCTTCTCGCCTACCTCCTGGTGAGCCTCATGCAGTATCTCAGAGGCAGTCCCTCACCCTCTGAGATGTCCTTGTGGATCTCCTTTCTTGCACCTTGCACCTGACTTTCTCGCTTTCTTCATCATCGAGCACTTCAGTCGCTCGCTTAGCATTAGCCTCACGGGCTGGACTTTGTCAGATGCTCCCAGTCCATCTGAGAGATGCATGCCAATTGCAGCTCGCTTGTCCACCGAGCCAAGTAATCTCTTCAAAGTCTTCTAACAAGTTAATAAGGATTGATCTGCTTTTCATGAGATCATGTTGACTGTCCTTAATGAACCTGGGCATTTTCAAGCCTTTCTTTCCCCTTAAAAATTAGCTTCCAAATAAATACTTTTCTCCTAGTCGATGGGCAGCTGATTCTTTCTACATATCCCCAGCATTAAGATTTTGACTGAAGGAGGCGACCCTCCAGCTTCTGTGATGGTGACACATGTTGGTTTTGGGGAGGGGGTTAAGTTAAGCAAAAGCTTACACTTGGTCCTAAATAAAGATGGATTTAATTACAACTAACTGTCTCATTGAGTGATGGCTTGAGAAAGCAGGTTCAGGCCTGATTTTTCTGAAAGCTATGTAAGATTTAGTTGCGATCCATCTGAAAACAGCCAGATCTTGTTTTTCTTCTGGAGAGGCTAAGCCTTGAATAGTACGAATAAAGATGGGAAGAGCGTTTCCAGATGAGCACTCAGAGCAATGAAATTAGTGACTTTTCTCACAAAAAATACCCATTGCTGTTAGCAACTTAGATAATCCATCCTACTGTCTGTAGCAACGCCAGGAAAGAGATGTTAGAGTAATGGGGTCTTGGAGAGATCACTGGTTCTTCTTGTATAAATGTCCAAATACTTGTACTCTCTGTACCCCGCCTTACCCGTTTTAAGGGAAATCCGTAAGACTGAAGTCCTGCTTTGTCATTGCTTCCCCTGTTTGTTAAATCCCTTGTGCGCATGTTACCATCTGGCCCCTAATGCTTTGTGTCAGTTTTAAGTTCCCCTAAGCTTTTGTTGACCATTTCTTGTGTTATCGGCACGCTCCCTAATTCCTCTTCTCCTCTCCCTGGGGATCTGATCCCTGACTTACGCAAATCCTCATCCTCTTCATTTGCGAACACAGATGCAAAAGTAAATATTGTAAGTGTCGCTGTCGGCTTCTTATCCTCCTCTGCCTCCAATTTCCCTCTGTCGCTCTTATCTGTGCTGTATCCACTTATCTCCTGTGTATATATAATGGTTTTTTCCTTTACTGTTTTTGTAAAAGCCGGGAGATTCTCCATCGTTAAGTCTTTGCTCCTTTAATTATATACTTGTGTGTTTACCTTCCCGAACCCATGCCCCTTACTTCTAACACATTCCTACTTCTAAGCAGGTGAGTTTTCTTTGTACGCCACTTTGATTAAAGATAGGGACGTACCAAAATCCCACGTTTTGAAAACTCAAAACCTTGTGCTGTTTGAAGCTGAACCTGAATTCTGCACCGAGCCAACGGTTTTGTCTGCTTTGAATGCTGCGTGACTCTTAGGGTGGTACACGTGTGAGATGTAGAATATAACGCCGTTGCAGCCTTCGTATTGATGCTCTGTATGAAATCAAGGGTGTTTTTCATGTCGGCGTGTCTTGATTTTTCCTGCCTGTGAGATGGAGATAGCGTTTTCTACAAAGAGGAGAGAGTTGTGCAGGTCAAAGCTGCTCCAGAGGACAGCCACTGGTAGAACTGGGAGCTGAGGTGCCCTTTCTGTTGTGGTTTTTTTTTTTTTGTGGAGGCAGGAGTATTGTGGGAGAGGCCATACCTAACGCACGTGTGTAGCTTAAGCCAGAACATGAGCAGAAAACCCCCAAAATTTTTTGGAGCATCTTGCTCCTCGGGGAGCTGCAGCCCCGGTCCGTGCTTTGCGCTAACATCTGATCCACCCCGAGCCTCGTGATTTGTGGCCTGATCATCGCTGATGTTATAACCTGGTTATGAATTGATTTTTTTTACCTCCAAATGCCATACAATAGTGTTTATTACATAACAATTCCCATCAGGAAAATGTCTCGTCGTATGATGTACAGCAATACTAACCGTTGGCGTAGCGCAAGGGCTCTGCTTTTTGCAAGATGCAGCAGTTTGTAATTTCAAGATCGATATGATGATGTGATTTTTGAATTTTAATGAATAAACTACGCTGCTGTTTGTTGTTTACCTGCTTTCTGATTTTTTAACAAGTGGCTCTAGTGATAATTACCAAAATTCTGTAGTCGCAGAAGGAGGGGGGAAGGCGGGGGGAAACCTGAATCCTTCATAACTATCCAACTGGGCAATTATCTCCATACTGTATGTGCTGCTTTTCTATAAATGTTGAAATTCAGTAATTACCACTAGAGCCAGCCGTGACATTTCGAAAGCAGATACATAACAAATAGGGATGCCATGGAGTCATTAAAATTCAGATATCAAAACAGCTCTCCCTATTCTTCTTTGTGTGAATCCATCTCTTTGTTTCATGAGGAATTCAGTTGCCAATTAAATACCTTTTCTTTTTCCTCTTTTCTTTTTTTATTTTTTCCCCTTTTCTCTTTTCCTTTTACAAATGAATTCTAATCTCCATGAAAGGAACTGAATTGACAGTCGTGACAGTTGGTGCATTAGGAAAAAAAATGGGTGAGTTTAGTCCTTCCTAAGGAACGCAGCCAGCACCTCCCCAGCTTTGGAAATGGTGAGGTTGTATCAAAAATTTAGGGGGGAAGGACATTTTTCCCAGCAATTCCCCTTTTCTCCTTCTGGCACTATTTTTCCTTCTCATCCTGCAAGGGAAAACGTCTTTTAAGGTTGCTGATAACTTTGGGAAATCTTTTTTTGCCTGTCCCACCAGGGCTCTGGTTTCATCGCCAACAGGAATAGCTCAATTATTTCCCAAACTGTTATGCGCGCTGCGGTCTCGTAGCAATCGCTGGCGTCTGGCAGTTGTTTCGGGATTTTTAACAATGTTGTCTTGTTTACGGGTTTGACTCTTGGAAGACAGGATTTGATGCCTCCCAATCAGTCGCAAATGAAACGGAGGGATTGACAGTGTAGAATTGATCCTTCCTTTGTAATCCCGTAACAGCGAGACGTGTTTGTTTCTGAATCTGTCAGGGGGTTGTATGTAAACCAGGTGTGATGAGGAACCCGTGCGCTGAAAACAAGGAGAACAGTGGTTTCATAAACCTCACAAGGAGAAAAACCTGTAGGGTTTCTACACCTCCTCTCTTCCTGTATCTGAGTGCTGCTCGTATGTTTTTCCGTGAATGTCAGACAGCAGGATGAATTTGTTCTGAGAAGGGTTGATGTACATGGAGGTAATCCTTCTCAGTAAGCGTGACGAGCCTAAATAATGATAACGAAGGGGCTTGGGGAGGTCCATGCTCCTGAGGACCCACAGCTTTTGTCTTCTATAGCTTTACTCCGTGCTTTCTCTGTAGTCTGCCCATAGCAAAGGTCTCCTCTCCTCTTGGACAACACCTGGGCTCTCTATTTCAGGCAGATTATTTATTGCAGCCTTCCTCTAAAACATAATTCTACTGAGACTGAAAGGTTTCATTTTGCACTGCACGAAAGGTGGAGCTGCGTTAGCTCGTAAAATTTTAAGAGGCCTCAAGTCTATCCTTTGGTTATCCGGTAGAGGACAGCTTCGATTGCTCCTCCATCAGCTCATCTCTGGGAGCAAAGCCTTCAGTGAGGCTCATTCAAGGAGAGCTTGTCTAAGGTTTATTCTCAAGCCTGGTGCATATGTGTTAAGGTGAATAGGAATTATATTCACTTCAAGGAGAGATGAGGCCCTTGTGTTGACTACATTATCATTTATACTAACAAAAAGAGCTTAAAATGTTAGCATATTCTTTTGAAAACGGAGCTTTGCATCCTATTAAGAGGAAGGAAACACAACCCGCGGCGCATTATATTTCCAAGCGCCTGTCAAGAAACGCTTATGGCTGTCGCCTGCTTACTGAGCATCCAGCTATAGGAATAAATTGGGAGTCACTCCCCGCATGCTGATCCCCTAACCAAGAGACAGGAGACGCTGCTCAATTCAAACGCCGGCCAAACGCAAAATTTAGATCTGCGTCGGACAGAAACTGAGGGAGCTGGGGGTTTGAGAGCTGCAAAAGTTTGCTCGTGTGGAAAGCGTGAGTAGAAACGCATCTTCCAACTTGATTTTGGAGGGTGGGGGAATTTGGATGAGATTCCCCCAGCTTGCGGCACTGTGGATGTTGGCAGGGTGATTTCTAGTCTGGCTGGAGTAGAGAGGAAAAGCAAACTTAATTTAACCTCTCCAATTTGGGAAAAGAACTTAAACATCAAGATTGCATCCTGCTGGTGTCAGATGGCTGGTTTAGCTGCAAGGGAATAAGCTGAAAGTCTTCAGTTCTTCAAAAGTTTGCAATATATAGCCCGTGGCTCTCCTGCAGGTATGTCACGCGCTAAACTGGCCGTGAGGATGGTGGCCATTCCCTAAAGCTGCCCATCCGTCCCCTGGGGAAGGCAGTAAGTTCTGCCTGCATCAGTGCAAGCCGAGTCTTTGTTTTAAGGACAAATGAGAGAAAACCCTAAATCCCAAACAGCAAAACTCAAAAAGCTCTTCCCCAAGCAGGGCTTATGGAGATAAGCTGCTGCTTGGCAATTTGCTAACTTGAACTTGTAGCACTAGCGGTAGTCTTTCTAGAAGCAAAATCCACCTTGAGGGGAGGAAACAAGGTTGTCAAAGGGGCTGCATACGGGAGGGCGCAGAGTTGCTTCATCAGGCTGCTGAGTCTGATGCTTTGAGGCTTTTACGATTGCATCCTCCGGTTTGGAAGGAAATCCCTCGTGTACCCTTCACGCTCTTTGCCATCTCAAGGAGGATGTGTGCAGCTCCCGGACCAACTCAAGCTCATTTTTTGGGTGAGAGTGGATGTGTGGGGCACAGCATCCTCGAAGAGCAGCTTTCCCGAGCTGGAAAACCAGAGGCAGTTTTTAAAAGACATTTTTATTTCTGTAAAGGCCTCATGGCTAAACATGTGTATACGACTGCCTGCTGATGAGCACATCTGTAAGTTGAGATCTTCAGTTGCTGTAAAGCATCGCAGATTTGCTTTAGCCAACAGAGTAGGGCTTGTATACTGGGCAAAGCGGTGGGCACGGATACACCCTTCCAGAGCTCCATCATGCATGAGCTGCAGGAGATGAGGCAAGAAATGACATGGGGCAGGCGTTGCTAACAGGCTGGATGCATCTTTATTGGCATCTGTGTTATCTCAGTGCAAGTCCGTACATGCTGACACGTGCTGCGTCTGTCTCCACGAGCAGGTGAAATGAAGATGTCTCGCTGTCCTTTCTCATCAACGCTGGTGCATCCAAGATCCTACTGATAGGCAGAGCTCTCTTCCCTTCCCTGTCCACTTTGATTAATTTGGCGCCTCATCTCTGGCGTCTGTGAATTTGTCTTGGTTTTGCTCTTCCCCTTGATGCAGAAGTTTCTCCCCCTCCTTTTAACCTCCATGCTGCTACAAAGCCCTACCCTATCTAGGCTGGCCTGACGCGGTGAGACCGGCAGGAGATGATGTATGTGCTAAGTCCCTGTGCATTACAGAGCACGAAATCCAGCCGTGAATCCTCTTTACAAGACTCCAGAAACCGCTGCGAACACCAATGCACCGGCTGGAGAACCGGCAAAAGCGCTGCAGCTTTCAGGCACTTCAAACCCAGCGATATCAGGAGGGCTTTGGGCTCGCACAAAGTATTTTCAGCTTTAATGCAGAGGAGGGAATAAAAGCTCAGCAACAGTGAAGTCCGTTGGAAAGGTTTCTTGTGTGTGCAGTAAGATAATATATGGTAATGAGGACAGCACCAAGTTGCTGTAAGTTACAAGAACTTATCACTGCTCTCTGCTGTTGCGGCACATTCCCGGGATTCGGTCTCGCCGAAGCAGCGTGAACAGATTTATTTTGTATTGTTAGGCTGTCAAGCCACTGCAGAGCAACAACTTCCAAACGATAACTTCTCCAGCGTGCAGAAGTTGTGAATTACATGCTTTTAGTCCCCGGCAAACAAACGGGGTGGCTTGACAGCTGCTCTGTAGAAACCTTCTTCCCGCTCCCCCTCCGTGCTTGCCGCCTATGGTCAGCGGCTTGGCGTTAGGTCCCTCCTACCAAAACCTGGTGGGGCTCTTATTAAGAATGATATCAATTTATTTCTAGCAGCAGAGCGTGCCAGAGCAACTGAGCATGTAATCGAGGAGAAGAGAGAAGCACTTTCATACTGATCCTTAATGTGGTCTTAGCTGGGCAAGTTTGGGTTGGTCCGGAAGGAGTTGGGTTTGAAGAAGAGGAGGTGGCCCAGGCAAGGGGCTGTGTTGTGGTGGGACATCTCCTTTCCCTGCCTGATGGATCAACGTCTCTCTTCTGGGATCTTTGGCCCCTGTTGCCATCCCTGGCAATGGAGATTGGAGTTTATAGGTGTTGGAGGTGACTTCAGCTCTGTCCGCCACAGCCAGGCCACGTGGAGCTGGAAGATGAATGGCTGTGGGCGGTGTTTAACGGTGTCATTGTCCATAGCTGTAGGTGACACCGTGAAAACGTACCCATCAAAGGGGTAGCCTGCAGCAGGCTGGGTCGTTCAGCCTTTACGCGAGCTACGTGGGCACAGAGATAACTCCTGTAAGAGCAGGAGCTGCTCTTGGATGTGGAATAAAAGGGAAAGACTGAGAATTGGAGCCATGGAGATGAAAACACCTAAGGAGACTGGGAGGAGAGCCCAGGCTTTTGTATAATTGTTCTTGAGTTTTCGTTTAGTCCTGGAAAGGTAAAAGTAATGGATGGTCCTCGGTCTTCACGACTGAATTGCTTCCCCCCCCCCCCCTTTCCTTTGGCTCTTCTGAATATCTACAGAAGTTTATTTCTTCTTGCGGTGGGCGTTGCACATGTAGGTCTGGTCTGCGTGCCTTTTTCTGGATTAATACAATTATCGGGTAGGAGTATAACTTCAGAGAGCCCAGGATTGCGGTGCTGCACCGCCTACCTCCTCGTAGGGAGGTCCAGGCACTGCCTTGTGAATGCAGAGCCCCATGCAATAGGATTCAGGCTGGAAAGTTTTGCTATTATTTTTTTTTTTAATATTCCAGTAGAGTTTGAGACTGTATCAAGAAACTTCTTTGAAAAGGAAATAAATCCATAAATTATAGCATAGGCTCTGCAGAAAGGCAAAAGGAATACAAGATTG
Source organism: Theristicus caerulescens (assembly GCA_020745775.1). Lineage (NCBI taxonomy): Eukaryota > Metazoa > Chordata > Aves > Pelecaniformes > Threskiornithidae > Theristicus > Theristicus caerulescens. The sequence continues at coordinate 1,290,484 of CM036575.1, read as the reverse complement.
TTTAAATATATTATTTGCTGACCTTGACAGTTTACTTGTAATGTTATTTAAACATTTGGTTTTGCAGGGCGGTGTTCTTATTTATTTATTTAATAGGCTGCCAGCTTACAAATTGCAAAACTTTTGCAGTTCCTCTTATCTTTTGCAGAACCACTGAGATGGCAAAATATATTCTCTGTCTCAACAATTCAGTCTATATTTGCATGAGGAAATTGGAAAGCAAGTTGTTTTTCTTCGTTTGCATGACGATACCCAGAGCGCAATACAATTCACCGTTTAATTTGTGATAGTTAGCGTGCGAGAAGAATGGGCCCAGCAGTTTGGCTCGTTTTGTTGCTGATGTCGTTGTCGTCGTAATTAAAATTGATTTATAAGTAAAGGCAAAGAAATCTAAACTACCTGTTTATTCAGCATCTTGTCAACCTGAGGAGCACAATAGCTGGGGTCGCCGAGTTCAGATCTCCAACCGGAGATGCTGGAGGCGTTTTGCTGAATTAAGTTTTCAGGGTTGAGCTTCTAATTAGTCAAATGTTTCCAAGTGGATGCTGGTGGAAAATACCAGACCCAAAATCGAAGCAGGCAACAGCAGCAGCTGGACCTCCGCTGGCTTTGCAGGACCTGATTGTAGGAGTCCATTGGGACATCCTTGCCAGGGTACACGCACAGCTTTTATAGCATAAATACGACACGCCGGGAGCGACTTAATCCTTGACTCGTTGCGTTAATTTGGCTACAGCGGTACATCTCTGCTGATAACAGCTCAGGGCAGTTAATAAGCGCTTGATTGGATTGGGGAATCCCTTGAACGCAGGGAAAACATCTGAAATAAAGCTCTGATGGAAGGCATCCCCTGCAGTTTGTTAGTATTTTGTGTCATGCTGGTATTGCTGAAGGTAGTTTAATGTTTCAGATGGGGTCTAAAAGAGTGAGCTATGAAGCTTGTACTCCCAGGTTTGGGTTTTTTTAGTCAATGGAGAGAAACTGGCAACCTCAGTAGATGATTTGTCTCAGCTGAAAATAGGCATTTGAGGAGACTTGCCTGCTAAAAGTGCTCATTTCTCTCTTTTGACTGTAAAAGAAATCTCAGGTGACTGATTCATTCTTCAGCGTCTGACTTGAGATATCTGTCCTGCTTGCTTCAAACAACTTTGAAGCTTTTCAGTGCTTTCTGAGTATTTTAAGAGGAATTGAATTTCCTGACTTTTGCTGTACGTCATTGGATTAATCCTCGAGCTGGAAGCAATCTGTTTCAAGTGAGACAGCGCAATCGTAATTATGAAGCTGTTGAGACAACAAGAAGTGTTTTGGACAACTGGTTTGGTCACGAAGGAGTTTTGAAAGGCAGATTTAGGCCAATGCCAAATAGGCTTTGAAAATCCCACTATTTACTCTTCAGAATATGCAGGAGCAGAGATGTTATGAGTAATCCCTGTACTTCTTCAGCACAAAGAAATATTAACATTAGATAGCGATCATCTGACTTTGTAAGAGAATAAATAAGGCCGGAAAGATTGAATGGTTGGAGAAGCCTGCGTCGCAAATGAAAATCCATTTTGCTTGCCCTCTACAAGCACGGGCCAAGGTTGGAAAAAGGCTGAAGTATTGGTCTTTTTTAAATGGGGGTCAATGAGAAGGAGCTAGAGGAAATATGTGTACGCGTCCTTAAGGACTGTAGTTACCTTGAGTGTGGGTTTTCCCTTGTGTTCAAGTACTAGGAGTGCCATAGGTTGAAAGTTTTATTTTGGGGGGGTGAAGCTTATGATGCGAAAGAGAAAAGGTAGAATAAAACATTCTTTCGGTGCTGCTTCAGGACTGAGGCTCAGAGATGCTGTTGTGAGGCTCATAAAAAATATTAATAACCTGTGATAAGAGTTCTCCTAAAAGAAGGGATTGCTACTACCAGTAGGATACAAAGCGACTGCAAGACATCTATTTTGTGTTTCCATTAAAAACCAACCTGTGCGGGTGTCAGAAGTGTGGGGACGTCGCGGCCGCCTCCTTCCCTCCACCCTACAGAAGGGAGCTGGAGCTGGGGGACGCTGCCCATCGCACCCAGCTCAAAAAGGGGAGCTCCCAGTGGAGGGAAGGGAGCGAAAAAGCCAAAAGTTTTTTGCATATCTGTACGTAGCAAGCAGTGTTTGCCATTTATAATATTTCAGGGGAGACCTGACTTTATGAAGCATTCATGAGCTTGGCCTCCCGGTATGCATTTTTTTTTTCCCTGGTTATTAGGAAATATTCAAATACTGCAAACAAATGTCAGTCTGTAGAATATTCATGAAGTCTCCTGTTCAAGTCGGTCCCTCAAGTCGCTGCTGGCTGGAATACATCAGGCTAATGCTGATTGCGTACATTTAGGGTTGAATAAAGATATTCTGCTAAATAAGTGCAGAACTGCTTTTTCTGGTTGGGAGACTGGGGGAATTGGAAAGGCTCAGACGAGTCCCAGGCCAGAGAGCTACTAATGGATGGTTTTTTTTCGATGTGCTTGACCATCTCTTGATGATAAGGGTGAAATTTCTCTCTTCTAACTCTGGCCGTCTTAAATTCCTGTCGAAACATCTTTATCTGGGCTCCTCTCTTTAGTCAAGAATGGAAATTACATCCTGAGACAGGATAAAATGGTAACATTTTGAAATGTTATGAAAACATCATTTAAAAACCAAAACAAAAACAACTCGCCACCCAAACAAACCACTTCAGATTGGTTACATTCTTTCATTTCAACATACACAAACCATGCTGTAATGGGCCTTTGCTTACTTTTGAAATAACATTTCAAAAGGAATTGAGTCAATTTCAAAATAAATATTTGAAATAATGTTTCATTTTGAAAGAAGGCGGCAAGTTTCTGATACAAAATTGCCAATAGAGGCTGTGCCACTGCTTTGAAAAGGACTTTGTTGGTGTTTTCTGGTTTGGTCAAGCTGGAAACAGTTTTGCAAATAACGTAAGTGCTTCAGGCAAAATATTGTTATATGGTAGGGAATCATTTGAACCAAAAAAGGAACAGTTTAGTGCTTGGCCTACCCAGGTTTTTCTTCCTCCTGCTGAGTTTGGATAATCTACAGCAGAGGTGAAAGAAGGGGATGACTTGATCCCAGGAGAGCAAAATTAGGAAGGTGTTTTGATCTGGCCATCGGAGATGTAATAAAGTTGATGGAAGGTGAAGCTTCCAACCAAATTCAGGCTCGAAAATAAGCAATGCCTTTAATAAGGAGGCTAATTCATACTCGGCACAATGCGCCGGGGGTTACGGTAGATTCGTTGTTATTGGCAAAGTTTCAGTGGAAACCAGATGTTTTGCGAACGCCCCGGTGTTGTAGTTCAAGCGGGTGGGAACGTGGGGAAGCCCTCGTGTGCTGTTGAGGCCAAAAATAGCTGATCACAGCGGTCCGGCTGACCTCAAAAATGCATAGATCCAGTCTCAGGTAGTTTGTGGACGCTGCTGCAACACACGTTTATAATAAGAGCTTTGCGATACCTTTCTGTAGCAGCCGCTTGCTTTTTAGTAACCATCTTTAGCATGCAAGCCGCAGGGAGAAATAATTACATTTAATAGAAACGGTGGGTTCCCAATGAAGATGTACGGTGCCTGTACACAGTGTGCTCCTAATGAACAGAAATGTCATGGCAAAATAATAGATGAGAAGGATTATATTCTCAGAGGTGTATTGTATTATTACCCTGCCTTTTTGTTCGGTTGTCTGGAGATACCGTGCTCCAGCTAGAGGCGGGTGTTGGATGGGAAAGACCAGTGAGTTGATGGAGAAGGGAATCCCACGCTGCTTTTAAGAGATGCTAATTAAAGGGTTTAATCTTGGTTTGTTTGCTAAGCGTCCCAAGGAGGCACCAGGAGCGGCTGGGAGGGGAAGATGCTTTTATTTGGCCACCGCAATCCCGGAGCGGAGATGGGGAAGAACAAGCTTTCTGCTGGGGCTGCCGGTGGGAATCTGGCCTTCAAATGGTGGGAAGGCAGGCCAGGTCTCCCTTGTCATACAGCCCACCTCCACTTTTTATTGCCTTGGTGTCCCTCAGCCGTGGGAGCTCTCTGGAGCCTGCAGTGGGGCTGCTTTCTGCAAGGCAGCTCTTTGCCGTCCTCCCAATACCGAAATGCTTCACGTAATCATCGGCTTATGACCAAGCCTCGCTGAATTTGCGCGAGATGCTTCGCAAGCTGCTCTTCTTCAGCCAATGCACCTACTGATATAAAATGCAAGAGACCTTAAACCTTACTCCTAATTTGTTACTCCCTGTTAAAATTGCTGCATAAGGATATTTGAAGAAGTCATTGCCCCCTGTGGATATTATCACTTAATCTTTTTTTTTCCCCTCTTAATAAAAGCTAGGCATGAAAGTCAGTAGCTGAAAACAACTGTGTCCTGTGCTGCTGGTGTCTCACACCAGTATTTCTTAAGATCATAGCTCATAACCACAGGGAGAGCTCGCTGTGGAGGGAGTGAGAAGTAACTTTCTGTTTATAGCCATTTACCTTCGGCTGTAATGTATTTAAGAAGGAAAATTGCCACTTACACTTGCAAAGCAAATTGGCTTGCGCTCCGTTAATAGGTTTCTAGCGTCTGTCTAGGAAAGGTCATCCTGGAGACTTCTGCTCTCTGCAGCATTAGTCTTGATGGCCAGGAGGGAAAGCATGGGCCCCAAGCTGTAATTTCTTCCATCTGTGAAGACCTGGGCACTGCCACGCTCAGGCTTGCCAGGTTTCTCCATCATCATTGCATCCTGGCTGGGATGCAGATTCATCCCTGGTGTCTCCTTATTAAAGCAGGAGCCCCCCAACGTGAAAACCCCCAACTTGTGTCAGATGAGGAGCTGGTGGACTGCGTTTTCCCCCTCCCTTCCTCATCTCCTACCTTGCAGATGCATCAGCCTGCCGTGTCCTGCTGCAAAAAGGGCCCATGTTCCGTTTTAATGTTATTAGCCATTGCCTTGGCAACAAATATAGATGTTGTGTTTGCAATAGCACCGTTTCACAGGTCCCTGAGGAGTCTTTACCCTTGAGTGCATTTAGTTGATAGCGAAACCAAAGCGAACATAAAACAAGCAGGTTGGAAAAGAGGCAGTGGCCTTTTTTGCTCCAGTCAGGCTCCAGAAGTGCAAATTATCAGGTCGAGTAATGTAGCTGACTGTCATCCTGTGTGTAAATCTCACCCACTTATCTGTCCTCGCAAGTGTAAAGCAAGCAGCGTTACCAGCTAGTAAAAGCCACTGTTGTGGCAAAGCTGGCGAAGCAATTATCTTAATAACTTAATCAAATAGCAGCAACAGTAATAATAGAACTATGTGTTTGTTTGGAGGTATTCTCACCTTTATCAAGGCATCAATTTGGGGGAGCAGCAGGAGGCGGGAGAAGAGGTGGTGTTTTCAGTGCACGAAGCAAAACCATCTCAAATAATTGTGGTTTGGACCGTGGGCATCTGGCCTCCAAACGCAATCCAGAAATCGCTGCTAGCTGCCGAGGCGCCTGGTGCAAGGATGCTCAACACCTTGGAAAAGAGGCTAAAACATCCCCGAGAGCGGTAAGGCAAGGACAAGAGGGTGATGAGGGTGCTTAAAAACAGACTCTGGAAGATATAATCTTGCGAACAGGGACCAAGTCACGACGGTAGTGGCAAGAGCTCAGATTTAACAGGAGTGCGTGTGTTACCATATTAATTGGACAGGAGAAACTTGCTTCTAGTGGTCCAGCAATTCATCTCTGCCTTGGGAGAGAGCAGTCTGCTTGTACTTCTCTCTTGTCTTAATGCTGCTTTGCATCTTCCTAGTCCCTTGCTGAGGTTTCCTCTTGTCCTGCACCAAACCAGGACGTGGTGAAGCAAAAACTGGCATTACCTTGAATTTCCGTAGTTTCCCATACAGCGATGCCCTGATTTCATCTGCCCGTCTCAGCCCAAGCGCATTTCCCAAAGCGTGCGCCGGCAAACCACGGGATGGCACCTTCTTTTAGGTGTTTTCTTCCATCAATCCATCATTCGCAACGCAATAAAAAGATCTCCCTGGTCCTTTGGAGCCCATTGCGTCGTTAAACTTGAGCATAATCAGGCCTGTGCAGCCAGAGGCTGGAAGGGGGAGCTTCGTGGACGGGCCCTGCAAAGCACCGGGGAGATGCCCTTGGCGTCGGCCAGAGGAACGAGTGTCGCGCCAAGGGTTCGCTAACGGACCCTGCTGAAACGATGCCTGGGGCTCATTATAGTGGAGGTAAAACTTGAAGGTCAAAGTGGCACGGAGGGATGTTTGGGGCTTAAGAAAGAAAAGCAGAAATAAAATGTATTGGAATCGTCTTGAGTCTGTTTTGCGATTCTGGGCACGGCAGGCTCAGAGGGCAGACTTCTCATAGGAGGCATGTTTCTGATACTCCACCGCAGCTGAATCTTAATCGAGATGATGTTTGTTCCCCCTGGCAGATCTTCCCTATCTGTAGTATATTTTTCAAACAAACATCCCAATGAAATTTTTCCATTTATTTCAGTTAAATTTTCCTTTTCCCCATCTTGTAGCCTATGCTGTTGCGAGAAGAGCACTGCCTTCCCCCTTCTAATGAGGTGCAGGAATAAGAAACTTGGGCTGAGTTGGGAAGAGGTGGGATATATTTAATTTTCTTTCGCTGCAGAGAGCGGGGTCACTTTCCTTCACCCAGCCTCTTTTTATGTCTTGCTTTGTTGTTGTGGGTTTTTTTTTCTTCTTTCTTTTTCCCCCCTTAACAGTGAGGCTCATCATCCCTTGTCAAGTTCGGTTGAGATTCACCAAGAAATTCAAAAGTATTTACGAGACGCTGATTGATGGACCAACAAGGCTGTCGAAACAGCTTAAGAAAATGAGGCTGAAACTAAAGATAATAATTAGTGAAATCGGTAAGAAGGAAAAAGGCTGGAAGGCTTTCCAGCTGCTAGAGCTTGTGGGGATCATAAAGGCGATCCGGCACCTGGAGTAGCGACTGTTAGAAAATGAGCTGAGGTCTTCTGCTGAAAACTTTGAGACAGACAAAGTTTGACATTGTTTTCATCATATGCCAGATACTTTGGGGGGGAAAAAAGGCAGAATATTCCCCTAGAAAACGCTTTGATTGATGTACTGTGAGAGTTGTCATTCAAATGTACCATACCTTCCTTTTCCTCTCTAAATGGGTCTCCGCTGCTGGCTTCTCGCTTCTGTAACGCACAGGCTGTCAGTGCTATTAGGAAGGTAACGCCGAGGCTAAGGGAGCCCCACATCACCCAGGGATTTGCGGAGTGACGTGTGAGACTGGCAGGTACGTTCCTGAGGATGGTTAAAAGGAAAGGTGGTTTCATCTCGGATTTTTTTTCCGCCAGTGAATGACGTTCTGATCAAGGGATGAAAGGGTATAAGATAGCCAAAGGCAATACAGGTTGTTACATCCCCTGCGAGCTGATGAACCTGAGGTTTGTAAAGACCTGGGGAGCCTGTAGCGGGTCTGAGCAACACCTCTTCCAGCGAATTTCTTTCTTGACCAGCTCCAATACACGTGGATGGATAGCGGAAGGCTGCATCTCGTAGATCTTTAAGATTAAAAGACACCCAGTATGCGACGTGTGGCCCAAGGGGTGCGACGTAAGGACTGTTGTAAGCAACAACAGAGGCGAACTGGCAGAGCTAAGGTAAATACGTGTAGGAGTAAGGATGGACTAGCTGGGGACAGCGTAGGAAGATGCCAAAAAGAGGAGAGTCCCGGCTTGGGGCTCGGATGCCCAGGCTCTTTTGACATTGCTTTCCTCTGCAGCACTGATTGATTATTTGGGTTTCTACGAGTGCCAGATGTGAATACCAAATTCTTGGCAAAGTTTTGCAGGAGGAGCTCCTCCTGGCCTCGCGGTGCCGCACGAGGCTCGCTGGTGATGGGCACGCTGAAGGAGGTAATGAGCGTGATGGAGTGCCTTTACACTTGATGCCCGTGTTTATAAATATGTATCTACATGCAGAGGAATTGTCTCAAGCTGGTCAAAACACAATTATTTCATTTTCCTCCCTATTCAGGATTGTTGTTGTTTAGGAATAAATTGCTGCTGCTGATCGTGATTTACAAGGGCAGGAACGACAGCATGAAATGGGCTCAGTGAAGTGATTTTGAATTTCCACTACAATTACTCTTCTCTTCAACCATATGATTCCCTTTTTCTCGCATGCACCAGCCAGGTCCCGGTTTTGTTTTGCTCGCTGCTGTGCGTTACTGCCCTGGGAGGTTTTGCCTGCCCTTACCGTGCAGCGAGCCTGGGGCTGAGCATGCAGAAACAAACCTGAAGTACTAAATTGCACTTTAATAAAGGAAGCTGGCAGAGAAGCTACGTCCCAAAATCCCACTGTGCTGGCGCCGGGGGATGTTGATGCTCTGACTTCAGTGGTGAAGTCAAGAGTTAAGACCCTGGATTTGTGTATACCTGTGTTGCGTATACCTGCTAATGACTGGGTAAATTCTTGGTACCTCGGGTTGTCTGCCATTACACTCTGGATAAGGTCGTCTGCCTCCAAACTGAACTCAGCAAGCCCACGTGCTCCTCTTGGTGAGGCTTTTCAAATTCAGACAGATGGGTGAGACTTTGTGGGTCACTCTTAAAGCTCTCCATGGCCCAAAGGGCAACCTAGTTATAAGAAAAAGGGGCTGTAGGCTTGGTAGGAGTTCATCTCCTGGTGTCTTTTGTGGTCTTCTCTAGCTCATTCAGCTTCCCCAGGGTCGTGTCTGGAAATGGGCTAAAAATCCCACGTTCAGGTGGGCGGGTGGGGGATGCTCTCATGGGTACATACGTTACTCTGAGTGAAGGAGCAATTTCAGTGAGCAGAGAAATAGTTTGGAGGAATTCAGCTTTCTCTGCTGTTCCTTGGCTTAGTTTGGTGTTGGAGGAGAAGTGTGCAAGCGTGACCTTTAGGCTGCGTGTGTCCCTTTGCATCCCTTACCCACCCTTAAGTCTTTCCTTCCCCTTCACCGATGTCTGCAGGTGCTCCGTAGCCCAAAGCCGCCCCGCTGACCCTTCCAGGACACTGGGATTTTTGGATGGCGTTACTAATTCAGGGCTGTTTTCCCCATCTTGCATTGTTTTATGAAAGGTATGTGCTGGGGACTCCAAAGTTATTAACAAAAATCAGAGCTCTGGTAACATGGTGCTAATACAAAACCACGCCAGCTACGCTGAGCTCTAAATAGTATAATAAATGTGAACATCTTGGGTAATGTGATTTATTATTGGCAGCATGAATAGGAAAATAATAAAACAATATAATGATTCTGCAAGAAAAATGAGGTTTTTTATTATTATTCATACTTCGAAGCTTGTTTACAAGGCAGGAATGAGGTCAGACTCTTAAACAGAGCCACTGATGCCAGATCCTCAACTTTGTGCGTATCAGGAGATGTAATCCCCTTTCCCCCAAGTTCATTTGCGTGGGGAATTAGGCTCCCCAGTTTCATTATCGCTAATAGACCTTGCCTGTTTCTAAGTGGCGCGGTGTATTGGAGTGCCGAATTGATAACCGAAGCTGCACAGCTTGATGGGCGAGTTGTTTTTCCACGCCTGGCAGAGGGAGCGATGGTGTTCGGAGGCGGGATTCATCGGTTTAGCTCGGTAGGGCGGAGGCTCAGGCTAGGGGACGGGGTTTGGTGGGGAGAGCTGCAGGTCGGAAAAAAGGGGTAGCCAAAATGCTGTAGCGCTTGAAATGATTTTGCTGGGAGGGAAACTGAGGCACAAAGGGCTGATGCGGCCGATCCGGCATAGGGCTGGCGGCAGGACCTCGGGCTCCGTCCATCAGGATGCACAGCCCGGCATGGGCGTTAGTAGGGCAGCGCTGTTGACGCCGGCACCCCCAACACCCCTTTTTCCTTCCCTACCAGTCACCTCGACCAATTTCCTGAGATCCTTCCGTTTTCCCAGGGATGAATGGACCCATCGCCTTCTCTCTGTAGCGCATCCTGCAGCTTCCCAAAAAAGGCTCCATCCGTCTTTTTATTTTGTATTCCGCCTCTTGCCCAACACGGCAACGTTTAACGGAGACAGGGCTAAGCAACACTTATTTTCATCTTTATTTTGCATCAGCCCAGCTGCACTCAAGACCAATTGGATTTTCCATTACTGTGGCAGGTTACGATCCTTTGGTTACTTTTCCTGTAATTTTCATGTTTGCCTTTTAATATTTCTTATGAGATTGAAAGCTTTGGATAAGAGGTGGTAAGCTTTTGCTCAGCATGTTACAGAGGAACTACTTGAATTTGAATGAGGTGCGAGGAGGGTTGAGAGATACCGGGGCTGGCGTCTGCTCTAAGGCTGCGCAGATGAAGGGAGGTGATGGAGCTGAGCGCGGGGAGGCTGTAGCACACGGAGAAGCATTTCTTAAGGCCCAGCAGCGCTAAATCTCCGCACCTTTATAACGACAGCTTCTGCTACCATCATCATCTCCCATGTTTTTCAGTAAAGTAATTCTTTTAGATGCTTCATATATAGATAGATTTTTATAGAGAGAGTTTTTCTTATTTATATATAAATATATATCTATATCTATTGTCAGCTGGTATTACAAAGAGCATAAAGCACATCTCTGGCTTCTGCGTGTTCAGCTTGGTTGGGATCACGTCGCAGGTAGGAGAGCAGAAATGAGCCCAACCCCACCAATTCCCCGCCATGGGGGGGGACCTGGAGGGCACCGCTGCAGATTCATCGCTGTTTGGATAGCTGTGGGATACTGCTGGTATCCATGGGATTTCAGGTAACTCCTGGATGCTTTGGTAGAGAATATGTGTAACTGAGCATTTATGGCACCTTATTTTCCTCCAAATGAAAATAAAAAAGGCACTTTGAGCTTTTTTTTCTCTAATAACTTGTGCTGGAGACTGCCAGCTTCCCTGCCTGCATCCCTCTGGAAAACAAGGGCTTCTGGAACTCCTTTTTATCAGAAAATTAGGTAATGCCAATTATCTTACTTAAATGCCATTAAATGCTGCCGATGATGCTCAGCTCCTGCAGCATCCACAGGTGGTGGCAGAGAGCAGCGTTTCACTTGGCCGGAGAAACCAAGCCAGGGAGGGATATGGTGAAGGTCTGCGGGAAATCTCTGTCGTGGGACCCAGATATTGCATTTAGATATAGTTGCTTTCATTAGCTCCCTACTCTATAGGGCTCATCAGTCTTTTTCCCCTGCCAGAGAGTCTCAAATGCGCTGAGGAATATTCAGGCCTCTTTTGGCACGCGTCAGAGATAAGTGGATAATAAAACACACCTTGAAAATACTCTCCATCCTATTATTAGCCACTTTCTTATTATACTTGCAAAGAAAAAAAAAATCTGGTTCTAAAGCAGTACGCTTTTCTATATTGTCAGTCCATCATGTCCCGAGACTTGCAAAGAAAGTCTTTCAATAATATTCTCACTATTGTTTGTTGATTGGCTCCATTAATCAGTTGTTCGTAGCCTCAGCTACGTGTTTCCATGAGCGTGCGCCGTTTAAATCCCCCTCCCTCCCCGCAGCCTCCTTTTACGCTCCCATGAAACTTTGAAAACGCCTAAACCACCGCTTCAGCAGGAATGAGAGGAGACAGAGCTGCAAAGATACCTGCTCTCCTTTTAGAGAGAACAAAAGCTCCCTGGAATAGCAGCTGTTATTTACTCATCTCTCATCAGCAGATTTGACCTAATTTTGGGCTCCCCTCGCCTTTGTTTCAAACACCTGGTTGCGGCATCGCCGGCGGATCCGGCTCCTTTAGAGCGGCTGCTTTTATTTGATGGGGGAGGCGGGGGGAGACAGGCAGCTCCCGTAAAAGCCGAGCTGCTGTGATTGCAGCGCGGCTGCCTGTTGGGCTGGATGAGCGGTGCAGAAGAGACCACCCCACCATTTAGCTTTTGGGAAGCCTACAAGGGGCTTTCTTTAGTACGTCGGCATGCACGCCTTGCATGTTATAACAGGCGTGTGGCATGCATACGACCATCTGGTTAATGGTGACCACATTAGCTCAGTTGGGCTCAGGTGATGGGCACCTTAGCCGCTTGCTCCCTTGTGCATCAGCTCATATGGTAGGAGCCATTACTTTAACCTCGGAAGCTGCCCGGTTCTCTCCGGCGCTGCCCGAATAAATGCAGCAACAGATTTGTTACGGCTTTCCATTTAAAATAGCCTACAGCCCTCCTGTGCTGGCGAGGCGGCAGGCAGGCAGGGAGATGCACTGATGAGAAATTCGGGGCCCCGAAATTCATTTTTCAAAGATGGCAAGCAAAGCCGGTGATTTATCTGCTGTCACTCCGGTCCGAGCAAACCTTCCCCACCAGGTGAGCGACGTAGGAAGGGTAGCTCACCAAACATGAAATACAATGAAGCCCTGTCAAGCTTCCTCACCTAGAGCAGGTTTTTATTTTGAGCCCTGGAAGTAATTAACAGCACTGACTTGAAAAAAAAAAAAATGAACCTCTCTCCTACACAGTCTCTCGGGTCTGTTAGCCAACTTTTCCTACCTGTTTGCCTCCCACGTTCCCCGTGAGTTTTCATGCTGGTAGCTACCTCTGTCATCTCTGATTTATTGCCTTCAGAGTAGGACCTTCATCCCCAGGGCCCAGCAGCTCTGAACTGGCTTTAGAAAGACCTTCGGTGTCATTGGGAAAGACCTGCTATCTGGCACAATGTTACAATTTTTGGAAGTATTGGGTCCCGTTGGACTCCCTTGAGGTGCTCATCCATCCGTAAGGCAGTCTTCCCAGAGCTGGCTGGTCACAAACGTTTCTGGCAGACTTTTCAGCCTTTTCAGCCTTTTTAGTAGAGTTGTGTGCCTTGGAAGCCACCTCTCCATTTATTTGGGAACCCTGTGATATTATAGCCGGCACCACCAGTCAATAACTGCGTATCACCTCTCATTTACACGGGTTAGCAAGCAGCCCTTCGTGCCCTCCACCACGATACGGGATCGACCCAGGAAAGCAGCAAAGCTGGGGTGAGATCCGCAGTTGGTGCAGAAAGGAGGCACTTTCCTCTCAAATCAGGTTTTTGGGGGATTACGAAGCCAGGCAAGCGTTGCAATGTGAGGCTTAAAAAGAGGGGTTTACAGAAATGAAGGGGAACGGAGCAGAAGCAAAACAATGTCTGGTTACAATGCACATGTAGATTGGAGAGGCACTAAAAGGTCCACAGCGTCCTGCGTGCGCTTAAATCTTGTGGTGGAGAGAAGTCCAACCTTCTTGGAGGTTTAACTCTGCTGTTGGATCTGCAGAGGCTGTGCTAATGGCTTCTTCTCTCCCCATAGTCCCTCCAACAGCACTAAAGCTTTTTGCAAGCTGTCCTCGGGCACGATGTGTAAGGGAGGTGAGCCACGTCTGGGTGAAGGTTAGCACATTTGATGCACAGCGTTTCTGTTCAGCGGTGGCGAGAAGGGGAGGTTTAAGGCGTGACTACGCTCTTGTCTAGTTGTAACGTTGAATTATGAAGAGGTGCGGGGTGTCTGGAGGTCATGGCCAACGTACTGGACTTGTAGTATTTTTCAGTTGGTCACCTGTGCCGGAATTAAGGTCAGACATCCAGTGCCTGGGTGCTCCAGGTTGGTGTCTCCTGTTGGCTTTGTTTTCTTGGAGCAATGTGGACAGACCAGCTAAGTATCGAGCTCGAAAATACATTAAAAGCTAGCCCATATCCAAATAAAACTGGGGGTATTTGCTCCCATAGCATTACTGTTTTCTAATAAGGATGCAAAGAAACTGTGCCGCTCCCGGGTCACTCTTTGTGTACGGAGATCACTCTTTCTTCAGGCAGATTGGATGGGAGCTGCACGAGCCAGGGCTGCAGTCCTCCCTGGGTCAGCCCTGGTCAACAGCTTAGCTGGGAAATCAATCGGAAAACTCAAGATGCTGTCAAATAGGGCTGGTAATTCTCTATCCCTGTTGTACCTAGCAAATAACGGGAATTTTTATACATACGCGGTTGGTTTTTTTTTTAAACCCAAAATGAGAAAGTAATTATCAGCCTGTGTATGGTTTGAAGGAACCTCTGCCAGAAGATTGAAGGTGGTGGCTATGGGCTCTGGTCAAATTTTAGATTATTTTAACTGCATCGCTTTTCCCTAAATCCCTTTTTTTTTTGTGTGTGTGGTTTCAGATGACTGAGTTTTTCTTGACCTCCTGCCTCGAATTCTCATGGCTTGTTACTGCTCATCGTTAAAGAGCCGCTGTGCTCTACACCAGAATCAATGCAGTTCAGGCCTAGGTAAATGAATCCTGTAGATAGTCGATTATAAGCACTTTGGGACCCGTCTGAGTGTAAAGAAGTTATATAAATGCAAGCAGTTATCTTGTAATTTAGATAGTGAGATGAATAGGCTCTTTAGAAGTACCCAATAGGTATGGATAGTTATTGCTATTGAAATCCTTCCACCTGATGCTTGGTTTAATTATCAGAATTATTTCAGATGCGAGTTCCTGAAGACCTCCTTTCTTCTCGATGGCAGCACAACCTGGAATCGGGTTGTGCCGTTGCAGCCGAATGCCAAAAATCTTGCTGTTCGGTATCGTTACAACACGTGCTGAGAGGGCGACCTGGGGGTACCTATGGGAGGAACAGCCATGTGTACATCGTATTTGCCCAGATTTAATGAAAATTATACTTATGAGACCTGATTCTCTTTGCCTTCCCCTTTTCTTGCTGCGTCGGGTGCAAAGCCTGCACTGCAGATTCGGTTTCCAAAGCTGACTTTTGGGTCTTTATTACTCCAATCAGTCAAACATCTTGAACAACCCCGTGATTTCTCATCCCCTTTACCATAACGAAGTGTGCGAGGTACTTGCCAATTTATTAATGCTCAGATCGCTTTTATTAATGCTCTTAATGTGCCAGCGTTAGGGCTTGGACTTTGGGAGAGGGAATTGGGTTTAGATAAAAGAAAGGTGATATTTTACTCTGAAAAGAAACACAAAACACTGCAAGACTCGTGATAAATCATGTGCTCGACGTCACCGCGGCTGTGATTGAAATTAATGGGAGTTGCGAGGCGAAATTCCCCATCATCTCTTGCAAATCTCAACTGGAGTTTGCGTTCTCAACCGCCAGCTCCGTGCGTCGCCGTGCTGTAGCATTGAGCCCGTGCTCCCGCGCTCGTTCTTCATGTAAAAAGGGCCCTCCAGCAGGCTGTAAACTTTACGACGTGATGGAACAAACCGGAGCTAAAATGTAAGCTTTCTGTCATCACCAAACGCAACCACTTCGGGGGCTCGGCAGGGACGATTGACTGCAAAAGGGAAGGAAAGAAAAAGCAGCGAGGTCTTCAGTCACTTCCAAAATATGCAGAGCGGCGGAGTCGGTTCGGAGCGAGGCAATAACCTCGGAGTTGCTCTCCTGACTCTAATAAGCCAAATGTTGAAGGCGCTGGGTTGTATCTCATCAGGAACGGAGCTCCTCCAGCAGCACAGCCTGCTCACCGCTCTGCTGGTGCGCTGGAGTCAGTAAAGGTCCTTAATGAAGCATTATTTCATACGGCGCTGCTTGCCGAGTCTCCTGGCTGCCTGTGAGACAACACGACATATTTCTAGTCAGGGGACCTTTTTTCTTTTTTTTTTTTTTTGCCTTTTCCTTCTTTTTTTCTTTCGGGAAGGTGCCTTCTTTGCAGGTAACAAATCGATCGCAGGTGGCAAATCGCCAGATTCTGCCGTGCCTATGGCTGCTGTAAAAAATTTAAGACGTCGAGTTGCACGAAACTGCCTGTAATGAAACATCCTCACCGTTACCTGCAAGGAACGCGCTGCAGGAAGCTTTTTCTCTCTTGCACGCGTGCGCGCTCCCTTTTTTTTGAATTATCTCACAGCACCGTTGGGGTTTTTTAAGACCTCTTTGATTGCAGCTTTCCGAACGTAGCTTCTGCTCAGATTTCTTAAAGCTCGAAGCGGGCATCAGGGCTCTTAGCCAAAGAAGCACCAGCCCTCAAAAGCCATGAGATGTGTGGAGCAACGTCGTATTTTCCGCTGGGCTTTTGAAACCCTTCTAAGCCAGGTGGTACCGACAGACAAGGGCAAGGCCAAGCAAAAAGGACTACAAATACGGCGAGGAGAAGTCAGTGGTCTCAGCGTGCATCTGCTCTGCCCAGTTTCTGGTATCGAAAGCAGGTTGGAGAGGAGCCAGTTTTCTTTTTTCTGAGATATCTTTTCACATCTCTCTCTCCTGTAAGCACACTCTGTCTGTACGTGCAATATGGATGGCCGAGTAAACTGTGGCATATGGGATTAGGATTTTTTCCCCCCATAATAATGGTTAAGCAGATTTTGTTCTTTTGGGTTTTTTTCCTCCTCTCCCACAGAAAATAAGTTGGTTTTTTTAGCATGGGCTTTTCAGCAGGAACTGTCTGCTTTCGATCAGCTATTTGAGCATATCAAAGAAAGAACATATTGCTAATTTTGACCAAGATTTGATGGCTTGTGTTTAAACCACATGTTCCTTGCTCTTGAGAGCCACCAGCTTTCAGCGAAACACTTGCAGAAAAAAATGTCGAGGTAGTGAAATCCTCAGCACCTCCATTTCTTTTTGCTGAGCTTTCTCATGGAAGCAAATTTCCCAACTAGCTGTAAACATTCATTCCCGTTCCCCGTTCATGAATTATCCAGCGCTATTCCACTGCCTCGTGGCAGAGCTCAGTCAGTGAATAGGCAGCCATGAAACGCTCCAGAGCTGTAATTAATAGCTCAACCTGCAGAAAGAGCTTAAATTTAGAGCTGCAAACTCTCGTGCGCTCCTCTGATGCTCTGCCTGGAGGGAGCACGGACTTCGCCGCCTCCGCCGTGTCTGCCGAGTGACCTGGGCCGTGGAGCTTTGCTGAAAAGCAAAGCTTTTCCCGGGCAGGATACAGATAAACATTTGTGCCAGCTCACAGCCAGAAAATAGCAAGGGTTTCTATTCAAATTCGAAGAATACAAAGGATTTGTGAGAGGAGCAGCCAAGGAATGGGATTGAAGTGCTTCCAGGGCAGAAGTTTAGGAGGATCAGGGAATACGGTACAGCCTTTTGCCTCGGTCTTTTGGGAAAACGAATTGTTTTTCCTAAAAGCTGGAGAGGGGACAGATCCATAGGCTCATTAAGGACAGGTCTGTTGAGTCAGAGATGTGGCATAAGCCCTGCTGCCCGGTGCGGGATGCTCGCTGAGCATCTCAACCTCCGCCGGCCAGCCCCGGCACGCTCTGCCGGTGTCCTCGCCGAGTGACGAGCTGCACGGGGACCTTGCAAATGCCCCTCTCAGACCCCCCGTTAGAGGATGAGACCAGTTTAACAAGCACACGGGGCTGCAACTTCGGAGGCCGGGCTGCCGCTCTCCCGCCGTGCCTCGGCGTGGGAGACCGTGCGCTTCATTCACCCAGAGCCGTCGTTACCGGAGCAGCATCGGCAGGTCAGCGTTACGGCACCGGAGCTGCTAACGCATCGTCTGGTGCCGTTTCCCACCATTTGCAGCTATCCCACGAGTAGGCAGGATGGAGAAAAGCCTAGGAGAGGAGGGTGAGGTGTTGTAGAGGAAAATTTCAGCGTTTCTCTGAGCTGGCAGTGTCCCACCCCGTGCCACGTAGAGGCAGGACATCCCCCTCCTTCCTCCCTTCCCTCTTGCAGAGGATTTTCCCGTCTCTCTTACCCCATGGCCCTTGCAATACCCCATCCCTGCTGTCTCAGCAGCGTTGTACCTCCTCCTGGCTCTGGTTTTTTTTTTTGCATCGTGATGGCTTGGCTGATAGCAGCAAGGAGATAAAAATGCACGTTGGTTTTTCTCGGGGTGGGGGGCACCTGGAGACCAGAGACCCATTGCGCAGAAGGAAATAGATAATAAATCCCAGCTCTGGGGAGCTCGTTGGAGCACGCCCGGTTTGCTGTCCCCTCCTCATCCTTTGCGCTGGCCCCGGCCCCGTTATCTGCTCATCGTAAATTGCACAGAAAACATACGGGTGGGGAAATAATCCTTTCACCGGGCCAGCTGAGAAAAACAGCTATAATTAAAAACCAGGGTGCATTGGGGTTCTAGCATTTGTCTTTATTCCCTGTCAGGCTGCCGAAGACCGGGCCAATTAATCTGTTACAGGTGGGAGTTAGTTTTAATACTGTGTTGAAAGTCAAGCGGGCTGTTTGGCTTCTTTTTTCACCGTCTGACTTGGTCCTCCTGCCCTCTTGCCTTCATTAGTGTGAGACAGTAAAGAAAATTACAGTATAGCCCACTCAAGGCAGCTGTAGGGGAAGGGTTTTTTTTAAAAAAGAAGTAAATAACAGTGACCTGGCAATTACTGGAGCATTGTTTATTCCAGTGCTAAATGCAGAAGCCACAAACCTGTTAAACTGTAGGAACATGGAAACCTATTATAAAGAAGATTAAAACCAGCTAGCCTTTGAAATAGGAGTTTGGTTTTTTTAAAGGTGATGCACGCAGGATTGTTTCTTCCTTACTGATGCTTTTAACTCTCCCCTCTGTAGTATCGTACGTAGTTTACACGGAGGGAAAAGGATGCTTGATCTGCGGAGGGACATACCCAGACAATTAGCTTCAAAAAACCTCTCTGCTGCAACCTCAGGTTGGAATCCACTGAACCGAATCGTCGTATTCAGTTTTACAAAGTAATTCTTGAATGGGCAAGCACAGGGTGATGGTGGCGTCTGGTGGCCAGGAGAGGCGGGCCGAGGAGCCGGCGGCCCGTTACATGGCCTTCGGCTGTGGGAGCGGGAGGTGAATCTTGGAAAATAACAGAGCGGAATTTATTCTGACTTAAGTACCTTTTTAATGCTTAAATGCATGAATTGTCTTCCCCGTTAATTGGGGGATTTGAAATATCAGTGAGCATATGCACAGCCTCACCTCGGTTTTTCCCTGGTAGAGGCAGAAAAGCCCTTGCAGGGAGATGCGGGGATGGACAGGGAGGTCGGCTGGAAACGGCGAGGGCCGCGGCACGGCGCCCGGTGCGGGAGGCGCGGACGCCGCAATGGGCAGCGGCGCTCGTCAGCATCTCTCCGCCGGCCCTGGCTGAGCTCTGAGGCTGGAGAGATGCCTTGGAAAAGTCACCCTTTCCTCCGGGGGCTGCAGCTCAGATGAGGTGGGTGAGCAGGGGACCTTGCCGTCTTCTGCAAGCCCTGTAGCTTGAAACTACAGCTTCAGTAGCAGAACTGCAAGAAAAGCTCATCTGCAGAGCTAAGGGGGCTCATTTCCAAGAGGGAAGCCAGGGTTTGTCTAACCCTCGCGTTACCTGCACGTAGAAACCCTTTTGTTCGCACTCCTGCTAAAGCTTTATTGCTTTATCTGCTGGGAGGAAAGGAAGACCTCGCTTCCTCCCTTTGCGTCCTCCTTGCAAAATCCTGCTCCTCCTCTTTGCTGAAAGGAGATGATTCCCATGGCCAGAGCTGATGCTTTTCCTCCGTTCCCTTTGCCGTGGACGCGTAGCACTGCTGGCTTCTCCTGATCTGGGGACAACCCGGGAGCATTTCCCCACCCGCTTTCATTACTTGATATTTCTGTTCAGCGCCCTAATCCTTAGTAGCTCACTTGATTTTACTGGAGTCAGGACTGGATTTTGATCTTGCTTGTAGTTGTGTAAATCCTTGTTTGGCTTCAGCAGAGTCGATCCAGGCTTTGTAATAGCACGAGGGAGATAAGAGTTCTCTGCCGTTCCCTCCTCCACCCAGGCGCCCAAGCCCTTGGAGAGCTTGAGTCAATATATACTCCTCGCCTCGTAAATCTATACGTGAACTTGACCAGTATTCCCCTAGGGTAATGCAAATCAATATGACATTTTTTTTTTTCCCCCTTTCCTTTTAACAGGACTATCTCAGAAAAATATAAATCTCAGTATTAACTTGAGCTGCCAGCCCAGAGGGTGTCATAAAATCAGGTCTTGTTAACCGGGAGCGCTCCCCGAAAAATCAGGGCAAGCTGAGGTGGGAGGGGGGGAAAGAGCTGGCAGTGGTGCTAAGGCTCTGCCGGAGCCGGGGGTTTGCAGATGCGCCTATCGCTGCTGAAGCTGGCAGGGGAGTCTTAGTTAAAATGCTGATTTAACCAGTGTAAAGGGTGCTCTAGATCAGGTCTTTCCGCGCAGGAACCAGATGCTGGTGGGATAGGGCTGTGTCACGGGAGGGGTGTGGGACAGGGTAACCCCGCTACGTGTGGTGGTGGCCTTGCAAAGGGAAACGCGCCCGCGGTGCCGGTGTGCTGGAGCCCGTAGGAGACGCAGCGTGACGCTCGTGGGAGCACCCGCTACCTCCTGGGAGAGAGGCGGCCGCCGGCCGGGCCGATTTTCAGCTTTACATCAAGATGGTTGATATTAATTCACCATCTCGGCTCAGCTGGAGGTCCCAGTGCAAAAAGCAGGACGCCTTAAGGTAAGAGCTGCTGCTTGCTGTAAGCAGCTCGTGACCTGCACGGAGCAAAGAGAGGGGAAGGGAGCGTTGGCACCAAAGGTTTCCATCGGCGGTCCTTCCAGTGAACTGTTGCTGTTGTAAAAACCATAATAGCTCCGATCAGCTCATTTAGCATCCGTATTCGGAGTTAATAATACAGCAGGAATTAACACAGCCGAGGAGGGCACTGCAAAGTACGTTTGTTTGTTTATTAAAGAACCCATTTCTCCCTGCTTTCGCGTGGATTAATAGCTGAGCAGAGACCTTGAAAGGTTAAGCGCTTGCATCCCGGTTCATATTTTCTTGCCGTTTAAAAAAAAAAAACTACCCAATTCATTCAAGTCATGGCTTTTTCTGCAGCTAAAGCAGTTTCCCAGAAGTTGTCACGCAGGCTCACAGTTATGTAAATGCGATAGTTATTTCTGACGCCAGTAAATAATAGTTCTGTATGCACCGGCACTGTTTTCTTACCTTATCATGCTAGGTCTCGAGCCGTGATTTAGATGTTTGTAGCTTATTAGCGTTTTTTGGACTGTGGCAAGCGATTTGTACGCTGCGTTTCAATCTTATTTTATGCACGCGAAAGGGGAAAAAAGTGATTAGCGCTCTTTGGAAAGAAATATCTACTAAATTGCTGTTCTGATCAAGGTAAATCAAGCCATCCGGTGTAATGATCTGGTGTCATCTGGAAGCCAATCATGCCCAAAGCTACTCCACGTTCAGAGGAAAATTAAGACCTTGTGGGTTTTGTTTGTTGGGTGTGTTTTTTCGTTCCCCTTCTGCTATGGAAAGATCTTTTTCCTGCGAAATCCGGTGTCCTGAACCAGGGAAAATAGGATCTGGCCTCTTTCATCAGATCTCAGTGCATGTTAAGGTGCTGAAATAAGGCTTGGGAGAATGGTGTCGTTTCTTTGCTATGCTCAGATTAAATATAATCCTGGGCAGATAAGCTTTGCTCAATAACACCCGGCACCGGTGAGGTACGGGACCAAAAGGCCGTGAAGCATGTGCCATGTTTTCGGTCTCTTTGCCGGGCTGCCTGGCCGCTGGATGCCCTCTTATGCCGAGTTTTCCACGGCCGCACACGGTGGTTGTTCGACTGAGCAGCACGTGCATTGCCGAGTCCAGCTGCCTGCTCTGAGGCCGGGACTTTTACACTTTTGCCACCCCCGGAGTAGGTTTGTCTAAGCTGTGCTTAACAGTGAAGGAGACTGCAAAACTTTTTTTTTTTCCCTGGGAAGTTTTTTCTAAACGTCTTTCCTAACTTCTTCTTGCTGCAATTTAAGCTCCTTATTTTTTATCCTATCTGCTGCGGACATGGAGAGTAGCTTTCCTCCCTCCTGCCACTGGCTTTTTACGTGTTTGAAGATTATTCCCGTGGCTCTCCTTAGTCATCTCTTCTGCAGACCAAACAGCCCCCGTTTGCTCGCTTCGTCCTCTTTGGTGGTGTTTCCTCCTCCTCCAGGCGTTGTCACCGCTGTCACCTGGACGCTCATCCCCGGCTCCTTTCATGCGCGGTGCTGCAAACCGGGCTGCTGCTTTATCGGAGCCGAGCAGAGCGCGAGGATTGCTTTGAGTCTCTTGCAGGTCCTACTCGACTGCCTGCAAAGAGAAAAAAAGCAAAGTCTTCGTGGCAGGGGAAGATACGCTTCATCTGTTTCCAGCTCGCACTGGAAAGCATTACGTGCGCAGGAGATGGGCGTGAGATCGCGCGCTGGGAAAGACTCTTGGGGCACATCCAGCCCTCTCCTCTCGCCAGTGACCTCCTCTCACGGCTGCGTTTGCGTCCTTACCAATGTTTGGACTGCAGCTAATTAAATTCTTTGCTAGTATCCGACAGCGCTCTCGATGGCTCTTCCGCCACTTCACCCTTGTCACGGTTCAAACGCTCTTATGGTTTCCAGCCAAAATTCATTCCCGTGACAGGATAAATCCAGCTGGGGCCAGCTCACAAACCCCATTGCTTTGCTGAAGTGAAAGGGCAGTACGATCGTAATTAAGTACGTGGACTTCTGCATCCTATGGCTATATGATTGTGCTGATAGATGGGAATGTAAACTTGACTGGTAGCCCTGGCTCGGGCTCCTCTCCGGCTCTGGGAGGCTCCTCTCCAGCTGGAAAGGAGGAGCTTGGTGGCGGTTGTTTGGGATGAGAGTTATTCATGCAACCTGGCTGTCCTGTGATGCAACCTTCAAAGCATCCCCCACCAGCTTTTTTGTTCGTGTTTGAAGCCACCTTGACCTCCAGGCAGTTCGCTCCACTGGAGGCAGAGCTGCCTTTTGAAATCGCTACCCTCCGCGCCTCGGGTGCTTGCGTGCTTGGCACCCTTTTTGTAATTATCTCCAATCTGACTGCTCATTTCCACCAGAACTTTAAACATTGTTCCTTTTTATGTAGCACGGCTTTTTAATTTCCCTCCCTAACAGAAGCGATTGTTTATGTTGTAAATGCCACATTAGTCCCTGTGAAATGGAGATGGAATTGATTTTCATTTCAGAGATTTCACAGCTCGCCCCAGAACTTTTCTGCTTGATTACCGGTGCTCAGAGAGGCACGGGGCTCTGAGAGAGTCAGAAACGGCGTGTGCAATGTGCTATATACAAATACGAGAGTCTGTCTTGAAACGTAGATCCCCCTGCTTTGCTCGCCTGTAATTTGACTGCGTGTTGGCTTTGCGTGGCAAGGTTTTGGTAGTGGGATGGCTTCCATGAGAAGCTGCTAGAAGCTTTCCCCATGTCTAATAGAGCCAACGCCAGCCGGGACGGACCCGCTGCTGGTCAAGGCCAAGCCCATCAGCGACGGTGGTAGCACCTGTGGGATAACGTAGTTAAGAAGGAGAGGGGAAAAAAACCAACCCTGTGTAACCGCAGCTGGAGAGAGGAGTGAGAATATGTGAGAGGACACCTGGAGCAGGGGAGGAGTGTGAGGAGTCCTCCCCTGCGGAGGCAGGAGCGGCAGAGGCAACGGGTGATGGACTGACCCCGTTCCCCGTCCCCCTGCGCTGCTCAGGGGGAGGAGGGAGAGAAATCGGGAATGAAGTTAAGCCTGGGAAGAAAGGAGGGGTGGGGGGGAAGGTGTTTTAAGATTTAGTTTTTATTTTCTCATTACCTTACTCTGATTTGATGGGTAATAACCTAATTTCCCCAAGTCGCATCTGTTTTGCCTGTGATGGCAATTGGTGAGTGATCTCTCCCCGTCCTTATCTCAACCCATGAGCCTTTTGTTATATTTTCTCTCCCTTGTCCAGCTGAGGAGGGGAGCGATGGAGCGGCTTTGGTGGGCACCTGGTGTCCAGCCAGGGCCAACCCACCATAGGCAGCCATCTCAAAGAGTTTGCACCTTCAACTCTGCTGTCCTGCTTGCCTTTGCAAGCCGTGGTTCAATCCAGGGCTGTCACTGAGTTTTCAGGACTCGTTATCCCACCAGTGGGCAAGTCGAGAGGTCAAGGAGCTGCCTGGTGATATCTTTATTCTTGAGGGGGACACTTGGATCAACCTTTCCCTTCCCAACTGTGAAAATTAGGGAGAGGTGAGCCCAAGTCAGCCTGTCCATGTGACAACCCCTTCTGGGTGATGCTCACTTAGACTGGTGCTTTGCTTGGCTTGTACCAAGCCTTTGGTCCTGGTTGTTCCACCTTCTAGATGGGTAAGGCTGAAGGAGGAGAAGTCTTTTTCTTTTTTTTTGTGGTGGTGTGATGGAAACTCATGTTTCCTTCCAGCCCAGCTCACCTGTGCTTGCAGGATCAGGTCAAGCTTTGAAGAAAATAAGCTGTCTTGTGGTCGTCTTCCTCCTAGATATCACATAGAGGTATCATACTGATGGGATCATCAGTCCCCATTGTTTAGCTCGTGTCACCAAGGCTTGTGAAGACATCTTGGAAGATCCTTGGGGAGGTGGAAGCCACCTGCGTGGGGAGCAGGAGCACCACCTAATTTGCAGGGCTGCAAAGACGCCTTTCCCTCTTGTATATCAGGGGGAGTTGTACGAGGTCGTGGGCGTTTTCTGGTAAGCTGGTCCCCAAGCTGCATGGAAGCTGCCATAGCTCTTTCTCCTAATGAAGCACTCATGTTTAATCACCCTGAGCCCACGTATCAAAGGCAAAACTCGTTTTGCAAAGGGAACGCGTGTGCCCTCGGCGATATCACAGTGAATCATTTGCGAGCAACCCAAAGGCTGAAATATGTTTGCATCAACCATTTCTCAAAGAATGCTACATAAAGAGTCAGTTCATAAATAACTAGGCTTGAGCGCGGAAAGTTCATAAACCTCGGAGCCTGTTGAACAATTTGCTGCCAATAATTCACTATTGTGGGGTTTTATAGAGGGCAAAGGGAAAAAAACTGCAGAATTCTCCTCCCTATTGCCTTACAAATGAATTAAAAGAAGCTGGAGAATAATCCGTCCTCTTCCCAAAATGTGCTTTTGGAGCAGGCTTCCTCAATTCCCGTGCAAGTACGAGCTCCCCTCTAGGCGACGGAGCGGGATACGGCTCTGCGTATGCCAAAGGGAGGCAGAGGAGAATTGTGAGTAAGTGGCATGAAGACAATTTGCTTGGACCGGGGAGGAAGATGCGCTCTGACAAGGATAGATGGAACGAGGTGGTTGCCAGCGAAAATCTCAAGGAATTGCGAGCCAAGTCGGGGGGGAGCCGTGGATGCAGCCAGCATGCCGATCTCCGTGTGTTTTTTGGTTTTGAAGCAGAAGCGCAGGGGAGGGGGAGAGGAGAAAAACCCAGAGCAGCTTTGTCAAGTCTGACATTCCTTTTGCATCCAAAAGTGGGTATTGATTTTCCACCCATGACTGCTATAAATGAGAATTTCTGTGTCGCGGCTAAGGCCTGTGCTAGTTGTGTTTCTTATCTCTTTAAATATGATTACCTGCACTTCGTGGTTTCATGGTTAAAATCGTAATGAACTTTGCCAGCCAAGTCAGTCCATCGTCTTGGGCGTGTTTTTGTGTGCGTGATCAAATGAATTCTCTCGCCGGTTACTCACAGCTCTATCTCTAGGCTACAGGTTTATTGACTTACCGCTAATTTTCTTGTCAGGATAATTCTTCCAATCAAGATTTAAAACAAACTGGGAGGTTACTAAAGTGCTGGAGATTAAGGTCCTAATGCTTTTTGATTTGATTAAGATACCTCTGAGCGTGGGTATTTATTTTAGGGGGCAGGAGAGGGAAGTGGACAGGGGGGGTTGTGCTTGATTTTTGGTTTGGTGCAAAGCTTTTCTTGGAGGGACCGGGTTGTTTGTTTAGAGCAAATCCCTTCTTCCATGCCAACATCTGCTGCTCTGTATTTGCTCGCAGGGGAAACTTTAAAAAAAAAAAAAAGAAGAAAAAGAAAGAAAGAAATAGATTATTTCCACTGCATCAACCTACAGGCGGCTGCTGGCTGCAATTTTCTTCAATTTCTTGCCGTGAAAAGCAAGACCGTTCATTTTGTAAGTGCTGCTTTTGTGTGTGACCTATATTTTGAAAACTGATGGGGTCACCACCTCCCTCCTCCCAACCTGTTGAACCAAAGAGTGTTTGAGATCTGTCCTAGATTGTATTTATCTCTAAGATTATTTAAAAAGCAAGGTAGCTATTACTAATAAGACAGTGTTCTTCTGGTGGGTTTTGATATTTTTTTTTTTTTTTTTTCCCCTCCCCTTTACTCTGCTTTGGAAATGAAAATCCTAGCCTGGCTCCACCTGGCCAAGAAAGTGCTTTTCTTCATGTCTCTCTCCTTCAAAGCTGATTTAGAAAGCACATAATCTTTCTCCATTCATCATCTTCTGACCTCTTTTTTTTTTTCTTTTTTTCCCCCCTGTTGGCTGCTATTAGCCTGGCTGGCAAATGTAAGAAGATGTCGTAGCTTGTCAGGTAGTTTTGAAGACATCGTATTTGTGCATATGGATACACGCAATTTCAGCACTCGAGTTGTTTAATGACATGTCTCATTCCCGTTTGACTGGAGGTTGAAACCGGTGCAGACGGAGCCAGGCGAGATACAGCAGCCCAGATTTATCCGTGTTCAACGCTTCTTTTGGTCTTTATCAAGTTTGGGGTCTTTTTTCCCCATCAGAAGTTCTTTTTTTTTTTTTTTTCTTCCCCTTTAATCTCACTTTCTATTAAAAGTCTTCCTAGAGCTAATGTAATAAATTTAGATCCAAAGCCAGATGCATAGCAAAACTTTTGGCAGAGAACACTCTATCGGAAGACATTGCAAATGAAATATGCTTTCCCCTGGGGATTATTCTACAGTTTAATTTAATTTGATATTTCAAATTAAATTAATTCAAATGGTTATACAGTTTCCAGGGAAAACAGACTTCATTTATGATGTTCTGCCACCAAATTGTTTTGCTCCTATCGTATATCTTATATTGTTACCCGGGAATGATAAGTAGTGACAATGTAGGATTTTTCCGTGCCCTTTGTTTTGCAGTTCCCATCCTAAAGGGAATGGAACCATTTCCTTGCGCAGGGGCTTATCTGGGTGCTTAGTCCAACATTTCCACGGAAACCTTTTTTTTGGCTGAAAATTAGATTTTTATCAAACTGTGGTTTAAAAAAAAAATAACGTGCTTGCTTTGAGAATATTTTGTTTTTACGGAACTCGTACTTCTCGCTGGTTTTCAATTTGCAGATGAAAAAATAGCGACGCTTTGTTTGCGATTGAGATTTTGACATACCAGGCTTTATAGCACGGGGAGGACAGACATCGGGAAATAAATCCAGTCTGGGCTGATTGGCTGGCTAATGCTTTTGGTTCGGGATTCTCGGTTTTCCTGCAAAAAGGGCACAGGTGGGGAAATTTCTGCACTTTCCGAGCAAGCAGAGCTTTAGCCATATGCAGAATTTAGGTGGTTGCGTTGCGTTTGGAGTGGGTCTTCCCTCCTTAATCTGCAGGAGGCCACTTGTGAATCAAAAAACAACCCCAAAACCTTGAACGGTTCTTCTTCGGCTGGCGTGCCCCCGTTGCATGGGGTTACTGATGTTGTAACAGCCCTAAACCTACTCTTAGCTTCCCAAGACGCGTGTGGATTCCCATGGGATTTCTTTATCGTCACCTTCTACCGCTTTTGAAGTGACTGATTTATTTAACGTGGCTTTTCTCCACCGGCTCTTGTTATCCATAGTCATCAAGTAACTCGCACCAAACTCTGAAGTGCATTAAGACAAGGTAATTCAGGGAAGTGTTTGCATCTAGAAATATATGTAAGCACTTTCCTATCTGCTGGCCTGTAGAAAAGCCATTATTCTCGACAGGGGAAAAAAAATATTGGTAATATCACAAGAGGCTTTGGAAGAGAACATAAAACTAGTTTCATTTTCCAGTCAACTGAGATCTAATATTTCCTGTACAAGATGTTTAGATGTTTTAGAAAAAGAAGCAATGTTTATTTGTCTAAAGCGACACACGCACAAAAGTTCTATATCGTTCTTTTGGCTTTTTTCCATTGTAAATGGTTTTGTAGGGAGAATTCTCTCTCTCATCGATCACAGCCAGTAGATTAGAGAAATATAAATATCACCTAAAGAGAATGGAGCTGAGC
This sequence comes from Theristicus caerulescens, assembly GCA_020745775.1. Taxonomy (NCBI): domain Eukaryota; kingdom Metazoa; phylum Chordata; class Aves; order Pelecaniformes; family Threskiornithidae; genus Theristicus; species Theristicus caerulescens. The sequence continues at coordinate 1,262,612 of CM036575.1, read as the reverse complement.
CTACTAACGAATGCATGGGAGAAAAATGAGAAATGTGGCATCCCTCCTGACGGGGAAGGCTGGGTGCCGAGGCAGAGATAGCCGTGTTGTCTCCCCAGCCTCTGGGGCTTTATTTGCTTGGACTATCCTGGGACAAGGGCCCGGTGTGATATTTCTTCTCCGATGTGTATTTTGGGCCAGTCCAAGCCCATTTCATTGAAGTAGTCTGTCATCAGCAAAGGAAGATTTGTCAGAACATATTTTTTTTTTTCCCTTTCCCCTGGAAACGCATTGGTTTGTTTTTTTTTTTTTCCAGAATATTTTTCAAGTCCAGCAAGGAATTGTTCCAGAATAACATGTAGCCCTAAAGCACTCTGGGGAGCATGAGATTTAGATGCCTCCATGGTCTTATTCACAGCCAGGAGCCTGGCAGCCGGGCTGATACTGCAAGCTTTTGCCTTTTGAGCCGTGGCCGTTCCCCAACCTAGTTTTAGGCAAGTCGTTGCCCCGGGGAGCTCGTGGATGGCCAGTATGTGCGACAGGGACAAAACAAGCAGTTATAGGGCCAGGGCTTGGAGTTAGACCTGAACCTCCCTCATCCATTTTGCAGGCTCATCCCCATCGCTGGGAGTGTTGGCACGTCTGACTGCACTTGGAACGTTTGAAGCATGGGGATTTTCATTTTTTTTCCATTTTTATCTCCTCTTTTCTTTCTTTTATTATTATTTGAGAGCAATTTCCTCCTCAGTGCTTCCCTGGCAATGAGGAAGGCAGCCAGGAATTCTTAACCTTGAAGCTTCAGTGCTTTGGTTTGATCATGTGCTGCCAGTGGTTTCAGTGCGGAAACCCTGCTATAGCTAAAGTGGCTCTTTGGACGTAATCAGGGTAATCAGGGAAGCAAACCCCAGTTGAATTAGCTCAAGTTTAATGGGGTACAGAGCATGCCACAGCGCCTGCTTCTCCGTTGCGTCTCGCCGCTGCCGCTCCTGACGCAGAGACCGAACCCGCCTCCCAGCCCAGATTTCGCTCTTCTCATCTCGTCTCGGTGGTTTACCTCGCAATCCATCTTCCCTTCCTCCCTAACCTCTCCGTCCCCCATAACACAGCCGGGACGCTAAGCGCATCCTCGCCAGCGCGGTGGCCTGTGTGTGTGCAGGGGGAGAGGACCAGGCGGCCATGGAAAGCCTCTCCGATGGGCAACGGTAGCCGTCTTTTGGCTTGGTTTCTCCTCCTTGCAAACCCTTTCCTTGGCAATGAGGTCCTGCGCAGGCCTGTGGTCTCATGGGCTATGTTTGCAGGGTCAAGCCTTAGGAAAGTAATTGCTGTAAGGGGTCCCTGTTACCCAGCGCTCACGCTGTGAGCAGATGTGCCCGTCACCTGTTCTGCTGCCGCGCGCCGGAAAAAACAAGTGCTGGAAATTAAAAAATGCAAGCGACTGCAGGAAGATGCCCTTCTTCAGCCAGCCCTGAGCCTGCAACCCGTTCGTTTTGTTTTGCCCCTCTTCAGAAAGTTTCTCAGGACGCGGTATGCCCCACGACGCCCCTACTTTTATTTTTTAATTTTTTTTCTGCAGCGGCGTTTTGTCTCTCAGCAAAGTCATTGCGTCAAAAAAGAGATTGCTTGAGCCTGGTCCTGCATTTGGCTGGTTTGTTTTCCCCATGCGCCTGAGTAGCATCCGCAAGCAGCCTGCGGCGAGGGGCTGGAGCCCTCCTCGGGTCACCGTGCCGGTCCGGCAGCGATCTTGGAAGAGCCGATGCTTGTGAGCCAAGAGGAACAGATGAGGAGGCTGTGTTTGGGGGTTTATAGATGGGAAATTGAGTCCCGGGCTGCTGGAGGTTTTTCTCAAGGTCGTACAGGCGTGCTGGCTGGACTCAAGGTGAGGGGAGGTAGCTGTTGTCTGTAAATACCTGCAGAAAAACTGTATTATGGGCTGGGTTTCGCAGGGATGCACGTCTCCGCTGCCGGGGGTGGACCAGAGTAGGTGTCCCCGGGGAGCGACCATTTGGGTAAGGATATTTCTGCCTGATGCTGCAGTCCGAGCAGCTCACAGTGCCTTTCTCCCCCTCTCTGTTGCGGTACAGCCTTTCCCTCCTTACTCCCAGGGTGAATTTTTATCTTTTGGGGTGAATTTTTATGTTGCTGGGGGTGCCTGCCCTGCTCCACAACGAGCTGTTTGCGGCCAAGGTTAATGGCCACTGAAGGAAAAGCCTTCAGCTCAGGGCGATGAAGAGTATTTGTCCTGATCTTGGAGCGAGACGAAGCCAAGAGGAAAGGCACTTGTGTGTGCCCAAGCCCTCGGAGGTGGCTGTGGGGACCGGTGCTTCACGTGCTCCATCAAACCCTGCCCCGAGTGGAGTGTGGACCCATTGCCCTGACCTGAGAGCATCGTTTCTTTTTGCTTAAATACATCAGCACAGCTAAAACCTGCGATCTAGGAGGCCGTTTCAACGCTGCTTCAAAAGCCCTTTGGGGCTGAGGCTGCTGCCCGTAGGATGGTTTAGGAGTTATTGATGGAATAACCTTCGGGGACCAAGTCTCGCCTTTCACGGAGGCGAGGGAGAAATTGTTGTTTAAATAACCCCCTGGGGCCTGGAACTGGTGGTGACCCAGAAACAGTTTATTTTTTTTATTGCTTTCCATATCTTCCCCAGGCTAAAGCTGTCTCTAGTAAAGGAAAACCAGGTTGTTACTGGGGGAGTAAGCAAATTAGTAGATGAGGGCAAAAGCTTAACAGATTTGAGTATCCAGGAGGCAGGAGCCGCAACAAATGAACAGCACTTGCCCCCATCTCTTTTCTTTTGCTTTTAATGTCCCACCGATCTGCAGCCCCTTTCCCAAATGATGCATTTATTGTTGAATTTTTCATACCGTTGTTTCAGTAACTGGGGGTAAGCCCAGCTGCCGACTCTTTGCCGGATGGCAATTCTAGTTTCAGCTGATGTTTTACTCATTGAAACCAAACTGAATTCCTCATCCACCAAAGGATGTTATCGGGAGCTTTATTATTCTTTATCATTTTAGCCACCGTGTGGTTGCTCACTGGCCAAGCAGGTATCTCCCAGCCCAGGTACTTTCTGATGCTGGCAAGTGTCGGAGGTAGGAGTGAGAGGGGATAAATATGCCCTTATTTACTCCTCCCTTGACCTAAGTAGAGACCGCCACCATCGCTAATGATTGCAGGGTTGAATTTGGGGTTGTGGGCATCAACGTGTCCGTTAGCCTCTGCGCCAAGATCTTCATGCTTGTTTTGTGGGAGCTACTCCTCGCCCGTGGGAGGTACCGACCCCGCCGCTAGCTTGGCCAGCACAAAGGGGTTTGTTCACTTGTTTTGCTAATTAAATTTTGCATCGATGGGCGCTGTTTCGGCTCCGTGTAACTGCCCCTCCGGCCAAAATCGTCAGCGTGGAGTCCACCCCGGGCCATCAGTACTAAAAGCACAAGCCGTAGCTTGGCGGGCTCCAGCAGAAACCTTGTCATATCCTATCAGTATGAGCCTCACACTCTCCTGAGCACCAGCCACGAGCAGAAAATGTGACAAATGCAGTAGTAGCACAGATGCAGAGAATAAACAAGCCTTCGCCCACGTTATTGGATTGCTAATGAGGAGAGACCTCATCAACCGCCCAGCCATCTAATTTCTCTTGGCTACTATTACAGCTGGTCAGGAACCGCACGAGGCACGACATTTTCTGGCACAAAACAGTTCTGGGAGGGAGACATTTCCAATGGGAAAATGGCCAATTCTGCCTTTCCCTCCCCAACTTTTGATATTGGAAATCTCCTTTGGACCCCGCGTTTTGTGGTGAAAGACAGAAGTACAATCCCGACTGCTTGTCTCGATCGAGCTCCCGAATTTCCCCGCACCTCGCATGGCTGCAGCACCGTGTGCCTCCAGCAGCGTGCCAAGCCTCCGTGGGATGGGAAGCCAGAGAGCCTCAATCCTCACCCCGCAGTCCTCATTTCAAGCGCTGAACGATAAAGCCCAGCACATTTGGGTTTTATTTTTTTACAGTGACCTCTCCTCTATCTAAGCGGGGTTGTCTTGGAGTTCAGCCACGGAGCTGAATTCACCGCCGCCCCTTCCAAAACTCAAACAACAGCTCCGTCCCCCTGCCAGGACTTTTCCTCCTCGCTCTGCTGCCTTGCAAAATTGGAGGTGTCCCATTCCGCAAACTGGCCGCAGCCCCCGTGGCTTTGCACGTGCTCCCGGCACCGGTCGTGTCGCACGGAGATCTATTGCTCGCCCAGCAGTGTCTCGACTCACAAACTAATTAAAGTTCATGTCACACCGGGAAGATGCAAAATGCTCTCCGAGCGCTAGATGTTATTATTTTAAGCTTCCCTTCTTTTTCCTGAGGCACAGCAGCTCCCCAAATCCCAGCTGGCACACCACATCCAGCCACAAAACACCGCTAATTGGGTGTTTCTCCTGTTGACCTCATTTCTCAAGCAGACTTTGGCTGGCTTTATTTCCGTGGGGTTTTATATTTTTTTGCCAAGAGGGCTCCGAAACCAGATACGCAGAAACCAGCCACTCGATGAGTGTCATGGCCAATCCTTGGTCGTATCTGCCCTGTTTCAGGGTACGATAATGCTGCTCTTCCCCCACCATCATCCATTTTACTGGCACAGGCTGCCCAGGGAAGTGGTTGAGTCCCCATCCCTGGAGGTGTTTAAAAGATGGGTAGATGTGGTGCTTGAGGACATGGTTTAGTGGTGGCCTTGGCAGTGAGAGATTAACAGTTGGGCTTGATGATCTTAAGGGTCTTTTCCAACCTTAACGATTCTATGATTCAAGGAAATAAGGGGCAGAGGGAGACGGGAAGGAAGGGATCAAGGGTGGAGTGATGGTTTTGGAAGAGGCTTCATTTGGAAGAGGTCTCAGACAGGCAGGACCTAGACTGTTGCTCCTTCCCATCAGCAAGGTGTTATCAGGTCTACTGTCCTTAAGATGTTTCACTGCAACAAGATTTGGATACTGAAAGGCATCTTTTCTTGCCGATTCCCCTTCAAAAGATAAGGTGACTTGTGCTATTAGCGATGTAAAGCTCAGCTGGTCTCTCCTGGTACAACTCCCGCTGCCTGATGAACGCGCCGAGTTCATTAGAGCCGGCTTTGTTCAAGTTGCCCCGCGCTGGTTCACCTCCCAAAGAATTGAGTAGCACCCCATTAATTCGATAATTGCCTGGCGTTATTGGGAAGGTGCCTCCTCCAGCAAAGGCTCGGTGTCACCTTGCGGAGGTGGCGGGTGGAAACCACTCCCCGATGGTCTCGAGGTGGCTCCTTGTCTTCCTTTGTACTTGTATTTATGAAAACATATTTTATTCTGTGCCTCGGATTCTGCCCCATCTGCCGTCCTTGGCATTAATCAATTGTGCTGTTTCCCCCGTAGCGTTCATTACCTCCTTAAAAATGAATGCAGGGAGAAAACACAATTAGATGCTGCTTTGGTTAAATAATACCTTGAAAAAAACCAGAACAATGGCTTTAAAAATAAGGAGAGAGCGAAGATCGCACAGTTTGAACTAATGATGGAAATTACCTCGGGTTAAGTTGGATTTTAAATCAGAGGTTTGGGGGGATTTTATTTTTTTCTTTTCTTTCCAGTGAATTATGACAAATATAGAGGCCTGCTGGATGGATGATTAGATTTTTTTTTTTCTCTCCTATCCGCATTGAAAAATGAAATATTTCTGTAATATTAAATCCGTCAAATTGATCAAAGTGCAGTGTCAAAAAACGTTGTAAGTGCTTCTTCTCATCCAATCCCCTCAGCGACTGCAAACCAGAGACCTTTTCATATCCCTTTCTGGAGGCGGCTGGAGGTTACCTCTACCGAAAGAGCCTCTGCAAGAAATGAGTCTGCATTTTTCCATCTAATTCCCATAGCAGGGACTTACAAAGGGGTGCGGATTTGGCACGTGAAACTACAAATGTGCTCCTCAGCTCTGTGGGTTTGTCTCTACGTATGTCCGTAATCTGTCCTAATACCATCTTTTTCCTCCTGCCTAATGGTGGGGTCAGGGTTAGGGTGGAGACGGGCGGAAAAGGGGGTGATAAAGGGAAATTTCTGCTTCTCTGGTTAAGCTTTGTGAGTAAATGCTGGGAGATTTATTGGTATTTCCCCTCCCCTTTTTGTTTTTCTTTCCCCTGCTTACTTTCGCTGGAGAACAAGCAAACCAAACAAACCAGAAACCCCAAATATTTGGTAATTGTTTGAGGAAGCTAACGCCGAGTGTATTCAAACATTTGGAGAGGCGGTAATCTGGGGCATTGCACAGCAGGAGAAATGCAAAGCATGTCCAGAAAAGCAAGATTTTTTTTTTCCCCCCCCAAAGCTGTCAATGAGGAGAAGCTGCGAGGGTTGGGGGTGGCTAAGTCTAGAAAATAAAGGTTGGTCGTCTTCAAGGAACGAGGTTGGTATAGATAAGATGCTGAACGGTTGTCAGCGTTCAGAGCAGTTAGATGGGAAGGAATCAGCTTGGTTCCAGCAAGAAAGATTTACGTTGGTGATGAAATGGGAGAAAAAAACCCTTCTGCTGGGGTGGCGGAGCATGGCAAGAGGTAATTTGAGGTGTTACGGGCTTCCCTTCGTTGGCACCTTCATTAAGAACAGGTTAAATATTTCTTGGAGGTTGGTGGTGTGTAGCTGGTGCTGTCCCCGGGGAGGCGTGGGACAGAGACTGACCTGCCCTCCCTTTGCTTTCTATAAAGCGTGTACCAGCCACTATTAGTTCTGCTGCGCCGTTCGACATGAAACTTGGGTTGTCTTCAAAGAAAAAAACCCAGGGAAATAAAAGGACGCGGCTTTTGCATATGCTTGCATATCGGGAAGCGCGTCTGCTCGCTCTAGGAGGACGGATTTATTTCGGTGGCTGCGTGGAGATGTGCTCTGAACTTCCCTAAAATGTGCAAAGAGCAGCAAGTTTTGCTTCATCTCTCGACGAGCCGGCAGCGCTTTCTATGTGCAAAGCAAGGAGTGGAAGGCTCCTGTTCTCTTACAGAGTCCTTTTGCTGCTTCGTGCCTCCGTGTCCCTCAGCTTCCTCTGTCCGGGCGTTGGAGATCAAAAGATGAAAATCTCCGCTCTCCCAGACATTGATTACTTTGCTTTAGGAGCTCTTTGTGCTATCGACTAACCCTTGTAAGGGAAAATAAGCATTTTCCTTAGTTACACAAATGGGGAAACTGGTGTAAAAGAGATGAAGTCATTTTTTAGAAAGTCACCGGCAGAAATGAGAGAAAGTTAGAGCCCTCCGTGCCTGGCCCAGCCTCTGGTGAGCACCCAGAGGAGGGTCTCAAACAACCCTACAGAAAGGCAGCAGAGAGATGGATTTTTTGCAACTCTGCTGCTTACCAAATTAGAAACAATTTAAGGATTTAAGGATTAAGTACCATTAATTATTGCCCAACAAATGCTGAACTACAATGGAGCACTTGTGGAAACGGAGAGAGAGAAGTTCTGCGTGAATACTAAATGGCTTCATTAATGCTCGGTGCAATTTCATTGAGTGATAAATTAATTCGCTTGATGCTCCAAGAATTACTGAGCGGGACCGCGGGCACATGCGATGAAGGGCGAGCGGGAGGCCAGCTTTCCCCTGCCTGTGCAGAGCAAGTCACGCAGGTGTGGGCCCCTCCAGGGCAAGGTAAGGGGAAGCCTTGAGTAAAGAAAAAGTGAGGGAATTGGTTTATTGAGTGAGGAAAAACCCAAAGTGGTGCTGTTCCCTCATCTGGAAGACACTAGAGGTTTTGGAGGTCAGGATGAGAGCAGGGGGGTCAAGGTTGGTGTCTTCCTCTTGCATCTGGAGGTGACGCTACACCTCCTGCTGCTCTGCTGCCGATGGCGGGCCAGCTGGACATCGGCCCTGGTTTGCTGTGACGTTCCTTGTATTTCTGTTCCCTCCTTCCTTTCCGCTGCAGCCGTAACCACGGGGCTGAATAGACCTTTCCAGCCCATTGATTTCCTTTGGCCTCTGGCTCCGTGGCTCGTGCTAGGTGGTCCTGCCCTCGAGTACCCGGACGAGCAAGCTTGGGCATTGTATCCTCTTTACCTAATGCTCACGGTGAGCTCTTGCAAGGCTTGGAGCATCCCCGGTGCGTTGGCATTGCTCCAAGGGCGCGTTTACCTGGGCCTGGAGAAGGATTTTGTGCTTCCAAAATCCGAGGGAGGCACGTCTGGCGTGGCAGCCCAGCAAAGCAGTGACAGCTTGAAACTGGAGCCTGCTTTCCTGGCAGAAAGAAGCGGAGAAGGAGGAGGGAGCAGCCTCCGTCCAGGATGTCTTGCAGTGAGTAATTTCAGTTTCTCCTCTGGCTGTCATGGCATGACAGCTGCCTGGGCAGAGCCTCGCCGCCTCCCTTTAGTGCATGTTACCTGGAGTTCAGCATCGGTTTTCTGTCCCTCAAGACTTTTTAGCCTTCCGTTGCGTTGCAGCGTTATCGATTGCTCACCCGGCCGTAGCCTGGAGCCTGTATTAGGTGCGAACAAAGCGCTGGCCCCAACAGGCCGGCGATGCAGGGTAGGATGCTCTGAGGTTCGTTTTGCCGTCGGTCTTTTTTTAGCTCTTTTCTGCGTTGCCCTTTGGCTGCCTCCTGTGCCTTGCTCTGCGCCTCGCTCTTCCCGAGCAAATTTACAGTGGCTGTAGAGGTCGGGTGGTTTCGTGGCTCAGCGCGGGTCCCTTTTTGCCCCATGGTTTAGGGTCCCTCAGCTCGTTTGGGTTGCAGTCTCACTGCTGAAGGCAAAGAGTGGGAAATGGCAGAGAGAGACTTTGTTCCCTCCCTGCCAAAGGGAGATTTAACGACAAGGACGGGGTCTGTTTCTGCCCCACGTATGGCACTGTGCCTCTGCCCCTCCCTCTGCCTCTTCCCTCTCCCAACCGCCGCAAGATGGCCCATTTGAGGGCACCAGGGCTTGTCTCTTGCTATCGTGAGACATTAGGACCCTTGTCTTGGTGCAACCAAATGAGCCTTTAAGATATAATCCTGATCTGCTTTGGCCAAGAGCGATGGGTGTCCAGCATGGCCACGCAGAGGGATGGATGTGGACATGGAGGCTTCTGTCTGGTCTCCAAGACGGGCAGGTCTCTTCTGCCGCATTAGCGTGGTGCTCTGCCGTAGCACGGTTAATGTTCCTACGTGGCTCCTGGTCCAGCCCTGGCCCACATCTGGGCGGCTTAGAAATGAGACGAGCGGAGAAACTCGCATCCCCCGGCACCTGCCCATGAAGACACGTCCTAGCTTGGCCATTAAAGAATGGAGGAAGAATAGCTAATTAACAACCCTAATGCTAGCAACGTGCAGAACCCAGACCAAAGTTTTCCTAGCGTAATGAGCTGATATAAAAGCAGCCAGAGGGAGACATCGTCAGCTTTATTGGGCTGGTAAAGCCAGGCGATATAGCTGCGCATTCTTGAGTGCCATCTTCTGGCACCTTGTATGTGAACTAGTTGCGTGTTTGCGTGGCTGGAGCAACCTGGTAACGCAGAGCTGCTGCCAGGCACAAGGAGCAAAGCAGATTTCCAGCAGTTTCCAATGCATCCTTGAAAGATGTATGGGGGACACGCGCTTTTTTTTCTTTTTGCATCCTACCATCCCTTTGGTTGGTGAGTCCCTGCCTTTGCCAGCCCGAGGAGCCGCGCATCTGCCAGTCAGCCTCTGCGCGTCGTTGGTATCGGCTCCCCATGCCAGCTTGGGAAGCATCTGTTTACTGGTTTATTTATCCCTTCTGCAGTCACCACGGGAGGATAATCTCAGCGACATGCCACATCTCGTTTACAGCCGGCCCCTGAAAAGTTAGAAGCGCAAGTTGTGGGGTGGGGAGGAGGTGGGGGAAGACGCGGAGTCGTGCACACTGGGAACAGAAAGGGGAGCTGGGGAAATGTATAAAATATTAAACGACATCGTGGCAAGGCACAGACAGGGGTAGAACAATAATTAAAGTAAACAGCACATCAAAAGCCTGGCTAAAACTTGCATTTAAATTGCAAGTCAATGCAGAAACAGCTCATGTAGCCGTGTATAAATGTGTTTCTAGGAACCTTTTAAGAATATTAACGATGATGGAAGCAGAACAGCGACGATTCAGACTTTATGTTATGTGACAGTCCAGGAGGCCACCAGACTGGGGCTTGGCTGTTGGCGTAAGGAAGCTGCTGAGAGCTTGGGTCTTGCCAGAGGAGCAGGTTTCTTTCCAGGGAGACTTCAGGAGAGAGGGATCCTGAATCGAGCAAGGATGGAGCCTCTTCTCTTGCCAGGGATGTGCATGGTTTTCCTTCAGCCCCACAGTGGGACTGCACCCCTATAAATTAGGTGGCAGGGGCTTCCATGATTTTGTTCCCTACAGCCAATCCGAGGTCGTATCCTGCTGTCTGCTTCCCTAGGCTTTGCCTTAATTAGTTTTAAATGACCCAGGTCAGGTTCTCATGCGTTCTTGCTTGGGATCCTCCAGCACACGTCACCATCAGCGCCGCTTTCTCGATCTGCCCTTTGCTTGCAGCCGCCCCTTGCTCCTGGTGATGCCTGCTGCTCCATTTCTAGTCCGGAGCACGCTCGCTCCCCACGTGTATCGCCACGTTAGCACCTGAATATAGCAGAGAACCCATCGCATAATTGGAAAACTCGGGTCAGGACTGAGGCCACGCAAAACAAGCTGAGCAGCAGCATCGTGGGTGCCTGGCTCCTTCCCCGAGATGGGAGATGACACAGCGCCTTCCCTCCCCGGCTCTGCTCGCCGTCAGCAGAAGAGCACGGTTTGAATTAAGGGCCAGAAATCAGTGTCGGATTTGTCTTGACTCCCACGCTGAACACCTTTGGGCTATAGAGCAAATCTCTTAATTATTCCCCGTGCCATCTGCCCTCGCCTGTACAAGGACTACAATAGCTCTGTCCTTGGGGAGGACAAATTCTCCTTAGTCCTGATAATACTGTGATTTACAGAGGATTTCCCTGACTAGCCTTCAGGGCATGGTGTTACCTAATGGAAGCAATTAAAAAGCATTGGGAAGTGACCCCCTGAAAGTTCAGGCAGCTCCAGATGAAATGGGGGAATTAAGAGATACAGAAGCGGGCGGTTGCCTTCGCCCCGCAGCGGGCGCGTGGGGTCGGAGCGGGGCGTCCTGGTGGGCACCGGGAAGGGGGTGCAGCAGGAGGGGCTGAAGAGGAAAATTGCAGGTGGAGTATTTTTTCACTTGACTGTGTATTTTTATAAGAGTTTTTTTGGATATTTCAAGCTTGGGAGGACCTTGGTAGACTGCGTGAAGGTTTGACTTCCCACCAGGTTCAATTTTCCAGACGTTTAAGTTGCCAGACTTTCCAGTTGTCTCATAGCAGTAGCAAACTCTTTTGCATCCTTCTGTGCTGCAGCTCCTAAGCTGCTGTTTAAAGGAGAGCATTAACCCCTGCTTTTATATATGGGGAAACTGAGGCACGGCATGGGGGGAACAAGTCTAAAGGGGCCAGTGCCCAAGCCCAGGGTCTCTCAGGCAAGGAACACCCTGGGCAGCAGCGGTGGCAGCCGGGGTGAGCCTCACCACGGCTTTCCCAGTGAAATATCTGTATTGCTGCTCCTTCCCAGGGCAGTCGAGAGCAGCCGGCAATCAGAGACCTCCGTCTCCAGCGCCGGACAGACAGCCCTAACAATTTCCAAGCGTGATTGCCTTCATAATATTCCCGTCACTCCTGGGCAATTTGCAGCCTTGGCAGCCTGATGGTATTTGGTCCCTGTCGAAGTGATGACGGCGGAGTTGAGGGCCACCAAGGCAGGGTCTGACCTTCTGCTCAGGAGGGTCTGGGGACACCGTGCAGCCACGCAGAGCAACCCAGGTTCAAGGGAGGGTCTGGGGACACCATGCAGGCACGTAGAGCAACCCAAGTTCAAGGGAGGGTCTGGGGACACCATGCAGGCACGTAGAGCAACCCAAGTTCAAGGGAGGGTCTGGGGACACCATGCAGGCACGTAGAGCAACCCAAGTTCAAGGGAGGGTCTGGGGACACCGTGCAGCCATGTAGAGCAACCCAGGTTCAAGGGAGGGTCTGGGGACACCATGCAGGCACGTAGAGCAACCCAAGTTCAAGGGAGGGTCTGGGGACACCGTGCAGCCATGTAGAGCAACCCAGGTTCAAGGGAGGGTCTGGGGACACCATGCAGGCACGTAGAGCAACCCAAGTTCAAGGGAGGGTCTGGGGACACCATGCAGGCACGCAGAGCAACCCAGGTTCAAGGGAGGGTCTGGGGACACCATGCAGGCACGTAGAGCAACCCAAGTTCAAGGGAGGGTCTGGGGACACCATGCAGGCACGTAGAGCAACCCAAGTTCAAGGGAGGGTCTGGGGACACCGTGCAGCCATGTAGAGCAACCCAAGTTCAAGGGAGGTTCTGGGGACACCGTGCAGGCACGTAGAGCAACCCAGGTTCAAGGGAGGGTCTGGGGACACCATGCAGGCACGTAGAGCAACCCAAGTTCACAGGAAGTTGGTCCCATCTCCCAAAGACAAGCACCACCTATACCAAAGATCTCTCCCCGTTGCTGCATGTTTACCACCCCAGCAAGAGCAGGGTTTCAAATGCAACTGGGATCTTCAGCGATGGGCTGGACCCGCTTGCAAGCTATCCCAACATATTGCCGGTGCAAAGGTTTGGGAGGGGGGCTGCGGACCTGCTCCCTCTCCCCCATCAGCTGGAGGGGCAGAGGGTTGAGGCTGAGAGCTCGGGGCTTTTCGGGGTGACCGCGCTTTGTAGCAGCCGGGAAAGCAGGAGAGCAAATTTTTATTTTCTTAGCCAAACTCCTTGCCCTTCAATAGAGAAAAGCATAATTTTATTTTGGAAATAGCTACCTCTCAACATAATCAATTTTCTTTGATGCCTAGGTGAAAATTCAATACCACATGAAGCCCTTTCTCAAAGTGATCGTAGATTTAGCAAGGACAGGATTTCCCTTTTTCCCCCCTTGCAAATAGAGTGGCTGAAAGCCTCCTCTCCGGATTTTCCCGGCATGCAGATGTTGTTTTGACCTAGATGCTTAAGCATTCGTTTACTGCTGAAGTTTTGCATTTAGAGGTCTTAAGAGTTTGTATCGTGGGCTGTCTGGAAAGCTCCAAAAGGGACAAAAATACCGAGGGCAGCTCACGAGTTACGAAGGCAAACGGATTTGACGTTATTATGCCTCCGTTTATTGGCAGCCCACAATGAGATGTCAAGAAATGTCAAAAAATCCCATGTGCACGTTGGGTTGGTTCAGGAAAAAATTGCTGTTTGCCTGTGCCCGGAGGCTACGAGTCACTCTGCTAATGCAGAAGGCACTAAAATGACCCCTTTGTTTTTCTTATGATCACTTCTGATAGCGCACTCTGCCAGAGATATCATATCTTTGATCTCTCAGTGCTGATGTTAAGTCTCTCTTGAGTTCAGTAGTATCTCCTTGAGATTAATACTTCATGGCATTCTCAGCACCAAGCTGTCCTAACCCATACATCACAAGATGTCACGCTTCGCACTCGCCTCCTGCCTCAATGACTTCACGCTGGCACAATAAATAACCCTTGGCCGGCTCCGCTCTCCCCCGTTCGTTGTGTACAGAGTTTAACGAGGAACGCAGAAACTCTCTGGAAGCGAGGAGGGAAGGGATGCTCCTGCAGCCGGAGCGGGTGTGAGGACGGCCCCGCTTCCCTCTCCGGAGGGAGGAGGCTGCCGAAATTTTGCGAGGGTTATTCCTCTTCCCTCGCCCGGGCGGAGGGATGGAAGATGCGCAGCGGTTTCTCCGCGCCGCCTTATAGGGAGTGACAAACCGGTGTACCCCTAGGGTCCCCATCTGCCAGCTAGCTCATTTCGCATCCTCTCTATTAGGCGAACGAGTTAGGAACATCGCTTTCTGCTTTGGCTTTTACTTTTGCCCCTGCTTCTTCGCTTGCTTGCTTGTTTTCCCAGGGCTGGGCGAGCAAACCGGGCTCCTTTTGCAGGATGGGCTAGGTGTAAAAACACCTTCCCTCTTCTTGTGTGGGGTGAGTGAAGCCGGCTGCCAAACCGCGGTGCTGCAAGCCTGTAAGAGGACTGCAAAATTCAGATAGGACTGACTTTTAGAGCCCTCCAAAACCCTCTGCATCACCCCGACCCAGTGGGCTGCTAGCGGGTGCAAAGCCCCCACCTTGCCCAGGGGGAAAAGGGGGTTTTAAGGGAACTTAAACGGTTACATCCATCGGAGGTTGGGTTTCTGCAGGTGAACATCCACGCTCATTGAGCACCATTTAATCTTGAAACGTCCGATGTTGAGGGTACCGGCAATGCAGAGCAGGGTCCAGGCTGCTCTCGGGGTTGAAACAAGGTCATGTCCATGCTGCAGCCTCAGAAGTCCTAGTCTTGGAGATGCTTGAACATGAGCGTTGGGAGATGTACCCAGGGGATGCAGTCTGCTGTTGTCTGTGCAGTTTGGGGTGAAGAGGACTTTGCAAGATTTTTTTTTTTTTTAAATCAGTCCAAGGTCCGTCACTTATTTCTTGAGCATCTATGTGGTTTTGGTGGGCTGCTGAAGTATAACGTGCCGTTGAGTGACCGTGTTTCAGGGACTGGGGAGTCGAGCCTTGACCGGCATTGCAAAACACCTCGGGCTTCACGCCTCCTAGCTCAGAGGCACTCTGCAAAGTCAAGGGGAAGAAAGGTCCCCCGTTAACTCGCACCCACACAGCCTCCCTCCTCTCCCTCGGTGCGTTCGGCGCGGGGAAATGAACCTGAAGGACTTAGCCAAGCGTTGCATTAACGCGCTTGCCTGGGAGCGCTGCGGGCGTGATGTGGCTTTGCGCCGCGTCTAATGCGCTGCGCCGGGGCGAGGACCGAGCTGCCGACCGTCCTTGAGTCCCCAGCCCGAGAAAGGGGTCGGTGTCGTTTTTGCACAGCATGGGGTTATTGGGGGAAAAAAATCCTTCGGCTCCCTCGCTACTGATTTTATGGAGATAATTGAAAGGAAGGAGTAAAGTCTCGGGGGAAGGAGTGAAAACCCCAGCGCCAGACGGTGCTAAAACGAGGTGTCCTGCAGTCTGTGACCCTCTTGTTTGCAGGGAGATGGGCTGTGCGTCCCCTCCCGCTGCTCAGGGTCCCTCCAAGGTGCCGGTCGCAGCTCCCCTATTGACAAAGGGGCTGTTTCCTCTCATTTCTGCCATAATCTCATCTTTTAAAGCACATTTAAGGCTCGGAGCACCACCTGCGCAGAGCCAAAGGGTACCTGGCCCAAAGAGCACCAACAAATAGATGAAAGCAGGGATGTTTTACCAAAAGAAGAGGTGATGAGGGCACGCTGCAAGGCTTTCTCTCTAAAAAAAGGGCTGTATGGGTTGGGTTTAATTTAATAGTGGCTGGATCGGCCGTTTCTGTGTCAAAGTCCAGGTGCGAAGCGGACTGGGCTGAATCTCTGCTGCTGCATCTAATGCTAACCCACCGATAACCCTTGCGCCGATAAACCTGCCTCTAATGAGAGCGTGATGCTAACGGGGCCCGGCAGGCTCGGGAGGCAGGTACAGCGTGCGCCTCGCGGGCTGGGTGGCCGATAACGAGAAGGGACGATGCAATTAGAGAAACCCCCTTCTTTTCTTTTTTTCCACCGGCCTCTGGGAAAGAGACCTTCAATTTTTTAAGTTCTGTCACAACAGGTTAGAGTATTAGCCATCATGGTTCACTGCCATCTGTATTTGTTCCATTTGTGGCATTTATGATGGTTATCCACATTAATTATTTCGCCGCTAAAGTCCCTTCTAATTTCAGAACACTGTTATTTCTAAGAAAGATGGATATTAAATATGCCACACATCAGCACGGGGTGGCATTACACCATGCTATTAAGTTCTGATGCGAAGGCTTGGCAAAAAATAACTTTGCTATTTGTAATCACCGTGAAGTGTTTTAGTGTTGCAGCTTGGAATAAGAAATAAAGATGATGACAGGAACTGATTTCTTATTAGGACGTGGTGCAGGAGTTTACATAAATCAGGAAGGAAATGAGAAGGTAACCCTTGGCTGGCCAAATCCACGTTGGGTACCTGTTGGCCAGGGTCCGATGGGGAATGGGTTGGGTACAAAGTCTTTGAGGGCATCTCCACCCAGCACCGAGGGCCTTTATCTGCTCGGGGAGGAGGCGAGACCCTGGTTGGGTGGAGTGAACCTTCACTCCAGGAAGAATGGGAAAACCCATCGATGCCAAGGAAGGAGCTGAACCCCCCAGGTGTTTTGGGGCTGGTAGAGCTTTTCCTTGGGCAGAAGGAGCCTTTCGCATGCACGCGGGGCTACGTTTTGCGTGCACAACCCTTTTGCCCTCCCTGTTCTTGCTTATAGATATGTTGGGCTTTTTGGAGGCTGCCGTGTTCCCATGGCTTACGGGTGCTCCCCGCCTTTCTCGTGCATGGGCGAAGCCCCAGGGCTTGCTGTAGACCAGCCTGCAAGGGTCAAGCACTCCTGGGAAAGCAAAGGAGAGGGGGTTTTGAGGGGGAAACGGATTCCCCCATCACTCCTGTGTCTCTTAAGGATGTCCAGTGTGGTGGGACAGCCGGAGAGCCAGGTCGGATGCGACTTGCCACTGGCATTACCCATCCAAGTTCTGCAGCAGCAGGCTGCGTTGCATGCTCTTGCCGGAGCTACCCTTTAAATATGGCTGGATCTGCAAAGCAACCCTCTGTCGTCCTGCCGGGGAGGGAGGAAGGAGGTGATGCACCCACGTTTTTGGCAGTGCTGTTGACCCCCGGGTGAATTTGGCTTCAGCCGAACGAGGTGTAGAGTTGAAGGTGATTGTCAAGGGCACCTGAGAAGAGGGAAAAGGAATCGTATGAGTCACTGCTTTGCAGGTTACTAGAGGTCGTAGCAAGAGCTGGGCATGGGGTTAGGGAGCAATTTGCCTTGGGTTGAGCCTAAGGAAAATTCTTAGTGATTTTCAGCAAACCAGTCAAAAAAAAAAAAAAAAAAAGAGGTTGAGATCAAATGCAACGTTTTGCTCGACTCCCCGATGAAATGTTCCCTCTTAGCAACGAGCGTTTGTGTACAGGTTTCGCTAAGAGTGAGGGATAATTTGAAATGAAAAGTAAACTAAAGGGGGAAAAGTTCCCCTGTAATTTTTTTTTCTTCAAGTGTCAAAACAAATCTCTCTGATTCCTTGGGGTTTTTTGATTATTTATTTTTGGCTGCTGTGGTTTTAGTTCCTCGAGTCATGGAAAATTTGGCAACGCATCTCCAGAGTTGTCTGTGCCTTGGAGAGATGCTGCAGAGCGCAAAAATTTCAGCCGCATCCACTCGGGCATCTCGGCTCCCAGGGTGCTCCCATGGGTGCTTCATGGGTGATCCCATGGGTGCTTCAAACCATCCCCCTGCCCTGAGCTGAGCAGCAGCAGTGGGTGCTCAGCGGAGATGTTGAATCCAAGTCTTTGCACCGCAGCCGGGTCCTCGAGTCCCAGTCTGCTTTGCGTCTCAGCTCCTTAGCAGCTCATGCTCAACATGGAAGGATACGCCAACCTTTCTCAACTGTTATTGTCTATTAATTAAATGCTAATTAATTATTAAAAGGGTATTTATTGAGATTTAACAAGTCTGCAGCTAAAAAAGAGGAAAAAAAACCTGGCGGTGACAGGTGTTACACTCCAGTAATGAGGTTCTTAATAATCAATTGGCATTTGTTTGACTTAGAATAACATTCTTATTAAATCTAAATCAACTCTTTACTTGAGACACTTAATTACACGTGGGTTATTTTTTTCCCTGCCGCCTTTCCTTGGCGCGGTGGGAGTTCCCAGCCCGCGTCTCCAGGCGTAGACGGAGGAGGCTGTGCCTTCATAAATAGGAAAGGTGATGGTTATTCATCGAGAGTGCCACTTAAGGAACGTTTTCCCTGAGCTCCTATCCACGCTCACGCTAACAGGAGTTTTAAGGGCTCATTCGCCTTTCATTAGGAAAGCTGGCACGCTGGGGAGAGCCGTTTGGCTGGTACCAGCCCCGTGTCCATCCCCGGGCGGCCGCTGCCACCGAGCATCCTCCTCCCTTGATTTAGGGAGGGAATTAGCAACCTCACCTTTCACTGGCTTATTTATTAGAAATCCCATTAATATTGGGAAAAGTTGGTAGCGCGGTGCTAGAAACCCACAGGAGGGGAAAAATAAAAACGCCTCCAAGCATCTGTGTGACCGTGGTACCCTGTGGAGAAGCAAGAGCTTCGCCAAAAGCCGTGGGAATTGCTCCGGCTGAAGTTTTGCGTTGCTGATGTGAAGGCGAAAGGCTCCCTGCTCCATTATCCAGACAGTTCGGTTCCTCCGGGGCCAGCGTTCTCTTTGAAAACCTCGTCGTCGGGTACATTTTTGCCTTGCAAGGAAATGGGAGGCCGGGCAGGGGAGCGACTGCTGGCTTTAATTGAAATTTAATTACTTCCCCTTTTAATGCGGCTTTTAAAAAGGAAACAAGGATCCCAGTCGGGTGCTCTTTTAGCACAAACAGCAACGTGGGGCGGGGGGGGAAGTAACCGACAGCAACAAACTGTGCTATTAGAGGATCATTATTCTGATATTATTTATTTCAGACTTTTTGATACTCTCCAATGCTTGACTTCACAGGCTCATTTAGTTCCTTTCAAAAGCAAGGCAGTGCTGCAATTTGCCAGGAGAAAATGTGATAAACATTATTAATGGGGGAAGGAAAAAATCTGGTGACTGGAGAGATAAATATATATATATATTTATACATATATATATATAATATATGTATATTTATGGGGTAGGATAAATATATTTATATTTATTTATTTATAAATATATATATATTTATGGGCTGGGGAGACCTGTGGGCATGTGGAGAGCGTGTTTCATGGCTTCAGAGCCATGGGACAGGGCTGCTCCCCCCGGGGCAGAGGATCCAGAGGTTCAAGCAATGGTCGTTTCGGCTGCCTCTCAAATGTCAAAGCGCTTCCCTGCCTCTTGCCTGGGAAGACGGTGGCGGGCATGAATATTTTCCTCCATCTCCTTTGGCGTATTTGCAGTCGTGAAACCCTGGCGTGGGTGGGATGCTCTGAGGCTCCCTTTGAGAAGCGCTGGGCGCAGAGCGAGCAGGGCCGGGATGCTCTCGGGGTGCTGTCAAGGGGTGAGCAACGCTGCAATCCCAATATCAAGAGGAAATATTACCTGGTACCCTGGTGTAAAATACACTTTATTTCCCCCGTGCCCAACTCTGTGTGCCAAGGCGACGTGTATTACTGTTTACACAAGGAGCGCTCCAGGAGGCTGAAAACATACATGTGTAATTTATATCTCAAAGGCTGTTTTGCTTTGCATGAGCGGCATCGCAGAGCTGCAGAGAGGGATGCTGAAGCGCAGCAAGGCAGCGGTAGGCTAATGGGCCCCCTCCGACCCTGGCGAGAGAGTTAGGAGGTAGATGATGTTTTGTGAGGTTATCCAAAAATGAGAGAGCTGGGGTCTGTCGCAGCTTCGCAGCAGCACAAATCAAGAGGAGGAATAAGCCGACATCTCTAGAAAGAGTCTTGAGCATCCCTGAAACTTTGGGAGCTTCTGGGTGTTGCTGCCAGAAAGCGTTAGATCACGATATCATTAGATCACTAGGCTCTGCCTGGATTATTATTGATAGTCAGTGAGAGCTGTTGCGTCCAATTTGGTGTACGGATTAAGAGAATCCCTTCTGAAGTCTGCTATCCCAGGAAAAAAAAAAAAGCTTGAATAAACTGGTTTGGATGGAAAGCAAGCCCTCAAAAAGCCCAGTCATAGGGGACTCCATCAAGTCATCGTGTCAACGCGGCCTCGATGGGGGTGCAGTCACCTTCGAGGGTAAAATGAGCGGATTCTGCAAAGTTTCAGTCAAAGCAAAGTTGGTAAAAATTGCATTTTCTTCCAGTCCCGTTCTTTTTCTGGACATCTTCAAGCCAACTTACTACCACGCTTTAGTCCCCACTTGTAACACAGCAGCCAGAATATTATTGCATTATAAACAGAATATTACTGCATTGATTTAGCCAAGGGGGGAAAAAAGAGACCAGATTTTGGCGCACACCTCTCGATTGCAGGAGGATGCTCGGGTACCACTGCTGCCAAAACCTCTCCGTGCGTTTTGAAGCAATCCACCCCGCTTCAATCACCCCGCCTGGGGCTGGCAGGTTTGCCTTGTTGGCTCAGACTGGTAAGAGTTTTTGGGCACAGCCTAATTTCTAGCAAAATTTGCCTTTCCTGGGTTCTCTATCTTTTTTCCCTCCCCGACGGCAAGCGGGCCAGCTTGCTTGTATTGCGACAAGCGGGTGGACAGGCGGACAGATAGCTTTTGACATGCCTCAGCCAGAAATTCCTCTCGAAAGGGAGTCTAAAAAGCCCCCACCACAAATCGTGCAATTCATTTATCGTCAAAAAGGCCATCATATTGAAAAATAAGCCTTGCTGTTGCAAAATGATTGAAATGCGTGGAGATAATTTAGTTACCTTGCTCAAACAGCCCTTTTATGCTCGGTGCAGGGTGGGTTTATATATATATATATGTATTTTTTATATATTTATTTTTTTTGCAAAGAGGCCCTGACACACGCCGCTGCTTTCAAAGGCTCTTTTGGAGTGAATGAGGCCTTTGTTGGGTTATCTCCAACCGTGGTGGACCTGAACCCTCTCTGCTGGGATTCGTCTCAAGTTTGCGGGTTGCAAAGCCACGTCGAGCCCTGCGATTTCCCACCTCGCCTGCGTTTCCCATGGGAAGGGGGTTGGATGCAACCCCGCGATGCCAAACCTCCCTGATTTGAGCATCCTCACCTGTTTGTCGTTGGAAAGGGGCAGGAGAAAGGGAGAAAATAAAGCAAAGCACGCTGTACCTGTAAAATAACCCTCCTGGACTCTCTGCCTTACACCTATAAAGCTCCAGCGCTCCCATGGGTGGTTTTATCTCGGCACACGCAACAGCCAGTGGCGCGTAGCTGTTGTAGAGCAGCCAAATTTACTGGGAAAGAATTAAAAAAGGAAGGTTTCCTAAAGGAAAAAAAAAAAAAACCCAACCCTAAAGCAACAGCAAACTGCTGAAAACAAACCAGCCCCCTCCGCACCTCCTGCTTTGGCACCGTAACGGAGCTTGTAGCCATTATATGGCTTTTTTTTTTTATTTAATAGGGTCTTAGTCGGCCTGGGAGAGGGATTTGCTCTCCCCAGAGCCTTGTCTCTGGGATGCGTGTCAGAAGCATCCTTAAATCTTGGGAAAAGGAAAAAAAAAAAATAAAACCCCTCGTCTGGCTGGGAGGATGAGAGCCCGGCTGCCGTAAGGAGCTGTAAAAAACCTGCTGATAGACAGATGGAGTGGTGTAATTATACGCAGGGAGGGGTGGGGGGGGGAAAGCGCTCGCTGAAATTATTAGTGTGGGCAGACAATTAGAGGCTTTTCCAGAAGATTACCCTCTCCCTCCCATCTGCGCTCCGCGGAGGAGTTTTTACGCTGGCGATGCTGTTTCCATCCTCGGCCGTTTTGCCCAAATTACGGCTTCGTGTTCCTTCGGACTCGACCAGCGTCACTGAAACATCGTCCTGGTTTTAGGAGGAGGGAAAGGTGCTGATGGGGCTTTTGCCCCCCCTCTGCATGGGTGGGGGGACCCATGGGTGCGTCGCGGGGTTTCCCCGGGAAATCAGCCCTCGGCAGGCTGATTTGGGGTGAGCTTTGGCGATTTCTGGGTTTCTCCAGCTCGCCAGGGATATTTTCAAGCACGTTTGCTAGCAGCGGGGAGGGCAGGCAGCTCCCAAGGCCGGCAGCGAAGGGAATAGCTCATTGCAAGCCAATTTCAACCAAAATCATTATTTTTGTGTTGATTGGGGTTTTATTTTCAATATTTGATGTGCTGAGGAGTTAACCAGGAATTATTTTGGATGGCTCGCACCTTTTTCTTTTCCTTTTTTTTATTAAAAAAACAAGTTAGCACATTTCATTTCAGCATTGAGGGGTTGTTTCTCAACAGTTTATTTTTCACATTCCAGCCGCTTCATTTTGAAAACATTGCCACTGGCCATTTGTTGAGTTTTCTGAATTAGGAAAAAAAAAATATATATATATCTCTGAAAACAGAGTACTCTGATGATTCACGAAGTCCTGTGTCAGCTTTTCTTTCCCTTGGAAGGAAGATAAATGGGGTGAAAACTTTCACCCCGCTCCCATGATAACACTGGGGATGGAACCCATAACCGAGTATTTCCCAAGGTCCCGCATCCTCCTCTCTCTGGCTCTTTACCAAACTCACAGCAAGGGGGGATGGCAGCACCTTTTGAATGAAGACCACTTTTGACACGTAAGCCTGGGTTTGGGTGTATATATGTTTATTTTCCCTCCTGCCGTATCTTAAACGCCCTGTCAAAATCCTTTGCTTCAAACCCAGCCAGGCTTTAAGAGGCGACCCGAAGCCTGCGGACTCCTTTCTGTCCCGTAAATACATAGATGTGGGGAGATATAGAAATAAAATAAGAATTCAGTAAGCTGCGTGGTCTGAATTGCCGTCAAAATATGCTGGCTGCAAAGAAAATACGGAAAGTGGGCGCAAGAAATAATTCAGGGCTCGGGAAGGGGATTCATGGTTTGTGAGCACCAGTGGATGAAGTTGCCTGTAGGTCGAGGCTGTTTGCAGGGTAGGGGTGAGCTTTTACCCGTCACAGCGAGCGGCTCCTGCGAGGGACCCTTGTTTTTCTCTTTTGCTCCTTCCTTTATGGAGCAGAGGGACCAAAATGCAGCTTTTCAGGGTGGGTTTTGCTATCGGGAGGTGCTCAGGCTCCTGGAGGTCAGGGTGTTTCTGCTTGGTTGTGTAGCGGTACCAAAAATTGAGGTCCCTCTGTTGTATCTTGTGCTTTGTTCGCCACCTTCTCGGTTGGGAAACTCTTGTGCGTGCCCATGAGAGCATCGCTGCCTGCAAATCCCCAGGGTGCAAAACCCCATTGCTCTGCCCCTCGCCGTGGGGGATGCCCTGAGCATCCTGGAGGTGGTGGTGGAAGAAGAACCAGGGGTTTAACCAACGCCATTTCCTAAGCTCGTTATCCTAAGGTTCTGCTATGGTTTGCAGTTAAGAGCCCTCTTTCTGCCTTTGCTCACCCTACCCGCCGAAGAGGCGGGGAGGGATGCACAAAAAAAAGGCGGCAGACGATGCCCTCGGTGCTTTGCCGCCAGTCCTGGGGTTGAAAAGGGAAGGTGGGTGGCTGCAAAGGGCACCTCCAGCAGCAGCTCAGCCGCCCAAAACCTCTCCCATCCTCCCTGGCCTGCTCCGACGGGGCCATTAGAGGTGTCGGCATCGTTTTGAGGCTATGACGCGTTGGTCTATCTGATATTTTGGGGACAGCAGCGTGGATCACGGGCAGCTCTCAGACCTCACAAAGCCGTTCTCATCTTCTCTCCCCGTGAAATATGCCCTCAAAGCGAGCGGAGAAACGGCCATCCGGATCTTATTTCAGACGAGGCTTGTTTTGGCATGATGTGCTCTGGCACCGTTCTGCTCCCGTTCGCATCCAAGCCGCGCAGAGGGAACGTGGGAGGCTGCGTTTGTTTATTTGCTCTCCGCGGCAGACTGCGGCGTGCCGGGAAGGAGATGCTCACGCACCAACCCCGATGCTCTTTAAGCGGTCCTTGATGGAAACAAGCTTCGGAGGCCGCGACGGGGGATTTAGCGGCGCTTCCCGGCTCTCCCACCCCTCCTCTTGCCGCTGGGAGCCCGGGCAGGAGTTTCCCCGGCACCGATCCCCCCTCACCTCTCTGCTCCAGCCTCCGGCAGCTCTGGGAGCATCGCGGCGCTCGGCCCCCCACCCCTCGCCTCCCCTCCGGCCGCTTACGTGTTCACTTCTTTCTTTCAGGGCTGGATTACAACCTCTCTCTGCAATTTAATTGCGATTAGATGCGTGAGTGGTGCTGGTAGATAAGGCTGGAGAGGCTGTCAAAGATGCGTTCACCCCACTGATCATTCCAACCACAGTTTATTTATATTTTTTTCCTCCTATTTATATTTCTTCTCCTCCTTTCTATTTTTTTCCCCACCGTGGTTGGTTTGCTTGTTGTCACTTTGCCCAATTCCACCATAAATGAGCTATAAATGATCCCCACGACGTTGCTACTTGCAGTCAGATAAATCCACGATGCTCTTTGTTGTCTTTTTTCTGAATTTACTTTCCCTCCCTTGCCCCCAGTTCCACTCCATCCTCTTTTTCCCCCGTTTTCCTCATTACACCTGAGCGTTGCCAACCTTTAGCACTCGATACCCTTTACGTCATGTCGCATTAAAAGTGGGAAAAGGAGAATTTACTGGGAGTCTTTAAACGGGGAGAGGACTTTTCTCTGAGAAAGAAAAAGCGCAGCTCGCAGCCCAGGTTCGGAAGAAGTTTTAGACAAGGCAGCTCAGAAGGCGGAGAGAGGGGCATGAAACCATCTCTCCCCGCTCCCCTAATTTACAGCTGTGACAATACGATGCCGTTAGTGCACATCCATCTTCATGTATAAGGGGGAAAAAAAATCAAAATAATAATAAAAAAAAAATCATTACGTGCCTTTCAGCATTGACCAGCCCGAGGAGACGGGAGTTATTCTTAAGAAAGTCATGTATCTTCTTTACTTTGACATCAACATAAATAAAATTATTTATCTCTCAAATTTAAATGCTCTGCACCTTTAGCAGGCAATAAATTCTTCTCTCCTGTCCCTTTATATATTTATTTCTCACTCCATCCTTCACCGCTGACTATGAAAGCGCAGCTTCCCTCCCGGCTCGGGCAGGGGGAGGACCCCGAAGTTTTTGCCATCCTTCCCACGTGCGTTAGCCCTGGGGAGGGATGAGCCACGCCGGAGCGATGCGCGGTCCTTCCCCGTATCCAGCCTGGCTTTTCCCCACCGCCGTGAGGGCTGACAGGACTGTTAACTTCCCCGTGCGATGGGTCAGCCCTGATATTTCATCATTTGGGTATTAATTGTTGCTTGGGATGGCAGCTGATGGCGTGGGATGCCCGGGCTGGGGTGGGGGGGACCCGACTGATGCTGTGGATGCTCCTGGTCCGCAGTTTTCTCTCACCTGATGTCTTTAATCAAAAGGGTTGTTGGCGTGCCGGGGTTGACAGCGGAGAGGCATGGGAAGCTGGGAACGCAGACAAAAAAAGCCAGACCTCATAAACATTGCATCCCATCTTGCTTTCTGCTTCTCTCCTCGGTGCTTCATCTGACACGATCAACTTCTGCTTCACTTTGCTTTCCCTCCTGGATTTAAAACGGAAATAAAATAGTAATAATAATCATTGTCTTGCAAATCAGCGTGTATTCTCACAATGGCGAAATCATAAAGATTTTAACAGCAGCCTCGATATTACTGTCCGTCTCGCGTAGCGCTGTGAATTAGGATGGCTGTTAGGTGCCTGGTGCCCGAGTGGGCTCGTGGTCGGTGCAGCTGGGAGGTGAGATGGCAGAGCGGGCTCCCTGCTGGGATCTGCAAGACCTTGGACAACGTCAGGCGACTCTAGGGGGGACGCGCAAGCGGGGGTCTTCTGGACGTCACGCTGGGACAGCACAGGGACGGCTGAGATAACCCCTAACCCAAGCTTGATGTGTGACGTGGCTAGTTACTCTTTGGACCCGACTTTGTGCCGCAGGCTGATGCCAACCGTTGCGTAGGAGCTCTTTGTAGACTTGGCCTTCAAGCCCTTGGCTGGGTCTACAGTGCTGCAGGCAAAAGAGGTGGTGGGGGGCTCAGAAAGCCGGATGGGGAGCTGTGGAGGCACCGCAGGGAGGTGTTGGAGGAGCACCAAGGGTGCCCCGTTGTATTTTGGGGGGAGAAAGTCCAAGATGCTGCCTCAAGGTGGGACAAGGTGAGGTTGTTCATGCAGGAACTGCCCAGGAGAAGGCAAGCAGCGTCCCCGTACGGGGCATCCCATCAGCATCCCCCTGGCTTTTAGCAGGCAAAACAAATCCAGCTGAAAACCCCATATTTTCAAATCTCAAGCAGAAAAATCTTAGTCCTGGGATGTCTTTTGGTGGGAAGACTTTTGCTCTAAAGGGATTTGGGATGAGTGGTTTTGTCTCAGGACCACATGTAGAAATGCAATAGGAAGCAGTCCCCTCACCTGGGCTTATTTTTTTTTAATTTCGAGTCCATATTTTTCAAAGCCATCTCTCGCCTCCCCCAACCAAAAATAACCTAGCAGCAATGACATTTTAACAGGAAATTAAATGAAAACGCTTGTTTTGAATTGACATTTTGACTTGAAATGTTGATTTGTTCTGGATTTTTAGGCCAGAGAGCAGCAACGCACTGTTGTTGCAAATGAGAAAAAATGAGATTGTCTTGAAAAATAGCCAGACTCTCGGGACGCGGTGGGGACCGAGAGGGGACACTTTGCTCCTGGGGAGTCCCAAGGTCTCTTCATCAGCTCTGTGGGGAGGGATACAGGAGCCAGCTACTCAGCTTCTGCAAAACCTTTGCGTCTTATTAAAAACAAGCAAAAAAAGGGCAGTTTTCTGTTTTCATGAGAAAGCTAGAAATTTTCGCAAGGCGGAGGGAGGGGGAATCAATTTTTCCCATCAGCCGTTCTTCGCCGCCTTTAGGAGGACGATACTGTAGATGCGTTGCGGTTTCACCTTCTTTAAATATCACTGGTATTTATTTTCATTACTCGCTCTTAATTGTAATGAAGCTGAAGTCTCCTCTGTGCCCTGATGGGGAATTTATCCCAAAAAGCATCTAGAAACGTTCGGTTTCTTGGTCTGCAAACATCCTTTCATCTCTCCGGCATCCCATCTGTCTGTCTAGCTGCTCCTCCACCGCTTCCTTCCTCTTCCTTGTGATCACAGCCACCAAGACCTGTTAAATGAACATTTTCACAAAATCTTCGTTTGCATTTCAAACGAGACAAAAGCACAGGAAAAAAGAGGGGGGAAAAAAGCGAACTTTGCTTTCCCGGTTCCTCCCCATTTCTCACATCTGAAGAGATAATTAAACTTGTCCGAAGGTAAAAATCTCAACCCTTCTCCACGCACCTCCAATGGAAATGAGTTCCCTTGGATGTTCGCTTTCCCCCATCCTCTTTTGGTGCGGGTTGGGTTGGGTTTTTTGATGTTGTGATGAATTTGTGTGATGTTGCCCTCTAATGGCTGATCAACAGGAAAGCTCTGAGACCTGCCCAGGAAATCTTTATTATTCCCTGGGAGAAATTGGGGTTTTTTTGGAGATAAAGGGGGGTTTGCTCAGTACCCAACAGAAGTGAATGAGAAACGCATGCCATGCTCTCGTGATGTTGCTTCTCCAAACCCACTGACGTTCATCCCTCTACCCCCTAAATAGAAATAACCCAAATTAAGGTTTTGGGAAGGTATTTTTTCCCCAAAAAGCCCTTTCTCGGCTGCCTCCACCCTGCAGGAGATGCCTTGAGGACCTCGGTAGATGACTCCCCAGCATCACAGCCCCACAGATGGGAGCTCCTCCAGTCATTTCTTTTTTGAATGAGCGAAAACATTTTGACTTGAACTTTCATACATAATGATGAGGGTTAGTTACCAAAATCCACACATTTTCTTTAGTCGTGTTCATTTACTACGGTTTTAAATTATTTCACAGCCTTGCAAATCTCCTTCTGACAGCCAGGGCCCAGGCAGGGAAAGCAAGAGAGGAAAAAAAAACCCCACTAAGTGTTCATTTTTCACATAATATATTCCAATCCTGTTAGGTCGTGCTGGTGAAGGTAATATTTCTGGCATTCATTTAATGAAATTGACAGTGATGAATGGTTAATTATACAAATTACATTCTTATTAAACCCCCTGGAATCACTGCCTCAGAAAGTCTTAGCTATGGACTTCTCCCGCTATATACATATTTTTTTTTAGGAGCATCTTTACTGCTGGCTGCTGCAAAACCGTCTTCCAAAAAACCTTGAAAAGCATTAAAAATCCCCTAGTTAAGTCAATTACTGCAGATAAGTTAATCTTAATGGGATGCTTAAACCCCTGTCCTTGCATAAGTTTACTTTTCATCCCTCTCTCTCAGCTCTGGAGGCGCTGGAGAGAAAAGTTTTCCGGCGATTGTTGTGACAAATGGATTAAGAGTGGATAAGTAGGGCTGGATGCAAAGTTTCCATCGAAACTGCTTTTCAGCAACATTTTCTCCCTGAGCTTGCGCCGAAATGTCCCATTTTGGGGTGGGGGGCAGCGGGATGCCCCTGTGTGTCCCCCCCCGGATCGGTTGCTGGATGGGGATGCGATGCTCCGGGGAAGCGTGGTCCGGTTCTATCCTAGCACCAGACCTGATCCCTCTGTAAAGGGGGAAAAAACCTCAGCAACAGACAAATTTCATTTTCCAAGCAGCGCCTTTGGGAAGGGAAAAGCTCTGCACAGCACCTTGTAGCACCAGCCTTTAACCTCTGCTTATTCCCGGGGTGTTAAACCCCGCTCCCACCCGTGCCAGCTCCTCCTGGCGCAAACCCGTTGCAGGAGTTTTAATTGCACAGCATGGGATGAACTGGCAGATATTAGCCAGGCCATGTATGCTCAGGGAATAAATGTAATAAATAGACTATTAAGTTAAGCAAGTTTTCAGCTTCAGCAGTGAAAGTGCCCATCTATCTTGCGTGGCTTTCTGCATGCTTCATTACCGCATGTAACCACGCTGAAAAAATATGCTTTATCCTTTATAATTAGATGATAAGTTCCCTAAGATATACGTTAGCGCTGCCAACCACCTGACACTCCGCAGCGGCGAAGAGTCGCCCGCTTCCAGCAGCTTCTAATGAAATTTATTATCGAGCCTCATATTAGACTAAGTTAACATCACTTAATCTTCTTGCTTGACAGAGTTATGTACGAGGCACTCCAGGATATATTGGCCGGGATGTAGGGACTGTGAAGGCAGAGAGCCGTGCCAAGGGGGTAGAGGTGGGTGGGAGGCGATGCTGCGGGATCGGGCTGCCCTTATTTCCCCATCCCCGTATTTCTGCTGATACCCCAAAGGGACGGAACATCTTCTGCAGCTTCTCTTCATTTTTTTGACTAAACCGCAGGCTCGCTTTGCCTTGCTTAATACAGATAACAGCAGCAGTTAATAATTAAGAAATGAGCCATGACCTCTTTGGAGAGGGAGGAGAGCGTGCAGCGTTATTTGGCGTGAGCAGAGTGGCACCAAAAATCAAAAATATTTTCCTCGAATGACGCAGGTTGCACAAAAGTGTCCGCCGGGCCCAAAAATTGTCACCGCATCACCGCCTGGTCATAGCGTCTCTGCGCCGCGGTCCTGGCGTGGTCCTAAGCGCTCCAAGTCTTTCAGCAAAGGGAAACGGGGGGGTGGTTTTCTTCTCCTGATTTTCAAGGGAGGCTGGAGATGCACAGAGGTTGCAGGGAGTTTTCCCGAACGAACAACGTGGTTGGCTTTGGATTTGGGGCTTCATCCATCTCCCCCCTCCCTTCTCCCCAGCTTCTTTGTCTTGATAGCAAAACGTTGAACCCCTGGTGCGTGCTAGAGCCTTGAATGCGCCGAAGGCAGGAGAAACGATAGAGCTGCCGTCGCATCTCCCTCTTTTGACTCAATAAGCTTCATAATCTTTGTATGACTACCTGTATCGCAAAAAGACAGGAGGAGCAGGGGGAACTTTATGAGCTGGTTAGAGCAGGCAACTCCATCACCAGCCGTGACTATTATTATAAAATATTCTGGACGTTAACTCAATAAAAAAACTAATAATGAGAGGAACCATCTCTGCCGTTGTTTATAGCTTCTTTAAGTGTATAAGTGAGCATGAGGTGATTAATGAGGGCGATCTGAGAGAGAAAGATTTGCATGCACAGTGCTTGAATTATTTCCTTATTGCATGGGCTTCCTGGTCCCTCTGTTTATTGTGCTGCTCGACGCTATTTAATACAGAATGACTAAAGTTATGAGATCCTATTTATTCCACCTGACATTGTCCCCTCTGCCAGCTCAGCCCCTGGGACAGATAGCGCATGCACAATGAATTCAGAAAATATATTAAAAAGCAATTATAAACTCCCTGCCTTCAGTGTCCTGGCCTTATTCTTCACAGCGCTCCCTGAGAATTAGCATAATGTCTACAGGCTCTCATGGAGTTATCAAAACATGATGAGTCTCTATCTTATTTTCAAGAGCTGATGGATTTAGGAGTTAAAGGTTGCCAAAGGTGCATTCGTATACTCCTCCTCCGCGCCCTGGTAAATGTTACTGGTACCAGTAGCACGTTTCCCCCGCCACCCCAGGAGATGGTGGCAGCCTAAATTTTGCCGGCTCAGCGCATGTTTCTTGCATTAAGCAATGTCCTTTGCTCTTCCCACCACGGTGGCTCCGATAGTAGAATTTCATTATGTTCCTGGGCTGCTTTCCCCGCCATTTTCTGGTTTATAGACTTCTCAAAACCTCTCCGAGGGACAGGAGAGACGTCAGTGAGCCATTCTTATACGACGGGTAATTTTTCTTGCCTCTCAGGGTAAGATCCCATTGACTGCGAGCTGGATTTCATCATTTCTCCTCTCTCGCTCTTTCTCCAGAGCTCTTAAACCAGGTATGGGATGAGCTCTCAGCCTGGAGGGTGATGGCGTGGTAGCGGGAGCATCCTGCATGCCCGGGGCTGGCAGGCTGCTGCGCCGAGGCACGAACCCACCGGCTCAAACGCCATTTGCCCCAGTAGGGTGACAGCCATCAAATGGCCAGGTGGGGGAAAAAAGCACAATTTAGGGGCTTTTTAAAATTGCAACGGCGCCTCGGGTAGTTTAAGTGTAATTTGGGGTTAAAATGGCAGTGAAACTGGGGTGTTTCACCGCTTCATAACTGGAGAAAACCAGTAAAGCCACAACAAAATCAACGCAACTTTGCCAGGTTGTGCTGGAAAAAACTCCTCACCTGGATATCTCGCTGTTTTATTATTTATGTCTTCTCTTACGCATAATAATACATATATATGTTGCAAATCTGAGGTAGCGTTGAACCGAATGGCACCGTGCGTCTCCATCTAATTATATACAGTCTTTTGGGTTTCGTTCCAGCTCCGCCATAATTCTCTCCTGCGAACCTCGTGCAGGATTTTAACTCACTCCCGGCACAAAATGCTTCATCTCCATTAAAAGTGAGGGTGCGTGCAAATATATTAGCATTTCAGGAAGTACTTGAAGGCTTTCATAGCCTGTCTTTACCCAGAAACTGTTTATCAAGCATCTTAATACAGACCAATTTGTATACCTCAAAAATACATTTATTCTGTAAATTGTTTATAGAAAACCAACAGAAGGAAATGGGCTTTGCTGCTATTGAATTCATTAGTAGCAGACTGCCTGATTGCTTTTATTCCTTTTAACCTCCTATTGTATATTTTATTCGCTTGGAATATTTTATATACCTCGGTGCTGTGCTGAGCTGGACAGATTCTGCGCTGGGGGTTTTCAGGGGCGTCGGGGGGAATTAAATCAGCCCCAAATGGAGAATCAGGCGGTGTCGCTGCTTTTTTACCCCGCATGCTGGTTTTGTTCGAATAGGTAAGAGAAGATAGTGACAAATTAAATTATCTTGTTTATCTCACGTTGGGCTGCTCTGAGCGGCCGCAGAAAAGACACTGATCCCCCCCAGCTTTCCCCGTACGGGCTGGGAATCCTGGTTGCCTCAAAACGTAGGGCTCGAGGTCTGGCAATCAGCTCTCGTGATGGAATTGGGGTTTCTGGGAGTGACTTTTCTGCTTTTACCATGGGGAAACACATCTGAGGAAACAGGAGAGCCCCATGAGAGCCCCAGGTGTTGAGTACTGCTGGTTTATTGCAATCTTCCCCTTCTGCAAAGCACCACTGCATCCCCGACGCGCCCTGGGATGCAGCGGGAAGAGGTTGGCCGTCAGACCAGGTGGTTTGGCGGTGTGGGAATGCTTGTGGTCGATGCCATGGTGGGGACAAGCCGGGGAGGGGTGGCAGGACCCTTTCTTGGTGCTGGAGGTTTTGTGTCGCTGGAGGTTTGCCTCGTGGAGCACGCTTAAAATCCCTTAATCCTGCCTAGCTGCTCCAACTTTTATCGCTTCTTTAGAAAAGGGGGGAAAAGCCCTAAGAAAAACCTTCCAAAAGAATTAATTAGACCAAACTGGTGTCTCCTTCTATCAGCCAGATAGGGCCGTTGCCGGAGCAGATGTCGGAGCTGACGTTGCAGGCACTTGTGCAAGAGCAGAGCTGCGATGCGCTGATCTGAATTGCCCTAAACAACTGGGTCATTAATGGAAAATTGACTGAAAAAAACAAAGCTGCTGTTTGATTACGCTGCTTAGGGCTTTGCCGAGTATCCTCAGCCCTGTTAACCCCTACCCCATCACCTTGTCTCGCACACACGCGAACCCAAAATGGCACTTGCAGAATATCTTTTGAGCAGAAATCCTGTGGTTTTACCCACTTATGTTGGACGTGGTGGGTGCTGTGGCTGGATGCTTTGCCCATCTCTGCCCAAAATCACCCAATCCTGATCTTAAATATTGCGATCACCTTCTCTCCAGAGCAGTCGCCTTGCAAGCAGCGGTTGGAGAGCGGTTCGAGATCTAAATGCTGCTCTTGGCTACCAGGGCTCAGTGTTTATAGGACGCATACTGGTCGTATGTGCTTATATGTTGCATATTGATAAACTGCGCTGAGTAGTTTGTGATAGTGTTTGCCTGCTGGTTAGGATGCCGTTACCTCCAGGGTGTAAGAAGTCAAGGCTCCCCATAACTTTGTTGGTATAAGTCCCTGGAGTCTTACTCTGCTGTCTCATATTGGAGAATCTAAGGAAGAGATGAGAGTAACCAGGTCCCTGGGCTGGAAATAAGCCCAAAACCCCCTTTTTAGCGATTCTGTAGGAATCCGGGTTCCACAAAAGAGTAAATACAGGATCCACTTTGACCCAGGAGCGGCTCCGTGCCTCCTGCGTGCCGGAGCATCTCCGTTCTCGCTTCACGCCTCCTCCGTGCCACGCGGGACGGCTTCCCCCGTGCGAAGCCTGCATCGCTTACCCCACGCCTCCGGGCTCGTGGGTTTTCTCTGTCGTAGACGGGCGTGCTCTTTTTGATCACGGCGACGCGCGTCTTTCATCACACACCGCAACGCCGACCCGTGCTGTGCGTGCAAAGGAAGAGTTTTAAGAGGAGATCGATGGCTTTGAGTGAGAGTCGAAGGGAGGCTTTCACCTCCGGGGGCTCCCGAGCAAAGCACCTGGAAAGTCGAACAATCAATTACTTGAATTTCCCCTCCCTTCACCGTATACTTCTCTTTCATATTCTTCTCCTCCGAGGCATTAGGCTTGGATTTTAGAGCGTGAATAAATAAAATATATACGTTCAGCTCCCAAACATTTTACACATGATGTGGGATGCAGGACAGGGGCAAGGCGTCCCTCGGTACCTGGCAATATCCCAATGCAAAGGAGCAGAGAGAGCGCAGGGGCAAGATCGCGCCCAAAGGTCAGCGACGCTGTAAAAGTAATCCTTCGCTCCAAAACATCCAAGGGACCCTCAGTAGAGGAGATCGGGGTCATGACAGCAGCTTCCCCTTGCTCCTGGTGGCCCTTGTAGCCTCTTTCTACAACGTGCTCGTCTTCTGCTCCATGGCTTCGGGTTTGATGGAGAAGAAATAGCACGGGGAGAGGGTGCGTTCTCACTGGATAGGAAACAGCCGGGAGCCACGTTCAGGGGGAAGATGTTGGCTACGGGTTGACGTTGTTGATGCAAGTTTGATGTGTGTTTTCCTGATTGCACAGACTTTCATACGTGCTTTCACGTAGACCCCCAAACACCAAGTCATCTGCATGCACAGAGCCGTGCGTCCGTCGCTATCCCTGCCCACATCCTTCCCGAGGGGGGTCTTAGCTCCGGGCTTGGGGATGATCCTTTGCAAGATCTTTACCTCCTTGCAAAAAAGCAAGTGGAGAAAGCAGCAGGGAGAGGAGGGAAGAAGCAGCTGGGACTGGCTGGCTTGAAAAAGAAGAGGAGGGAATGAAGGGGAGCAGGGTGACGGGGGGGCGAAGGGGTGGCATTGCTCAGCGAGTCAAAGTTTGCGTGAAAACAAACAACGCGTTTGCCAGACCGCGAGTCTCCAGCGAAGCGAGGCATTTAGCGCTTTGGCAGGACTCATTTGGAAGGCTCCGTGTGACCCACTTCGGAGAGCAGTAGCCAGCAGGAGGTTTTTTCCCCCTTTGAATAGAAGTAAATGGGAGAAGGAAAATAAAAAGAGACGAAAGAGGGAACCTTGCTTGGGAGGGAGTTTTGACACTGGGAAAGAATATCTCCCTGAAAAGGACTAATCATCCCTTTTTTTTCCTCCCTTCTATCAAAAAAGCCTCCTCGTCCCTGCCAAACCTGCGCCGCTCCGAAGGGGGATAGGGGCAGGGTGTTTGTTTGCCTGTCGGTTTGTTGTTCTGCCTCCATCCCTCCTGCACTCCGGCTAGCAAAAATGCAGGTTTTCCTCTCCTCCTTCTTCATTCAAATCCTGAAAATATTCCTGGGGGTCCGGGGCATTTGCTGGGGGGGAGCCGGGGAGGCTGGGTGCAAGCCAACCCCTTATCTCATCCATCCCTGTGTGTAGGGTAAGGCATACCTATAATTTCACAACCCTACCCAGCAGCGGAACAGCTGAAAGATGATGGCATGGTGGTTTTTTTTCTTCTATACCCCTTTTTCTTCACTCTTTGCATGCTGGGGGCGGAGGGGAGACTCGGCGAAGAAAAAGGCTGAATCCACCCTAAAACCGTGGTCTTGTTTTCCGTCGGGGAGAGACAAAAACTTCTGCTGAGCTTGACTTCAAAGGCAAGCGTCGAGCCTTAAGATACGCATTTTAGTAATTCATGTACAGCTGCATTAGTTAGGGGCTTCGCAATGTTTTATCCACTTGTCACGATTAGACATTATTATTATTACTGAAAACAGAGATGGCTGAGAGATAATAATTCTTTATGAACCTCCCGTCACAATTAATGTAGGCTCTATACTTGCCCATTTACTGAGTTTTAAGCTAATCATTCCTTATATGTGTTTCAAGCCTTTAGTGAAGTACAAATAATTTGAACTAATTAGCTTATTAAAAGAAGGGAATGAAAACAAATGGCACATGAATGAATTGTGGGATTTCGTATGGAATTAATATCTCACTAATACATGTGGATTTGGTAAATTCATTATGCATTCATAATCAGACCTGATGAATCACCTAGCTAATTCAGGAGTAATTAGGCATGAACTACTGACACTTATTTTAAAGTGCGACCAAACTAGTTGGCTTTATCCTAAGGACTCAATTATGGTCTCCGAGGCACAGGGCAGCACTATTGTACGCCTTGTAAAATCGGCCAGTGTTAAACAGCGCTGCGGCGAGACCCGCTATGATTTATGGCTGTGCTTAAGGAGATCAGAAGCGAGGGCGTCCACGCTTCCAGCCCGGCGGGATGCTGACGGGCCGTCGCACCCCGGCCTTGGGAACAGCAGCCTTGCAAGGGAGATCCCTCATAGGAGATATCTGTGGCCCCCCTCCCAGAATTAACGAGTGCTATTGCTACCCTTGTGACGGGCTCATTTTTCACCGCTTGGCAGCTCGAGTGCGTTAGTAATTCTCGTAATTATTTATTTTTGTATTACCATAATGGCTTGTGCAGCACAGCATCCTCCTCGTCCAGCATCCCACTGAAGAAGGCGCTGATGCAGAAGTAAAGCAGCTCGCTGGCCCAAATGGCCTCTAAGAGAGGATGCAGGGAAAGAGGAGGATTGAAAGAGGTGATGCGAGGAGGAATAGCCCCAGCCAGCCGGCAGGTTTTGGAGGTGTTGAGGCAAGGGAGAGCTGGAGGAGGCTTTGCTGAGATTTATAGGGGCGATGGAAGAAAGCAGCAAGGGGTGAAACAGGAGGGCGGTGGAAAGCGTGGTATCAGCTGGCGTAAGGGCCAGGAGGAGCTGGGCGTGCGTCGCGAGGAGGGCAGAGCGTGCTGAGATGGTGATCTTTGCCGTAGGATTCAGGCTGGACGCGAGCAAGGCGAGTTTGCGTTTGCAAGGGTCAGAGGAAAGGATGTTGTGGGGTTAACGGTTGGACTTGATCTTAAAGGTCTTGTCCAAGCTAAAGGAATCTATGATTCCATGAGCGCTTGAGCCGGGTGGGTGAAGGAGAAGGGCAAAGGAGGAGGATGATGCAGAAGAGCTTTGCGGGGAGAGGACCAGGATCAAGCTGAAGGTTGCAGTGGGGTGACGCTGTGCACGGGGATGGAGAAATGGTGCAAATGAGCTCTACAGCAGCCGGGTTGGGCTTGACCTGATGGTGAGACATCTCCGAGGAGAGGCTGGACAGCAGCGTGGCTTCTGCTGGGCCGGGTGGGAAGGTACCCGCTGCTCCCTCTGCGCCCGGTATCTTCCCATCTCTAAACCCAACCTCTGCTGCAGATCTGTGACTCATCTGCCTCCAGGTACCAAATTTGTGTTTGCAGATAAGATTATCCAGGGATTAATTGTAGAGGGAGAAGAGAAATGTAGATTAGTCATCCCTTGAGAACAGACATAGATCAACAGCGTTTAGAATTACCTTTGGGTGTTTAACAGCCACGGATCATCAGAGTACCTGAACACCTACCATGTAAAATCAACAGTCTCGTTAATTGTGAAAAATAATTCGTGTCACACCAATCTAAACCCACTAAAATCTCTGCATTCGTTCCAGAGGCGGCTGTATCGCTCCTGCGCTCGCCCCGGGGCCGGGGGCCAGCAGACTGTCTTTTTTTCCGTTTCTTCCCACGCTTTCTCCAAAAAGCCAGGGTGGGAAGGTCTGGGCGGCAGCAGATGCCTCTCCAGCGTAATTCCATGGCGTAATCCTCCCGTTGCAGTAGCCGCTGCTGTTGGGAGCACCAGTGGCTTTCAGAGCCAGCAATACCCCCTGGGGAACCATCTTTGATATCTTCACCAACGCGTTTACCTGCAGCCGCCTTCCCTCTGCGCAACGGAGCTGCCCCCGGTCCTGCCGCAGCGAGAGAGGCTGGGTTTGCCCCCGCAAACGGGTGCGCGTCCGCGGGTGCTGGCTGATCCTCAGCCCCTAGAGACGGACCAGACCTCTGCACCTCCAAGGGTTCACCCCCCTGTTAACACATAACGAAATTCAGGGAGCAGGCTGGAAAAATTGAGAGCTTTGGTTACGCTTTCTGGAGTACGTGCGTGATAATGCAGTCTGTCCTTCCCACGTGCCGACCGGCCTAAGAGAAGGAAAAACAAAGTGAAAAATCGTATTCTGTGCACGCGAAGAGCTTGCAGCCTGGATCCACCAAGCAGTAGGGCTGGGACCCGCTCCGCTCTTCGCTGGGTACTTGCGATGCTGCGCGCAGATCCAAAGTGCAGTGCAATCACAAAGAATAAACAGTAGCAATTACTTAATACTTCATGGTGATGGAGTATTGAAAATTAGCACCCGAGTTAAACACTAATAAGACACATAACACTCTGTAAGCCTGCAGAATTTTATATAGTAGAATCAAGAGTAAATAAAATTACAATTTAAACAAAGGCAGATAATTTAATTATCTTGTAGGCACAGTACTAAAATTTGGAGTGATTGGCTAATCAATACGCTATTACAAAATGCAACAATGAGGTTGTAGGAAATGGGTACTTGGGGCTGACGGAGTGAGTTGCTGGGTTTGGGTAGCTGGAGCCGACAGCGCCGGTCCCCGGGCAGGTCGCTTTGGCAGGGCCGTCTGGAGGAGCAGCGTTAGCCTTCAAATGATCTTGGTTGCAGCAGAGATGAACCAAGCTCCAGAGGGTTGGAGTTGCAGAAGGAAGTAACGCGAGGTGCTTTCACCGTTGCCTTCGTGTGGTTTTTTGACTCTCAGCTTTCCACTGCTTTGTCACTGGAGCGTGGGCAGAGCAGGGCAGCGAGGCTGGGGAAGGGGCTGGAGCACAAGGGTGGGGAGGGGCGGCTGGGGGAGCTGGGGGTGCTCAGCCTGGAGAAGAGGAGGCTGAGGGGAGCCCTCATTGCTCTCTGCAACTGCCTGAAAGAAGGCTGGAGCCGGGGGGGTCGGTCTCTTCTGCCCAGGAACAAGCGATGGGACGAGAGGGAACGGCCTCAAGCTGCGCCAGGGCAGGGTTAGGTTGGGGATTGGGAAAAACTCCTTCCCCAAAGGGCTGTCAGGGCCTGGCACAGGCTGCCCAGGGCAGGGGCTGAGTCCCCATCCCTGGGGGGATTTAAAAGCCGGGGAGATGTGGTGCTGAGGGACGTGGGTTAGTGGTGGCCTTGGCAGTGCTGGGTTAGCGGTTGGACTTGATGATCTTAAAGGCCTTTTCCAACCTAAACAATTCTATGATTCTGTGATTTAAATTAGACTTTCTGGAAATGAGTAAAATGAGGGAAACGGGCACTGCTGTAAGAGCAGTGAAAGAATTGCCACCTCTGAACACACATGTAAAACTTTCCCGCGGTGCAGCAACCCGGGCTCAATGCAGGAGCCCGTGCAGCCGTTGTCTATCCGCGCCAAACTGCCCGGAAGGATCTAATGCTGACCTTCACGAGCAAAACTTTTGCAAGATACTCGGAGCTCTCAAGCCTATCCCCTGCCTTGGGTGGCCTTCCAGATTAGGGGGCAAGTCATCTTCTCTCTAGTTGTGTCTTTGCATTAAGCCTTGAGAGGGCTGTTCTCCATCCCTAGCATCTTCCAGGGATGACAAGGAGGTGCCACTTTTCAAGGCCATCCGAGCTCACAACCCTTTTACCTTTTGCGCCCAGAGATTTCAACCCCTGAAGCTCCCAAACACCCCTCTATGTGTGAGAGAAACAGAGAAGCAGGAGCGCGTTGTTCCCTCCCAGGGATGCATTTTCCCCGTTAGCCATTTGCACGACGAGTGCGTCGCCATCCGGATCCTCAGCTGGCAGGAGCTGGCATCACCGCGCCGGTGGGGGGGGGCCCATGCCAAATTACACCACCTGAGGATCTGGCTGCTGCACGCAGCCGACTGAGCTTTGTGACGAGCAATCGTCTGCTGCATCCCAGCGTGAAATGCCCTCCTTTGGTTCCACACCGATGCCAATCTTCTAAGGGAAAGCAGATCTTCTTTCCAGTCCATTGTATTTCGCTAATTTAATTCCATTCTGTATGTCAAATCGCATTATATATTCACACCGACGGAAGATCTATTTTTTTCTTTATTAATATTAAGACATTTATTTGTCATTTTTTAACGAAATTGAAAAGGAATCAAAACCTCATTTTCTGGAAAAGCGGCGTTCTTGGCGTGCGTGCGCGACTGCAGCTGTCTCTCTGTGTGCCGGCTTGGATTTTTATGCAATTTTTTCCTCCCATTTCCAAAAGCCGGCTTTTGCACGTAACTCCCCTACCCCCCGCCGGGCCTTTGCAGGACTTCAGGTAGCAAAACCCTGTTCCTCTGTGTTGCACGAGCCCCGATTCGGAGGGACCAGCGAGGAGCGCGCTGGGCAGCCAGGGTGCAAACGTTGCTCTCCGATGCCAGCCCCGGCACGGGTGGGAGGGCATCCTCTCATCCCATGCCACGGAGGTCTTTAGCAATGAGGGATGATGCTGGGATGCCAGGCGGAGCGATTAGCAGGAGGGGGTTTGGGTTGTCCTGTGAAAATCAGGTTGCAAATCAGGTTGCTCCCTCCCGCAGCTCAGCCGCAGGCGACTACGGCACTCGGTGCTGGTGCAGCAACAAGATGCAAGTCCCACTTCTCACGGGGATGTGAGCTCCTACCGTTTATTTTGTAGCTTGCCCTCCTTGATGTTACACTCCAGGCTGTAGGAAGAAGGGTTCGGAGCAGGCGGTGGGAGCCTGGGGGTCCTTCCAGCCTCTGCAGCGCCAAGCTCCTCTTGCGCATGGTCAGGATTGTCCCTGGGATTCAGTTAACGGGAGCAGGAGGTGGGCTGGGTATGCAACGAGGCGGTGGGCTCCACGTTGGGAAATAACAGTGTTTGAAAGGCGTTGTGGTCCAGCAAGACTTGAGTTACAGCGAGCATAGTGCGCTCCTCACGCTTGTTTTACCGAGAGGAGCCCGAGACGCTCAGTATGGCAAATATCCTTCGGTGACCTTGGCGGGAAGCAGATGACATCTCTAGCTGCTGTAAAACAATTTTAATGGTGTTTTGGGGAGAGAATTATGATTTGAGCTGCTGAACGACTGAGAAACTCTTGCATTTTGTGGAAGAGACTGTTTTTCCTGTAAAAGCCCTTTGATCGGCAGCCGGGGAAACGGAGTGAGAACGGTAGCGGCCATCTGAAGTGCACGGGAGTTGGAGCCGGGAGCGGTGTTTTGTCCCCCTTTGCCCAAGCAGCGTTGTCCCCAACATCTCTGGTTTTCTCCTACCTTTGCAGCTGAACTCAAACAGGTTCTCAGTTTTGGGGTTTTTTTGAAGCCGTGGCCAGGGCTCATCACGTTGTAGAAGGTGCTGAGCTCCTCTTTCTACTCTGGCAGCTGAGAGCTGGGTGGTTTGGGTTTTTTTTTCCTTTCTGTTTTGAAGCTCTTTGAGGGCAGTTCTTGGAGAATCAAATCTCTTGAAAAAACTTTGTTCAGCTCAGGCTGCCGTGGACCCGAGCTGTGGATTTGTCACTTTTTCTCCAACATGAGCGTTGATGGAGTTAAGCACGTAAACCAGAATGAAAGCAGGTGTGGAAGGGACGTGCCTGCCCTGTCCGTGAAGGTTCCTACAGCATGCTGGCCAACCATAAAGAGATTGGGTGATTTGATGGCTCATGAAGCATATATCTGCATTGCAGTAATTGCAGTGAGGGGTGGAGATATCAGAGGTGGCTTTGCAGGGAGCGGGAGCGATGCTGAAGCAGAAGAGGGAGCATCACGGGGACTTGCTGTGCTGCGTAGGTTGAGTCTGCTGGACATGAGCTGGTCAAAAGCCAGCACCGATAGTTCTGTAGCCCTGCAGCGGTTGGCTTCGCGGCAAGTGCAGGTTTTGGTCAAGGCGATCACTCACAGGTCCCTGCGTGGCTTCATAGCAGCAGACGTTGTGCGCTTCT
Organism: Theristicus caerulescens; assembly: GCA_020745775.1. Lineage (NCBI taxonomy): Eukaryota > Metazoa > Chordata > Aves > Pelecaniformes > Threskiornithidae > Theristicus > Theristicus caerulescens. Next base: position 1,221,715 of record CM036575.1, on the reverse strand, counting down.
CCATCTTGCACTGACTCAAAGACGCTCAACTCAGGTGTGATCGCGGAGAGCTTGCGCTTGGCTCCCCCAAGCCTCTCAGCTGATGAACCTTTGTGATCGTCACTCTTGCAAGACGGATAGCGCCAGCGAGGTGCAGCCATTCCCCACGTCATTCCCTCCCCACCGGTTTTTCTCCAGCATTCCCGCTTGCTTGCGGACCAGCCCACCAGCCGTGCGTGCCGGTGAGGTGCCACAACTTCTTGTCTTGTTCCTGCAGTTCAGTTGACCAAGCTGCCAATAGCATTTATTTTTCTATAGCATACTCCCAACGCAGCACAGTTCGCCTGAGCTGCAAGAAAAGCCAACATTTCTTGCAAAAACTAATGTTTTTTAGAAGAAAGAGAAAAAAACCCAATCCCACAGTTGTTTTCCTGCTGTATCAACATAACCTGATAGAAACCCATTGCTTTGATGAGGTCTGCGTGTTTCCTTTCTGGTTTATGGTATCGTATGATTATAAAGTTGAAACAATAAAAGCAAATCAAAGCCCTTTGATATCATGAAAATGAAACGTTTGGGGTTTGGCTAAAATGAAATATATTGCTGAAGCTGCATTGAAGTACGTGGATTTTAAGGATTGTCTGGTGGTGCTTTCTGAAAAAAAGCGTTACATTAAATTTAGGTAAATTTTAAAACAAACCCTCATTTCAAACAAGAAAAAAAATCCTAATGTTTTGCTTTGAGAAAGCAGAGACAAAACCTTCCTAATTTTCCCCTAGAAAAAGAGTGAGTATTTCCAATTAGAAGTGTTTCAAGCCGGGTGTCAACAATTTTGGGGCATTATCTGACTCTTCAGTTTTCAGCAAATGAGGTTTCTGATTGGAAGGAACTTGCCCATCTGTAGGAGAGTGTCCTATATACAGGACTAATAATGTGGGCATGAATAATTCATCGATCTTTATTGCATGGAAAAGTATGTGTGGAGTGTGATGCACACACAGTTTCATCAAAGAAAAGCATATTCAGTTAAAAAATCATCAGTTTTGCTGTAGATTTTAGAGTGCTTGCCTTAGACTCCATCTTTGCGGATGAACTCATGTCCAGCAAATCAGCCTCCAAACTCGACTTTTGTTTGTCGCTACCCGATCTGTAGGGAGATTATTAATATCATGTAACATTCAGTTAATAGGTCAGATGTGAGACCTTATTACAGATCTAGGATAAATTGCCTCTCCGGTTGCATATAGCTTGACCTTCACGGACTTCGGAGCTCAATATTCAGCCTTCATACGTTCAGCCTTAATTACTGTGTGCACGGGCATTAGCGCTGCCACAAAAGGTCCAAGTTCGTTTAGCCGGGACCCTGCTTTGCATCGTCTCTTTGCACGCTGCCGGGCCAGGGAAGGACATGGCAAAGTCTTTTTCAGGGGGCGGGTTGAGACCCGGGGTCTTGTTCACGTCTAGTCTCTCTTTTAGTTGTTTGGTCCAGAAATCGGACCTGGGGTCTGTGGGGTTGAGGGAGTACGGTACCTCGCTGCCTCGTTGACCTGGATTTTGGGGATGCATTCGCAAGGTCTTTTCCTAGCGCTCCCCAAGCAGCCAGGAGCAGGTCCTCAGCTCTGCAGAGCAGCAATTGCACAAGCCAACCGCAAAGGCTGCGAAACCAGCTCTGGTTTCCCCCCAAAGCCCAGCGGAGCTGGGGGAACATCGAGGATTTGGGCTTTTCCTTCTCTTAGGAGCAGCCGGGATTATTTGTAATGGTGTCTCTAATTGAGGACGGATGAGAATGGGGGTGGTTGTTGGGTGAGGAACGTAGGTATGGAGCCAGATTTGATGATCCAACCTGTCCCTTCCCTGGTCCAGCAGTGTGAACGGAGGGTGGTCGGCGGGTGCCCCGCAAGGAGAAGCTCCAGAGGGTCCTCGGAGAGACCTTCCCTGGAAATGCACCTTTTCACTTTTACTAAACTCTACTCGTTTCACCCGGGGAAAGTCGATGGCCTTCATTACGAGTCAGAGCAGGTGACATAATTCTCCTTCTGCGCTTTCGAATCTATGAACACACGAACTTAATATTATCAACACAGATACAAATAGCATTTTAACGCAGTATTTATCACCGCGCTTTCTCAGGAGAAAATCTATCAAAGCTTTAAATCTAAAACTCTCCCATTCTTCTCGAGCAACAAGATCAATTCATTAATATTTGGAAAGCTCTCAGTGTTATTAATCATCTGTTATTATTTTATTTATGTACCTCTTAGTAAGAAAAAGCGGACAAGCCAAGGCCGGTCTCACTGATTGCATTTTTTAACTTGGGGGAATGGGGGGGGGGAAGGATGGGAACAATTTTATTGGGTGAAAAAACATCTTTTGTGCTTGCGTTTTGCGTGGCAGAGGTAATAAAAGATGCTGCAAGTCATCTAAAGGCTGAGAAAGGTAGCGGGTTAATTGTCTTAATATGAATTTGCTTCGTATTCGTGGTCACAACACAGAGAGTAATGGATTTATTTTATATTCACCTTATTCCATAGGTGCTATGTTACATTATAATAAACACCTATATCACTGGGGCGGCAGTTTGGGAGGTGGTCGTAGCCCGGGCTGGAGCGGACGGACCAGAGAAGTTATTAAACCGTGCTGCTGATCCGCTGTGTGGAGAGGTCAACCCCCTAAATGACTTTAGCTCCTTCCCTGGGTCTATCTCATAAGAGTACCCGCGGCTCGAAAATAAGTTTGTAATTGACTGATCCAGACAGATGAGTTTGGGAAGAGGTGATTGATGTCAGCAATATATTTGAACGCAATCAGCCTGGCCGAGAATACTAATTTTACAGCCTTTAGCAGCCCAGACCTGCTGCTCAAAGACACTTTGGGTAAGTAGATCAGGCTGCTGGTCTCCAACCCCAACTATCGCCCTGAGCTTCTACTTTTTTACTCCTTGTGAAGCGGTGCGGGATCAGGAGTTGCAAAGTCCATTCTGTTTTATTGGCGCTAAGCCGCGGTTTGCTCTTAAGGTCTAGATGCCCCCGAGCTTTTCAGCACGTGCTTACCTTTAAGCTGATGAGTAATTTGGCTGATCTTGGGAGGCGTAATCCGCCCCAAAATGTCAGGAACGTGCGAGGACTGTGCTAAATCAGGCCAGATGCAGGACAGGGGAGTTAAGCGCGCGCTGGGAAGCTGGAGGCAGTGGGGCCTGCAAGCTTAAGGGATTTAGATAGGCTTGTGCGGAATAACAGCCTTCTGCGCACTTTGGTCACGGGAAGCCTTTTGCTCTGCACGGTTAAATGGCAGAGAGACAAACTCCAGGATTGTCACCGAGGTCGTTACCGGTAGCAGGACATGGGCTGTCGATGCTCTCCATGAAATGGGGCTGCAGGCAGTGACTTCTTGGTCAGCGGAGCTGCGTCCAACCGTGGCTCCGCTGCAGCGGCCGAGCCTCTGGTCCCCGGGTCCCCAGGCGGCTGCCCAGGGTCACAGCGTCTTCACCAGGCTTGGGAAAGGCCTGGGAAATCAAGGTGGGTCAACTAAAGCAAAGCCTCTTGCTCCCTGGGGGACTGGAAAGGGGTGAACGGCAATGGTAGGATGGATAAATGAGAAAATCCATGTTGCGCCACTCTTGTGCTTTTCATAACCACAGCAATAACTCAGACAAAATCACGGTTTAGTTGCTTCGCTGCAAGACCAAAATTAAGTGCCGGTGATTCTTCACCTTGAGGAGCAGTGTAAAGGCGCCTTTTCCCTTTATATTTTCTGGATAATTAGATTAATGGTGCACTCTGGGTGAGTTTTAATGTGTGAAGGCTATGTTAGATCACTGTAATTCGTTGCTTTACCAGCTAAAGTGCTCAGAGCCTGGGATGCGTGTGGGTAAGTTCAGGGCTATAGCCCGTCTCCCTTGAATAAAGCGGCAAAGGTCTCTGCACAGCGATCGCTAGACGAAGCGTAGTTGCCACAGGCAATGCCTACACGTGCTCCCTCGACAGGACAAAGCCCACCCAGCTAAAACTTGGCCAAGGAGATTTATTGCCCCGTGATGCGGCGCGGTGACAAAACGTTAGGGGTTCAGTGCGGACCCTGAGATGGGGGCATCGCTTAAACTCTTATTTTTGCTTTTCTTTTAAAAAACTAAGCAGTAAAGCCTCCGGCATGGAGCGGGGATTTTCAGAGTTAACTACTCGCTTCCCATTCAAACCGGTACTAAACCCCTTGCCCCGTTTGGGAAACCTCTGCCTCTGCATCCACTCTGATCGCCAACCAGTGCCTGCAGGGGCAGTTGCTGGATGCCCGAGTTACTAGACAGAAGGTACAGCTCAAGATTTACAAAGCCCCGCTTCTTTTTTATTTTTTTCCCCTGCCTATAAGTACAGGAGGCTGATGATGGGCATCGACTCAAGCCAGGAGTCAGCACGGATTTGTTCTGCGTAGCAGGATGCTGATGGCCAGGGATCCTCGCCGGTCGTTGTCTGGGGGGGCAAAGTCCTTGATGCTGTTTGGGTCTCTGTGCTAGCTCAAATCAGAGTTAATTTTTGGATAGTTTCCCACTTGTGGCCAATGGAAACAATCATGGCGTTTCCCCCAGACCTTATGTTTTTGGAAACACCTTATTTCTCTGCGTTATCCTGCAAAAAGACCCACAGGAGCGGCAGAAAGCAGGGACGGCTCCGCAGGGGTGATCGCAGGGGGTCGAGGTACGGGAGGACAGAGTTTCCCCTCCCTTCCCCAGCCTGTCGCAATTGCAAAGTTGCATCTCGCCTCTCCCTCGCCGGGAGACGTGCCCGAGTGATGAGCGGTGTCGCGCTGAGCTGCCTTCATCTGTCCACAGCCTGAAAACGTCGGGTTTATGGCTCCGTTGCCCGTGGTAATGGCCTCGCTGAGCAGCATCAATCGGTGCGACGGCTGTCAGGGGAGATGAGCATTTTTATTTCTTTATCAGCTACTTCATTGCTAACCTTCGGCTGACACGGGATCTTTGAATCGTGCATGTGGGTAATGCCCGTACCGCCGTCGTCTCGTTTCTTCTCCTGCACGTCCTACCTCTGGGTTGGGGTTGGGATCTCCCTGGGACAACAGGCACAAGCTGTCGGGCGTTGTTAGCGACGTGACCGGCTGTCCCAGGCACGCACTTTTCCATCGGCGATGTCTTTCATCGGCGAGCTGATCTTTCCAAGGGGTAATTAGCCATCCAGGTGCTGGTGGCATTTTCCATCCCCTGCCCTCTTGCTCCTCCTCGGCTCGGCAGCCAGGACGGGTCCCTCCTGCCTGTCCTGCCCGCTCCGAGCTCTCAAACGCTCTGCAACGTTTGCAGTCCCTCCAAGCTTATCTCCACCTAAAGGGGCTGGTGCTGCCTTCATCTCTGCACCTCTTTAACTCTTCACTCTTTACGCCTTGTCTTCCTCACTGGCAGTACATGAAAAAGCCACAGAAATCGAATCCCATTTAAAGGCATCCACCAAGAGAGGATTTTTTTTTTTTTTAATCCTCCTTCCCCTTCTCTCTTCCTTGAAATGAAGTTTCTTACACTGCTCATTAGATGATAAGTGAATATAGAAAAACCTTTGAGCAAAGGTAATTCCTGGCATGCGGAAGAGGGCTGCGGTGCTGGCTGCACATTTATGAATGCAAACGAGTCTGGGCGTCCTGTGGGGATGCTTTGTCAGTCCTTTTATCTCCAAAACCAAAGTTCAAACCGACTTCCTGAGTCAAGAACCATAAAATTATTCTGCTGAAAAAAAATTCTCAAATGCCATCTGTGGAGGGGGGAGACCTTCATTTCTCAGCCTCTGAACTGGTCTGTGCATGCGTGGGGGAAATGAAAGAGCCCCTCATTATCAGGGTCCTATTCAACTTCGTGCTGCTCTCCTGTAATGGATGGAATATATTATGCTCCAACAGGGAAGGTCCTGGCGACTCAAATGGAAATCCGTAATAATAATAATAACCCAGTGTACTTCTGTAGCCCATTTCATCTCCAGATCTCAAAGCACTTTTGAGACAATTAACCAAGACCCACAGAAATCCTTCTGAAACCGGGAAGCCTTTAACACAAAATTTGCCTTTATTGCAAATCTAATGTGAGTTATAACTTGAGGGTTGGCCCTTCGTCTGAGCACCGTCGGCACCCCAAGTCCCTGTAGTGTGGGAACAAGTGTAATTCCGATAGATTGGTCTGCTTTTTGCATATAGGCTGAAATTCAAGTGGATGGTGTGTATTAGGTGCCAACACAACCCTGGTCGTGGGCTAAAGCTGCCCAGGAGTCTGACCACACTCATCTGGTGTGTTTTGGGAAGAGTTTCCAGGGTCTGCCATTAAAGAGCTGCCGATGTGTGGGATTGGGGCGTTCGCCTGTGATTTCGGAGCAGCTAATCTCCAAGCTGACGCTGGAGCGTTGTCCCTGTGCCCGGGGCTGGGTTTCCTTCAGGGTACGGGTAACCCCACGGGCAGCGCCGAACACGCTGCATCGGAGATAAACCCTTTATACAGGTTGCACGTTTCGGCTGGGATGGGCAGGGTGGTGTAAAAACGCGTGCACAGAAATATCAAACCCCGGATAAATAAAACAGAACCACGTGGCGGGGGAACGGCACCAGCAAAGGAGAAATACAACTGGTGTGATCGCCAACGCATCTGTCCCACTTACTGCCCACCAAGGAGAAACAACAACGCCACGTTGCTGACGCCTGCCTCGTTACAAACGGCTCTGCCAAATATTGTGATCGTCCTGGAGGTTTTGATTTAATTGTGGCACCAATTAACAGTCCGGTTTACTGGCAGTTTGCTGGATTTTTTTTGTGCGTTTTAAACTTCATTACTTTTTTAGTAGCTCTTCCTGCAGAGGCAAATGGCTGCGGTGGTGTTGGGGACCAGAATAGCTGTGTGTGCCGTTCTTCTGATGCCTGTTTAGCTGAGCACCAGAGCGGCAAATACATCTTTGCCCGCATGATTCAGTTGTGATCTAAATCCCGCTGGTGTCCATGCAACGACCAAGCCCAGCTCCTGACTATGACTCACCTGGAGCAGATGGAAACCTTCTAGGGGCTGAAAGGAGAGCTCTGTTCCCTTTTAATCTTTATTTATTCGTCTGGCCAAGCAGGATGCGGCCAGGGTAGGGGATTGGGCAATCCAAGACGAAGCTGAGAGGTCCACGTTGCTTTGGCATCTACACGCCAATGTGGAGCAAGAACCAGAGGATGCTCCTCTTCCCATCCAGCCCTACCTCCAGCCAAACTCTTCCACCATCTCCCTGCCTAAAGGTGGAGGACCCTATTTAAGCCAGTAATGAGAATCGAATATGATTGCTACAAGCATCGGCTAATTAAAAGGAGGGAAACTGCAAATGAGAAGTGCCATGAATTCAGTAAAAAAATCAATCAAATTAGAGCGTCTCATCATCCCGTCAAATGGGCCTGATCATCTCCCTCCTCCTCGCTGCTTAACCCTTCGTACCACCAGATTTTGCTCAGTGTTAGGGGAGGATGCTGAGGAGATACAGGTTGGGGGAGAAAGTGGCACGTGGCCACCCTGGTGCTTTAATCTTCTCACAAGCATGGCTGGCCCCGTGTTTTCCTTTCCTCTCTGCAGGTACTCTCCTGACTACTGGCAGGGCCCTTCTTCCTTTAAAATCTGCACCAAAGAGAATGACGGCAGCACCCACCAGAAGAGGAAGAAGAAAAATCCCACTTAATCAAATCAAAGAGAATATTAAAGCTGAGCTTTTTGTACAGCAACAGGCCTCAGATTGAGAAATCCCCTCGGTCGGTGGAGGGAAGAGCAAGGGAGAGGGAAGGAGATAAAAAGGCATCAGAGTTTTAATTAAAAAGCTGCATCCCGCCTTTGGTTGCGGCTTGTTTCCAGATCCCTTCATTAGGCTTCACCCTTTAAACGCTCGTTATCAAAGATGTACAAATTCCGCCGACTCGGTGCATGCGTTTGCTTGAAAAAGCCCTGTTTGTCTGCGGGTCCCAGTGTAGGCGGGACAGCGGCTGCTCGCTGGGCCAGCAGCAGAAGGAAGGAGCAGAAATCATCGTCTTGGAGGGAAAAACATCCCGACCCCCGTGATTTTCTTCCATCGGTTTCCCTGCCAGACCGGCAAACGGCCTTTCAAACCGCAGCAATACACCCTCCAGCAATGCTTGTGAGCTTGCATGAGGCAGAAAGGTAAAAGAAGGTGTGTGATCATTAAATACGTGTTCGTCAGAGAAAGCTAATTCGGCTCCCCGAGGCTTACGAGGGCCTGTCGGGGACTGCAGCTCCCATCACGCGTTGCTCTGCCCCGATGGCAGAGAGGATTTCCAGCGGAGCTTTAGGACTGCGTAGTTTTGGCTGAGCCCGTGAGCATCTTGCGGTGAATATCCCTGTCCGTGCCCCTGGCATTGCAAGGAGCTCCGTGCCCGATCCCTGCACGCTGCGGCAGAGCGAGGTTTGGCCGGTGCCATGGTCCCAAAACCCTCTTCTTACGAGAAGTGCCACGGGATCTTTCACGGCCACCAAACTGGCCTGCATAGAAATATACTGGTTCCCCAAGGAAACCAGATGCACTTTAGGATCCAGAATAAAAAGACATCCTATAACGTGGGTAAAAAATCCCTCATTCCCTGCATTTCTCTCTTTTTGGCTGCTTTTTGCAGGAGTCTGGCTGTGACGCCGGGCTGGGGAGTACGTGGCACTTCGAGCAGAGGGCCAGCAGCCGGGCTGCGTGCAACCGTGGTCTCCAGCAGCGTTAAATGTTTAAACCCGAGCAGAGCCGAGAGGCCAGGACACCTGGGTTCGATGCTCGCGCTTGCCAAGCTGTCTTGCCTTATAATTAGTGGAGTGGCAGGAGTCAGGGCGCACAAGTTTGGTTCCCGAAGGCGTCAAACCTTTTTTCCTTTCGTGCCCGATGCCAGGGACTGAAAACTCAGAGGTGAGGGGTGACCTTGAGCCAGATTCCTCTTCCCATCTCGGAGAAGCTTTCTCCGTCCCTCGTGCAGGGCTGCTGAGGGACCTAAACTCATTTCTGTTTGCAAAGCCTCCAACCGCCTCTGCTCCGAGAGTGCATTGCTCTGAAACCCGGCTGCCGAAGGGGTGCAGGGTGCTGCTTTCATCTCGGCGCAAGGCAAGGGTGAGACGGCAAAACTGGCTTTCCTCTGGGGGAAAAAGCCACCACCACCTTGCAATCCTGAATTTAGGTCTACGCTCTGTCCTTTTCCCCTTAAATAAAATCTTCAATATAGTGACTTGCCGCCTAAGCAGGCGGCCCCGGTCCCTCTGCTGGGTCCCAGTGACAGCTGCTGGAAGCGTGTTACCGCAGCCAACTGCCGGACCTGACAAGATGCGTTAATTAGGATGTGATGTACCACGGTATGACACATCTAAAGCACAGCCGAATTGGCAGCGTCACTCAGAGCGGAGAGAGGGGGACACGCACGCCGCTTTTAATTAAAGGGAAGCGTGCGCTGGCAACGTGGTGTCAGCGGCAGCGCCGGGGACCCGCTCGCTCCAGCGAGGGTCTGGCTTGTTCGAGGTCTGCGGCTCTTGTCCCCAGGCTGGTCTGGAGGGACCTTCCCTGCCTGCGAGCAAACTCAGCCATCAGGTTTCTGCCTTCTGTTTTTCCTGAAGGAAGGACAAACCAGGACACCAGAGCATCTTCGCCGTCACCCAGATTTTAGGTCCAGTGTCTCTTGAGGTGGGAGGGTTTGGCTTACAGCAGTGCCACTCGCGTCCCCTGCCGTCGCCCAGGCAGTGCTTTCAGGTGTCCTTGGATCCACTGCCTTGATAGGAACCTGTGCTGAGGTGGGGGCTTGGGTGACCTGGATGTGCCCAGGGAGAAAACACGGGTCGCAGACCCAACCACGCATCTACTCGCAGCTCCTGCCGTCTGCTCCGTACCTCTCCAGCCATGCAGGGTGACCCCAACGTCACGCCTGGACCTTAGGGGTCAGGTCCCCCCTGGCAGGGGGGACGCCATCAACCCAAGCTGAGAGAGTCCTACAGGGCGTGAAGAGCTGGGGCAGGAGACCTGCGAGGACCGCTCACTGCTCCATGCTACATGGTTTTGGGTGGGTCACCTCGTTCCTCACAACCTCATCAGGATTAATGGGACTAGTAAAGCTTTTAGGGTGCCTTAAGTAACATCTTCAGTAGTTTGTCTTTGGGGAAAACTGCTGCCTTAGCCCTGGACACGGGGCCCCTTTGCCTGATTTCAAGCCAAGTTGTTTCTGGCTTTGCACCAGAAATGTCTTCATCTTTGGCATAACTACACCCAAGTAAATTGGGGAAGAATCTGGCTCCTTTTTGGTACAGCTACAAAACCCTGGGTCTGGTCCCGATGCAATATTTGTCTCCATGACTCCTGGTAGCAATGTGCTTCTGAATCGATGGAAGTTATTTCCCAGTTTGCCCCGAACTATACACACGGGCCCAGTTAGACAGGTGAATGGTATAGCTTGCACGTTGTTGTCGTACTATAATTGTCATTGCTCTACAAGGAGCTTCAGATGTATCTCCAGTGGAGATAATAACCCTAGTTTTATAGGAATGTAGAAATATATACCCAGGCCTAATTCCATACAAGGGCAGAGCCACCTCCCTCATGTACCACATACGTGATTGCTTTTTCCAGCTCCAAGGGAGCTTTTCTTGAACAAATGATACATATTCCCATTTCCATGCAATGGGCTTCAGGGAAAAGGCAAAAGAAAGACCCGGGTTTTCATGAGTCATCAGTGAAGCCTCTCCAGGAGAAATCTCTCCATGGTGTAAAGCTTGGCACGGATTCATGTGTCTAGTGGTGGCTCTCCAGAGCCATGAGCCCCCTGGAAGGTGTACTCAAGAAAGGGACCTCTGTCCCAGTATCCATGTTTATATGGAAGTAAAGACCCCAAAAGAGACCAGCGCCATGCCTTCGGTCAGAAACTGGGCACGTGCACGTGAAAACACAGACTCAGCCTTACAGAGTTAACGATCCTTATAGAAAACACTGTCTCAAGCAGTTTGGAGATGCTTCCCCGGTGAGCTTAGTGGTTAAACCATGCGTTGAATCCACGTTTGGAAGAGCCAAGGGGGAGGTTTCTCCTGGAGAGCTTTACCCCAAGCCCCGTCCAACTTGGCTCAATGCCCCCGCTCTGATGGGTGGCGTGTGGATCTCTGGGCTCCGCTTTCTGTGCGTTGCCCTTGGATTTCCCCGATCCCTTGGATTGCTTCCCAAAATGCAAGATGGTGTTTGGGGCTTTGGATCTGATGTGTCCTTGCTGTATCCCCTGCTGGACTTCACTGAATCGATTCCACCTTCTGGTCTTCATGCAGGCTTGTGCCCATCACTGATTGAAATACTTAGCCTGGCTTCGGTGTCAGCTCTCTCCTCCATCCCGCTTCTCACATCATCCTTTGCCCAACCATGGGCTCTTCCACATCCTACAAATGTCCCTGTTCCCTACCTCTCACCCCAGGATTCATGGACCGTCTTCCATCAAACAAAAGCAGAGGATGGTGGTAGGTGGGGCTTCCTTCTTTCATTGGCAACGGATTTAAAAATAAAAAATAAAGGACCCTTGTGATTTGGGCTAGGACATAAAGTGTTGGGGGGAGAGAGAAAAAGTATTTCTCAACATAATGAAAACACAAATGGACAAGATAATTATCTTCATAAGGGCTTGGATCCATGACAATACATCTCATTTTATAAAGCCCATTAGAGTTGGAATTTTATGCAAAACGCTAAAAGAAATCTAAAAATATAAGGCAATAGAGTCAAAGCAATGGGGATTATTAAAGGGGGGGAGTGTTATATTGGAGGCAATAAACCCTGGAAGAACCAGGAAAACAATGTTCTAGTAAAACCGTAATAAATGACTGTGGTTTAATCACTTGGTAAATAACTAAGATATTTCTGCAGGTTTTATAGTGTCACTAAAAAAAAAAATCCCAAACCCTTGTACATTAAGGATTCAGCCAAGATGATTTTTCTGGAGACAGAATCGGAGAAGAGTGTCATTTTAGCAATTTACTTTTTTAAATAATAGTATATTATTTTCTGCATGGATCCACTTTTTCAACCTCTCCCGTGCTTTTAAGATATCATTTACCATTAGTCAGTTTTTTTCCTATTCCCCACTCAGCATACTCTTGAGTCTTTGAACACACAAAATTATATTATTCTGAGCAATCTTCCCCACCACAGCAAAAAGCAAACACTTAGGGAAACTCCTGGAGGGTCTCAATTTTAATAATGATCTTTCATGTGCTTGGACCCTAATTGCAAGATATTATATGGGTGGTTCAGGAAATATAAGCACATTTTGCATTACTTTCTCTTTACCTATGAAATAGCTGGAATCAAAACGGTGGCTGTTCTTCCTCCCCCCCCCCCCCAAGTTATGGTGCATTATATTAAAATGAAGTGCTTTAATTTCATAGCCTTTCCTTTCTTCTGAATGGCTTCCATGCAGCTGAATGAAACCCAGCTCTCAATTTAATTTTCAAGCAGGCGGGTTAAGTGCGGGGAGGAGGTGCCCGAATCACGTTCCTGCCCCTATCATCAGCGTGCCGATACCAGTCCTGGGCAAAAACTACCTGGCCATGGCAGCAAACGCCTTGCTCGTGATTTCACAAGCTTTATCCGGCCCTTGTTGCCGCAGTGCCAAACGTGGGGACCTGATGTGAAACCCTCCCTGGCAGAGGGGGACGTCCACCCCCTGCGGTGACGGCGACGTGGGGCTTTTGCCTTTGAAAGTCTTGTTTCCCTCCCCGCGGGACCGACATCTTTAGGGGCTAACCTTCATGCTGGAGTCTCTTTAATTCCCCTGTAATATTTCCTCAGCCTTCAGCACTCAAGCCTTCACAAGGAGAGCTGTGATCAAAAGTCCCCCGCCGCATTTTCTAAACAGCCTATTAATGCAGTAAAACTGTGACGGGGTGTCGCTGTAAGAAACTCAAAGCTATGTTCGTCGGGAAAACCAACCACACGTTTTACTCCCTCTTCCTCGTTCAATGTCTCGCAGCAAGCAGACCCCTGTGCCATGCGTGGTTTTAATCCTCCTGGCAAGGTCGGTGCTGTCGGGACACGCACACCAGCTCCGTCAGTGCGAACGGGAGTTGCGATAGAGGAGCTCGCACAGTGGAGATTGATAAATCAGCCAGCAGGTCACCCCCAGTCCTGTTGCAAAGCAAACAGGGCGGTTATTTGGCGTAAAGCAAGTAGCTTTCTGCTGCAAACATCTCTTCTTGTTTGTTATTAAGCGTGGAGCTAAACGTACCCAACATATGGTGCCGCTTTGCTGCGCCAACTACCGCTGTGACGGGGCTTTGCTAAGATTGGTGCTGGGGAAGGCTGAATTTAAGACCCAACATCAGAACCCAAGTCTGATGAGGCTCATACAGACTTATAGAATCGTTTAGGTTGGAAAAGGCCTTGAAGATCATCAAGTCCAACCGCTAACCCAGCACTGCTAAGGCCACCACTAAACCATGTCCCTGAGCACCACATCTCCCCGGCTTTTAAATCCCTCCAGGGATGGGGACTCAGCCCCTGCCCTGGGCAGCCTGGTCCAATGCTTGACAACCCTTTCGGTGAAGAAATTTTTCCTAATATCCAACCTAAACCTGCCCTGGCGCAGCTTGAGGCCGTTTCCTCTTGTATGTGGCCCCAGGGAAATTTGCATTTGGCTAGACGCGTAATTGCGAAAGCTTTGAGCGTCTTCCACACCTTAATTCCTCCCGTGCCTTCAGTTTAGCTAAAGGACCCCTTGCCACATTGCCTGCTCGGGGGAGAGCGTCGCTCTGAGCAGTGAAACACCCCTCTGTGCTGCCCCAGAGCTGGCTGCGCTTCCGTGGTCCCCAAGCCACCAACGTCCACTCTGCAAGGAAGGCTGGAGCCCATTTCCCACGGAGCTTCAGCTTCTATCTCTGCTATTAAAAAGAGCTTGCTGGCCTGGAAGTGGCGTGATAGAGAGAGATTTATTAACACCTCAGGCCTTGTGGTTTTGGCATCCTCCTTAAATATTAATTTCGCTGCGAGCAGCTGTTAATCTTGCCGAGTGCTGGGACCCGGGGTGACCTTGTAGACAGGAGCAGGCGCAGAGGTGGCATTAGAGCAGGGACTCGCCGGGCTTCTCCGTGTGACCCCGCTTCTGCCACATCCCGACTGTAAAATGAGGCATTTGGGCCGATGTTTTGGTCTGTCCCCAAGGGAGAGCTGGTTCACACCTCCAGGAGATGGGGCCGACCTGCATCTTCCCATCAGGAAAAGCCCCATCGCCCCATGCCTGCCATCGTCTGAAAATCCCTGGAGCCGTGCAAATAAAAAGGATAAGCATCATCTTTAAAAGTTTTCGTCTCCCACAGCTGTGGAGAGAAGGATTTAAAATATGACCCCTTAAAAGCTTAAGGCTCGGAAGGGAAATAGAAAGAAAACACTAAAATTTACTTGTTTTAAAAACGCCTGTGATTTTTATTTATTTTTTTTTTTTTAAGCTGGTCCCATGAGGTGGAGCTGTAAATCATGGTTTTATTTCAACGCTTAGATTGGGAAATGCATCTCTCTCTTTCTCCTTGGAGCCAGAGAGCAATGGATGCTTAAAGCTTGTAAAGTCCCTTAAAATGTACTTCTCCATCTCACATCATGCTGCTCATAGAGTCCAGATCCGAGCAGCCCTTGCAAGAGTCCAGCCGTTGCTGAAATTCCCATCGTTTGTTCTTTCCTCCGAGCCGCTCGACCCCCTCGGAGCCAGCCCCTCCATTTCCAGCGGCAGGACACGCTCTGATTCCTGCGCGGATCTTACTCTGCAAAAAAGGATCTCTGCCGTAAATCAAAAGCTGAAAGCAATTCTTGAAAACAAATTTAAAGTCCTGAATGCAGGGCTTTTGAAAAAAAATTTAAAAATCAATCCTACTAGGTTTACTCCCTAGCTGGCAGGGAAGGGAAATAAATATATAAAGGCTTGAATTAAAATTCCAGGGAAGTCATCCAAAATAAATATGTAATATTTTCCTGCAAAAGACCGTAATATTATTTTTATTTTTCGCTCCCAATATGATCAGACTACTTTACATTTTAATAAATGCATAGTTTTGAAAGGGAAAATAGTATTGCTTTGATATGGCAAAGATTATTTGATCAAATAACGTATTAGAACTTTTCAGGACTGCATTACGGAGGGAAAATGTTTGTTTCTTTGCAGTATTCATCTATCTAATAGGCAATGATTGCAAACAAATAATTATATGCTGGAACAAATGGGGAAAAATTAAGGTTATCTGGCATGGAACAGCACAAAAAAAATCCAGTAAGCTAACAATAAGGGAGTAACGTATAGCTAAGTGTTTTGGAGATAATTGCATATCAATTGGTTGATTGCAGAGCGGGTTGCAAAATTAAGACGGCTGATTGTGTGGCAGAGGAGGTCTCCGTCCTTTCGCTTGCGCGACGAAAACATCACCCGCCGCGTCCTGCTGGGAGGCTTCTCCTCCTCCAAAGCCGCCTGAAGTCTGCAGGAGGAGCTCCTGATTGCGGCGGTGGCCTCTGCGCGCCACACTGTCCCCAACGGTCCCACTCTCCGTTGAGGAGCCGGGGTGCGGCGACGTGGAGGGGATGGGTATTCTGTGTGGTTTGTGTGTTTTATCCTCTAGCCGTTGAGTTCCTAGGGCTACTCAACCAGGGAGCGCCTCGATTTATCTTGTCAAATATATGAAGATGAGCAAAGCCGTGGTGAGCATCCCTTGGAGAAGCCTTGGCTGAACTCTTTGGCCACCGTTGAGGGTCATGGGCAGGTAGAGGCTGCAGGTTCTTAACGAATATCGTGTGTAACGAATCTCTGCTGCTTTAGTGAGGAGTGAGAGAGCAAAAATAATTACTGTAATTGCTCTTTGCCTGCTTTTCCAAAGCGTGCCCAGCCGGTTACGAGCGTGGGGCTCGGTGTGAATCCAGCCCTTGTAAATAGCTGATGAAACTGCCAGGTTTACAGCTCCTCAAGGGCAGCCAGGGAAGGGGAAATGGCTGGGATGGAGTCCCAAAATCATTAAAATCGCACGTACCGAAATATATAGAGACAAGATCCAGAGCAATAACTGGCGTTCAGCTGCGCGGCCCAGCGGGTGAGGAGGTCAGCCCAGGCGGGCTGCAGGGCTGTCCCTCCCGATGGAAACTATTGGGGGTCACTGAGAGCAGATTTTTTTCATTGCTTCGTCTCCCCGATCGCATCGCTGAAGGCCTGAGGGCAAGGGATGGGTCGGCTTCCCTTTGCTGCTGTCCTTCTGCATGCACCGGGCTCGGAGGAAGCATCACAAGCACTAGGGACAACTCGATGCCGCCAGTTTTTGCTGCCGACGGTTGCGTGTGTGCGTGCAGGGCTGTGCACGAGATCAAGGCTCCTGCTAGCTGGGAACGGGAGGAAAAGCAACCCAGCAAGCGCTCGGCAGGTACCTGGGCTCTTACTCATCACCGGGCAGAGGTGCAAAGAGCTGGACGAAGACGAAAGCGGGAATGGCGTCGCTGATTTTAATGAGCTTTCCCATGGGTTGATAGCCACGAGCCGGTAGGAAGACATGCCTATAGTCTGGGGGGAAGGAGAGAAAAACCCTGTGTGCTTTTGAAGGTCTCTTTGCTGGTCCTGGGTGAAAATACATCAGGTCTCCTCACAGGGGGCCATGGAAATGGCGTTGGCGGGTTTGACTACGCTGATTTTAGACTCCCATCAGCAAACCTGGTGCGTCCTCGTGGATTTTACTGCTAGGCTGAGATGCATCCCACCTAAATTTTGCTGTCCGTCTGTCGTAGGTAGGATGTGTTACCTGGCAGAGGTACTGATCTGTCTGTGTTGAGCAGGAAGAGCCTGGACAAGCCCATGAGATGTAGACAGCCACCACTTCAGCAATGGAAATTATAGGGAGTGAAGCGCACCCCCAGCGTACTCATTCTGCCACCCGATGCTCATCTTTCCCACCATCCATCCCCCTTTCACACGCCCTGTGTGAACAGCCTTTTCCTGCGCGGCACAGAGCAATTCTCACGTTCCCTTTGCAGCCTGTCTTCCATAATCCACTTAAAATTTGCAGCTTTTTTTTCTTTTTTGTAAGCCTCCCTTTAAACTCTTGATGTAGCTCTTTTTCCATCTGTTTCTGCCTATGCATCTTTTCTGCGCTCTGCCTAATGACTTTCTCTCGCTAGGAAGAGACTGTATATTAATATTATCATTATAATTCTTCTTTCCACCACTTCAGATCTTGTGAGGAATGTAATTGCTAAAGCAGATTTTGAGTTACATCATGATAACCGAGCAAGTTACAGGGGAGGTTAGACTATCACTTTGCTCAGTAGTTTCAATTTCCCTTCAGCGTTGCTTTATGAAGGACCCCGATGGCACAGCGAAGGCAAATCCCACGCTAGCGAATTCATTATTAACGTTGGTGTTACTGACGTTATTAAGTTCGTGCCTGGCGGTCCCGATGATGGGCTGAGATCGTGTTGTGGTAGGGGGCTTGTTGCCCATAGGATTCCTCTTCCACCGGTTGTAGGTCCTTTCTCTTCGGCTAATTTTGCACCCCAGAATTTCTCTCTTGCTTCAGTCCACGTGTTCCCAGGGAGAGTATTTTCCTCTGCCTGTTGTTCCTTCCCTAGAGGATGTGGTTCCCATGCAGATAACGCGCCCTGGGATGTTTATTCCACCCCGTTGCAATGGAGTTAATAGTCTCCGTGCATTTAATACCTGCCTAAAATTAATCTTCATTTTGTGCTAGGGTGAGGAAACCAAGGGAAGTGGCTTTGCTTTCGCCCTCAGAGCGGGTTCCCGCAGGTTCGAAGTTAATGGGACATGAACGAGGCAGCACCCCCGGTGCCGGGCTTTGCACCATCCCCGCCTTCAGCACGAGCTTCTCCGACGCCAACCGTTCCCTACTCTCTCTGTACCTGCCATAGCAGGGCTCCCATCTTCCCAGGGACCACGGTCGCGGTGGGGACACCCATAAATAATACAAGTAATCACACCATCGGTGGACTTGGTGATTACTCTGTAGAGGCCGGGGTTAATTTGGAAACGTACAGGAGGGAAGGACGCTCTCCTCTGCCCGTCTCATGGTTTACCTCCAGGCTGCTAATGTATCTGCCCCCTCGGCTGCCTTTACACTAACAAGCTTCCCCGATGCTGATGGGGTCAGCTCCGTCGGAGAGCTAAGCCTGCCCAGCGCTGCCTGCCGAAAACCCCCGCGTTAGGTAGATTGATGGCCCGAGAGTGCGTTGTACTTATTAAGCGGAACAGACTATTTTCATTAAGAGACGCTGACATTATTAAGGCCAGTTAAATGTCTCCCGGAGATTGTGTGCCCAGTGTGTGCTCGGTACAGCATGTTCTCCAGTTTGGCTGGGACACCCGAAATTCATCCATCAGCCCTCGACTCATTTCTGCCTGTTATCCCTCAGCTGCTGTGTTTCATTCGGGCAGTCCTCCTCCCTTCCTCCTCTAATGCAGTTCCAGGGACTCAGGTGGATTGAGAGCCGGGGACTGCGAGACTTTCATTATTCACATTGCGTGCACCTGAAAATTGCATTGCCTGCTGGCTTCCAAATTGAGTACATTAAATACAATGCATTAAACCTCCGAAATATGGAAATATCCAGGGAGGGCCTCAGATTTAAGACATTACACAGCAGACTCCTAATTTTAGAGACTAGCGAGTTCAGTTAATAGACGGGCGCGTTGTTGGTGCGGAGCCAGGGAGGAGAAGGGGAAAGCGGCTGCAGCGGGGTGGAAGGAGGCGAGCCAGATGGGGTCCCGGTCAAAGAGGAGATGCTGCGTGGGATCCTGGCAAAGAGGAAGAGTTGGGTTGGATTAAAATGTGGCAAAACCCAGGCTTCATCCCCTGCCCGGCCGTATGTTCTGTTGGGTTTTGTGTTGGGCATCATCTGTGATGTTAGATGTTGCTGAGAGCGGGGTGAGGGGCTCCAAGCTGTGCAAAGTCCTCGGCGAACCCTGTGCGTCCGAGCTGGTGGTGAGATGCTGGGCTGGACATGCAAAAGACCCACTTTTTCCCCTCTTTGCTCCGCTTGGGCACCGTTCATATGTGGCTTATTCACCCCTCGTGAAAAGCGGAGCTCATTATTCTGCACGCACCAAGGTTTCCCCGGCTGAGTGCTAAGCGCTGTCCCTTTGGCCCTCCTCAGTGCCTACGCAAGGGCTTCGCCGTCCTTGGGCAATTAAATGTTGACAACGGGAGCTGGTTGCTGGTTTGTAGGTGGGGAAACTGAGGCAGAGCAAGGAAAATAGCTCCTTGCCCAAGGTCAAGAGCCTTAGCAGCGGAGCATGGAGCAAAACCCTTGCGTTCCCTGTATGGCAATCAGGTTGGGCTTTATACCCACCACTCATCTGACCTAGTTATCTCAGCATTATTCACTGTTACTTTTAATGACATGCCGGTATCTCCCTGAAACACATATTTTTTCATTAAAAACTGCAAAAGCGAAGCAGGAGCGCTGCCATTCAGATAAGATGTTCAAACTGCCTTTGGATTTATGTAGCCCATTTCACCGCTCGCTTGTGATGGATCTCTCCGTGCCTCGCAAGCTTCACGAAGGGATTTCACAGCCGCCACGCGTGCAGACCCGCGCGCGGTCCCTTGGAGAGGCTTCCTCCCCATGTCCCACGCTGCAGCTTTCTCCGGACCGCGTTGTACCACAGCGTAGCCGCGCAGGTCAGGAAATGAATAAGGTGAAAATATTGAGTTTCAACTGGGAATTTAATTAACCGGGATTTGATTTAGATAGTGGATTTCCACTTCTGTGAGTAGAAAAGCACTGCAGGGTCTTTGGTGACCAGTAGTGATCAAGACTTTGAGTTAAGATTTCATCTTGAGAGAGGAGCCCTTGATAATTTAGCAGCCCTTAGCAAGAGGCACCTGTGGCTCAGAAGAGGACAGCAGCTTGCAGCAGCACTGAGAGGGACTCCCGTTGAAAAAATAACAGCTAACCTCTGTCTTGTTGGCAAAATCTGGCTGCTTCTTGCTTGACCTCCACCACAGGGCCCCTAAGCAAAGCAGAAAGGTGCCTCTGCTTCTAAACAGACCCTTTTCGCCAAGGAAAAAGCCTCCTGTCCCCAACGCTTCTGGTTTAGAGAGAGGCCAAATCTGAGTCCAGATTTTCTCCTCGTCTCTAGTCTTGGGTTTTGTTTTCGCTCCATCTCTGGCTGAGCTGCCAAGTTTCACCTCCGTTAAAGCCAGTCCCAGTCAGCGTGTTTCCCGTCTCCTGGCTGGAAGAGCATCCCGCAGCGCCGCCTCCCGCTCCCCCACGCCGCCCTGGGCTCCCACGTTAATTGAATAGTATATTTTAACGCCAGGCCTGGCACCTTGCTCTAAGTGATTGTAAACAGGGAGTCTTACATAAAAGGAGAGACTCCAACATAAAATTTTATGGCTTAATACTAGCAATTAGAGGGGGACACGGGTATATTTTGGAGCAAAGGTTCCTGCTCCCTCTCTTTAGAGGGTCTGCTTTATTTGCACGGCATTTCTGGATGCTTCCCCTCCCTCGGCAGTGTTATCCCCGCCTCGCTGCGTGCCCGGCTCCGGCCCTGGGGATGCCCGGGGCAGCGCAGGTGGCGGCGGCCAGGCGCACCTGGCTGCGAGGGAGGGCGAGCTGGGCGCGCGGCGGCTGCCGGGAGCTTGGCAGGAGGAGGCGAGCGGCAGCAGATGCAGACTGTCAAACGGAGCAGATGCCTCATTAGCCACAGCGCCGCGCAGCAACAGCCCAGCAACAGCCCAGCTGTGCGGAGGGGGCGGCCGGCAGCCTTCGTTCGCGAAATGAAGTTGTTGAGCGCTCGCTCTTGCTCGCCTCTCTCCGCTTCTCCCCGCATCCTTCTCCTCCCTTCCCCACACTGCTGTGCTCGGCTTGTGCAACAGCTCCTTGCACCCTTCCTCCCCATTCCCATCGCATCCCCGTTGCAACCATCCCAATTTAAGCCCCGTGAGCATCATCCCTTGTCTCGTGGAGGGGGAGACGCAAGGAGAAAAGGGCTGGGAGCCAAATAGCAATCCATTCCCACCAGCACCCAACAGAGTGGGTCCTCACAGGAGGGGGAGCAGCTTTTCGGGAGCGGTGTTGGGTGGCCGGGGGGGGTTGGCACCGAGCGCGTCATCTCCGACCTTATTTCACCGCGAGCTGGATACTCGAGCGAGAGCCATTGCTCATCGGCTTAAACAAAGTGTAGGACAAGACAATTCAATTAACAGCGAGCGGAAGTCAATAGCGCGGCTCGGTTTGCGCGGTGCTTCCCGAGCCAGGGGAAATCAAACCGCTGCGCTGGCGCCTGTCGGCCAAGGGCTGCGATCCCGGCATGGGAGAAAGGGATGCTGGAGGGAAAACCGGCTCCCGGAGCATCCTCTGCAATGAAGAGGCAGAGGGATGCTGGAGCCTGGGTTTCTCCATAGCCAGCTGCACCCCAGGCCATCTCCTGGGATGAAACGGAGGAAAAGGGAAGATCTGAATGATGTTATTGATGAGGGAGAGCCAGGTGGAGGGTCAAAACTGTATTTCTGATGAAGATGGGTAGGAGAGACAGTGGCAGTGGGATTTTCTGGAGAAAGAGCTCCTCATTTCTGGATGGCAGGCCTGGGACAGATCCTTCCTGAGCCGATATTATCCACTGGGTCCTCACAGTCCTGGCAGCTGGCACTGCTCTCCATTTCTGCTCATCAGCCAGCCAGCACGCAGGCTGGGGCTCTCCATGCTTTCTCCACCTTGCTTTTGAGCACTATCTGCCTTGTCTCTTTACAGACCCACTTCTCGTATCGAACCACTGGAAACAGGCAAAGATCCTCTGATTTCACATCTCCGTCCTCTGCCCATCCTTGCGTTCTCCTGCATCTCCCCTGAGCCTCTCCAGCAACTCCCCCTCCGATGTACTTGTAATGCTATTCCCGTGTTTCCTGGGGTTTGCTTGTGTTTGACGAAAAGACCTCATCATTCCAGATTTGTCTTGCGTGAGCTATCACAGGATTAGCGAACTGGAAATCTTTCAGAGTTTTCTTTCAGAAGCTAGTCCCTCGGGAGCATCGCTTTAGTAAGTGATTTTTCCGTTCTAGCCCAAGGAATTGGATCCGCATCCGGTAGCCAAATTGAATTCATTCGGGCAAGGTTAAGAGCCATTTGATACAGTTTTAGATTAGGTGAAGGCAGCCATATATATTTCATATTCTGCACTAACAGCTGCAGAGTTACCAGGGATGGGCCAGCGTAGTGCTTATTGACTGCTCCCCAGTGATCCCGCTGTTACAAATGGATGTGGCTAAACAAGGGAATGGATCCTAAATCTTTCCCTGCTGAAAGGTAATGGAAATAAGACAAAGCAATAGGCAAAAGGAATGGCTTGACACTTAATAAAAGGTTGGTGTGGCTGTCGGGGTGGTTGTGGGCAGCCAGCGAGAGCTTTCCCCTCGGGTGAGGGGGGTCTGTTTGCATTTGTCCCGTTGGCTTGAGCTCTTTCCAAGAGCTATGCAGGACTGCGTGGGACCCCTATAGAAAAATATTGCTGTAGTCAACAGCGCGGTACCGAGCATTGCTGCTGTGTTACCGTAGTAACACGGCGGTGCTTGGGATCCTTCGTGCGGTACGCTTGCCTTCCTGGGCTTGCAAATAGCTGAGGTAAACCGACGTAGGTTTGTGTATGCCGATGAGGAAAGGCTGCTTTGTGTCAGCCGAGAATATAGACACAGGTTTGAATAGAAGGACAAATGAGTTTCTCTGTTTTCTTAAGGTGAGCCCATCCATAATCGTAGCAATGCCTGAAATGCTCATGTGCAATCACCATCTGCTCCCCGCTGGAACGATCTCAAGAGCGGTATCCCCTGGGGCTGGAGCCCTTCTTCTGTGCGCTTGGCCCGTTGCAGGCAAAAAAAGGGAAAAGAAATTGTTCTGAGGTCTGCAGAGAGCTACTGCTCGGGCTGTAGCCATGTACGAAGGCACAGGGGTCTGGGCATCTCTGGGGTAGCACCCTCTGTGTCCATTGGTTTAGTGGTGGACTTGGCAGTGTTCGGTTAATGGTTGGACTTGATGACCTTAAGGGTTTTTTCCAACCTTAACGATTCTATGATTCATTTACAGCCATGGAAAGCGGGGAGAGAAATCTCTCTCGTCAGTGCAGGAGAGCTTACATACAGCAGTGCCCGGTGCATAGGTTTTAGCACAAGCCACACTCAGCCTGGCTGATGAAAAAGGACTTTGAAGAAGAAGTTATAACCGAAAGTCCCTTTTGAAGGATCCTAAGGCAAAGGACAGTCAAGGCCCATAAAATTCTGTACTTACTCACAAATCTTGCCAATACTCAAGAGCATTGGTCCCATGATGTTTATTGCTTTTCTAAAGCCCCCAGCTCCTGGAGTCATGACACGAAATGAGGAATTCAGCTTTTTGTGCCTTTTGACTGTTTGGTCTTTACTGTAGCAGGGAAAATTTGGAAAACATGACCTTTACATTCTGCAGAGCTGGGGAGCAAATAAAAAGGACAGAGAAGTAGTTTGCTGTTTATTTCTATTTCCAAAAAATCTCATTGTTTCTTTTTTTGAAAGCACCTTGGTCTCTCACGCCTTTTTTTAACTGCTTGGAGTGGCGATGTGTAAATAACGACAGGGTTTAGGCCTTTTTGTGTATCCTCTGAGCTGCTCCTTAAACTGCTAGAAATGAGGCACACGAGAATTAGGGAAAGACAAAGGTGCCTGGAGATCTGGCAGAGCAGAAGATGAGCACGGGTCCTCTCCTAGGAGTGAAGGGAAGGGGTGCAAAGTGAGAATGCTTGAACCGGACCCGTGTCGCACAAAGAGAGCTCTTCAAAGCAGGAGATAGCAGAGGAGTGCTGCTGCTTTGTGGCAGCAGAATCGGCTCTAGAAATGGTGTTTGGTGTCAATTCCCACTCCAGGTTGTCCGTAGGACATTTGTCAAGGCTCTTCTGAGGGGGTCTGTTAGCCAGGGTCCTGGGAGTCATGGACCTGCAACTGTGTGAAGGTGGCATCAAGAGACATCTCTGCTTGACCCCTGGACAAAGCAGGGGACGAGGGGGTCAGGTCGTCACAGCGGGAGGACACAGGGCACTGCCACAAGTGGCTGCAGATTAGAATCATAGAATCGTTTAGATTGGAAAAGACCTTTAAGGTCAAGTTCAACCATTAACCCAGCACTGCCAAGGCCACCACTAAACCATGTCCCTGAGCACCACATCTCCCCGGCTTTTCAATCCCCCCAGGGATGGGGACTCAGCCCCTGCCCTGGGCAGCCTGTGCCAGGCCCTGACAGCCCTTTGGGGAAGGAGTTTTTCCCAATCCCCAACCTAACCCTGCCCTGGCGCAGCTT
This sequence comes from Theristicus caerulescens, assembly GCA_020745775.1. Taxonomy (NCBI): domain Eukaryota; kingdom Metazoa; phylum Chordata; class Aves; order Pelecaniformes; family Threskiornithidae; genus Theristicus; species Theristicus caerulescens. Next base: position 1,197,437 of record CM036575.1, on the reverse strand, counting down.
GAGGCCGTTCCCTCTCGTCCCATCGCTTGTTCCTGGGGAGAAGAGACCGACCCCCCCCGGCTCCAGCCTCCTTTCAGGCAGTTGCAGAGAGCGATGAGGGCTCCCCTCAGCCTCCTCTTCTCCAGGCTGAGCACCCCCAGCTCCCCCAGCCGCCCCTCCCCACCCTTGTGCTCCAGCCCCTTCCCCAGCCTCGCTGCCCTGCTCTGCCCACGCTCCAGCCCCTCCATCTCCTTCTTGGCCACCTGGGCACACTGCTGGCTCATATTCAGCTGGCTGTCGACCAGCAGGAGATGACATTTAAGCACCCCTTTATCCGTCTTTTGTCAGTAGAAGCCTTCCTCCTCCCATGATGAACCCATGTTCATCACCCAAACTGGTGCTATGAAATTTGGGTTTTCTGTGATGCTTCCTCTTTGCATCAATTGATGCTTTGATGAGTAGCATCACCGTACAGGCTGTGCTGTAGCTCCCCTTCCCCATGCTAAGTCCATGATTCCTCCTCCCATGAGGCTTTCACACCTCATTTTCCTGGCCATAAACCTGTTTCTCCCCATTTTCCCCATGTATTTACCCTCGTGTTAAAATGGCCGTAGGACTGGTGGGGAAAATGGACTGTCTTGTTCTTGTTTGAACCAGGGAAAAAGCATTCTCCCCATTCACAATCCCTCCTCAAAAAATTCCTCTGTCATCATCGTTTGGTTTGTTTTAATAAAACAGTTCAAAACTACAAGGGTTTTTTTATTTTGGTTAGAAATGAGCGCAATCCAGGTAGAAATGTTTTAGCTTGGGGGATTTTTCAACCTAAAAAGAAAAAACAGAGAAGGAAGCGTGGAGGAAACAAAGCTCAAATAACACAGCGCTATGAATCCCACTGAACTGGGAATTAAACACTGTTCCTTTTCAATCGTTTCCTCGGAGAAGACCAGCCACTGTGAACAGTTATGACAAATGTGTTTATATTGTTTGATGGAAATCTTCTAGTCAGTACTAAAATATAATATTGCGGGGCAGGATGGGGAGGGGAAGCTGTACATTTATCTGTCCTGAAAGCAAATAGCACACGTTAGGATTTACATGGATACAGGCATATCAGGACTTATTGGACAGTAGCCGTAGGTCTTTAATTTAGGGTATTTGATGGCTGTGTATCCAGCAGTGTCAATGCAAGGGAGAGCATTTCCCTGTTGGCATCTGCAGAGACCGCAGCGATAAATTCAGGATGAAACATCGCGCTCGTCACTGCGATACCCTAAAGGGATGGCCGGGCACGGAGATGGAGAGTGATGTCTCACCAGGCAGGGCTGCCTGCTCCTCACCCCTGCCTTCAGCAGCGGAGGCATGGGCAGAAGCGGAGCCAGGCAGGAGCTTTGCTTCCTCCCAGAGCCGACCTGGACTCGGGAAAAAAAACATTTCTGCTCTTCTTCAGAATTCATCCTTTTTTCCAGGGTCCCAATTTCATATAATTCTGAGGAGGAGGCAGGCTTTGGTGCTGACTCGGGATGTCTCCCTAGGCCAGCTTCAGAGGAGGCTGTGTCATCTCCAACCTTTCAAGGAACCCACAAGGGCTTAATTAAAAACTAAACTCGGGCACCGTTATTCAGATGAGACTGTCGGCTCCTCTGCTGACGGCAGCTCAAACTTGTCACTTTGCTCGTGCTGCAGATCTGTGCTGTAAGGTAGGAAATTTCAGCTGAGAGACAGGCCCCGGGCTGGCGTGGGCTGAACCCTTCTGCCGTAATCCTCAGGCTGGCAAGAGCGGGTTGGGGTGACAGCAGCATCCCTGTAAGGGCAGGGAGCAATCAATCAATGACACTTCATTAAAAGAAGCATTGAAGGCAGCTGCTTGACAGAGCCAGTCTGTGGAGGTGACACAGACCTGACTCCAATCACTACTACTTCAGGGAGAAGAAAAATCTGCATTTCCTAATCACGTTGCTTTGGTCAGAAGTCTCTTGTTTTCAGCTCCATTCTGGGCATTTGCATGCTTGGAAGGAAAAATGTAATATTAACCATTGCCTCCCATCACTGAGGAGTCAGCGGTGACATAAAAAGGAGCAACTACAGAGAGAGGTGGTTTGGGGAGGGACGTGAGAGACCCAGAGGAACGTGAAGTCAGAGAATAGCTTAAAAGCAGCATGGAAAATACAGCATGTTAATGCAATGATAGTCTGTGATTCCCAGCAAAAACAGAAACCAGGTACCAAAAAAGGTCAGTATTCCCAGCATAACCAGAAAACCAGGTGCTGAAAAAGGTCAGTATTTCCAGCAAAACCAGAAACCAGGTACCAAAAAAGGTCAGTATTTCCAGCAAAACCAGAAAAACAGGTGCTGAAAAAGGGGTATATTCATGAAAGATGCTTATTCCCGTGCGTACGGCTACGTGCCGTGTTAAGGGGGGGTGCGAGTAGAGCACACACATGGAAAGGGTGGTGTCCGTGTGGAAAGAGCGGTGGGTGGCTTCATGGAGGTATCACGCCTGTATGATACAGGCAATGTCACGTGTGCGCACCAGGAACACGTGTAGGATGTATGTCTGCACGTGTGTTTGCATCCAGATGGATGGCAGCCTGTATCTGGGCACGTTCGCGTCCGTGTCTGTACGTGGTACGGCGGCGATGCCGTGCGGGCACGGGGACAGGCTCATGGCATATGTCTGTGCTCTTGCTGCACGCAGATGGCACGGCTGTGACGTTGTAGAGACCATGGTGAGGTTGTAGAGACCATGGTGAGGTTGTAGAGACTGTGGTGAGGTTGTAGAGACCGTAGTGAGGTTGTAGACGCCGTGGTGAGGTTGTAGAGACCATGGTGAGGTTGTAGACACCATGGTGAGGTTGTAGACACCGTGGTGAGCTTGTAGACACCGTGGTGAGGTTGTAGAGACCATGGTGAGGTTGGTCCCTCTCTCGGTCCCATGAAACCACTGGATCTCTGCTTTGCAGAAGGGTCCTCGTTCCCAGGAGCGTGTAGGCAACACTGTCCGCACCGGCAAGGCTTTTATTTACAAACTCTGGAACCTGTAGAGCAATGGGTAAAAGACACTGAGCTAACTGTAAAGTGACAGCTAAATTTAGACTGTCTGGGGGAGGAAATAAGGAAAAAAAAAAAAGCCACCAAAAAATGAGGCAAAAATCTTTGTGAAAAAATTGCCATCCTTAAAAAATGAGAGCGAGTGAGAGAAGAAAGGCCAAGAAAGAGATGAAACAGCTAAGGCAGGGAAAATAAAGTGAGAGTTTTATTTACTCCCTCAAAGAGCTGAGACCCGCCAGAGGAGCTTTTGGGTAACTGATCTCAATTTTCCTATTTTGCGGCTGCCTGAACCCATGCTCGTAGCCAGAGCTCGGTGCCACGCTGTCCTGAGGCACCCATGGGTGATGGTGGGGTGGGCTTGCAGTGCTGGCACCGACGCTGATGTTGGCAAGGGACAAAGGGACTGTGCTCAGACATGGAGATGCCCACATGGACAAACTCATTCCAGATTGAATTAGGACCAGGAAGGTGGCTGCTGTGGCAGGTTGCAAGGTGCCAGCAGGATTCCCCCATAAATGCAGGATGGAGGCACGGTGATGGTGTACGGCTTCTGCCCGGGGTCCTCAGGAGATGCTGTAGGATCCCATCAAGAGGCCACCAGCAGTTTCTGTATCCCGCTGATTTCCAACACACAGTGCCCCTGTGCCAGGCAAATCCCCCAACCATTTGCACAGGGGAGTAGCTGTAGGGAAGTATTTTCTACATTATTTGTTGCTCGAATGATGGAAACTAAGTTGGACCTTGCTCAGGTGCTTCTGGAGCAAGCGTGAGAAAGGACATCTAGTACCACGTCCTGATGAACGTGATGGACACCCAGAGCGGGAAAATTAGGAATCCTGCCTTGGTGGGTCCTGTCCAGGGTGATGTTTGTGTGCACAACACATCCCTGCCCCTCCAGCCTGCTGCTGCATCTCTCTCCAAGGAGACCCCATCTGCTCTCAGCGCTCCATCTGCAGCCTTCAAACGGTTGCTGCGGGGGGGGGGGGGGAATAAAAATAAAAAATCGAGTTCGAGGCGGGGAAAGGAAAAACAAGAATTTAAAAAACCCAGCTCTTCTGGCATCTCATAAATCTCAATTTATTTGTCCCTTTCTTTTTACACAAGCGTGAAGGGAAGCGAAGCCGACGCGTCTCCGCCGAGGGTGGCGGGGTGTGGAGAGCCTCCCCGGGGACCCCCAACATGGCGGGGGACGCTCAAGGCAAGATGCCTTCAGCCGCCTGTGGTGAGGGAAAGGCGATTTGTTGATGTTAATGTAATATTTTTTTCCTCAGGTGCTTTTGTGGTGGTGTTATTCAAAGGTCTTTTTTGCCCCAGGGGTGGAAGGTGCTGGAACATGCTCACCTCACCACCTGAGGGTGGGGGGTGCTCGTTAGGCCCAGGTGCTGGCACTCAGCTAATTAAGGGCCCTGAGGTGGCTCCTCCCGCCTGCTCCTCTTGCTATTCCCCTCTGCTTTGCTGAGGGAGAAGTTGCTCGGGGTGGCTGTGGTGGTGATGATGATATTTTGGCGAGGAGATAAGATGGGTGCCATGGTGAGGAAACAAGATGGGTGCTGCGGAGAGGAGCCCCAGGTCCGTGCGATGGAGGACAGGTACTGCTTTCCCTCCCTGCTGCAAAATACTGTGTGGAAATATCGAGCGTCCTCCCTTTAAAAGCTCTCGAGGAAGGGGATTAATGTGTATTTTGCTGCAAAAGCTGTGTGGTCGCTCTGGTTTCCCCAGTCCTGAGGTGTGATGGCTGGGGAGACGCTGCCTCATGGCTGCCTCTCCTCAGGAGGGGTTGCTGGATGCAGGCGGGTATTTAGGGTTTTATGGTTGCTTGCATTTGTTGTTTTTTTTTATTTTTATTTTTTTTTGCTGCTCAGAGGAGATGGCTCTGGTTTTGCTGAGCTCTCTGTGGGATTTGCTGAGGGGTTTGCCCTCTGCAGCGCCTGGATTTGGTCACTTCCAACATCAGGTTGTCTTGCAGGATCGCAATACTTTGCTGCAATCACCTCTGTAATCTCTCAAAAGCCCGGGCTCTCGTCGAGCGGTGCTGGAGGAGGTTGCACGGCGGAGGTTTTGGGGCGTTGCAGGTTTGTGTGAGCGGGGCTGAGAGCCGGCTACGGCTGCTGCTTCCCGTAACCAGCACCTCGGCTGCCATGCAGCATCTCCCATGCAGGGGGTGATGGCGATAGCCTGGTATCTGTGGACTGTTTGACACCCCTCTTTCCTTCTCTTCCTACAGCACTTGTATCCGAGCCTTCATTTTTCCTGGGCTAGGATATTTGCAACTTGTGAGCGGTAGTACAGTAGTAATTACACTCTCCATCACTTTCCCATCAAGAAGTAAATGGAAGAAAATCACATCCCAAAGTACTAGCAGTGACCTTCATTTCAGAAGGTTAGTCACAGTCAGCTGGGCTATAATCTAGCCCTAAATTTACCCAAGACCTTGCTGTTCCCTCGGCCTTATCGCGTGCTGTAATGTGGGGCAGCTGCCAGGACTTGCAAGGCTGAGAGGGGAAGCCCGAGTGCTATGGGAGCCATTTTCTGTAGGGGAAGGTGTCTGTGTGAGGAGAGGCTCGGGTGGCTCTTTGGGGGTACGGGGAAAAGCACGCTGTCTGCAACAGACGGTGCCTGCCCTCGTGCTTCGCTCTCTTAGGGGCTTGGAGCAGGGAGGTATCGGGGTCCCCCTGAGGTCGGACATTTAAAGTTCATTAAACCTGTTCTCTTCTGTGGCCTGGCGGAGCTGTGACGCTGCCTGTGTCTCCCTGAAATGTCATCTTCCCCCTACGTGGATTGATAAATATCTTTCCTAAGACTTGTGTGATGCTTGACATCGCTTTAAAAGAATACGCGCGTCCTTCCCTCGGTTCTACATAGCTCTGAATGACGAAAACCCTCTGCCGGGGTTGGCAGTACCAAGATGAACCTCGGGAAAGGCCAGCACGTCTGTCCGGTTCCCTCCAGCCTCTTCGTTGTTGCGCGCAGATGCGTGCCGGTGCCCGGTCTCACCAGCTTGCCGCTGGCTGCAGCGATGGGCTGATTCCAGTTGCCCTGCCTGTAGCCCGGCCAGGGGGACCTCTGGGAATGTGGTCACCGGTTTGTTTCCCACCCTGTCACCCGGAGCATTTAAAGCTAGCTGGGGGAATATGTGTTTACCCCTGTCTTTGGTAAGCTGTCCTGCAGGTGAGGAGATATCTCCCCTTGCTGCAGAAGAGGAGCTTCTCTGGGAGGATGTTTAAGGAACATTGAGGTGAAAGAGATCCTCTGGATCCCTTGTATTTACAGTTGCATTCCTGGGCCTCGGCTGCCCTAACACAAGATGCAGGGCACGAACTGGATCCTGATATCTTTATTCTTCCTCTAGACTTGTGCTACGCCTCCCATTTGCTGTCTTGCGTTTGAAAGAAGGGGGGGGGGGGAATAGATGGCAATAAGAATTGTGTTCAGCTATTTTATTTAAGTCATAATCATTTCTAATCTAAATGTGCAGGAACTGTATTACACAGCCTAATCAGTCACATATATTGTACTGCGTCTTCAGTTTAGTGAAAAGTAAAAGCCATCTAGAAGGCAGAAATATGTTAAATGAGCATCTCTGAGGCTGTGCACCTTTTTTAATGGGTAGAACAGCCCTGGTAGCTTGGCTTTGGTGGTTTATGCAAACCAATCTGGCAGGATGCATCCCTGGGACACGAATGGTGGAAGGAATGACTGGTCTGTGGCGTAACGACTGCTGGAGGAGTTTCCTCGGGCAGCAAGCATTGCTCAGGCAAGGGTATTTTATCTGGGTAGATCGCAGCGGGGGTGTGTGGCCTGAAAAGCTGCCCTTCTCTTCCCACGTGAGCCCCGCCGCAGCATCGGTGGGATCCATTCCTCAGCATTTAAAGCAGGGCTGAGGAAATTGGGGCAGCAGGTTTTCCACTCGTGCCCTTGAGTCTCTGCATGTTTGTCGTCCTTTAATACAGATTGCTGTCTCTCCTCGCGCCCCAGGAGGGCCGAGTCCCCTCGGCGAGGGGATTTGGATGCCCGCAGAGCGTGCCGGGGGTGATGTGAGCGGCCTGATGTGCCGCAGGACTCTCCTGCGGGAAGTCCCGGAGCTGGCGAAAGGGAGGGACGCTATTAGGGAAGCTGGAATCCCTCCAGCTTCTCTGATCGGATCATGTTTGTTCCCTCCGTGTTTGCCAAAAGCACCCTTATTTATTTCATCAGCTAAATGCTGAAAACCAGATGCCTGACTTCCATCAAGGCGTTTAATGATGATGATCATTGCTTCCTCTAACGCAGTGTCTTCTAGCGAGGGACGCTGCCAAAGCAGCGCACAGCTGTTGACCAATGGGTGCCTGTCTGTTTTCTCCAGTATTTTAGGGTACTTATCTATTTTTGTGCTAGGGCTCCTTTTTTTTGCTTTTTTGCTGAGTTGCAGGAAGTTTTGAGGTGGAACGTGGCAGCTGTTTAATAGCGCGCAGGAGCCTGGTGAGGCAGATGAGCTCGGGGAGCGAGGAGAACCTCCTGCTCCTCTGTAGTGCTTCAGAATGCCTCGTGCGTGCTAAAAACGTGGTCCCCGCACCCTCTCGGAAGCAGGAAAAGGATGCTGCTGCTCTTTCCCAGCTAAGCCATGAGTAAATAACACAGATGAGGCTGCAGGAGGAGTTTTTGGCAGAGCCAGGAGGAAAGATGTTTGCCTTAGAGGTTTGTTTACGGTGCGGAGGCATGCTTTTCCTTTTCTTGAAATGGATCGAGCTTGAGAGGACGCCACGTAGGGCGCACGCGTTGGGAAAGGCACCGGTGTTGGGAATGCTGGGATAACCTGGCCCAGGAAAGCTGCTCAGACCTTGTATTTACCCAGGCACATACCTGAATGTTATTCTGAGCTGCTCCCTTGATTAACAATCTGGATCATTGCTTCATTTTGTCTGGTGGCTTCACCTGGAAGGTGGGAACAGGGTCATCCTCGCATCCCAGGGTGTTGCAGGATGAACATGCTGCAGGCTGCTGTCGAGACAGGCAAAGGCACTTGAGTAGCGCTGTTCCGAAAGGTGTCAGGAGACCTTTAGGCTGTCACCATCCTATAGAAAACATAGGGGATTGTTAGATTTACCTGTGGTGTCGCTTTCCTTCTGGGAAGTGCTGTGTAACTTCTGAAGGTACATTAAGATCTTTTAAGACACAATTAAGAATTCCAGTATGGCTTTGATTTTGTTGAACAAAATGTTGACACAACGCACCAGGCTACTCAGATTTGTTTTAACTTGCAGCTTAGGCTTCAAAAAAAGAGTATGAAATGAATTAGCAAATTATTTTGATGGCTTTGTTCATTTTTCCAGCAAGAGAGCTACCCACCTGGAAAATACTGACTGGCTGCGGGCAGGAGCAGAATTTATTTCCTGAGATAAATGGATCTGGGATAAAAGTTCTCTTTATTTTTTCATTTTAGCTGCAAAGGATGATATGCTTCTGTTCTGCTCTTTGTGCTGAAGATCAAATAAGAAGGAGCTTTGCATAGGCATGCCAGTGCCTTTCAAGGCAAAGTTCCTTCCCCCACCCCAACCTTTTCCTCCTAGAAGCAGCACCTTGGACTTGAGATGAGAGCAATATTTAACGTTCCTTTCACAGCAATGCTGGCGTCACTCTGAATCCCAGCGCTGGCGCTCTTATTCCGTTTTCCGTTCCGTGCACGCAGTCTCTCTCTGATCTCTCTACCTTGGCCTTGTTTTATTCTCTTTTTCTCTCTCTCTTCCCCCATTTCTCTTGCCAAGATGGCTTTGTGGGAGAAGCGTCGTTTCATTTTCCTGAAGGTCCTGAGAGGGCGGCTGGCAGATCTCATATGCAGGGTGTCAGCTACATTAAATGAACACGCACAGATCACTGTAAATCCCTATTTACACATAATAAACACGAGGATATAAACCACAGAGGAAATAATACATTATTGATTACAACAACGGCGTGTAATGTCCTTTGAAAGGCAGGTGGTGCGTGCCCATCCCTCGGCATTCCTCACGCGGATCCTCCTGCTCCTTGGAAATGCAAGGCAAGTCGCTTGTGTTTGCCACACTCCCCTGGCTCGGCGCGGGGAGAGGAGGGCAGCCAGTCGCGCACGGTGAGAGATGGATTACGGCCTGATGTTGTTAGAAGATGTTTGGGGATAGAATAGCGAAGCGGGATGTTTCTCTGGGTGACCTGAAGCCCAACCTGTTGGGCACGTTTGGATTTTGGTGAAGCAAGCAACCGCTCGAGAGAAAATTTTCCTACAAGTGGAGCCGGAGCATTCAGATCTCGATGGCTTTCCCTCTAAGCGCAGGCGGATCTCTCCCTTTGCGTTTAGGCTGCAAAAAAAGGAGCATTTTGTACGCAGGATCCCCGCTCATGCACAACAGCATGGTGCAACATGTGAGGGGCATGGAAGCATGCAAAATAGCTCGCTGACTTTGCAGAGAGGAGGAGCTGCAGCCATTGAGAAGGATGGCTTACAAGCCCTAACAATAATCTTCTGACTATAAGTAGTATGCGTTCCAAAACAAAGTGTGGGTGGGTCTTGTGTGGTTTATTGTTTGGTTTTTAAATGGTAATCTAAAATGCTTGCCATCCGAGGTGCCTTATCAGCAATGCTGGCCTGGTACTTATGTTGCAGTGATGAAGAACAGTGTTTTTTGATGGTTGCTGAACTTGTAGCTGATGATTTCTTCTCTTTTTCAACAGCTGGCGCCATCCCTAATCTCCCGTGCGATACATGAAATTCATTCCCTTGTTTCATCTGCAGCTGAGGTTGCAGGAAAGTGAGGTCCTTGAGGCTTGACAGGCAATTGGAATAGGTTTTGTTTGGTTTAAATGAGTTGCGAGTTCAAACCCAGGCAGGTAATGGAGCGGTTCTCCTCCCCTTGTTCGCTTTTAGGGGCTCGCAGACCTTGCTGCTCCTCGCAGCGTTGGCTCGAAGGCCAGCTGTGCTTGGGTCATAAGAATTTCAAGGTGCAGAGCATCTTTGTGAAAACCGCATAACTTGAAGCGGCACGTGGGGAAAGCTGCCGCCCCTGACCTCGGATCTGAGCTGTTTGCTCACTCGTGTGAACTCTGCAGTGAAAACATATTAAAGTTCCCTTTTCCTGCGTCTTTTTTCCTCCAGGTATTTAATCTTAGTTTACAGATGAAATGTGCAGTGGAGAAAAAGATGCTAATCACACAGTTGCTGCACTCTGCTCCAGCCACTGAAAAATTTATTACCATCTGTCCTGGATTGGACAGGGCTGTGAGCATCAAGACGTTAACATCTTTGAAGCAGCGGCAGATTGCCTCGGCGTTGCAACAGGGCACGGCATCGAGGCCGTGCAAAGAGCTGGCGGGGGTTTGGTAGAGGAGAGGTGCGCTTTGTAGTCTTCTCTTTGCTAAGGTCAGAGGCAAGAAAAGTCCGTGTTGTGCTCAAAACTTCCATCGCGTGGCTGTAAGCGTCATCTCAGCAACTTTCTGGTGTTCTGTGGTGGGGGGAGTTTTCTCTTTTTGTCAACCACTTATCTAGTCAGCTCTTCCCGCTTTTTTTTGGCCAGGTATTGAGACAGCTGTTGTTATTTCGGTGTCCTGGATATGTCATTATGTACATCCCTAATGGGTCCCTTCCCTAGCTGTAAGGGCTTTATGTGGTCAAATTCTGCCAGGCTTTTATGAAACCAGAGCAGAAGGCGAGGGCAGAAATCGGACCAGAAACGGGATTTCTCACGCTCCCAAAGAAAGGTGCGTGGCTGAGCGGCTTTCTGAGCATGTCATAAGATCAAACTACCTTGGAAGCAAAGTGGTTTCATTTTTGGCCTGTCTCGGTGTATTATTGGACTTACAGTTCAGAAGTGTTCGAACTACAGCTCCCGTGATGCATCTTAAATACGTGATTTGCGCTTGGCTTTTTGCAAGAGCTGTGTTTCTCCCCGGCTCGCTCCTCCTGCAACTGCACTTTCCCTCCAGCACCAGCAAGACCAGCTGCATCTTGGAGCCTGCAATGGTTTCATAAAACACATCTCCTGTGGCTGTGTTTGCGTCTGTTTTGTCTTTTTTTTAAAAGAACTTAGACTATTTTTGTAAAACCTCACACCTTGAAAAACCAAAAATTGCTGAGCAAGGAAATAATTGTCAGCGGTGCAAGGAGTACTTGTGTCTCTCCTGCAGCAATTAGCAAACCTAAATGCAGGCTTGGCTGTCTTTCCAATTAAACTCTGGCAAGCTGGAATACATGATGTGATAATAAGCAGAGAGTTTTGGAGCTACTCTGCTTGCTATTTTGAGGATACGGGAGCTTTAGGCTGTCTGGCTGAAACTAAGCCATTGAAAGTAATGGGCTGGACAATCTCACCCCATTACTTTTAATGGGATCGAGAGAGCGCGCGCTCGGGAGCAGCGCGCTGGCACTGGGGGAAGCAGAGGAGCTGTTTTCACGTAGCCTTCGAGTTATGGCCAACGCTGGGAAAATGCCCCCCCTGGCAGTGGCAGCCAAGCTGCTTGCAATAAGTTACAGGGTTTGGCAGCAGATATGAGGAGCGGTAGCGGGGACGGCGCATAAAGGCGTTTATTGGCATGGGCTGTGAGCTGGGGCTCAATTTGGTTGAGGCGTGTCATGAGGAGAACTGCAGTATATGAGATCCCCGCTGCTTGTGCGTGCTTTGGGATGCGTAAGGGCACGAGCAGGGTGCTAAGTCGTTCCCTTGTACCGATCTTCCCCGGTTTACCTTCCGACCTCTTGCCTGTGATGATTGCATCTGTAGGGTGAAGTAGTTAACGTTGCCTTTTTTGCTGAAGCTGGTGAGCACGGCTAGCAAAGTGTTTGCACCGTGAAGATCCAGCCAGCAGGACCAGTTGCTGAAATTGTGAGTTTTCAGGTCAATCTGGAAACCAATAATGCTCTAAAAGGGGGGCGGGGATGGTCATGAGACAAAGTAAATGTCGCGGGCTTAAAGATTTAGGCTGAGTGCTGCAACCTGCAGCTGGTGGTGTGGATGCTCAGTGTCTTCTCGGGACCCAGCCAAGGTGACTGGTGCCGATTCAAACAGAAGCAGCACAGCTGTTGTAGCAGGACGCCCGCATGGCCTAACAAAATCTGGGGGATGGATTTGTTTCTCGTGGTGGGACCACATCTGCTCCCGCCAGGACGTAGAAAGAACGTGGTGCGGACAGGGCAGCAATCAGCCTCCCGCAGCTTGAAATTTGCCTGTTCGCTTTCCTTGCTCCTATTGCTGAGCGTGGCCAAAGCCCTCCCTGCCAGCACACTGTAAAGTTTCAATACCTCAATCAAAGCAGCCTTCCTGCAGAAAGGGATGGAAATGTAATGATTAGATAATCCCTGAAATCTTGTGGCTTTCTCCCCTTTCCTGGAATTGCTGCCTTGTTCGTTGGCGGCGGGTAGGGACCCGTTTGCCTGCTGCCCCTTCCATCTTCGCACTGTGCGCTCTTCGGGCAAGCTTTAACGGAAGGGAAGGAGCAGGGACTGCAGCAAGTGCACCTCCAACTGGGATTAAGCTCAAATTGCTGCTCCCTTGGCCGAGTTACTCATCCGTGATGGTTCGGTAACACCAAACACTCAGTAAGTGAGATTCCCAGAGGTATTTAGGTGCCTCAGCTCCCGTTCAAATCGCTGGGAGGTTTAAATAGCGAAGGGGAAAAGAGGGGTTCACCTGTGGGTGAGGGTCTGACCCAAGGTGACTTGTTCACATCACTGGTCTCCGTCAGCTTGGGACTGGTGGCTGGCCCAAGAGGAGCTGGCGTAGCGTGGACCGGTGCTGCTCAGCAGGTTTCCTACCCCCTTCTCACCTTGCAAGCGGGAAAGCGGCTTAAAGACTTTTCTGAAATTGCTGAGAGTTGGCAAGGAGGGGGGGGAATAAAATAGAAGCTGAAGATCAGAAATTTAAAAAAAAAAAAGCCTCAGATGCACAAGAACTGCAGCCGTGCTGTGAGGTAACTGGCAAATACAATTTAATTATAAGATACACAGAAGTAATGGCGTTTGCGAGGCTGGAGCGTGATTTCCCAGTAATAGAAGGACCGCGGGGTTCCCTGCCTTTGACTGTCGTGTCATCTTCAAATGAGAGCGCGGCTGTGCTTCAGCGCTTTCCCTGCCGTCAGAGGGGATTAAAGGGCCACAGCCACTCTGTCCTGGAGGAGCCAGGGCAGTTGTGAAGGACTGGGAGCCGCTGGGCTCCGCGGGATTTGAGGTGGTAGGAGCTGCTGGATCCGGGGCAGATGGGCTTGGAGGCAGTGATGGTGATTTCCTAGGTCAGGCAGAGGATAACTGTGTGTCTTGGATGCTTCCAGGGGTAGAAGTGGTTTGTGCTTTCCTGCACCATCCTCCGTCTTTCTAGAATTGTAAAATGGATGGCTCAACCAAAACACTTTTGAGGCAGGAGGTGTGAGAAGCCGTTGTTGATCCAGAGCGCTGCAATAGATGTGACCTTTACAGTGCTGTGGTTTTATTTTTATTATTTTTCTCTCCAGCATGTCCGCAATCTGTCAGAGCAGCGTGGAGACTTCCAGGGCGTATTGCAAAGTGTTTCCATTGCCGCGTTCCCCTCCTAGTTGAGCAGAGGCGTTACGGGGTGGTCTGGGGTGTGAGGCTGGGATGCCTCCCGCCTTATGCAGATCTCCAGACCTGCACGTAAATGTGGCTCTCTGTGTGCCAGGGGAGCGCAAAATGCGTGAGTTATTCCAACACGAGGTGCTCCCGCCAGGCTTCAGGATAACATCGTGCTTCGTGTGTGGCTAATGTTGCTTGGATTGCGATGGGACGTGCGGGGGTCCTGCAGCAGGAGCGAGGAACGGTGCAGTGGCTCTCAATGACATGAGAAACCAGAGTGTTTGGTGATGAAATCAGGTCTTTAGAGAAAACACTGTGTTCCGAAGGAATCAAAATACATGGATCTTGTGTCGTTCTCCCTGTCAGTCTTGTTCTGAGCTTTTTCATTCAGATTTTAGACCATCTTAGAGACGAACAATCCCTCCTGGTGTGCAGGAGCGCATCCTGATGCCAGTGCAATCGCTGGAGATGGAGCAGGAAGGCTCGCCCCAGCTTAGGCTGGCCCAATCCATCTTCCAAGCACCCCTGCCCTTGCAGACCCCCCAGTTTCACACGGACCCCGTGTGCTGCGGTGTCTGGGGCTTTTCCAGCCCCTGGGACATGTCCTCGTAAAGGCATTTTGGTTCCCTGCAGAGCTTGTTTCATCAAGTGCAATGGAAGAGGTGCTGCAGAAAGGTGTGATGGGTTTCATGCGTGTCCTCCACCCTGGTGGGATGGCATTATTCTTCTGCTACGTGGAGTTGAATACGCAGCTCCTGGTTTTTGGGAAGCAGTGAAGGGGAAGGTTGCTGGACGGGGAGGAACAAGCAATGCTGCGTCGGTGCCACCACAGACGTTGTCAGGCAGCTCCCCAGGTGGCTGCACGTTCGGCTCTGAGCTGCCAAGCAGAGCGTGGGGGCAGGTGACAGGCAGCCCCGGGCCATCCGAGCCCTCGGCTTGCCAGAGGGAATGCCTGGGGGAGGCGGAGCGGGCAGCCAGGGCGAGGGACAAGGCTCAATCTGCCTCTTAGCCTCTCCTGCCCTCACTCTTCGTGCCCCAGAGATGCGAGGAGCTCTGCAGAGTACACGTAGGCTGCGTCGGCTGGTGCAACGCAACCACTGGAGTGCGACCGGGACAGATGTGCCCATCACCGGGCTGTCCTCCGATGGCCCCGCTGAGTCCTCGGAGTCAGCGAACGTGGTCTCGGCAGCGTGTGTCCCCTCCTGGGGGAGTGATGGGGCTGGTGGCCTGTCGTGGTTTTGGGAGCTGACATGGGGAAGCCTCAAGGAGAGACTGGGGGATGCGTGGGGAGGTACTCGAGTATCGCTTAAATTTCTCTCCAAGCCTTGTTCCCGACCTTCCTGCAGTGGGTTGCTGCCTTGAAACAGCTGTATTTTTGCGGCTCGGATGGAGCGGCAGGTACAATGGGCTGCAGTCAAAAGCAGATTAAATCCCCGGGAAGTCCTTGAAGCGCAGGTCACATCCACCAGCGAGGTGAATTGCCCGTAGCCCCACCGAACAATACAGACGTCTTCCCAGGGCGAGTCCGAGCTCCAGGGCTGTAGCAAGCCGAGGAGCTTCAGAGGGTCCGCGCGAAGCGAGATGAAAGCGGCGACGGGCTAGCAGCTCTTGCAAAATACTGTAGAAATCATGTAAATTGGGGAGAAATGCTTGAGCTACGCCTGCACGCTGTGCGATTGTAAAATGAAACGTTGACCCCGCAGGGGTGGAGAGGGCCCGGAGGCGTTGCTGTGGACAGTTGACTGCGCGTCTCTCCTTGGTGTGGAGGGAGCGAGCGGTAACCTGAAGTTGCCAGTGAGTTTCTTGCCGATATTGCCCAAGGATTTGCGATTGCGGGCAGCCCCGCCAGCTTTTTCCAACGCCTGTGAGTGGTTTTAGCAAGATTACACAGAAGCCTCTGGCTGCGTTGGTTACCTGACCAGCAGAGCTCTCATTAGTGCAAACAGGAGTTGATCTGTTATTGTTAGCGGTGAGGAAAACAGACTCTGTTTCTACATAACCTTTTATTTGCTTTTCTTTTGACTAAAACAAACGCTGTGTGAAAGTTATGACTTCTGCGACAGGAAACATGGGAAAAATCCCTTTGCCTGCACGCACGGTGGTACTCGCTGCTACAAGACCTCAGCAAAGGAAGGCATTTCGGATGATTTGATTAATGTAAACATGTACCTGTGCGTACAAAGCTGTTTATGCAAGAAAGTTCGAGTACTGAAGGCTACCTTACTCTGGGGTAAATTGTTTTTTTCTTGTGGCAGCTCCTTCAGGCTTCTTTGCTTTGGGAGAAGGAAAAAAAAAATCCTAAGAATGACTGGATTTGAGGTTTGTGAGGATTCTTCTTCACTTGCTGGCTGCTCCCCAAATAGGATATGTTTGTAAGGGGTTCAGAAATGGAGCACGAGCCACAGAGGGGGAGAGTGGGGAATACAGACAGATTCAGCGTACTGAACTTTAGGGACCAAAGGCTCTGCGTTGCTGCTAGAGGAAAAAAAGCTCTTCAAAACCCTTCAGTGCTGAGTTACAACTTGGAGGTGCCTTTTTTCCCTTCGTTAGCCAGGGAACACAGGGAAATAATTCTCTTTGCTCAGCAGCGTGAATCCCTTTTCCTCCTTTCCCCTTTCCAGCTGTTTTTCCTGCTAAGAAGCAACTTTTAATTGTCTGCTGCCGGGGCAGGGCTCGTGCTTGGGGAGAGCTGCGTGCTGCGTGGTTTCTCTAGTCCTCCCCTTGAAGCTTTTGGTGCTGATGTCTTTCGAGGCAGCTTGGACAGCTGGATGCCAAGCGTACTGTGATATTTCCAGACATGCGCCTGTCTAAAGCTGTTTGTCCCGGAGAACCTCCTCCTGGGTCATGGCTGGCTCTGGTTTTTCACTGGGTTGAAACGGAATCAGTGAAAATAAGCACACCTAAGTTTTTTTCCTGTCATTTTCCATTATGTTTTTTTAACCAAAAAGAATGTTTGGTAGAAGTTTTGAGGGCCCTCCAGACCTTCACCCTTCAGCACCAGAAATTCCCCTTAGGGAAAGCAGCGCTGGGGCTGGCTCGTTTTGGTGATGCTGCTGTTTGAGCCACAGATACGCGCCTCTCCAGCATTGCCTAAAGCAAATTGAGGTCTTAACAGAGGTATTTCGCAAGGTTTCAACTTTGGGGCATTTCCCTTTGCCCTGCAAAGTCGAACCGTCCTCCCCAAGGTGGTCTTCACCCCTGTGCAGCGGCAAGACTTTGCCACTCTAAAGCCTTTGACCAAAACTATCTCCCGAGTGGTTTCTGCAAGCTCTGCAGTTACGTGCCTTCCCTCTTTAATACGAACAGGACTTTCGGGTCTGTGGACCGTCGGAGAATAGCCCTTCTGCGCAGTTGCGTTTTACATCTCGGAGCAATGAGCTGGCAAACACCTCTGCTCCATCTGTTTTCCTTCATTGATGGATTCTTTAAAGTCAGATTGTGGTCCCACAGGGACGCACTCGACTAATCCTCTGCTTTTAAGATTTTATTTGTGCAATAAATGGATGACAAGGTGGTTTGCAAGTACATAACACAATAAATGGGTTTATAAATGCAACTTTTCTGCAGAGCACTATAGAATAAAATACAATATCACTACGGCATTTAACACCGATCTCTGGTTCATTCATATTTCAAACAGTAATGTGCCCATTTTCTCATCTGGGAAGCCTCTTAGGTTTTTTTAATACATTTTTATAAATTAACCAGGCACAGATTTAATAATAACTTGCATTTGTATAGCTTTTTTTCAACTCTGAGGATCTTGGATTGCTCTGCAGACTTAACGGTGTAATATAGAAATTACGTGCTGAAGGATCCATTTGCTCTCCGCCGAAATGCAGCAGTAGTTTGGATTGCTCAGCAACGCTCGTGGATGCAAACGACATCGAGGGAGGAAGCTTGAATCCAGTGCTTACACAGAAGGTGAAACACGGAGGGGAAGGATGCGGCTTGCTTTGTGGGTGCTCGGAGCAAAGGCCTCTGAAGAAGAGGTCGCAGGGATGTGGAGGAAAGCTGCACGAGAAAAGCAGGGTGGTTACCGAGCCTGGAAACTAGGATGCTGAAAAACAAAGAAGAAAATGCTCCTTCACACACTCCTAACTTTGGGGATGTGTTGTCGCTAGATATGGAGAAGCCAAGAACGTGGAAAGACTTGGGAGACTGGTCTCTTCTGTTCATGATGTGTTTCGTTAGCAAGATATCCAACAGCAGACAACTTCATCCATCAGGACAGGGAACTTCTAAGCAGGAGCAGAAGGTTTCTCAACCAACGTGTTTTCAAGTGATCCAAAACTCTTGGGTTTGGTGACGTAGGATCTTGTCACGTCACCCTTGCTGGCCAACTTAGAAACAAAGAGGAAGCTATTGAGCTTCTTGGAGATTTTCATGCTCTTTCAAGAGCTCCCAGCCAAGTTCTTTGCTTCTGAGGTCCCCAGGTGAGATGGGGCTTTTCCAACCCTCTGTCTTTCCCCGTCGCCATGTTCTGCTGTCGCTGGGATATTTGTCATGGAGGTTTCCCATTCCCCATCCTGAAAAGCAAAAGTTCAGACTGAAGCTCATGCATATAACATGTGATTGGAAAAATATTTACAGATAGCAAATTGCCATCTCTGTAGGAGGAAAAAGTGAGAAAATGGAAACGTGATATTTATGTTAATACAAAGTTTTTAAAATTTAATTTAAGAGACCAGCTGTTTCTGCTTCTCTTATAAGAGCTTAATTGGTATATAATAGCATAGTTAATTAAATACAAATCAATAGTTTAAAACAGCTAATTGATATTTAATATGTAGGGGAAAATATAACTTAGTTGTAAAATAATTAACTCAATATTAAATAAGCAATGGAATTGCAATTATGCCTTTACAATGATTGTAAAGTTTATCGTTCTTTAATAAACTTGCAATTAGACAGGATGAGCTGAAAAATTATTAAACAGGTATTATTGGGCTATTAAACATTTATTATCATTCCTGGTGGAATACAGCTACACAATAGTACACATTATGTGATTGTGTTAATAAACCTTTATTACTGCTTTACAGCTTTAGCCTTTACTGTACCGGTTGATCAGAAACTTTGTTCCCTCCCTGAGTTGCGGGTGGAGGAATTGCCTTGAAATTGAGTAAGGAAATCCCAAACGATGGGGAAAAAATGAGGAAAGAGCAGGAGGATTCTGTAGTTCGGGCCAGCGAAGAGAAATCTTTCTTCCAAAGCAAACTTGCCCAGTCTGTGTGTAAAGACCCCTTTCTAGAAGACCCTGAACTCTCGTTTCTTTTAATTGGCTTTTGCTTCGTCGTCGCTGGCCGCCCCTAATGCTGGCGGCGTGCGGTTTGAACTTGCTCGGGCTTTGTCCGATGAGTGGCTCTTCTGCAAGGTTTGAGCTGAATTAATGCAGGTACCTCTTGAGCGAGTCAAAAACATCGTTCTGCCACGTATTTTCCAAACAAGATACTTAAGCTCACGCTTCTTAAGAGTGCCTGGGATGATAAACTTCAACTGTAACTAGTTTCACTCTGCTGGGAAAAATCAATTGGCATTGCAAGGAAACGGGTGGGATTTGTTTTATGGGTGGGGGACATGCATGGGTTAAAATGTTCTGGTTTCAGTGCTATCTCAGCAGCCCCCCTAAAGCCAAAACATTTAAAATGCTGGGTATCTGCTTAGCTTTAGGTAGCCACTAAAAGCCATGAAGTAGTGAGACATCCTTAGGCGCCAGTGTCATCTTGAAGTATTTTACCTTTTAAAGGCACTCTCAAGTCTTTAAAGGTGCCTTTAGCTATAAAGATTTTTGCATGTTCTCACAAATTTATGGTATGAATTATTATAATGCAGTGCTCTTGTATAGCTCCTTTCATCATGGGATATCAAAGTGGTTTATAAGCATTAATTATAGCACCCCTCAGGGAGGCAAATGGAAGATAGACACCCATACCGGTGTGTGCTGATCCAGGCTCCAGACAGGTAATAACCCAGATTTCATCTGGATCCAGCCGACGTGGCTCAGCCCTGACAAGCCCTCCCTCCTCTAAGGGCTAAGTTGTGACTGGGACCTCGTTCTTGGGAGCGTGTCACTCCCTGCGACTGGAAGACGAGAGCTGGACATCTGCGTGGTGGGATATTCCTCCCCCAAGTAGGCTGCAGCTATCGCTGCTTCGGTTCGGGATGCTCTCGATGGTGTTTGTGGTCATGGAGAGCACAGCAGCTCCGGTCATGCCAGGTCTGTGAGTCCAGGAGAAGCCCAGCCGGCATCCAGGCCCACGTGTGCGTGCCGGGATGCGCGATGCGCGTCTGAATTAGTAAGATAGGAACGCTGGCTTGCTCAGCTCCGCTGTGGGCTGCGCTGCCTTGTGTGACGCTAATCTAATTGTGTTGTTTTAATTACGCTTTGATACCTTGGTGCTCGTTGAAGGCTCAATAAGAATCGATGCAGTTTTGCTTTCCTATCAATAAAGACGTAAAAACGCCTCTTGCCAGCTTCGCAGGCTCTGTGTAAATGACCCCAGAGGCTGGCGGCAGGCTCGCAGCCTTCTGGCCACGTGCACATGGGATGTCTGTTTTCACAGGCATCGTGCAGCGGGCTTTCCACGAAGGGTTGCAAGTTCAGCAAAGTCTTATCGATTCTAGCTCTCGGACCAAGGCAACCTGTGCTGAAGGTCCTTCAGCTAAAACCGGCAGACCCCAGCAGCAGTTGGGACTAATAGAGGCATCTAACGCTCTGGGAGTCAACACCTTTCTTGGTGTATTTGTGGTTGTTGCATGCTTTGTGCAGATCGTGGTAGATCACGTTGCCTCCGTGCTGCAGAGCAAGAGGGCTGGTTTCCACCTTTGCGTCCGCGATGGGAGATGGTTGCTGTTTACCTCTTCCTGTTAATTAGGACTCTGACTCAAGAAACGGCTGAGGATGCGGGTAGTTGATTCATCTGCCCTGGTTTGTCTAATCTTTAGACACCTCTGAGTTAGTCAGCACCTTTTATGGCCGATGAGAGAGTTACCAGCACCCCCAAAGTCATCCCAAGTAGGTGAAGTGAGTCACTTTCTGGAGATGCCTATTTCTTTCTGGGGCATTACCTTAGGTAGCAATGTGGATTTAGGGGAGCAATTAGATTTCAGCTCACTCTAAGCATCTTGAGAGCCTTACTTTTGTCTGAGCATCGACTTCAGCGGGATTACACATGGGATTTCTTTTGGTTAGATGCTGCTGTCCTGCCTGGTGGGAGCCTTAGGTCCTTAGCCTCTTGCAAGGTGGAGCCCTGTTTAAGGTTAAAGCGCTTTAACTGGTCTTGCTTGTACCCTGAGTGTCCTGGGGTCAAAAGAAGTCTATTTTTTTCCTGCGTTTAGGCTCTGATTCTGCCTCATACTGTGCGCAAGAGGAGGATGCTAACCCCTCTGCTGGGATGCCATGGCAGCTAGCAGTATTAGGGAGGGCTATCTGTATATCTGGGTATATACCCAGATAAATCTGGGTGTCTTCCATGCACATCACACTGCGGTGAGCAACTTCCTCTGGACGCAGCCCAGCTCTGCAATTCAAACCCAAGTTTGCATCGTGGCACTAAAAGCCAAGGCTGCCAGGCAGCGCTCGCTCTGCTCTGAAGCTGTCGCTGCGCTCTCGACCCTCCTGCTTTGCTGCCTTCCCCGCTCGCGTGCGGCACAACTTCATGACGATCCCGAGCGCTCCTTCCTCGGCACAGGGGGGCTCTAAAGGGACCATGGCCACATTAAGTAAACATCAAAGGGGCTTTGATCAGCAGGGCTCTGTAGAGCACAGAAGCCCCCGAGGAGCTCCGCAGGTCCGCAAGCAGGCAGCATCGGGGACATGGTACCTTAATTTTCTCCACTGTGACACAGGAGAATTTGTTTGAAGAAGGAGAGCTTTTTGCCGCTCTGAGATGCGCACGGGGAGAGCGCGCAGCCTACTTCTGGAAAAAGCCGTGTTCAGATCTCTCTCTGTTACCGATAGTCAGAAAGCCCCATTAAGAAATCAAGGCATCAAAGGCATGTGCCTCCTCAGACTCTGGCGCTTTGCTGCTTGTAGGGTCACTTGCTTGCTTCTAAAGAGCAAGATGCCTCAAGCCAGACTTATTTTCCCTTCTGAGGACCATTTCTCATTTTACTTTGCTGCCCGCTAAGGGAGAAAGGGATTAAAGAGTCCATATTGTTGCAGCATGCTGATGTGGAGGAAGATGCAGCTGGTTCCCTCTGCTTAGTGTAGAGGAGCACTTAAGAAATGGGCAAGGGAGGGGACGGTGACCCTCCGGTCTCTAGATACGCGTGGCTAAGTGGAGCAGCGCAGCAGCAGTTGGTTTGGGACCCCCAGCAAAGTCCAGCTGTGAGGCTGACCAAAGACTTCAGTTACGTCCCTGCCTTGCTGGCGCTTTACCTGAGTGGCGTAACCCGCAGGATTTGCTCCCTGCAGCATCCCCGCGTGCTTGCTCTTGTCCCCAGCCTAGTCTGCTAACATCACTCTCTCTTCTCTTGCAGAACTGGGGCTCCCAGGAAGAGGATGCTGCCTAGTGCTGGGGTTCATGTACAAGGAGAAGTACCGCAGGATGACTGAAGGTGAGCGGTTCCCTCACCTTCCACTCTTCCTTCCTCTTTAGCAAGCTCATTGCAAGGGATGTGGATGAGCTACCGCTAGGAATGCGCTAGGTTCTTGTTCACACCGAGGAGAAACTCCTGCTTCCCCTTTGATCTCTGAAACATCTTAGTGGGAAGCCCCCTGCATGAAGCTGCAAGAGAAGAGCTTGTTAGTTCCATCATCCAAAATCCACTGTCTTTTTTTCCCGTGAAAAGGATTTGTCGCATGGGAAGCTCTTCCAGCAATTGCTGCATCTAGTCTAGTTATTCTAGTTTTATTCTAGTTGGGTGGTAGTGCCTCACCGTGACGCCTTCAGAGCCCCAGTTTTCAGAGCCTTTGCACCCCTCAGAGGAGCCGTTCCGTTGTTTGTCAAACCCCTGCACTCTGGCAGAGATCTCACGAAAATTTCCCTATTTATATTCTAGTCATCCCCCAAGTACTTTATGAGCATTGATTAATCCATAGAAATATCATAAATAATTATGAAGCATAATAACTAAACAAAAACTATTTACGCTCGGAAGAATTGGCACCCTTCCGGTAGCTTCATTGCTTGGCTTCTTTTTCTGGAGCAAACCCTGGTGCAGCACCATCTCTGATTAATGCTGGATCAGAGAAGGATTAAAGGTCCCAGAGCCCTGCAAGATGGAAGGGTCTTGAGGGTGGGTCAAGGAGAGTTTGGCTGCTGTGAGGTTACTCTGGGGACTTCAAACTTGATCCAAATGTGGATTTAATCCTTTTGGGGGGCTTTGATTGGAAATGATTTGGGCAAAGGGTGTGATGGCTTGCCCCCTTGCGCTTCCTTTTGCTTGCGTGGGGTGGTGTTTCACCAGCAGTTAGCCACGGGAGTGTCTAGTTTTGCAGAAATCTTCGTCTTCACGAGAGTAAAAGGTGCATTAGCTTTCAGGGGGGAAAAGTCTTGTGGAGGCAAGTTTATGGCTCAAATACCAGTTAGAAGATCAAAGGTTCCTTCAGGGTCCCAGGAGCCTTGATACTGAGCTGACAACGTGGGGAAAGTACTTCACAAGACTTCACCTCGTGCTTGTTAATTACCACATGCTTTTGAAACATTGATTAGAGTACATTTTTAATGGGAAGGGGCTGCCCCGTGGGAGGATGGATGGCAGAGTCTTGTCCGACTTGCTGTGAGAAGGTGCAATCTCTCTCTCGATACCTTCCTGTCCCTCGAGCCTCTTGGAGAGGCTGCCCGTGGCTGTGCTCGGACGGGCAGGAGCACCCTGGGGATGCTCGCAGGGTGTCTGAGAGCCGGCAGGACCGCGGGCACACCTGGGCATCCCGCCGACCCTTTGGGATCGTTCGCAGAAGCTCCTGTCCCTCCCGGTGGATTCAAAGCCTGCGTCCGCCTACGTGGCTTTGTGTGGGGAGAACAAAGAAACATGAAAGGCCAAAAGTAAAGCCTTTGTGTGGGAAAGGGAACAAAGTGTGCCTGCCTGGCGCTGTGCAGCCAGCCAGTTCCTGGCCCCTGCAGGCTCCAGGACCATTACGTTTAAAGGTACAATCTGCCAAAAACTAAGTTGGGGGATTTCCATGGCTACAAAGACCGCCTAGGACTTGTGTTTTCACTAGAGGCGGTTCGGGATGACGATTGCAGGCCTCAAACCTCCCGGGTTTTTGGTGGATTTCAGTGCAGATCCACACTGTACGGCGTGGGCTGAGCTCTGATGTGAGCCAAGGGGGGGGTCTCAGATGTCTGGTCATCTGCAGAGGTACAGCGAAGGTATTTCCTTCCCAAAGTACCCGAGCCAGACTCTTTGGGCCAGTTACCTTGCAGGGAGAAGGAGACAGACAGCTTCCCTTTTACATTTTTGCCAAGTGAGAGCTTTCCTCTTTTTATTGCATGATGGTGCTAATGAATAGCCCTATTCATAATTACAGGGTAGCGGAAGGAACTGAAAGCAGAGGTAGGCAGTGGGGCAATCGGATAATTATGAGGTGTGGGGTCCCCACCGTAGTGGAAATGGGTAATTACAGGGATCGTTAGAACCTTGCTGTCACGTAACGGAGACATCTACAAAACGCGCTCGTAGGTAGAGAAGTGCAAGAGGACTTAGACGGAGGCCTTGTCAGCGTGGTGGAATCGCTTGCTGGTGGGAAAGCTCTTGGCTGTCCCCATGGAGAAGATCCAGGCTGGGCACTTGCAGACCAGCATGGCAACCTCTCCCAGCAGGGTAAAATAAATGTTGTGGCTTACAGATGCTCTGTGGCCATGCCCGGTGAGGCTCTTTGGTAGCGTTATGTTGTTTGTTTACTAGCTGGCGAGTGATGGATGTCCATTAACACAACGGATTGCAGATGTGAGCTCTTCTGGCTGAGCTGTCCTCTAGGGTGAGAAGCCAAAATAAGTGTCCAAGAGCTCGCCTCTGTTAGTTAACACATATCAGCGCCTCGTATCAACCTGCGTGGTGAAAAAACAGGTCTGGATGAGGTGTTGGTGTCTCTCCCAGCTGTACGGCAACAGAGCAGCCTGGGCTGCTGCCAGCACCACCGGTGATGTGCGAGGCAAAAATAATTTGGGTGCTGTCCCCTCAGCTGGCCTTGCTGTGCCGTATCGAGTGCAATTGCTTCTTGGTTTATGGCCACTGTGAGGCCCGCACCAGGGAAGGTGCTGGATTTGGGGGTGTGTATGGGCTGGGGGGTGGGAAGGTGCCGCTCCAGCATGGCTGCTATATCCTTATCTCTTTGCAGTGATTGACGATTGCCTCGTCCGCGTGCTGGGATCGCTGTCTGGTGTGCGGCTGTGAGTTGTAGGGTGAAATTAAGCTGGTGACAGTTGTAGACAGAGGGAGAGAGAGGTAGAGCTGTCTGTAATGACGGCCTTGCAATAAAGACGCTTTAGAGTTAATCCTCCACCATCTGTCTTCATTCCGCTAATAACCCACTCAATCAGATGCTGCCGACTGTTTGTTAACATTCAGAAACAGATACATAATCAGGAGGAGCGTGCTGTTTGCTCACGAGGGGCTGGATTCCTCGGCAAGAACAACTCTCCCCTGGCCACAGCGGCGGTTCGGTGGGAGCCGCGGCTTGCGGACTGGATGTCCCAAGCCACGTGCCGTGCAACGGAGGCGATGCCGAGGCTGGCGGTGAGCTGAGTTACCCTGCTTTCCCCAGGGCTGGTGCTGCCCTGGCTCAAGGTGATTTTGGAGCAGAAAGGTGCTATCTATGAGGTGGGTCACCTTAGTCACCCAAGAACAAGGATCTCGCATTAACCTGAAAACTGAGGCTTGTTTTTTCTATTCCCTCTTCCCCTCCCCATTCAGTTCTCTTCCCTTCCCAAGGGAAGGCAAGGGGTGTGCTGTGAAACCTCTCCCTGCTCACCTATCGTGCTTGGTCCCTGCCTGCCCGTAACTGCGGGTCCCAAGTTGGGCTTGCTCTGCTCCCCTCTGGCAGTCAAAGGCAGATATTCAGCTGTCGATCCTGCTCTTGCTATTTTTCTTCTTCTCTCCTGCCTTTGACTTCTCGCCAGATCTAACTCGAGTCATTAGCAAGCGTCACTGCAGCAATTATGGCACTTTTTGGCTGCCATTCATAAAGCTACTAACGGGAACGATTAAGCGCTGAGAGGTGTCAGCCTTCTCCTTCACCACCTGTTCCCGCCAGCCGTCGGCTGCTGGAAGGTGCCGACAACCTTCTCCCCACGCGCAGGGCAGCTCCCTTCCCTCCTCTCGCCTCCCTTTCCAGGCACTTGGCTGGCTCTCGTGTCCTCGCACGCAGTGGGCATCTCTGTGGGATGGACCCAGCGCTTGGCGTTGTCGCTGCATGGATGTCGTCCTTGTGTCCAAGGTTGGGTGGTGAAAGCAGGCGTGGCTGGGAGAAGGGACAGAAGGACTCGGTGCGGCATCCTCCTCCTGGACCAGCTAATGGTTAATGATCTGTGCTCAAGGAAGGACAAACTTCAGCTCCCTGCTGGGCTTAGAGCTCTGCTTTCTGCTTTGCTCGCATCCATGCCATCAGCTAGGGACGGCAGGAGGCTAAAACCCGTACCTTAATCTGCAGGCAGCCTCCCCGGCATCGGCCGCTGTAGGTGCCAACGCTGACTGGTGTGCCAGGAGAGGGGCTTAGGCCAGTGTTATCTCTGGCAGCAGCCACCCTCCGTTTGCGTCGTGGCTGGAAGCAGAACCCGGTCTCTGTAGTTTTCTGCATTCGAGGTGTCTCCATTCACTACACAAAGCACTGCGATACCAGCAGCCGTTACTGCAGAGCTGCAGCTCCACATAGCAACGAGTGCCGCTCTGTGTTTAATTGGGAGAGGGTGTTGCTTAGCAAATCATATTTGCTGGGTAACGACTGTAGAAATCTGCTCAGATAAGGGCTGTCTGAATCCACGGCAGGAGGTTTTTCTCTGAATCCACAACGTGGATGTTGTGGGGCTGTTGGTCAGCATAAGGCAAACCTTGAGGTTTGGGGGTATAGATGGTGAGAAATGAAAAGTTGTGCGGTCTGAGCTGCAAATCGCACCTTGACTCTTTTGTTCAGAAGGTTTGGGATCTTATTTAAAGGCGCTGGGGCTAATGCAAAGCTGTGATGTCTCTTGTTGGGGGAAGATGGAGGTCCCAAAAGGGACTGTCCACGTACCTCAAACGCAGACGATTCACCCACGTACCTCAGATGTGGGGCGCAGGTCAGGGTTGGCCCGGAGGGGCGATGACGATGGTGGCCTGAGCTGAAGGAGAGCCACCAGCCTGCTCTCCTGATGGCTCGTGCATCCGACTATAGGGATGATTTGGATCAGCCCCTGCCTGCCCGGCAGAACTGGGCAGCTGCCTGTTTCTGGCTTGCGTTACCAGCTGCGGCTTTGCGCTCGTGAACCACGAGCAGCGTAACTCTGGATGGGGCTTTTTTGTCTTCAACTTCAGCGTATCTCTAGTCTGAAGATAGGTTTCGGTTCTGAGACGTGGGGAGAGAATTGTGTATGCATATGAAAGCTGTTTTTATGGCTTATAATTATCTCGTACCCATCCTTAGAATAATTATAGCTCCTCCATTATTAATAATTGGAATTCCAGTCCTTGTCATAGATCACAAAATGGAGAGGAAGCTCAACCCAGGGTTTGCATAATGTACCTTGGTCTAAATTGAATAATTGGTAAAATGGTGACAATCGTTAGGTTTTTTTCCCCCTATTCCTTGGTGCTGGAATTAGTGAGATATTAGTGCAATTAGCCAGTGCTTCCATTTGAGGCTGCAATCATTTGGTTTGTAATTTAGAATAAATGTAAAAGCCCACTTGTGCTTCTGAACAGATTATTTGTCCTGTTTAAAAGTATCTAATGGGGTGGCTGTCATCTAAGCAAGATACATTTGACCCATTTCAATTTGTTTCCCTTTTAATCTGCTATCTGTTTTCCTGGATCTTTTTTTAATAAAAACATAAAGAAGAAGTGGCTGAGAGAGACCAAAGAGGGAGAGAATGGAAGCGTTATAGATCTGGAGTTTATCATAAGCCAAAGTAACTTGAAATCAAGGCTGTTAAACTGCAGAAAGCAATAAAAAGAAAACACTATTTGGAGATCGTTTAAAGGGCCGAGTGACTTGTCAATGAAAGGTTGCTCTATTCGACTGCTTCTTAATAGCTTCTCAAAGGGAATCTGCAGCTCTTGCAAAAACGAAGGCTGTGGGTACTCTTGCAGCAGCTCTCTGCTGCGGGAGGGAGCGTGTAGGTTAGCAGGGTGCTGGGTGCTGCGGCAGCGATGCCGAGACGGGTAAAATCCAAGAAGGACAGAGAGCAGAGGAGGAAAGGAGAGGGATTTAAACCCCAAACTGGGTTTAGGCTTTAAAACACGTCCTAAATATTGAAGCCCTGGATATCCTGGGAGGCACGGAGGCTGGATGCATCGCTCTTCTTTGGGCTGTAGGCAGATCTGTGCCCAGCTCAGCTCCAGCCATCCCACCGTGCCCTCCCGCTTCTTCAGCAGAGAGCAGAGGGACTCGGTGCCTTTCCCTCCCGAAGGCTGAGCATCCTTTCTTACAGCAGCCTGATTTAAGGCTCCTCTCTCTGTCAGGCCCCGTCTTTACTGCCTGGAGAGAAACCAGCTGGGACTCTGGGATGGAGTCCCTGCTGTTTTGGGGAAAAAAATGGCTTGTTCAGAGAAGCTGGCTGTGCCTCTGCTCCAAATGTCTCTCTGCTTGAACGCCCCTTCTGCTGCCTGCCGTAGTTCAAAGCCAGGAACATGTCCTATTAGAGCGTGGCACCGAGACGCGGTGACGTATTCGTGCCACCCATTAGCAGCCCAGCAAGGCAGTCACTGCCTCAGAATTGCTTGGATTTATGGGGACACTTAATCTGGATCTTGCAAGTGACTTTTACATCTGCAGCAGCACAGGCTGAGCATGAATCTTCCTCAGTCTCAAGGATAAATCGGAGCCAGCGCTTCTTATCCCTGTAAAAAGTGACCTTTCTCCTCTACCAGATGCCCAGAGCTTCTGTGCTGCTGGGGGCAGCCTGCGCTGCTGGAGAAGCTCAAACTTCACCCAGTTCTCCAGCCTGATGGCGGAAAGGGTCTGTCCTTTGGGACCAGACCGATAGCCTGTTACTTGCTTTAGCTCAAGCAGCGTTGGCTCTGCTCAGCCTGCTTTAGCACGCAGTGGAGCTTACCAGCCCCTAAACAGCTTGAGCATCTTCTTGAGCATCCCAGCATCTTCTTATACTTTGTCCTCTGAGGCTTGGGCAACCAGCAGGACCCATTGGCAGCCTGGGAACGGGATTCCCTGCAAAGCTTGGCTGAAAGCTATGGGATCCCTGGCACAAAAAGCTACTGGGGTCCACTCTAGCGGTGGGTCCGTTATTAGCTGATCTCCAAAGCTCCCCACGGGATGCGGTGGGAACTTTGCATTGCTAACTCTGCTGTCATCACCAATAAAGGGGCTGTCTCCTCCGGGGCTTGGCAGCTCTGTGATGGGGAAGCTCGCCCTACCCCAGCCGCTGTCGCTCGTGTCTCCCCGTGAAGACACGATCACAATTGATTAAGGAAGGCATCTCCCCTCCAAGCTGCATTGAGCCTTTTGCTCTTTATCTGACAGAGGCATTTGAGAAGGAAGAGGCGAGTGGATGGAGCAAGCTCCGCAGAAGTTGTTAAAGATGCATTGTTATCAGCAGAGGTCTCATTGATATTTCTGTGATGCTTTGTATGTCTGTTAGGTAAACAAGGCAGGGATGTGAGTAAAACCTGACGAAAAACCGGTAAACAAGCTGTCTTTTTGTCTAGTGTCAAGGGGAGGCTTTGCCTGGGTTGGGTCAACTGGAAATCTGGCTAAAACACAGGACCTCGCTGGAGAGGCGTACGCTGCTGTGAGCCAAGTCCTTGCTGGGGAAATCCATCGTGCACGTTTACAGGGATGCTGCCAAGGGAAGGATCCCGTGTGTTCCGCACCGCTGGGTTCAGGCAGGATAGGAAGGAGCGGACTCATCCGTGATGCTCCAGTTGTCTACGGCGGTTGCAGTGCAGCTGAGCAGCTCTGCTGGTTATAAATCTGATAGAAAGCTTGCGAGTTTTATGGTAACGGTGTTGTTGTAGCAGTTAATGGTCTAAGGGTATAATTTTATCTATTGATTTGAGTAGCGGTCCCCTGTGGAAAGCTATTGCTGCGTGGTCTTAAATAAATGAATACAATACTTCCTTGCTCCCTGAGTACCGGCATAAGATAATTCAGGAGCTGCTTCTCTTGCTGTCCAGCCAGCAAGTGTGTATGGGAGAACCCGGGATCACGCAGAATCTGTCCCTTTGCAGGGGCTGGAGGGCCTGCTAAAGACGCTTTGGGAATCTTAGGCGTTAATAAGCATGGATCAATATCTAGGGGGGATTTAGAAGATCCTGGCTACTTGAATTCCATTCTGCTTTAGGTCCTTGATGGCATTTGGAATGGGATGTGCACCTAAGGAACACAGCAAGCTGCTGGGGAAAAACTTGTCCTGTAAAATGCACCTGAAAAAGGGCAGAGAGAAGGTTATGTGCTTCACCTTACCCTGGCTGGCTGGTGCTGCCTTTGTTGGGCGTGGGGTGGTTTATTTTTAAAGTTTATCAGGAGGCGGGGGGAGCACGAATTAAAGGAGATGCAAGGCTTCTCTCTGAAGACAACGACTCTGGCTTTCTCATCTCTGCGCTGCCTCCGGGCTACCCTCAGAGTCTACCTTCGAGCTTGTGTCTCTGTTGATAATTTTCCCCCCTCTGCAGAGCTGCTGCTGCAGCCCGGGGGTTTGTTATTTAGCTTTCCTCCCTCGGTGTCCACGGGGACCCTGCCAGAGAGATTGCTGGTGGGCAGGGTTTCATTAGCAATACAGGTCACGCTGTTGACGTGGTGTCCACCAGACCAGAACCTGGACATGCAGGTCTGGCTGTGCCATCAAGTCATGCCATAAATCCTCCCGGCATGGACCCGAGAGCATGATTGTGTGGAAGCCTCCAGCTTCTCAAAGTATCTGGAAGCCATTGCTTCCAAGAAAACGATCTGGACTCTGATTCAGGAAGGGCCAGGAGGGTGACAGTATATCCCTACCCAAGGCTGGAGAAAGAGCGTCTCTTCTGGCATTTTTGGGAGTCCTCCTGGGGCACAGGCGCTGCAATGCAGTGCTGCTTTCTACGAAGCGCTGCAGGCCTACCTGCTGCTGCAAGGAGATGCACGGCTCATTCCTGCCTGGTCCAGATCTCTAATCTCCCTCTCCTGGAGGCAGACGCATGTGCACGCTTTCTGCAGGCATAGCCAGGGTTGGAGCTTCACGGACTGGAGCAATGAAGCAGTACCAAGTTACCCTCGCTTAGAATATCAATTAAAAGTACTGCAGCCTTGTAAGTCCCGCTCTGAGACATACCTGTGTCGATGAACAGCCAGGCGTGCCATTAAAATGGCTCTCAAGCCAGCAGAAGTATATCTAGTGTGCAATTGTGAGCAGAAACTTGCTGTGGGTAGAGTACTTCCAGCTAAAGCCAGGCTGCGGGGACAGCCGGGTAGGACTGTCGTGAAGATGAAACCCTTCTGGTTACAAAGCCTGTGGCTTTGCTATGCTATGAAAAGGCTCAAATAAATGGTTTGGAAGCTCTGTTCCCCGCTGGTTTCCCTGTGTCTTAGGTCACATAACGTCATCTCTGCTCTGCAGTCCCAAACTGCTAAGATGAAGCTCCTTTCTTAAGGGAGCGGTGCAAGACAGCTGTATTTCACAGCTATAATGACAAATGGAAAGAAATTGTGTGTTTCGGGGCAACACAATGAACCTGTTCCCATTTCTCAGCGAAGGGGGACTTTGTTGGATTTGACTGAAAGGTGCTGCAAAACACCCAACAAAGTATCTTGCTTTGTTTGGGCTGGCTTTTGCTTGCTTTTTTTTTTTTTTTTTTAAAGCCTTCTAAAAATCCATTCTTATCATAAGGAAATAGTGAAATATTGTTGTAAAGTATCAAGTTGAATGCTGCAAGTCCCCTTCTTTTTCTTCCCGAGCTATTGGCTGTATCTGGCCAAACCCTGCCATCTGTATTCACTAAATAAAACTGAAGGCCATTAGCAGCCATCAGGTTGAGGTTGATGAAGACGGAAGGAACAGGCACGGTCAAAAACCTGAAGGATAGGTAGGGAGCATGTGGGAGGGGGAGCGTGAGTGAAATTCCCCTTGGCCAGGCAGCCAACACGAGGGTTGTTTAGTACCCGGGGCTGCTGCTGTGATCCTTCACAGAGCAATGATCTTAAACCACAAACCCTAACAATTACCTCCAGTGCAGCAGCAATCTCGGGGCCCGTATATACATATCCTTTTCTGCCCGGTATTTGCTCCCATAGGTATTTACTCCATCTATAAATGTATTAATGGGGCTAATCTTAAAACACATCCAGAGATATAACTTGAGATGGTTTTTTTTTTTTCTTCCCTTTAACAAAGATGAAGGTTTTATATAGACGGGGGAAAGAGAAGGGAAGTGAAATGTTCAGTGACTAATGATCCTCATCAATATTCATGAGAGACGGTATGCATTTCGGGATTTAAAATAAAGGAAGGAAGAAAGAGAGAAAGGAATTGACTTCTTTAGAAGCTAAATGAAATATTTAGGTTGACCTGGAGATAAGTATGCCAGGTCTTTGTTGCCATCAGCTTAGACCAGCATTCGATCAAGAAGTTTTCAGAGAAGCAGGGGGAGCCGAGTTGCCGGTGGAGGTTTCTGGAGATGGCGTGGCAGGGAGGTACAAGGGTGGTGGCTGATGGGGCAGCAGAAGTCTTCAGCTGAGGGTGAAGTCCATGTTGTGCTAGGTGCTGTACAAGCGGGCAGGGAAGCAATCCCTACCCCAGGAACCTGCATCCTAAGCCGACTCAAGGAGGGGTACGGAATAGCAGCACGGGGGGTTGTCCTAGCAGCGAGGCTGGGATCAGACCTGGGCTGTCCCAGGCGAGTCCTGGTGCACGGTGTCCTCAGAAGAGCTCCAGTCCCTGCCGTTCCCGGCGGCAGGGCTGCCCTCTTTGGGAAGGGGCAGTCCTAAAGTGGTGGCTCAGAGGGTGCGGTGGACACGAACGGAGACAAGGGTGCCGTAGGACTAAGCTGTCTGGTGAGAATTTGCATGAAGAAATGGCTCTGTCTACAAATGTCTATTGATAGCTGGGGAGCTGATTTCTTTTTTTTTTTTTTAATGGAAGATATCTCTCTATCCATTGTGCTGTTCCTACCTGAGTGTTTTCCTCCTTTCTCTCCCTTTCTCCCTGCCCCTGTCTTTGCTACAGCAGAAGATCACCCCAAGCGTCCCTAACTTGAAGGTGAAATTTAAAGCCCTCCCCAAGTACTTGAAAATAGATGGGGGAACCTTGATCCTTCCCCATTTCAATCTTTGGTAGCTGGGGTGGGGAGGAGAAGGAAAGCCTCTGCAGAGAAAATACCTGAAGTATGGTTTTGTCAGAAGGACATTGCTCTAGACGTGCAGCAGAGGATGGAAAGATCCCCAGGATCATAATAACCAGATTTAATTGCTGAAAGAGCACGTCAGACCTGGAAGAAAGGTTTCCTCCCAGCCTTCTGCATTTCTCCTCTTTTAAATCTTTTTTCCTTTCTTCTTCTGCAAGTTGCCCTTGTCTCCCTCTGCTTCCAAGGCTGCTCCTTTTCATTTTCGTGCCATCCCTTCCCTCCGCCGAGTGACAGCTGTCCCACCCCCGCCAAGGTCGTTTGCCCTTGAGACCATCTTTGATCTGTGCCCTGATAGAAGGGCCCGGTATTGACTTTGGCTTCAGCTTCATTAAGAGGCAGCCTCATTTGTCAACTTGTTTGTTTCGATAGCTGCTTGGGAGATGGCAGGGCCCGCAACCCCTCCTCGCCAAGCCGCGGCATTATTCCAGAATTAACTCCCTTTTCAAGGGTTTGCAGGCAAGGTCGTTGCAGGTGGCCCTGCACGGTCCTCTCCTTCTCATTAATCGATGTCATGGGGGTTTTAAGCAAGGTTAGATCCAGGCGGTTCGTGGATGGGAGACTTCTGCCGAGGCTCGGGGTGCCGCGAGAAGCGGTGTGCAGGTGCATTAATCCGCAGGCTGTCGCACAGAGGTGCTGTCTGCTCGTAGGGAGCTCGGTGATGGGCTCTTGGATGAGCTCTCGTGGCGAGACCCTTGCAGGAGGTGCTCTGGGGCTGGCTGCATAAGGATTGCAAGTAATGAAGATTAATGTCTCTTGTCAGTTGTCATCAGGTAACACATCTGCCAATAATAGCTTCTAGTTTTAATCCAGATGGTCAGATGAGGTTAATCAAATAAGTTACCCAGGCTTTTTTCCCTTTCCTATTGGTCGGTGAATAATGCATTGACAGGCGTTCGCTTGTAGTGTTGGAGTCCCTAGGGCGACTGTCCTGGAGAGCCTGTTGTGGCAGGGCTGGGACCGTAGTTGGTGGTCGTGACAGATGCGCTCCATCTGCTGTTCCGCAGAGTGTTTTGATGGAAACAATCTTTTCCTAAAGTCATGTGCAATGAGTGAAGCTCTAGACATTGGCATTCCCAGGGTAGCTGAGGGATTTGGAGTGGGTTGGTACAACAGCCTTGGGAGGCAGAGAGGTTCATGGCAACGCAGAAATATCTCCGCTTTGCTTAGGCTCAGAGCGAAAGGAAGAAGCTGTGTTGCTGAGGATGGATGGCAGCAGCACGGGGCATTTCCAGACCTGTCTGACCTTGTGCGGGAGAAGCAGGTGAAGACAAAAAGCCAAACTTCACCGAACTGACAGCCGGGCTCCAGTTAAGGAGACCTTAAAGTCTCACTGCCCTCGTGGGGAAGGGGCTAGCGATGCTGTTTCTTTACTCCTGAGAAATTCAGTAGTGCTAACTGAGCCTTTGACAGCCAGGAGGTGTGGAAGCATCTGCCCGGCCCTACAAGTGCCCACGTTAAGGGAAGCAGCTCAAAAACCAGAAGCCGGATTGCGCTGGTGCTGGCTGTCCTGGGTACCGCCGCGCTCCTGACAGCGAGGAGGGAGCTTAGGGAAAGATGTTCCTGGCTGTTGCCACGGGCATTTTGCTTCAGCAGATCCCGAGGTAATAAGGCATCGGTAATTGCATAGCTCCACGCGGGCTGCGATGTGACTGGCACCGGAGCGTTGTGTGCGGCGCTGGTCCCCGCAGCCCGGGGAGCATGGAAGAAAGCCGGGGAGAATACTAAGTGTGGTGGCAGGAATGGCCCAGGGATTAGAGAGCAGGTTGTAAGAGGAGAGACTGGAGGAGGTAAATTTATATAGTCTGGAGGAGGCTCAAGGGGAGACACGACCAGAGTCTATAAATACACACAGCAACAGAAACCAAGGGAGGAAATTATTCAGGAGAAGGGAGGACAAGGAGCAGTGCCTGAAGCAAAGGCAGAAAAGTTTATGCTGGGCCTTGCATGGAAGGAGAACAGCCTTCGGCATCAGGCGTCTGGCTGAGCTGGGGTACCGCCGCTGCCAAGCCACCCTGCTGCCGCTCTGTGCTCCCCATCCCCTTTGGAAGCCGCACAGAGCCGGTTTCTCTCTCTCCTACCCAGCTCTGCTTCATTTTACAGCAGCTCCACCTCGTTTCTTCCCTGCCAGCCGTTTCACACGGGCGTCTGGCACCGAGCCGCCCCAGCATGCCTTCGAAGGTTTAATAAAACAGATTGAGATGCATTTGGGCTCATGGCTTGACAACTAGTTCCCCTTGGACAGGAACATTTGCCTTCGCTGGGTGACAATGCTCTGAGCCCGTAGCCTTAGGCGTGTGGCTCATTGCTAGTCATCTCTCCAATGAATAATACACAGGCCTGAATATCTGTCTGCATACATCTTCCTTTCCTATAGGGTAATTTAATGTTATCTTTGGGCTTCCTGCTCCTGAGATGAAGAGATTACTTCAAACCTGCAGCCCGCAACCACAGCCATTGGTTTCAAACGTCATTAAGTTTCATTATAACAAATAAACACTGCAATGACATTTATAAGTTACCAGAGAGCACAGAAACACAAATATGAAGCAGATAAACTGCATTTGATCCAAATAATTACTGCAGGCAATATCGAGCTTAGGCTGAGCTGGCAGCCGGGTGCCGAGTAATTTATAGGAGTCCGTAAGGCGCTGTGTTGCACATTGCTTCTTAAAAATTATGGTGATGGTTATGTGTCTCTCTCTAAAGCCTTAAACTGGTCTCGTTCCTGCCTCGCTGAAGGTGGGAAGCCTTTCCTTAAGTCAGAAACAGCGGTGGTACTGGCTAAACACGCGGTTGTTGCTAGTTTTGGGACTTTTTCGATCCCCATTCCTTGAGATTTTTACCCTGGAAAGGGACCTGCAGTTGAGGTTTGCTGTGGTTGAAACTGTACAAGTGACTTCCCCCTGCCATGGAGGTTTCTATCCCCAGCTGAAAGGTTTCAAGAGGGGGGAATGCTTGGAGAGAGATTTCCACTGTAAGAGGGTGTAATATTATAATAATTAAGTTCCTTTCATTTTGACTCCCAGCTATACATTACCTGCTTTTAGCCCTGGGGAAGGAATCCTCTACCAGCAACCCAGATGGAAAAGCCTCTCCCCCAGCTCCCCCCCAAAAGCCTGGATGCAAAGGGGGGGTTTGTTGCTGTGCTGGTTGTGTGACCCCTCGCAAGGCTTTGCCTCCCTGCTCCAGGGTGGCACGTCATCTTCTGAGTGAGCCACGTGGAGCTTGTCACAGGATGGAAAGCTCCCGATGTCCTGCAGGCATGGAGGCTCGACCCGGGAGGGGGCTCAGAAACAGCTGGGTTTATTGATGAGCATCTCTCATTACCTGCTAATTAACTCAGCAGGCTGCAATGTGCTAATCTCCTCTTGGACTGGGGTTTTGCGCAAGCAAGCCATTGACTCTGCACTGGGGACCATTGAGAAGGAGCTAGTAACAAAACAAACAGCAAAGACTTGAGTTTAAATACATTTGAGTCCCCTTCTGGCGTGGTCCCTTCTCCTCCAGCAATAAAGCAGAGAAGTCGCTGGGTCTGTCAGCAGCGGTAAGGCACGGCCGCTTCCCCGTGGCTTCTCCCAAGGGTGCACATGGGCTGATAAAGCGGTTGCAGGGCTGATAAAGCGGTTGCAGGGCTATAAATACTGACTGAACGCACATTTCCTCTTGCTTTTCTTGGTTTTACTTGGTAAATCCCAGTTAAAAAGCAGGACCCGGTTGTTGTAGGCATTGGTGCGGGTCACTGGCCTGCTCCGTGATGGCTGAGCAATGGAAAGCTGCACTTTCTAGGCATTTCCCTGGGTCTGTGGATGCTGTAGCAGCAGTGGCTTTCAGGGGAGGAGAGCTTTTATTAAGTCTTCATGTACGGATGGAAAAGTACATGAGTTTTTAAGTGCCTTCCTCAGGTAACAAGGATGGGCACACGCATGAAACGTTTCCTGCTCAACCGCTGATCTGCTCCCTGTCCGTTCATCTTTGCATCTCTTGCCTCCTCCTGTCTTTTCCTGCCACTTTTTTTTTGTGTATTGCATATGCTTAACTTTAGGCTGTTCTTCAGAATAATTTGTTTTAACTCTAAATATGAATCTTGCATGGGAAAAAAAAAGAAGCGCACATATTTACAATCATTTCTGCTTGGGAAAATCCAAACAAACAATAATTACAGCAGAAACCTGCTAATTCTCATTCCACTTCATCTTCAGACTTGATAATTCACACAACATAACCTAAAGCAATCTCACCCCGCTTCTCGGCTCGGCTAAGCAGCAGGGAGCTGGAGCGAGCCCTCAGCCTTGGCGCGGTCTTGGTGCATCTGTAATATCACATAGTTAATCTGCCCGGGAGCCCCCCCAGAAGCTACCTGGTCGATGTTTCATGCAGACAGCGGCCTCTCAACGTTTCAGGGCAATAGGAAGACTGCTTCTCGCGTTTTCCTGCCTCGATCCGTGCGGTTTGGTACCCCACCCAGGCGTTTCTGATTGAGGGGAGGGAGCTGTTGGGAGGGCGTCTTGCGTGGTAGCAATTCAAGCAGCTGCAAAGATGGAAGCGAAGTCCTGTAGACTTGGCTGACCGCTCTTTGCATGAATTCCCAAATCTGTGTGGTGAGCATAATGTCTCTCCAACCTGTGGTGAGCTTACCTACGCTCGAGTTTATCTCGAGAAGGACGTGGGTGTATATATATAGGTTGAAGTTTGGGTTCTTTTCTGGTAAG
Source organism: Theristicus caerulescens (assembly GCA_020745775.1). NCBI lineage: Eukaryota > Metazoa > Chordata > Aves > Pelecaniformes > Threskiornithidae > Theristicus > Theristicus caerulescens. Next base: position 1,159,697 of record CM036575.1, on the reverse strand, counting down.
CTTCGGCAGAACCGTGTTTAAAGCAGCGAAAGATAAGGGGGCAAAATAAAAGCTTGTTGTGCAATGGGGTTTTCCTTGGGAGTTTGGCTGGAAGGTGGAAGACAGAAGCAGAATTTTTCAGTAGTTTTAGTATTAAATATCTGCATTTGCTGTTTGGAAATGAATCTTCATTTTGATTTCTCTCCGTGACTCAAAGCGTGCGATAACAGATTTTGAAAAACGAGGATGGAAGTGAAACATGGCGCGACCCAGGGCGAGCTCTTTGGTCTAATTTTCCACACTGTAGACTGCACAACTTCCAGTTGCTACTCTTCCTGGGAGCAGAGCCAGACTTTGAAATCTCCAAATCGTTTGTGAAATGGATTATTCATCCTTCTCGTTTTCCTACGGACGAGTGTCCTCTGTGCCCTCTAACTGAAAGATGAGCTGAGATTTATAGGACTATATTTCAAAAGAGCAGCCCTCATCTGGGAATAAAGGGTGGGCTAAGGGGACACACCTGGATTGAATGTGGTCCAGGGCTGTGGGGGATCACCCAAGAGGTTTCAGAAGGTCACAAGGGATAAAATCCTTCAGGATTTTTCAGACTGCTGCCCACCAGTTTGAGCATCAGCTGTTATTTTGGAAGGAAAAGTTCCTTTTCCTCCTTTGTGGGTTAAAGTGGGTGGGTTTAGGTCCCAGCAGCATCCGTGCAAGACTCCTGCAGCTGAGGCCCCGCCGAGCCCTTTGCGAGCGCTGTTTGCCAGCTATAAATGGGTGGCTTCAGCAAAGCACCTGTAATTGCCACGGAGAAAGCTGGCTTGGCTGGAGTTGCCGAAGCATCTCCCCCCCCGTCGGTCTGGCCGCTGTGGAGCCGTGCCAGGACATCTACGCCTTGACAGAAGAGCAAAAGGTAATTTATTATTCTGCGACAGGTTCCTCAGGAGCGCTGATAACAAAATATTTCGTAGAGTCGTTGGCAATTTTCAGCGGGAGCTGGGGCCTCCAGGTAGCTCAACGTGAGGAAATCTCTTCCCCTCTGCTCACAAGAGCAGAGCATCTCCTGTCTCAAGCGAGGGATGCTGATCCGCGCCATGCCCAGAGTTTCCAGTGCCTTTGAAATAGCTTGTGGTGCTGTTACCCTCCCTTTCTGATGAACAGGCGTCATCCCTGCACCCCGAACAGCCTTGGCGGGAGGCTCGGAGCCCGATCGTGGGGTAACTGCAGCCCTGTTGACCCTCCCCTTCGGCTGCTGCCCCCCTGCGAAGCCTCACTGCTTCTCTGCCGCGGGAGCGAGCAACCCTCATCTGCTGCTCCCTGTGGCAAAACACCACCTAATTCAGTTCACCGCTTCTATCTCCAGCCCAGGAGAAGTCCTGCGTGCCCCAAAGCTCATCTGGTTATTTTTTTTTTTCCCCCGGCTCTGTCAGCTTGTCTAATAGAAGATAACGCTGCTTCCTACGAGCCCGGCTTTATCTGGGCAGCAGGTACGGGCGAGGTTGTTAAAGCAGAACGGCCAGGAGCCAGCCGTTGAGGCTGAATATTCAGTGCAATCCAGTCCGTAAGGTCACTCGAACGCTGCTTTTTGGGGACAGCTGATTTTTTATTCCGTGATGCAGTACATTAGTTTGTTTTCTATCAGTGCAGCTACCGAGAACAGACATTTAATCTCACAAGAGGTAATTCTCCAAGCTGGTGCTGGGAGGAGGTTGCTAATAAATATCCCACGGTAAGTATACTCTTACACCTTTCCCAATTGGTAGCTAATAACAGAGCAGACGATGACATTTAAGCCCTTTCTGCATGGCTGATCAAACTACTCACAGTGACTTTGAAAGCAGTGCTGGGATTTCATGTGGGTATCAAAGCGAGTGGAATACTCGATAGTTCAGATCTCTTGCCTGTGTGACTAATAGACAAAAAGATTTCTAAAAGGTCTAATATCTTATTCAAAATTTCTCTGTCTCCTCTTTGAAGCTACTTAGTGGACACAGTGGGATGCTGATGTTTCTTCTCTAAGCAGCGTGAGGAAAATATCTGACATCACTGCGGGATGAGCTCAGGCGTACGCGTAGGCTTGCGCGGAGCCGGCGTGTGCCTGGGAGGCAAAGGCTTATGCCAAGCTTAAACTCGGCTCTGGTGTCGCTGCTTTTCTTGGGGTGGTCCCCGCACTCAGGATCGTTTTGGCTTTGGTTTCACCTAAATGTAGCCCGCTTCTTCCCCTCCGTAGCTGCAGAGCTGCCCGGAGTTGAGGGGGACTGGCAGGCTTTGCTTGTTGGGGTGCTTCAAGGGGAAAAAGGTCCCGTCTCCCTCCGTGTTTGCGGGTGAGCAAAGTACGAGCCCAGCTCTGTGCTTCGCGCCAGGAGAGGAGACGCGTCCGACGCCAGGTCACGCAGCGGGCGGGTCGGTGGGAAGCAGGCTGCCGCTTGCCTTTCCATACAGCTGATTCATTCCTTGACTGAAGGGTGTGGCGCTTTTTGTCTTTCAAATTGAATAATTCAGCAGCCCCAAGCGTACAGAAGCCACGTGAGCCGGACTTACGTAGTCAAACTAAAAAAAGGCCAAACTGCCATTTTTGTTCAAACAGATTTCTTTTTTTTCCCCCCTAAGGAAGCAAAATAAAATACTGGAAAGTTTATGCAAAGGACGAACTCAAGCTACCTTTCTTTTTTCTTCTATGAAGCCAAAAGGAAGTGCAAGACGTGGCTCTGGCCATCACCAACAAGTGACCCTCCCTTGGGGACGCTGCTCCACGTCCCCTTGCTCCGGACAGCATCGCTGGTGCCGTTCATCTTCCCCTGTCTGGGGAGCCACAGGTTTTTCACTCCTCGGAAGGTGCAAGAAAAGCTTGCCTTTGTCCTTGCCTGGGGAAATCCTTGCTGTGGCCCTGGGGACGCCTGGCTGTCCCTGTCCTTTCTGCTCCACGGGTGCTGTGCTCTGCCAGAGCTTGCACGCCACCTCGAAGCTGGGCCGGGTGGCATCTCTCACCGGGGAGGTAATTGGGAGGCAGGTAACGAGCAGCTCTGCCGCCCGCACGGCTCTTCCTCGCTCTCCCTGTTTGTGCTGTGCTTCCCCGTGAGTGACAATTCCAGAGAGCTTTGTAAATAATGTAACGCTTTTGTCTGCTTGCTTTTTCCTCGTCATCTAAAAATCAATGCGGGCGTGTGTTTTCAAGTGCGATGGGCCTTATGCAGGGAGCTCGTTGTCCTTGGCTTGGAGAAGAGGACCCATTTGAATGAGCGCTGAGAACCAGCCCATTTGTCACGGGATCGATCGCAGAAGCTGCGCGGGGTGGTGCGGAGACAAGTCCTCGTCTGTCGGGAAAGCGTGGGCACGCAGCCATCGCTACCCTCCCCTCCCAGTCCTCTTCGTGGCCAAGAGATGGCTCCATCTCCACGCCGTGGTAATGAGAAACCAACCCTGAGCTGGCTAAAAGGCCGTGACTTGGTGGTGGATCTGCTTGGTCTGAAGAGGGACCCTTCTAGGATGGTGCCTAGGCTTAGGTTATCACGCAGCCGCCCCTTGATCATCCTCTTACCATGCGTCGTGCCGGCTCCGAGCTGAGGGAACGTTGAGGGACAAGGGAAACATCCCACCACCCTTAATCACTGGGCCTTTCATTTCCGAACAGTAATATTTTTACGAGGAACTTCATAGTCCTCCTTCGCCACTTCTGTCCTCTCCTCGACAAAAAGGACTAATTCTTTTCAGAACACAATGGAAATTCAAAGCTTGACTTACATAAAAGGAGCCACAGTGTCTCCATTTCTAATGAGTCATTGTTCCCTCTGTAAGTCCCTTGCTTCTTACTACAATACTCACTTCTCTTGGGTAATGAAAATTTAACTATCTGCTGTTCCCGGTTGCCTCTTCTCTTCTTGCAGCAAGTTGTCTGCAGGCAGGCTGGTTTTTACACAGGAGGCTGCAAGCTGAAATAATTCAGACAAGAGCGCGTGCAAACAGATTTCAGTCTTCAGAGAGCTTAGAAAAGCCGGTCGCCGATTCAGGCTTTGGCGATGGAAGGAGCTTCAAGGTCCTGTTGCGTCGCAGACGCCCTGCGTGACCTTGGCGACGTCGTCGTGTAGGTGCCTCCCGCCGTTTTCTGGGATGTAAAATGGGATTTTTGGTCCTTCTCACCACGTGTGGGTGTTGGGACTTCTCTGAAAAGGAATGCTACGGTGCTGGCAGCGTGATTTCCCTTGGAAGGCACAAACATAGCAGAGTCTCAGCCTTTGTTTGAAAGAACAAGGCAACATTAGAGAGAAACACTGAAAAACAGGAGCCACAGGTGCCAAATCCATTAAGGAAATATAAAGAGTTCTGAAGTGGTTCTCTTTTTTCCTCCTTTTTTTTTTCTTACACTTTTATGACATGCTTGTGACTTCATAAGGATCCTGCCTGTGATTTTTGAAAGCAGGGTTAGCAGTATTGCCTGCTCGCCGTTCGCGGTGGGTCCTTTATTCTCCCATTTTTGTTCCTGCCGTTTAGGATTTCAATAGCTGCCAGAAGTGCCCCCCGCTTTTGTTTTAGAGCCGCTTCCCCCAGCAAGACAGGAGATCGCAGGGCCAGAAAACAGGTCACGCACTCGTCTGGCGGCGTAAATAGCTCCTCAGGGAGAGAAGCAAAGGCAGCAACCAGGAGAAGAGGAGGCTCGGAGATCAAGAGCCTCTCGTGCCTTCTCTGACGCCAAAGCCCCCATCTACAATAGCAGGTCGACCTGCGGCTGACAACCTGCATGCAGCAGAAGGGCAGCTTGAGAGTGCGGATAGGGCTTTGCCATGGCTCTGGAACGTGGCCAAGAGGCATGGTTAGCATCTCATTTACATATCCATTTGCTTTTTTTTTTTTTTTTTTTTAATCAGCAATGAATTCAGAGTCCTAATATTTGCTTCTGCTGGATGAATAGCAGAAGATGCTCGCATGGATGCTCTTGGGAGGGCAGAATCGGGGCCGAGCAGCTCCCAGCGACGCTTGCAGGAAGCCAAGCATCAATTGCGTTATTTCTTTCTTTGAAAGCAAGCTAAATCATTACACTTGAAAAGAAGAAAATCGGGGTGTGGAAGTAAAAGAGGACTACACTTGGCCAAGGGGGGGACTTGTACGTGTTGATGTATCTCCCTGCCGTTCCCGATTGCTGCCAGAGGAGCGCTTCCCAAAACCAGAATGGGGGTTCCCTTCGTGCCGTAGGAAAGTGCTGTAGTAGGCGATGGTAGATGGCTGATAGCTGGCGTGGGCACCCTGCTTGGACTCGTGGCTGGGCTCATGTGGTCTGAACTCCAATCCCTGCAAGGATTTGGATTTGGGAAGGCAGGTTATAGTTAAACCCGGATTTTTTTGGCTAATACCCCATTTAGCAGAGAATGGGAAACTTCTGGTTCACTGACAGCATCTTGTGCGATCATTGAAGCGCTTGTTTTGTTTTGTCTTGGAGTCAAACCACCCTGCTTTGAAACCAAAGCACCATTTTGTAATAACGTTGTAAACTTTCATGGGAAAAGTACCCACCTGACGTGTTTCAGCCCATTTTCTTGTAGCTGAAACAGTTCAGCCTGCATTTGTAAATCACCCTCTCCCAATTTCCCCGTTTGCAGTTATTTTCTGTCAAGTATCTTATCTCCCTTAAAACTTTTCTGCAAATTACTTGTTCCTTTGACATTAAGACATAAGACTGCTGAAAGCTGTAACGTGGGCCTCTGATCTTCCAAACCCAGTTAAACCCAGTAATCAGACTTTAAGCTGATTTGAAAGCTAGTTGAGCTCTGCCTTCAGTACTTATTTTCTTTTTTTTTATCTGTGATTTAGGGAGAGATGATCCTGCCATGGAGCAGGGACTGGCCCAGGTAATGCTCTTAAGGTCCTTACTCCCGTCTCTCCTCTCCCATGACTGAATCTGAGCTGTTTGTAGCTGAGATGAAGCCTTGGACAAAAAAAAAAATGATTTCAAGTGACAATTTTTCACACTGAACAAACAGAGGGAAGGAAAAGACAGGAGACATATGCCATGTTTCTGCTCTGATTTTCCATGGCCATCAGCTGCTCTCTAAAACAAATCAAGAAACAAAAAAAGAAAAAAAAACCACCCAACCCTAAAAAGGGCTTCATTTCCAACAGCAATTACCAAATGAAGCCTCTGCTTAATGGACATTTTCAGAGGGCATGGACACCACTTTGTGCTTCTGCTTTCTCATTATGACTCTTGCAGCTCCCAGCTGACAACTTGATAATTCTCGCCGATAAAACAATCTTTTTGGGTTATTGCTGCGTTCCAGCGCTGTCCCCGCTTGCCCGGCTTGCCTTGAGAATTGTCAAGATTACGGAGTGAGCCGTGAAAACGTAGTTAGCGGGTGGAAAATATATATTTTAAAAAAACAAAGCAACAGCAAAGCAAAATGCTCCCTTTTTTCTGCTTCCTTTCTTAATTTTCTCTCTCATCCCCACTTTTCCCTGGTATCCTAGCAGTGCTTGTCCTTTATGAGTCTGAATAAAACACGGGGCTGATTAATATTCCCTTTGAAACCAAATTTCTAAATCTTAATTCAGCAAAGCAAGGGTTGCTGCTGATATCGGAGGGCACCGTGACTTCCAGCGAGTCTCTCCTAAGAGAAGGAGCTGGAATCTCCTCGGGAATAAACCCGTCCTGTTGCACATGCAGCACCGCGCCGGCAGCCACCACCTTTGGGAGCCCCTGTGATGAAAATCAGATTTCCTTGCAAATAGGTGGGTGCTGGGAGAGCCAGGACCTCTGAAATACCCAGGAACATGGTGCTCGAGGTGCGTCTGGGCGCTGCAGAGGGGGTTGCAAAAATTTCAGCCGGGCTTTTCAACCTGCTGTACGTAGAAGAGTAGAAATCCAGAAAGGATGGCTCTGCTCTTCCCCGTGCATCTTGAGCTGGCTAAGAGCAAGTTTAACTTAAGCTACACTAAATTAAATTGAAATATAAGCGTTCACATGGGGTCTCACACTGGTTTAACTGCACGAGTTAGAAAATGATTGAGCTTTGTAGCTTTGCCCTGTAGGCAAGGCCCAACAACTCATTTGGAAAGAAGTTGGGTTGCAAGAACTTGTGTCACACTTAACCTTGGTTTAGGATTAATCATCAGTCAATGATTAAATTGAGTTAATGTAAATTAGGATTGAATTGATTTAGGGTGGTTCACATGCAGACTGTCCTGGTTTAACAAATTGATTTTAAAGAGGAACTTTTTTTCTTCAGCCCGGTACGATGCTGCATATTGAACTGACATTCAGCTGAGGGGCGTGGGCTTTTAATGCTGTGCCTGTTGTGGGGCGATAATTCACACACAGCAAGGCTCCTGATCTTTAAAACCCCTCAGGTAACGCAGCGAGTCGCAATCCACTCCTCCTGCCTTTCTTCCAACTCCTCTTTTTTTCAGATCTCTCCTCTATCCAGCGTAAGAGCAAGACTTCAAGTGCTGGCAAAGCCGCTGTTCAGATGCTCTACAAACAACCGACACAAAGGACCAGGCTCACAGGGTGTCCAGATATCAGCAGATCAGCCTGAAATGGCTTTACATTTAGGACCTTCCAGCGTTAGACTGTGGCCCTACGGACACGTGCTAGCTTGTAGCGCAACGAGCCGTCTCTCTGAGATATTATATCTACTATATCCATGAGGTGTATTTGGTTTTGGGGCGCTTTGTCGGCATTTTTGGTCTTGCTTTTACTCTTTTCTTCACGAGCTCAGGTCCGAGAGAAGGGAGCGATCTGGCACCGTGCTGCCGCGCGCCACGATCGCCGATGAACCGCAGGGATGTGTTGTGTGGGCATCCCAGATGGAAAACCAGAGCGCTCGTTTTAGAAAGGAGAAAAAACCAAAGGAATTAACACTTTGAATGTTTTTCAGTCCTGGCAAAGTCAAGGAAGGATGATGTATTTCAAAGAGTGAAAATAAAACAATGCCAGGGCTTAGCAAACCCTGATGTGAAAGAGGTTATGCTGCATCAGAGCACTTTTTGTTGAAAATGAGAAGTTTCACCTCGCACCTGAGGTGTGAGACATCTCACCGTGGCAGGAGATGACCCGAGGGCTTTGAATTGCTATCGCAGCGTTCAGGGTGGGGAAGGGTGAGGAGAGAGATGATAAACCACCACATTTGGTCCCCCCGTGTCAACTGAGGTGGTCGGGGTCACGCTTAAGAGCTTGGCTCGTTGGGGTTGGATGGTTTGCGAGTTTGACGATGAAACTTTGGCAAAAGGCGGTGCTGACCCAGGACCGTTCCTTCCTTTCATCCCCAGGTGTGCGCGAAGCTCCCAGCAAATACAAGGAGGTTTTGCTTTGGGAAAAGAGAGACTGGCAGCAGTCAGGTGTTTTCCCGCGTGTTTTGTAGCATCCTGACTTCCGAGAGCACGTGAGGTGGGAGCGAGCCTCGGAAGCAGAGGACCAACCTTCTCTTGTGTTAGGTGTAATACAAAATATTACTGCTTCCTGAAAGCCTGCTGCTTTTCTATCTGTTGATCACGATGGCTAAAACACTAGCGCCACAATTTGGAATAAAACAGAGGAAATGCCTGGCACCTCTTTGCTGTATCGTTATTTTTTTCCCCAGGGAGGAAAACCATTGTAAATTTTTGTCTGAGCGCATGAGGGGACAATAAATAATCCCATAATTAAATCACAGAGTCAGCCTCTAGGTTTGTGCTGTGGCAGGAGCATCTCGGGCTGCTGCATCCCCAGGCATGGCGTTGCGTGGAAACCCGCCTGAGAACTGACGACCTCTTCTTTCTCTCTTGGTCCCCTCTCCAGGCCAAGCGTCCTCCTTCACGCAGCAGCCCCAGGACCAGGTGGTGATCGCCGGGCAGCCCGTGACGCTGCTGTGCGCCATCCCCGAGTATAATGGCATTGTGCTGTGGATTAAAGACGGGCTCGCCCTTGGCGTCGGACGGGATCTCTCGAGTAAGTCGTGATATCGCCCTACCTAAACAAGCAAAACGGGAGCTCTCCCTGCCCAACAGCGCAGCTACGATATTTATTTAGAGAATAAGAAGCGATTTCATTTCAACTGCAAAACCTTCCAGCCAGCTCAAACCTAAGCATTGAAATTTGGAATAAACAAAAACTTCTTTCACTCTGACTTGAACCAAAACAGTTGGTTTCCCACAGGTGTGACCTGACCCTTTGGAAAGCCTTGCTTTGATTTCAGTTGACTTTTGGAAACAAATGTCATGTTTCCAAAACGCAGGCTGAAATATTTTGTAAATGTTGAAAGTGCCTGTTTTGACATTCTCAAAAAAAAAAAAAAAGGAAAGTCTGTTTGCTTTGGATGAATGTTTATTGCAATCCAGCAGAGCCCACAAGTACTCGTGGCTTCCTTGAGCTGTACTTTTGGCAAATTATAGTTTGGTAATAAAATTCCCCAGACTACTTGTTACTTAATCCCACGCGTGCATTGTGATTGAGGGTTTATTGCAACTGGCGAAGACTCTGGAACAGTAGTGGAGAAGTTAGTTTATTCTGTATATTTTGCTGGAAAATACTAATTTTTTAGTGAAATATTTCACAGGACTAAGGGAGAGCATTCGCTTGAGAGCCAGAAACCTGGGAGGGCACCGAGCCCTTCCAGGAGCTGCAGCCTCGTCCCCCCGAGCGCGGCAGAGGTTGTACGCGTGTGACATGGCCACCGCTCAACTTCTGCACAGCACAGGAGACCCGAGAGGGTTTTCCTGGTCTCCAGGGACCCTGCCGTTCTCTGAAGTGCAATGCCTGCTTTTTCCTTTTCCTCTTTTTTTAATGCATATAATTACTCATTTCTTAGACTTGCCTGAGCGAGCAGTCCCCTCTTCAACTGTTTTTTAAAGCTCTGTGCTACAACTTTTACATATATTAAAGAGCTGAGCCTTCCATACGAGACCTTGCAAGAGGAATGGGTAACAACAGCTCCGCTGAAGGATGTAGCTTATGTGAATGACTTCCACAATTAATGGAGCTGGGGCTGCTTTAAGCAAGAGGAACTGTCAGCTCGCATGATACCAGCTCAGCCAGTCATCTAATTAGCTAAATACAAACAAACCCATCATTTGTATTTCTTGCGGTTCAGGAGAGCAAATCCTGCTGTTGATAGCTTGCGAAACAACAAAAAGGCAAGAGTGTGCCAGGCTGCCTGCGTTACGCAGTGCATTAATCACCGGCGCGGGGAAGGACGGGGTGATGGCAGCCCTCCTTCTGCGGTGCTTCAGACGGCTCAGAACGCGGGGCAGGCTGATCAGGGCTGTCGGTACCCCCGCGGACCCCTGCCCAACCTTTACACAGACCTAACAGGGGAGGTGTTCCAGGGTTTCGCCACCAGCACGTGCACAGCTGACTTAAGGAAATCCCGTGACAGGTCTTGGAGGAGCCAGAGGTGGTGGGTTTTCCTGGTGGAAGGGCTCATCCCTTTTCCTAGGGGTTTTAGTTAACGCTTCTTCATCAGCCCTTCTTTTTTTGAACTCTTAGGGCAAAACCTGCAGTCTCTTTCCTGAATTTGGAAGGCCCCTCTTTTCGAGCTGGCTACCGAGGAGGGGAAGAAGCTGCCTGGCTCCTGGGCGTTTGCAGTGGGGCGGCTGGGGCTCTGGACCCACGCTGTATGCTCTGCATCCTTGGGGTCATCGGTCCAGCTCCCTCCTGACTCGCGCTTTGCATTCTGCAGGTTATCCGCGCTATCTGGTCGTAGGAGACCATCTGTCCGGAGAGCATCACTTGAAAATCCTGAGAGCCGATCTCCAAGATGACGCCGTCTACGAATGTCAGGCCATTCAAGCGGCCATCCGATCCAGACCTGCCCGGCTGACTGTTCTCGGTAAGTCCCGTCTTCTCACGTTGGATGTGATTTTTGTTGTCCTCGCGGTCGCAATGAGTGGCTTTTTGACAAAATGAACAACACCGGGAGGATGTTGGATGGGATTGCAAACAGGAGATGACTCCTAACATCTTGTAAAGACCCTTTTTGGGTGGGAGATGGGAGAATAAAGCTGGCGAAGGTAGAAGGGTTTGTTGGCAGAGTGGTTGTGAGTGCTTCTCAGGAGTGCTGGGAAAAGGCAGGCCGCATCAGTGAGGCTTCCCAGAATGGATGTGGCTTCAGAGAAGTTAATGAAAATGGTGTTCTTCTTGAAAAGCTCGGGCAAAAACCAGTCTGTATCGCTCTCAGATACGTCCTGCTTATTCAACCCCTAAAGCGAAGCTATTTACATGTTTAAGTTTGTTTAAATTGAAGTTTGGATTTGTTTTTTCCTTGTTGGCTTTTTTTCCTGGCCAATTTTTAGGGAAAAAAATTCTTAAAAAAAGATCCAAGAGTTTTAGTGCGTTTAGTCAGAGCAACGTTAATTAGTCTCAAGCAGCCAAAAAAAGTGAATTAAGGTACTGATTCTGGTTGAAGGTGCGCCTTATCGGAGTCTGTGCACCACCGTGAAAATAAGTTCTGATTTCTGGTTTGTAATTTCCCCCGCATTTGTTTTTCTCTCTCCGCAACCCTACGAAGTACCCGACCCCCAAACTTACACAACCGCCATCTCTTCCTTCCCTGACCCCGCAGATAATGATGATTTTCTTTTGATCCATCCTTCTGCTCAATCAACCCTGTGCAGCAGCTCCGAGCTCTGACACGCGCCCATACTTGAAAGAAGCCTGCAAATGTATCGGAAAGCGGAACGCGGCTGTCGGGGGGACTTTCTCGCTTACCGACAACCTCTGCAAGCTGTGTCGCCTTCCCCTTCTTCGCCTGGGCTCCCTCCTTCTGTTGTGAAGGCAGAATACGTTGCTGGAGCCAGACAAAAGAAATAATGTTATTTAATTAGAGCTAAAGATTTCAAAACTAATATAGTCCCAGGGCGCGCGGGCGTACGTCAGAGCTCAGAGCTGCTGCAAAGGGTTGATTGAGCAGAGAGATGTTTTTATGGATCAAAAGGAAATCGTTATTATCTTTGGGGTTATGGAATGCGTTGAATAGCTGGTAGTTAATGTTTATGTGAGTATACATGGTAGTTGCTAATTGGTACATTTACCTAAGATGTTCAGCAACTTATATTTGTAGCATGTTTTCCTTTTAAGAAAATTAAAGTTGTAACGCATTCAACTTAGGCCCGATCGATAAGAAAATGGGGCTTTGCAACCCGTCGGTAGCACGTCTTTCGCTCTAGATGTGTTTATGCAGATGTTGTGGGGAAATTTAAGGCTGGTCGGGGAGGGACGAGTGCTAATCGACACCTTCGGAAAGGGACGGGGAGGTCGTTAGCGGTCAGCAGATCGCACTTTGATACCTTTGCGGTAGGATGGCGCGTCCGGCCGCGAAGGCGGACGTTGCCGCAGGTGGTCTGCGTTTTAGCCAGCCCTATGGAGGCAAATAGAAACGGCACGTTAGGAGTAGATGCCTCCGACACCCTGTGTGTTAAGAGCTAGCGCTGGCTCCTGACAGCCGGTTACAGCGTGCAGTGCGTCGTGCTAAACTTACTGTACCTTAGGGAGGCAAAGCGCCTGTTTGTACAGAAAAATGGAGAGAAGATGTGTAATGCCACCAGCTGCGCAGACATTTCTCCTCTTTGGATCCGGTACGTGCCGACTCGGCGAGCCTGCTTTAGTCGTGAGCTCAGCAGCCGTCTCTTGGAGGGACGTGGATCTCCCAAATTTCATCTCATTGGGTTAAGAAGGGATGTGACAGGCTAAATTAATTGTAAAAGTCCTCTGCTCAAAACCCAGCCTGACTCGGGCATCCTGTTGCCCACGTTCCCGGGAAGCCCAGGCTGCCTTCTCGGTGCCTCCGGAGAGGGAAGCTGGGCTCCCTCGATCGTGGTCAAGATAAAAACAGGATAAACGGGAGGATATTGCTCGCACCTTCAGCATCCTGGCAGGTAGGAGGGGATGGCGACCTGGAGGCTTTCTGGTTCATCTTTGACACTCAACCAAAGCCTAAATCATCCCAGTCTGCCCAACTGAGGCTGCAGGCATCGCCTAGGCAGGAAAGAATCCCAAAGCCATCCCCAAATCTGCGTGCAAACCTTGAAGAAACGATTTGTCACAGCTGGAGCAGAGCTGGGAGGCTCTCATGGCCGGGAGCCCAAAGTGCGCTGCTGGGTTTGCCGACTCGAGCGGCTCATCAGCTGGCTGGGGATGCTGGAGGCAGTGCTGGGGAACCCCATCCCGCTCTATCACACCCCAGCCTTGTCTCTGGGAAATACCTTGCCTGGTTTGGTTTTTTTTTTCCCGTGGATTGGTGCTGCCTTGTCCGTTCTTGCCAGCTTTTCCGCTTTCTTGGTATCACGAAATCCCCTAATGCCTCCCAATTCAGTTTCCAACTGCTGTCATTCATGTCTGACAACAGCTTTACAGGGCTGATGCCTCCTACTTCCCTGCTCAGACGCAGAGCATCTGCATTAATATTTTAATTAAATATTTAAGGTTTTGTCACATTGTTTTCAAATCTACATGGTTAAATGTAGTGGAACAGATCATTCCGTAGCCTTGGAAGTCCAAACACTCAAACAGATGAGCCTATTAGTGGCAGCAGCGTCGGGAGAAGTCTTTTATTTGTAGAGTCTCGGGGACAAATATTGCTCAGGAACCCGGCTCACCCATCCCAAAGCTGAAGGACCCCTGCTTCTGCAGGTCTCCCTCACCTTCCCTCCTCCCATTGCCCAAATCATCCGGGGAAGGAGTCGCTGCTCTCTCTCCTAGGGACGTCTGCCCAGCGGGGAAGGCAACGGCTGATAAAAGCCAATGAGTTGGGGTTTGGGAGGTGCGGAGGCATCCACGTTTTTTGCAAGCAAAGGATGTCAGGGCAGCAGTTTGGCAGGGGAGCCCAAGCCAGGCAAGCTCTGGGAAAGCCACTGGAGGGCTATTTGCTACCTGGTACATCTTTAATGGCAAGGCTTCTTAATTTATGATCTATTTAACTAAGCTGGGGTATTCATTAAATAAAGTAAGCGCCTGATTAGGACTTGAAGAAATTTAAAAATAAAATCAGGCAGCAATCGAGCGAAATTGCAAAGCAAACACTTTGGCTGTAACCACTGGAGAGTTCCCTCCGGTCTTCCATCAAAGCTCGGAGCAGGGAGGGCAAATACAAGAGATTATATAGCCAACAGATGTGTGTTGTTAAAATATGCATCTGCCAGCCGTGTAGTTTAAGGAGCCAGAGGGCTAGCTTGTGGATCCTTCTGCACTCGGGGGACCGTGAATGAATTCGAGGCCCCGCCAGCCGAGCTGGGATTTGCAGACACGTTAATTAGTGTTGAGTTCCCAGATCTCGAAGGCAGCCAAGCGAGGAGGAACTTTGAAGAGAGCATTGGCTTCGCCGGGAGGGAGAGGGGAGGAAAAGAGGGGAGCCCCGGCTCGCCGTGCCGAGCCGGCAGCGGCGGCGCGAAGCCTCAGCCCGCGATGGCCAGGGTAGGCAGGACCCGTGGTGCCGGGAGGGTGGTCAAGCAGAGCAGATGGATGGCGAGGCATTGGGGAAGCTGGATGGTAGCGTGGTTGCTCTTCGTCACTGGCGTCTTGGCAGGAGCATCCCAAGCCTGTCCTGGTCTGCGGTCCTCAAACGGCAGGGAAAGGGCTGTGGAATCGTGAAAACTGGTGAAGAGCCGTTCACGGTGGGACAAGCCATCCTTCGCTACCCACCGCAGGCTCTGTCTGCTGTGGGTTTAAACAGTTTCTCCTGAGCATCACATAGGTGCCAAAGGGTTTGGCCAGGGGAGGGCTGGAAGGGACCCCAGCACCAGATGCGATGGCTCCAGCTCTGCCTTGCACCACAGGCTGACCCAGCAAGCTCCTGTCCACCGCTGGCTCTGCAGCTCGGCGGTTGGTCCCAGCGAGATGCTGGTGGCAGCTGGTGATGACCAGGACAAGGGGACCACGGGGGTGTGAGGAGGGAGGCAGAGGAGCTACTTCTAGAGACTTCAGGTGAATAATTGATAGGCAATTAACTTGTACATTTACCTTTTATAGTCTAATTCCCTGTCTCCCCCCCTCCACGGCCTCTTCTAATATTAACTCTGCCTTCATGTGTGTCCCATTAGAAATAAAGCTTTCTTAAATCAACATGAATTATTTAACGCTACAGATTAAGTTAATTTGAAGTGAGAGCTCCTGTCTTTTAAGATGGCACAAGCCAGGGACAGGAGAAGAGGAGGGTCACCTAGGTGTCAAGTGCATTCATGTTCAATCACAACCCTTTTCCTCTTTTTAGTTTATTTTTTATTTTATTCCAATCCTCTTTCTAGCCGAGTCTTTCCAGTCCTCCCCTGCAGAGCAGAGTAAGCTATTTCCATTACCAAAATGATTGCTGGCAGCTTGAGACATCTGCGTTTCCCGGCTTTCCTGCTCTTTAGCGGAGTTTGATCAGAAAATAAAGAGGCTGTGGCCTGGGAAAGGCCATTTTTCAATATTAGTTTGTAATGCTGAGCTGCAGTGAAAAAAACGTGGACTATGTGACGTTTCAAATCCAGAAACAGTTCAGCTTGGAACCATCTCAAGTATTTTTCCCTGCTTTTTAACAGAATTCAATTCTCTGAATGCAAAATTCAGCCTAAACCAGTATATGGAATCAGGATGTCCGTTCAGAACAAAAAAAGGAGCGATGAAAATGTGATCATTTTCTTCCAGACAGTCTCTTCTCCTTGAAAAAGTTTGGGTCTTCCCGAAGCTGCATTTTCTGCTGGGAATATTTTCAGTGGCAAAATAGCAACCGGGTCTACTGAGAATGAAACAGAAACATCAAACAATCGAGCACAAATCCCAAATAACCTAAATATTTGATGTCATGTCTGAGCAGCTTAAGTTTACAGCGCTCTGAGCCGGCTCCTTCTGATAGCAGGGGGTGGACGGGTTTCTTTGCAAGCATCCCTGGGTGGCTGCTGGGGTGGGAAGGCATCTCCACAGGCTTGACCGTACCCAACCGGGCAAACCCAGGGTCTCGGAGGCGCTTGGTGCTGTACAAATTCAGGGCGAAAGGCAAAAAAGGAGGAAAAACAGATCAAAGAGAGGTACCGTATGCTAAAAACTCAGCTTTTAAAAACACCTGGGTGTTGGGAAGTGCTGCTCTTCCCCCATTTCGGAGGGTTTGCACGCTGCCTGTCTGGAGGTGGAGGAAGGCAAGGCAGCAAACGCGTGAGCTCTCCTCTCCTTACTTTGAAGGAGACAAGCGAGATGGATTCACTTACGTCCCCATTAAGCACATCTTAGCTGGCTGCGTGGTGCTAGGGTGAAATGCTGTATGGGACGTGGGCACCAGCCTCGGGCTCTGCCAGCTGCAAAATAACGATTTTCCCATGACAGAAATACAGAGAGAAGCAAGTTAAGAAAAGGGTTTGTTTCACGTTACAGATATACCCGCCGCTTCGGCCGTGCCGTTGTAGAGCTGCTCAGATAGGGAGTAGTGCGCCCAGTCGCCGTGAAAATGGGAAAAGCCCCTTCCCTAAGGATCTCGGAGGGAGTTTCCCAGTAGTTACTGGGAAACCCGGAGCTTTTGCAAAGGCAGCCCAGTTTGCACGCTGCTTGTGACGGCACCCTGACGGGTGCCACGCCTGCCCCAGTCCAATAGGCACCGTTAATACGCCACTGCGTGAGCAGGAAATTTAAAAATATATATATTTTTTCATCAAATGCATTAAAAATGATAAATGCATGATTTTATCCCAACAGGACAGGGCTGGATCTGAGCAGTGGCTGGTGTTTAATCACACGCAGGGAAGCTCACCTGGGCCAGGCCAACACTAAGCAAACGCTGCCTCTTCTCCTTCAAACCCCTTCCAGTGCTATCGCCTCGCACCATTTTATGAGCAGTCTTGCAGAATTTGTGTTTTCTTAAAGCCCTGGGGTTAGGTGATACCATGAAAGTCTTCTTGTTCTGTACATAAATTAACGGCTAGCCTTCGGCGCCGCAGAGCCGGGCTTGAATACCGAAGGAAGATTTGTGTGCCTGGAAGCCCGTCTGTTTTCTTTGAACTGTATCACTCGGTCTGCGGCAGATACCACCTCTCCCATCAAACTTCACCTTGCTTATATCCTCGGAGCCGCAACAGCATTCCTTCCCGAATGCTGAAGATTGAAGGACCAGAAAGTAAATAGGCAGAGACACGGCTAGAAATGATTAATGTTAGGATTCTTGCACTAATCTGTGAGTTCTTGTCTTGACGCGGGGAGGGCCTGACCCGTGTTTTTATCGAACACGAAGCGTTTGGCTTCTCTGTGCAGAGTCTGCTGGTCTGTAGCGAACTGATGGATGCAAAGCACATAGAGCTGATAAAAAGCCTTCCTGATTCTCTGGCATCCCTTCAGATGCAGCGGTGGCTGCATCCCGTTACCCTCTGCCCACCTCCCTGCCCCTCGCACGGGAGCTGGGAGCAATTACTCCTGGCTACAATGGCCACGAAGTTGGGAAGTGATGTGGGGGGTGCTTGCCGTGTGTCCAAATCCCCCCGTCCTGCTGCGCTCATCGCTTGTACTGCTGCGTCTGCGCCGCCTCCTGCTCTGGGCACGAACCGCTCTGCATCTCACCCCCAAATCCTCCCCGGTTCGGGTAAGGCGTCCGGGAGCCAGCGCTCCTCTGCATCGCACGAGCCTTTCCCCCTTGTATCATACACTGCGTCAGTTGACTCCCGCTCCATGCAACGCATGTGGACAGGGGAGATTATTCTGCTTTTCTGCCCTTTTACATCGCTGACACCTTGCATTCTGCATCGCACAAAGAAACCCCGTGCATCTGCAAATCTCCCTTTGCGTTGCACGCCTACGCGCGTTTCTCCCTCTTGCCGATCGAGACAAAACTCCCCCATCTGCATCCTCCACGCGCTCGGTATCTGCATTATACGTACGCGCGGCAGCTCCTTTTGTGCCTCGCACGCATGCACGCACGGATGCGATATGGATTGCAGTGCTGTGCGTCGGGGCTGCGCTCGACGGCTGCTCGGCCGGGGGATCCATCACCGCCGGGAACTTGGTGGGTTGTTAGTGACCTGACAAAAGTATCGACTCCTTCTCCCCTTGTCAGCTGGCGGAGAAGAATGAGGCCCTCGAAGCGTGACATCACCTGAGCGACAGCCCCCGCGTTCCTATCGATCCCCCCTAATGAAAAATGAACCCGAGGCTCGGCAGGAGCAGGGCCAGCCGCGAAAGCAGAGAAATCGCTTCGGGAGAGGATGCGTAAAGCGGCCGTTGAGGTGTTCCTGCTGGAGGATGCCTGCCCGCCCCGCGGCTCTGCTCGTGGCCGGCCTGGAGGGATGCGTTTTCTTGGGTCTGAGACCTTTGCCACCCTATCCTGGGTTGCTTTTTGCATGCCTTGCGTTTCCCCCTCTCCTTTAAGTGTTGTCCAGCCTTGCACCCGCTCGGCCTGTTTCTGAGCTGCTCTGCCAGCCGTGTTAGAGTTCAGGCTTCCTAGCGCAGCTCCCAGCTGCGACCGGCGTCTTCCCCGGGTGGAGAAAGGGTTGGTGCCCCCTGTGATGAATCTCTCTCCTTGTTACAAATCCAATGCAGTCTGTTCCTAGCATTTCCGACCGGCGTTTGCTTTCGATGAACCCTCTGCGTGTCTGACGGATGTCGGCTTCCCATCTGATGGTAGGACAGGGGGGTAGCTTTGGGGCTGTGGCGTTCCTTTTAGCTCAACTTGGGCTTCAAAACTGGATAACCAAGTCTTAACGACTGACCTGCGGGTGTCCTCTGTAATTGATAGGCAAATAACCTCCCCTGCCCCAGGGTATTCATCTCGTGCTAAGGCAGAGGTTGGACAAATGGCCCTCTGGAAGAGGCTATTACTATTTTTGGATGTTAAATGGTGCCTGGCGTGCTCAAGTTAGGATTTGACCATGCAGGCATCTTGAGTTTGTTTGGGATGATGGCAACCACCCTGCTGCTTCCCAAGAGCCTGCCTTGGGCCGGTGCTTCCTTACTGGGGCGTGCAAAGAGTTTTGGCCGCAGGCTCCGTGCAGCCCCTGCCAAGGCTGGCGTTCGAAGCTGCTGTGAGATGAGGAGTTTCATAATTCACTAGTAGGTGGCTTGGTTTTGCAGTACTGGGCGACGCTGTGGGTGCTGAGCTGCAGCAGGGCGTAGGAGGCAGTACCCCTACTGCAGAAAATGCACAGTATCTCAGGGGATTGCTTTAGGTGATAAATCACAAACGAGGGAGCGCTTTAGGTGGTAAAGAGAGGTGGGCAAGCATGGACATGGCATTGGGTGACCCATCCTCTCCTGGGAGTTAGGCTGAGGCTTTCCCCCGGGGGACAGGCATGAAGCCGCGCTATCAGGTTCCTCTAACGCGCTAAACTCTGACCTCTGCGGTGAGAGACAAGGGATTCACGGCAAATTATGGATTTAACACCTATGATGAATCTCCATTACAGCATGAAATGAGAAAGGAAAATGTAGCTAAATGGAAGATCTCCCCTGGGCAACAAGAGGCTGCAACTTATGAGAGGCTGGGGAAAAGGAAAAAAAAAAAAAAAGGGGAAAAAAAAATCAGGAACGAGGAAAAACCTTGTTCCTTTAAATATTTCAAAACCTTTATAAGCCACTGCTTGCAGGTTAGTAGGGACATGGATTAAAGGCCAGGGCTCAGACCTGTCACACATCAGAGTTTCCAACAATGAGTGGAAATGAAATATCGTTGGGTACTGGTCCATACCCAACTGGTCCGTACATCTGGGACCAAGACCCGCCCTTCATCACATCACTGAGCGTAGCCTGGCCCTCCATCAGCCATCTTCCCTTCGGAAACGCCAATGGAGCGTCCTTCCCTGGCAAGCGCGCTGATGCCTTTCAGCTTAGACTCGGCTCCGGGCTCCCCAACGTGTGGCTCCTGGGGTCCCCACCACCGTAGCATCCACCGCTTCAGTGGCTGCTTCCATAGGGTTAATCCCTCTCCCGGGGCATCTGGCGGCGATGACCCAAGATACGATTGATATTTCCGTTGAGCTGGGGGTGGGAAGGAGAAACTGGAGGGGAAGCGTGACGCTGGGTGTAATGCAGCTGGAGGTGAATTCCCACGGGGAGGAGCTGTCAGTAGCTGGCGGCCGGGTGGCTTTGCTGGAGATGCAGGAAGGAAAAAGCGACAAAATATGGGTTTAGCGCTGGTGGGAAAAGCAGGGAAGGGGCACCCAGCGTGCTGCCTGCTTGGCTGGTCCTCCTGGCTGGACGGGTGGAAAGGGAATCCGGTGATTTATGGCCTGGATGGAAGCACAAGAGTCCTGGGTTCATTTCTGTGCTGCCAAAGCCTCCGTGCGCGACCTTGAGCGAGTCCTTCATCCTTAAAGAAAGGAAAAAAGGAGCGGGGTGAAGCAGAAACAGGAAACTTTGGGCTATAAACACGATCTGCCTTGTACCCTGTGTTCATTGCGGTTACAGCTGCGATGTGGATGACATCCAAGAGGTTTTCTGCGGTCAGTTATTTCTGGGGTCGGGCAGCGGCCGAGCAGAAATGCTGCGGAGTCGTAGTTTTGGAGACAAGTGTCTATATTCTCCTTTGAGTCATAAATCATGTAGGAGCTGAACTCTCCTCCCTGTGACCCAGCGGCACAGGAGGGATCCTCCTGCTGTCCTTCACTCACGGCAACGCGGCGGGGATGGACGCCGGACAGCTTGCGATGGGTTCGGATAATCCGGGGAGCATCCGCGTACCCGAAGCGGCTGTTTCTTATTCAGGTTGTTGCTAGGGAAGTCTGCAGAGATTTCTCGTAGTGGGTGAGAAGTGACTTTCAAATCAGAGACAGCATGAAAAATTGCAAGGGGAAAATAAAGTCTTTCATGATACCACATTTAATTGCTAACAAAGACAAAAATCACACCTCTTGCATTTGGTTCACCAGCGAAAGCCCAGATAGCAGCTGCCCCGTTATGTGTTTGATTCCAACTGGTAGGTTTAAAAGATGCAGAAGGTATTTAATGATAATGATAATGATTTACATTTATATAGTGCCTTGTATCCACTGGGATCACAAAGTGCTTTATATATCTATGGATAAAAATATACTGGATAACAAGCACTCCATCCATCACCAAATCACAGCCACTTCCCCGGCGAGGCAGAAAGCTGTTCAGGAAAGGGTTGCTGCCTTTCCAGAGCCGCTCTCCCTCCTCGCTGCTACGGCACTTGGGGTGCTGTACGGTAATTTTGTAATAAAACCAGGTGATAAAAACATTTTAAAAACAACAATGTCATAAAAAGGAGAACCCTCACTGTCATAAACTGCACACAGCAGAACAGGAGGGGAAACTTGAAAGGGAGAAGGTTATAAATAGGGACTGTCACCGTCATGGAATCAGCTCTGGGGGAGAGAGGTCTTGCAGCTGCTCTGGGTTAGAAGGTGGAGAGCTTGGCCAGCAGCAGCGTCTCCGAAGGGCAGGTACCGTCAGAGCTGGTGGGTAGAGAGGGACCTCCCAAGCTTAGTTTGGAGGCGGCAACGCGGGGAAAAAGCCCAACACCTGAGGCTTGACAGATGCTTCTGCCTCTGTGCTCTGCTCCGTCCTGCTGTGGAGCAGGTCTCCCGTGGGTTGGGTGCAAGCTGGCCGCCTTCCTCCGCCAGCCCCCTGAGCGAGGGAGCTGGGCCGGCGGCACCGAGCTTTGCCGGCTGAACGCCGGTGTCTCTCCTAGCTCCATCGAGCCTCGCTAGCCCAACATCCACCCCCTGAAAGGAGCCGCTGGGTTGAGACCCTCCGGTGGCAGCATCTCGCTCAGCTGGGTCTGGGAGGCAGAGGAGGGGAGGAAGGAAGGGAGAGAGAAATAGAGGCTCTTAGAGATATTCATTCAAAATTCATAGGCGCAAAATTGCAGTCTGCATGGATTTGTTTCCTTTTGGAAATTACAGGAAACTACAGGCACCAACAACTGTTATTCAAATAGCCACTTTAGATGATTAGGATGGCAGGAGGCTGTACTTACACATGCAGACCCAATATAATCAGACGCGAGGCAGGGTGGGAAGGCAAGGCCAGGCAAGGGGAAGCTGAAGGAGCTCGTAAGCGTAAGCAGGCAGCGGGGCAGCTCTGCGGGAAGAGGCACGGGGCCGAATCCAGCCCCGCCGCTGCGGTGTGAAGCAGGAGCCATCCTATTAGTTTCCCTGGGTTGGAGAGCCGGCAGGTTTGGGATGATAAGGGAGAGCGTGGGGCTTGGGTGGTGACTCCTGGAGGAGGTTTCTCACCCCTCTTCAGCAGGCAGGCTGCAGGCAGGGACCGCGCAGGTACAAGCACCCTTCCCTCCTGCCTGCAGGCGAGGGCTCTCCTCTCCCCTGTGCGTCCGTCATGGCCCAGAAACGCACGCTCCTCAGCCCGTACCCTCTTGCGCAAGCATGCATGCTCACTCCCCAGCCCGTTATAAATCAAGAAAGAGGGAAAGTTTTCACCTGCCCTGAATTTTTTTTAAAAAAAAAAAGAAGGAAAAAAGCCACACACGCGCACAAAACCCTGAGCAAATATTGTTTTGAGGATTGGCCTGAGGGTCAGCGACGAAATGCAGGCAAAACATCTGAGCCACTGAAGGGTGGAAATTGTATAATAAAAATAGACTCTGCAGTACAAGTGGAGAGAAGGAGAGACTCCCAGCTTTTTATCTGGAGAGCTCTTTCTTTTACTTTTAAAATGTTTCTCTGGGGTATCAGCGGCGTTGTGCAGCGCAGAGCATCCAAGAGCATCTCATTGTCTTCCTCGCCGCTTGCAGCAGCATCTCCCGCTCGGGCAAACCCTCTCTCCGTGAGGCTGAGCCTCCTTCCTACGGATGGACAGCTTCCAGCAACCTGCCGCGTCTTCGCGAGTCGCTCAAGGTGTTTGTAAATGTTTGCACACAGGCGAGCATCCCATCTGCGGGCGTGTTGGGCACGCGTTGGCAGCCGCGAACACGTGGCTTGGCAAGGTTTTTAGCTGGAAGTGCCTTCAGCGGAGCGGCAGGCACGCAGCATCCAGCGCTTCACTGCAGGGCTGGACCCGAATATGAACCCTCCGGGGCCCTTAGCTTGCCAGACCCACATCTTCAGCATTGCAAGAGTACCTAGCTCCTTTCCCTGGCTGCAAGGTCATGGAGGACTTTATGGACCATTAAGCTGTTGTCCTGGCAAGCGAGCCTGGTCCTAAAGTGATGGGCAAAGCTGGATGTGGCCATCTTAGAAGGGAGGGAGACCTAAAAGGTCACAGCAAGAGGTCTCGAAGGGGCTAACTTTCAAGTGCAGCCAACTCAGAAGCTTTCACACCTTGAATGGGTAAGGAGACCTTCCCAAAACCTCCAGGCTCTCCTTAAACATGGGCAGCAATCAGCTAGAGCCCTGCTTCCCCCGCCGTGGCGCTTTTTGGGGTGACCTTGAGTGCGTGTTGGCCGGACGCGGATGCTGGCGAGCTGCTTTCCACGCTCCGGCTTGCCTTTCTTGTCTTTACAAGTGCTTTTCTCTTATCTGGTAGTATTTTGCAAAACTTCACAAGCTTTTAGTGGCAAGAGTTTTGCGAAGAGGCTGTTGATAAATCTGGAGTAGATGGCAGGAAGGCTTTAGTGCCGTATTCTCTTCCTTTCCATTGGAAAAAGCGGCTTATCTGCTTCGGAGAATACAGGTTCTTCCTCCTTATCCATGCTGAAATCTTATCTAAACTGGTTCAGGTGGCGGAGCTGAGAGAAGGAAATAATTAAGCAAGAGACAGGTGAAATGCTGATATTATTATTACTTAAATGGCCCAAACCTTTTACCGCATGTATTTTTTTTTATTTTACTTTTTTTTTTTTACTGCTGGTGACACATAACAAGGGAGAAATCGTTTTTTCCAGGTTATCTTACCCATCCACACGCACGCAACTTGGCCCCCCTCCTCCCCACCCAAATATAAATCTCGTTTAACTGGTTCTGTTGGCAAGACAGAGAAATAATTAAGGCGAAGGTGGCTGAAATGTTGATGTTATTACTGTAATGCAGCAGCCTGTTTAGTTTCTTTGCCGATGAAATGCAACCAGGGGAAAATCAGTTTTAAAGATTACCTCCCAGAGATGCAAATTGAGGAGCGGAAACCATGTAGTCAGGAAGAAATGGTCTCAAACTAGGAAACATTTCAAAGTCTGTGACAGTCTCTCAGGGGCTTTTAAGACCACAATTTACCTTTTGACTGCATTCTATTTTCTCTGAAATCCTTTATTTCCTTCTTATTTATTGACTGGAGAGACAGCACAAAAACGAGAAAGCGATTCTCCAGCCGCTGGTCTTAAAAATCCATAGAAGAAAATTATTCTCGCGAGGGCGGTTTTTTTGTTGTTGTTGGGCTCTTTCTCCCCCCCCCCCCTTTCTTTTTTAGCACTCTCTGTGAACCAGGGCTTAATTGAATCACTTTGCCATAGAGGGGCCTCGAACGGGAAGGTATCAAGGTCAGCGCCGTCTCAGAGCGAGAAGCCCTGATTAGAGAGGTGGGAACCATGGCAATAACACGGCGGGATGCGGAGCGCGTCGGGTCTCTCTCCGTCCGCACGCAACGAACGTGTCGGGAGCCGGCGGCTGAATTGCAGCGATGTGTTCCGAATAGGTTTGCTCTCGTTTTGGGGATAGCAGTCTGGATTAAGCAAACGTGAATATACGCTGCTTGGGTTAGCGTCGCTCGCTTGGGTTAGCGTCGCTTGCTTGGGTTAGTGTCGCTCGCTTGGGTTGGCGTCGCGCTCTTGGATTAACGTCGCATTCTTGGGTTGGCGTCACGCTCTTGGGTTGGCATTGCACTCTTGGGTTGGCATTGCACTCTTGGGTTGGCGTCACGCTCTTGGATTAACGTCACGCTTTTGGGTTAGCATCGCGCTCTTGGGTTAACATCGCGCTCTTGGGTTAACATCGCGCTCTTGGGTTAACATCACGTTCTTGGGTTAGTGTTGCGCTCTTGGGTTAGCATCTCTCGAAGCAGCGGTAGGGGACTGATAAGCCTCCGTGCCTTGCTTTGCAATTCACGCTGTTAACATGCACTCCCCTTCCTCTCGTATGTATCTCAGAGCAGCAACTGAGTCGCTCGCTCGCTCGCTGCTGGAGCGAGAAAGCCCTCTGCTTGCAGCAGAGATGTGGGAGCTGTTCCCAGCCGCACGCTTTGCCGTGGGACGGGGAGCCAGGCTGGCTGGTGCCTGGTCCCTCCCAGCAGGTCAGCTCAGGGATCTGCAAGGTGCCAGCTCAATAAGGGATGCTTTTCATCAACCCTAGAGGTTACCAGCCAACGGTCCTTCACCCACCCCTTCCCAGGTCTCTCCAAAGCCTCAAGCTTTCTTTTCGGAGCACATGCATCTCCATCCTTGTCTCCCTTCCGGCTGGTTTTAGCTGCAAGCCCAAAGCCCGGTCCTAGCGTCGCATCCCTTGCCCCTGCTCCCTCTTGCTCCTCACGCAGTGGTTTCCCCCCACCACGCGCACACGTGTGTCGTGCACGCGTTTCTGTCTGCGGGTGTTCCCTGCCGGGAATGATACTGAGACACGCCGAAAAAAAAAATCATAACGAAGTCCTGCAGTGCTGGCCTAGTTAGACCGTACCTAGCTGTGAGCTAACTCTGCTGCCCAAGCGAGCCCCCTGGAGACAGCTCTGCTTGGGAAGAAATAACTAGATTAAAAAATAGCGCATCAGCTTAGGCTAATATGGCTCAGAATTGGTGCAGCCCAGTAATTAGAGGCGAGATCTCGGAGAGGAAATCCTTTTAAGCCATCCAGTCCGTCTTTCAGCTAGCTGTGTTTAATTACTCCTAGCTCCTCTCGGCCCTGCCTTTGCAGAAAGGACCGCGTTAGGACATCTCCCGCTCCTCCATCACTTGTCGATGCGTTTCTGCTTCGTTTCTGAGGTTGCACCAAAGAAAGCTCTGGGCAGATCTGCAGCAAGTCACGCCTGACCATGCTGCAAAGGTCGAGCTGTGCATCTCCTCCTTCCTCCCTCCGAAGCGCTTTGGGTGGTACCGGGGCTTCAGTCCTCGACAGGCAGCACGAGGATGTCCACAGCGGGATGGCGGGGAGGACAGGGAGCACCCACTGCGCTGGGTGACACCTCTGGGAATGCTGCAGGAGGGGTTACAGGTGCAGGAAACCTCCCATTAGATCCGGAACAAGGATTTCTGTGCACAGGCTCCTCAGATCAGGCTGCTCCATTTTCTGGCTCTGTGGCTTTCTGTCTCAGCTCCCCAGGCAGAAGTTGGAGGTACTTTGCTTCCTAGTGCTGTTCAAAGGTAGCTTTGACTGGCGCAAAGGCAGCAAGAGGGGTGGAAGAGTAGAATTGCAGAGGTTTGAAAAGTTTCCTTTTAGGAGTGAAGGATTTTGCTACAATCAAACTGAAAAAAAGACTGGTTTGGGCAAGATCTCCAGGAAACCATTTCTTTCAAGCCCACCTGCCTTGAAAATTGCCACCTGGGTGTGCACGTCCCCGTTTGCCTTCCTGCACTTAGACGTCTCCCGTGCTGCAGTGTGGCGTCTCCGGTGATGCGCTGCGGTGTGTCGCGGTGGCCGGGAGCCCCGGGCTCTCTCCTGGAGGCAGGAGCTGTATCACAGGAGAGGTTTGGGGGGGTTGCGTCCATTAACAGGACTGAAAAATGAAATCGGAGCCATAACCACCCAGCTTTTTGTGCAGCCTGTCTCCTATTCTTCCTCTCTCCTCTACGCCTTAGCTGCTATGTGCTGCCGTTGCAAACCCCGGGAGGAAGAGCATCCCTGGGGATGCGGGATGAGGCAGCGGGACCCCTCACCCTGCAAGCCCCCCCCAGCACCAGGACACCCCGCTTCCCTCCGCACATCCATTGCTGTGGCGAGAGCACCCTCTCCTGTCTCAGCCTGCCTCATTGCATTTTCTCCTTGCTCCGTTCCCTCTTGTAGAAACCGGCATTGAGGCTCTCCATCATGGACCGGGGGGAGGACGCGGGTCCGGGGACCCAGTGGCCCGGGTGCCGGGCTTGGCACCCACACCTCATCCCGGCACGGCAGCGTGCGACCCTGACAGCAGCACTGAAGTTTGTTAGGAGAACTGGGGGAATATTTAAGTAAAAAACAATATCGAGGAGAGGTCTGCTATAATTACTAATTAGATCTGGTTATAATTATCTCTCTTTGCAATCCCATACCTGCCGCAGAACAGCTCCAGTTCCTCCTAACAATTAACAGAGAAAGTCTTTTATGACACACAGGGTGATTACACTGCAATTGCAGCCTCCGTGGCGAATGCTGACTTATTAAAGAAGGGCCGATATTTACAGAAGAACATTGTGATCAAATTAGGCTAAAATTAACTGGAGTAAATTAAGAATACTAGTGTTTTTCATCCACTTCCCTTTCTTTTCTGCCACAGAGTCGCCTCTGGGTTCGTTCATAATGCTCTGTGTTGATTGCGGTACTTGACTGGGCAAAAAAGATAGGGAAAGCGGCAACAACCCATTTCTCTGGTTTGCCTCTGCGTGAAATCTGCATTCGCATCTCCCTCTCCCTCATCCGCCTCCTCCTGCTCGTACGGTGCCAAGCCACAAAACTCCAGGGCAGGACCCAGACCTCCAGCGTTTGCAGCCCCCTCCCAGCTTTAATAAGCTTTAGCTTTGCTAAAGGCTCTGCCTGAGTCTCTCCTGCGCGGAGAGCCGGCCCAAAGCGCTCATCGCACGCTTCCTGCTCGGGGCCTGCCTTTTCTCAGAGCAATAGCAAGAGGGGTGGATTTCCCCCAGCAACGCTAAACCCAACGCTCGCTTGCACTTAAGACGCGCCTTAATAAGTCCAAAGCGAAGGCTGGGGCTCGGCATTAGGAAGAATCGCTCAACAAGGAATTCGGAGACTTTTTTAATAGCGATGGGCCAAACAAAATAATCATCAGATGGTTTGAGGGTTTTTTTTTTTCTTTTTTTCAACACAAATGCAATTATCGGTGAGCAGAGTGTGATTTCTGGGAGGGTTGGCTCTAGCTGTGGGTACCCAGCAAGTAGTTGATGCAGAGAAACTTTTGGCTGTGGCAGTGTGGGATGGGTTACGTGGATTGTGGCTTTGCTTCTCCCGAGCAGGAGCCTGAATCATCCTAAATAACAGTGTAGCAGAGGATGGTGGAGGTAACGAATAATATAGTCTCTGGCCCAAGCCTTTGGGTAAATTATCCTTCCAGTTAAAATTCATGAATTTGACAGGCTTTGCAAATTGCATCGTATTACGGATTCACCAACTTCTCCACCTTTACTTGATTGCCTCATCCCTAATCCTCCAGATCAAAGTCGCGCTGAACGTGGGGTCACTTATTGCATCTTTGGCAACTCCTGGTTTTTCCCTTAATCCGGGAGCTCCACCCTAGTTCTGGCTTAACACCACCTAGGCCGTGTCCGCAGGCTGAACCTCCATCCTGGCAGCTCCACTTTGAACTTTAATTCCCAGGTGGCCCCTCGATGGGCAAGACCAGGCCAAGCGCAGTGACTGGCAGTACTTCTGCAGCGGCTGAGGATGCTGTTAGCAGAGACCGTGCCGTCAGCGGTCGAGGGAGGCGGACACAGGGCGTACTTCAGGTGGGAAGATGCTTTCTAAAGATGCAGCGGTTGGGATGAAAGCTTTTGCAGTGAACAGGTCAAGACGCTCTCTTTTTCCTCCTGTGTTTCAGTGGAAGAAGCTCACGTGATGTCTTTGATAAGGTTTTAAGTTTTGTCCTCTTCTTTCTCCCACTTCTTTCCTCCAGAGAAGAGGAGTGAGTCAAAATGAGGGGGAAAATCTTCCTTTTTTCAGGTTTTTTGTTATTGGAAGACTGAAAAATTCCATATTGTCTGCCCAAAATGAAACGCTGGAGTTTATTGTTCTTTCTGTGAAAGCGTGATGATTTCCGATGAGCTCTTTTGCCTGCTTTTTTCAGTGACTGCGGAGCTGGCAGCCAGCGGGGATTCCTGCCCCGCCGCTCACGGGGTAACGGTGCCGGTGGTGCAGGTCCCTTTGCCCCATGTGATTCCCCGGTAGGTGCCAGGGTGGAGGTACAGGTACTGAGATAGAGAGGTGGACAGGGCAGAACCACCCTCAACGGGTGTTCGTGCTGCTCCCATTCCTGCACCCCAAGCGTTTCCCTTCCCATGGCTCCAGCTCTTCGGAGATGGGGCTGGCGATGGTCGTGTTAGAGGATTTTCCTCCGGCGTGTGCTACCCTGGGGAATCGGAGAAGGCAAGCGAGCGTTCGCTATTTGTATCGCACCTGAATATTCACGAGAGCTGCGGATTAGCCAGCTACGTCGCCCAGGCTGGGCTGGGACGTCTTTCTGGAGTCCTACCTCGTTCCTCCAGCAGCCTCGTTGCAGCAAAGGGGAAAATTAACAATGCTTTTTGCTCCAGGGACAATTCTTTCACCCAGATCATTTTTGGAAACTGGCAAGCGTTGAGGTTTTTTATTTGCAGAAAGCACGCGGGGTGTGTTGGGAAGAGGAGGCCATCTCAAGCCAGGTTTCTAAACTGATTCGTACCATCCCAGGCACCATGGAGGGTCTAAAAGAGGAGAAATCAAACCCCCTCCAGGCATGGCAGAGCCAAACCCCTGCCTAAGGTTTTCTCCCTGCCCTGTTTCTCAGCCTGCCTTTGCATTAGTGCAGCACAACAAAGAGTTAATTGGTAAAAAAAGAAGCCCAGAGCAGAAGCAGCATCCTCCTTTTCTCCATTGTAATGAGTCATATGTTTTCTTAATATACCCCTGCTCCTTTCGCCGCTCTCCTGACCTCTCTGCGTTGCTGTACACCCCGTTCCTGGTTAGGATCTCCAGCCGGTCTTTGTAGTGCATTGTCAGCCCTAATTGCTGTCTGCTTGGGCCCGTAACGCGTACGGTTCAGCGAGGCTGTAAGAACAGAGCAAAGGAGGACAGAGGCGTCGGTGTATCAATCCCTGGCTTTGCTACGATGCTCATGGCACCGGGCATCCCTACAGAGTTCGCTGACACTCAGCCACTCCTTTTGAACAAATGAGGACAGCGAGGAGCGGTCAGGGTACGCCGGTCCCTTTCTCTTGGGGAATGCGAGACCACGATTTAGTTGGAGGCGAAGTCACCGGAGAAATAATTAGAAGCCAATTACTGACTCGGGTGAGGTGGGGGTGGCAAATCGCAATGGCACGCCGCGGTCCTAATCAGAGAGGGGCTGGCAGGACCCGGCGCGGCCAGGCCGAGCCACAGGCTGGGAAACCTCGGGGCGATGCCGGAGGGGCTGCCGGAGAGCTTGCCGGGGGCAGGGACCTGCGCGGAGGACGTCCAGAGGCTTCGAAGGATGCTCTTGCGTTTTCTGCGCTGTAAGCTGGCACGGTGCTTGGTTTAACCCTGGAGGGCTGGAGTGTAGTGCCTGATATCAGGGCTAAGATGGCAGCTGGCACTTGTTAATAAGAGGTAAAAGTGGCACCCGTTGCCTTAGCGTGGTCCAAATACATTGGTGACTTGAAACTGGGACTGTGAGTCCATCATTTCTCTGCTCCCGCAGAACAGCCCTGCTCATCTGAACCTGCCCACGGCTCCTCCCAGAGTTGTGCTCCCCAAAAACCAGTGGCAGTCCAAAATTTCCCATGCAGATCAGGTTTTTCCTCACTTGCATGGCTGCAAATGGTGGGAATTGGCCAGCAGTGCCGGGCCGTGGGGTGCTCGGCTGGGGTGGGATGCGGTGGGGACAGCAGGTCGAGCAGATGCGGGGACCATGCAGGCAGCCCCACGTCGATGACTGCAGTGGGGACGTGTCCTTGGTAGGCAAAGAGAAGGAGCATGGCCAAGCCTAGAGCTGAGCAGCCCAAAATAAAAAGCTCCTCGGTGTTTTTTTTTTCCCTTCACAGTCCCCAAAACAAGCTCTGACGCAAGCATGGCTGTTTGCAGATATGTATAACCCTTTTTATTTGAGGCTGGGGTTTGTTTGTGAACCCGCTGCTGTGAGGCACGAGGATGAATGCGGTTGTAGGGAGGCTTAGAAATGACTGCAATGCACAAGAGGCACTCCAGAATCAGATGTCGGGTCCCCAAAGCCTTGAGACTGCGCGGAGAAGTGAGGGAATTTCTAGTGAAAATAAAAACGCTTTGCTTCTGTTATTGGTGGAGCATCCCAGGGTCAAGTTCTGAAGCTTTGCAGTACCGAAGACTGGAAATGTGTTGGTTTTTCTGTGATGAAAGGCTCCGCTCCTCCTCTCTTCGAATGGATTTAGGATCTGGGCTGTAAGAAAAGTGAGAAATGATGCGATAAGCGCGGTACGGCTGCTACAAATTTGGTGACACTGAGTTAGCTGGCCGATGTTCGCTGCCCATCCCTCTACCCTGCAGAAGGCGAGCAAGGCGTTGCCTCTCTCAAAAGCAATCCGAGACCCTTGGGAGCTCCCTTGGCAATGCCGATAGACCCCATTTCTGGGAAGGGGATGACCTGCCAGGCGGGCAGCCGTACCCCGCGCTCACTGACCCCTCCCTGGGGCGGGAAGCAGGGCTGAAGGCAAAGGGACCTCCTTGTTTGAGGTCATTTTGCCCAAACTGCAATGCCTGGAGCCTGCCAGGTGCCACCAGCCTGGGGCTCCTGCCCACAGGCGATTCAAGAGCCTGGGGTGAGCCAAGCCCCCTTCCCCTCCGCAACCCCTTCCTCTCCATCTCTCCTTCCGTGGTCCCCCTCCTCTGGTGTCAACACGAGCTTAATGAAAAAGCAGCAGATGTTCCTTTGATTTCAATTTACTCAAGATTTTAACCTAATGCAAATGGTATTTTGCATCCAGCTGTGACGAGGCAGTCTGGGCTGAGTCCCCGCATCCCTGCTTGCCGATTTCCTACCTGTCTCGCCGACCGGATGGCGACGACTCCTTCCCAAAAAGCTTCTCCAGGAGGTTGTCTCTGCCAGGCCTCGGGAGCAGCTCTGCCCTCGTTCAAGCTGTGCGAAAGGACTCGCGGCAGCTCCAGCACGCTGGCGAGGCAGCGGTGGGATCCGCGAGAGAGCAGCGTTTTGGCCCGGGTGGAAATTTTTCTGTGTGTTTTGGAGATTTCTCACGAAACGGAGTAATAATTGAGAGGGAGAACAGTCAATAGCGAGTAATTCATCTGCCAGATTTAGCTTAGCTTTCCCCTCTAGGATTGCAGCAAGCCAACTGTGATTTCCTGACCTTATCTCCTCTCTGAGTGGGTAAACAACAAACAAACTCTTTTGTCGCTGCCTGGAGTGGCTTGAAGATACTCACAGAGCCGGTTTGTTTGTCACCAGATGGGAAAGATGGGGCTTTCTCCTCTCCCTTGCATTTTCACCACCTCAATTCCTCCGTGTGCGGACGCAGCTCCCGCAGGCTCTCATGTGCCCGTTGCACCATCGGGTCTTTTTAGGGATTTTTAGGTCACGCGATGCCGCAGTCCCAGCCCGCGCTGCGGGCTCAGTAGGCTCTCTGTGCATGGAGAGCGCCCGCAGCTCGCTCCCACCACCAGCTCAGGCAAACCCTCCACCGCCGGCATCCTTCGCTCAACAGCTCTCCATCTCCTGAAGGACTTTGTACCGTTCCCAGCCGTCGGGACCAAAGATCTTCAGCGTGGGAGGTATGAGCCAGGGAAAGCACAAACGCATCACCCATCTTCACCGCTTTCCACTTCTCCAGGAAAGGGAGACAACCTTTTTTTTTTCCCCCTGAATAACATGAATATGTGCTCTGCAGAGGCAAAACTATCGTTTGCCTCTGCCTGGGCTACTTCTCAGGCCGTTACGGTGGTCTGCAGACTGAAAAAGAAATGGCACTCCAGCCTGCAAATTATGCTAGCCCATACATCTCCTATTCATGGAGACCCCTGCCTCCCTCCCACCGGCGTCCTGCAAGCCAGTAACGGGATGAGGACGGGCAGAAGGGGAAGGAAAATCCTCATTCACTGGAAAAACACCCCCAAATTCCCCCCCGGAGCAGAGCGTGGGAGGAAGAAGCATGGACTGCACGGAGCCCCTCAGAAATCTCAGCCTCTCCGACACGCAGCCTCATTACAAACGGCGATCCCCTGACACAGAGTGGCAATTTCCAGGCACCATTAGCCTACGCCGGAGACAGAGAGATGGCAAGAATGTCCTATTTTCCGCGCCTCCTGTATGCCACACGATTCATGAAGGAGAAAAATAATTAGCCGGAGCGTCTCAGGGATGATTGGCAAGTGCCTGGGGGCTGGGAGTTCCCCCGATGTGCCGTCCTTGCCTCCGACGCTTCGAAAGCGAAGGAGAAAACCTTGCTGGGAGGCCGGCTCTGCGCGGTGTGATGCTGCCGGCTCCATGGGAGCAGGCTGGGCGGACGGGAGCTCTGCCCGTCGCTCCTGCCGAGGAGCTCATGGGGCCCCTGCCTGCGTCTACAGGGCTGTTGTGGGGTGCTGCCCCTAAATCTGCGGCTGCCGGGGGGGCTGGTCCTGCGGGGACAAGCCAGGCTTTGGGTCTCCCTTCTTGCAGCGGGTAGGACTTGGCTCCTGCCATCTCTTCCTCCCTCGTCCACCTCTGATCAGCTGCTCTGCTTTGGAACCTCATGAATTTTTCAGTTAATTATTAGGCTTGCTAAATTGCACCATCAGGCTGTCGTTAATAACGGAGGGGGGTCAGGGACAGGGCTGGGAACTTGCGGTGGTACGGGGACGAGCGGGGAGCGAAGGAAGGAGCTTTGCATCACTCCCCTGCCTCCTGAGCCCACGCACCCAGCCAGGACCTCATCATTCCCAGTTTCCCCACCAGCCCTTTTCCCAGCTTTCTGCCTCTCCTTGCTCACTCTCCACCATTTAACCCGCCGCCTCTGGGCCAACGCGCCCTGCCTGTCTCTCTGCTCGTTAAGGCACAGCTAGTCTCAAAATGAGAGCTCGTGAAGTGATGGAGCCAGTGGCTTTCCAGCACAGCCCACAGTCCAGAGCTGGGTGACTCTTTTACCATCGCCGATAAGTTCACCAGGAGTTATTTGTTGTGCGAGTCGAAGCTGGCAAAGCGTTTTGGCTGGGAAAGGGCAGCAGAGGGATTTGCGTTCCTGAGAGCATCCACCCATTTCACATGAGCCTTTCTGAAATGACAGGTTAGGCATGGGAAAACCCAAAACATGTTTTGACATCTTCCAAACGTCCCCTTTTGTGCTAACTCAGCACTTCTCGTTTAACAAAACTGGCCTGAGTTCCTAAGCAGCATTCCCTTCCCGTTCAGCACAGCCCGAGCTTCTCTCCTGCCTTCCCCCTTCAGCCGCAGCCATCGCAGCCGACCCCTGCCCGCCCTCCGCGCCACATCCCTCGGACAGACTGACTTTGTGCTTTCTCATCTCTTTTCCCTTTCCTTTCTCCCCGTCATCCAACGGCAGCTGGGACCCGAGTGATTAAAACCTCAGGAGGCAGGAGGGGGACTTTGATGGATGCTTTCGGTAATGCCGGTAGCATCTCTATCTGTACGCCCTGCCGGGGAAATCCATCTTCCCCCGCGCGAGAGCTATCGCGGCGTAAAGCCAGGGCTCCCGGCACGCGTTCGGCCGTAGGAGCGGTGGTGCCGATGGGACGTGCCGAGCATTTTAAGCGGCCTCCCCGCCGCGGTGGGAGGCAGGTCCAGCCCTCCGCGCAGCGATGCCGTGACGGGACAGCTCGCGTCCCATCCCACGCGTGCACCGGGGATGTCCGACTGCTGGGGGTCCAGAAATGCATCCCGACCCCTTCGGCTCTGTGCTGGGCATTAAAAAAATAGCCAGAAAGACTAGCACCTACAGCTCGTGCTGTCTTTGGCTGTATTGGGAAGAGATCTAAACCAGCTCGGTTGCATCCCGTGAGCCTTGGGGCTCTGACATGGGCTCCTGCGCTTGCGTTTATTTTCCTGTTAGCATTTATGGGTTTATTTTTATTTACTTTAATTTTTATTTACTTTTATTAATGCTTTTAGGATCCATTTGGGGGTCAAACTGAATGAGAGCTCCTCATGCGCTCAGTGGTTTTGGGTAGCAGGAATAACGTGACAGGGCTGGTAGAGCCCCTCAAACCAGCTCCCCCCTATGGAAAAAAAAGCTGATTTAACAAAAATAGCATCACCTCCCACCTTGTTCTGTGTCCTCTGGGACTTCTGTGCTGTGGGTGACTGGGGTCCTTTCTGCTCGGCCCTGTGATAAAACCGAGCACAGGCTCGGTGAGCAGGTACCTGGGACGGTGGGAACCGAGATGTAGTTAGTGCTGTCCTGGCTGCGTCGCTTTGTGCGGGTGTTATTGGGGGATAAGTGGTCACGTCTCCAGTCTAAGGAGGAGAACAGACTTCGGGGAGTTGCCTCTTTTCAGCCCATAATGTTTCAGTGATATTAGATGAAGGAAGAATACCTAGAACGGCAAGAAAAGAAAAATCAACCAAAAAACCAGAAGATTTCTGCCACAGTAACTCACGGGAGCCATCATTCAGACACCTTCTGCTCGCTTTCCTTGCCTCATTTCCCAGGTCGGGCCAAACCTGCTGGGATGCACCACCACCCTCGCCCTCCCAGAGGAACGAGAGTCCCTGACCAAAAGGTTTCCCCTCTTGACGTGTTGTTGCCTTTTTGCTATTGAGTCCTTAATTAAAAAAGAATAATATTCTATATTTTCCCTGAAACGCTCCATCAGTCAAAAAAAAAGGGAAAAGAAAAAAATCAATATCCTATTTAGAAAAAAAAACCAGTTGGGAGCAGATTTTGGAGCAGCCCTAGGTATTGCCTCCCCAAGAGTAACAGCGAAGCAAGGAAAGGCCGTGTCCTGCGGCGAAGCGAGCGGAGGGCTCTGGTACCTCATGAATTACACGTCCTCACCCCAGCGAGCCTACGAGCACCTCCCGCACCTCGCTATTTTACTATTAACAGTTGCCGAGCTGTAAACTGCTCCTAAAGCAAAGCATCTTTGGAAATCAATTTATCAGGGGTGGTAGGAAACCGTAACGTACCATTTTCTTCCGTGAGCGTCGGGGTCCGGCGGGCAGGATGCAATTAGCTCAGCTCCACTCCCTTCTGCTTTAGCTCAACTTGTTTTGGTAGCTCTTCCTTCCCACGCTCTCCAGTCCCTTTTCTCTTCACCGTCTTCCTTTCCTCTGGTCTTCTCCCAGAAACTCAACCATTTCTATTAAGGTTGTCACCATTTTTAAAGGGCTGAAGCCCAGGGAACCCACCCATTGCTTTAAAATCTCCCGTTTTGTTTTTTTAAGCTGCATGTGCACTCCTGTCCCTAAGGATGAGGTGACACCTCCCAGAGAAAACCCCTTGAAAAACACCAGGACATAGCAAACCCAAAGCTATTATTCTCTAGATCCTTCTGTCATGGCTTTAAGCAGGCACCAGGAAGGATTCCTGCCATCCCAACCCAATTTCTCTACTACTGTGCAATTTGCAGGCTATCAGGGCAAGCTGGGTCTGGCTCCATGGGGATGCCTTCAAAGAGGGGACCGGAGAGCGAACGGCAGCCTGGGGGAATTCCCTCTGAACAGAGGTTTCAAGACTTGGGTAATTTATCTTAAAAAGGGGATTTGTTAACAGTTTATGCAAAGATGAATGATCTCAGGAAACGCTGCGGGATGGGAGGGCAGACAAGGGCATTCAAAGTTTGCGCCTGCGAGGCCGAACCTTTTCCATACGGCTGTGCCGCTGCCCGATAACCGGATTCGGAGCGGGCCCAGACACATGTCAATGCTGGGAACACTGTGATTGATCGTCCTTCATCCTGGAAGGGTTGGGTTTTGTTTCCTTCGAAACATCTGGCCCCGGCCGGTGTCGGAGATAAGGCATTGCAGCACATTGATCAAACCCCATTGATGGTTGCCAGATTCATCCGTAACGATTTGCTCAACCCTTACTGCTGCCGCAGCTGAAGGCAGATCTGCAGAGCCCGTGACCCCTGCGACTTAGGGACACACATCCCTGGCATTCAGCAAGCCCCACATCGGACCCGTCGCCTAGATATCATCACCAGTGGGTTGGCTTGTTTGATTTTTAAATGCAGAGCTGTGCACAGCACTTAAAATATAGCTGGGGTGGTTGTTTCTTGTTTGCTGGAGCAGGATGCCTGGCTGCAATTACACAATTTGCACAAGAAAAGCTGCAACAGGGCTGACCTACCGTGGTGTCCTGCAGGTGGGAACAGGGTTGGGACCTTCTCCAGCATGGCAGCGGGAGGATTTGGGGTGTGAGAGGCTGAGTAAGAGACTCAGGCCAGTCATGTCAGGCAAGAAGTATTTTCTAACCTGCCAGAGCCCCTGTGCTGGCTGCCGCGGTGGTTTTGAGTCCAGCTGCTTTGCCTGGCTGTAGTACTGGGGAGACGGGAGTGAAGAATAGCGCTGACAGATCTGGGACATGGCAGGGGATTAGCCTCTTTCCAAGGTCTTCATTTATTATTTCTGATGGCGTCTTACACCCAGGAGGGTTCGGCTGGTACCCAGATCAAAGCTCTCCGCTCCCAGCTAACCCCTGCACACATCTTCTTGTCTCGGTGCTAGCAGAAGGCGAGTGCTAAGCACCATATTTCCATCTCCCCGGTGGGTCTCCCTGGCGTGAGCTGCCGTGGATTCCTCCGTAGCAGCAGGGCCAGGGATCTGAGTGGGAATCTCCCCTGATAGAGACTGGAAAGAGCATCGCTGAATGGGATGCACAGCCCAGTCCCACCTGGGAAGGAGGGATCTCCAAGGACTTCCAACTGCTGACCTGCAAACAGGAGTATTGGCCCTGGCCCGGGCTGATAGGTGCTGGAAAGGGATAGATCAGACATGGCTGTACTTCATTTCCGACAGCCACAGCTTAGAGATGAGCTGTAGGCAACACGCAGCATCCATCTGTCCTCTTCTGGTCCTACATTAGCCTGTGTCCATCCCAGACAGCCATGCTTTAAGGTCCTGGAAGCCTCTCCATCCCTCCAAACTCAACCTGGGCTGAAGTCCCATGCTCAGCACTTGGGAGCAAGTATCTATGCCCAAAGACAAATGGTTGAGTCGAGATCTTCTTGTCATTGCTGCCAAGCTGCAAAGGTGAGAGAGGAGCTTTCCCAGCGGTGGGCAGGTCTGACCCAACGTCTGCACGGAGAGCGGCGACAAATCCCAGCAGCCAGCTCCAGGCTTTCCGCCTCCTTCTCCAGCCCTGGGCTGGAGCTGAGAAAAGCAGTAACAGCCAGCTGCTTTGGAGGGTGGGCATGGTTTAAAGAGGAGCATGTGATAGAGCTGTGGCCTTCAAGAAAAGGAGAAAAAAAGAAAAAGCATCTTTTCACCTTTAAAAAAATAATAAAATCAATCTTCCCAGACACAAAGTAGAAAAAAAACCTCTTCAAATTGCAGTCAAGGCACGCTTGTGATGTCTCAATCAAGTGACAGAGTGCCCAGTGTCGGTGGGAGCAGGCAGGGCTCCTCTCCATCATCCGAGGCCAGCTCAGCTGGCCAAAACCAGGTACCTGCAAATCCCAGCTGGGCAAGGCTGAGAAATGCCAGCCAGAGAGGGGAGGGCAGAGAGCCTCTGGGGCTGAGCAATTGCCTCAGCACCAAGGCCACAACAGTGAAAAGTAGCTACTGAGCTGGAAACACAAACATCTCTCTCTTTTTTTGCCCCAAAAACCAGGCAGGAGCCGGGAGGATTGAGGCTGGAGATGCAGCAAGGCTGGAAAAGCTAAACCTCCCCTTGCAATCCTCACCCTGCGGGGAACGGCTGTGCCCATCCCCGAGGGATCTCCCACCCACCGTCTTTCCTGGACATCGACCGAGATGGGGAATTTTTCCTGGTGATGCCCTCCCTGCTTTTGATACCAGGAGAGAGGGATGAGTCCTTCCCCTTTCAGCTCCTTACCTTACACATTCGTTGCTTTGCTGGTGCACCAGGCTCCCAGCAAAGCCCACTTGAAGGGAACCGCAGGATTCAGCTGTGCTGGGTCTCCTGTCCCTGTAAGGGCTCAGCACTTGCCCTTAGGATAGTACACACCCATGGCTAATAACAGAAGAGGTGTTGGCCAACAGAGGTCAAGGCATTTGCAAGGATGGATCCGGATAATTATGCCCCTAAGCTTAACAATTTGAGTCCCAATCTCCCATTTCTTCCAGCTATGCTCTGCATCACAGAATTTTCACGGTACCTCCTGGTTTCTACAGGACCAACAGCACCCAGGCGCTGGGGACACATGGCCGGCAAGCACACCAGGACGATCGCACAGCAGGCATTTATTTCCAATTTGCCTGAGTGCCATAAATTCGCACAGAGCGCGGCAGGGACCCAGCGCTCTGCAGATGAGCCCCGCTCGCGGTAACAGGCGAGCACCCCGCGTGCGGGTGAGAAGCGGGCAACGCGGCTCTGACGGGGCTCGGGCCTTTGAACCTTGCCAGAGCAGGCGGGATTTCTCCCATCCCATCCTGCAGAAGATGAGATCTAAGAGCAGCTCCCACCAGCAGCAGCTGGCTGAAGGAGGGGGCCGGCTCATGGGGTTTGCTCCAGAGCATACTTTCTTCTCTTTTTTCTTTCTTTTTTATTTTTTTTAATGAACAGTAATAATCCTCCCCCTTTTTTTTAAAAAAAAACAATTTGAAAATATCTGACATACAGGAAAAATAATGAATTCCATTTTTCGCCTGCATTCTCTGATCTGTCAGTCTGCACCCAGGAGCCGCTCGCACAGGGGGAGGAGGAGGAGGCAGGGGGTGCTGGCCTACATTGGCTAGGGAACGATTTTCCTGCCTATCCCCTATTCCAGGAGAGTGTTCAGGCATGTCCTGCCGTTGAGGGGAGAGAGGCTACGCCACTATCTTCTGCTTTAGCCCTTTGTATTTCTATTCGTGGGTGGGTATCTGAGGTGGTTTGCGGCTGCAGTAAAGAGGGATGTGCTTGGAGGCCCTTTCTGCAGGATGGCTCTTCCCTGGTGCCCGTGGGCTCGACCCACCACGTCCCTGCTCCCTCTCCATGCCTCCTGGCTGAGAAGCCGAGCAGCATTTGGTGGCTCCGAGACAGATGAACACAAGGCTGTGCTGTTCAGTTTTAGCATCACCCCCAAAGGGGTCTTAAACTGTAGCTCAACCCGCTGGCCTCCCTCCAAAATGGATGGGGGCCATGCCCTGCTCCCAGCATGGGACTGCCATGGTCCCAGCGCAGGGCAGCGGGGCAGAGCTTGCCCAGGAGCAGGGACGAGGGGCTGATCCAACTGGGAAAGCCTGGCATGCAGGGGGACTTCAATTCCAGTTAAGCAGATGACGCAGTCTGTGCCTCAGTTTCCCCTCTTTGAGATACACGGTTCCCTGTGCGACTATTTGGTTATTACCGTGGTAACAAGGCTAGTTGGGCAGATAATTTTTCCTCCCTTCCTCTCCCATCCCTCCCAACACATCTGGGAAGCTTTACCCTGACCTTCCTCCGTCCCCGACAGGCAGAATTGGAGCCATTACTCACGATTGCCACGGGTCACGCATCCGCCTCGCTCCTTAATTGTCAGCAATACCCTTCGGTTTAAGGAGAGCCAGGGCAACTTAGCGTAGACACAAGCAAAGCAAAACAGCTCCCTCCGAAGACTTCAGGACCCAAATTAAGGCTTGGCAGTTGACATGATCCATCCAAACGCTGACTTGACTGGGAAAATTAAACAAGGAACTGGTAAATGCAATGTATTTGCTGGGGTTATGTTTGCCTTTCAACTGGAAGAGGAGATTTTAAGTTTCTTACTCATTGCAGAGAGAATATTTCAAGTACGCAATCAATACCCAGCCAGCTACCTGTCCGCCTGCATGCGCAGCATCTGGCTCTTC
Organism: Theristicus caerulescens; assembly: GCA_020745775.1. NCBI lineage: Eukaryota > Metazoa > Chordata > Aves > Pelecaniformes > Threskiornithidae > Theristicus > Theristicus caerulescens. The sequence goes on along the minus strand of CM036575.1, from coordinate 1,119,175 downwards.
ATTAAAGCTTGGAGGGGTTTGCCAAAACTTTTTTCTTCCCCTCCTATGAAAGGCTTTTTAGTAGAATACAAATGCTCGCTTATCCTCTGTCAGATCCGATCATGTTTTCTCCAAAAATGGATGCTGCCCAGAGCCAGGGCTCACAAAGGATTTCAAAAGTTTGGTTTAATTCCAATCCGACATGAAAATCAAATATTTAAAACTCTCTAGGAAAGAATCTAGGACCAAACCCCTCCTCAGCTTGAAAAAGCAAAGAGTATTACGGCGATAGCCCTCCGCATGACCTGGAGAGGGGTTCGGTGGGGGGAGATCAGCCCCTCCTGGGCAGCGGGTGGGGAAGGTGAGCTGAGCTGGCGAGCGCAGGCAGAGCTTTGCTGCAATGAAATGAAGCCATCTCTGCAGAGCTTGCCTGGGTTTGAGGAATCTGATTCTCCAGCAGGAGAATCTGCATTCCAGCGGAGAAATCCAGCCTGCTGACCCAAAGACATCTAGAAAATATGGGCCTTTCAGTGGCTGGATGGAAACAGAGATTAATCATTAGGGAAAAAAAATTTAAATATTAGCAGTGTTTTGCGTGAGCTTCTTAACATGAGGAGGGTCCCTGCACGCACTCTGCTGCAGAGACAGAGGGGAAACAGGGGTGCAGGTTGCTTTGGGTGCTGTCAGCGGCTACCAGGGATGGAGCAGAGGTATCACTGCGGGCAGCCCACCCGCCCTCCCGCTCAGACACACACACTGAAGTGCCACAAGACAAATAGGACCGAGAAAAAGATGCACTATTTAAACTTTCATCACTATTTTTCTCCCTGTTCCACTTGTTTCTTTTGATTTATTTTTTAGCGTGTTTTCCCCAGGCTGTGCTGTTCGCCTGCATCTGTTTCCTCTCCTCCTTCACTCGGCAGCAGCCAGGCGCCTTTCCGAGGGCACCTGCAGCTGCCCTGCATTTTTCAGGCTGTCCAGGCTCAGCTCCCTTGGGTTGGCAAGAAGAAGGAGGCAGAAGAGCTCCAGCAGTAGGCTGGGGTAGATGCAGGGGACACAGAGGGACAGCAGAGGACCTCTAGATATGACATCCCCCCCTCTTGCTATCCCTCCCTGGCCAAGGAAGGCCTCTGGGGCAGCTCGTTAAGCCTCATCTATACTACATGGACCATACAATTGCCATACAAGAGCCCCATCGCCTTTGCACCCTTCCCAGGGTGGGTGACCCCGCCAGGGCTGGGCATGGGAGAGCCCCAGGAAGGGTGCCAGCCATGCAGGCATCCTCCAAACAACCAGCCGTCCGTCCCACGCCAACCTCAGCAGGGCCAGAGGCTGGCAGCACACGGGCGGGAGGCTGTACGCTTTGAAGCGATGCCAGCGTTGGCACCGCAGCCAACATGGCCTCTGTACACCGAGTGTGCAACACGGACTGAGTTTTTGCAGCCTGCCTTATGTAGGGAAGGAGGACACAGGCAGCTTTGCCAATTATTTTCCTTGCAGAAGAGCTGAACCTCATCCTGAGCAGCCTGCAGACAGAAATGGTCTCCAGGTTTCAGATGTAGGATGCAAAGGAAAATCTGGTCAGTCATGCTTGGAGCACAGAAAATCATGAGTTGGAGTCAGGACTCCCTGCAACTGACCCCAGTTGCAAACTCAGACCACTTGTTCTGTATTGTCCCTTTTTCCTTACCTGCAATGGGATCACGATCCTGATTGCATCAGGAAGGGGAGAGGTAGAATGGATGTATATCGAGATGGTTGAGGGGAAGATGCCATTGCAGTCCAGGATTAGGTTTCCTCCAGAGCTCAGGTCACCAAGCCCCACAGATTTGCCCTAAGTCTCCAGTTAGTGCTGCCCTGAAAAACATAACCCATGACAGCCCTCAGACACAGCAAAATCTCAGCCTTTAAAGTGTTGGACAAAACCTAAGAGCCTGTTTATAGCCTTCCTAGCTCAGAAGAGCTGCTGGAAACCTGAATGCTAAATGTGTAAAGTCCTGATAAATGAAAAGCTAAACATTCATGGAGGTGTAAGCTGCTCGGCCGTGGTTTAGGCCCTCACAATTTGCAGCCTTCAGGCTTGATAATACAGTGAGATCCTAGGCAGTCTGCTGGAAAACTCCTGCCAGAAACACAATCCCTATAAGGGGACTCTCTTACGCAGTGTAACAAGCTCCATCCTAAAAGCAGTGTTGTTTTCTAGCCCCTTTTCTTCCTCTTGGGAAGCTACCCGAGGTCTTGATGAAACAGAGAACCTTCTTTCTTCCCCAGTGTCCAAATTTTCCTGTTTTCCCCTCATTTTCTCCCAACCTTCCCCCAGTTCTTTCACTGCAACCAAAGTCTCCCAGCCTTCATTTTGCCAAATCAAACAAGCCAATCTTCTGATCTCACCTGGTAGGAAAGCTGCTCTTCCCCTCTGATCAGCTCCACAGCCATTCTCTGTGTCCCAAACTCAGCTCAACATGCTTGAGAGTGGCCAAACCCACCTAAGATCTCAAGAGCATCTTGCAGAGCAACGCCACTGGCCTCTGCAAAACACCTCCAAGGCTGGTGGGGAAAGCAGGCACTGCTTTCAAAGAGGAGGCAGTTCCCTGCGGTTATCAAGAGGAGAGGATGTGCCAGTCCTAAGTAGAGCACGGAAATGTTACAGCAGCTAATTAACTCGTCATTTTGCTAAACATCATTTAACACCAAGCTTACTGTCAAAGTCTTGCTGCTTGACCACTTGCAAAGGGCAAGCGCCTGCTCCTTTTTGGAGCAGGACAGGATCTTCCCGGGAAGGTGAGGAGACCACAGAGGCTGCAGGTTGAATCCTGCTTCTATCACAAGCACCTTGCCAGCCAGCAAACCTGGACTCAAAAATGCCCCAGCATGGAGCAGAGATGGGATTTGCAGAGGAAAACGCTCTCTGCAGGGGTTGTATTGCAAAATCTTCCACGCAGCAAGCAGCTGTATGCAGATCAGGGCAGCGCCTGGGTACAGTCACCCAGAGCAAGCGTACTATGATGCCCTCATAAGCTTGACTTGCCTACAAGAGGCAAACGTGCCTCTCTGACAAGCCTGCGATGCGATCTCTGAATACACAAACACTTCGCCGCATCGGAGCAAAGCTTCCAGATCCACCCTCGCTGCACGAGAGGGTCAGCTAAGCCAGCTGAATCCCTCCAGGCTGTCTCCCTGGGGCTCCCCACGCTTTCCTTACTGTAGAAACAAAATACAGGAGCAAACATACCCTTGTTCAGCTTGGCTTCATCATCTCCACGGGGCCTCGTGTTCTCACCGAGTGCCAGCTCGCTGGAAGGCAGCGGGCCCACCAGGTACTGTCGCAAACCACTGCGGAGGGCTGGGGATGCTTTTGGTCTGTGCTTAGACTCAGCTTTGGGGCTAGAAAGCACCTTGCAATGGTTTGTAGCACATTGTGATCACCAAGAGCAGCTTCTTGTCACTGTTATTTGTTTAATACACATGTAAGATGAGCCCAGAGCCTTGAGGTCTCTTAGGGAAGATGAGCAATGCATCAGCAGTGCCTTACCCAAGGGATCTCGTTCCTCAGGGGGACACTCATGCCGAGTCTAACATCAGCTGAACATCACTTGCAGATACACAGCTCCGAGCAGTCCTCAGGGGCTGCTCCGTATCTGCCTCGCCAGCCCAGCAGCTGGGTGGCCCTTCCCCACCAGTGAACATTTGGGGTTGAATCTCTTAACACTGTCCCAAGACAGAGGAGGTTTTTTTACACAAACCCAGCAGCAAGGAGGTACCAGCCACAACAAAAAAAAAAAGCAGGCAGCCTTAACTAGGAAGAAGTAGTGGTGGCTGGAGGGCTCTTTGCTTTCTCCACTTCCAGGAGCTGACTTCTGCCTGGAGGATCCTGTTCTCTTAATAAATATTGCTGATAATTGAGGCTCTGTCTGCCCACCACAACGCTGTCCAGCTGCCGGGAGCATATAGAGACATCTATGTTATTTCTTAGCCTAAGCTGCGGTGTTAGCCTGGGGTATTAGTTTGGTGCTGAATAATTCTGCATGGGCTCATTGATTAATCATACAGTTAAGTCTTGCAGGACAGGACTGTACGCAGGAAAGCCTCTAACTGGCCAACTAATTTAAGAAGTTGCTGAATGCACAGCCCAAGAGCACACACATTTGTTTGTATTTCTTTATGCTGATGTGCTGTAAAAGAGGCTTTTCTCAAAGCACTCCAAAGGGCAAGCAGCAGAGACCCTAAGCTGTCCTTACTTCTCCAAGCAGCCCCCAGCTATGGAGAACAGATTAATGCCTGTCCAAGGATGGCTTAAAAACATCAGCAAGCCCTCTGTTTTGAGAGAAAAATCAGGGTTTTGATGGGGAGAAGTTTGTCATTGTTTCTTTGGAAAGTTGCATCTGCGGTGAAGACAACAACAGTTCTCCAGCTGAAGTCCCGAGTGCACTGTGAGGAACGGGAGACCTTAGCATCACAGAATCATTTAGGTTGGAAAAAAGACCTTTAAGATCATCAAGTCCAACCATTAACCCAGCACTGCCAAGGCCACCACCAAACCATGTCCCTGAGCACCACATCTCCCCGGCTTTTAAATCCCCCCAGGGATGGGGACTCAGCCCCTGCCCTGGGCAGCCTGTGCCAGGCCCTGACAGCCCTTTGGGGAAGGAGTTTTTCCCAATCCCCAACCTAACCCTGCCCTGGCGCAGCTTGAGGCCGTTCCCTCTCGTCCCATCCCTTGTTCCTGGGGAGAAGAGACCGACCCCCCCGGCTCCAGCCTCCTTTCAGGCAGTTGCAGAGAGCGATGAGGGCTCCCCTCAGCCTCCTCTTCTCCAGGCTGAGCTCCCCCAGCCGCCCCTCCCCACCCTTGTGCTCCAGCCCCTTCCCCAGCCTCGCTGCCCTGCTCTGCCCACGCTCCAGCCCCTCCATCTCCTTCTGGGGGTGAGGGGCCCAACGCTGAGCACAGGATTCGAGGGGCGGCCTCACCAGTGCCCAGCACGGGGGGGACGATCCCTGCCCTGCTCCTGCTGGCCACGCTATTCCTGATACAAGCCAGGATGCCATTGGCCCTCTTGGCCACCTGGGCACACGGCTGGCTCATATTCACCTCCCACCCCAGAAGGTCTCAGTGCAATGACCATTTTGGGATAATCTGTCTGGACTCCCACCCCAGAAGCAGCTGCATGTCATCCATCTCTGGCTCATTCCTACTCTTGTGGGCTTGAGCCAGCATGGATCCCTTCTCTTCCATTCTCTTTTTAAACTTTCCAGGCACGTAAAGGTTAACTCCCTTTTCTTTGCTGTCAGGAATAAACCCCCCCCAACCCCAAACAACTCTTCCTATTTATATCCCCGAATTAATCAGAAAGGCTAGCACTTCTGCATCTACATGATTAAAAATTAGGAGACCAGATTCTGTAGTGGTGCCTTGTAATAATAACCAATCCTGGGAGCACAGCGGATGAATAATGGATCATGGCTCTATGCTACTGGCTTCTTGCTTTCCCTTCTTTCTTCTCCTCTTTTTATCTTTCATTCTTCTCTTCCTCCTCCTCCTTTCCCAGGGTGGAGTTTGAGTTTGGGGAAGGAATACATCCATCCTTCATTTTGCAGAAGTTGAGCTGTTGAGAGACATCGCTGATTCCTATTCATCAGACCCCAACCAGATCCCCTGGTTAGTGAGCCTGGAGACCATCAATAATTCATGGCTACATGAACAACTGCGGGATGATAACCACTTACTTGGGAAGACATCATCAGGACCCATTCTCTCTCCTTTTCATCTCCTTAAGCAGCTCCCCAAGTCTTGCCGCTAATCCAATGGAGGGAAACAGGAGCAAAACGGGTTAGAAAACAAGGTTTTCTGGCACAAGCAGTTCCATGCATGAGGTTGTTCCCCTGTCCCGCATCCCCTAGGTTTCGTGGGCAGCTAAGGGACAGGCTGGACTGCTTTGAAGGGGTGATGTTAAGCCAGTGACTGCAAAAAAAAAAATCCTTCAGATGTCAGCCAGTGGGACAGGACAGCAGTCGGGAATGTTAAACAACCCACCGTGAAAGGCCCTTCATTTAATTCCGAGATGCTCTCCAGAGAAAGGCTTCTGGGTTGGGTTTTCCCCCTGCTCCACAAGATGAATTTCCAATATTTTACAAGCTGAGGTCAAATTCAATTAATAGCTTCAGTGAGGGGAAAACACTATTGAAAAGTGTCATGTTTTTTTAAAAACAGTATAAACTCACCCAATGAAGGGGTTGGTTTTTTAAGTGGAAAGAAATACTTCCTTAATAGTTAAATAGCATCAGAATTCAGCAGATTTTTCCACATTTTCATATTCAGGGGCTGACACATTTCAACTAACCCAAACCACAGATTTTTTGTTTTTTTTCTTGTACCCTGAAAAAAACATACATTTTTGGATCCATGTAGAAAAAGCTTTTTTCCTCCCCCCAGTCCCTGGGTTCCACCCACTGAGCTGAAAAATCCCATTACTCACAGCGTTTGGCAGATGTGTATGTGACCAGCCTTGTGTGCAACCAGCACATCTGCCTTGCCTACAAATCCTGTGCCGACGCAGGCAGCCACCTTTGAATTGTCAGAGAACATAATCCCTTTCCATCTCCCGAATTCAACCCAGCGCTGGAGGAGCCAGCAAGGAGTTTTTAAATATTTCTCAGCCAGCTAAAAGACCGGGGCAGCTCAGGAGCAGAGACATACTTGGGGATTTCAAAGCCCAACTTCAACATTCTCTTTGCACGGCTCAGCCTGGCGCCAGCCAGCTCGGGGAGAGGGAAACAGCACCAACTTTAACAAAAACAGCTCCACTTTGGTGGAAAATTGGCTGCAGCCCCTCAGTAAGGATGCTGAAGGGTAGGAGGCTTTCACCGCCTGCTCCTGAGCTGGGTGTGAAGCAGGAATTTCTTCCTACACCCTTTGCTAGCACGAGCTCTTCTCCTTGGGCAAGAGGGGCTGCAACAGGGATGCCTTCCCACTGTGTCCTCTGCATTCCTGCTGGCTTCCCAATGCTGCATGGGCCCCAAGGGCTCCTGAAACAGGCCACGAGATGGCTGGGCAACATGTCTATCTCTAGCAAGACCTTTGGTTGCCCAAAGGATCTGGTTGGGAAGAGCTAGACTGAGAGCTGTACCTCTCCATCTTCAGAGCAGGTCTCAGCTAGAGCTGACCCAACCAGGGTAGCAAAAATGAAAGGTCCTCACTGCAGGATGAAAGGGCAGCCCCTCTCTCCAGCTGAATTTCCCATCTCTTACCATGCTGGGGGTGTTCAGAGATGCCAGGCTTCAAGAGCTAGTCACAAAAGAGGAGACCGTGCTCAGGTGCCCCTCATCTCCTGCTTCCCATCCCTCCTTGTCTCTGGCATGAAGAGCTTCCCCACACAAGAAAGAGATGCCCAGGGGCTGTGTGATACCAGCAAAGCCACATCCCATAACAAGGACGCAGCCTCCCACAGGCTGTCGGGCTGAAGTGGTTTCAAAGGAAGGTTGAGATCTTAAATGTCTCCTTGACATCCTCGGCAACATCTGCTTTCACAGAGGGAGACGCTTAAAAGACTCACCATGGCGAGAGGGAGTCTGACCGAATGAGAGGAGTTTCACAGCCTTTTGTGCAGCAAGACAGCAGCACAGGCAACGAGCAAAAGCAGCAGGGAAATCAAAGCAGGGCAAGGGAGCGCTGAGGGCTTTTCTCCATCCCTCTGTGATGGAGGGCTGGCAAGGGAGCCCTCTTCAAAGGCAGGCGGTCTGGAAACCACGCTCCTGACACCCATAATAAGCTGTTTTCCCCCTCAAGTGCAATAAGCAACAGTCTGAACCCAGCTCCCCTGCCCTTCTCCGCCAAATCATGCTCGCCTACCTTCCAATTTGCAGTCAGAGGAACAGGGGTCAGACCAAAGCCCCTCCAAGCCCCGTGTCCAGCAGCAGCCAGCTATAGTTGCCTGGGGAGAAATAGAAGAACAGGGATATTTCCTGCAAATACTCTCCATCCTCCCAGAGTTCGCAGCTCAGGGACATCCTGGGCCAGAGGTGTTTGAGTATTTATTAGCCCTCGGTGGATTTCTCTACTACAGACTTGATTTTTCATATTACTGCAAAGCTCCAGCAGCCACCTGGCCCATGCCTCCTCTAAAACTTCAGCCGGTTTCTGCCGCTGTAGTTCAAATCCAGGGCACAGCTTTCACATGAGCAGCAAAAGGCAAGCCGGCTATAACGTGGTGAGATGGGGTTGCATGCTGCCACAGCCACATCAAAGCCAGCCGCAGAGGTTCGAGAGGTCACAGGCCAGTCCTGGCAGCCCAAGCCCCACAGGTAACACCAGGAAGGTTGGTTTAATGCTAGCAAATGACATTGTCTCCTCTGTGCTTTTTCCTTGCAGTTCCTCCAGATGATCCTGTCATTATGGGGGGGCCCATCATCAGCCTGAGAGCAGGAGACCCCCTCAACTTGACCTGCCATGCAGACAACGCCAAGCCAGCAGCCTCCATCATCTGGCTGCGGAAAGGAGAGGTCATCAACGGAGCCACCTACTCCAAGGTGAGGCAGGATGGGGCTGGGGACACACACTGGGCTCTTTCCTGGCTTCAGAAAGGTGTACCAGGCCTGGCACTACTCTTCACACAGCCCCAAAACATCTCGGGCCATGCCTTCAGCTCTGCAGAGCCGAGACTCTCACCCTCCATCACCCCACACAACCTTCCCAATGGAGAGGCTGGGAGGAAAGCAATCAGGAGGATGCAAGTGAGGAACTTAAACCGTCACCAAAATGGGCTCTGCTCTGAATTTGGCTGGCTTTTTGTAGCCTCTCACAGCTTAGAATTGCCTGGCATGCCCTCTTCTCCCCCCAAAATCCCACCTGGGTGCGGTGTTAATATCTGTACAGCACTGGCCTTGGCTGTAGCAGCAGCTCGGGATCGAAAGGTGGTTGCAGTGACATATGTTCCCCTCCTCCAACTGCAATTTTCCATGAAGAATTGTCAGGGTTGTTGGCGTTTTTTAATTTAAACAGAAAGCCTTTATTGGGTCATAAAGGAAAACATCAAAGAGCAATCAACAGTGCACTCAGAATGGGTACCTGCACGTTCTCCTGTTTACAGATGCCTGATGTCTGGTAAGCGCTAAAGATTCAGTAACATTTGACGTTGCTAATGAAAATTTCTAAAGAACAAAATTCGAGACATAAAATGGGTCAGTTTGCAGCCATTTGTAATGCAAGCAAACTTCAAAGTCAGGAGTCAAAGGCATCCCTCTCAAGCTCCTCAAGATCTTTTAATAAACATTTCACCCTCTGCTACCACTGTGAAGCCTCCGCCCAGCTTCATGCCAGCAACATCCCGATCTGCTTGGAAAAGCAGAGGAGCCAAAACGCCCTCCTCTCCTCCTCCCTGCCACTCTGCAGAGCGCACCGATGTCTCCGCTGAAGCTGGGCTGCTTTCTTGTAGCTGCTGGGTGTGAACAGAGGGGGAAATTGCCCCATCTCCCTGCATGCAATGCAAGAGGCAGCGCTAATTAAAGCCAGGGAGAACTGACCTCTCCCTCTCTCAAATCAAGTGTAATTAAAATCCAGGCCATTGACATGCAGTTGTTTATAACTTATTCTCTTCAACCCAAGCCTTCCTTCTCCACTGCAGACTGCTCAGACCTGCCCCTGGGGAGCCAACATTCAGCCCTTTCCCTTTCAGGCCCACAAGTAATGGGTATCGGAGAAGAAAGAACACCCCTCCTTTATTTTTCTTTAAAATATTTCCAACAAAAAGCTCTTCTGAAGCAGAGCTTTCAGGCTGCGGCTCCATCTCACACGCAGTACAGATATTTCCATGGCATTTTAAGCAGCTGTCAGGGATGGTCTGGAAGGGGAGTCCTGTTCTGCATGGGGGAAGCACCTTCCCCTTTTCTTGGGGTCAGAGGGGTGGTGGGGACTGGTCTGGTGATGGTGGACCTCAGTTTCTCCTGACTTACTGCAGATTTTCATGAGGCCCTTCCACAAGCAGGGAAAAGCGATGCTCCGGGGCCAGGCACACACAGGGGGATCAGCCAGCACCACCTGCATCAGAGCTTGTCACTCCCAAGCACCACAGTCCCCATGCATGCACAAGAAACCCTCATTTGACCATTTTTGTGACTGTCTTAACCTTGTGAAACATTAAAAAACACCCTTCAGAAAAACTAACAGCCCATTTCAGCCATTTTTTGAATGGGAGGTTTTGATTTTGCAGGGTCTGAGAAACCTTTCCCTTTTGAGGCTCCCTTTAAGATCATGCCTCAATTTTTGTCCTTCTGCTTTTTCAATAAAACTAAAACCCACCTCAGATTCCATTTGCTCCAGATATTCCAGTCAACCAAGAAGGAACACTGTCCAGGTTACTGATTGCCTGAAACCATTTATACTGAGTGATAATTTCTTTGTTTCTCTGAATTTCCAATCCACCAACTGATTAACACACAGCCCCCTGCAATCACAGCCAGGCAGTACAGAATAGCCATCACTAGCTGAAAACCCCCATACTCACCCCAGTCCCCATTGAAGGGGACAGGGAACAGTCCCTATAGCCATAGGGGGTATTGTAGGATCCTGCAGGGTTTGGAGGCTAACCCAGAGCTCAGGGCTACTATGGGAAGGTCCTACACAGGTTTAGGGTTCACCACATCCTCAGCAGCAAAAGCAGGGTTGTTCCACAAGGGAAGGGCGCACAGGGTGACAATAAAGCCAGCATCCTTACCAGCAAGGGCACAGCACCAGATGAGCAGAGCAGGTTTGGTGGGCATAGCAAGGTCAACCACAGCACAGCAATCTCCAAAAAGTCCACAGTGATGAGGCAGCTCTGAAGTCAAGCCACAAAATCCAGCCCACATCAGCAGAGCCTGAGCTAGAGTCGGAGCTTAAATACAGCTCCTGGGCCTATGGGTGAAGAGCTCCTGGGTAGAGGCCCCAGATGGGGTTCGTCAGGGAAATTAAGGACTGCTGGTGCATTCAGACCCTGACAATCATGTGCTGATAGGTCTGGGGCCTGCTTCTCCCCAGCTTCTGGGCTGATTGTGGTGACAAGTGCTCAGCACCGTTCCTTGCCTAGTGCCTGACGGAGACACAAACCTATATGCATGAGCGCCGTGTCACGCTGAGCCCAGGTGGTGAAAGCATTAGTCTTGCTGCCATATGTTTATAATTCAATAAAGCATTTGTCTTACAGCATGAGGAGGGAACTTGAAGGATACAGACTTAGAGAGAGAAACCGTCTGGCAGGGTCCAAAATACATAGTTATGGAATGGGTGTATCCGTGGGCATTTATCAATGGCTGGGAAAAGCTGTGTTTCTGGCATTTCTGGTCCCCGGAGGGTGTTGATAAACCAGAGAGAGGTCAGAGGAAAGCCCAGAGGATGATTAAAAGATTGAAAACCATGCAACATCGTGAGAGCCTCCGAGGGCTCAAAGTTTACCAAAGAGAGGGTTACAGGGTGACGAGACCACGGTCTGTAAGAGCTTGCAGGAGGATTAGGAGTTTGATAAGGCAGGGCTCCCGAGGCTCGCCGATAAATGCAGGGCGGGCCACCACGGCTGGAAGTCAAAGTCAGATAAGTCCAGGGAAGAAACAAGGTGCCAAGGCTGAGCAGACAGAGCTGGTTAACCACTGCTGTACCAAGCTCGAGGTTGTGGATCTCTGGCATCCTCGGGTGTCCGTTACGGTGATCAGCAGCACGAGGCGAGCCGGAGTGGTGATGATTTACCATGGGCTGGGCTGGACCGCTGCACGGCGGCCAGGGACCCATGGCCAGGATCAGTCCCGTGCTGCTGGCAGCCAGCATCACCGCTCATCGCTACATCAAGTGGCCCAGGCAGCTTTGTGCCCTCACCTGGCATAGGTGCAGGAGGCGACAGCAGGTTCAAGAAGCCGGTTGGCCTGTCTGTCCCCCGGCTCCCTCTTTCCTGGGACGGTGGGTGACATGTATCCCGCTGGAGCTGTGATTCCCAGGTCTGGGCACAGCAGGGCTGGAGGGAAACAGATGGGAGTTAAGTGCCCAATTCCCAGGGAAGTGCAGTGAAATTTGTCTCTGCTATTCCCCTAAGGCTTCTTGGCAGGTTCCAGCCAGAGGAACTGTTATTGCAGAGCGCGCTGCTTGGCTGAGAAACTCATACGAGCGAGGGCTCGCTGTGTGCGTGCAGAGCCTGGCGCGACTCTTGGCCAGGGCACAGGCCCCTCTCCTGTAGGAAACTGCCTTTTCTCATCTCTGTTTCTCCCCCCGCAGACCCTTCTCCGTGACGGCAAGAGGGAGAGTATCATGAGCACCCTTTTCATCGCCCCCTCCGACATTGAGAACGGGGAGAGCATCGTCTGCCGCGCCACCAACAAAGCCATTCCCAGCGGGAAGGAGACCTCCGTCACCATTGATATCCAGCGTGAGTACACGGCCGGCTGAGCTGCCTCTGGGTGTGATCCCAGCCTCCCTGCTCTCTCCCTCGCTGCCCCAGGGCTGCCCGCATGGCTCTGACTCCAGTCAGGGAGGTTTGGGGGTTTCCCTCTACTGGGATTTACTGGTACATGGATACGGTGAAGTCAGAGACGAGATCTCATCTCTTCTGAGCTCCTTGGGGCACCAGACGGACGTAAACACCCCCGGGGACAGGCTGCTTCCCAGCTTTTCCATCTTGTGTCCGTGGTTTTGAGCAAAAGCAGCCCCAGCTGCCATGCTCCGGGTGGCCGTTGCACGTGGATGGATGTGTGCCCTGGCCTCTGGGCTCCCTGGAGCAGGGATGTATCCCAGTTGTCTTTGGCTGCGAAAGCAGCATCTCTGGACACGGCCAGTAGCAGAGATAAGGCCCGTTAAGATTTCTGGTACAAAACCGCGCGTTTCCAGTCCTACAAGCTGTTCAGCAGTAAGTTTTCATGTTGTTCTCCACTGAGAGAGCATGTTAGACACCGAATCGGTGGGAAGGCTCCCTCCCGTGAAATACAGCTAGTGTCAATCACCATCTGATGGGGGCAGGTGTGTGTCAAGAGCCGTGTCATTTCCCCTTTACTGTAAATCCATGAAGCAAAATCTTCCTTCCTCAAAAATTCACGTTTCACAGATCTCTTCCCTCCTCCTCTGCAATAACTGCTGCTCTCGGGCTCATCCTGACCTCCCTCCAGCCGGGCTTCATTTGCACACACAATTCCTGCAGCTGTATTTACCAACAATTTGCAAATGCAGGGTGTTCAATATTAGCATGCCAGCTGCTTTCCAGAGTCCAATTAAAACTGGCTGAACAAACTCAAGCATAGCAGAAAATTCACCATTTAAGACTTCCAGCTTTTGCTGCCGGAAGATTAACAGGCTCTTGGGTCGCTGGATAGCATGTCCTGACAGAACCGGCCAGATAAAATGAGATAATAGCATGGGTTATTTCACAGCCGGCAAACAGTTACAATAGCTGGAGACGCACACGCATTCTCACAAACAACACAAAGCCGGAGACATCATTACACTGTGCTGCACGGTGCGGGGCAGGAGACGTGAGCTGCATCCCGGAGCCCGATGGAATCTGCTTTGAAAAGAGAAAGACCCAATGAAGAACACCAATTTCCACTCCGAGCCATTAAATACTCCGTGCTGTGAAAGTAATAATAATAATATCCTATCCAGCTATTAAAAGTATGTTGTTCTTAATGGGGTTTAATGAGGATATCAATTTCCCAGTGCTGGATGGGTGATGGAGGGATAGAAAAATACCAAGATGGATTAACCAGCCTGCGGTGGGGTGGATTTCGTCCCGGATGCAAGAGCCTGCTCTTGCTGCTGCCAGTCCTTTAGGTTTCACTCCCAACCTGGTAGGCAATTGGCACTTTGGGAAGAGCTAAAGGTACTTTTCTTAAGCAAAAATTAGCCGAGCCACTCGTTTCTCCTGGGCAAGGCTGGCTGCAAAGGCAAGGTAGGCTGCACACCCCGGCGATGAAAGGAGGTCCTTGCCGTGGCTCTTCTTCCGACTTCAAGCAGAGAAGCAGCACCTTGGGGGGAAAAAAAGAAGTGGTTTCTACAAGGATAAGGAGGTAGGCAGCAGGTTTTGGCTGGTGAGCTTTCCCCAGCCCGGCACAACCTGCCGCATTTCACCCCGGAGCCTGCACATCTCTGCCGCCGCTGTTGACACCACAGCAAACGTTGCCCAGCTGCACGGCTCGAAAGAGGCGGCCTTGCAAAATAATGCCAGCCAAAAATAATCCCTCCCAGGAAGCAGCAGCCTGGTAAATCACTCCTCCTGCTTTCGTTTTCTTTTGCAACTCAAAAGAGCATCAAAAATGCTCGCGCTCAGCAAAGAAACGTTATTTCCTACGCAGGGTGTATGCACGTGGTGGGGGAGAATGTCTTCTTTCAGCTGCTGCAAAGCTGAAGCTTGGCTCCCGTCAATCTCATGCAGGCACTGCCTGACCATCTTAGCAGCAATGAAATAGCTGAGTCATAAAACCCTCCCCTTCCAAAAAAGAAAAAAAGGGGGGAAAAAAAGGAACTGGGAAAAAAAAACCACCGCAGAGCAGGGTCTGTAATGGAAACACTAAGCGACTCCAGCTGGAACATCTGTTCGATGTGATTTCCGTTCCACCAGCCACATCAAAGTCAGCCTCCTGTGAGTTATGCGCCGAACATCACAAGTGGGATTAAAATCATGTTTAATAGTTTGATATGCCATAAACTATTTATACTGCCAGAGCCCAGTGGCTCTATGGAAACGCACAGCCAGCGTGCCGGGATGGGGAGGAGCAGGGTTATTGCTTATCCAAAGCCATTTGCTCCAAGCCTCTGCACACACATGTGCAGTCGCTCATTTTTACACCTCTTTTTTTTCCACGGCGAGAAGGGATTTGACTGCGTCTGTATTTTTTGCAGGAGGTGGGAGTAGGAGAAAGAAAGCGGGGGGGTCTGCGGACCGGGGCGATGAGCAAACCGCGGGCCACGGCGCTGTGGCGGAGGGTCTCCTGCTGCGTTTATCCATGTAGCTATGGAGTATTTGATTCTCTTTTGTGCTTCCCACTGAGGAGTAGGAAAGCCCCGAGCTGAAGAGGCATCTTAGTCTGCTTCCAGCTCCTCGTTCCTGCTCATTTGGCCCGCAGGCTGCTTTTGGATTCAGGGTAGAGGTTTGGCCAGGCCCAAGAGGCAGCAGTGCAAGAGCCGGCACGGTGCCTGCAGCCCGCGGAGCTCAGCCCGCGATCGTTTCCCAGGTGCTGATTTCGAATAGCGGGAGCTGAGGGGTTTGCTCGGGTGCCTGGCTGCCTGCACAGCTGGCGAGGAGCGATGCCGGTCCCCCGGTGCGAGCGTGCTCGCCGGGATACGCGGTACCTGGGCGTGCGAGCATTTGCATGCACGCTCTCCTCCCGGCTGCCGGTAGGCTAGCTCTATCTGATTCCATCATTCAAATTAATTACAAGAAGCCAGGCAGGAATTATAATTGTAACCGAGTAGAATTACATTCTGATGAGTTACAATTTGTCTCTTTTTTTTTTCCCTATAAAATACCCCAAACCACACTCGCGCACGCAAACCCACGCTATCCGCGGCACCCGCCGCCTCGCGGGGAAGCTACCACAATATTAGAAAGCCCAATCCCATTTGTGAAAGGCAAGATCAAAGACTTGAATTCATTTCCTTTGCTCTTGTGCTTTCTTTTTCTTTTTAATCTCCATTTATTTTTTTTTTTTATTTTGAGTGGAGGAGGGAGCCGGGCTCATTTTAATACAAAGAGGCTCCTCTGTAAATCGTAGGCACAGCTCCTAAACCATCAAACAATGGGGAAGCTACTAAAGAGAAGTGTGATTCATAGTTAACAAAGGAAGGTGATTAGCTGTTGTTGTATAACAATAGGGAAGTGTCAGGATGCCTGCAAATGAATTAGGAGCCCACTATATATCTCTGGGCTGTTACGTTAGGGAAGCTCATTTATATTCCCAACTGCGCCCATCTTTATTGTCATTTGAATTGCACATTTTAAAATGAGATTAGGGTAAATTGAAAATACCTATAATTTCCCCGTCATAATTTCCCATCAAGAAGGCAGGTGGCTTTGCTCGCAACAAAGCGGGGCTCTGGCTGGGTAAATAGCACGAGGCCTAATGAGTTGGGGACACGGCGGAGGAGGAGGCACTGCAATATGCCACCGGCCGCTGCCTTCCCTCTCCCATCTCGCCCAGCCAAGGCCACTGCCGAGGCCACCTCGGAGACTCCCGCTTTGTCCCCAGCCTTGCTGCAAGGGGCCATCCCAACCCCATCCCGCGCCGGGCAGGGAGAGCCAGGCTGGAATAACGCAGGGTTGCTTTGGATGCTGTCCCGCTCTGCCGGCACACGGACGTTCTGCTTTCCTCTCCTCCCCTGCAGCTCCGCCAGCGCCAACCCTTCCCGTGCCTTGGCGGACCGCATCGCTTTTTCCTCCGCAGCTCCTCATACGCCTGAGGTGTCACCCCTTGCCGTTACCTTGGCAAAGTGGTACCCAGAAGCTGTTCTCGCATCAGCGTGCCTGGTTAGAGCCCGTACCCTCAAGCAAAGGCGTTGAGCAGTTTCCAGCGAGCCAAATCTCTCCAGCAGGACCCCGATTTGTGCATGGTGGAGGGAGAAGTCGACAGGGGAGCTTTTGTCTCTATTAAGCACAATGGCACTCCTCGAGCTTGCATTAGAGCCACGGCTTCATGGCTTCACAGCATCCGAGCAGTAAATTGAGCATCATAGAATCGTTTAGGTTGGAAAAGACCTTGAAGGTCATCAGGTCCAACCGTTAACCCAGCACTGCCAAGTCCACCACTGAACCATGTCCCTAAGCCACTAAACCATGTCCCTAAGCCACTAAACCATATCCCTTGTGCCACCTCCAGCCCCGTGACGCTGACCCCCTTCTCCAGCGCCGGGCACCGGGATGCCCACCCGCACGCGATGCTAAGGGAGGTCCCCTGGGCCAGTGGCTACCAACCAGCTTGGCTTCCCTCAGCTCAGCAGGGCTGATCCCCAGCCCCATCTCCTTGGGTGTTGAGCGGGAGGGTGGCTGAGCAGCGGAAGGATGCTGCTGAGATATTTAGGGAGCGGAGAGAGGCAGCAGGTAGCGACGAACACAGAACACATCCTATTTTAGGGTGTATTTTTGCATATGCTGCATCAGACTCCCCCGCTAAGGGCAGGAGAGCCCCTTAGCTGGATCGATGAGCTGGCCTCAGCTCCTCTCCGCAGCCACAACGCAGTCTCCAACGGGACAACTGGTTCTTCAGGCACCTAGAAAAACTCTCCACAAGGCCATTTCTTTCTGCTTTTTCCCTCAAATGAGGTCCCATCCTTAAAACCTCAAGCTGGAGGGCTAACACCCCCTCTCAGATATCATTAAAAATTAAAACAACTCTGGATGTTCTTATTCCCCATCTAAACATTGCACCCTTTTCTTGCTTGCTTTCATCCGTTCTCTCCTAAATTTTCTGTGCTGCTAAAGCATTTAGATGCTTATCATGTAAAAAGAAGAGAAACGGAGCACCAGCCGGCAGAACCGAAGGGCCTGTGACACCAATAAGGGCTTGGCAGAGACGATTAGGCTGATGAAAGAGCAGAAATGCCACTTTCAAGTTAGCGGATAGACAAAAGATCATCATTACACAGCGAGATATTCAATGGGAGCTTTTCAAAGCAGGCAAGTTTGTGTCCTTAAACGGGAATCAGAGCCGGCGTTAACGTTTTTTAAGTGAACTGCTGCATCGAATGGGGTGCGTGGCTCTCCTTTCTGTCGTATTTACTGAAGCCCTCCAAGACAAGAGCGGTGTGCGTGACATGAGCCTGTCTTACAGAGGCCTAAACATTATATCACAGCATCAAGGACTCTCAGGGCTTTTGCCGTGTTTTCTTACGACCAAATTTTGCTTTCCAGACTCAGCAGCCTGGCAGGCAGCGGGCAAGAGGGTCCTGTGCCACATCTTCGGGTCGCTCATGGCCTTGTCGCTGTCTCTTTGCAGACCCACCCCTGGTGAACTTGTCCGTGGAGCCGCAGCCGGTCCTTGAGGACAACACTGTCAAGTTCCACTGCTCCGCCAAGGCCAACCCTGCCGTCACCCAGTACAGGTAAGGCGGCTGCGGTCCTCTTCCCAGCATCCCCGCTCCGATGGCTCCCCGACGCTGCTCTTGCTTTGATGATGTTGTTACGCGTTGAGAGGCTTCAATTGCCTCTGCGTTCGGCCGTCTGCTACGTTTTGCTGCATGCAGCAAGTCCTCGGTCAGAGATTCACTGGCGCTTTGGAGTGGATTAAGAGGCCTGGCACCGAGCTGGCGGAGCCATCTGTTTGGGGACATAACGAGCAAAGCGCGCCGAGTGAAAAGTCTATTATGGGAAAAGTCCTTTTTTTTTTTTGCATACTCTTTTATGATTTGAACAATACAACTCCATTGCCTTCTCCGTGTAACCCTTAAGCAACCGTCGTAAGCCTTTCTAACCCCAGCAGCGTGGAGCAGAGCTCAGAAGAGGCCAGGGCAGAGGTGCCTGGGCTGGAGACGTGGAGGGACGTAGGGGATGGGCTCTCCTTGAGTGGGACATTCTCCTTGAGTGGGACATTCTCCTTGAGTGGGTGGGATCGTCGCTGCTAGCCGGGGTCTTCAGTGACCCTCCACTGGCCAGGGTGAGCTTGGAGCCGGGCATGAGCGGTTGAGGGGCTGTTTGGCACCGATGAGGCCATCGCAGGGGGAGAATTGCAGGAGGAGAGAATGCATCGCTTGCAACTGCAGTAGGTCTGGGATGGTGGGGCTCCCTGCCTGCAGCCCTACGCCGAGGCAGTCCCAAGCCTCCCTTGATCTCAGTACTCACCAAGGATTGATGCGTGGGACCCCAGCCCCAGCTTTATCCTGCGGCAGCGAGGCTCATTGCTCACCATGTTGTGTTCAATCGGTCTTGTTCACTGCAGAAGGTGAGCAGATGGCTCTGCACCAAGCAGAGTCGCTGCCATGGGCTCTTGGGAACGAGCATGAGGGCTGCTAGCATGAGAAAACACCCCTTCTCTCAAAGGTTTCTTGGCCTAAGCAGACAAAAATACCGGTATGGAAAGCGGGGTGGGCTATCATCACACTTCGGGAGAAGAGAGCATCGTGCTCAGCCTCCTGGCTCCAGCTCTTGGCCAGGCGGGCCCGTGTCTGAACCAACGCAGAGACATTTCACAGCAACCAGGTACCCCGCCACGTCACCGCTGCAATCAGCCGCTCATCCCTCCTGCCTTGACGTTAGGAGCGTGCGCGGACAGGCATGCAATCAGTCCTGGTTTTGCAGCGGCGTCAGTTGATAATAACAGAGGAGGCACCTCCAGGGACAGGTTACCATGACCCGCCTCCTGTTAGGCTCGTACGGCTTAATTAGTACAATCAAGTTTGCTGGTAGGAACGATTCCTTCCGGCTGGATATCTGGTATCAGCACAACAAAGCAATAATTGCATTCCTAGTTACACAGAAGAGTTATTAATTTGAGAAGTCAATTAATGTCAAAGATACAAATAGCCCTGTTTTCATATTTACAGTTAGGAGGAAAACGAAGTGCGTGACAATCTGGGGAAGGATCTGGGCGAACGTCCCACGTGGGTCTTACGCCGTGATTGATTCTGGTAGAGTCGGAGGCAAAACAACCACCTTTGGCCGAGGAACCAGACGGTGGCAAGAGGCAGGCAGAATTTCTGCTCCAAAGACGGGGCATCCAGCCCGATCCTCAGCAACAGGGGCTTTCCCATCATCCCTGAACCCCCCTGGGCTGATCCCCTGTGCCGTGGAGCAGCCTTGAAGGCTCCCATCTGGGTTTTCTCCTTCCTCTTGGGTGCTTCCACCCCTTGGGGGAAAAAACCCAAGGCGTGAAGAATTTAAGTATTTGGGGTTTCTCATTTCCTAAGTCCCCTTAACATGTTAGCGTCACACAAGGCTTTTTCCCTACCACTGGGACAAGCAAACAGGATTCAGCAGCGCTTGGTGGGGCTTCCTTCCACTCAATGGCTCCGATTGACTGGGAGGGGATTCATTTCCCTTCCAAAAGATCCCAAAGCTCTTCACTAACTACGTAAAGGCGGCAGATGTTTCGGCACCGAAGCTTGGAGTCCCCCGGGGCGGGACATCGAGCAAGGAGGCCCCTGCACCTCACCACTGGCTGGGAGGGGAGGTGGGCAAAGGGGTGGGACGCATAAAGCCCCAGGACTGAGACACCTGAAGGTGTGAAAAGGCAGAACATGAGCTCGGTGTCATCCCCAGGGCCACTCGGGACCCCATCACTGATGAAAATGAACTTATTCTGCCTTAAAAAGAAACAATAGAGAGAAAGTGTGATGGTTTTTTTCTCCCCGGGGAGAGAACCACTCTAATACATCTCCTATGGCTTCCCTCGTTCTCAGATAGAGATACCAGATCTTGGTCTTCAGCCGACATTTATTTTTAATACCTCCCAATATGTTTGTCAGTAAACAGCTCTGAGCACAAAGGAAAAAAGTCTAAACAACATAAATCCCCTTTTCTGGGCATAAATCCACAGCCAGCTCTGCAGGGCCGTCCCTGCTTCGAATACACAAGCAAGCTGTCACCTTGCTTGAATTTGCAAGAAGTTTTGCATAGGGTTTGCACCCCGGGTTTTTCTGCCTGGGAAAAGCAAGTGAGGTCGAGCATCTCACCCAAAGATGCTCAGCTGGGAAGCACCCGTGAACCATGCTGCTCGTTAGCAAGAAGCCGCTAAGCCGGTCCTGGGGTTTTAAGCACAGACCCCTCACTCTCTTCGTTAGGGTGGTAAGGGAAAAGAAGCAAAATTCAATAAAATTTCCCAGGAGAGAAAAATCTCCTTCTGCCCCCACCCAACCCCCTCCTAGAGAAGATAGCTTTGATGAAATCAAGACGGCTGCTTTTTCCTTAAGAGGTTTTCTTCGTGCTCCCTTATATAATACATCACATACGTCTGGTTTTTAATGCAAGGCAAACTCGGTTAGAAAGGAGACCTCGGAGCAACCTGCTCCCAGAGCTGGAGTGGAAAGTTCCAGCCTGCGCCGTATCTTCTCTTCTGGGGGGGCATTTAATGACGTTTTGTCAAAATTGACAGGTTTCCGCAAAATGTTTGGCCTCAGTGGCATTTTCTAACCGGAGGAAAAGCCCCAACCCCTCCACCCGAAAATCTGCTGGCATCTCGTGGTGCTGGGGACAGGCTGGGGCAGGGGGGTCCTTTGCTGGAGACACGGAAATCCCAATCCTCCTCCCTCCCTGGCAGCCACGAGTCCTTGACGAGAGGCATATTTTTCCCCAGGGAGGTTCGTTCGCCCGCGATGTCACCCAGGCTGTCACTCGCTTTTGGACGCGGCGCGGGCCAGCGTCACCAAAGGCGAGCGGGGGGAGTCGGGCAGAGGGCTGGCGAGGCGTCGCGGTGAGGCGTGAGCGGGGTTTTTTTGGCAGAGGGGTGAATTAACCCTGGCAGCAGGGGTTTTGCTCGTTTGCGCGTTTTCCCTCTCACCGTGCGGAGCACTGTTCGCACAGACGTATCCTATGGCCTCTGTAGGGTCTTGTACCCCATCTGGCCTGGGTTTATCCCATCTCCGCCTGGGAGCGTGTTCCCTTTGCAGCTAAAGAGCAGCTCAGCCCGCCGAAACGCTGCTTGCTGCTGCCGGTGCGGCATCGAGAAAGGCTCAAGGGGACCTGGGCTGCTTGGCAACACCTCCATGGCCGCGTCCCCATCTGCTTTCACACCACGTACATGGGGCTGAAAGCCCAAAGAGGCTCCCTGGTGTCCCAGCGACGATGGGGGGGAAGCTGCCCCTTCCTCTCCCCTTGCCTCGAGCCGCTGCCTGCCTCTGCCAGCTCGTTTGCAGGCAGAGCATCACGTAGCCGCGGTGCCAGGCTGGAGGAGCAGCGGCAGCAAACGGTTCCACCAGGCAGCGAACATACGCGCGGGCACATTGCACCGCCTCGCCTTCCTCTAATAACGCGCTTCCCCCGCGCTTCTGCCTCTCGGTGGACAATTCTGGGATGGGGAGGGGGGAAGTTGGGAATTTACTGACTTTCTTTTGCTGCAAGCAAACGGGCAAGAAAGGGAAAGCGAGAGAGAGTAATTAGCTGTCGCCGTTGTTCTGCCACCTGTGATGGCGGGTAAAATTAATGGAAAGCAACAGAAGTCGGGGCTACGTGAACCGACTCACAACCAGGCCTCCTCTTTGCTCACTTCAGATCTCTCTATTTGCCAATCTTCTCTTGGCTTTTGATGTCTGTTGTGTGTCTGTGGGGTGTTTTTTTGCTGTTATTATTTATCACTCGCAGTAAGAAAGAGAATCTTTAAAGTGGCAGAAGAAAATGGGAAAGTTTAATATTGCAAGAGGCAGAGTCCCTCAGCCTTTTGGGCTCCTCCGATGATGATTATTTCTGCAGAGCGATGGGGAGTTGGTGCAGGCAGGGCAATAATACATATCTCACTCTCGCGCATTGATACGGTGCTCTCACCCCCAAGGCTAGCAGGGACCTTTGCAAATCATGTTATCTTTGTAGTCACGGAGGTGGGGGGACATTTTGAGCATCAGCTGCGGTTCTGGGGACCATTGCCCTTCCAAAACAAGGCGTGGGACTGACGGACAGACAAACAGACATAGGTGGAAAGAGAGAGCTATCCCTTCCCAGCTGCTGCAAGGCATCTGGCTCTGGCGTTGAGCACGGCAGCTGTGAACAACATGCTCATCTCTCCATAATTGTGTAGGACATGGCAGAAGATGCAGCTCATGCTGCAGCAGAAGCAGAGGTCAGGAGGAGCTGGGAAGCATTTATTTAACAGCCACCCAGGGGACGGTGCTACACCTCTTCTTCCCCATCCTATAGCAGAAGGGCGATTGCGTTTTGCGCGGTCCAAGCAAGCTCCACCTGCCCCTGTTGGGCTGGAGCCGAAGGCGCTGCCTGCCCAAATATTGGTGAAGATCTTCCTGCATCAACCAGCTTCATCAACTGCAGCTGCAGGTCAGGGCTTGAGCCACGCTGTCTTCCTGGACCGCAGGGTGCCTGGTCAGGCTGTGCCGGAGCTCGGAGCCAGCCCACAGCATCCCTCCGTCCTCAGCCCCGCCATCATCGCCGACGCACCGCGTGGCTCGGCTTGCAGCAGGAGCGTTGGTTGTTTGCTCGGTGGGCTCCGGTTTGTAGAAAAGACCTTCTTGTTTGGCCCCTCGAAAGCACCCGATGGGAGACAGTGTCCTCACCTCCCTCCGCCTTTGCGCAGGGGAAAACAAAAAGATGTGACTTGTTGCTGTTTCAAAAGGGCAATGACAGGGAAGAGATCCAGTGCCAGGCCCGTTCCTCCAGCCTGGATATGTATCCTGGCTGTGGTTGGGATGCAGCGTGGGCATTTCCCACCCAGCCTCAGGTGGACGTGCCGATGAAGAGCCCAAGCACCTTCGGCAGATCTGCCGGCTCCAAGGATCGTACGTCGTGCCCAAGTACAGGTCTGTGAGCATTTTGGGTGCTGGTCTTGTGGGGCAAAAGTCGCGGGTTTGTTGGGGTGTGGGTAGATATAGAAAAATTGCACCTGATATTGAGGAGCTCTGAGAATAGAAGGAGAAAATAACGATACACATCATCTGTGCTTTGGCCTGCCTGTCTTACACCGTGCCATCTCAGAGGCGTTCGTTCCATGGAGACGCATTCCCACGTTTTGTTTTAACAAACCCAGAGGAGAAGTTCAAACTCCACAGAGCAGTGCTGCTCTTTTTGCTTTGAGTCTTGTCTGCACAGTTCTGGGACCTGCTGGCATCTTACCAGACTTATTCATGAGATGCTTCAGGCTGCCACGGAGAAGTCAAGTTCTCCGAGAGCGCGTGCCCCACGTCCTGCTGGAAACGGCACCCCTGCGGCTTGGAAGTTTGCTCAGACGCTTGAACCAGCTCCCTCGTGGCTTGGCATTGCTTTGCTACGTGGCAAAGAGCCAGTCGATACGAGTGCGTGCTGCTGGGTGACATTGGGTGGAGGAGGAGCAAAGCCAGGAGCGATAGAAGACTGGAAGAGCCTTATCAAAGGGATGGGGAATGGAGGAGGGGATGAGCCAGCCCGTGCTTGGCTGGGGTGAATCGTTGCACCTTCACTGCCCCAGTAAACGTGGCTGGCTGGGCCAACTGGTTGCTAGAAGCACTTCCATCATCGGTCAGTCATGGGCTCAACACATGGACCCAACTTCTCCAAAACAGATCCCCGAGGCAGAAGAGAAGAGACAGCCCCTGCCCTAGGCGTCTGGTTGTAGCAGAGGAGGAAGCTCAGAGTGAAGGTCAGCGAGGCATTGATTTGTGGGTGGTAGCCGGGGATTCCCGTCCCTAATTCCTCAGGGATC
This sequence comes from Theristicus caerulescens, assembly GCA_020745775.1. Classification (NCBI taxonomy): domain Eukaryota; kingdom Metazoa; phylum Chordata; class Aves; order Pelecaniformes; family Threskiornithidae; genus Theristicus; species Theristicus caerulescens. Next base: position 1,094,932 of record CM036575.1, on the reverse strand, counting down.
AGCGCTGTTTGGATGGGGTCCCCCTATGCCAGAGGGCTGCCCCCAGGGATGCGTCCGAAGCAGGATTCAAGTGAAGGACGTCAGCCCCCATAGCCAGGCAGTGATGATGGATGCATCCTATTTCGGCTGACCACGATGAAGCCACGTGCTTCCTCTAGAATTCCTCTAGGAATTCGGGTCTTAGGGAAAGAAGAGTCTCAGGAATTGTTTCCTGCTGCCAGGCCCATTGAGGAGAAGAAGAAATCACCCCAGGCACTGGGAGCAGATCTCTCTCTTCCAGCTGGCTCTCCATTGCTCCTTCACTTGGTCAGCCGGGCTTCTGGATGCGCACAACATCTCTGTTCCCGGGGGAAAGGCCAGGGGAAGGCATATTTGAAGTTTAATGCTTTTCCAGGACTCCAAAGTTGTCCCTGCCCCTTCCGTGTAGCTGCTGCAGAGCATGTTCACAGATCCGTAGGCTGTAAAGGCCAGAAGGGATTATTGGATCGTGGGAAGCCGATGCAGAGATTCAGGGCGATGCATTTCATTGGCAACTATTGACAGAGAAGTGGCAAATGATCCATTTAATGGCCATGCCTGGCGCTGCCTGCAGCCAAGCCACAGCCGTGGCCGTTTTCCCCATTCTGGCACTATAAGACCTGAATATATTTTAATATGAAATTCAGATGGCTTTGAAAAATGTCTCCCGGGAGTTGATGTGTTTGGAATGTTGCTTGTTTTCTTCTGCCCGTTCATGAAAGGCCCAGAATAAAAGCGAACATCCCTCCGGTACCCTGCATTCCCCAGAGCCTCTGATCACTGAGACCACTACCTAATTGGCACATTTTTTGTCTCCCCAGCAGTCTCTGCCACAGAAGGGGGATCTGCAATATTAAGCTCTTATTAAATGACAATCACACCTCTATTAATATTTAAAAGGGACTGTCAAGGGTTTGAAACACACCGCAGAGCAGCCAGCGACTGCAGACAAGGCGTGAAGTCCATGGACGCATGGGCACGCTCCCCCACGTCCATTGGGCTCAGCGTCGCACTCGCAGGGGAAAAGATACCCGGACGTCTCCGCTGGGGACTGCACGGGGAGCCGGTGCAGCCCCGCACGCTCCTGCAGAGCCTCAGGGGTCCCTGCTGACCGGGAGGCTGCAGAGAGACTGGGCTCACCAGACGTCTGGTCCAGGCAGGAGGCATCTCAGCATCTTCAGGTGGAACGGGCACTCTGGCTTTGCAGCCATTTCTTGGCATGCTTAGGAACTTCTCCCCTCCCCGAATCATCCTCCTCCTTCAGTCCAGCGTGGGGAAACTGTTCATTTATGCCAACATGCAGGGTCTGGCCCCCCGCGCTCCCGGTTTTTGCTGCCTTCCTCCCATCTGCTCCCTCCTCCTCCAACAGCCGAGGCTGCCGTCTGTCCAGCGGCAGGACACTGCGAGTCCGCAAGCCGTCCCTCGGCAGGGCTGTCACCTCTCCCGCTGCCTCCCGCAGCCAAAACTTGGCAAGGGAGGCAAGAGAAGCCGGAGCGGAGAAGGGGCCCGCAGGCATTTCACAGCAGCAACGGAATAAATCTAATTTATAGACATAGCAAAATGCAGCTAAAGCGGGAGTTGAAATGAATGCAAAGCACACAGAGGTCTCGAGTTATCGGCACCGTAACATTTTTCCTGACTATCTCTGTTTTCCTGCCCAGGTTTGTCTTTGTAGCTTCCTCCCAGACAACTGGACCTTTGCTCTGAAGTGAAAATGAAAGCTGGGCAAAGAAAAAAATAACGGGGAATGAATTCTTCAGATCTCCTTCGTGATGCATCAGCCCCATCTGCCAGCTCCCTCTGACAGGGAGCGGAGCGTGGCTGGGTGGCAGGCAGAGAGGGAAAGACAGGCTTTAAAAAAAAAATAAAAATTAAAATCAAAGGCATAAATATCCCTGCAGCTGGGAAGTGAGGCTGGGCTGCCGGGGGGGCTGCGCCGAGGCATGCAGCTCCAGGTGGGACGGGGAAGACGGGGTTGGAAGAGCCTCCCTTCGCTCATGGAGGCGTGAGGACGGGGAGATTCGTCTTCCCCTTCCCTGGCTTGTCAGGGTAATGGGAACAAGCGGGTGGGAGATGTTCGGAGGCAGCTCGAGCTAATTAGGAGAGAACGAAGAGGAGAGAGAGTCTGATGACTGGCAAGGGGGAAAAAAAAGAGAGGGGGAAGGAAAGCGCTTTGTACTCTTGAGCACCGCTCCCTGATGTGGAAATGATTAAAGGTAGCGAATGAAAGGAGTGATGAAGCAGCCAGCCCATACGGCTGCGTTGGATGGAGCTTCTCCCATGGAGGGGGCTGGCAGAGGGGTTTGCTGGCCTGTTTGAGGAGGGCTCGCTGAAACCTGGGGTGCACCACGGTGGTGGCCGTCCCCAGCCAGCCAGGACCACCAGCATCCCGCTGGGCGGGAGCTGGCAGCCTCACGAGTCTTCAAGATTTTGCTCGTGCACTGGAGTTTCCCAGCGTTGGAGTGAACCTGTCTCCAAAGGTTCTCATTTCCAGCAAACTTGGCGCCCAAATCTCTGGGTGCTAGCAAAGACCTGATGGTTTGCTACCAAGCAAAGCTACTAACACTTCTTTTAAACATCCGTCGGGTTCGGAGGGATCCAAGGGTTGTGTTTTCCCAGCCTCGTTGACCACCGCTCCTTCGAGAGAGTCTCCTGGTGACTGGGAAGGTGACTGGGCAGGGAGCATCGTTGGCTCCTCTGGCCAGATCTCCTCGCCTTCTGCAAGGAGAGGTGGCAGCTTCTCAAGCCTAATTTAGCAGTCTTTAATCTGAGTTATTCCAAACCACACTTGCCACTTCCTTCATGCGTTCCCGCAGGATGATGGGCTGATTTCACAGAATGAAAAGCCTTAAGCAAATCTTGTCACACAAGAAAATTGATTTTTCAAAACTGACTTTTACAAGATTACTGGTGGTTTTTTTCCCCTCATCTTTCGTCTATATCGTTCCCTTCCAGTCTCACGAGGTGGCTTCAGATCTAAGGAAATTAGAGATGCTGTGACTAAATTGAAAATGTAAAAAGAGGGAGAAGGAGGAAAAAAAAAGACACCCAGCACTCAGCACCTCCTCTCCTGCTGCCTCTGAAGGACACGGCTGTGTGTGCTTGTACTGGTAACGCAGCAGAGGTGCCTCCTTCGCCTCTCCTACTGCCATAACCTCCACGCGACGTCGGGAAAGAGTCTGTCGAAGGGTTATGCCAACATCTCATGGGGAACGTCCCCGATGGGTGTTCCTTGGTGATCCTAAGCTGGATCACAGGTGTTTTTTCTTTCTCTCCCTCAATCCCTCCATTTTAATTTCTCTTTTGGAAGAAAAAGAGAGTTTCCTCCCGCTGCTCGATTCGGAGACTTCTCAATGTGTTTTGTTAATAAAAAGAAGAGAGAGGAAGAGTTGCCTTGAAGTCCTTTCAAACAGCTTAAAATATGCTAAGCTTTTGTGTTTTTGCGATATAAATAATGAATCCTCTTAGAGCTTCTGAGTTCGGAAAGGCGTTGATTCAAGAGACCTTCAGCTCCGTTTGAGGTTTTTCTGCTTTCATGCCAGAGGGTGGGGAAGTGGCCAGGGACAAGCAAGGTGTGAATGATGAGGCAGGGGATGCGGGAAGGACCCGGGATGGGGACAGGGGTGCACCCACCTCAACCCCGCGGGGGCTTTGCTAAAGGATTTTGCTCCTTGATTCCCTCTTTGCTCCTTTCTTGGAGTTTTCAGGGACTAGAGGGGGATTTAAATGGAGGACAACGTTGTTAGCATCTACTTCTCTCCCTGTCACCATCTCTGCTCCGGTAAACCAGTGGTGATTTGGTGATCGCAGCCGACATCTGTTATTGTTCATTTGACTAATTCCCCAAGCAGCGTCCTTGGAAACGTCTCTGCTTAAAAGAGCTGTCAGGATGGAGACAAAATGTAGGCCAACATGCATGGCATGAGTATGAGAAAACCCAGTGGATGCTGGCATTCCAAAATAAACCCGTTGGGTCCCACTTGCCCCCCGGGAACACGTATCCCGGTAATTTCCCCAGCACAGACGACAATCAGAGGGCTCATCCTGCCACGTGTAGGCTGTTGGCGTGCGTATCTGCTGCCAAGCTTGGGCAAATGTCGCGCTGGCTGGCTCAGCTGGGAAGTCAGGCTGGGTTCGTTGGGAAACAGCAAATCCCGGGGAAAGCGAGGGAGAAGGTGGCACAAGCTGAGCTGGGGCAGTTTCTGGCAGGAGAGCCTTTCCTCTGCAACCCTGGATGACTTTGGTAGCTGGGGCGAGGCCGTGCTGTGCATCCTGACATGAAGTTGTCTTGGTGTGCTTGTTCACACGTGGATGGGAGATCATAGAATCATAGAATCATAGAATCATAGAATTGTTAAGGTTGGAAAAGACCCTTAGGATCATCATGTCCAACCGTTAACCTACCACCGCCAAGTCCACCACTAAACCATGTCCTCAAGCACCACATCTCCCCGTCTTTTAAATCCCTCCAGGGATGGGGACTCAACCACTGCCCGGGGCAGCCTGTTCCAGTGCCTGACTACTCTTTCAGTAAAGAAGTTTTTCCTAATATCCAACCTAAACTTTCCCTGGCGCAGCTTGAGGCCATTTCCTCTTGTCCTATCGCTTGTTCCTGGGGTGAAGAGACCAACCCCCACCTCTCTACAACCTCCTTTCAGGCAGTTGTAGAGGGCAATAAGGTCTACCCTCAGCCTCCTCTTCTCCAAACTAAACAACCCCAGCTCCCTCAGCCACTCCTCATAAGACTTGTTCTCTAGACCCTTCACCAACCTCGTTGCCCTGCTCTGGCCACGCTCCAGCACCTCCATGTCCTTCTTGAATTGAGGGGCCCAAAACTGGACACAGTATTCGAGGTGCGGCCTCACCAGTGCCAAATACAGGGGCACTATCACCTCCCTGCTCCTGCTGGCCACGCTAGATGTTGCGGTAGGCAGCACCTAGCCTTGCAAAGCCCATCCCAGAAAGACCCCAAAGGGATTCTGGTCTCATCCAGCATCAGATCATGGAGTAACTCTGTTAACTTCAGGTCTTGAAGTTATCCTTGGGTTTCTGTTCCTGTGCAAACTCTCTGGAAGCTGGTGGTAAATATTAAAGCAAAGGAAAAACGCAAGCTGTTGTCTCTGGATTAGGCGGCCGTTTGTCGGGAAAGCATAAAGCAATGCTTATTGCTCGGCTCTGCTTTGCTATTGAAGTGTGTAATTAAGGACTTAATGGTTTTTACTTTTGGAGGCTTCTTTTTTCTTGAAATGCTGCTTCTTGCCGTTTTATACCGAAGTCAGTAGCTAATCACAAAGCCCTTATGGGTCAGTCTGTTGTACCGGTACGCAGCCACGTTTGACTATTTCCTGGCTGAGAAGAGCAGTGCTATTACCAGAGTGGTATAAGGGGGTTTAAGAGGTTTGGCCAAGAATAGTGACTTGAGGATAAGTTTGGGGATGGATGGATGGGTGGATGGATGGATGGATGGATGGATGGGTGGATGGATGGATGGATGAATTTCATACTGAAAAGATGAACAGATCTTTTAGTGAGCTTGCAACTTTATTCTACTTCACCTGTATGTTGCCTGTATATTGGCATTAGCGCAGAGGGAATGCCTTTCTGGATACGTCAGTTATTATTCCTCCTTACGAATTGCCAGATCCCCCAGTTATTCGCAGTTCAGCCAGCGAGAGCCCATGTTGGATTACACAGAAATCACTGCCCTTGGCATCTTCTGCAAGAAGATTCCCACATAATTAGGACTCAGCCCGTCTTCACCTGGGGTGCACGCCTCCGAGCACCGTTGCCTCCATAGATAATCCTAACTTGAATCAGTTGATCTAGACACAGTTCAGCCCTGAATAATTAACTGTTCTGACAGGACCGGCTAAGGAACCTGCCAGAGAAGGAGCTGTTCCTCACACCAACCTGAGGACGTGCCAAAATTCAGACAGCTAGAGCCTAAAAAGCGAGCCTGAACGATGGGATGGCAACAGCAGCTGTGATGGGGGAGGAAGGGCTTTGGGGGACTCGGTGGGTTTGCTCAGAGCTGGGGCTGGAAAGTCCGAGGGAGCTGGCTCAGGCCGGCGGGCACCGTGTCCAAAGCAGGGAGCATCGCCTGGCTGTTTGGCACGTCCAAGGTTGGTCACGCTCCTTGAGGAGTTAATATAAAGCTGTCCCGAGGTCTGTCTCCTCTCTCCATGCCAGCGAGAGGTCAACCTGGTGCGTGCTGGAGCCCTCTCGCGCTACAGAGATCAAACCCAAAGCCCTTGAAAACATCCCAAAATCAAGCCCAGGTCAAAACCTCGGAGGAGCTTTAGGAGTCAGCCAAGAAAGAGAAAACCCTTTGAAAAGCCCCAGCCTCCCGACAGCTCTCTGGCCATGGATGAATCCCGTGCGCGAGAAGGCAGGAGCCTGCACGCCCAGCATTTCTGCCCTGAAGCACATGGATTTGGTGGCTTCAGTGATCTAAAACATGTGGTCCCAGCCCAGCGCCAGCTCCGAGATCCCCCTGGCAGCAGATTTCTTATGCTGATGAAGGGCTGGGGGCTTCTATCTCCATTTGCCATTTCTATCTCCGTTTGCCAACTGTTTTTTTCCCGCAAACCCCAAAGGAATTGCACGGCGAGGTGTAAAGTCGTAAAGGCCACAAGCACGGGTGGTGTTTTTTAGGTGAAAAAGAAGAGCTGTAGTAGAGGGAAAGGCGAGTTTGAACAGTTTCACAGCAGAGATTCACTTTGCGCTAAGCAGGAGGATAAACACAGCGGAGAATTAGCGCTTTGACATGCCGGCATCCATAAATCTGGCTAAAGAAATTCTGCTACGGGGGGGGAGTGGGGTAGGGAGACCCCAGAAAGGACTAATCCCCTTAAACGATTTGAAGAAACACAAACCACGTGATGAAATTGGATTACCCGATCCGCGCAAGAAATCATAGTTAAGCTATTAGTCATGTCTGTTGTGTGGCGGGATAAGTCAAGATGATGTAGGCAGGAGAAGTGAAATGCAGCATCGCTGCCAAAGGGGTAAAATCCCCCCGGGAGAGGTGACACCTCCAAGCTCATCCAGGACTAGGGATTGACTCATATCCCCAGTTTTTCCCCAGGATAAGCAGTTTTGGCAGCTGCCTGTCGTAGCCTGCTTCTTCAAACCCATCTGAATGGTTTTAAACTTTCTCTGCACCTAGAAAAATCAGGAATTTAACGTTAGGAATTTATCTCGGAAAAATAAAGTACAATTTTTATATGATCCCGTGACCCAGGGGCCAAGGGGAGAGGAGTTATTGCAGAAGAGGGTGGGTTTGTGAAAGTGGAGGGGAAGAAAAGCATCCATCATGGCAAGAGACGCGCCGCAAGAGGGATTAATGGGGACAGGATGGGTGCACAGCCCTCTCATCTGAGGGGTGGAGGAGGAGGGGGGATTTTAAACAGCGGGATTAGAAGACCGCCCGATCTAGCATCTGCATTTTGTTTTGATCTGTCAAGAAAACAGCTCGATTTGCAGAAGGAATCACCCAGCCAGTGAAGTTTTGTCCTTTTCTTTTGAAATAGTCATAGCTTTTCCATCGGCACATCTCCGCTTTCCTTCCAGAGGGGATGAGCAGCCCCGCCAGCCCCTTGCGCCGGGGAGGGAGCCAGCGGGGCACGACGGGGTGAGCTTCAGCCAACACCTCCCTGCTGCAAAAGCCATGGCCATAATCCTCTACGGATTCGCAGCGCTGCGAATACCAGGGACTCAGGCACGTGGTCCAGGTGTTATTTCTCGCCGTCCCCCGGCCAAGCCACCCGTGGGGTCCGCGGCCATCCCGCATCTCCGGCGTGCGCAGAAATCCAGGCGGCACGCTCCCAGCTGGATCTTCCGCCGCTCCAGCTGCAAACCCCGCTCGTGCCCGGTCCTGGGGCTGCCGTGCGTAGCGTTACGCCATTGATTATCTGCACGGCTCATCAGCCGGCTTTAACTATTTACAACAGTTGATCAGTCAAGTCATTGACAAGTTAACGGCTTTGTTTACCTCTTCCCCTCCGCTTCTGCAGCCGATTTGTTCCGATCACTGTGCAAAGCGAAAGGCTATTTTGATAGGTTTTTTTCACCAAAATGAACCGCGGCTTGTACAGTCTGTGCCGGTGACACGGCTTTAATGGTGCCATCTGGGAGAGAGAAACCTTCTCGCCTCGGTTTCTCCAGGCTCCCGTGCCATGGGCAGCACAGGACTGGCCCTGGGGTGTTCCTGCCCATCCCTGCTCCGCTACCCCGATGCTCTCCAGAGAGCTGCACTCCGGTTGCACATCTTCAGGCGTGAGTTGGGGAGCTCTAAGTAGCCCCTCACTGATTTTTCCCACTCTTGGCACCTGCTGACGGCGAGGAGGAGATGCAAAACCCGTGCACCGAAGGCACCTCCCTTAAAGGCTGCAGTTTGATGAGCAATCAGGCTCATCGCCGGCCTCCTGGCTTGGCAGGAGGGGGAACGCCGAAGCTGGGATTAGATAGGAAATCAAGCCAGAGGTTTCTTCTGCACAGCAAGGTGTTATTATTATCATCAAAACCCCAGAGTGTTTAAAAACAATCAAAGCCCAGTAGCGGCAACTGGTGTATTGCAGCGAGCGCAATCAGACACCAAACATGTCCTTGTCTGGGATTCAAGTCTAAATTCTTGAAATTCGGGAAAAGGTTGCAATCTTTCTCGCTGTTTATTTGTTTGTGAAGGAAAGCCACACAGGGAAAAAAAAATAAGCAGGGGGAGATTAGGAAGGCTGGCACCTCTGCTCCGAGGTGCGGCATCTCCGACGTTACGACCTGGGGTTCGCTTCACGGTGGAGCCAAGATGCCCACGTCAGGGATGGAGAGGTTTGGGAAGAGGCCGCTGCTGCAGCAACCATGCATGGATGGAGGTTTGTCAGGATGGGAGCTGGAGGCTTGGAAGCCTTTCCTTGAGTATGGTGGCTACCATCGTCTTTTTTCCCCTAGCCCATGTGCTCGAGGACCGGCCAGCCATCAGCAAGGATGCTCAGCGCTTTGCTCAGGGCTCTGCCCTCCTGAACTTGATTAAACCCCAAGCTGGAGGGCCCAGCTTTGTAATTTAGATGGCGGAGAGATTACCTATCGCCTGCGCCGGCTGATAAATGAACCCGCTGCATCAGCACGGAGGGAGGACGGCGGCCGCGCGGCTGAGGAACCGCACGGGGCCCACACGTCTTCATTAGGGAGGGAGCAGGCAGGAGAAGAGGAATAACCCCATAGATCACCATTATGGAAATTTACTCTTAATAAAGAAATAATTTGCGCGATGCATCACACCGGAGCCGTGCGGGGGGGTAGCATGACACTGCTCGGGCCCTGTTGCTCGCTCAATCATTGCTCACAAGGTTGTCACTCATGGGAGATGCTCTGCAAACGTGGAGCTGCCAGCAGGAGCCATCCGCTCTCCTTGCCGGCCACGGGCCCCCGAGAGATGCCAGCACATCGCCCGTGAAACACCATCCTTCTCCATCAGCTGAGGGGTGCCAGGGATGCGGAGGGATGCGGGGCGATGCTCGCAGCATCGCACCCACGGGGACGGCTCTCGTCTGAGGATGAGAGGGGGCTGCCACGTTACGGCAGTAGGAATTGAAGGTACTGCTGGCAATAAAGCAACAAAACCCATTCTCTGAGCAATTTGTAGCAATTAATAGCCATTCCCAGGAATGAAATGTTAATTAATTCATTCCCTGAGCCATGCATTTATTTAAGGTATTTGTGGGTGTTCTTGGTACTTTTATTAAGCAATTAAAATGCGTCCAAGAAAATATTTATCTATTTTAAGTCATTTTGTGGCTGTAAACCGTAAACTGTTTTGTGACTGTCATTTTGTGTGTGTAAACACAATTTATATGGCAAGCAACTGCTTTATTTTGCATTGTTAATTAAAAATTAGGATACACTCCACTTCCCTGGGTTACACGCCATCAGAGCAGCCGATCTGCCGGGAGGTCTGGTTCAAGGAGCGCGCGTGCTGCTAGCAACTGCAAAAAACCTCCTTAGCCAGGATCCACGTAGGCTGCAGTATGGATTGAAGTAGTGCTTGATTATATTATTATTCGTTATAGAGTCCAGAGAGCCCCAGCAGCCCTGTGCTGAGGGCCGGGTGCCGGTGATGCCCTCTGGTTGTTCACGTGCTGCTGGAGAGAGCCGTGGCCTGATGAAGAGCTTTGTAAAGAAGAGTATGGACAAGTCCTACAGCTTTCCCAGGGCTGTAAAGTAAATAGCTTGTTCACGCTCGCTGTTTGTTGAAGAATTACAAGTCCTTGTACCACAGACAGAGGAATTTATTTGTTATGGTGAGCTTGGGCAGCGCTCTGGCAGATGAAGTGCTCGCTAGCGATGCTCCTCTATGTACCAACGCTCTCCAGGGCGTGTCACGCTCTGGTTGCGAGCGCGGTTAGCTCTTCATGGGCTCCACGAGCCTGGAAGCCCGGCCAAAAGTGGGGTCCTTGAGCAGAAGTGATAGGGATGCTGGGGTTTTACCCCTTCTGCAGAGGACGACTCAGCCGAGAGTCGTCGTCTCTCTCTTCTTCTCTCTTCCACTGTGACCCTGGGATGAAGCACAAGCGCTTCATCCCGGCTTTCGGCAGGTTTCCTTCGGAAACCAGAGCAGGTCGCTGAAACACTGACTTACAAAAACCAAAAGAAAGCCGCGGCATTGCTTGTGAGCTAACATATCCCACACTGTTCTTTCGTATTTGCTTGCGGGCACTCTTAGCTGGGAAGCGATCGATGGAGTCTGAAAGATGCTATTTCCCCGGAGAACGTCTCCTTAGAAAAGTCCCCCCTCCCTCTTATCTTTAAGTGTTAAAAGGACCCAGTACAGGGTTTGGGGTTTTTTTATTCTTTAATCACTGTTTTTTCATTGCTGTCTGTAATAACCCCTTTGAAGCTTGGATCGAAATATCTGTTTCCAGGTTGAAATTTGTTTTCCTCCATCACCCGGGCCGATTCAATTTCCAGAAGATACTGAACTGGGAGGCACTGGGCACTCCCTCCAGAGAGGCCAGAGAAAAAACAAACGCAGGTTAGAAATATGGGGAAGGAAATAACAAAATGAAACTCAGCCCGGAGGGGAAGAAATACCCATCTGGGGAAACAGGCTGAGATGGTGCTTGGTGAAGAGAAAGGAAGACGAGAAAATGTGCAAAGCCTGAGAGGATGAGGGACGGCGGCAGATAGGATGCTAGGTCTGCGTTGGCCGTACGACGTGGGGAGAAGCGGTGAATTTGGGGCTAGGTCCTCAAAAGGTGCCTGCTGGTGGTAGAGAACGGGCAGTGAAGGCATCTCAAGGGGACCGGCCAAGAAGCACAGGGAGGTTGGGATGCTGGGATGCGGCCCGTGGTGTCCCTTCTGCCGTGCCAACCTTTGAGTCCTTCCCTGCGGCGTGGCAAGCCCGAGAAAATCCTGGGAAGAGGTCCTTTGGGCAGGATCAGCACAAGGGGGGACACAACCCTGCTGCTCAGACCTGTCCCTGCAGCCCCTGCAACGTGGTTTGGCTTAGGAAGAAAACCAGCAGCGAAAAAAATGACAGGTGAGTTAGCGGCTAAGTCATACGAGGAGAGACTAAAGGAGGTAAATTTATATAGTCGGGAAAAGACTCTGGGCGACACGTTTGCAATCTATAAATAGCTTCAAGGTAGCAATAGAAATGAAAGAAGCCCCTGCTCTCAAGGGTGGTAGGACAAGGAGCGCTGGCGGGGAGCCAGGCTCGCCGTAATAAGGCTGGTGAGACGGTAGGAAGAAATCGTGAAGAGCCAAAGCGGTGGAGGTGGTGGATGGGGCTGCTGGAGCATCCTCCGCATCTTCTCAGCTCCGTTTTATTCAGATTCTGTTCATAAATAGTTACTGAAAGGTTAATAGATGAGTAAGACGCGTTATGGGCTTGTTAAAAACATGAGTCGCTTGCCTTCTGGCTGTCCACGAGCACATCACGGGAAGCTTTACAAGAGGGTTATCAGCTGTCGTTATTAAAAACCAATTTGACATTATAAAAGATCTATACTGCTTGTTCAGCCACATTGATTTAGCAGTGTTAAGCCTTGGAAAACTGGAGCAAGAACCTTGATCTCTGCTGAAGCACGAAAAATTGCTGTTTGTGACACATCTCCGCGCTCGGGAAATCCAGTTTTGCGGAAGCGATCGGTTTTGAACAAATACATGAAGCACCGTGCCACGGTTGTTGGTATGTGTTTTCCCAAGCCGCCGCAAAGGCAAACAACTCTTGGAAACCTTGCCCTCCGTTTCGCTTTCTTTAGCAAAGTCTGTCCAGCTCGAACCCACCTCCGGACACTTCTCCATCTGGTTTCCAAGCCCCGGTGCCCTCCGTGTCTCTGCTGGGAGGAGGATCTGTGAGGACATGGCCCAGGGAACTCACAAGTCCCTTTTGTCCTCGTCTTGCAACCTCCTTCTTGTCCTTTGCAGAGCAGGGAAGGTGGTTTTATGCAAAATAACACGGGAAGTGCCGGGCACAAGAGGAGCGCTGGATTCCCCCACGGGTTTGGTGCCCCATTGACTGCGGCTAGGAAATGGCTTTGTGTACCTGGTGCCTCCCTTGAGCATCTGAGCAGTAGAACAAGACCCTTCAGAGGCTGGAAATCTGCTTCTGGCTGGGATCCTCTACAGGGGCAAAGTTGTAAAGGAGCTTAACGGAGCAGAAATACTCCTGACAAAAAGCACAGGATGTTTCCATGTTCACCAGCTGAGGTTTCCCTGTCCCTCCACCTTTCTACCTTCCTTCCTACGTGCTTTCTTTCATCAAGTGTTGCTGAGGTTTGGCCTTTTGACTAGCAAACCAAACAGGAGGAAACGAGGACGTGTCTCTTCTCCACCCCACAACCTGTGCAAACCTTCAGGGACGAGATATCGGAGGTCTGGCAGATCCCCCCGGCTCTCTCCTGCCGCAGCCCTGGATGGAGGAGCATCCCCAAGGGACAAGCTGGCAGATGCGATGGGCAGCGTCGTTCCTGAGGCAGGGAGGCAGCAGGGCAAGGCAGATCCCATCAGGAGGCAGGGAAGCGTGATGCTGAGATCAACCTCGCTGGCCGACCTCTTGCAAACCCCTTGGCTTGGGTTGCAGGTCCCTCTGGGAGGAGAAAGGCATCACCAAAGCCTCATTGGCCGTTCAAACCTTTGGAGCAGCACCTGGAAGGCATCGCTTGTGATGGTTTTTCCACACGAGGAATCTCCCTTATTAACACACGAAGCACAGCCCTGGAAATAAAAGCGGCGTCTCCTGATTAATTATTGAAGGAGGAGTCCGGGGAGGAAGGGAGGGTAGGGAAGCTGAAGTGGCCAGTCAGCATCTGTTAGAGATGCAAAGATAAATGAAATGAGAGGGCAGATAAGTGCATACAAATCAGCTCACATCTGTACCGCTAATACATCTCTTTCAAAACGCTTGTGTCATCAGATGGTGGGCGAAGCCTTGCAGGTCAGCTGTCCTGATTCAGTTAGGTTCACGTTAGCAGGCGCCGGGGGAATTTGCTCTAGCAGCACTGTCAGAGCGTTTTCCAGCCTGCCGTGGACCGGCATTTCGCTCTCGCTGCAGCCCCACAGAGGCGCTTGGGGAAGCAAAAAGGCCTCAAGCTGCGCCAGGGCAGGGTTAGGTTGGGGATTGGGAAAAACTCCTTCCCCAAAGGGCTGTCAGGGCCTGGCCCAGGCTGCCCAGGGCAGGGGCTGAGTCCCCATCCCTGGGGGGATTTAAAAGCCGGGGAGATGTGGTGCTTAGGGACATGGTTTAGTGGTGGCCTTGGCAGTGCTGGGTTAACGGTTGGACTTGATGATCTTAAAGGTCTTTTCCAACCTAAACGATTCTGTGATTCTATGTACGAGTTCACTGTAGCTCCCGTTGTCTTCGGTTGCCTTTGGGGCAGCGCAAGTCTGGCATTAAAGCAAGGGCAACCCATAGCAGAGCGGCGGGGACGAGCAGAGGAGAGCAGTGAAGGCAGGAGCAGGAGACCCATGGGAGGCCCCTGAGCAGATGCTATTGGCTTGAAGGGGACAGCTTTCCCAAACCACCCCACCGACCCCGCGTGGGAAGCAGCCTCCATGGCTCGTCTCTCCGGAGCCTGATGGGGCAAGTCCAGCTCCCAGTGCCTGCATCTTTCCCCAACCCAAACATCCCAACCCAGCCAGCGCAACCAGAGGAGAGCAGCCCCAAGACAACAGGGGCAGAGATTCCTCCGGGGAATCCTCTTCCCTCTAATTTACCCGTCAGTTGTTTTGGGAGGATTATTGTATTTTTTTTTCCCCAGGCTGCTGCCTGCACTTTCTTTCCCTTCTCCCAAAGAGCGGCTGGAGTTTCACGCCGCCTGACAGCATCTCTCGTCTTTCCCACCCACTCCAGAGTGGCAGGTTGCCAGATGGTGCCCCATTAGGTCACATTTGCTCATTGTTTGGCAAACAGCGGCTTAATTCAAGTGCTGAGTTGACAGCTTGTTCTCCAAGACAATTTGCAAGTTGCAGTGTTGCAAATGCCAGCTTGGCTTTTCAGGGTAATGTTATTTCAGCTGCCTTAAAGGGATAAAGTTCTCTTTGATTGGAACAAAAAATAAAGAAGAAAAAGGTGAAAGTGGGGGGGAAGCTGAAAAGGTTTTTAGTGGTTTTGATGTGGAAGGACCAGCGGTGTTGGTTGGCAGGCGTTCAGAAAGGGACTGCTCTCCTGGCACTGTGGTTCCCCATCAGCAGAGGCTCTCATGTCCCATCCCTCCCGTCACTGAGGTCGTCCACCCATGCCCCACAGTCCTAAGGAATGAGGCGTGTTTCCGGTGAAACAGGCTTTCACAGGGAAATAGCAATTTTGGCTTATTTTGGAAAGGTTTCCGTAGGGATATACATACATATCACTGATGTCTCCTCTCCAGAACCTGCGGTTATAATCCCTACATCCCTAGGGAAGTGGACAATGCCGAGGACAAGGCCATGTCCCTCCTAAAGTCAAGGGCAGCAGCAGGCACCCTATGGTGTGCTGCACCCCAGCACTACGACCCGTGCGTTGGGCGAGCGAGTCTCTGCCATCGCACACGTATAAATGGCAAGCGACACAAAACAGCACCACGACGATGCTCTTTCTTCTCCAACAGGTGGGCAAAAAAAGGCCAGGTTATAAAGGAAGCCTCCGGTGACTTCTACGAAACCATCGTGGACCACACCTTCTTCTTTGAGCCCGTCTCCTGCGAGGTCACCAACGCGCTGGGCAGCACAAACATCAGCAGGACCGTGGACGTCTACTGTAAGTAATCCGTCAGCTTGAGAGTGGCTTCCCAGGGCTAAGTAGGGTCAGCAGAGCGGCTGAAAATGAACGGGAAGGGGACATGGCGAGATCTGACTTGCCCAGGGTGCCCAGGACCTGCTGGGCTCTCTTGCAGCTCAGATTTTGTAAATGCTCTGGTGGTGGGACCCCTGATTTCCTCCTGCCTTGGTGGTCCTTGGGGAGCTGGTCATTCTGGGGTTGCAGCAGTCACCTGTCTCAGGCTCTTCTTTATTTGGAGGTCTTACCTGGCTATGACCCATAGGTCCATCAAGACCTACCACGCTTCCTCTGACACACAACCTCTTTGGTTTGAGGGTTTCTGGTTGACACAGCCCATCACTGGGAGTAACTCCGGTCTCCTCTGTGCAGTTGGGCCCAGGATGGCGACAGAACCACAGTCCCTCCTCGTCGACCTGGGCTCGGATGCGGTCTTCAACTGTGCCTGGACTGGGAACCCATCTCTCACCATCGTCTGGATGAAGCGAGGCTCAGGCGTGGTAAGAATCGCCGCCGGGGCGGTGGGGAGTGGTACATTCGGGGCGTGAGGTGCGGCGTGATGCTCCCCATGGAGCAAAACCCATACCTATGGGCTGGGAGCTCCTGGCTGGACAAAACCGGGACCTACGAGGCTCCTTGAAATGCAGGGGACAACGTGGCATTGCAGAGCTGCAGGTGAGCGTCCCCAGTTAGTCCAGAGAAGTGCATTAAGCAGTAAAGGCTTTATTGCCTTTGTAATATTTTGGATGAAAGCGTGTGTGAATCCACGAGGCATTTGGACGGCAGGCTGGAAAGTCGGGCCTGGAGAAAACTAGACTGCTGAAAATCAGTGCCATCGCAGAGGAATCGAGGTTGTCTGAGCCTGCCCCATCGAGTCCTAGCAGAGCCACCTTCCCGAGCACACGCAGCTCTTGCCCGCAGGAGATGTTTGCAAAGGAGCCCTAAGAGAAGGAGAATTGATTCCCATGGTGATGGGCCATAAGGGTTAAGCAGAGGCCGGAGCATCGCTTAACCTCTCGCTGACAGGTAGCCTACACGTGGTCCTTTCTGGGATGGTCCTTTCTGGCCTCCAGACCCGCGAGCTCGCCTCCGCTGTGGGCTGGAGCCTGCAGAAGTGGGGGGAGCCTGGATCTGGCCCAGCAGACTTCTCCACGTCTCTTTTTGTCCTGAAAAGCGTAAAGAGCTTTGCAAATATTAATCGCGGCTCAGTCAGCCCAGGGAGGTGCGAGATACTCTCATCCCCTCGTTACAGACAGGAGGGCTGAGCAAAGCCACGTTAAGAGGCTAAAGGAGGGCTGAGACGTGAAACTCGTCCTGAAGGCGCACGTGGGTTTGGGTTTGAAAAACATCTTTCAGCTTCTCCTGGGCAGATGCCTCCTGGAGTCGATGAGGCAGCGCTGACTTAGGCGGCTCCAGACTAGGTGTTACCAGAGAGCTGGACTCAACGGGAGGGAGACGAAGGGGCTGAGTCGCTCTCCTCACCTCCGCTCCCCCGGCACAGACCGAGGAGGGGAGCGGACATTGAGGCATTAACTGCTGGGGTATTTTTTCCAAAGCATAATGAACCCGGCGAAGGCCACCTCCTGGGAAGTAATTACAGACTTGGGAGAGCTGATGGCTCGAATCAGCTAAGGAATCCCAGTGGGTCAATAATCCCTGGGTGCTTTCCCATCCCGCAGCTGCGGTTGGTGCTCCTCTGGGTTATTATCATTACAGGCAACGCTCTCACACCGTACACTGCTATTTCATTTTCTCAAAGCCGCTGGAGCGTGCAGGGCAGCGGAAAGGAGCCGCGCACAGCGAGGACGAGGGCGTCCCGACCCTCGCCGTCCAGCCCCGGCCATGCACGATGGCTTGCCTGTGCCTTGGCTAACGGGCAGCGCGCAGGCAGCACGCAGGCAGAGCAGCCTTCTCCCTTTTTATTTGGCTCCCTCTAGCTGACGCGAGCATCTCAGGGCTCGGGACAGACTCGCTGGCTGGTTTAACCCAGCAGAGATGCTCGTGCTGCTCAGCAGAGCCGCTTCCATCTTCCCAGAGGGATGCTGGCAGGGGATGCTGCTTTCTAAAGCCCGTCAGCACCCAGCCATCGCGGTGGGACCCACCGCTTTTCCCAGCCCCTCCGCTTTCGGAGCCAGGTCAGGGTCCCCCAAAGATTACCTCCTTTCCTCCTGCTTTGCCAGAAGGAAACAAATCAGCGACAGAAGAGAGGATGAGGCCAAGTCAGCACAAGCATTTGCACGGAAATCTTTGTAATCGATGCTAAAACAGTGGGTTTAAAAGGGATTTGAAACTCCGTGCCTCTGCCTCAGGCCAGGTTAGGGGAGAGACCCCCATCTTCTTGCTACAGGGAGACCCAGATCCATATCCAGCCGCTGCTCAGGGCACCGAGGGCTTTGCAAAGCACCAGCACAAATTCCCGGAGGCATCAGCTGTGGGAGCAGCAACCAGCAGAGCCGGGGGCTCACCGAGCAAGTGGGTGCTGGAAGGAGGAGAGGTGATGGGCTGGCCCCAGCCTGCAAAGTCCTGGGCAACTGGGAGAAATTAGCCCCCGGGCACGCGTTACCAACACGGAAACGCATTGCTCCGAAAGCTGCTATTTGTTTTAGACCTGCCACATTTTTTTAAATACCACCAGTGCCGGGATTCTGCTGACAGCCTCAGCCCAATCCCTCTGCTTCAGCAATTTTCAAGGTTTACTAACGCTGCTAATTGCACTGCCAGGGCAGGAGGGCAGCGTGGCTGGTAGCCACCTTGCAGCCGCTCTGTAGGGAGGGCTTGCCAAAAGCAGCTGAGATTGAGCTATCCAGCCCTGTTCCCAGAGGGTTGGTCGTCCACCACTTCGGGGTTTGAAATCCCTGAGTCAATCCTGGCAGCCTCCCCTGCCAACATGGAAATGCAAGTGTGGTTCTCTCGAAGGCTTTCCTGCTCCGGCTTACAAGGCGGTTGTGTCACTGCAGCCCCCCAGATTTTGGTCTTGTATCTTGAATTTGTTGCAAAACCGGAGTTTGTAAAAATTCAAATGAGGAACAGGATTATTTCCCCCTGCAAAACTGGGCCGTTTCTTTATTCCTTGGTCAACAGCAATAAGCGGTATTTCCATGCCATGCAAGACTTTGGGCTCATCCACTTGGTTTTCTCCGGGCTGCTCTGGAGCTCGTAACCCACGTCTCATGTTCAACTTCGCATCGCCCCCCCCTGAAAGCCACCCCCTCCTCTCTTCCAGGTCCTGAGCAACGAGAACAAGCTGACCCTGAAGTCCGTCCGCCAGGAAGACGCTGGGAAATACGTGTGCCGAGCCGTGGTCCCGCGGGTCGGCGCGGGGGAACGGGAGGTGACGCTCACCGTCAACGGTACCTCTTGCTTTCCT
Source organism: Theristicus caerulescens (assembly GCA_020745775.1). Classification (NCBI taxonomy): domain Eukaryota; kingdom Metazoa; phylum Chordata; class Aves; order Pelecaniformes; family Threskiornithidae; genus Theristicus; species Theristicus caerulescens. The sequence goes on along the minus strand of CM036575.1, from coordinate 1,076,297 downwards.
CTTGCTGTTCCATCCCGCCGTCTCATTGCTTTGTTCCTGTTGCTCTGACAGCTCGCGTTGCCAAATTACCCGCTCGGATATTTGCTTATGAAGCAAATCCCACCCCCAGCTGGATCCTGCCCTGCAGGCAATACGAGCAATTAGGATTTTGCATTCGTTTGCCTGGAGATGCATGGGTTAAAGCAAAAAAAAAACCAACATTATCGAAGGCCCGCTTGGTTCCTTATTATCAACAGGGGTTTATTGAGTAGTTGGGAGCTGGTGTCTTTAAATCTTTAATAGATTTATCTTGCAAAACCCTTGCAAGGTCGGAGAGCACTGTTGTCTCTGTTGTACAGCCAGAGAGCTGGGAATTGAGCCTGGATCCGAGACCGGCAGCCTAATCACTCTCTCCCAGCCCACGTGAGGATACCTGTGAGAGGCAGCGGTGCTGTAGAGCTCCTCCACGGCTGCTCGGGGCTCACCCAGCACGGCGTCAGGACATGGCCCGGACCCTCACCCACGCCTGGGAGCTGGGAAGCACTCCAGAGCCCTGGGGTTTAACGATGACCTGGCCAGGACCCCGCAGCAGCCGATAATGAATTTCAGCCTAAATATGGAAGGGAAAGAGCCAGGCAGGCTGCAAATGGTATAAATAGAGTATGAATTTTGCATTGTCTCTCACCTGTATGACAAACTGGCAGGCTTCAGTCCCCGCTCACTGTCACAAAGAAGAAAATAAGCGGGGAAGCAGCACAGGCAGCAGCAAGCGTTAATTTTAAATGCAGATACTGCTGGAAAGGGAAGCCAAGAGCAACGCAGCAGGGGACTGAAAACCAACCACTCCCTTGACTTCAGCTCAGCTCCTCGGCGCCTGCATGCTCCTTCCCCGGCGGCTGCTGGGTTTTAATTACAATTAAAGTAGCTCGCGGAAAACAAAGCAACAAATTAGCACAAACAAAGAACCTGCTCCTTTCCTGACACCTACCAGGCACGCGGCCGCCTTGAACGCAGAGCAAAGCGCTCGGCAGGCTCAGGGCCGTTTGGAGTGTGCGGCATGGAAAAGCTGCTCTCGAGAGCTTTGCAGCTTATGCCGCCGCTGAGCTTTTCACCTTGCAGAGCCGACGGTGGAGCAAATGCAATCCGTGAGCTTCGTTGCTCAGCTTTGAGCCGGGAGCCGACTGCCGGCACCATCCCATCCCGCTAGGATGGGGGATCCGCTGCTGGGGTTCGGTGCAACCCCAAGGTGACAACGTTGGGACACGCCGTCACCGGCGTTGGACCCTGCATCAAGGGAGAATCCCACGCCTCTGGGTCGAGATGGTCTCCTGGCCCTCCAAGCTAGGAGATGGTCTCCTGGCCCTCCAAGCTTGCCCAAGGTGGGCAAGCCCCAGGTCCAACATCCACCAAGCACCGGGGCTCGGCAGCCCGTCTGGCAGCCGGAGCAGCTCTCCCGCTCTGGCAGCACGGCACGGGGTGTCTAATCCAGCTAATGAATTCTGCTGAAAGTCTTTTCTGCTCTAATTTGAGAGGGAAGTTGAACGCTTCATATTTTCAAGTTATTTTAAATCCAGAAGGTGATACAATTGTCTTGGTATTATCAGGCGCCTTTCTCTGTGGGCTGGGATTTGTCACAGTAAAATTAGGCATTTAGAAGTGTCTGTTCTGGGCTGGCTGCATAGACTCCGATTGGTGCACGTGGGCTTCGAAGAGGTTGATCCATCCCACCAAAAGCACGGGGACCCCGACTGAGGGATCTTCATCTGACCCAGCCTGAGCCTGCAATCCTGCCTGTAGCAGCCCAGCCGCTCTCAAAACAGGCAGAAATGGTGGCAGCACGATGCTGCGGCGGGAGAGCATCCTCCTGCCCTCGCCGCAATCGGGTCTCGTTGCCCTCCCCACCGGCAGCCTCGCCGGCCGGGTCTGCGGGTGCAGAGGGGGGCTGGCAGCCCCGAGCCGGAGCGCGAGGCCACCAGCCTGAAAGGAAGCAGATATGATTCAGAGTCTCGTTAATGGGAAGGAGGATTATGCAAATGAGCAGCATTTGGCAGGGCCGGAGCAGCAGAGGCAAGAAGGAAGCGAGGAACTGTTGGTGCCATCGTAAATCAGCAGCCGACGGATTTACAGCCCCTGCACGAGCCAAAGCCTCTCGATGCTCCTGACTGCACGCAAAGCTGGTTGAAGCTCCCACCCCGCTGGGAGAAGCACCCCAAGATCACCTCCACAGCAGGATTGCCTGCGGTACGGTCTGTGGATGCATCGTCCGGGTTTGGCAGGGGCTGCTGAGCAGGGACCACCACCCCTGCCTGTCCTGCTCTGCAAGAAAAGGTTTGTTAGAAGGGCTGGACAACCCCGGGTGGCTAATTCAGGATTTAATTTGCCTGGGATTCACCCCAACAAGCAAGCCAAGCCTGGGAGCCCAGGAGGGGCTGACCTGCCACACTGCTTGGTCAGGAGAACATCATGGTGTCCCCCCAGCTCACGCCTGCCCATTGAGGGCTTCGCCGAGCGTGTCTCCACCACCGCTTCAGATAGACCTCGGAATGGTCCCTGGCAATACGGGGCAGCACGAGCCAGCCCAGGGCTTCTGCAGGAAAGAAGGAGTTAAACCAAACTCTCCTGCCAAACCATTGCGAGGGCTTGGGAGGAAAGGTTCGGATGGACTCAAGCAGGCTGGAGAAGTCAAGGCCATCCTTTCATTCCTCCAAGGCTCCCGAGTCAGCGAGCTGCCTTCTCTTTTGTGCGAGGCACCAGGACCGCACAAATAAATTGGCACCGGCATGCTAAAAATAACCGCAACCAATAGCTCCATCATTTATATCCATAGCAACATTGTTTAAAGCCTTTTTCCTGCCTGTGGGCTGTCTCACACTTAGCGCTGAATGCCAAGCCGGAGATTGGCAGCTTTCATAAGGAGCCAGAGCCTGGTGGAGAATCAAACGCCGGCCCCAAATGTGAAGAGGCTGCAACTTCGTGCTATTATTTCTGGGCATGTTCAGCTCACAAATGGTCTTTAGTCATAGGCTATTATCATGATGATAAGCCTTCGACTCTGAACTCCTAAAGCAATAATAAAACCCAAAGCCGTTGGCATTTGTGCCATTTAAAATCCACTCTCCTTGGGGAAAATGATCCTTTTAATGATTATTAAGCCATTTTTCTCTAGCGTCACCCAATCTTGGAGAGCTTCCAGAATTTATAAGTAACATACAACCGTTGAAACAGAAAGAAGATGGCTTTTTTTTTTATTATTTAGGCCTAGCCTACAGATCCCATCGCTGCTTTTGCCTCCGTTGGCTTTGGGTTCATCAGCGATCAGGGCAGGCGAGCAGGAGGATCACCTAGCGCATGTTTAGTTAGCCAAGAAGCTGATCCCGCGTGCCTCGTGCCACCCTTGGAAGATGACGGGGCCAAACAGGTCCCCGTCGCGTGTCCCATCCAGGAGGAAAAAGCCCCAGCACGCGTTTAGGGCCATCTGCCCGTCACACTTGGCTGTCGGCACGGTTCTGCTCTTGCGTCGGACATGGGGAGCGAAGGCCAAGGCTGGCTTTGGGAACGCTTGGGAAGAGCTATTTCATGAAGGCAAGATGCCGTTTGCATCCTCCTGAAGGGAGGCAAAGCAAGGAATCAACCGAACTCTCCCGAGACCCCGGCCAGCACTTCTGAAAGATGGGCGATGGATAAACGAGAAGGCGTGCCTAGAAGAACATCTTGAAGAAGAGCATTTGGGCAGAAAACCACAACAAAATGTCTTTTTTTTTGTTCTGTTTCTGATATAAAAGGACACACAAGTTTCCACTAACACACAGCTATGACCATTACATCAAAACAAGTCTTGACCTTCTCCTTCACGCCCAGCTCCTGCTATTACCAATTTGGACGGCGGCTCACTTTCAGCAGTAATTTCCTGAGCTGCCAGAACTGAGTTTCTGGTCACTGCTCAGCGAATTGCGCTTCACCGAGCTGGTTCGCCGTGCATCTCACCTTGGAACATCACAGGGAAGCAAGGGTAGGGCTGTATCTCGGTGGGAAGTATTCGGGGAGCGTGAAAATTTGGTGCAGAAAGGTGTTACTGGGGTAATTTCAATAGGCAGCTGGAGGCATGAAAGCAGCAGAGTGAAGAATTTTGCGTTTTGGTACATTTTTGTGCGTTCTGCAAATTCATAAATGGGCGACGTGGATGAGAATCAGTCAGGAATACCCAAGCGAATCTGTTTTGCCCCAATTTACCCCAAATCCCTGAGACTTTTCTTAAAGAAATACATCAGCTGAAGGGAAAAAAAAAAAGAAATTGGGAAAAATTTCTCAAATCCACAAAGGATGGGTTGATGGGAGAGAGGAGGAGCACAGCAAGCTCTCCCACTCCGACCATCGCAGAGACCTGGGCTCAAGACCCGACGGAGGTTGTCCCCAGCAATATATTGGCCTCTTGTAACACCTCCTGTTGCAGCTCTTCCACTTCACACGGCTGGTACGGAGCCCGATGGTGTTTGCCCATCGCTCCGAAGACGTGTGCGTGGGTGGGCACGACGACAAGGCTGTATTTGCTGACAAAGCCAGTGGCAGACTCAAAACCAAAATAGCCGAGCTGGAGCAGGGGGAGATTTCCCAGCCCCTGCCTCCTCCCTCGCTCATCCCACGATCATCCCACCAAGCCCCTTTTCCCCCAAGCGTGTCTTCAGGATGTCCACCAAGGCAGGACAAGGACATTTCTCTTCAGAAGTCAGCTCAGCCAGTGCATTGGGCCTCATATTGCCCAAGGAGAGCCTTTCCTAGCCAGGCTGGGCTCCTTCGGCATCTGAATGGCGCAGGAGAGCCCAGCTGATGGGGTCCCAAGGCTTTTTCCAGCAGAAGTTTCTCCACCGCATCGGGCAGGCCGATTGCAGGTCACTGATGGTGGCTTGCAGGCAGCAGCTGCCCATCAGTGCCTCCTTCTGCCCTCCTGCCGCTTCCTCCAGCCCCTGGGGAGCAATTAGTGCAATCGTTGCTTAACGAACCTGGGAGAGCGCAGAAGAGGAACGCCAGGGGGGCTGGGCTCCTGCTTTGCTGCTGGAGCAAACAGCCCTTCTCACCAAGGAGATTTCCGCAGGGTGATTTAATCGCCATCCAACGCCAGGGACGTGGGAGCAGAGATGGGGGCTTTGCAGAAAACCAGCAGAGCCTTGAAGCAAAGCCCCCACTCTGTGTCCTTCTGCATCACAGGAGGCGAGGGAGCTGTTGCTCCATCCCTCCCCTCGAAGGGGGACTCCGCTGTCCCTCCGTGGCTCTGCTAACACCCCCCGGCATTGCCACCAGTACCTTGTACCGCAGCCGCCCGTGCGAGATGCCAGCAGCCCCTCTCCTCTCTCCTGCAGGGCCGCCCATCATCTCCAGCACCCAGACGCAGCACGCCCTGCACGGCCAGAAAGGGCAGATCAAGTGCTTCATCCGCAGCACCCCGCCGCCAGACCGAATTGTGAGTAGCATCCCATGGGGCAGCACCTCGCGGGGCACGGTGGGTGCCCGGCACACCTTAGGGAGGCTGACCCCTCTCTTCCTTGGCAGGCTTGGTCCTGGAAGGAGAACGTCCTGGAGTCCGGGACCTCCGGGCGCTACACGGTGGAGACGGTCAGCACGGATGAGGGCGTTATCTCCACGCTGACCATCAGCAACATCGTTCGGGCCGATTTCCAAACCATTTACAACTGCACCGCCTGGAACAGCTTCGGCTCCGACACGGAGATCATCCGGCTCAAAGAGCAAGGTGGGCATCGCTGAGGAGCCGGTGGGGGCTGTCGAGCAGCAGGAATTAGCACCCGGCCGGGCTGTAAGAGCGGGGAGACGCTGTGAGAGGCAGGAGATGCTCAGAAAAGCTCTTGGGATGTCAAAGAGGAAACTAGGAAGGGTGGTGAAAATGCTCCAGGTGTGCTAGCTGTAGGATTGCATCCTTGGAGGGCCAGGAGGTGGGACAAGCCCTGCAAAGTCTCTGCTTGATAGGGTATTGCCCCACTTTGCCTGTCCTGCTGAAGCTGGAGGGCAGGGGCCGATCCCGCACCCCTCGCTCCCTGCCCCACGGCACAAGTTGATGCCACTGCTGCAGGCTGGAGGATGATTTATAGCCTTAGAGAAACAGGACCGGCTGCTCCTACCCCGCGGTGATGGGAGTGAGCGGGAGGAAGGTGTCTGGGCTGGTGGCAACCCTCCACCCCGGCCACCAGCCACGATGCCAGCACGTGTTTTGCGGGGCTGGGCTTAGCCACCCAGCCTCACAGGCACCTCGAGCAACTCTCAGGGGATGGCCAGGGGATTCCCACGCTCGGGGCTCTCAGTAGCAAGGGAGGGAGATGGCTTTTGTGAGGAAGGCTTAGCTCCTGGAGGGACTCCAGTTCTCTTCTATTTTATTAAATGCCAGGGCAGGCAGGTGGATTGTTCTCATTAAGCCGTGATTTATAGGCAAGGCTGCCGTCCAGATTAAATCAGAGCTAAATGAACCCCTTAAAATTAGCCTTGGGCTTCTTCCAATGCAAACAGAGCCAGTGGTTTTTCCAGGTTGCCTGCCAGTCAGCGGGAGCGCTCAGCAGCAAGCCTGGGTCCCGGCGGAGGGTGGCCGGGCAGCCGAGCCGGGTCGGAGCCGGCGACGCAGCATCCAAGTCCACAGCCGGCTCCGCATCCGAGATCCGAGCATCCCTGCTAGGCCGTGCAAGGGGACATCCCTGCCCTGGGCAGGGGGACGCCGTAGGGTGGCTGAGGATGCCGTAGGGTGGCAGAGGACGTCCCCTTCATGGGGACATCCCCGCGCTCGGAGCAGAAAGCGGAGCAGAGGGCTGAGCGCTCAGGAAGACTGACGTGTGCGCTTGGGCTGTGCAAGGCTGTGGACACTTGCTTTATTTTCAAACAGGTACGGAAATGAAATCAGGAGCTGGTATTCAAGCAGGTATGGAAATCATGAGCTGACGGTGAATGTGAATTGTCCCCAGCCATTACCACGCCTGAGGACCCGGCGTCCTCCTCCTGGCCCGGCAGCTCTCCAGCAGGGCAGGCAGGGCCGGGCAGGCAGGGCAGGGCAGGAAGGGGCATAGGAAAGCCGCAGGGCAGTGACTGGGGCACGGACTGGGAAGCAGGAGCGGTCCAGTCTCCGCTCTGCCGCTGACTCTGCTCTGCAAACCAACACCGCCTTTCTGTGCCCCAGCTCCCCAGCCACTGAGAGGGGGATAATAGTACACAGCCACCTTCTAAAGTGCTGCGAAAGGGACCGCGTAAGTGCTATTGTGGGGCCAAAAAGAGAGAGAAGTGGAAGTTTCCAGGGTCATTGGCAGAGATCAGCTTGTCTCAGCATCCTGGGAGGGTGCTGGCCAGCGTCCATCGCAGCCAGAGCAGGGCTGAATGGATATTTGGGCAGACGCTGCGGGATGTGCTGCCCTCGTGCCTTCCTCGTCCTCTGCGCCAGAGTAGGGTTCACGGGAGAGCGCGGAGCCAGCAAACTGCTCCTCGTCGCCTCGCCCTTGTCTTCGGGACGCGCTTTGCCACCCCAGCCCTGTCACCGTCCCTTTGCAGTCACCTTTTTTTGCAGCCCAGGAGAGCCCCGGCCACGTTCCCCACCCCGTTCCCTGCATGATTCTCCATCATCTTCAAGCAGCATCATCCACCATCGCTACTGCTTCGCACCCAGCTCTGCATTGCAGATGCCGCTCCCCCAAAGCTGAGAGCCGGCAAGCGCTCCCAGGGACCCCAGGCTCCTGTCTCCTCTCCCTCTCGCTCTATATTCCCCTGGGAGAGCCAAAACATCCCACGAGGAGTTACCACCATCAGCAGGAGCGCTGCCTAGCACATGGCCGCAGGCGAAGAAAATCCCAGTTTCTTCTTGCTGTGGCTCAGCTGGTGTGGTGGAGGAGGCTGGTTTGGGGATGAGCTCCTCGGCGCGGCTCCAGCGTCTGCTACCCAAGCTCCAGCTCAAGGGGGGATCTTGCCTTTTCACCGGGGGCCCCAGGGGAATTCCTGCAGGTCTGGTGATCTGCTCGGTGCTCCGTGAGTCATGTCACCAGTGGCCCAAGCTCAAGTGACACATCAGGGGACCAGCAGGCCCAGGCAGAAAATTCACGAGCAAGCCAGAAATTGAAAAGCATCAGCATAAACCACCAACAGAATCACTTGAAACAACAAGCTAAGGGGGGAAGATTAAAGGCTCTTTTTAGATCCAGTGTGAGCAGAAGAGGCTAAACTCAACCAGCACCATTTTTTTATCACCCTGCTGTCCTCCAAGTAGGCTTAGGACCCAGGAGGCCCCATGGCCACTGCTAAAGGGTAACATAAAGTCGCTTTATAACTCCCCTGCCCCAGCTGGGATTAGATAGCCATGAAGAAACCCTTTGCTGACTACACAGGGAAGATGCTGGTGGGATTATGACTCCTCCCAGTCCCACCAGTAAGGACATGTGCCCCTTCGGAAGGCTGAAAGGCACAGGCAGGATCGGTGATCTCAGGTCCAGGATGAAATTCATGGTCAACACCAGCTCCACACCAGTGCACGATGAGAAATGGTTTCCTTATCACCCAGTCGAGTGTCGGCCATCAGGCTGCCGGGCTTTGCTTCTCAGCTGGATCACCCATGTGTCCCCGTCTCCCCGTGTCCCAGCAGCATTCCCGTCCCCCACCTGCACAGGTGAGGAGGAAAGAGGACCACCTCTCCGCATCCATTTTTTTCCTAAATCCATCCCATCCATTTGCAAGACAGGGGCCTCAAGGAGAAAACACGCGGTGGAGGAGTGCAGGAAAGCGGTGAGGACACGCTCACCCAACTTAGCTGGCCATCCTGGAAAGGGTTGCCCCTCTTTTAGCCCACTGGGAGTTCACAAGAGCCAACGGGGTGCTTAGAAAGAACAGGAATGGGCATCTATAGATATCTGCTGCTTTTGGGGAGAGGGTCTTCGGGCTGCGGTTTATCACCCCAGCCAACGGAGGCAATTTGTGGTGCCCCCAGCTTTGGTGTCCTGCGAGCGGCAGTGCTGCCTGGCACCAACCCAACACTCGCCGTTAAGTAGGAGCTGTGCTTTGACAGACCGGAGGAACTGAGCAGGGAGATAACAAGGCTCTTGGGCTGCAAATCTGACCCTCTCACCGTAAATGGGATCTTATATTCCACCCTCCCCGCACCTCGCAAGCCGCTGCCTGGATCTGCGCAAATAAATCAGCTTGGCTGGCTGAGCCGCCGTCTGAAATCCCCGCTGGGAGCCCAACTACAAAGTTGTCAGAGGCAGAAGGACGCGAGCGCGCAACCCCTGCTCTGCAGCAAGCATCCCCACAGCCCTCGCCCACCGCAGCCGCCTGGCCTCTGCTCGTCCCCGGCCCGGGCCATCCCGCCCGTCCCAGTCCTTGCAGCAGCCTCAGGGGCTTGGGGAAGGATAGCAGAGTCGATAAGCCAAGGGAGAAGGCAGGAGATTGGGATATAAAACAGGCAGAGGCTGTGAATGATGGCTCTTGGGTTAATTCATCCATATAGACTTCACAGCGCCTGCTAAGATAGCTGAGCTACCGCCTCCGGCAGGCAGGCTCGGTGCCCAACTCCATCCCTCCATCCCGGCTCTAACCGTGCTCCCAGCCCGCTCTGATGCCATTTCTCTTTCTTAATAATATTAACATGCCGTCTTCTTTCGCACTTTTCATCCTTTAGAGAGATTCATTAACCCGCAGGGCGCTATCGAGAGCAGTTGTTAACCCGCTCTTCTGGCTCCCTCCTCTTCTCTCCCTCCCAGGGGAAACTGAGGCACAGAGAGACCGGGGTTTGCCCAAATCGCAGCGTGCGCCAGTGTCCCACGGGCAACCCGTGCCGGCATCACCCACGCAGGGATGAGGGAGCGGGGAAGGAGGTCCAGTCGGCCCCAAAACCCTCCCCAGGCTCCTCACCGAGCCGCTTTCCAGTAGCCGGGGGTGGGTCCCTTGGGGAAAAGCCACCTCTCCGACCTTCATCCCGGCTTCATGTTCCCTCTCCTTCCTCTTGCAGAGTCGGTGCCGATGGCGGTGATCATCGGAGTGGCCGTGGGGGCCGGCGTGGCGTTCCTGGTGTTGATGGCCACCATCGTCGCCTTCTGCTGCGCCCGCTCCCAGAGGAGTAAGTGTCTCCCCCGGCCCCGCCGCACCCCTTCGGGCAGGGCTGGGGCCAAAACCTTGGCTGGGGGGGCGAATAGAGTGGGTCACAAAGAAATTAGAGGCTGGATTTACTGACACGGCACCAGCGCAAGCTGCTCCTCGGGTTGGTCTAGCAAATGTTCACTAACGGCAGCCCTGCGGGAAAAGGAAAGGGTTTTGGAGCACGGGGAAAACACAGGCAGCTCGGGAGGCGTGCAGGGGTGTCCTGGGGGCTCTTAATCCTTCCCTTGGAGAAATCCTGATGTCCAAGAGGGAGAAGCATCCTCACCGTGCCACGTCGGCGCTTAAAAACCCTCCTCTGTTCTGCTTCTGGTTTAATTCCATTTTTCCCGACATAAAACGCAGATTTCCTAGTGGGAAATTGCAGCCAGCTGAGGAATTTTACGTGGGACGTGTGGGTTTTGAAGCCTGGCTGCGGTGGGAATACAAGTTAAAGCGACATTAGAGAGGCAGGTAGAGGAGAAGGAGGGGTAAACAGTGTGGCATCGTGTCGCCTCATTAAAAAGACACCGGGAAATGAAAGGAGGGTTGTTGGCTAAATGAAAAGGCATCAAACCAGGAGGGAGACGAGCGTGATTGTCTGGAGCATCTCAGGCCATGGGGGAGAAGAGGAGATACTCGACGGTGCTCCTGGCTCGGGAGACGCGTGGTACGGATGCCAGGATGCCAAGCTCTCCGTGTGTGTGCCAGAAAACCCCGTTGGTTTTTCTTTTCTTTTTTATTTTTCCCCCTCTTGATCATTTGCAAAGCAATCAAAGACACCAGGCTCCTCTTGGATTCGGGTATGAACGCACGGCCTCCCGCGGCAGAAATGTGTTTAATTTTAAGAGCGATAATGATGCCTCTCCCTGTTTTATCCCTTGTTTTTTGAACTCTTGCAGCCTCCATTAGCAAAAATTAACAAATTAAACAGGGGGCAGTCATTAATCTTGCTTTTTGGGGGAGGATTGCCGATGGAGCGGACCCAAGACCAGGCCAATTCAATGTTGCAGAGATCATTCAGCAAGGATGGACGATTCGAGCGCCTGAAGAAAGCGGGGGCCAAGCCGTGTCACCATGTCGGATGTAATCGGCCGTGCTTTCCCCACGCCGCATCGTTTGGAGCAGAAGAGAGCATGTGGTTCATTATCATCTTCGTATTTGCTGTAACCAGATGGTGCAGGGTTCTTTACAGGACATACAATTTAACACTAACGCCCTGACAACAGATCAAAGACGCGATGCAAGTGCCGGGTTTTAGAGTTCCTCCCAAGCTGGAAGCGCGCAGAGGACGGGCAGGTCTTTGGGGGGAAAAAGCAGGGCTTTTCCAGGAGGGGACAACCCCATCCCACCCAAAAGCCTGGTGCGATTCATCTCTTGGATGGGAATCCAAGTGGTAAATCAGGAATAAGAGGCATTTTCCTTGCCAGGGCTAGGAGGATACGTATTGGGAAGGGGTACTGGGGACGTGGTGGCATGGCGCTGTTTGAAGTCCCTTTCCTCCGCTGTGTTTCCAGTGCTGTCCCGCTTAGAAAGGACTTTTTGGGCTTTTTGGGCAATGAGTTGCTGGGTCTGGGCATCTTTTGGGACTTTTTGGGCTTTTTGGGCAACAAGCTGCTGGGTCTGGGCATCTTTTGGGACTTTTTGGGCAACGAGTTGCTGGGTCTGGGCATCTTTTGGGACTTTTTGGGACTTTTTGGGCTTTTTGGGCAACGAGTTGCTGGGTCTGGGCATCTTCCCAGCGTGCTCACCGCACCACTGCTGTTCTTCAGCTCCTCCTGCAGCCTAAGTCCCCGGTTGCCATGCCCTGGGGAGAGGTCTACAGCATCCCCGGGCCAGAGCGCGGGTCCCTGTGCTTCCCACAAGGCTTCTTCGCTAATTCGCTTTGGGATCGGAGCAAGCGAGCAGAAAAGAGATCACCCAAGAGATCAGAAAAGATCCCTGCCCTGATCTCCCTTCCCTCCCTGCCGGACCCAACCGGGGACGCCAGTTGGGTACCAGATGCTTTGCCGGGTGCTCGCCGCTGGAGAGGAGCGGGATGCCGTGGTGCTAATGAAGCAAATCCCGGGTGCAGGTGGGGTTCTCCGGCCTGAGATTCATGCAGGGAGCAGGGGGTGCTGGTGGCGATGGGGCTACTTGGTCCCCCGTTCCATGGCTCCAAAAGCCACTTGGAGCTGCCAAAATAGGGTCCCTCCTTGTTTTTTGGGGGAGCTGGGAGCATCAGTGGTACATTCAGGTCTTGGCTGTCCCAGGGCGAAGGGCTTTTCTCCCAGTTTTGCAGGGGCTAATGCAAACTGGCTGCTGTGGCCGCTAGCTCCAGCGGCAGGTGAGCGTTAGGAAGGTAGAAAAACCAGGTTGAGAAGGTGAGGAAAGGACTTTCATCATGGTTAGTGGTGTGAAATCAGCAGAGGTATTACAGAGATCAGCTCAGGAGTGATGGGCCCAGCAGAGCGCTTTGATAGCAGGAGAGGGACTCATTTCCTACCAGGATGACTGCAGATTCCTCTCCCAGGACAAATACCGGAGCGTTGTTGCATCATTTAAAACAACAGCCTGCAAACAAAACCCGTCGGCAGGCTGCGGGGATGGCTCCGCGTGGCTCCCGGCGGAGGGGACAAGGTGACCCAGCAGTAATTCTGGAGAAGGCAGCTCCTGATGGCTAATGGCACTGGGAGAAGCAATTCCTGGCCTTGCTTTGGGGAGATACGGCCAAAAAATGCACCGGGTGCAGATACACCAAGCCTGGAGGCTCTGGAAAAGAAAAAAAAAAGACTTTACTGCACATCTGTTGTTGTATCTTGGTGAATTAACAGCCCAGAGTTATTTAAGGGGGAGCACTCCTGGGAGAGGATGTGCAAGACAGTAATTAGCTGCTTCTTGTGATTAAAGACGGAGGCTCCGACACCAGGAACGTGGTCCCAGCAAGAAAAAAATAGAAAAAGCAGTAGTAGCATCCCAGCGAAACCCTTTGCCTTGCACCCTGAGACCTGGAGACGTCTGTGGGTGACAGATATCGAGGGCACGGGATGCCGAGATGGATTAATTCAAGGCTGGAGCTTCAAGCCGGCCTCGGTTGCGCGATTCCGTTTGGTTGACAGATGAAATCACCGCCTCCTCCAGTGTGGTCCAGCCTTTGCCGGCCTGAGTCAGTGCAGGCCTGGCTTGGCAGGGCACCACCGGTTCCTTTGGCTGGATCTGATGGTTCAAGGCGGTTTTGGGTCCGGGAGGGTTGGCGCAGCCATCCTAGGAGGTGAGAGCCAGATCGTAGGCTGAAGCCCGGCTTCAAAGCTGCTTAGATCTCGCTGTTCAGGTTTGCATCCGTCTCTGCTTTTCATCTCGGATTCACCTGGCCGTTTCTGCTCCTGCTGCTGGGTGTCTTTGGTTTAATTTGGCTAAAATGAGTTCTTCAAAGCACGCCTGACACCTTCAGGGGAGGCAGAGAGTCTCTCCAGAAACGTTTCTCTGCCCTGCATGAAAACAGGCTGCTTGGAGCAGATGATTTTGTCCTTCCCAAAGCCCTTTGTTCGCTGCTTGGCCTTTTCCATAGGCATCTGCACCCCAAACCTGGGGAAGGCTTTTCTCAGGGGCTTCCCAGCACCGGGGAAGAGCTGCTCCGTCCCTCGGGAGCACTGTTTCATGTGGATCGGCAGTCTGGACAAACAGCCCACCATCTGTCCGAGCCGTCCTGCTGCAGCCCAGCCCCTCTTCGTAGCACATGAGCATGGCAGAGCCTAACCAAGCTCCCAAAGGAATTAAAACAGAAATCGGAGCTCCCCGGAGGTGAAGCTTTCACATGCCCGTACCTGATGGCAAGGCAAACGTTGCTCCCCCAGGTCTCAGCTGCGCTTGCTAAGGCAGGGTTCATCTTCCCCGGTGCTGCCGGACGTCCTCGGCGATCGGTCGGGTCCCTGAGGATGCTCCACGATCGCCTCCGACTAACCCCTTCTCCGTCTCGCTCTCTGCCCAGATCTCAAAGGTGTGGTTTCCGCCAAGAACGATATCCGCGTGGAGATCGTCCACAAGGAGCCGGCCTCGGGCAGGGAGACGGAGGAGCACCCAACCATCAAGCAGCTGATGGTAAGGATTTACTCCTTCTCCCCGTAAGCAATTACTCCGGGTAAGCGTTTGACGGTAATGAGCCCAGGCACATGTAGTTCAGTGCCGTAATCCCCACTCAAGGCAAAGATGCTCTTCCAAAAATCTTGCTCGAGATACGCATTCTTCTGCCATAAAAGCTCCTCGAGTGAAACTTTGCTAATGAGGAGGGAGAGCTGGGAGAGGTTTATTGCAGTAGCCCAGCTGCCCGCAGGGCTAATTGTGAAGCAAATTTGCCACCTCGCGTGGGGAAAGAGCTGCAAACTGCAAGTAGACACGCGATAGGTGAGCACAATATAATAATGAGCTCATTAGCCAGCCAGAACTGGGCTCTCCTGGACGCAATTTAGAGAGTTATACGTGCAAAAATAACGTATGTGCACACAGCTGGTTGCAGATTGCTGACGCCGGGGGTGCGGAGCCAGCCTGGGCCCGGGTCTGGAATAACCTGGGAGGTGTCACCTTTGCCCGAGGGGACCGAATGGCACAGGCAGGGCGAGATGCTGATGGCTGAGATCCCAGGAAATTCAGCTTCAGCCCAGGGACCGGCGCATCCCCGCAGCCCGGCCGTTGGCCGTGTCCCAACCCCAATTTGCCGTTGCTTTTTCTTGCTGGTGTCATGGCGTAGGTGACAAATAGAAGCCGAACAAATGGCAAAGAAAGGCCTTAAAAGGTGAGAGAAGAGAGGAGATAGGAAAGGGAGAAGGGACTGCAGAGGCTGGAGGCTGCTTTCTAGGCTGCTGGGGGCTTTATTCCTGCTCTAACCCTCCAGTTTTTGGGCAGCACTTGTAAGCATCAGCATGCCCTGCCTGCAAAAGCTGTTCGATGAGTTGCTGGTGGAGAGGCAAGGATCATGGGGCGGGCAAAATCAATGTCTGGCGGTGCACCTGGACAGCAAGGGAGCCTCAGAATGAGAAGGCAGGAGGAGATGGAGATCAGGCATGTTATCCCAGCACCGCTGAGGTTTCTGTGCAAGACCCTTCGGTCCCGGTAGGGCTTTGCCCCGAGGAGTCTGCAGATCCACAGCGGGATTTGCAAGGCTTCGCTGGGTGGAAGGAGAGAGGCTGGGCCTTGGGTTTGGAGCGATCTGCTGGGACGAAGGGGATGAGGAGCTTCCTCTCCACAGGCTCCTGTACCACCGTCCATGTAGACAGTGATCAACAGCGCCAAGCCCAGGTCTGGCTTCCAAAGGAGAGGCTACGATCCGCCCAAATGCTGCTCAAGACCTTAACCACCAAGCTGGAAGCACGCACGAAGCCTCGGCAGAGGAGCCGTACAAGGACCGTTCACCACTGACGAGTAAGTGAGGAAGAGGATGGTCGTGGGACGCCAGGCACAGGATCTTGCAAGACATCGTAGAGGTTTACCTAGATTATTTGCCAGAGCCAGAAAGTGATTTCGCATCAACGCGCGCCCTTGGTGAGGCTGGTACCGGCGCAGTGCAGAGCTGCGCTGTCCACATTTCCATAAGGATGCTGGCAGGATGGAAATGGTGCAGAAAAAAATGACAATATTGATTTGATAGCCGGGAAAAAAAAAAGCCTGACGGGAAGAAGTTTACAGAGGTTGTGTTTTAGCTTATCAGCGAGACTTCTGAGAGGTGGTTTGGTTACGGCGCGGCGTAAAGGGGCTATTGAAGTGCCAACAGGGTAGGCAAAGTCGAGCACTTTTGGATACAGAGCGTAACAGCCTGGCTGCTGGAGCGGGAGAAGGTGATTCCACCCCTCTCCTGGCCAAATCCAGGCGCTTTTCCTGAGATACATCAGTTGGATACGTCGTTGGATCAACGCTGTTCAAGAGGCTGGAAGAAATGGTCCATAGCCTCTGCCGCTGATGTCGGGCGGGTTTGGTTGGGACATCCTACCGGGCAGGGAGAAGCCATCAAAGCCCCCTCCCCTGCCTGGACCGGAGCATCCCCATCCTCACCTGCCCTCGGCAAGAGCGTTCCCAGCAAATGCTTCCCCATTTCTTTCCTCCTGGGAGCCCCCGGGGCCCCCTGCTCTCCCTCATCCCCCTCCTCGCTGTTCCCAACAGCCGCCGTGAGCATCCTCCTCCAGCCATTAGAGACCCAGGCTTCGGATGCTGAACAGGTTCCTCATAGGAGGCTCCGAGTTCAGCAATGAAACGATGGATGGAGTTAAAAAAAATTCATCCTTGCTAATGAGCGGCAATGAGACCTCTCCAGCAGGAGCAGGGGGGCAAAGCACCCCTTGCTTGCTCCCTCCCCTCACCCCAAGACTTTCCTGCTCTCCCTCCTCCCCGTACCAGCGTTATTTCCCCCGCTGCTTCTTCGTCTGCCTCCCCTAAGCTTCTCGTGATATTCCCAGCCCGGGCTCAACCTCGACGGTGTCCTTTGAAATGATCTCCTTGCCCTCAACAATGTTCATAACACCTTGCTGTTTAATATCAACTGCGAATTTCATTACCATGCTGGGTGCTCGCGCGGAGAGATCATTAACGCAGATGTTAACGAAAAGCTTGCAAACACCTCCCCTCCGCTCAACACCTTGCTGCTTCGCGGCGGCTTTTGCATTCCCCATCCCGGACCCTTGGCCAAGCGCTTGAGGTCCGGCACGGCCCGACCTGCTCCTGCCAAGCTTCGGGAGCGGCGATCCGCCCTCTGCACCGCGGATGGTGCCGTCGCTCCTCGCTTTCCCGTGGTGTTTCCACCTCGCCGGAGCGTTTTTGGCTGCAGAGTGCCGGCGTGACTCTTCGGTCCCCCCCCTAAATGCTGTTGCATTTGTTATTCTCCAGCCATCTGTGACCTCCGCAGCTCTCCGTGCTTTTCACAAATAATTATTCATGCATCTATAAATTCATTAACACCTTAGGATACGCGTCACGCTGTCTGATTTGCATACGTTCACATTGTCTCAGCGCCGTCTCCCGCCCCCCCCGTTAGCTGTTCTGCCTACGGGCAGGGAAAAGGCTGCCAGCCCGCGGGGGCCCGAAAGCAAAGAGCAGCCAGCAGCTGGAGGCAAAAGAGCCGGTTAAAGGGGCCGATTCTGGAAAAAAATAAACCACAAAGGCAACTTTCTCTCTCCTGCCAGGGCGCATTGCGTCGGCACGCCGATTCGGCTGAGCCTGGGCTGTGAGGAGGGGGCTGAAGCTCCCAGCGTGGCGTAACCTCCTCCGTTGGCGTGGCGGGGTGACCGGGTTTGATTCCTGGCTGATTGGACTCCGTGCCTCAGTTTTCTCATCTGTGAAATGGGGCTGCTGATGCTAAAGGAGCCGTCCCCACCGCCGGGAGGAATCGTGAGAGATGATCCCAAAGCGACCGGCGGGCAAGAGCGTCCCAAGTCGAAGGGGCTCCAGTGCGGGCGGGTAGAGCCAGGCATCGCCTTTGGTTCATATTTGGGGTGGAACAGTCAAAATAGCCCCTCCAGCAGACAGGTCGATGATCTCTTCCTTGCTCACCTTTCTTCCCTGTCCCCATCCCGAAACCCATCCCTCTCCTCCGAGGGATGGTCCCCGTGTGTTCACAGCCCGCAGATCGACACCGGGCACATTTTCCACTCAGGAGCTCCGCTCAGCTCGCCACGGAAGAGGAAAAATTAAAAAAGCAGAGGTGAAATTCAGGGCGAGGCTCATTTCCACCCGCAGCCCAGCTGTCCCGGCATCATTTTCTCTGCTTTTCTCCCCGAGAAATGCTCCGAGTGCCCAGCGGCCGGTGCCGCTGCAGCCCTGGGAAGCACCAGCAACCCCCGAGCTGGCAGGTACAGGCTTATCTCCGCTTACCCCAGGGATATCCGCCCTCCGCAAGGTCTGGATCAGAGCTGGGTTGCACCTCCACGCCATCCCACCTGGCTCGGGACACGTCCGTCCCGCGCTGCCGACACTTTCCAGCGTCCGCGGCGGATGCTGCTGGCCGGGTACCGGCGTGCCCGTGCGTCCTCCGGCCAGGGAGAAGATGACCCATCATCATTAAAGTGTTGGGGACGCCCTAGGAGCACGGAGAAGCTGATGTCTGCCGCAGCAAGCTCCCAGGAGAGGACGAAGGATGCCGGAAGGATGGCGGGCCGGCCTGCGCCCAGCCAAAACCCAACATTTTGGGGAGAGGTGGGACGAGGGGCCGCAGCTTCACCCGCGGGCGCCGGGAGGGAGAGCACAGGCGCTCGGGGGGAGCTCACGGCGGCGGAGGCGGGAGCCGGCGTTTGAAGGTGATAAACCCTCGGCCGGCTGGGAAATCCCAGCGGGTTTTTTATTATTATTTATTTATTTGTGTGCTTGTTGCCGGTCCCCGCTGGGAGCAGAGCAAGCCGCCGGCTTGGGAATCTATTAAACAACATCCCTCGCCCCCGGTAGGGTTTGACCCACACGAGTTTCTAAGTGCGGTTGAGTGACATCCAATTATCCGACAAGCGGGAAATGGTTTAATTAAACGCGGTGCGAGGGAGGGGGAGGCGCCTCCCCGGGGCGAGGGGCTCGCCTGCGGCTGCCGGGCCTGGATGGATGCTCAGGCACCCGGCCGGGCACACCGGAGGGAGCAGCATTTTAAAAAACACACCATCTCTGCTAATGAAAGCAAAGAATTTAATATCTGGTCTGTCGGATTCGACATCCCAGCTGAAAGCGGCTTCACTTGGCGGCGTTAAATGGGGGAGTGCTCCGGCGGGCAGAGGATTAGGAGGCGCGGCGCTGGAGCTGGTCACTATTTTCATGATTTAAACATCATTTCCCTGCCTTGGGTGACCTTGAGACGTCACTTTGCTTCGCAGCGATGCGCTCCCTTGATGGCAGGAGCTGGCCCGGCAAAGCTGATGTGATGCTTTGTAACCGGGGGGGTCACGCTTTTGCAGCAGGGGAAACTGAGGCAAGCGGCGGGGGCGATTATGGATGCGGCTCATCGCGTCCCTTAGCCGCGTCGGTCCAGGAGGGACCAGCGAGGTTTGAGTGTGGGAAATGGGGACGGCTTTACACCGCAAGCGGGATGCCCGGCCGCAACGTGCACCCGTCTTGGGACGGCGAAGGCTCCCGGCGCTGCCAAGCAGGGTTAAGTCCTGGCGTGATGTTCCCAGGATCGAGCCGTGCCCTTGGATTCGGCGGCACTGGCAGGAGGGGGAGCGGTGGGCGCTGCCATCTGCATGGCAGCAGTGCAGAAGGACCAACGCTCATGGGTGCTGCAGCCCAGCTGGAGAAAACCACGGCGCCGGAAAAAAAGTCTGTGCGCGACGCTGGAGCATCCTGATGCCCAGCATCGTGAGCGCGTCGCCGGCTCGTGGCCGCGCGCTCCAACCTTTCAGGTCTCTTTTTTCATGTATTTCCCTCTTTCCCCCTCTCCCCCGCTGCCTCTGCGTTCGTAATCCCCATTAATAGCGGTAACGGCGTTAACTTTTGTTAACTTTCCTTCGCTCGCTCGTGTTTACCCAGCGACGGCAAAGAGAGGAAGGCAAGCTAACGAGCATCCCGCCGCTAATTAACGGCGCGCGATCGCATCAGGGCTAAGCCACCGCGCAAACGTTAATAAAGGGCGCGTTAATGACGGGCTGTAATGCGGGAATTGGAAACGAAGCCACGCGATGGAGTTGACGGCCCGCGCTCTTGGCTTGCGCGGGGGCTCGGTGCCCTCTGACGGCGCCTGGGCTCACTGCAGCCCCCCAAATCCACGGGGTGCAGCCCAAATCCACGGGGTGCAGCCCAAATCCACCGGGTGCAGCCCAAATCCACAGGGTGCAGCCCCCAAATCCATGGGGTGCAGCCCAAATCCACGGGGTGCAGCCCAAATCCACCGGGTGCAGCCCCCAAATCCATGGGGTGCAGCCCAATCCACCGGGTGCAGCCCCCAAATCCACGGGGTGCAGCCCAATCCACAGCATCCCCCAGCCCTGGGGAGAGGCAGGGACCCCACGGGGCTGGAGGAGCATCCCGGTGCCTGGACCGCTCCAATCATCATTGCAAAAAATGCCATAAACCAGCTTAAAACACCTCGTCAACCCCAACTTATAAATTCTAGGCAGGTTTTGCCACCGGCGGGACCGTCCCCTTGGTTCTCACCCGCTCTTGTCCCCTCTCCTGGGTCACCCACGCCGAAACCCAGCCAAATCGAAGGGGGAGAAGCGGGTTCTCCTTCGCTTTCGGAGGCAGGAGCTGTGAAACCCTTGCGCTGGGGTTAAGACGGCTGCGCGCAGCCCCATCCCGTGCCTTTGCAGCGATGGGTTGAGGTTTCAGGGTGTCGCTGGGGCTGGCGTGCGGCCGGCGGAGCAAAAAAACCCCCCAAAACCCCTCCAGGTACCGGTTTACCTGCCCTGAATTTAATCCTCGGTGACGCTTGTATTTACCTTGGTAAATCAATGGCTGTTACAGGCTGCTTTTTTCCTAGGAAAACTCAGGTACTTTAATTTATCGCGTTTAATAGCCATATCAAAGGCTGTCAGATGAACAGAAAGCGCTGCAGGGTGAATTTCCACAACCACTTACCATTTTAAAAAGAAGTTGGGCAATAAAAGGGAATTTTTGGACTGATTTGGGGCTGTGATCAGGGTGGCTGGAGCAGAGAAACCGGGCTGGAGGCTTGCGATCGATACAGCAGATAAAAAAAACGGCAGCTGAGAATTGGTTGATAATTATTCCGCTTCTGCACAACCCCACCTTGCTGGAGGAAGGGTAAGTAAAGCCGTGGTGTAATTAATGTGTACCTTACCCCCCGATCGCGGTCAGCCTTCAAAGGAGAGCTAATGAGGCGGAGAGAGAGGGGTGAAGGCGGCAGCGTCCAGAGCAGCGGGAGCAAGAATTGAGTCAAATCAACTCAAAAAAGAGCCTCTGCAGCCCGGCCGTCCCCTCCTGACTCACTTTTTAGATTTAAATAATTCGCTTTCCACATCAGCCCGGCCTTTTTAGTCCTAAACAGAGGGGAAAACCCAATTTGCAACCCAGGGAATCGCGCGGCTCTGCTGGAGCGTCCCTGGGCACGTCCCTTCATCCGGGCGGTGGGTGCCGGCGTCTCCCTTCGCAGGGCTGCCGGCAGGGCTGGGGGGACAGCGGGTGCTCGGGGACGCTGCCACCCACCCGCCTCCTTTCCTAGATGGACCGGGGGGAGTTTCAGCAGGACTCGGTGCTGAAGCAACTCGAGGTGCTCAAGGAGGAGGAGAAGGAGTTTCAAAACCTGAAGGTGAGCCCCCTCCGTCCCCAGCCCCGCGGGCAGATGGGGCTCAAAGCCCCCCGCAGGTGGCTACTGCAAGAGGGGCTGCGGCACGTGGCCGAGGCGCTTGCACCCCAGGGTGCTGAGCACCCATCCCTGTCCCTTGCCCAGCGTTGCTTCTTCCAGGCTTTCTGTCCTTGTGCCACGTCCCCTGGTGTCACCAATGGTGGCCCGTGCCCTGTGCAGGGAGGGATGCTCTGGTACCCCCGGTGCTGCCCCCTGGTCCCAGCACCCTTTGGGGGGTAAGAAGAGGTTTGTGCCAGGACAGCGGGGCGCAAGGGGCACCCGTGCCTCCCTCTGCCCTGACTCGGAGGGGGCTGAGCTGAGCGGGACGCGTTGGTGGCCTCCGATGCCACACAGTTGGGTGGTTGAGGGCGTCCTCTCGCACACCACGGGTGCATGAGCGGGATGGGTGCCCCGAATGCCAGGGTGGCCACCACGAACCTGCCCCCCCCCACACCCTTTCCCCCCCCACAGGACCCCACCAACGGCTACTACAGCGTGAACACCTTCAAGGAGCACCACTCCACCCCAACCATCTCGCTGTCGGGCTGCCCGGCGGACCTGCGCCCCGCCAGCAAGCAACGGGTGCCCACCGGCATGTCCTTCACCAACATCTACAGCACCTTGAGCGGGCAGAGCCGCCTCTACGACTACAGCCAGCGCTTCGTGCTGGGCATGGGCAGCAGCTCCATCGAGCTGTGCGAGCGCGAGTTCCAGCGCGGCTCCATGAGCGACAGCAGCTCCTTCCTCGACACCCAGTGCGACAGCAGCATCAGCAGCAGCGGCAAGCAGGACGGCTACGTGCAGTTCGACAAGGCCAGCAAGGCCTCCGCCTCCTCTTCCCATCATTCCCAATCTTCTTCCCAAAACTCAGATCCCAGCCGGCCCCTGCAGAGGCGGATGCAGACGCACGTTTGAGCCCCTCCGGGGATGATCGGGACCCTCCGCGCGGACGCCGCGGACAGTCGCGCCCGCCGGGAGCGGCGGTGGGAAGAGGCCGGGTCCAGCCTCCCCACCCCAGAGCGGGGCTGCAGGGGGGGGGACCGGCCCCCCGGTACACGCTAAGCACAACCCCGCCGAGGACGCGCCGAGCCCCGGGGAGCCGTCCCCTCCGCGGGGCTGGGGACACCCCCGGCCCGGCCACCCACCCTTGCGCCCCCCCAGCCGCTCGCCTCCGCTTCCCTCTCCCCCCCGGCTCCTTCCCTTCCTTCTTGGTGTTCGGTGTCCATACTTATAGAGTCCGTTTCGGGGGGGTTAGGGGGGGTCCCGCCGCGTGGGACAGGGTTGGGGGGACATCGGTGGGACGGGGACCCCCCCGGGAAGGGCCTCTCCGCGCTGTATCGCAGCGCCGCGGTCAATACAAGAGGTGTTTCTCGTGGCACGCCTGGGCTGATGGCCGCCCCGCCGGGACGCCGGCTCTTTCGGTGATGCTTCGCCCCGGCGTGGACCCGGCCTGGAGCTTCAGGGGTGCCGTGGCCTCGCGGTGGGGTCCCCAGGGTGGGGAGGCTGCGAGGGGAAGGGTCCCCACCTGGGGGACGTGGGCGCAGCGGGTGGTCGGTGGCAGAGGGAAACTGAGGCACGGGGCGGCCGGGGCCCCGCAACCCCCGCCGCGGGAGCCAGGAGATGGGGCGTCACACCGGGGACACAGCAGGTAAAGGCCATCGCGGGGACGTGGGGACACGGGGACCTCGGGCATGAGTATAGGGACACGGCACAGGGACATGGAGACAGAGGGACACAGGGATCTGGGTATGGGGACAGGGGCTGGGGCATATGGGGACATAGGGACGTGGTCAGGTACCACAGGGACATGGGCTGGGACACTTGGGGACAGGGACTTGGGCATAGGGACACAGCCTGGGGCATTTGGGGACATGAGGACACAGGGATCTGGACATTGGGACGTGGTCAGGCACCACAGGGACTTGGGCTTTTGGGGACATGGGGACAGAGGGACATAGGCATAGGGACGTGGTCAGGCACGGGGGGACACAGGCTGGGGCAGTTGGGGACATGGGCTGGGGTAGTTGGGGACACAGGGACGAGGCCTTTGGGGACACAAGGACACAGGCACAGGGACATGGGCTGAGGCCTTTGGGGACATGGGGACACAGGGACGAGGCCTTTGGGGACACAAGGACACAGGCACAGGGACATGGGCTGAGGCCTTTGGGGACATGGGGACACAGGGACTTGGGCACAATCATAGGGACATGGAGACACAGTCTGGGGCATTTGGGGACATGAGGACACAGGGATCTGGACATAGGGACGTGGTCAGGTACCACAGGGACTTGGGCTTTTGGGGACATGGGGACGGGGACATGGGGACAGGGACATAGGCATAGTGACACGGTCAGGCACAGGGGGACACAGGCTGGGGCAGTTGGGGACATGGGCTGGGGTAGTTGGGGACATAGGGACATGGACACAGGGACTTGGGCATGAACATGGGGACACGGGGACATGGGCTGGGGTAGTTGGGGACATAGGGACATGGGCACAGGGACTTGGGCATGAGCATGGGGACACGGGGACATGGGGACACAGACTGGGGCAGTTGGGGACATGGGGACCCAGGGACACGGGCTGAGGCCTTTGGGGACACAAGGACACAGGGACATGGGCTGAGGCCTTTGGGGACATGGGGACACAGGGACTTGGGCACGAGCATAGGGACATGGAGACACAGTCTGGGGCAGTTGGGGACATGGGGACATGGTCAGGCACCACAAGGACATGGGCTGGGACACTTGGGGATACAGGGACACAGGCTGGGATGTATGGGGACATAGGGACGTGGTCAGGTACCACAGGGACTTGGGCTTTTGGGGACATGGGCACAGGGACATAGGCATAGGGACACAGTCAGGCACGGGGGGACACAGGCTGGGGCACTTGGGGGCATGGGGACATGGGCTGGGGTAGTTGGGGACATAGGGACATGGGCACAGGGACTTGGGCATGAGCATGGGGACACGGGGACATGGGGACACAGGGATCTGGACATAGGGACGTGGTCAGGTACCACAGGGACTTGGGCTTTTGGGGACATGGGGACACAAGGACACAGGGACATGGGCTGAGGCCTTTGGGGACACGGGGACATGGGGACACAGGGACATGGTCTGAGGCCTTTGGGGACACGGGGACACGGGCTGGGGCAGTTGGGGATGTGGGGACACAGGGACAGGGTACAGGCACACTCGAGGACGTGGGGACAGGGCCACCCTCCCCGCACATCGCCCACCCAAGCCCCGCTGCCCCCACCCCGTCCCCAACAGCAGCGGCACGCGCACCCGGGGGGAGGCTCCACCATAAATAAGCTTTTAAATTAATTAAATTAAACCGCTCCCCCCCCAAGGACCCCAAGGCCAGGCACCCCGCGGTGTCCCCACCCGGGGGGGGCTGCGGGGACGAGCCCCCGCGCCAGCGCTAAGGCACGGGACGGGGCCGCCGAGTAAAAAGGAAATTAAAATTAAAAAAATGGGGAGGGGAATTAAATATTTGGGGGGGAACCGGGGCAGGGAGGAGGCGAGGTGGGCCCCCGAAGGCTCCTGCTCCCTGGGGGGGTCCCGGCACCCCCAAAATCGGCCCCTGGGCAGGGCCCTCGTCGGAATACGAGGGAATTAAGGGAAAGAGAAAGGCCAGGGGAAGGGCTCCTGCCCCCCCTCGCCCCCCCAGGCCCGCTGGGAGGGAGGACCCCCACCCCAAAATCCCCCTCCGGGTCCTCGGTAGCTTTAGTGCGTCGGTAGGAAAAGGCGGGGGCCGCGGCACGGCCCCGCGGGGCTCCCTGCACCCCCCGAGAGCCGCCCCCCACCCCGGGGGACCCACGGTCCAGCGCGGCCCCGGCCCCGCTCGCTCCAAGAGTCCCGGGGCGAGGCCGCGGCGGTGAGGATGCTCTGCCCTCGCCCGGCTCCGGCCCTGCCGGCGTGGTGTCCCCCCTCGGCGGCGGGGGACGCTGTCCCTGCGCGGCCCCCCGGCGCCCTCAGAAGTAGGTGAGGTTCTTGACGAGACCCAGCTCCAGCATCCGCTTGATGGCCACCGCCTCGTGCGAGACGTTGTGCTCCGACGCCTGCGGGACGGGGAGCAAGGGGTGACGCCGGAGCCCGGCGAGGAGGGGCCACGCGTTTTCCTTCCGCTCCCTCCCAGCCCTTCCACCTCGCCCACCCCACCGGCCTTGAGTTGACCCAACACCCTCACCTGAAGCGAGGAGCCCCCCAAAATGAGGGACGGGACCCCCCCTGGCCGTGAGCCCTTCTGCTCACAGATAAACCAGATCCAACTCTCCACCATGGCTACGAAGGCTACAGGGAGAAGTTGGATGACGACCATCCAAAGGTGGACCTCAACACCCATGGCGGAAGGGGAACGAGGGACGCCCATGGGAGAGCCTCCCGCGCCGCCCGGCATCACCCAACGGCGCAGGGCGCTGCTCTCCTGGGCCGCCATCGCCCATCCCGGGGGAAAAATTGGGGTAAACGTGGACAAAAAGTGGGGGTAGATACTCACTGCCATGGACTTGAGTGTGATCTGCTCGTAGTAGTGAATGGTCTGCTTCTTGTTGGACGAATCGGGGTAGCCAAAGCCCGCGATGTGGACCAGGTCGCAGAAGTGCAGCGCCAAGGTGATGGCCAACAACCCCGTGGTGGGCTTCTGGAGGGCGAGGGTGGAGGAGAAGACGCGTGAAGAGCCGTGGGCCTTCAGCCAGCTGCAGGGGGAGCGCCAGGGGGAGCAGCAGGGAGGACGTCACCCCGCAGGGAGGTGCAGGGTGCCCGGCCATCCCCACCCCTTACCTGTTTGACCTTCCGTGGTTGCTTCATGGGGAGGTTGAGCAGTTTAGCAGCAGTTACTTCCATGTAGTAAGGGTTGAGGATGCGCACTTGCTCCGGGTTGGCGTCCCAGATCAAGGGGGGCTGCTTCCAAAACCCTTTCCGAACCTACGAGAGGACGGAGATGTCCAGTGGTGTCCCAATAAGTGGGTCCCCAGGGTGGGGTGGGGTGGGATAAGGGGAGGGTTGGAGCCCGGAGCAGTCAGGGAGGGGTTGGACCCAGTTCCGCACCACGCTTACCCTCTTCTTGTCGTTGAGGATGGCCTCCATCCACTGGAAGTCCATGGGCTTGAAGGGCACCAGCACCAGCAACGTGTCGGGGTTGTTCTCCGTCCTGGGGTTGAAGTGGGCCGACTCGGGGTAGAAGAGGCGCATGGTGGTCTTGGAGCCCACGTCCTGCTCATAACCATGGACCGGGGCGTTGTTCAACCTTGACGGGGGACATGGGGACATCACGGGTGTCAACCCCGTCTGCCGGTGGCACTGGGGAGGGGTCAACGGGAGGGAGCCAGGGCTGTACCTGATCACAACGTCGTACGTGTTGATGGTCTCCCCCATGGAGCTGTTGCGGAGCCGGTGGCCGTTGCCCACCACCGCGCACCTCCGGCACTTCAGGCTGCGAGAGAAAAGCCCTGTCTCAACCAGACTTGCTCTAAATCAAGGTGGTTTGAACCCCCAAGGCGGGGTTTAACCCCACGTTGTCCACTCTACAAAGCTTCCCATGCTCCGTCCACCATCCCTGGGTTGCAGAGGTTCATTTTGCCAAATCCGGGGCCCACAACGTCCAAATTTTTCCCCTCCCCAAGAGGGCAACGATGAAGAGAAAGACAGGAAAGCCCCCAAACCCACCCCGGCGTTACCTCTGGATGCTCTCGGGCAGGGAGTAGTGGGTGATCGACAGCAAGCGCAGGAGGACGTCTTCTGCAAAGCAAGGGCGAGGAGAAGGTGAGCAAGGCAGCTCCTGCTTGCTACCAACACCCTGGGTGCTGCCCCATCCCGGGCAGATCTCCTCCTGCCGGTAATCCCAGCTCCCCCCACATCTGGGCAGATGATCCTCGGCTGGGGCTTAGTAAAGCCTGGCCTACCCTAAACCCTTTTCTAGGGACCACCTGCACCCAGGGCAAGTAGATAGGCGCCGCAAAGTCTAAAAATCAAGCAAACAACTTGCTAGGGAGGAGGAAAAAAGAAAATAGACCCCCTCAAAATCAACCTGCAGGTGTTTTTAAGAAGGACGGACAGACAGAAATCCACGGCGAGCGCTGCCGAGGCTTACCGCTTCCTTTCGTGCCGTAGGGCAGCTCGTAGAGCGACGGCGTCTTCACCCAAAAATAGTCCTTCAGCTGCAAGAAGAGCGGGTGGTCCCTCGTGTAGCTGCCGAGGAGCAAAGGGCCGGTGAGACCGGGATGGGGGGCCGGCACAGGGCGGGTCCTGGCTCCGCATCCCCCCCTCCTTGCTCCCGACCCCGATACTCACTTCCCGATGAGCTGCGCCGCTTTCTTTTCCACCTCCCCGAAGGGACACGTCGTCTTGTTTTCTTGCACGGGGAAATAAAAGCTGTAAGGGAAAAGGTTAAAACTAATGATGCCTGCTCCTCTGCATCCCTTTCCCGGCAAAGGGGGCTCCGGCACCGCCGCGGTGGGATTCAAGGCACCGCCGCGGTGGGATTCAAGGCGTGCCGGCAGCGGCAGGGATATCGCTGGCCAGATTTAAGGTCAGCTCTGCTTTGGGTATTTAACTGCTGGGCTTGCAGCCTTGCATCAGAAGAGGTCTCTCTTGCTCTGCTCATAGACCTCACGCTTTCCCCGTCTCGCTGGGACTGGGAAGAGAGTGGGGTTTTCCCTTTCTCCCGGGCTCGGAAAAAACACCGGCATTTGCCAAAAACCCCGCAGAGCCCAACCACCAACGCGCGCCGAGGGGGAACCTCGCATCGCGTCCCCCCTCCTCCGGCAGCAGCCGAGGACGCTGCCACCTCTCCGGTCCCCCGGGGTCCAGCGAGACGATGCTCCGGCATCCCTGGGCGGGCCGGGCAGGGGGATGCCGCCTCCCGAGAGCGAAGGAAAGGGCAGGAGGTCCTTTAAATTTTAACAAAAGCCACTCACAGCTGTATGTACCTGTCTTCCCGGTAGATCGAGTACCAAACCATCACCAGAAACAGCGCCAGCACCCCAAGTATCTTCCCTCCTGTGTGCCCAGAGAGCAGGGGGAAAAGAAAAACACGGTCAAGCCGGTACCCAGGGTTTGGATAATCGGATGTCGGGGACCTGCAGCCCCCTGGGGATGTCCTGGTAGATCCAGGATTGCGGAGCCGTCCCCGGCAAAGCCTTCTCCGCAGGGAGCGGCGGGGGCCTGGCTGGCAGGGTCCCCCCGAGAGGAGCGGCTCCAAGATGGAGCCGGGTTGGTTTTGTCCCAGGTCCAAAAGCCGCCGTGCCATTTCCTCCTGCGCGCCGTGTGTCAAAGGCCGCACAGCCGCGTCCCTCTTTCCTGGTGCCTCCACCCTGTTTTTCCATCGCAAAGAGCGGCTGCCCGAGCCCGGAGGATCGAGGACCCCAAAATCACCCTCCCCACCACAACTTCGCCCGTGACGCTCCAACGCTGCGTCACCCGGCCGGAGCCGCAGCGAAGCGGCATCCTACCCCTAAAGCCAAATTTCCAAAAGCAAATCCCTTGGGACCCCCATCCCTGCTTGGAAAGAGGGGGGCGGGCCCCCCGCCATGGGACTCACGAGACTTGTTGATCATTTTTATCAGCAGGAGAGGCATCAGGCGAGGGCCGGAGCTCTC
The DNA here is from genome assembly GCA_020745775.1 of Theristicus caerulescens. Classification (NCBI taxonomy): domain Eukaryota; kingdom Metazoa; phylum Chordata; class Aves; order Pelecaniformes; family Threskiornithidae; genus Theristicus; species Theristicus caerulescens. The sequence goes on along the minus strand of CM036575.1, from coordinate 1,047,369 downwards.
ATTGCGGCTGCCGCCGGTCACCTGGAGTGGGAAAAGAGGGAAAGGAAAGGCATCGGATGAGGTCAAAACCCACCGGAGCCGTCGCCGAAAACCCCATCCAAGAGGCATCGCCCCCCGCTCGCCCCATCCGCGCCTCTGGACGTGTGCGAGGGCTCCCCAAGGGATTTATTTCCCTTTAAATTCACATTTCGCTGCCCCGCAGCCACCAAAGGTTTATACAGTGTTTATAAAAGCCAGGCAAGCAGCCGCGGTTCCCGAGGAGCCTCGGCCGTACAGGTTAAACCCCGAAATTCCAAAGGGAAAAAAAAAAAGAATTAAAGAGGAAAAAGAGCCCCCGGTGGGGTTTCAACCGCAAAACCCCGAAGCACCCAAACGATGCCCATGGTGATGATTTGGGGGGAGATTTTAAGCCCAGGCCAGGCTCAAGCATCCGACCGGCACCAGCCACCGCAGATATGAAGCCAAACGTGCCGCCGCCGCCACCGAGCCAGGCAGAAAGGAGAGGAGCAGGCGAGCGGGATCAAAGCAAAGAGCATCACGTACTTGGGGAACCTCCAACGCCTTCAACGTAACCATCCCGGCCCGGGGAAAGGGGGATGCCGCAAGTTTAATGCGCACGCAAACGCCGGCCGGGGAAGCGGGGCGATTTTTTTCTTCCTCCGCAACCTCTCGCTCCTGAAATAAGGCAGCAAAAAGCTGTGGTCGGAGCCACCCTGGGACCAGCTCAACCCCATCCTGTCGTGACACGGCGAGGATGGAAAATTAACTTACCGGGAGAAATTTAGGGGTGTATGGTGCGGGACACCGGACTCACCGGTGCCAAACGCAAGGTCGGAACGGAATTCCGAGATGGAATTGCGTGTGGCAAGTCTCCCTTATGGGGGGGGAACCAAATCTTATTAAACAAGGAAGAAGCGGGAGGCTACTGGAGCTCTGGAGTGGTTTTAACCACTACGCCGGGCAATCCTAATTACTCATTAACTACGCAGGCAGCCTACAGCTGACGGCATAGGCCCGCAAGAGAGGAGATCCCCTTGCTAGCGAGACCTCGGGGTTCTCCGGTTTGGCTGCATCCGTCCAAAAAGCAACCTGCACCCAAGCGATGCACGACAGGGATGCGTTAAGGAAATCCCCGATGAACCCCCTATTGATCCAGCAAGGTTCATTCCCCTTATCCGTGGCCTCTGGGTAGCCTAAAGACATACGTAGCTAACGCCCAGGACCGTATAGGAACTACGTGTGCTACGAACGCTGCTGTCGGCCCCCGCGGGAGCAGGTCCATGTCACCGCCTGGAGCGAGTCTGTGCAAGAGAGGGTGAATTACGGGCGCTGCAGGGGTTGGATGGGATCGATGGATTCGTACTTCTGCGTGCAAGAAGGAGATGGAGGGGCTGGAGTGTGGCCGGAGCAGGGCAGCGAGGCTGGGGAAGGGGCTGGAGCACAAGGGTGGGGAGGGGCGGCTGGGGGAGCTGGGGGTGCTCAGCCTGGAGAAGAGGAGGCTGAGGGGAGCCCTCATCGCTCTCTGCAACTGCCTGAAAGGAGGCTGGAGCCGGGGGGGTCGGTCTCTTCTCCCCAGGAACAAGCGATGGGACGAGAGGGAACGGCCTCAAGCTGCGCCAGGGCAGGGTTAGGTTGGGGATTGGGAAAAACTCCTTCCCCAAAGGGCTGTCAGGGCCTGGCCCAGGCTGCCCAGGGCAGGGGCTGAGTCCCCATCCCTGGGGGGATTTAAAAGCCGGGGAGATGTGGTGCTTGGGGACATGGGTTAGTGGTGGGCTTGGCAGCGCTGGGTTATAGAATCATAGAATCGTTAAGGTTAGAAAAGACCCTTAAGATCATCGAGTCCAACTGTTAACCCAGCGCTGCCAAGGCCACCAAGTCAACGGTTGGACTTGATGATCTTCAAGGTCTTTTCCAACCTAAACGATTCTATGATCATCGGAAAACATCCAGAACCCCTCCGATGGGTTCGTCAGGTCCACCCCACTGAGCCCAAACCAAAGCCCAAACCAAAGCCCAAACCAAAGCCCAAACCAAAGCCCAAACCAAAGCCCAAACCAACGCCCAAACCAACGCCCAAACCAACGCCCAAACCAACGCCCAATAAGGAATGTCACTATCTTTGGCGTAGAGCCTTGGCGCTGGGAGTGCCACAACAGTTCCTGCATGGCACATCCATCGCCAACTTCCAAGCTCTGGTCCAAAGTATCAATCCGGCAAAGAGAAGTCGGAGAGCAGGAAATAAATCGAGTCCTGTTAGACCCGTGCTCTCGGCGGGACCTAATCGATTTGGCAGACACCCCAACAAAACACATGCATCCCCGGGGAGGGCAGCGAGCCGCCCTGCCCGGCGAGCGCTAGCTATACGATGGCTCTTTGATAAACATTACGAACCCGTCGTTGCTATTCCAGTAGGACCAAGGAGAATTTGTACACATTTCCTCATTGATGCGGGTGCTCAGATGTCAGTAATCGCCAAGGACACCGCGGAATGGCTAAATGTGAAAGCCGTAAGAGTTACAGGGATGGATGGGGTTGTAAAGGAATGCCCCACGGCAAAAATTGCCCTGTGGCTCCCAGGTGAGCAAAAAATTGACCCGCACCGAAGTACTGGTGGGTGCTACCAACATACTGGGATGCGATGGGTGGGATGGCAGAGCGTGGAAACTCCCCGACGGCTCGGTCTGGAGTTTCGCCAGGCGAGGCAACGGAGAAACAGCGTGGCTTGAAGAGGATGAACCTAAAGCTATAGAGATGTCTACACCTTTACCCCCGTCAGGAATTACCAACGTAAGGCAGTGCCCCTGCCGGCAGCCGCGCGTTCGGGGTGGTAACAGACTTGGGAAAAAGAGGTATTATCACTCGCGCTGCCCCGTAAATCTCCGGTCTGGCCGGTAAAAAGCCAAAGGGACAGCGGCGACTCGCGATTGAATGCCAATACCGCACCTTAAACAGCAGCCAGACCAAACATCGCAAAATGAGTAACCCAAATCCAGGGAGCATCACGCCCACGGATGTTGACTTTAGCTGTCGAATACGTGTTCTTTATGATCCAAGAACGCGATAAGGCCCAGTTCGCGTTTATTTGGAAAGGGATGCGGCGCGCCTTGAGCGGGCTGCCGCGAGGATATAAACGCTCCCCTACCATCGTCCGCAACGCCTCGGCAAAGGTCTTAACAGACATTTCCAGCCCACCGAGTGCCACGCTATATCGATATATCAATGACACGCTGCTAGGAGGAGCAAACTCGGAGGAAGTCAAGCGTAGGATGGAAGGTAGAGGAGAAAAATTGAGAGTTTTGGGACTAGCCGTTCCTCCACCCAAGCGTCAGGGACCCGCGCAGGAGGTTAAGGTCTGCTGGATCAAAGGAGCTGCTTCTCTTCCCCCAGACAGCCCGGTTTTTCTATTCTTGCCCATCCCTTATACAATTTGCTCGGCAAAGGTGGATCATGGGAACGGACTAAACAGCACAAGAACGCGGTAGAGTTATTAATAAGAGAAGTGAGGTTATTCCAGCCGCTGGTGGAAGGTATCCGTGAAATGATGCCAGAAGGCCACGTCTCGGAGGAGAGGGCGAGATGTTAAATGCCCAGCCAAGAGGAAAGGTGCACGCCCAGGCTGGGCAATGGAAATCCTGGCCTCAAGGGCTTAGTCACCTTCTTGGGGGCTGCACCCATCTCAGCACCCCACCTTGCCTAACGAAGCGCTGTTAATGAACCTGGCATCTGCCCCGAGGGGGCCACGTCCTCGCCCAGTCACGAATGAGTCAAGAGCAGCGGCTTTTGGGGCAAAATATATCGAGAAAGAGGAGAAACAGGACCAAAGATGGTCCCACGAGAGCCAGGAGCTTCCCTTCCTCATCACCAGCTCCTGAAATTAAAAGGGCAGGAAGGGCAATTAATTAAAAAGGGCAGGAAGGGCAATTAATTAAAAAGGGCAGGAAGGGCAATTAAAAGGGAATTAAGGACAATTAATTGCCAAGGATCAAGCAGGGACGAGGAGCTGGGGGGTCTTGCCCCTTTATACATGACATTTGCTTGAAAAAAATAAAATCAGGGGAAAGTAAAAAGCACCTTGTGTTTTCTTGGGGGGTTTTTTCTTAGCAAAACCGGCCACAAAAGTCCCCAAGGGGAAATCTGCCACCGCAGCTGGAGGCTAGCGATGCTCCCTGGGGGCCTGAGCACCCCCGTTGGCCCAGGGCTGGGGTGCTGCCAGGCATTGGGACCCGAATTTAGCACCAAATTCAGCCCCCAGCTCTCTCCTTCAGTGCCAAATCACCCAGCCGAGCTTCCCACTGACGCGCTTCACCCCTCCCGCCGGCTTAAGACACTGGGAAAATCCGCTCTCACCCCCGGTGTTTGCTTTTACATACCAGCTTTTTTTAAATATTTTTTTTTTTGAAGACTTCATGATCTTTTCCCAGGCTTGTACGCACAGGTTTGGCCTGATGCATCCAAGGGAAACACAGTGAATAATCTCAAGGAAAATGAACGCTGTTTAGTTAAGCATTAAAGCGTTCAGGGAATGCAGGGCAAAACAGAGCACACCCCAGTTGCCCCAGTGCCCAGGCCAGGGGTGTTTTTGGAATGAATTCAAGCTACCCCGCACCTTGCGCTACCAGATCCGCAGCCCAAACCAGAGCGGCTGCGTGAAGCAGGAAGATCCGAGCCCCCCTGAGCCAGCTCCCTCCATCCCGGGGCCGCAGAGCTGGTGGAGGGAGTGATGCGAAAGGGTCTTGCCGATCCCCGCAGCATCCCTGGTCCCGCAGCATCCTCAGATCGCGCGGTATCCCTGGTCCCCTGCAGCATCCTCCGGTACCCCAGTGCAGCATCCCCAGCCGCAGCATCCCCGGCCCGCAGCATCCCCTGGTACCCCAGTGCGGCATCCCCGGCCCGCAGCATCCCCTGGTACCCCAGTGCGGCATCCCCGGCCCGCAGCATCCCCTGGTACCCCAGTGCGGCATCCCCGGCCCGCAGCATCCCCTGGTACCCCAGTGCGGCATCCCCGGCCCGCAGCATCCCCTGGTACCCCAGTGCGGCATCCCCGGCCCGCAGCATCCCCTGGTACCCCAGTGCGGCATCCCCGGCCCGCAGCATCCCCTGGTACCCCAGTGCGGCATCCCCGGCCCGCAGCATCCCCTGGTACCCCAGTGCGGCATCCCCGGCCCGCAGCATCCCCTGGTACCCCAGTGCGGCATCCCCGGCCCGCAGCATCCCCTGGTACCCCAGTGCGGCATCCCCGGCCCGCAGCATCCCCTGGTACCCCAGTGCGGCATCCCCGGCCCGCAGCATCCCCTGGTACCCCAGTGCGGCATCCCCGGCCCGCAGCATCCCCTGGTACCCCAGTGCGGCATCCCCGGCCCGCAGCATCCCCTGGTACCCCAGTGCGGCATCCGCGGCCCGCAGCATCCCCTGGTACCCCAGCGCGGCATCCCCGGCCCGCAGCATCCCCTGGTACCCCAGCGCGGCATCCCCAGCCACGACATCCCTCGCCGCAGCATCCCCGGCCCGCAGCATCCCCGGCCAGCGGGGCGAGGTTCGATGCTCGCCCCTCTCACGGAAGGTGCCTCGACCACCGCGCGTTGGGTCCGGGGCATCGCCTCCCCCGCCAAGCCCCGGAGCTGGGGGGAAAGTCCCGGGTGGATTCGGCTCCCCACGCTTGGAAGAAGCAACCGAAAAAGCCTCTCTCTTTGATGTCTCAGCAGCGCACCTCCAACGCACCCCCCGGCTGAATATCATCGCTGCATAAATTACTTTGCAGGCAGGTCTCCCCTTCCCCAGCCCGGCGTTACGGGAAAGCCCCATCCCCGGGATGCGGCAAAGCTCCTCACCGAGTTTCCCAGTATCCCTCGGATCCGGAGCAGGGTTTCGCCTCCCAGTTTCCCCACGTCCCTGGAAAGCCCCTGGGAGGTGCCAGGAACAACCGCCGGGACCGATGCTCCTGCTGCGGGGGTGACCCCAGAGGAGCCCATCCCTGTATCTCCATCCATTCCCATCTCCCGCCATGGCCTCAACAGCTCCAGCCGGATCCGGCATCCCCGGATTTAAGTCACGTCAATCCACAAAGCGGCAACGGGCACTGGCCAAGCTGCTCCCAGCCCACATTTGGGAAAAAAAAGTAAATAAAAATGCATTTAAAGTTGTGGAGCGAGCACAAAGGTGGGGGGTGATTGTAAATCCCCCCACCCCATCCCACGGTGATCCCAGCCACCCGCTGCCATCCCGGCAAAGCATCCGCGGACCGGCAGGCCACACAGCAAAAGCTCTTGGTACTTTTATGTTTCCATGGTAACGCATGGACTGGGAAAAGGAAGCCGTGACAGGAGGCGAGGACACCTCTCCCATGCTCCCAGCATCCCACCCCATCCCGCACATCCATGGGGCGCGGAGCTGCCCAGTCCAGCTTCCCTGGGTGAGAAGGATGCTCGTCAGAGAACGAGCATCTCCGATAGCCCACCCCCAAAAAACACGCATTAATTGGAGCGGAGCTGGATTTGAAGGGATCGCTCCCAAGGAAGGGATGCACCAGCAATCCCTAGGGATTCACTCCCAGCAGTGGGAACTGAAGGGAGACGGACAGACAGCCAGGACAGCACGGATCCCTTCAACCCTAGCCGGACCATCTCTCCCGAGCCTTCACGGCGTGCGGGGCCTGGCGGGGACCAGCAGGACGGATCCTGCGCTCCATTTTGAGCGCAACCACCAGGATCAACCCCCAAGGAAGCAGTTTACAGCTCCGGGATCTTCCAAGCCCCCATCCCACGGGTTTTCTCCACGCGGTAGGGCTGGGATTGCCGGAGGAGCCTGGCAGATGTCGCCTTACCCCCCGCGCCGGCTCAGCCGCGTCTTGCCTCGGCAAAACCATCGCGTGCCGGAGCCTGAACACAACCTGGGAGGCGGCCGGGGGCGATCCTCTCGGGAAAGGATCCGGCCAACTCAAGGCACTGCCTGGGCTTGGCAGAGCATCAAAGGTACCCAAATCCTCAGCCTGGCATCCCAAAGCTTCCTCGCCCCGGCTGCTGCGAGCTCCAGGTGCTCGGGGATTTTTTTTTTTCCAAGCTGGGAAGGAAACAGAGACCCACGGCGGTGAGAAAAACCTCGCGGGATTGCAAACAACCACCGGCGCAAGAAAAAAAAGGCAGCAGGGTCTGGATCTGATGCCCCCCTAAGGGAGGCTGCGGTGGGATGGGGCCCAGGGATGCTGCGGGTGCAGGCAGGGCTGCCTGCGCTAGCCAGAAAATGGCAGGGCAAAGGCATTGCAAGAGCACGACCTGCAAGCGCGGCGGGCTGGGGGATGCAGGAGGTCACGAGGAGGCGGCACTGCAAAAATCAATCCCGTTCCACACCGGACATCGCCCCGTTGAGGGCACAGAGAGCCAGCCCATGCCGCCAATACCCGCATTTATCCTATTTTAAGAGCCCTGCAAGTCACTTTAAAGGAATCTTAATTGCCTCTTAATAGGAGAGGCCGCGCTGTTTCCTTAGCCCGTGGTATCCAGGCGTACAATAACCCGGCCAAAGATTTACGATAGGGAAAAAAAAAACCCTTGTTGGCACATAAACCTTAACAACACATTTACCCGTGATGAGGGTGCAATTGTAGAGGTGGCAACAGCAAATAAGCTCAGGTAGGACAAGTATTTCCAAAGAAGCAGGTTCCCAGAAGAAATCCGGGCTGCTCCTGCCTTTCCACGGCACTGCTGGTTTTAACGTGCTCCGGAGCCGAAACGCGACTCAGGCCGGCGCTGCCGCCATCCTCTCCTCTCCCGCTAGTTTTTTTTAATCCTTACAGCAGGAAAAACACAGGGATGGGACTCAAATCCCATCCTACGGCCCCAAAACACCGGCTGCGTGGGTATACCCGAGCGTCCCATGCCTCCGGGGTAACGCCATGCCATCGCAGGAGCTACAGGGCTCCTCCTCGGTGCGTTCGGCTATTATAGGTTATCTATTATTACTCATTATATAGGTTTAATCGCTCTTTTCCTATTTAAAAAAAATAAAGACCCTTTTTGCCGGATGTGGCTTGCTATAACCCGGAGGTTATAGCCGAGCCGCCGGAGGAGAGCCGAGCCACTCGGGGAGGGACACAACCCCACGCTAACGAGACGAGGGTGGGCACCGACCGGCGATGATTTTACACCCGTGGGGTTTCATCGCCGAGCCCCGAGAGCCCCCGGCGCGGGTCCGACCACCCCTGCCTCCTACCTGCCCCAGCCGGTCCCCGTTTGCCACCACCGTCACCTCGTTGCCGTGTTTACTCGCCGCCTGCATCCCTGGGCGGTCCCCGGGGATGGAGATGCCGGCAATGGCGAGAGCAGCTTTGGCAATGCGGCTTTGCAGCCACGCTTCGGTCTAAAACCCCCCTAAAAAGCAGGAGAAAGGGGCCGGCAGCAATCTCGGGGTGCAGGCAGGGTGAAGGCAGCCTTGCCCCGCTGCCTGCTCCCCCGGGAGCAGCAGGCAAAGCACCCACTCCCTTATAGCGGGGATGGGAACAGTCCAGGGAGGTAAAAAACCAAACCATCGAGATGCTCCAGCCCAAAGCCAAGCAAGGCCCGGATTCAACCCCAGCTCTCCAGGGAAAGGGGGTGGGAAATTAAGGGATTTCAAGCCCCAGGGCCGAGCTATCCCACAGGCACCTACGTCCCCAGCGGCTTTTGACTACAGGGGTCCCCTTTTAAGGGCTCAAAAGCCGCCTGCTCAGTCGCCGTCCCCTTTGCAAGGCTCCAAGTGCCACCTTAACCCCTGCTGCCACAGCAGCCCTGCGGTTTCCCCGCCATTTCCTCCACGCCTCCTGTTTTGCACTGGCGAAGGGGCTGGTTTTGGGGTAGCGTAACCCCCAGGTAACCCCACCTTTGAGCTCGAGTCCTCTGGCCCCCAAAACCTCCGGGGTGAAGCAGTCGGATGGATTTACCCCCCCCGCCCCTACACCGGTGCGCTTGCGCATCTCCCCTGCTCTCTTCTCCCGCGTTAAGGACCGCGGAGGAAAATATCCAGAAAATAACCCGCTCCATCACTTTGCACCCCCAGCATCGCCTCGATGCTCCATTAACCCCATCAGCCACGCCGGGAGGAGGATGCTCATCTCGGGGAGACCTCTTTCAGCATCCCCGGCAGCGGGAGAGGCTGAAGCCGGTCCCCATCGGAGCGGGATAAGCTGGCAGGAGGTCGCGGGTACTTACGGTCCGTCCTCTTGGTCCAGGCAGAGCAGACAGGAGCTCGGCGGGATCTACGAGGCCATCCTCTCTTCCCCTGGCAAAGGGAAAAAGGGAGAACATCCTTAGGGCTACGGCAACCCACACCGGCAGCACGCGAGGGACGCTTCGCTTAGCGGCCATCCGCCTTCGGAGGATCCAGTGGATCCCTATGGATCCCCATGCAGGGCAGCTGCAAGCATCAATGGGGAAGCAGCTCCAGGGACCGGCAGAAGGGCCCGGAAAGCCACCCACCTCCTCCGGCGCCGGCAGCGCCCGGGGCCGGGCTCCCAGCTGCTTTTAAGGAGGAGGCGCAGCGGTTCAGAGCCCGGACCTCAGCGGAGGTTTCCCCAACACCTCTCGGCCCTTCCCACCGAAATCCCCTTCCATGACTCACTCGGATTTTTAGGAAGGGGGTGATGCCCTTTCTCAAGGAAAGGGGGATGCAGCCCGGCTCATCCTGGGATGCTCCGCAGCTCTCCTGCTTTCCCGTGCGGAGGAAACTCCTTAATCCTCCGTCTCCAGCACCTCTTCCCTCAAAACTTTCCAAATGAAGCATCCTCGCCCAGCGCTGTAATATCCTTACGACGTGGGGAAGGAAAAGCCCTGCCGAGGAGCTGCCGTGCACAGAAACCCTCCTGCCATGCTGCCTCCCAAAGAAAAGCCTCTCTGCAAGGACAGCTGCTCTGCATCAAGCTTAATTAGCTCAGCTAACGAGCAGCAAGGTGGGGTGAAGGGGGAAAAGGAGGCAGCCAGGTGGAGTGAGCCCATGCTGTCTCCAGGAGCCAGCTTTGCTCTTCCCTCTGTGCCGGTGGGATGGATGGGGGGCGGTGGGAGTCACAGCTCTCCCCAAAAAACCAGATGAGGAATAATCTCAGCCCGGTTTGGAGCAAGGAAGGGCAAAGCAGATGGGGAAGGGTGGCCTGGACAGGACCAGCAAAGCTCTCTCTGCAGCCGGTGCTCGAGCCCAGGCAGAGAAAATGCTTCCAAGGGAAAACTCTGAAGGGCAGGAGGTTTCCTTACCTCTTTTCCTCTCCTCCAGCTGGGAAAAGCGAAGGAGAGAGATGCTGGGGGCCACCAAGCTGGTGCAAGCCTTCCCCAAGGCTTGCTTTGCTCTTAATGCCCCATTAATTTTAACAAGGAGGGTATGTCCCCGTGCAAGGGACGGGGAAGGAAAGCACCCAGCGTCTCCGAGATGCTTTTCTCCTGTCGTCGAGGCTGGGTGCTTCTCCCCAGGGACTAGGCTTGCCACAGATGCCCCGGGAGGATGAGGGATGGCCGCATCTTCCCACATCTCCAGCCAAAGCAGCTCTGCTTTCTCCTACCTCCACCATTTGCTGGGGGGAGCAATTAAACCAGAGGGCTTGGGGCAATCAACAGCCAAATCAGACGCACTTGGGGCCGCTTTGCAAGTGCCCAAAAATTCACCTTCCTGCACCAGGCTCCTTCCAGCAGCCCCAAATGCACCGGAGCATCCAACATCGCTGCCAACAAGGAGCTTTTTTTATTCAGAGCCGTGAATTATAGGATTTGCTAACAAGGTTAAACTCCCCCCGGGGAGCTCCTGCTAAAGCACTTTATGGCGCAGCACCAGCCCCTGCCCGTAGAGATGATGATGAGGATGCTCAGAGCTGCCTGAGGGTGGGCAAGGGGATGCCTCCTTCCCCGCAGCATCCTCCTGGGGAGGATCGGCAGGAGGCTGCGATCCCTTAAAGCACACGGCCCCGCCGGGGAGGATCCCGAGATCTTGCCCGAAGCTGGTCTTTCCAGCTCGACTGGAAGAGCTGGGAGCCGGATGGCTACCGGTCTCCCCAGGGTTGTTTTCCAGCCTCCGGAGCGGTTCCCTCACCATCAGCCGATGCAATCGGCCGGTCCCAGCCCAAAGGTCCAGAAAAAAACCCATCGCGGTTCAGGCGCCCGCCAGGTCGGGAGCTGCCGTCTCCACCACTCGCCGTGGGCGGCTCAACCCATCTGGCAGCTGATCCCGGTGGGAAATGAACGTCCCATATCCCAGAGCCTTCAAAAAACCCTAAACAAGCTGAATTTTGCTCCTTTTCCTCCCCAGGCTCCCAGTTCCGCCGCCTGCCTCAGTTTCCCCTCCTGCCTACCAGGCTGCATTTAAATAACGATTTCCAATTTTGAGCGGGGGCAAAAGGCACCTTGTGCTCGCTCCCCGACGTCTCCCCTCCGGGATGCTCGTGGCTTCAGGCAGAAAAAAACCAAAACCCCCAACCCTTCCTCTGTTAAAGATTAAAGCCAGCCAGGACCGGTCCTTTGAGGGGCTCAGCGCCGGTGCAGGAGCAGCCCCGGCGGGCACGGGCATTTTCGGGACTTGCACAGGCAAGAGGGGACACGCGCTGGGCGCGGAGGAGCCACCGAATCCCTCCCATCCATCATCATCCTCCCCATCAAGGACCAGACCCCCCCCAGAAGCTGTTAATAAAGAGGAAGGGGGAGATGGAGACAAGGTTTCTCCTCCTCCCACCAGCCAGACCTGAAGCAAGGCAGCTGTCTGTCTGTCCGTCCGTCGGTGCTCCATCACCGACGCCAGTCTCCCTCGGTTAAAATTACCTCCCGAGGGTGGAGAGAGCAAAAGCCGGGCTGGGAGGGGAATAAAATCCAGGTGAGCTCCTCCTCCTCCTCCTCCTCTATAAAAAACGTCTCTACTTGGCACGAGCGAGGCGTTTCCAAGCCCAGCACATCCCTCACGTCACCCCGATCGCTATCGCCCCGGGACCCGGAGCTTATTCATTCGGCAGGTATTTAGCGGGAAGAGAATCCGACCGCTGGCCAGCCATCCTCCGGCCGAGCCAAAGGTGTAATTCCAGTGCGGGATGCGATTTTTCGAGAGAGGTTTCCCTGCTGATCCTCACCCCGGCGGATGCTCCGTGGTCAGGAGAGCATGGAAAAGCCACCACCAGCAGGACCCCCATCCTCCACCCCAACTGTTTTTTTTTTTTTATTAAATTAATAATTTATTAAATTTATAATAAACCTATTTCTACTAAATCCTCGAGAATGGGAAGAAAAGCAAAGCTGCCCAGCCAAGCTGGATTATCCAAAGCAGCGACCGACCTAAAAATAAACAACCGCTATTTAAGGCCGAGCCTCCCACGAGAAACCCCCCAAAAAAACCCTCAAAAGGAAGAAATAAGCACGAGAAATCGCCGCTGTTTCCAAGCTGGGGTGTTTAGCATCGCCCATCAGATCAAAAAAAAAGCCTATTTTGTGTTTATTTCTCAGCAAAACTCTGTGTTTCTAAGAGAAGAGCATCCCCAAGCCGCTGATTTACAGACACCCCATGCATTTAGGCGAGCCAGGCAAATAAATAACGAAGATTTAAATATGCGTTTGCATAATACAGATAATCTGCCAATTTAACTTGTAAATGCAGTTGGAATTAAGCAGCGGCTTTATTAATTAGGCAGCAAAGGGGCCCGGGAAGCCCCAGCTCCGCGGCAGCTGCTGAAGGACCATAAGGATGCTGAAGGATGCTAAAGCCGAATTTGCCGGGGGACGCAGGGGCTTGGCAGCCTTGGGGCAGGTTTTATCCTCCCAGCGTGGTGCCGGGGCACCAAACCCTTGTGTTTGCCCCTATTTTGATTGCAAAAGCCTCCCCAGCTCCTCCAGCCCTTCCTCGGGAGCTGCCTGTACCTTCCCGCCCTGCCATCACCCCGCGATAAAATAAAGGGCAGAGGAAAAAGAGCCTGGGGTAATATTTTTGAGGACAAATCGCGCTTTTTTGTTGTTGTTGCATAAATAACGTGCTTTGATAGCCGGGCTCTTGGCCACCCTCGGCTCCCCGCACCCCAAATACCAGAGCTCACCACCCAGACGCAGCCTGGGAGGGAAACCTGTGGGCAAACAGACGGTTCTTTGTGATTATATATATATATTTTTTTTTAATTCTACTTTTTGTTTTGAAGCGGCGCTGGTTATCGTACAGGGATGGGCCCGAGGACTTCCCAACCCTCGGCTTCTCCACTTTTACCCCGCACGGGGCAGGCAGCATCATGTTTAACCCCTAAAGCCCCTCGCTCCCCTTAATTTGTGACACCGTCCCACACCCTGCTCCTCCTTCAGTCCCGCATCCCCCCAATCCACTCGCATCCCCTCTCTCTGCGTTTTTTCCCCCTTATTTCTCCCTTTCCACCCCATTTTTCCTCACCGTGCCCTCGGCGCTCTGCTCCATTCCCAACCCAGGCGGGTCCGGATCCATCCTCGTGCCATCAAATCCCACCCCACGAACCCCACGTCGGTCAGACGAGCCCGACCACCACGGAGCTGCCGGGACGGGGTTTTAATACCCAGACGGGGGTGTTTTCTTATCTGCCGTGGGGATGCTCGGCTGGCAGCGCGCATACGGCAGCAGCAAAGCCCCGGAGCAGCAGGTTTGCAGCGTTAACAAGCCCAACATTGCTCAGCGCTTTCGTGCCTCAGTTTCCCCCCGTTTCGCGGCGCAGGGAAGCTCTGCCCGGTCGGCAGCGCAGGCAGGGGCCGCAGCGGGGACCCCGAGCCCCAAACTCCAGCCTGGCTCATCGATATATACATATTTTAAAAGGAAATTAAAAAACCACATGATGGAAATGTCGCAAGCGGCTCAAAACCTGACGCAGGATCCAACCCGGGGCTGCGGCTTGTGCAAGGCCACGGGGCAAGTTGCAACCTCTCGCCGCTGGCATCATCCTCTGGTTAAAAAAAATTGAGGCTCGGCTGACTCAGCCCAGCCGGATATCGGGATGCCAAATCCGGCCGGGAAAACTTCGGCGAGGCTGCCGGCAAGCTGGGGGAGACATTTTGCAAGGGGAACGGCATCTGGAAGCGATCGGAGGCGAGGAGCCTCTCCCAGGCGCAGCGGGGAATTCCAACGGCGTGAGCTCAGGTTAAAGCCTCCTTTGCAGACCCAGGATTAAAAAACAACAAACAACCTTCGGCATATATATATTTATACCTGCAAATAACGCAGGAAAGGAAGCCAGCTCCCTGCTCTACTTGGACGCGGCTTTGCGATTTAGGTTGATTCTGATTTGCAATAAAAACACCCCAAAAAAAACAGAAAGAAGAGGAGAAATCTCTCCATAGATTTGTTGCTAGAGTTTTGCAGGCGTGGGGTCGGGAGGAGAGTCCTCCTCCGGCGCTGCGTTGTTTAAAACAGCCTTGCTTGCATTCCGATGCACCCCTGCACCGTCCTGCACCGCTGTATCCCACCTCCGAGCATCCCTCGCCGGCACGGGCTGCGTCCCACGCCGGTCCTCGAGTGGCAGCGGCTCAGCAACCCCAGGAGCATCCCAGTATCCTCGGGATGGCATCAAAGAGCCGACGGAGGATGCCATCCTCGCTTAGACGGAGCCGTCCTCTGCAAGGACACGGTGGGGAGCCCCCTCCAGCCATCCCTGAGCCCGTGGGACCGCGACGGGGTCAAAGTCACCCCCGTTGGGCACCCCGATGTCCCCCTGTGGCTCCGCCGTGCCCTTTCGCACGGCCAGCACGTAAATACGCACCTTAAAACCAAAAATACCTGACCGCGCGCTAACGCCCGCATCGATATTACATAAATAACTTGCCTGTAATTAATATAAACCACCCGCACGGCGGCTTGTCCGCTCAAGAAGTCCCAAGCATCCCGCCGAAGCGATGCCGGCAAAGCTGCGCCCCGTCTCTCTTTGTGCCAGAGCAATTTACGGCAGGGCAGGATCCACAGGGGATCTGGCCCCATCCGCCGGCGCCTACCAAATCCTCCCGCTCCCCCAAAATCGCCGCTTCGGCCCCATCACGCGCCGAACGCCCCGAAGCGAGCGCTCGCCCGCATCCTTCCCACCTCCATCGCTCCCACCCACCTTCCCGGCGGCTCGGCGGTCATCATCCTGCGCCCATCCGCGGCGCGGCAGAGCCGGACCAGCCGGGAGCAGCGTCCGCCGGCGATGCCGGCACCGCAGCTCGGCGGCCTCCAGCAGACGGCAAAACACATCCTGGAGAGGAGCCGCAGCCCGCGCCAGCCCAAAACCGCTCCGAGCATCCGCCGGTCCGAAGCAAATCCGGGATGGAGGGGGGCTCCTTCTCCGGTTTCGCCGTTCCGCACCGGCCAAATCCCTTTCTCCTTCCTCCGAGAAAACTTTCCAGCCCAACCCCGGTCACATGCAAGGGGTCAGCAGCTGGAAACGCAAGAGATTAGCAAGAACTAGGCTTTTTTTTTTTTTTTTTTTCTCTTTTCCCTCCCAAGAAGACGCAGGATTTTCCTAGAAAAAGCTCGATAAACACGAGGATCGCGGCCGGAGGACGGGGAAGCCGCCGGCGTCCAAGCGCGAGAGGAAGGTTAAAAAGAAACACCAAGAAAAGAGAAGCAAAAGTTGCAAAGAGCAGCGTGAAAGCGTCAAATCATTTCCTTTCCTCGCTGCAAAATAAAAACTGCCCGTGCCAGTGGCCCTGATGGTGTCGTAGGAGGGTCACCGGCTGTAAGAGGCTGAAATTTGTGCAAACTTGCTGAAGCAACAGGCCATCCTTTGGCTTATCGGGCACCGCCAAAACCAGGACGCCGACTGGTAGCCGGGCCGGGCCGCTTGCCCACCGCCGATACCTATTGCGTGGTTGGGTGTGCGTGCGTGGCGTACGCGGTGCCGCCCTGGGTAACCACACCGAACCGAGAGGGCAAACTCCCTCTCCAGCACCGGATAAAGGACGGCACAACGAAGCCTGAGTGCGGCCACCCACCACCGAAGGACTGAAGGCTGAGGGCCAACGGGACGCCGCTGGATCCATGCTGGCGGCCAGCCTTTGCTTGTCTCTTTGAACGCTTGCTTAATATTTCCTGCCTTTCCTATCGCTTTACTCTATTTACCCAATAAAACATCCGATTGGCGGCATACGACCTCATTTGTGTCTTAATTTCACCTTTGTGATCATTAAGAACCTTCCCCGAGCCTGACGATCAGACCGGGACTTAACACCGGCCTGGCATCCCCAGTCTGGGATGGGGAGAGCGGGATGGCATCCCCATAGGGATGCCAACCTCTGCAAGAGGAGGACCACGTCCCCGCTCCTTATGCAGCCGTTGTGCTATGCTCAGAGAAAACAACCAGAAGGGGGAAAAAATTAAATAAAATAAATGATTTTTTAAAAAAAGGATGATAGGAAAAGCTCTTGAGAACAAGACTCCCGGCCCGAACCGGCTCTGAAATACTCAGGACTAACGCAACGGCACCATCGCCTTATACAAGAGAATAAGCAACGGAATAGGTGGGATTTAGAGATATTGCCAAGTAATTAGTTTGAATTAGCGGGATTCAATCTGAGAATCACTGCCGGCCAAAACCCCCTGAAAACAGGCACGTGGAGGGCCCCGCTCTCGCCTCTCGCAACCTCTGATGGTGGCTGCAAGCACGGGGACGACCCAAGCTCTAAAATCCCAGGCTTGGAGATGTTAAGTGCGGTTGTTCCAGAGTTTAAGATGGATTTAAATAGCTGTTTGCGCTCCACGGGTGGGCTAGGGAGCGGGAGGATGCTCCGGTCCCCACCACGGTCCCAGCTCTGGAAAACACCCTACTCATAGACCTCCATGGTGGACATCCCTTAAAATTAACGTCGCCGGATAGTTCCTCCTCTTCTATTTACGTTTGCAGAGCCCTTAGCCCGTATCCTCATGGGATTCGGTGCCTTGCTATACCAGTTGCTATTAAATCATCGCCCGGAGCTGGAGGAGCAAGCAGCCCTCTAACGATGCAGATAATTAAGCACGGGGGTTAGGGAGAGTCCAGCGAAGCGCGCTGATCCCATCCTATAGCTTGTAAGGGTTCGTTATAGGTTGGACATGTCGTTAGGAGCCAGGGGAGGAAGAGGAGATGCTGCCTACGGGACAGCCAGCGCCGGAGCTGGAGGCGGGCATCTCCTGGGATGAGCCCACCTCCGAGTCCGCTGCTCGCGAGCCCGGCTCTTCCCAGGCCGGGATCCGGCACGTGTTACGGAGAGCCGCGACGCAACACAACGGGAACGGGACGCAACGCAACGGGAACCGCAAAGCAACGGGAAGCGCGACGCAACGGGAACCGCAAAGCAACGGGAAGCGCGACGCAACGGGAAGCGCGACGCAACGGGAAGCGCGAGCGCGACGCAACGGGAAGCGCGATCGCAACGCAACGCGGCAAGTTGAAACGCAAGCTGACTGCAGCCACGGCTCATCCCCGACCCCCAAAGCTCCCGATCGAGAGCGGCGACCCCCCCGCCTGCTCCAGCCCTTCGCTAAGCAGAGATGGTTCCCTGTATGTGCCTAAAATCCTCGGTTCCATCACCAATCCGGGGTTCTGCCCTGCCTGGGGCGTCCGTCCCGTGTCACTCTGTCCTGCCGCTCGCCACGGAAAGCCTGCGCGGCTGGCAAAGCCTGGGCAACCTCTCTGCTCCGCCGCCAGCCTCGCCGTCGCCGAGAGCGGTCGGAGGGAGAGCCTGGCAGGGAAGACAGGCAAATTCAGCGGGGTTTGCCCACAAGCTCCACCGTGAGACTTTAATTAGCTCATCTCGCTAAGAGATGGGGAGCGGAGTCGCCGAGCAGCCCGGCACCGACCCACCGGGCAGCGGGGCTGCGCAGGCACCGCTCGATCGACCCGACGGGGAGCGACGCATCCCATGCTCGATGTCCAAGCCGAGGAGCACAAAAAAGCCCCCGGAGGAAGATTTTCCTTTGTTCTCCGCTCCCCAGAACAATAAAACCCCATCGGCTCACCCTGCGAAAGACCTGACAGCGCAAGATGGACGGGGAAAAGTCCGGCTGGTCCTTTTTCTGCTGGCTCGGGGCAAGCATCCTCATCTCCCCTCGGGAACGAGCCCATCCCGCGGGAGAAGAGAGCTCCAGGCACACGCGACGGGGTGGGATGGGATTTATCGGTATCCTGCACCAGGATGCCCGGATCCCGCTCCCGGTGGCTCCGTCCGTACCAGGATCGCTCCCTCCCATCCCTTTGGGATCACCAGGCTATGGGAGCGCATCCCTCAACCGCTCAGAGGATGCTCGGGGACGGGGAAAAAACCGCTCAGACCACTTAAATCACCCTCAGCCCGCGCCGCGGCGAGAGCGATACCGTCCTGAGCCGCGCACGGGGCGCGTCCTCCCCTCCCCAGGGCCTCCGGGAGGATTTTCCCTTCCTCACGCCGGCGCCCGGGCGTTAATATCGCACGTACCCATCGAAACCAGCGCCCCGCACGCTGTCGGGAGAGGCCAGAAACTCTCCCGCCGCGGCTCTCGGGGTGGGTTCGCCTTCCTTAGGGATGGCCGCGGGCAGGACCGATGCCGAAGGCCGGTTTTTCCCGGCGAGACGCAGGGGTTTTGTTTGGCCGGGGATCGGGCGGCAGCGGCCGGAAGGGCATCGCGAAAGCGGGGGCTTCCCTCTCGCCGCTGCCCGCGCACGCTTCGCCACCTGGAAGTTCAACCGCGCTCAGGCACTAATTAATTACATTAATTAGAAAATACGGGAATGAAAAAAAAAAAAGGCAAAAACACAGAAATAAAGCTGCTTTTTGGCTTTCCGGTGCATCGCGCTCGCCAGGGACGCATGGGTGGGGGGCCAAGCTTGGGTTAATGGGGGGGTCCTCCCCTATCCCCAGTTTTCACCCCCCCCCATGCAAACCCTGCCTGGGGGTGCAAAATCCACGTTCTGCCACCCTCCCAGCGCCGACCCCCCCATCCCAACCCCTCCAGCCCCCCTAAAATAAAAAGCTACAGGGCTTTTGCTCGCCCTCCCCTTATTTTTTTTGCTCACCCTCCCCCTCGCAAATTTGCAGCTGGATTTGTAGCAGAGACGCAGACACGGGGGGGGGGGGGGGACACAGACGCGGACACGGGGGGGACCCCCACGCTGCGGACTCACCATGGGGCGGGTGCGGGGGGGGATGGCGGCGGCGGGAGGATGCGGGGAAGGGGGGAGCGGTGCCGGGATGCCGGAGCCAGCCCGGGGATGGGCGGGCACGCTTGCGCACACAGCCGGGATGGGAGGGAGGGAAGGAGGGAAGGAGGGAGGGGAAGAGCATCCCGGGAGCTGGAAGCACCCGGTGCGTGGGTCCCCTCCATCCCCCTGGAGGTGGGGGAGGACCCCCCCCCAATCCGACCCCCAAAAATCACAGCCCAAGCAAACCGAGCCCCCCCCCTTGGCACAAACCTCCCCCAAACCCCCCCAAATAACGCAGCTCGCAGCAAATTTTGGCAGGGAAGGGTGCAAAGCTTCCCCCACCGGGGATTTACGCCAGCGTTCCCCCAGCAAACCCACCCCGAGA
Source organism: Theristicus caerulescens (assembly GCA_020745775.1). NCBI lineage: Eukaryota > Metazoa > Chordata > Aves > Pelecaniformes > Threskiornithidae > Theristicus > Theristicus caerulescens. The sequence continues at coordinate 1,027,924 of CM036575.1, read as the reverse complement.
TGATTCACGAGGCTCTGGGTCCCCAACTCAATATTGGGTTTTTTTTTTCCTTTGCAAATTAATTAATTCCCGCCGCAGGACGCGCCCCATTCCCGTCCACCTCGGTTTCCCACGGGATTTCATTTCCATCCCATCGTCACGATAGACGAAATCAGCAGCCGACCCCTCGAGGCTTTTATTTCTACGTCTCACTGCGCCAGGGTGGGGTTTTGCCAATCCTTGAGATAATTAGCAATATTAACGCCGATTTTTACATTGGAAATAACGTGAAATATTGGCTCCGGTAGCAGGCAGCTCATTGCTGAAGGCGGCAAAGTTTATTCTTCTTTATCAGGCTGGAAAGCAAGAGATAGAGGGAACCTGGAGGGCAGCAGCCCCACGTGAAGACCGAGATGTCCGGCGCCAACAATATTAATTGATAAAATACCTGTTGAGGCGACGGCTCCGGTTTTGCCAAAGCTAATTGAACAACTGCATCAATATTTGACGAGCATCCTCGTCTCGTCCCTCAGCCTATGTAGGATGGGGTTTCCTCGCCGGCAAGAAGCGAGGCAACGGGGCAGAGAGTTTTACCCGTGGTGACAGGCAAGGCCGCCGTAATTAGGTTTTAATTGCCACCGGCTCGTAGACGATCCTGGGGTAATTACTGGGGCCGCAGCTCAGCAGCGGGGGGGAGCTGGGATTTGCTTGAAGGATATTTAGGCCCTTCGGTCTCTTGGGTTCCCTCGCTAGGTTTATGGCATCTGAAAACAATAAACAGCGTTCAATAAAACTACAGCAATAATAATGCATCCCAAATGTCTATTTTAACCGTGCCCCCAAGACAGAATATTAAAAGCTTCGCTTCCCGGGATATTCGGGGTCCCCAGCTCCCTCCTGCTGGTGATGCTGGGATGGGCTCCAGTGGCCACCACGGCTCCGGCAGACGTTTCGAAAACCCACCAGAAAACACCGCGCTTTGGCAACGCATTTGCTGCCTTAGCAGAAAGCCACGAGCGTTCACTGGGTAGTTAGTCATTGCTAATGACTACGCCCTGCCCTAATATTTAATTTACAAAGGATAAATTGCCAGTTAGATTAATTCAGCATGATGAGCGCCGAGTAATTTGGAAAAGAAAAGGGGGGGGGGGGGAACCCTGGCTGTTTGAGAAGTGAATTTGTAACGAGCTCTGCCGTCACCCGGTCCAAAGCTATTTGGAAATCACATCAATAAGATGGTTTAGAAAACGCCCCGGCGGCGGCAGCACGTAATGGGACTGTCCTCCTGCCCCACGAGTGCGCAGGCAGAGGTTTTCCCATCCCAGGGTGGCCTCACGCCATCGCGCCGCAGCCGAAACGCTCCCGAAAGGGTGACAAGGACAAAGCAGGAGCCGGACGAGCGCGATCTATTAATAAAGGAGGAGGGGGATGCCCTCGGCCGGGCTCGCAGCGTCTGCTGGAGAGGGACAAGAATGGGGCGATTCATGCCCAGCACAAGCCGGCTTTGTCCTGCCGACCACCGCGGGCTCAACCCATGGCCTAGAAATGGCGCCTGGCTTTGCAAAGCCAGCCCCGGGCCCTCAATAAATCCTTTGGAGGCTCCAGCCATGGATCCATCAAAATGCACCCTGCTGTCCTCTTCCCTCGGGCCAGGCTCCATCCTGGGCTCCAGGCATCCCGCCCTGCTCCCAAAGGAGACGGGCGAGGGCCAGGCAGCACGCCTCGTCGTCTCCCAGGAGAAACGATTCCTCCAGCGGGAGCAGACAGATGGTCTGCGGAAGATGTGCTGCTCGGTCGTCTGTCGCAGCCCTCGGAAAGTCTATTTTCAAGACAGTTTGGGGTTTTTTTTTTTTTGTAAATACCTGAAGCTTCCTGGGCGACAGGATGGTCCCATCTGTTGTTTAACCATCTCCATTCCTGGGCTGACCTAGGTGGGTACATAAAACCGTGATGTTCCCTCAGCCAGGGAGACCAAGCTCCCCTCTTGGCACAGAAAACGCTCTGGTATCGAAAATAAATTCATCCCTTTCCTTTAGCAACTTAAAACCTAGAGCCAGGGGACGGCCAGCCACGCTGATCGTCTCCAGATCCACTGCTCCCCAGCTCCTCAATCAACTCTGGCCCCAGACGCGCTCTGCTCAGGACATGGGTAGATCCGAAAGCAGGGGGAAAGCCTCCCCTAACAAATTACCCTGCCTTGCTTACCACAGATTGCATTTTTGCAGAGAAATAAGAAAAGGTGGATGCACCCAGATGCTCTGCCTCTCCCTGCTGCTAAAAGGTACCAGGGAACTGCCTGACCTGAATATTTATTAATCGGATGAGCCAAACAAAGCTCCGGGCATCTCTGCTGATGCTACTTGCAATCCAGCTCTGGACCGCTCCATCACAGGGCAGCGCCGTGGCACATCGAGCAGCCCTGCAAACAAATCACATCTGGTTTTGACCCCATTATCAACAAAAAAAAACCCCTCTTAGAGCCCAGTGTGTTGAAAGGAGTGAATAACTGGGGTAGCCAGCAAGGTGATTCCTGCAATTACATCCCTGGCTACCGGCTGGCCAGAAACCAGAGCCCTTTTTGGCAGCAAGAACTCATGAAGTTTTCAGAGGTTGGTGTCTGGCGGAGAAGACGCCGGGGAAATGATGGCTGGGTCGGCGGCCCAAGCCTCTCTCTCTACGTAGAAATCATTTTTTCCCCACCACAACGGGCAGGTCAGGGCGTGAAGACTGTTTAAACAGCATCAGGCAGCGAGGAAGATGTTGGTATCTCACTGAAGGAGCAAGAAAAACCTTACTGGAGCTGGAAAGCGGCAGCAAAGTCATGCAGGGTCGCGGGAGGCTGCTTTGCCAGGACCCTCCAGCTGCAGGAAGGCATTTACCGCCCTGCCGTGCCACCACCCTGGCAGAAGGAAGAGCAATCTTATTTATTTTATGGGGTTTTTTAATCAGCACGCTGAGGAATCCTTGCAAAACCTTGAGAAGCCTGTGTCAGGGAGGGGCTGCCCTTCCAAATGAGCTCGTTTAAACCAAATACATGACTAATTAGCAGGGTAGAGGTGATGGCTCCGAGGCCGGGGATCAGGCAGAACACGCAATCGCCTTTGCCTTCGCAGAGCCCAGGGCAGCCAGGCAGCTGGGAAGAGCAAGGACTCGGGTTAGTCATGGATTTATTTGGAGCAAGAAACCCCTCCCTGCCCCAGGAAAGCTGCAATCCCGCTCCCAGGGGTAAATCCGTAGGAAATAAGTGAAGCTTTCTGAGGACGGCGGGTTTTCTTGGAACCCTCCGGCTGCCTACTCCCCGGTTTGGGCTGAGGTTTGGTGGCTGGGGCTGTCTTTTGGGTGGAGAAGATGGATGCACGCAGACCCTCCTGCCCAAACTCCTCTGCTCGCTGCATCCTGGAGGCGCCCAGTCTGGTGCTACGACCCTGGTAAAAACCAGTCCACTAAAAGGGGTTAAGTCAATTAAACCATTGATTGAGTGAGCAGAAGGAACGGTTTCCATAGCAATGGGCCGTCAGCCCCAACTTGTACAAAATCAGCGTTAAAAAAAAATAAAAGCACCAAAACCTTTAAAAAAAACCCTGAAAATGGGCATTTATTAAAAATAAAAAGATACAAAAGCGCCTCTGCCAGCTCACGCTCTTCCCGCCTCCTGGAATTTCTTCAGGAGAAGGTCATCAGCCCGAAGGGCGAAGGTCAAGGCCCGTTTCTGGTAGTACATGGAGTCCATCGCCAGGTTGTCAATCACGTCGGCCAGGAGATGGGCTCTCTCGACGGAGCTGCCCGGGGCGTCGTAGCCCAGGGCGGTGAAATGCACGTGCAGGTGGTAGTAGGAGGGTTGGTAATGCAGGTAGATTCGCAGCTGGGATCCGGGCACGCCGAAACGCTTCGTTACGGCCTCCTAAGGAGGAAAAAAAAAACACAGGTCAGGACTAGCGCCGCGCAGCGAGGGCACGGGGCGGCGGGGGGCAGGCGGCACATGGACAGACAGACCTTGGAACGGACGGAAAGGCGCATCCCGGGATGGCACAAAAGGCGGAGAGAAAGGCAGAAGTGATTTCTGCTTCCTCCATCCTCACAGCAAGGGAGAGGGAGAAGCTGGGAAGGACAGAGCTCTTCCCCATCCTGTTTCAGCCTCCGCAGGGATGGAGCGATGCCTCCGGCCGCCCCACTTTTCTCCCTCCGTGACGGGACGTGCTCTCCGCTCGTATCATTTTCCCTTCCACCCTGATCGCTTCGGCTCGCTCGGCAAGTTACGGGGATCCTGTTACCAGCCGGTGTAATTAAAGCTATAAACAGCAAGGGCGAACTCCGGCACGCTGGCTTGGTTCGCTGCTCAGCGCACTGCAATCCCCTGACTAATCTCTTAATTAATCTCCACTTTCCCCAGTGCGATTACTTTCCAAATTTCTAACGTGGCGAAGGAAAGAGAAGCTATCGCGCATCCATCTACCAAGCACGCCGCGTCACGGGGCTGGAAAAAACTCGTCGGCCGGTGAAAATGGCCAAGGGGTTGGGAAGGAAGTTATAAACACAAGGAGGACTGGGCTCAACTCCTGCAGCTCGCTGCTAACGGAGAAATATCGAGCAGCCCTGCAACGCCTCCAACGCGGCACGGCTTTCCGATGCCCCGGGGGGAAGCTGCCGACGGAGCAGCAGGGACGGGGGTCTCCGGGCAGAGATGCTAGGGAGGGCAGCGCAGCCCCCGTTCGTGATGTATCATCGTTTCTCAGGTGTTGGTCCCCACACAGATGCTGTCGGGCAGGCAGGGACCTCGCGGCAGGCAGGCCGTGCTCTCCCTGGCCAGGACGGCAGCGTCGCACCGGCCTCGCGCTTACCTTGCCTTCTTGCAAGATGTTCCTCAGCAGCGGGAGGTGCTCAGCGGTCAGGTCCCGAAGCGACTTGACCTCCCGGCGGTGAATGAGGGCTATCAGGTAGAGGTCATCCAGCTGCAGAGAGAGAGAGAGAGATGGAGGACGGTGACAAAGGTGACCGCAGAAAGAGGAGACGGAGCGCTTTGGACCTGACACACCAACGGCAGCCGTCCAGGCTGGGCTCTAAGGGGCTACCGGCCGTCGCGTTTAACCCACACCCGAGCTGCGTTGAATCCAGTACGCATCTCCCAGTACGAGATGCGCTCACAAACCCACTGCACCTCATTTTTGGACAAAGTGGGTTTCGTCCAGGAAAAAGCAGAAGAGGATAGCTTCACCCCAAAGGATAAACAGCGGGATCACAAAGATTTTCTCAGCTTTAAAGGCAGAGCGATTGATCAGCCCTCTTCCACCGTGTTGCCCTTGCACGTTCACATCTCCCTGAGCATCTCAAAAATGTCCCGGTGCAGGGGGAGGCTGGCAGAAAAGGCGCTGGCACCCACCGTGCTACGTGGGGGAAGCCGAGGCACCCAGCAGGCCGAGGCTGCGGGGTCTGCCAGCAACCCCCACGCACGGACGCCAGGGCCTTTTCTGCAGAGCAAGCGAATGGTTTATCTCCACGCTCAGACGAGGATTTACAGTGAATCGCAGCGGCCAAAACTGCGACTGTAGATTTTTTCCGGAGTGAAAAGCTTCCTATATTTCCACTGTGCAAATAGCCGGCCACTTTCCAGTCGCACCAGTTCTATAAATAACTATTTTCAAGACCTAATAGGTCACCGGACAACCCCAGTGCAGTAAAATACATCCGTTCAGCAGCTCTCAGCCAGACCTTTGGCCACCTCCTGAAGCACTTAGCGAATTCAATGTTTAACAAGACATAGGGTTGTGGGTCATTACGCTTTAAAAAATAAAATAAAATAAAATAAAATAAAATAAAATAAAATAAAATAAAATAAAAATAAAATAAAAATAAAATAAAAATAAAATAAAAATAAAATAAAAATAAAATAAAATAAAATAAAATAAAATAAAATAAAATAAAATAAAATAAAATAATAAAATAAAAATCCCCATCTCCTTCAGCTCAGTTAGTGGCTTTCTAATACAAACACTGCAAAGCAAAGGGTTTAGATACTTGAGAGGCAGCAGATCTTTTCAGGGCTGTGAGAAAGCCATCTGGCTATTTGGAAACAGATGCTTGTGCCAAAAGATGCTCTCAGGACCCCGTCTCGGGGCTCTCAAAACACGAAGTTGCTATTTGCACCCAGCCAGCCCAGCGACGCTCATGGATCGGTTTGATTCCCAAGGCAGCCTGCGCACAGCTTCGGAAAAAGACGGCGTATCAGCTTGTCCTCTTCGGATCAGGGCTGGCTGGCGGGAGGAAAAGCAAACATCTCTTCTCCTTAGAACAACATCTGCATGTTGCTGTTTAAAACAAATAAGCCTGTTGCTAAAAAGGCCCTGAATGATGTCATGCCAGGCATTGTTTCAGGCAACGCCTCAGGGCTCCTGCGGGTTTGAAACGAACTCGAAAGAAGTGGGGGGAAAAAAAACACACATAAAATATTTTTTTTAAAAAGCCCCCCAAGAAACCAACTCAAAGCACTATCAAGGTTGGGCAGCAGGAGCTGAGGCTGCGCCCAGAAGGCCGAGGCCGGCAACATGATGCAAATGAAGAGAAATCATCTTCTCGTCAATCAGCCTGAAATAATTACAGGTGAACTCGGAGCATTTGCGGGCAAGGTGCTAAGCTAGCGCAAGGCCATGCTGTCGAAGGGGAAGCGTGGAGAGTCCTGCTGCGAGCTCTGTCTCGCTTCCCTAATTTAATTTAGTAGCCTCGCCTGTTCGGTGGGCCGCGGCAGAAGGAACCGGTGCTCACAGGCAGCCCCGGGGCTGCCGGGATCAGCTCTGGCTCGGCCTCACCCACAGCCAAGAAGAAATTCCTTGGCTCGAAGGCAGAAGTCGACAGCCCTTGCTGGCACGCTGGCTCGCCCGCCTGGGAAAGAGACAGGCACCGGAAGGTCCCGGATAGCCCCAGGGATGGCGGCTCTCTTGCTGCAGACAGCAGCCCAGCCGTTGGGAAGACATCAAGAAGATCATGTTCGGAATACCAAGAGGCGACAGCAGCGTGGGGAAATCTCCCCTAAAGACAAATCCTTCCATTTAAGCGCTCCCTGACCGCGCTAGCTGCAAGACGTGGGTACAACAGGTCCCCAGAGAAAGCTAAAGCACAATTTTTAGCCCATCCATCTCCAATCCTGATGTGAGTTGCGAAGCTTGGTTGTGGCGAGCGAGGATTTACACTGAGGCTTTGCCCGGGGAGAGGAAAGGGACGGCGCCTGGCACTTCTTAGGATCCCTAAATATCGCCACCCGGAAAGTAAAGGGCACTGAACAAGGCATGGCGGCGTAAGCACGACTGCAAGCTGCTTTGCAAAGTCTCTCGAGGAAGAAGGTCGCACCTCCCAGTGAACAAGCAGAAATTCGAGCTCGGTTACCCCACCGCAGCTCGGCAAGGGATTTTTGGAGTAGCTGACGCACAAGGAATTTGTGGTGACCGGAGACTGCCCTGCAGTGACGTACTCACCTGTCCTCCCCGGGTGACTCGGCACCGGACCAGAAATAGCTGCTCCCAGCACACAAATACAGAACGGGGTTGCCCACGAGCAGGCTTGTGTTCCCTTTTTTTTTTTTAGTTCCCATTTCTAAGTTTTAATCATACAGTAACTTTCCCTCCCGCCACCTGCAGAAGCATTTTGAGGATCAGAAACACAAAGGGGACTTTTTTTTTTTTTTTTGACTCCACCGACTTCAAGGGGTGCACGTGTGGAGTTTCATCTCCCCAGGCACATCCCCAGAAGTCCTGCGCAAAAAGGAGCTGAAGCCCAAGGAAATAATGAGCCACTCAGTTTAGGATTACAGCCTGGGCTTGAAAAGTTGGGCCTTTCAACGAGTGGCCACTCCCACGAGGGGTTAAGTGGCTGCTCATAAGCTAACGACCATCTGTTTAATATCGTGTGGAGGAGAGTTAATTGCAGGAACCAAAGGACAACACATCTGCCCGGTTTGCACCTAAAGTTGAGGCTTGCAAGAAAAAAAACCAACCCCAAACAAGTTCATCAGGAAAATATAAGCAGCTGGATTTAGGTTCAAACACATCATGACAACGTTTGGGCTAATACAGGAAAGAGAAAGCAAAGCTAATAAATAAATCAGCAGCAGGGAGAACAGCCTGCATTTTGCAGTGTCCACAATTAGCACGTGATAAAAGGCCCTGGCAATGCCATCACTTAATAACAGCGTGAACAGGAAGGACACATTTCCCTACTAAAACTTTCATTAGCATGCTATTAGTAGCACAAAAGTGGACATTTCCTCTGGACTACCTTCAGACAAGCAGCACCCCTTCAAAGACAAGAGGAGCAAACAAACCTGGGTTTGATTCCACTTAAAATCTGGAACTAGAACAAAGCCATTGCAAGGATCTGGATTTTCATGGATGATTCGATCGGCCTCAGCTTTCTTCTCCAGGATATTATACACCCACTGAAAGAGAAATATGCGATTTATAAACCAGCAGAGAAAAAAAACCAACACCTCAGGCACATTTAGCCCAAGCTCATGGATTAGTGCACATTCGCTACAAGTAGAATATAAAAATAAAAAACAACAACTTGATTTCAAGATGACCAAATCATTTCATGGCTGATAACATTTGTAGTTAATTATCCATAAAAACACTCCAACAACAAACTCCAGGCTATTATGAGCACTTCAGTGAAAAGATACCTCCCTGATCCCGCTGCACGGCACCGCACCGCCAGCTAGCTAAATTATTCAGGGATTTTTGTTTTCCTCTCAAGCATTAAGAACTGGCCACAGCTGGAGATGAGGTATTGAACAGAGATGGTTTAGCCCAGTGTAGAAATAGTTGCATTTCCCCCTAAGAGGATTGGGAGATCATTCTCCCCGGTGGGGTCTAGCAATAAACCAGACCTGGCTGCTTTACGAGGCCGGAGATGGAGCTGCCGCAAGCGCTAAAACCCCCAAGGGGCAGCGGCATCCCTCCTCCGTGCTCCCGCCGGTTGGCAAGGGCCAGGTACAGGCGTTCGGACAGATCAGCCGCCAACACGAGCAACTCGGAGCACGCCAGACCCCGGTGAGGCGGGCAGCGGTGGACGCTAGCTCTGGTGGGGCTCAGCAGACGCCTCGCGCAGCACCGCAGGGCTGTTTGCACCTTTTTACCTCCCAGGCCGCGCTGAAACCTTCACAACTAGGTCTGGGAAGGGAACTCAGCTGGTTTTTCCCATTCGGAAAGGAAGGAGCGGATTGCCTGCGAGCCTGAGGGTGGATGCGGCTCCGGCTGCCGGCAGCCAGCGCTCGCCGGGTGAATAGGAAAGGCTTGTGTTTTCTTGGGCAACGCACATCTCTTGCTTTCCTGGCTGATTAGAAAAGAGCTCGCCGCTCTTCTTCCTCTGCATTTAAAGCTTCAGCCTCCAGCCTGCCTGTAATCCTGGTTATCCCCCTGCGCTCCTCCTTCAAAGCAAAGCACCATCCAGAGACGAATTTCAGCTATGCAATGGAAGAGACCAGGGATAAGAGACAGAATAAGACGAGCGGAAAGCATCTTTGCTTTTCCTGGCTACCAACCTCAGCTTGAGCATCCTTCTTTACACCTCCAAAGCGCACTTTGTGCTCTAACTTAAGTCTACCTTAAGTATTGGACTGCCAAGGGAGTCTCCAGCCAGGTCCCTAGAAGATAAGGCAAGCAGAAAATGGCTAGGGCTTGAAAGCTGAAGCCATTTTGAAACATCGTTTTCCCCATCGAGTTTAGGTATGAAACATTCTGGTCGCCCCAGGTGGGCAGGGAAGATGCAGCCAGTCTCACAGACACACCGAGCGAGCTCGGTCAGTGGATGCTACGCACACCAGACACTCAAGATTAAAAAGACAGCCATTTTGGGGAACTCCATCAAGAGTTTAATCCAGTTAAAACTTAGGATCATTGTGAACTGACCTGAATGTATCCTTGGAGACAAACAAATTTCTACTCCCTTGATCTGTTTGGGTTGTTTTTTTTTTTGCTTAAATTTCTGGTCTTTTCTTCCCAGCAACACCACCCTAGAGAAGATCAGATTCTCAAAGCGATTTTGGAAGTCACAGCCCAAGACGGCTGTGCTCTGTGTCCCCAGAAGAAAAGCAGGGCAGGAAGCTCAGCAGGAAATCAAAGTTTGCCCTTGGTTCTTTTCTTTTTTTATGCCTGCTCTTTTCACAAGTGCCAAGCTATCATTGCCCTAAAGAAGTTCACCGATCAGATGAGCTGAATTTTAAACCCAAGGCTGCCCCATGTGATGGGCAGGTCATCAGCTGATTGCTCTTGCTGTTTCCAGCACGAGCCCAGCGAGGACAACACATGTCCAGAGACTGGCACCACAATAACACTATTATACTGAAAGCATCCAGGCTTTGCATCCTCCAGCAGAAAACAGAACCGCTTCTGTAGTCCGCCGATATTTCTGTTACCCTTCACGTTTCCCCTTCTGCTCGTCAAAAGCCGTTAGATAAAGACAAGAAACTGCATTATCAAATCGCAGAGATCAAGGACTGACCATGCTGACCGAGATCTCTTGGCAGATGCTCCTGATGGTCACCAGAAATATGTTTCCACGTACAGAAATCAGCTCGCAAGCGTTTAGTGGAAGAGGCAGAGAGAGCTCAAGCAGCTTCTGAAGGCAGCTGCTACACCAGGAAACTTAACAACCTACGGAGAAAACATTTGTGCAGGTTGCTGTCTGGTGGAAACACGCTCTTGTCCTTCTCCAGCTAAAAAAAGCCGCCTGTATGTTACTGGTGTTGCAGCCTGGCTGCCGACGAGAAAGCTGAACGATGGAGCAAAGAAAAGCAGGCAGGCGAGGAGTAATCGAGCGCACACTGCGGCTTGCAAGGTGCCTTCTGGTACGAGTCGCAGAAAGCGGGATTCGCGTTCATCTGCAAGCGATTAGAAAGCAGACAGGGCAACGCTGAACCCTGTTAACCGTTCGGCTGCTGTTGGAGGCAGCAGGAAAGAGGTGGGGGGATAACCAACCACAGGCCTTGGGCGGGTTTTGCGGTTTATTTTTAACGGATAGCCTCAGCACACCCAGGATTTGTTTTATTCCCCATTCTGCACAGGCTGGCACAAATTGGTCCCTACTACTAAGAAGAAAGATAAGGAGAGGAATGGTCAAAAAGGATGTAAAACAGGAAAAAAGTCCCTTGCTGCCAGGGGCAAGAAGGACGCTAAAAGCACAGCTTCACCACGTGGAATAGGGACCGAAGGGCTGAATGGCAGAGGAGCTGTAGGCGAAGCCTGAGGAGTGAGTCGCGATGCAGGAATCCAAGAGCAATCTGTGCCTTCCCATCTCCACAACACCCAAGAGACTCCTAAAAAGCCCAGCGAACCGCACCAACGCCCAGGGAGCCACCCTCGGAAAGGAGGAGGAACGCCCCAGGAAAGTCTCCAGAAGCCTTGAGAAAGGCGACTTTGGGTCCATCTCCAAGGCAAATGTTTTTCTGCAAAGGTGGAGGATGCCGCAGAGGTCAGAAGGATGGGGACACCGGGGGAGCTTAGGGGAAAGAGAGCCCTGTTTAGCATCGCTGAGCTTACCCCGAAGGTCAGAGAGCCTCAAAAAAGCGCATGCAGGCAGCATCACAACTCAGGACCAGCAGAAATAACCTGCAGCCTCTTCTGCCTCCAACCTGGGCTTCGGAGGAGACATCTGACAGCCCAGCGTGGTGAAGGAGGAGCCCAAAGATGTCCGTGGTAGCCATACCTGGATGCTGAAGCTCTGGGACTGGATGAAGGGCAGCGTTATGTTCTTGTAATCCTCCCAGGTTTCGCGGACGAGGTGCACTTCTTGACGGAGGTATTTCTGAAGGTGTTTCTCCGTGGCGGGGTACACCACTGTGGTTTTTATCTCTAGAAACAAACATGTTTACGAGTTACCATCACAGACAAAACCCACATTACTTCCTTAGTCCCCGATAAGTCTGTTTTCCCTTCCAATAAATGCCACGCTAACGCGTTTTTAAAAGGTATCGCTAAAATAGCAGGGTGGGGGAAAATGGACATGGAAAGCAAACAAGTGCTTTAACCTCCCAGGCTGCCGCTGCTTTTCTCGAGGAAGGATAAACCGACAACACAGCCAGGGCCTGCCTTTCCAGTTCAGGTGGAGGAGTTTGCTGTCTGAAAGGTTTTTTTTTTTTTCCCCCCACGCTCGCTCTTTCAGGCCTATTGGCAACATTGGGGCAGAGCTGGGGCTCTCAGGGAAGAGCTTATGTGCAGTCAACAACCAGGACAGAAACACGACCCCGGGGGCGTCTTCCTCGTGCTTAAAACCAAAGCTCGTGGGATGTTATCGAGCGAGCACCCAGCAACTTTCCCCAGCCACGAAACCAGGCGCCGCGCGAGCAGCGGGGCCACGCCGGCTCGAGGAGCAGCTGCTTCCCAGAGCTCTCAGCCATCAGGATGCTCAGCCTCGAGCCCCGGAGGTCGAGGGCACGGGGACGGATCCGGAGCAAACAACGCGGGTTGATGGGTTAACACGGCATAGGATGAGCCGAGGGAAGAGGGCTGGATGATTCCCCGGCACCAGCTGGCAAACAAAGAGCATTTAGCTGCTTACTTTAGCAAAAGGAAAACAATTTCTGTTTACCTCGAGATTAAAACTGTTCTGCGTAATTTCTGTGGTGTTAAACAGGATGCGAGCGCGCACCTCGTCCACCTGACACCTTCCACCTCGGCAGCAGTAAATCTTACCCGCAGTGGCAAAACACTCAGAAAATATCCCTCTTCGGCCAAGATGAGATGTGCGATACAGAGCCTGCCACAACCCCAAGGGCACCAGCAGTGCCTCCGCCTTCCCAGCGAACGGAGAGCCGCTACAAAACTTAATCCGGGAAGGAGAGCCTGGACAAACCCCGCGCAGATCGGACCGAAGCAAGAGGCTGGGGCACTGCAAACACTGCAGCTTGTGCCCAAGGCCTGCCACGGTCACGAAAACCACAGGCTGCACACTCACCAGGGGACCAAAGAGTCGTGCTTCACGCTTTATGTACATATATATGCTAGCCAGACACTGAATATAAATATCTATTTGTTCCTAAAGCCAGGATTTAGGGTGGGTTTTTTCTTTTTAGTTTTCTGGTTTCTGGTTTTAAGGTCGGTGCTGCACAAGCTGGGAGACTCTGCCTTTTCATTTCGTGCCAAACCCAACTTAATGAAATCCACAGGAAAATGCTGGTAACATGAAATATGAAAACGCAAACCACAAGGGCAGTCTGGTCTGATTCCCACCGTACACATGTTCAAACAAGGTTGTTTTCCAGGACTCAATTAGCACTTCTAGTGGGATGATGTAATAGCGGAAAAAAAACCAAGACAGACAAGCTCCTCTGCTTCTCACTTAAAAAGACCAGCAAAGCACTGGGGAGAAAACAAAAAGGCCAAAGATAAGAAAATACCACGTCCAGCCTCAGGCTGAAACTCCCACAATTTAATTTTCTCCCCCAAAACAAGAGCAGGGACTGCAGCACAAACCCCTCCATGCTGGGGGCGGAGATAAGGGCAACGCGTGCGCCGGGCGGGACACGGGGGTGCGGAGGACCCTTCGCGGCTTCTCCGGCACCTCCCCGATTTGGGGGGCGGCTGCTCTCGGTGGGGAGAGCTGCTTAGGATACTTTAAAACCGAACGCCAGATCAGAGAAATCCTTAATGTGCAGCTGCGGTTGAGCAGCAGATGTTTGGAAGAGGAGAGGGGGGAGAGGCTGTGGTCCGCTAATGATTGTTTCCCTTCTAGAGGTCTCATCAACCCTTAAATGCCTCAGCAACGCTAATTAGCGTAAATCACTGCAGCCAGAGAAGCTGGTTGATAAACGCTAAGAGCCGGACTATCGTTAGGAGCCCACGCACGGGATGCAAAGTCCCGGCTAAGGCTGGGCTCAGCCGTAGGAAACATCCACGGCGAGACCGGGCTCGCCACGAAATACTTCCATTGCTGGCGACCGGCCACGTTCATGCTCCATTTTAAAAGCCGCCCTGCTCCTGGCAGACTCCACGTGCGTTAAAGCATGGCGTACGCCGTGGGGCAGCCGAAACCTCCCCTGGAAAAGGGGGTAAAGAACCGCTGGATACGTGATGCGGGTTTTTAAACTGGCCGAAGGGTCAGGGATCGTCTCTGCTCGCATCTGAGTCACATCAGGCGGCGTGTTCCTGAACACCAGCCCAGGGGCATCACGAAACGCCTGTGGTTTATTCTGGAAGTCAGGACTGACTGTCGATTAACTGGAGGTTATAAAAAAAGGAGGTTTAATTGAAGGAACCCGGATGAGCAGGAGGAAAAGGTACTGCGATGGTAGAGAACAACCGATCAGGCAGTTCACCCTGCGAAGGGTGTTTGAGGGGATATGCCGCACCGTTCTTTCCTTGCCCAGGAGAAAAGGAAGCTCAGGGTGACCAGAAACAAAACAACTTCTCCTCTCTCCCGCTAAAAACAAGAAAAAAAACAACCTGAGACACAAGAAACAAAACCAAAACACCGGCTCAACTTGGGGAATTTATGAAAAAAAGGGCTGGAGGCAGCCGTCGCCAGGAGGAGAGGATAAAACACGTTACCCCGTGCTCCCTGCGGCGCGGGACAGCTACGCAGCGCAGATGGGAAGGAGGTCGAGAGAGCTCATGCGCGTAGGACAGCGCACCCCAGGCTCGTCCCCTTCCGCACCGCGCTGTCCCCGGGCTCTGCCGAAATCCCCCTCCAGCTCGCCATGTCAAATTTCAAACCGATGCACATGGCGAGGAGAGGCCAGGGTCACCCGCCGAGATGCCTTGCGCTCGCTTCTCCCTGTAGTTTTGTTTTAAATAGATTTAAACATGCCGGGGAGCCAAGAAGCACGCGGGGCAGGAACGACCTGTTTCTACTTTTGGGCAGGGGTGCTTTTTCCTCCCTTTGGCTTACAATCTGCCTAATAAACTCAACCGTCAGCTGCAGGAAGGTGCCAAGCCCAGGAAACAGCAGAGAAAGTCGCGTTTGCACCCTTCCAAGTTTTCTTTTCCCCTGCAAGCCTCCTTCCTGCTGCATACGGCTCTGCGCTGCCTTCCCATCATCAGGTTTCTCCTTTGACGTAGCCCTAACTAAATAGAACAATGCACAACCTCCCCCTTCCCCTGCTGCATTAACATCATTTATTTAGTTTTATGACCACAACTGCGCAGCAGTCGCAGGGGAACGCCTAATGTTAACTCATCCCCACCCAGGTATGACCCCAGCTTTGCCTCGGACATCTGGGGCTGTCGTTATTGAATGAAATAAAAGCAGAAAAGGATAAAGCTTGCAAGAGCTCACAGTCTCTGAGGCCGGCACATGCCAGGGCAAGCCAAGCGCGCTGCTGGGGCCTTCTGCCAAGGCTGTCTGGCCTCTGGTTCTCATCCAAGGAGGTCTCGGTAGGCTCTAGCTGCAACAGCCACGGCGAAGAGGAAACCTGCAGGTTCCCAACCCCCAGAAAACACAGCAAAGCACGGCGATACTTCCCAAACCACCCTACGTGCTCCCACTGCTTCAGGCTCCAGCTTTTTATTTAAGTGTAAATGCAAAGAGTTTTCCACGCTGGGCAAGCCCCGCGGGCAGGCGGAGCGTGGAAACGCCGGGAGACGAACCAGCCTTCCCAGTGCAGCTCGTGCAAGTTCCTCCAGCTCCTCGCTGCCTGAAACCAGATGCTTTTTGGGCTGGGGAAGGCAGGGATATGTCTCACTTCCTGCATGACTGAATACTTTCCTTCCACGCTCTCCCATTTCTCCCACAATTTCTCCACCCCGGGTCGGAGAGATGGAGCCGGAGCATCTCCGATATCCTCATTTTTAGATGGTTTTAAGAAGCTTCAGCCTGCAGTACAAGGATGAGCTGTGCCCAGTGAGTAAAGACTCCTTAAAGGACTGATAAGAGCCCTTCAATTACGCCAGCACGGCTTCGGTGCTGTGAAATACAACATCCCTCAGCAGCCAGGCAATAGGAGGCTGCTTTTTGCTGGAAACAGCGAGTTCTCTTTGCTAAACGGGTGTGAGCACCACCAGGAGCTGGATGTTATCAGGGAACGTATTGCTTGAACCATCTGGCTTTTGCAATCGAGCCTTTGGCAGCGGGAAAATATTTCGCCTGGTACAAAAGCAGCCCTTGCTCTCCCTGCAAGGGAGAGTCCCAGAGCTAGGGTTTCCTCCGCCAGCATCTCACACCTTTAGGCAAAAACTGCCTCTTAAATCTAGGCAACATCGAGCGGCTGGCCTTAAAATAAGTTACGCACACCCGCCTTGGCTGTTAGCGGGGCAGTTACGACCAGAGGGCACGCTCCCCGACGCCGCTGCTCCTCGCAAACTCACTCACACATTTCCTTCTCCGTAGTCGAGTGGTTTTGGGTTGCCCTTCAGACAAACTCTGACCATTACTAAGCTGATTTGCAAATGTTATCTCCCGTTTTAGCCTGGACACCTCTCTCCTAGTGGCCAGTAAAACCAGTGAGCCAAGACATGGATGAGGTCCTCTTTCGGACCGGCGTAGTCTTCACGCATCCCCATGCCGGTGTGCTCCCAGCCCTAAAAATCTCATCTTTAAGCAGCAGCAGAGTGAAATTCCTCTTCCCAGGGCAGAAGGGAGTCGTTTGCGCAGGTAATGTGCTTCTTTTAGCCTCCCTTTCTCTGCCTGCACCACGCAAACAAAGCGACTGGCCCAGCCTCGCAGGCTCTTTTACCACCAAGACAAAACAAGCTTTCATCGCACGGGGCCTGTGTTAGCTTGACTCCTGGGAGGGAACAGCATCCGACTCACTTAAACGAGGAGGCGGGGAGAGGGTGAAGAAAATATCCACTTTCAGCTATCAAGAAACTCCAGCTGAATGAAGAATCTCCCCGGGGACTTCGGCCCACAAAGGCGGCATTGAGAAACGCGCTTCAGAAAAAGCAGAGGGACCCGAGGCAGCTCCTCACGCCATCAACGCGCCCGACGTCGCGAGTCACCTGCTGTCGTGATTCCCTCCGTCCGGAGGTTTGCCTTATCTTCAGAAAGCGAGAAGCTGAGCGTGGAGGGCTTGGCCCAGGATGCTGTGAAGTCCCCGGGGTGAATTCCTCTTCTGCGGGACACTGCGGCTTTTTGAAGCAACTGCTTAATGCCAAAGTTTGACCTTTTCTGCAAAATACATTTACTGCATGACGTTAACCGGGTGTAAGCCTGCAAGCACCAGGAGATAAAACCCTGTATCTCTCTAACCCTGCAACCAAGAGGCTGAGACAGACCCTGTGTGAGGGCTCGCTGCGTCTCCACACGATCACTCGACACCCGGGGATTTCTCACAAGCCCTGACATCATCTGCAGCCTTACAGGAA
Organism: Theristicus caerulescens; assembly: GCA_020745775.1. Lineage (NCBI taxonomy): Eukaryota > Metazoa > Chordata > Aves > Pelecaniformes > Threskiornithidae > Theristicus > Theristicus caerulescens. Next base: position 1,010,663 of record CM036575.1, on the reverse strand, counting down.
ATCTCTCCTCCTTCATTTTAGGTTTACGAGCTGCATTCCTCCCGTCGACTCCCTCCCTGGGCCACGACTCGGCTCAAAATGACAATTTCCTTCCCCTCCTGACACACACCACCATTCCTTCTGGTGCCAGCCCAGCTGCCTGCCAGCAGCTCACACAACGTGCCTGCAAAACCAGCTATTTGGCTCTGAATTTCTTCTCTGAAGAAGCCTCCTCGCTCACTGCTCAAAGCTCGGGAGCCTGGAGGGCAGCACCGGGATGCGCGGTCCTGCCCAACATCCAGAGCAGGCGCAGCAATGCCAAGGAGAGGGCTGGGAAGCAAAGATGCGCCGCCGAGTAATGTTTCTGCAAAACCTGCCTTTTAAAGGCAATTTTTAAAGTAATTACAAAGATAAACTTCAGCAGAAGAAAGCCAGAGGCTTTTCCCCCATTCAAACCTGCAAGAGGAACTGCACGAACACGCATCCGAAAGCGCAGTAGGTTTGATCCAGTCATATATGAAATAAACAGCGTGGCTACACACAGCAGAGGACAGGCCAAACAGAAACAACCTGAGAGAGAATTTAGTTTAACAAAGGCCCAGAAACGGGATGTGAGAAGAACCAGATTCACCTCATTTTGCTCCAGCCTCTCTGAAAGAGCAGGACGCGGTGCTGACAGAGAGCAGCAACCCTTTAACAGCCTTTCCACCCCGGCGAGGGGTTTCGCACCTGGCATAAATCTTAAATTAAATAAAAAATGTTGCTATCAGAGTAACGCTGGAGTTATACAGCGCTGCAGCAAAGGGCTACGAGAAAGTCAAAGGCCAGTACGGCTGGCAGGGCTGCGGCTGGGGAGAGGCCCAGGGGATTTTAGTCTTGCAATGCCACCTCGTGGGAATCGCTGCAAGTCGCTGCCGGCCTCCAACGCAGCGGGTGCCCAAGCAGGAGTCTTTCCAGCCGTCGAAGCATAGCTTTAACATCTTCCCACGCAGGGCACCCGCAAAAAACGTGGTGTCGCGGTGTTTTCCTGCCGTCGAAACATGGCGTTGTAACGCTGAAACCTCTGATTTAGAGTCCTCGACAGGACAAGAGGAGCTTTACACAACTCAAGCTCCCAAAGCCACAGTGCTTCCTCCTACACCGCGGACATAGCGCTAAAACAGGAGCGTTTTTGGGAAGGAACATCAAACATCCCAAAAATTCACTTCAGGACCACAACAACTTCTTACTTAACTCTATCACTCTGATTAATTTTGACTGTCAAACTTGTTTGGCTATCACTGTGCTTACAGAAGCGTCAACATGTAATTAATCACTGCACTTCCAGAATTTAAACACATACCAGCATTAAATCAAAGTGCCCGGCCTGCCGAAAGAGCAGAGCGCTGCAATCGCAGGATGCCTTTCCACCATGACAGGAATCCGTCTCGCAGGAGGACAGCCTCCCACTGAAGCTCTCCAACCCCCTCATCTGACCTCGGGTTATTATAACACTCGGTTATTAATTGGGTTTCGTAACACACGGATGTGTGAAATCAGCAGGGAGAGGCTTGAAAGGCAGAGGCCAGGTGCCCCTTTGCCCCAGGCACTCAAGGTTACCAGCATTTAAATCCCTGCTGCAAACATGCTAGCTGCCTGCCCTTACCAGGTGCCATCGGGCAACAAAAATAAAGCACATGAGATGATACCCTGGAACGAGGAGGGGCTGACAACTGCTCTACAGATATTGTTTTCAAGGTAAATCTTACGGGGAGAGACAATATCTTACCAGATTAACTGACATCACTGAAAAAAGACACAAGGAAAGCTTTCAGAGCCACAAGCTTCACCTTTAAATCAAGGCGCAGGCAGATGACTGCAAGTAATCGAGCAAGAGTCATTTAACAGCCAGCTACTCATCAGCTGAGCCAGGTGTTTGACAGTGCAGGGAAAAAGGAGTGAAACAAGGCAGCACCCAAAGCCTTGGGAGGAAGATGTTGCCTTCAGAGCGGCAACGATCCACCGATCTCCCCGCCTGGGTCAGGCCTGCTGCTGTCGGCCAAACCACAACCGGGGTGGCGTGGTCGGGTCCGGCAGCGGCACTTGCCTGCCTCGCTGCGTCCACCCCTCCGGATCTGGCAGGGGCGTGCGGACCAGCACCCCACCCACGACCGAGCCACGGAGCCAGCCACCCTCCCGGGATCCCCCCCCACGCGAGGCCGAGAGCGCTCACCGCTCAGCTCCGGGGGAGGATAGAGGTGGTACGTGCTGTAAATGTCATTGCGCATCTGCAGCTCCAGCTTCGTGTGCTTCTTCAGCAGGTCCGATACCTTCTCCTCCTGGAAAGGAGTCTTTTCCAGGATGACTATGGCGTCTGTCCCCTCGCCGGAGGGGCTGGTCACCTGGAATAAGAATGGATAAAGCCGTTGGCAAACACAGATCCAGCACCAGGGGGAGAGTTTGAGGCCAGGACCTGAATGCCTCCACCCAGGGACCACGGCAGACACCTTGCAGCCCCTCAGTTCTCGTGCACAAACCACTGGGCAGCACCCGCCCGAAAATAAAAGGCGGGTTTGCCCTGAAGCACGGCAGGAATCTGCTCCCCATCAGGGAAGGAAGGTGGTTTTCTGGGGGAGCACGGGATGTGGACAACATCTCAGCCCATCTGCATCTCCCCGGATGCTCGCAGCGCCCGCGGCTGCATTCCCGCTGACCCACGTCACCGATTTCATCTCAGATAGTCACAAGTCGACACTTGCGGGGCCGCTGACCGGGCAGTCGGAGGGTCAGGAAGAGGGCAGAGGCAGGCACAAGGGTTTGCATCACGGTCAGGGGGCAAACCCAGGCTGTTTTGGGGCTGCCCTTCTCCAAGGAACCACAATCCGGATCCGGACGTGGGCTGAGTGTGCTGGTTTTGGGAGGCGCGAGGTGCCGTTCATACAGGACCCAGGTGAGGCCTCGCTGAGCACCGTTTGAGGAGACCAAAGGGGTTCACCCGGGGCTCCCAGCCCAGCCACGCTCACAGGGCAGAGCGGGCAGGCCTGTGCCCAGTTCAGTTACCCGCTGACCATCAACCCATTGCCCTCAGACCCAAGCAGCAGCCTGAAACTTCCCCGTCCTCATCGCCTGCAGGTCTCCAGGAGCTGAGGCGGCTGCGTGGTTCCCGCGCCATGGCGGGGCTCTCCGGCCATAAAACTTAAAGAGTTATTACAAATTTCCCTTTTAGGGCACTTGATTGACATGCCTATCCTATCCACAGCCCCAGAGTTAGCATCTTCCTTGCAATCCAATGCCACTTTACTTATCAAGCACGCAAAACCTGCTCTCAGGGCCAAAACCAACAGCCGTACTAATAAGAAAAAATAACCTGAGGCTCGAAATAAGGCTGCCGCCGAGAACAGCCACCTCCCGCCCCCCGGCTTTGCCGGCTCCGGACTGGAAAAGCGAGTCTGGGGGCACGCTGTGTTGAGTAAAGAAGGGGAAGGAGGAGGGGAAGGGGCCGGGGAGCCGCGGCCATGCTGAACCCGGCCGCGCCATGTGGCGCCGGGGGGGCGTGGCCTGGCGCCGGGGGCGTGGCCCTCCCTCAGCGGGGAAAATGGCGGCGGGCCGGGCCTGGCCTGGCCTCCCCCCCGCAACCCCCGCTACCTCCCCGTGCAGGAACACGGCCTTCTCCCTCGCCGACTCCCGCAGCACCCGCCGCAGCCGCAGCTCCGCCAGCGGGAAGGCGGCGGCCCCGTCGCGGGGGGGCGGCCCCGGTCACTGCCGCCTCCGCCTCCTCCTCCTCCCGCCTCCTCTTCGGCCGCGGGCCCTCCGCCATCGCTGCCCCCCCCCCCCGCACTGCGCCTGCGCGGGGGCCGCCGGGAGCGCCATGGCGCCCCCTAGCGGCTCGGCGGTGCCCCCCGCCACCCCGGGGCGCTGCAGGATCGGGCCCAGCCCCGGCTAAAAGCTGCCCCCCACCCAGGGGAGCCCCCCCCAGGGGTCAGGGACCGACCCCCCCCCCGCCATTTGGGGTGTCTGACCCCCAGGGCTCCTTCCTTCGATGCAGCAGCCCACAAGATGGAGGATTAAAAAAAAAAAATTAAAATTTCTGCATTAAAAAAATTTAAAATTTCTGCATTTTCAGAGTCCCGACAAAGACGCCACCAGCACCTCAAAGACCTCCTCTCCCTGCCCCCTGTCAGCTTAGGGGGGGTCTGAGCCCCCCGAGGACCGGGGGTACGTCGCCGTAAGAAGCTTTGAAGACCCCCGGACCCACCGGAGCTTAGTGTTTGCCTGACAGGCAGCGGGGACCTGCCGGAGGACGTCACCGCGACGGCGGCGGCATCACCGCGACGGCGGCAGGCTCCTCCAGGCCGCTGTCACCCCGCGGTCGCGGGGGATCTCCCCATCTTCGGTCCCCAGGTCCGGTCCCAGCGGCTCGGCTTCGCCCCCCGCATCCAGATCCGGCGGCACCGAAACGCCGGCGGGGACGCCCCTGCCTGCTCCCGGCGCTACTCCGTGCTGCTCGAGGAGCTCCGGCACAGCTCTTGGAGGTCTGCGGAGGCAGCAGACAAGCCCCGTTAGCAACCAATTAATCTAAAAAAATAAATCAACTATTTATAAATCAATTATCCGGTCCCTTCCCGTGGCCTCCGCCCCACCGGCGCGACGTGTCGGCGACATGCCGTGTGGCCGGCACGCCCCGGCGTACTCACAGCGCACGACGGTGTCTCTGATCTGCTTGAAGCTCCTCTCCTTCAGCGCCATGTAGATGTAGTAGAGGTTTCGCAGCTCCTTGGGATAATCCTTCCGATCCACGTCCTTCAGCACCGGGATGGTGCGCCCGTTGGCCATCGGCGCTTCGGCCAACGCTTGGTGCATCTGGTACTTGCACCACGGATCCCGCAGGAAGCCGGGGGTGATGAGCATCACCCAGCAGTGGCTGTTCTGCACGGCGTCGCACAGTTCCGTCACCACCGCGCTTCCCGGCGTCGCGTCCCGCAGCTGGAGGAAGCAACGGAAGCTTTCGGGTTGACTTTCCAGGTAGGACACCAGCTCCTCCACCAGCTCCAGGTCCACCTCGCTGTGGCAGATGCAGACGTCGTAGCTCTTGGCCCAACGGGCGCTGCCCGAGGCGCTGATGTCCGACGTCGAGACGGGTGACGGACGGACGGATCTGGACACGCTGGTGCCGGGAGAGGAGCCAGAGCTCTCAGCAGAGGATGAGGAAGGTGAGGATGAAGCAGAGCGGCTGGCGTTGAGGTTGCTCTCCGCCGAGCTGGGCTTAGGCTTGTGTAGGAGCCGCCTAAACCAGCCTGCGGAGCCAGAGGGACCGCGGTGAGGTTTGGGGGGGCTCGAGCGGCATCGCCGGCTCAGCAGGACACCTCAGGGTGGGAAGAGCCAGGTGGGATCTCACCCCCACCCCCCCCAAAAACCACCCCGGCCCCCGAAACCTCGGCTATTGCCAAACCCCGGGCGCTATCGCATCGTGGGAAGCGGCCCGCAGGCACCCTCGTGTTTCGGCAGGGAGGGGATGCCGGGTTATCCCCGCCCCGCGGCACGAACCGAGCCCAGACTCACCGGCCATAGCGGGCAGCGCGCTGCTCAGCCGCTGATCGCTGGCGTGAAACCTCTCCTGCCAGCAGAAAAATAAAGGGATTAAAAAAAATAAATAAATTAGGAGAGCAGGAACGGCCCTGCAGCAGCTCTCAGCCCCAGGAGCTCGGACGCGCAGCTCCGGGGCGCTCGCCTGCAGCCCCAAAATCACCCCCAGCAGGGTTTTCCACCTCCACCTCCCCAAAATTTGCCAGGAAGGAGAGTTTTGACCTCAAGGAGGGCTGGAAGCAACGGCTCAAGCAGCCCTCCTGCTTTTTTACTGCCTGTTCCCAGCTCTCCCCACCGGAGATACGCACCTGCAGCGAGCGAGGCCGAGCACCGCCAGGCAGGAGAGACCCTCATTCCCGGCGGCGGGGAAAGGATCCTGCAGAGGGGAGAAGCAGGGATCAGCGGGGATCAACCGGCCGCTGGCTCAGGTGATGCCCGGATCTGCGCGTCCTCGGTGATTCCGGCCCCGGCATCCCTGCCCATCCCTCACGCCGCGCCTCGGCACCGCGCTCCCGGCACGGTTTGGGATGCCGGGACCCTCCCTGCGGATACCCAGGAGCGACAACGGGGGAAACGAGTCCCAGGAGCAAACGTGGCTGCTGTTTTCCACTGCTTGCATCACCCCTTCCGAAAATAAAACACCTCAAGTCACGCCGAAGCCTTTGCCCTACCCCGAAAACGGCGCAGGACTGCAGCAAATGCTGACAAGATCCCGGCGCGCCCGCGGAAACCGCACTCCCCAAGCGAAACGCCGCTTAGTAATAGCAAAAAGCTCGAGCGCGGCTTGAACGACAAGCAGGGACGGTGAACGGCGAACGGCAGAGAGGGAAATTCGGGGAATGCCTACCGGGGATGCAGGACTCAGGCACCGGAGCAGGGAAAGGGGATGCATCAGCCCCTGGGTTCGGCAAAGAGGAAGATCTTCCGGGATCGCCGAGGTGGGAAAGGAGAGAGAGGATGCAGCACGTTCACTCTGGAGCCTAATGGGATCTGCAGTGAACAGCGAGGCTGATCCATCCTTACAGCTTCCCCATCTGGGAGCGGGTCCCGACAGAGCGGCCCCGGGGTGGAGGGGAGGACGGGGGCACCCACCAGCCTCCCCAGGGACAGAGCGGAGGAGCTGCCCCGGCCCCCCGGTCGCCGGCAGGTCCGGGCTCCGCCTGGGCACGCGGAAGCGCAGGCAGGGGAAGTCGGCAGCGATCCCGCGAAGCCAGCCCTCCCCGGGGCTTCCCTCCCACATCCGCCACCAGCCAGATGCCGTCGCCGGCCAGGCGTCACCGCGCCCAGCCCTCACCAGCAAGCCCGGACCCGCTTCCCTCCCTGGTTTTATAACCATAGACGGGTCCATCGCTGCCGCTCCCACTTTATTTTATGAGTTAAATTTACCAAACAAGGTGCTTTTTCCCCAAAAAAAATCCCCTCATCTCTCCTTTCCCAGGCCGCATCCCCCTGGGACCCCCCGCCATGCAGCACAGCTCCATCCACTGGTTTCGGAAAGGTCTCCGGCTGCACGACAACCCGGCGCTGCTGGCGGCGGCCACCGACTGCCGCCGCCTTCATCCCCTCTTCATCCTCGACCCCTCCAGCGGCCGGGCCGGTGCCAACGCCCGGCGGTTCCTCCTCGATGCCCTGCGGGATTTGGATGGGAGCCTGCGGGAAATGGGCTCCAGGTGAGTCCTGGTGCCGTTCCCAAGGGATTTTGGGGGGGGTCTCGAGGGGCTTCGTGCCCACCCGGCTCCCCCGCAGGCTGTTCGTGGTGCGGGGCTGCCCGGAGGAGGTGCTCCCCTGTCTCTTCCACGCCTGGGGGACGACGCGGTTGACCTTTGAGGTGAACACCGAACCCCTCGCCCGCCGGCGCGACGCCGCCGTGGCCGAGCTGGCGGCCCGGCACGGCGTGGACGTGATCCGGGAGGTGTCCCACACCCTCTACGACACCGAGAGGTGGGTGCCTGGCGCCGTCCCTCGGGGTACGGGGGATCCGGCCCCGGTGCCGAGCGTGTCCCTCCCTCTCCCACCCCAGAGTCCTCGCCTTGAACGACGGCAAAGCCCCCCTGACCTACAACCGCCTGCAGAGCCTCCTGGCATCCCTCGGACCGCCGGAGAAGCCGGCCCCGGCACTCACACGGGAGCACCTCCAGGGTGAGCATGGGGTGGACCTGGGTCAGCATCTCCCTCGCTGTTCACTCTGGAGCGGAGTGACGGCCGTCACACCCCCACCATGCACGGCACCCCAGGCTGCTGCACCCCGTGTCAGGTCAGCCACGACACAGACTACGGGGTCCCCACCTTGGAGGAGCTGGGCCAGGACCCCGCCGAGGTGGGTCCTCACCTCTACCCCGGCGGGGAGACAGCGGCGCTCGCCCGGCTCGACACCTTCATGAAGAGGACGGTCAGTGCTTGGTGCCCATCACCCTAATTTCAGGGCTGCTTCGCCTTCCCCCATCCCGAAACATAATCCCAGTGTGTGTGTCCCCCATCCAGGCCTGGGTGTGCGGCTTCAAGAAGCCCGAGACAGAGCCCACCTCGCTGAGCCCCAGCACCACCGTCCTCAGCCCCTACCTCAAATTCGGCTGCCTGTCGGTCCGCACCTTCTGGTGGCGGCTGGATGAGGTCTACCAGGGGGTGAGGGGGCATTTTTGGGGTGGGGGGAAACCAGAGGGACCCTGCAGAAGGGGTGGGGGGCTGGAGAAGACAGGGACCGGCCCAGCCAGAGGGGCTGATCCTGCCTTCTCTGGCAGCGGGAGCACTCCCAGCCCCCCGTCTCCTTGCACGGGCAGCTCCTCTGGAGGGAGTTTTTCTACACCGCCGGCGCCAGCATCCCCAATTTCAACCGGATGATCGGCAACCCCGTCTGCCTGCAGGTTGACTGGGACGACAACCCCCAGCACCTCCGCGCCTGGAGGGAGGTACTTCCCTCGGGGATAAGCCCCAAGTCCCCCGACCCCCCCCAAAAATGTCCCCCTGCCCCGTCTAACCCCAACGCCCCACACCAGGGCCAGACGGGCTACCCCTTCATCGACGCCATTATGACCCAGCTGCGCGCCGAGGGCTGGATCCACCACCTCGCTCGGCACGCCGTCGCCTGCTTCCTCACCCGCGGGGACCTCTGGGTCTCCTGGGAAGAAGGGCTGAAGGTCAGGAGATCTCCCCCAACACTCTCTGGCGCCCACCAGGCTCTTGGGGACACCGTCCCCATGCCACCGCGGTGTCCCACAGGTCTTTGAGGAGCTCCTGCTAGACGCCGACTGGTCCCTCAACGCCGGCAACTGGCTGTGGCTGTCGGGCAGCGCCTTCTTCCACCGATATTTCCACGTCTACTCGCCCGTTGCCTTCGGCAAGAAGACGGACCGGGACGGGGCGTACATTCGGTAGGCGTGAAACCCAAAGCCACGCGAGATGGCGGGGTGGCCTCCCTGGTGGCTCTGACACCCCGCCGTAGAAAATACCTCCCCGTCCTCAAGGATTTCCCCGCTGAGTACATCTACGAGCCCTGGAAGGCACCGCGGGCCGTGCAGGAGCGGGCGGGCTGCCTGGTGGGCACCCACTATCCCTGGCCCATCGTGGAGCACAGGGCAGCGAGCGAGAGGAACCTGGGGCGCATGAAGGCGGCCCGCGCCCGGAAAGGTAACGAATCCCCCAAACGGCACCAAGCTCCCCCTGCAGCCCTGCCGCCACCCTGGCTGCCTTCCTCTCCTCCAGGCACCAAGCGGGAGCCACCGGCCAGCCCCTCCGTGGCCAAATCACGAAGTAAAAAGCCCAAGATTGAGCAGTGCTGAGCCCCATGGGGGCTACGAGCTGAGGTCAGGCACTGCTCGTCCCATTCCGACTCATTTTGCTCAACCACCTCCCTTAATTAATTCCTTCCCCTTTCTCACCCTGGTACTGATGACTTTGCTGCTGCCACCACCCCAAAAGTCAGCTCCCCACCTGAGGACGTGCCCCAGAGGAGGGCGAGCCACCCGTCCCTGTGACTCAGCCCCAACTGGAGCGGCCGGACAGTGCCCCAGAGGCAAACACTGCCCCAAAAACCCAAGTCCCCAAGGGGCAACACCCCACTGGACCAACCTCCACCCCTGCCTTAGCTATAATATAATCATTATTAAAGGGAAGAGAGCAATTAAGCAAGCCCAGCGTGGTTCGCAACGTGCCTTGACCCACCAGCAGCAGCACCACGTTGAAATCCGACGGTAGCGCGGCTTTTTTCAGTAACACCAGGCCAGTCATCACAGGGAAGCCTGCGGCTCGCTCCATTGCCTGCGGAGAGTATTAAAAAATGGGTTGAGGATAGGGCGAGCGCAAGGCAGGGCCAAAGTCAGCCCCTGGAAAGGTGTTTAAGTGAGAAAATAAGGTGAATTTTGTCTCTAAATACACCCACCATCAACACGCTTTGTTTATGGCGCCAATACAAAGCAACGCACGGCCTCCCTGAAAGCCAGAGAGCAGCTTTTCTTCCTGAAAAAGCTCTGAATACACCCAAATTCCTTCACAGAGAATTACGGCAGGCAGCAGAGGCCAAGCGCCGCTCTTACTGCCTCACAGGGCTGGAGACATCGCCACAGGGACGCAAACCCTTGGCAGCTCGAGGAAAAAACTCGAGGAAGGGCGGGCCCTGAGGGGTAAAAAGGGCACAATCACACCCATAAGCCTACAACAGGCCCCGGGACCAGGCCCCCGGCCTCTCACACCGGCACCTGACGAGCAGCCACATCACGGAAGGCACCGGCCGCGACTGCCGAGCGCATGCGCCCGCCGCCTTTTATAGCGCGGCGAAGCCTCGCGAGAACACGGGCGAACCCTCGCGCAAGCGCGTCTCCTCCTCCCGCCATAGTCCCGCCTCTTCCGCGCCCAGCCAATGAGAGGGCGGGGCGGAAGGGGACGGGCCAATCGCTTCCCGCGAGGCTTCTCCTCATGGGGCCGGGCGCGCGGCGCCAGGTGCGTGCGGGGCCGGGTGCGGGGGGGCGCGTCGCCATGGTGACGGCGGGCCGGGGTCTCGCGCGCGCGGCGGGAAGGCGGCCGCCGTCAGGGGAGCCCCGAGGGCCGCCATGGCGGCGGGGGGTCCGTCCCCTCGCAAGGGGCCCTGGGGCTGCCCCGGGAGGGGCGAAGGAGCCGGGGGTGAGCCCGAGGGAACCGGCGGGGAGCGAGGGGGACGGGGGGCGGCCGCCTGATGGCGGCGGGGGGGCGCTGGGGCCCGGCCTCGCCTCAGCGGGACCGCTCTGTCAGCCTCCCCCGCCCCTTCTCCCTCTTGAAAAGCCGCTTTCTTGGAGGTTTTCCCCCCGAGAAGGAGCCTCGGCTTCCTCCCTGCTTGCTGACATACCGTGTTCTTCCTTTTCCCTCAGGTTTAGCGTGAGAGGGGGCACAGCGGAGAGGAAAGGTAAGGCCTCGAGGCGCCGGGCATCCCTGAGGGTGCAGAACAGCATGTCCGGCCCTGTTTGCTTTCCAGAAACGCTCTTGGAAAGCCAGCCCTGCCTGCAGAATCGCCTGCCCGAGGGCCGTCCCGCGGCCTCGTCTGCAGGGGTTTAAATCAGGCAGAGCGAAGGCAGCCTGCCTGTCAGGCAGCACAGGCTCCTGTGGGAGCCTCTTGGGATGCGGACCTGTTCCAGGCTTCCCCCTGTCACTCCTGCTCATTTCTGATGAAGCCGGTGGGAGCGGCGGAACGACAGCGTTCAATAAAAACCTCTGATGTATTTTAACTCGCATCCGAGGGGGCTGAATTTTGTGTTCGTAATGTCAGGACGAGCAGAAGCAGGGCTCGTTTTCCTTGCGCCGCCGGTCCCCGTTATCCCTGTCCCTTTCTAGGTGGGTTTTGACGAGCCTGCGCTAATTGCGAGTCCCACTGGAGGGACAGAGCTTAGGAATCGGCCAGGGACAACTCGTTAACGTCCTTTCGGGTTCTTCTAGCTGAAACGTAGCAGGTTTTACACTATAATGTAACGTTTGCCTTATCCCGACATCTTAAAGCCACTTAACTTAAAAAGGAAATCTGAATTACGGCCCTCACTGGTGGTAGTTCTTCTCAGCACTCCAAGAAGCTAAAAATAACTGATGAGCAATGAATTTGTGCTTGCTTCCTTATATAATTTGAGGGGGCTGTTCCAGAGGAGCCCTTCTTCCAGCGTTGAGCTGGAAGCACGCAGTTTTTACTTTCCTTAAACTTTAAACGTTCAGGTCCAGCGTGAAGGTGTTATTTGTCCATTAGCTGCTGAGCGTGGAGACGGCCGAAGGGTGTCCGTGGTGACTTCCCCATCTCCTTTGGTGATGAGTCGGTGGAGAAAATATCTCATGAGGTTCAGCCAGGCTCAGGGCTGGATCCTGCCCTTGGGGCACAACAACCCCAGGCACCGCTGCAGGTGTGGGGAGGAGCGGCTGGGAGCTGCCCGGCAGGAAAGGACCTGGGGTGGTGGGCGACAGCGGCTGAACATGAGCCAGCAGTGTGCCCAGGTGGCCAAGAGGGCCAATGGCATCCTGGCTTGTATCAGGAACGGTGTGGCCAGCAGGAGCAGGGCAGGGATCGTCCCCCTGTGCTGGGCACTGGTGAGGCCGCCCCTCGAATCCTGTGCTCAGCGCTGGGCCCCTCACCCCCAGAAGGAGCTGGAGGGGCTGGAGCGTGGGCAGAGCAGGGCAGCGAGGCTGGGGAAGGGGCTGGAGCACAAGGGTGGGGAGGGGCGGCTGGGGGAGCTGGGGGTGCTCAGCCTGGAGAAGAGGAGGCTGAGGGGAGCCCTCATCGCTCTCTGCAACTGCCTGAAAGGAGGCTGGAGCCGGGGGGGTCGGTCTCTTCTCCCCAGGAACAAGCGATGGGACGAGAGGGAACGGCCTCAAGCTGCGCCAGGGCAGGGTTAGGTTGGGGATTGGGAAAAACTCCTTCCCCAAAGGGCTGTCAGGGCCTGGCACAGGCTGCCCAGGGCAGGGGCTGAGTCCCCATCCCTGGGGGGATTGAAAAGCTGGGGAGATGTGGTGCTGAGGGACATGGGTTAGTGGTGGGCTTGGCAGTGCTGGGTTAGCGGTTGGACTTTATGATCTTAAGGGTCTTTTCCAACCTAAACAATTCTATGATAAATTTCCTGGGGTGGTTCTGCAGGCTGGGGTCTGACATTGCCTGAGTGGCGTAGTCCCGTTCCGCTTGTTTCGTAGAGTTACAGCAAATTTTTGTAAATATACGCTCAAGCGTGAGCGTCAGCGTTAATTTGACATATGCTTTGTTTAGGCGTTTGGGATACATCTTCCTGTTTCAGGCGTTTTCGCAGCTGGATCTGTCTTTGTATTACATATGGAATTGTTGTGGTTATTCAGTGTTGGTGATTTGGGCATCATTTAAAGATTTTTACGTTTTCCTTGCTGAAATCTGTACTTCAAGGGCTTTAGGATAAATTAACTGATTTCTTTGGCGTGGAGGGGGAAGGAGAACGCCACAAACCTACGCGGGGGCTCTGGAAGTGTAGTGCCATTAATAAAAGTGATGAGAGACAACGCCATGACGGGAGAACGGGGCAGCTGAGCCAAGAACCCGCGGAGTCTGATGTTTACGCTCTCTCCGGCTCCCTGTAGTCTGACTAGCTGGAAAGTTCCCGACGTCTCGAGGGGGAAGACTGGAGAGACGCTTCTTATCTCCTCAGTGCCCGTCGCTCCCTCTCCTTCACGGCGCCGGCGTTCACGGCGTGGCCGGGTGCTTTTTTTCGCTGCGGCAGCGGTGCCACGCTCTGAGGTAATGCTATTTAATTTCGGTTACCTCGACCGTGCCGGCGTGATCGGTGCCCCCAGAAAGCAGACCTTCTCCCCAGGCCTAAAATCTGGAGGTTTATATTTCTTGGCTGAATTTCCAAGACTTGTTCTTAAGAGAAATAAGCACTTTTTTGGAGAAAGAAGATGACTAGACGTTATTTCTGATCTTTTTTGTTTTTCCTTTTTGGCTATCTGCATTAAATAGAAATGACGATTGAAGTTTGTGATATTAGACAACCATTTCTTGGTATCTATAATTATAAAAGGTGGTTTTTCGTGAGCGACCTTTGAAACATCCTTAATGCTTTGGAGGCACTTAAAAATCGAATTGATGACTCCGTTTCTGCTGCTCAAAGTAGTGCGAATGTGTAGGACGAGGGAAATGGGAGCAGTGCTCGGGCAGGCGAACAAGCGAAACAGGGGAAGGCCTAGGTAGGAGTTTATAAAGAGGCTTGATATTTGAGACTTAGCGGATAATTCACAAGGTAAAGCTAATATAAAATTAAATCATATCTATAAACTAAGCTGGTGGAGAAACTGGGGAAGGTTTTCCCTTCGGCTCTTAGGTGTGCTGCCTCGGAGGGGGTTGACCTGGCCGGCAGCGAGAGTTCAGCGTGTTGCTTTTCACAAATTTCCTTCTTAAATACTCCCCTTAACGAAGGTTACGTGCTTTAGTCCCTAGCTCGTCTGAAGTGTCTTTGCACCGTTAATTAAAATTTGGCTGGCTTTGTGGGAGCAGCCTGTTCTTCCAGAAGAATCAGTTAATCCAAAAGGAGAGATCTGACCCTACTGGAAAGGAAAAAAAGAGGTTTTTTCCCCCCTTGATGTTTTCCATCCTGGCTGCGCTTGGCTGCATTCACTCAGAGCGAGTTGGATGTTACCGCCTGACTGATCACGTCTCCGGTGCGTCCTCCTGCCTCCCCGAGAGTCACCGCCTCGCAGCGGGTGTTTTCCGATGGTTTTAACTCCCCAAAATGGTTCGCCCCGTGGCCTGATGCTTGCGGGCGTCTGAGGAGCACGAGTTTGCGGGGGTTCGTTGTCAGAACAGCGGCGAAGCGCTGTCAGGCTCGACGGCGGGTTGGAAAAACACAGGGTACGGCGTTCAAAAGGGTGTGCGATGGAGGAGGCAAGGCGTGTAAAACCGGGAGGTGCGAGCGGTTGGCGCTTCCTAAATGAATTTGAAACTTTTATCCAAAACCTGGGCTCTACGGTAAAATAAAAATCTGATTATTTGAGGTGATGGGCAGCACGTGCTAAGCCGTGTTTAGGGAGGCAGGTTGTGAAGACCAGCTCTCTGAGGTGTTATTATATTATTATTATTATTATTATGATATATTATTCTTGTAATGGTAATTATAAAGTTTTCAGAAGTGGTCAGAAATAAAAGGCCGGCGAGCATACTGTACCTGAGCGCCTGCGAGAGTCAGCGTGCCCTATTTTCATCATCCAGCCTCGAAAGATGACGCTTATCTAGATTATTGGGACGATTTCTTAAACGATCCCTGCCAACATTTGCGGCGCAGCTGAGGTTTCATACCTGCAAAGCGCTGCCCCGGGTATCACCCGTCACTGCTGCTGCAAAGCAATCGCGGACGAAGGCTGCGATGTCACCGAGGCTGCGAAACCTGTAAAAAAACTGTGATTTTGGGCCGGCAGCTCTCGCGCAGCGTTTCCTTTCGGCAAAAGCCTGCCTACCAGGATTTTTGCCGGACTCTTCGTTAGAGTTGGCAAGAAAGAAATGGATAAGAGCGAACCGTTGCGTCTGCTTTCTTTCCCTTTTAATAGTCTTATTTTGGAAAAGCAGAGCGGGAAAGGAGCGTGTGCTGGCAGACCTTTTGTATTTTATGTCATGGGCTGTTGAAAGAGTTCTCAGCCATATAAAGCTTCCTTTCCACGGGCTTTAGGGTCATATCCCACCGCCCGTAGACGTATGGCGGGCTGGATAACCCTTCTCTCATCACCGGAGAATGAAATGCTTTTTTGCAGCCAACAAAAATCTTTTTGTCTTTCTTCCCTCCCGCTGTTTTCCCAAGCAGCAGGTTTGCTCACAGGCATCGCCTCGGAAAGGGGGGAGCGCCTGCTCCGAGGTACGGGCTATCAGGGAAAGACGAACGGCCAAGGTGAAACGAAGGGGCTGGCAAACAGGGGTCTGCCAGTGGCGACTGCAGCCCGGTTTTGTCCAAAACAGCCCTCCGATTTTATCGAGCTTCATTGTAAAGGAAGTTAAGGAAGTGGATGAGAGCCGCAGGGCAAAGTTCAGAAACAAAAAAGTGCAATTCTCGGCCCGAAGGTGATCTCATAAAGATAACAAACCCCGGTATTTATCCGCCCGTGAAAAGCTGGCTCGACAAAAACCTGCGGTCTGTTCCACGTCGTATTGCATATATGTAGTGACTTTGCTTGTGGTGATTTGTCTACTATAGAAACTGGATGGCTTCTACGGTGAGCCTGGGTAAAGACACATTGTTGGAAGATGGAATGCCACCTGCCAAAAAGCCCAGGTAAATTTAATTATACTCCAGTGAATTTCTAATAATAAGAGCTTTTTCCATAACCTTGCATTGTTCTTTAAAGAGCATGACACTTGGCACCAAGCCCCAGCCGTCGTTTCGGTTGCCGATCCAAGAAAAGTGCACTGTCTCTAGCCGTGCCCCGTAACTAGGATTTTCCTGCGGCGCATGGAACAAAGGCCTTAACACCCAGAACGTTCTTCGTTGCTGGTTTGGTTTGTTTTTTTTTTAACCCCTAAGCCAGGATGCACGGTTGCACAGAAAGCTTGTTTTACTGTCCTGTCTCTGTGGTTTTGATCGGTGTTAACCCTAGCTCAGGTCCTGCCCACACGCAGGGTCGCGGCGGTCGTGCTTCTTCGCTTGAGTTGGACGGCGGTTGCCGGGAGGACAGGCAATTACTCAAATTAGTATCATTTTGCTGCATGTAAAGGCTAAATAATTCCACTCTGGAGGCTCCCCGTACTAATAATTAGGCCGTCTTACAGTTCTCCAAGCGGGGACCTGAGCATGACGCTAACTTGGGGCATCCCCACGCTTCTTGCCATCCCAGGTTGGTGCTGTGGCTGCTGCGATAGCACGGACTCAGAAATTAAGGCATCGCCGTCTGCCAACGAGCAGCTAATCCACCTAGGGAGTTGTCTTCCACTAATCTGATTTATTTACGACTTAGGGAGGGCTGGAAAATAGTTTCTGGTCTCAAGGTTGGTACAGTGACTGTGGAGTGAGCAGAAAAGAGGCTGGGAAATCACTTTTTCCTTGCTCAGGATATCAGGGTAGGAACACGTGTATTTATCAGCGTGGGAACAGACCGCCTCTTGCAGAGCTGTCCCGTAGGACACTGAGACTTGGGTATTTGTTTTTATGTTGGATTTCAGTCCCTAGGTTTCTGGTTGTGTTTTTATACTAGCTCATTAGCATGAATACTAATTTATTCTTTGCGGGTGAGGCTTGCAGTGCCAAAATTAAACCCCAGTTATCACCACTAACAGTGAAGACCTCCTCAAGAAAAGGGTTAACTCGTCTGTTTTCGTAGGCAGTAGCGGAGGGAAGGCAAAGCTCCATCTGTGTGGTGTCGGTTCCCTTCTCGCTAAATATCACGTGTTCGCAGATAAAAAACATTCCTTCCAAATGAGCTGCCTCCCCGAGCTGCTGCTTCGATCCTCCGGGAAGCTGGAGCTGATCCCCTGCTTCAGAAAAGCAGCTCGACACCAGGCAAGGCATGATGGGGAGAAGCACATCTACTTAATAAATAATAAACGTCGAATTTAAAAGCACTGTGCAGGTGTAAAGCTAGGAGAATAAGGAAGAGGGGAGGAGGAGGGAGGAGGATATAGTCCTGCAGCTTTCTCATGAGACTCTTCGTATCAGCTGGGCTTCCGAAAGATTGGCCTCGAGCGTCCCGCTTACGTTGCAGGCGTAACAGGGAAGGGATTTCTGGTACAGCAACGTCCCGCTGAGGGCTCTGCTCCGCAAAGAGGGGCTGGAGGGTGGAAAGTCCTCTCCAGGGCAGAGCGCTGGGAGGAAGCCTTCCTTTCCTTCCTTTTGTGCTGGAAGGAAGGGGGCTGCTGTCTTCAGGCCCCTGTTTAGCGCCTTATTTAAACCAGGCGTGGTCACGGCTGCGTTTAATCCCCGCGCGGGGGTCCGATGCGCTCTGTGTCTCAGTATGTAAAGCGCATGTACGTGTCTCTACAGCCACTGGTAACGTATTCCATGTTGCTCACCACGCCTTTCCCGCTGTCTTTCTGCTAGCTTCCAGGTAACTATTATTAACAAGACCTCCCTTATTCCAAATTTCAATTGGATTAGCTTTGCTTCAGAAGTATTCCAGGGCGGTATTGACTTAACCGTCTCGGTAACGGACTCGATTGCCAAATATGTTTTAATTGCATACCTCGTAATTGTGGGCATTCGTGATGTTGATCCGTGGAGCTGCGCGCTGTCTTTAAGGGATACCAAGCTGCTCCTCTCATCCTCTGTTTATCAGAGGACCCTAATGGACATTTGATTCGAAATTTAGGCAGACCCTCCCGTCTCCTGGGTCCGCGTGTCCCACGACCCGAGACGTCCTTCCACCTGTGATGGTACCAGCTGCGCCGCTTTCTCCTCTCGCAGGAAGCTGTTGCCAAGCCTCAAAACCAAGAAGCCTCGGGAACTTGTTTTGGTGATCGGGACAGGAATCAGTGCAGCCGTTGCTCCCCAGGTCCCAGCGCTGAAGTCGTGGAAGGGGTTAATCCAGGCCCTCCTGGATGCTGCTATTGACTTTGATCTGCTGGAAGATGAAGAGAGCAAACGGTTTCAGAAGTGTCTCCACGAAGACAAGAACCTGGTTCACGTCGCCCACGACCTTATCCAGAAGCTGTCTCCGGTGAGTGCGCTTGTAGCACTGTCCCTAAATATTCGGTAGCCCGCCCTGAGCGTAGGATTTGGCGTTTGGAAATAGCCAAATTTGGTTCTCCGGCATGCCCCCATCTCCAGCCATTCCTCTGTCTACAAGGAACCGCAAGTGCAGGTGCTGCGCTGGGTTCCTGAGACGTAACTCTGCCCAGGACACCAGCTTTTGGGTATTTATTTCCCTCGGAGAGTGCTGGGGGGGGGAGTACCCACCTCCGTGCAGTAGGAGCACCTATAGCTTTGCGGAGGTCTTCGAGAAATAGGTGGGTGGTTTTTCATCGAGTCGTTTGGTGCGAAGCATTAAAAGCAGCCAGGCTCTGATCTGAATCTCTCTCCCCTTCTCAGCGCACAAGCAACGTTCGCTCAACCTTTTTCAAAGACTGTTTATACGAAGTGTTTGATGACCTGGAATCTAAAATGGAGGATTCTGGGAAGCAGCTGCTTCAGTCTGTGCTTCACTTAATGGAAAACGGGGCGCTTGTGTTAACCACAAACTTCGATAACCTGCTGGAACTGTACGCAGCGCACCAGGGGAAGCATCTGGAGTCTCTTGACCTGACTGATGAAAAGAAGGTAATCGATGATGATTTTTTTCTTTTGTCAGGGCTGAGCTGGGACAACGCAGGACAGTGGCAGCGGCGGGATGTGCCCTCCCGCCCGCGTATGGGGATTGTCCTGTTCCTAGTGATTTAAATGATGTTAGACAAACTCCAAGCAGAGGCTGTGACCATTTTGGGCAGTGAGCAGAGGAGTGAAGTCGAACGCTCGTTTCTGAAATGCTGTGCTTGCTGGCTGACATCCGTTGCTCAGGAGGAGCCCTTAGGCCTGGTATTTCTTTGATCTCTGTCCTTGAAACTTGTGGCTTGGCCTTGCTGAATTACCGCAAGCCTCGCTTCCACGTAAGGCGTGGGTTGACGTTTCTAACCGACACGGGAAACGCCGTGCGAGACCCAAAGCTGACCTTTCTATTTTTATAACGTGCTGCAGAGTGCTTTTTGTGACAGAGCGTTCTCGGGGCTGTAGCCTTCGAAGCTTCCCTCTTGCCCCGTGTCCTCTTTCTGAAATGGCCGGATGGCTCCCGCCGGGTCACTCCGCCTGCTCCGGCTTCTTCTGCCGCGCTCTGGGATTCGTAGCTGCTTGCTTCACGCGAGCTTCCCTCCTTCTGCCCCCAGTCAGGCAGAAAATCAGGCTGTGAAACCCCGAGCTCTTCGCCACCTGCCCACCTCATCTTTCCACCCTGGGTTTTACTGGTGGGGAGCATCTTGTCCTTCTGTTTGCTCGTTAAACGCACGCCACACGTGCAGCGCTCGGTCTCTTTCCATTCTGAGTCATTTCTGTGCTTCACGTTTCCTGCATGACCTCTTAATCGGCATGGCTGGAGGTGCTTACAGCGTTACAAATAAGCGTTCTAATTACTGCAGGCTTAAACGAGCTAAGGTCTGCAGGAGTAAACCGAGAGCCTCGGAAGTGGCTTGCTGAAATGAAGGTCAGCTCTTGAGCTCCCTCAGAGCTTCTCAGAGCCTAGAGGGGCCAAGAAATAAACTTTATAGGCTTGAGAAACGTGCTGACATAATATTTACAGAGTTTCCCCCCTTTTTCTGCCGAGTCCGGTGTATTGATTCGCTCTCTTCCCATCGCATTCGCCGTTCAGCTGAAGTGTTGACCCAAACAAGCACCGTAGGCTGTAGCTGCGGGCCGTGACGGACCCGTGACCTCTTGAGGAGACAAGATGGAACACGAGGAAGAAGCCGCCTCTTTGAAACGCTTCCCCAACACGGTGTTTTTAACAGCGCCGTGCAAGCTAACGCGATGCACTCGCTAACGTTTCTGGAGGGGTTTGTTTTGCGCAGGTGCTGGAGTGGGCGCAAGAGAAGAGGAAGCTTAGCGTCCTGCACATCCACGGCGTTTACACCAACCCCAGCGGCATAGTGCTCCACCCGGCCGGCTACCAGAACGTGCTGCGCAACACGGAGGTCATGGTGAGGCAGCCCTGCCTCTGCGGGGCATAATTTGGGGTCCCGTACGTTGTCTATATACGTATCCCACTTCCCACGCCAGCTCCTGGCAGGCCCGTGTGTTATCTCAGCTGAGTTTAAAGGCCGGGCTTCACACAGGGTGGTGGGAGAGTCCTTAATTTTGTGAAATCGGAGAGGAGGGATGGATTCTCTGGCCCGTTAACCCGCAAAAACACCTCACCACGTTTGCGTTGAGGATGACGGAACGATGACGCTCCTCAAGAGCCTCATCAGCGATAAGGCAGATGCTGTCTCTTGTGCCTCGCGAAGATAAGACTCGCCTTGACTAAGAACATCTTTCCCTTTTTTAAAGCGAGAGATTCAGAAGCTGTATGAAAATAAGTCATTCCTGTTCTTGGGCTGTGGTTGGACTGTTGATGACACCACGTTTCAGGCCCTGTTTTTAGAGGCTGTGAAGCACAAGTCAGACCTGGAGCACTTCATGCTCGTGCGGAGGGGAGACGTGGATGAGTTCAAGAAGCTCCGTGAGAACATGCTGGACAAAGGGATTAAAGTGATTTCCTACGGAGAGGAATACGCAGACTTGCCCGAGTACTTTGAGAGGCTGACGAGCGAGATCGCCATGCGGGGTCGAACAGGTACGGGGCTCGCGGGCTGTGCGGGACGGTTCCGCGTACGCCCGCCGTCTCCGCGCTTCACGCAGGGATCCTGTCGTACGCAACGTGGTTCTTGACTGCCACCGTGGACTTTGGAGTGCAGGCAGTGTTAATAGCTCCTCTTTGTGCTGTATCATTCCTTAAGCTTTTTTTTTCCCAAAAAAAGTGCAGGTGTAGCAGAATTTGGGGGTTACTTTTATGAAATCACCGTATGTTCTTATAGTTTAAACAGCTCTGCTGCTTCCCACGTTATTTTGCGCAGCTGCGGTTGTTTATTCCCTT
This sequence comes from Theristicus caerulescens, assembly GCA_020745775.1. Lineage (NCBI taxonomy): Eukaryota > Metazoa > Chordata > Aves > Pelecaniformes > Threskiornithidae > Theristicus > Theristicus caerulescens. Next base: position 989,591 of record CM036575.1, on the reverse strand, counting down.
TGTAGCGAAAGGAAAGGGCGCTTCAGTCTTGCTGTTTGGTCTCGCTGACCTTCACGCTACTCAGACTGTGAGATAATGCTTTAACATACAAGAGATCTTGCTAATAAATCATAAAAATGAGGAAAAGAAGTGAGTTTGCTAGGCAGAGCCTTGCTGGCTTGCGTTCTGAGGGTAAAACCCAGCCAGAAAGGCTTGTCGTGTGAAACTGCGGCACGCGCGTGGCCAGCAGCACCGGCGCGAAGCCCACCGCCTGCGCGGTCCCCCGGGGCTCGCCTTTCCGCCCGCTCCTTGCTCTCTCTGCTCTCTCCTAGGCATGCCTAAGGAGGGACAACAGCTGAACGGCTCCGCTGCTGCCCACGCCGAGATAAAAGGTGAGGCTTTCCCGAGCTGAGAGAGGCTTCGCCCTTCCTAGCCCCTCTCCGGCAGGTTTGGCAGAGCCGTGACTTTCCCGCAGGATGCAGCACTTGAGCGTCGGGATCCGTGCGTGCGGCGGGGGACTCCCTAGGACGGGCCTAAGCCAGAGCCGGCAGCTCCCGGGGAGGCCTGCGCAGGCGGTTTAAGGCCAGTCTAGGGGAGGAGCGAAGCCCACCGCCGTCCAGCTGCCACCCACACGCCCCGAGCCGAGCCCGGACACCTCAGGCACAAACCAGAGGCTGGAGCGGAGCCTCCTCGGACAGACGGACACCTGGTTTAACGTAGTAATTGTCTTTTTATCGAGGTTGCGCGCGCCTGGGGAGCGTGGTCGCCCCGAGGGAGCTGCAGCCTCCTCTAATTTCATACTTAGTGCTTTTGTATTCTGTACTTTCAATTAAAAAAGAAATGAAACTTGAGCTTTTTTCTTTTTTTTTTTTTTACTTGAAGCTCTAGTTTTCTAGTCCTGTCTTTATACTGTACGGTATTTTGTACGTTGAAGCTCGTATTAAAGGCCTGTTCGCTTAACTTTTGGTTGGTGTGTGATGTACACGCCCTCTCAACCACCTCACGCAGGCAGGAGCTCGTCTCCCCCCCCGAGGAGGAAACACATCCTGGCTAGCAGCAAGTTATTTATACACGGAGAACAAATTATGAAGTTTATTTTATATAAATTATGTCTCTTAGCAGACAGCATTCAATTTATTGCACTATAGCACATCTGCGATACAGAGCTACAAGACATCATAAGAGAGTTTTGTATTATTCAGTGTAGCACTTCAGACCGGGATCAAGAGGCACTCGAAGGAGGGGGAGAAAGGGTGCAGGAAAGCAGCAAGCAGCCACCATCATCTTCCAGTATTAATATTTTTTTGTTTTTCCTTTTTACCAGCAAAAAAACGCTGAGGCCAGCAGGCAGGAGACAGGCAGGGGCACGCTGCCTTCCTTCTCCGGCCACGATTAGCGCTATCGGACCAAGCTCTCCAGCTTACCGGAGTCGCGGTAACGACAGAAACGGGGACCTTAAGGCAATTTAACATCTCCCCTCCAGCCCAGCGCAGGCCGCCGCCAATTTTTTGGTTTATCAGCTTCGGTGGAGCTGCCGCTAGCAGCGATATGAACAACCAGATCTTCTACGCCATCCTGCTCGCCCCTGCCAAAAGCCACTCCTATGTCCTCCCTAAGCTGGTCTAAAAATCAAAAGCAGCTCAAAAAAACCCAAAAAACGCCTTCAAACCCCCCCAAAAAGCACAGCAGGTCCTTGCGCTGCCCCCCCCCTCCGTGCAGCATGAACAATACAAAGCTCTGGATTCAGCCTCCCCGCGAGGGAGCCTGCGTCGCTTAAAACAGAATGAAGGAACCCAAGGGAAGGGGTTTTTGCTGGATAAAAGGGGTTTTATCCAAAAAAAACCCACCCCTCGCGCCGGGATCCCTTCATTCTGTTCTGCACTACACGGGAAAGACTAGCCGGTAACGGGGTAAAGCATGTTCTTCTCGGACATCTGCAAAGAGCGATTTGGTGGTTTTTAGGCCTTCATGAGCGCTGCGACCACGGCCTTGGCGTTAAGGCTTCGCAGATCACAGTAAGTTTGTCCGGTACCAACGAAAACGATGGGCTTGCTCGTGATGTAGGTCATGGAGATGGCGGCGCCGACCTGCCGAGGACAACGAGCAGCGTTAGCCTGCAAATCCGGCACTACCTCCTCGGGGGAACGCGCCGAAGAGCTTGTCAAATATTTGCAGTGACGCGTGTAAACCGAGAGGCCTCGCGGCCCCGTTTTCCACATGCGCGGAAATCGGACCGCTAAATTTTGGTTAAATGGCTTAAACGCAAGAGGAAGGCAGGGGATGGCGTCCGGGACAGCGTGGAAGCGCCCCGCGTTTGACAATTCCCGCCTCTCCGAGCACCAGCGGGAAGCTCTGCGCGGAGCCGTCTCGACGGCCTCCTTACCTTGTCATCGATGGTATCGAATTTGGTGAGGACGATCCCGTCGATGAGCCGTGGCGTCTGGGCCATGGAGTGATCAGCCAGGGCCTTGTTGAACTTGACCTGAGGAAGGGAATAGAGCAGAGAAACGCGTTTGTGGCGCTGCCGCTGTCCAAATCTCCGATAAAACCTACAGAAATGGGGTTTTTCTCCCTCAGTCTTTCAGGAACCAAAGCCTCGACCCTCACCAGCTGATCCACAGCCTCATTTCCCACCAGCGCTTCCCCAACGAACAGGACCAGGTCGGGAGCGTTGACGGCGATGAGTTTGGCCAACGCCGTCATCAAGGGAGCGTTGTCCTGCATGCGGCCCGCCGTGTCCACCAGGACCACGTCAAAGCCCTGGTTCCGAGCTGGGGAAGACGAAGAGGCAGCGTTAAGCAGGACGCTTCCCCCGAAACGGTGTCTCCCGCCGACGGTTGGTTTTCCACCTACCGTAAGAGATGGCCTCCATGGCAATCCCGGCGGCATCCTTGCCGTAGCCCTTCTCGTAGAGCTGCACCATGGTCCGCCCGCCGTGGCTCTCCGGAGGGTGCAGGGCGTTGAGGCGACGGGTGTGGGTGCGGAGCTGTTCCACTGCTCCCGCTCGGAAGGTGTCACAGGCGGCGATGAGGACGCTGAAACCATTCTCGATGAGCCAGAACGAGATCTGTAGGTGGCAACAAATCAAAAAAAAAAAAAGCTCGTTAGCAGCCACGGCCTGACCTCAGCACCCGTCCCAGAGAGCCGGGAGGACCACGTCCTACCTTGGCCAGGTTGGTGGACTTCCCGACACCGTTGACGCCACAGAACGTGACCACGTAGGGTCGGCGATGGCGCTGGGCATCCATGACGTCGCGGAGGACATCCACGCGACGCTGGGGCTGCAGGATCTGCACGAGAGCCTCCTGCAGGGCCTGCTTCACCGTCGAGGTCACCGCTGGGAAGGAGGAGATGGACAGAGAACCCGTCACACCTGGGGAACGCTCCCGAACCCCCAACCACAAGCAGGAGGCCGCACGGCTACTTACTGGTGAACGTCCCCATCACCTTCCCTTCCAGTTTCTTGGCCACCGATTCGCAGAGCTGCACTGCAATCTCAGCTGCCACGTTTTTTGCTTTGAGAAAGAGAGAAAAAGAAGGGAGTTAGCGCTGGTGAGGAGGTTACACACACGGGACATCAGCGTCAAGGGAAGGACAGAGTCGGCGTGGAGGATCCCCACCAGCCTACACCCTTCCCCGCTTCTGATGAGCTCTCGAGGGCTCCCCAGAGGCGAGACAGGAACCCACCACGGTTCCTGTGGGCAAGAACATCCCAAACCGTGGGTGGGTTCCCCGTTGCCTGCCCGATTGAGCGCCGGGAACCACCTCAAACCAACCCGCTCACAGCGAATCTGGACATACCAATCAAGTGATCCTTCATCTTCTCCAGGACGGGGTCCATGTCCTCTCTCGTCAAGCTCTTGGAGCCCACCAGGCCTTTCAGCATGCCAAACATGCCCCCCAGGCCACCCTTCTTCGCGCTGCGGAGAAGCAGAGTAACCTTTAGGTTCCAGGAGCATAGGGCACGCAACGGCCAGATGCAAGAAGAGCCCACCACGCAGCTACCAAACGCACCAGTTTGTCCCCAGTGCGTTACTGGTTAGACTGGAAGAGGAGTTACGGGAGGGAAATCAAGAAGCGTGTGACAATCAGGGGCTGCAGGAGCCTTTACCTGGGTTTCGAAGGGTTCTGAATAACCTTCTCCTCTTCGGCTTCGTCATCGCTCTCGTACTCAAGGTCATAGAGGCGGCCAGGCTCCCGATTTCGATCCCCCAGAGCCTGCGAGAGGGGGGGGAAAGACGCACCCTGAAAACGGGCAACCGCTCACCCTCATCTCCCCCTGCCCGCTTTCGCCGCCGCAGGCAGCGCCGCGTTCTCGCCAGCAGCAGAGGCGGCTCTGCGGAGATCTTTGCCACGCGGGCTCAGCGGGTCGACCCCATCTAACGCCGTTTGCAGGTGAAAACATCCTTTAGGCAGCAGCTTTGCGAGCTGGGCGCCGCGATCCCCGTTTCTCGGACCTTCTCAGCCAGCCGTGGAGACCAGGCTGGGTTTGCAACGCCCAGCTGATCCCAGAACAACGCGCTAAAGCGGACGTAGCGACCTGATTTTTTTTTTTCTTACTGTATCAGGGTCAAATTCCTCCACGGGACAAGCCTCCGCGCTCCCGTTGGTAGCGGAGTTACTGTAATCGAGTACTTTGGCATTAGAGTTCCCCAGATCCCACACTCGGGGCTTCTTCCCCTTCTCCTTCTGCGCCTCCGGCTTTGGGGATTTGCTGAAACAAAGACCAGAAACACGTTTTGTTCAGTGCAGGGAAGCAGCAGCCATCGCCTCCTTAGAAAGCGTGAAAATTAAACGCTCGGATTACCCAAAAAGGCAGAAATTAAGGCTAAATCTGGCTGATTCAGTCTCTGGAGTTTATTTATCTGAACTTTAACCCTGCAGCAGGCCGCTTTACCTCGAGGCAGGCACGGACACGCCGCTGCCCTTTGCTCACAGCGGGGAAGCCTCGCTAAAAAGAGATCGGGGCCTCTCCCAGGCGCACGCTGGGTTTCTGGGCCTCCCGGGGAAGGGATCAGGCTCTGTTACCCCTCCAGGACCCTGAGCGTGCCCTTTCCCAGCAAGCAGGGAAAGAAGGAAATCAGGTCCGGGAAAGCAAAATCTGACTTCCAGGGATGACGGAAGGAAGGAGAGGCTCAGCCATGGCCAGGGGACACCAGGAAGAGCTGGTTTGAAGGACGGACGTGCCCTCGTTCCTCACCTGGACTTTTCCCCCGCTTTCATGTGTCTCTTGAAGAATTCCTCCCGGTTTTTCTGCAGGATTTCATCCTTGGTCAGTTCCTCCCGCTCCCCGGCTGCGGAGGGCTGCTTGTCACCCGCGGACGCTTTCCCGGGCGCTGCCACAGCTTCAGTTCCTGCCGGAAAGAGCCCCGACACGAGCTCAGAGCAGCGTTCGGGTGCTACGAGAGGACTGGGAAAGCGCAGGCTGGGACGCGGAGCGCCGCAATATTTATTTCCCCTTCCCTAGAGATCTTTCCCGTAAACTCACCCTCTTTTTTAGAGCCTTTATTCTTCTTGTTCTTGACTTTCTCCTTTGGTTTCTCCCCTCGGGTTTCTATCATACACTTGACAGTCTTCTGGGACTTGAGAGACTGCTCAAACGTCTTCATTACCGTGGGAGCTCGGACTTTGCTGCTCTCCTCGGCGTCCCTGCGGGGAGGTGGCCCGTTAGCCTGAATTTCAGCTCTTCCCCCCCCCACCTCCCCATCTATCCCCGCTCTAAATGGAAACTTGAGAGGAAAAAAAAGAATAAAATCAGGTTTGCTACCGGAGGAGGCGCATGAAGTCATCTTTAAAATCAAAGGTGCCGTTTAGGAGGCCCAGGGTGCCTTTCTGCTGGAACTCGTTGCGATATTTGTCTCTGAACTCCTTGTGGACGTCATCTATCAACTTGTCGACGTAGGTTAGAGTCAGGATCTTCTGAAACCCCACCTGCGAAGCGGCACAGCTCATTTAATCGCGGCATCTAGCTGGCAAGGAAGGGAAAACCTCGCCGTTTGATACGGAGATCTTTAATTTCGGCAGGCTTCAGGCTACGTTTTCTAATCTGACCTCCCCAGCTTTTCATACGCTCTCCAAATGAAAAAATAAAAAATGGCACGGCCATTTAAAAGGCGACACCGATAAAAACGGGTTTCCCGGCAACAAAAACACGTGGCGAAAGACCAAAAAGCCTTTTGCTTATCTTTAGGTTTTGTGGATTTATAGAGATAAGGTACGGGGAGACTGAAAGGGAGAGCGCTAAAATATTTTCGCAGGTAAAGGGGTGATGCGTTCCTGGCTTTTTTTAAATAGATCTGGTCAAAATAAAAAGTTTTATTAGGATGTAGAAGCCTGTACAGCTTTTTTAAGGAGTTTAATGAGTTTTAATCCTATCGCAGGTGATTAAAACAGATTCCCCGAGACCCTTCCGGAGCCAGGAACAAGGAGACCCGCTTCAGAGCATCGATCCGCAGCCGTAGGCAGTTAAAAATCCCTTTGTTTTGCCTTTTTTCCCCCTTTTTTTGGGACAATCCCCCTCCCTGGGGGGTTCGGGGCCCTCCCGGGGGAGGTCGCTTACCACAAACACCAGTTCGAACTGGTTGTCCAGTTTGTACTTGAGCGTGAGGGCTTCATGGGTGAAGGAGTTGTTGCCGCCTCGCTCCTAGGGGAGAGGAGCCCTCGGAAGGGGGGTGCCGGCAGCACGGAGACCCCCCCAAATCATCCCTGTCACCCCCCTCCCCAAAAAGTGGCCCAGCCCCCCGTACAGGTAGTCCAGTAGCCCCTATAGGTGGTCCGGCCCCCCCACAGGTGGTCCAGCACCCCTTATAGATTGTCCAGCCCTGCCTCAGCACCCCTTATAGGTGGCCCACCCCTCCTTACAGGTGGTCCAGTACCCTTTACAGGTAGCCCAGCCCCCCCTTAATATGCGGCCCACTCCTCCTTACAGGCAATCCAGCACCCCTTATAGGTGGCCCAGCACCCCTTATAGGTAGCCCAGCACCCCCGCCCCCCCCGTAGGTGGCCCAGCCCCCCCTACAGCTGGCCCAGCCCTGCTTAAAAGTGGCCCACCCCCCCCCCCGTAGGTGGTCTAGCCCCCCCTACAGCTGGCCCAGCCCCCTATTATAGGTGGTCCAGCCCTGCTTATAAGTGGCCCACCCCCCCTGTAGAGGGTCCAGCACCCCTTACAGGTGGCCCAGCATCCCCTTTATAGGTAGTCCAGGCCTCCCCCGTAGGTGGTCCAGCCCTGCTTATAAGTGGCCCACCCCACCCTGTAGAGGGTCCATCCCCCTTTACAGGTGGCCCAGCACGCCCTTAGAGGTGGCCCACTTCTCCTTACAGGTGGTCCAGTACCCTTAATAGGTGGCCCAGCACCCCTTAATATGCGGTCCACTCCTCCTTACAGGCGATCCAGCACCCCTTATAGGTAGCCCAGGCGCCCCTACAGCTGGCCCAGCCCCCTATTATAGGTGGTCCAGCCCTGCTTATAAGTGGCCCAGCCCCCCTTGCAGGTGGCCCAGCATCTCCTTTATAGGTAGCCCAGGCCCCCCCTGTAGGTGGTCCAGCCCTGCTTATAAGTGGCCCACCCTGCCCTGTAGAGGGTCCAGCCCCCCCTTACAGGTGGCCCAGCACCCCTTAATATGCGGCCCACTCCTCCTTACAGGCGATCCAGCACCCCTTATAGGTAGCCCAGCCCCCCCCTACAGCTGGCCCAGCCCCCTATTATAGGTGGTCCAGCCCTGCTTATAAGTGGCCCAGCCCCCCCCGGCAGGTGGCCCAGCCCCCCCGGCAGGTGGCCCCGGCCGCCCCGCGCAGACCTGCAGGAGGACGGAGCGGATGAGGGCGTTGACGGGCGCGGTGGCGGCGGCGGCGGGCCCGCGGACGCCCTGGAAGCACCAGAGGACGAGGCCGCCCTTGCTGAAGATGGTGAAGAAATCGAGCATGGCGGCGGCGGCGGCGCCGGGCCCGGCACACGTCGCACTGCCCACCGCGCTTCCGCCGGAAGCTGCCGCCCCGCCGCGCTCCCATTGGCGGAGGGGAGGGGAAGGGGCGTGGCGGCGACGCGACGGGCGGCGAATGGGAATAGAGGGGGCGTGGCCCTGTTGAGGAGGGGGCGTGGCCAGGCGGGATGCTGCGCTGGGGCCGCGCTCTGTGCCCGCCGCGGCGGGGCGGCCCGGGGGGGTCCCCGGGAGCGGGGGGGGGCTCCGGGCCGCCCCCTCCGCACCTCGGCCCCGCTCAGCTCCGACATCTTCCGCGGTGAGACCCCGCGGGGGGGGGCTCCTGGGCACCGGGGGGGGGCGGGCTGTGAGGGTTTCGGGGGGTCACGGGGGGCGGGAGGGGTCTGAGGGGGGGGCAAAGGGATGGGGGGGTCACTTAGGGGGGAATGGGAGGGGGTCCCTGGGAATGGGGGGGTCTGGGGGGGTTTAGGGGGGTTCCAGGGAATGGAGGGGGGTCAGTGGGGGGGGGTTAGGGGGGTTCCAGGGAATGGGGGGGTCACTGGGGGGTCTGAGGGGGGAATGGGGGGGTCACTGGGAATGGGGGAGGGTCACTGGGAGAGGTTATGGGGGGGTTCCAGGGAATGGAGGGGTCACTGGAGGGTCTGGGGGAGACCCAGGGAATGGGGGGGTCACTGAGGGGTCTGTGGGGGGTCACTGGGAGGGTTATAGGGGGGTCCTAGGGAATGGGGAGGTCACTTGGAGGGGTTATGGGGGGGTCCCAGGGAATGGAGGGGTCACTGGGGGGTCTGAGGAGGTCCCAGGGAATGGGGGGGTCACTGGGGGGGTCAGGGGGGTCCCAGGGAATGGGGGGGTCATTGGGGGGTCTGGGGGGGGTCCAGGGAATGGGTGGGTCACTGGAGGGGTTATGGGGGGGGGGTCCCAAGGAATGGGGGGGTCACTGGGCACGGTGGGAGGTCCCAGAGGGGCCTGGGGGGTCCCACAGGGCACTGGGGGGAACTCAGGAGTGACTGGGGGGGTCCCAGAGAGTCCTGGGGGGTTCCAGAGGGGCCTGGGGGGCACCCAGGGAACTGGGGGGGTGGTCCTGGAGGGTCTCAGAGGGCACTGAGGGGGACTCAGGAGGGACGGGGGGGGGGGTCCCAGGGGCCTGGGGGGTCCCAGAAGGTCCTGAGGTGTTCCAGGGGACCCAGGGCATCCTGGGGGGGCACCCAGGGAACTGGGGGGAGCCTGGGGGGGTCCCAGAGGGGTCTGGGGGGGTCCCAGGAGATGCAGATGGTCCTGGGGGGGACCCAGGAGGGACTGGAGGGGGTCCCAGGGTACTCAGGGGGGCCTGGGGAGTCCTAGAGAGTCCTGAGGGGTCCCAGGGGGTCCGGGGGGAGGGGTCCTAGAGGGGTCTAAGGGGGTCCCAGGGTATTGGGGGGGGTTCTTGGGGGGTCCCAGAGAGTCCTGAGGGTTCCAGGGGACCTGGGAGTTCGTGGGGGGGTCCCAAAGGGGCCTGGGGGGGCACCCAGGGAACTGAGGGGTCCTGGGGGGTCCAAGAGGGCACTGGGGGGGACTCAGGAGGGACTGGGGGGGTCCCAGAAGGTCCTGAGGTGTTCCAGGGGATGCAGGGTGTCCTGGGGGGGGCACCCAGGGAACTGGGGGGTCCCAGGGGGCTGCCAGCTATGCCCCTCCCAGGCCTGGCAGCCCCCTCCCCAAATATCCCTGCAGATCTGGGGCCGCTTCTGGGGCGCCTGGGTCAGACCCTGAAGGTTCAACTGCCAGCTTGGGGGGGGCGGGGAGGGGGGCTGGACCCCCCCCGGGGACCCCCCCGGGCCCACGACCCCCCGAAGAAGCCGACGTGGTGGTGGTGGGGGGCGGCGTGGTGGGCTGGTCGGTGGCTTACTGGCTGAAGGCGCTGGAGGGCCGGCGGCACGGCATGAGGGTGCTGGTGGTGGAGCGGGACCCCACGGTGAGACACCCCCCTCCCGGGGCGGGGTACGGCCATGGGGACCCCCTCTGAACCCCATTTTATTCTTGGGGGGGGGGTCTCTTCATCAGTATTCCCGAGCCTCCACGGTGCTGTCGGTGGGGGGGGATCCGGCAGCAATTTTCCCTCCCGGAAAATATCCGGATGTCCCGTTTCTCCGCCAGCTTCCTCCGCAACATTAATGTATGTGGGGTTATTTTGGGGGGTGGTATTTTGGGGGGGGTCCATCCCCGCTCACCAGGGTACCCCTCCCCTTACAGGAGCACCTTGGGGTGCCGAACGAGCCCCCCATCGACATCCAGTTCCAGCCCTCGGGATACCTCTTCCTCGCCTCCCCGGAGGGCGCTGCCGGGCTGGAGGCCACCGTCCGGCTCCAGAGGTGGGGGCCACACACACAAATCCCCCCCGGGGGGGTTTTTAGGGGTGAGGGTCTCATCCTGACCCCCCCCCCGTCCGCATGCTGGCCATCCCCAGGGAGGAAGGGGCGCAGGTGGCCCTGCTGTCCCCCAGCCAGCTGAAGGAGAAATTCCCCTGGATAGACACGGAGAACGTGGCCGTGGCGTCCTACGGTGCGTGGGGGGGGCGTGGGGACCCCTCCTCATCCCCCTCATTCTCATCCCCACCCTCATCTCCATCCCCATCCTCATCCCCATTCCCACTGAGTGCATCCCTCATCACTTTATTTGGGGAAAGGGGGGGTCCAGCCCCCCCAAATTATGGTTTTTTAGGTGCCCCCCACCCAACGCGTGTTTTTCCCCCCGCCCCAGGTCTGGAGGATGAAGGCTGGTTTGACCCCTGGACCCTCCTCACCGCTTTCCGACACAAAGCCATGTCCCTGGGGGTCTACAGCTGCGCCGGGGAGGTGCGAGGTGAGGAGCGGGGGGGACACACAACGGGGTACCCCCACCACCATCCCCGGGACCCCCCCAATCTCACCCCCCTCCCCAAAAAAAACCCCTCCAGGTTTTGTCACCTCGGCCGAGGACACGATGCCACCGCAGGGACCGACGCCGGCGACCGCGCGCATCAAATACGTCCACGTGAGTGCGTCCGGCCCCTCGCACCCCACGCAGGATGGGGGTCCCCACCAGTGTCCGTGACCCCCCCACGGTGGGTGTCCCCCCCCCAGATCCACATGCCGGACAGCCTGGAATACCAGCCGGTCTCCTGCGCCATCGTGGTCAACGCCGCCGGCGCCTGGGCCGGGGAGCTGCTGCAGGCGGCCGGGCTGCCGGAGGGGCTGTGCCAGCCCCCCCTCCCCATCCAGCCCAGGAAGAGGTGAAGGGGGGGAGGAATTTTTGGGGTTCATGGGGTGGGGGGCACCCTGGCATCACCTCTTTATGGTGGGCGAACCCCTTGGTCCTTTTTTTTTGGGGGGGGTGGCGGCATCTTGGTACCCCTTCAATCCATCGGGGAGCGACGCAAACCCCTCAATGCTATTTTTTTTGGGGGGGGACGCATCCCTGCCCCTACCACCCCCCATTTTGGCAGCGGGGGGCAACCTAAACCCCTCAGCCCTAATTTTTTGGGGGGGTCCCCCCCATCCCTATAGGTACGTGTACTCCTGGCACTGCCCCGACGGCCCCGGCTTCTCCTGCCCCCTCCTCGTCGACACCACCGGTGCTTATTTTCGCCGCGACGGCATCGCCGGCAACTACCTGGGCGGCATGAGCCCACCCGAGGTGAGCCCGGACGGGACGTCCCCTATATTATTTCCCCCCTTAATTTATTATTTTTTTTAACCCCTCCCAATTTTATTGTTTTCTAGGAGGACGAGCCGGATCCCGGCGATCTCTCGGTGGACCACGATTTTTTCCAGGAGGAGGTCTGGCCGCGGCTGGCTCGGCGCGTACCGGCCTTCGCATCCCTCCGTCCCCGCGGGGCTTGGGCGGGCTACTACGACCATAACACCTTCGATCGGAACGGGGTGCTGGGTCCTCACCCCAAATTAGAAAATCTATTTTTAGCCGCCGGTTTTAGCGGACACGGGTTGCAACACTCGCCCGCCGCCGGCAGAGCCGTGGCCGAGCTGGTGGTGAAGGGTCGGTACGAGAGCCTGGATCTGGAGAGGTTGGGATGGAAGAGGTTGGTGGAGGGGGAGCCGCTGGAGGAGGATGGGGTGGTTTGACGGAGCGGGGCGGGGGGGAAACTGAGGCACGGGGACCCCCTCCCCAGTCTGGAGGGTGGGGGGGAACTGGTGTGCCCTGGAGAAATAAAAGGGATGGATGGTGTGTGTGCCGGGGGATTAAATGGGGGGGCAGCCCCAGTGCCCCCACTCTGTTCCCATACCCACTGGCGCCGTTATTCAGCCCCGCTGTCCCCAGTCCCAGTATCCCCAGTATCGCCCCAGTGTCCCCGCTACCTCCCATTCCCCCCCCCAGTGCCCCTATTACATTCCAGTGCCCCCACTCCCAGTGTCCCCATTGTGTCCCCCGTTGCCCCCCAGTGTCCCCAATTATTTCTCCAGTATCCCCATCACCCCCCATTTCCCCCCAGTATCCCCCAGTGTTCTCCATTACCCATTTCCCCTCATTATCCCCAATTATTCTGCCATTTTTCCCCCATTATCCCCCCAGTGTCCCCCATTATCCCCCCAGTGCCCTCATTATCCTCCCATTTCCCCCAGTGTCCCCCATTATCCCCCATTACCCCCAGTATCCCCCTATTACTCCCCATTACCCCCAACATCCCCCATTTCCCCCCATTATCCCCCAGTATCCCCCCAGTATCCTCCCATTTCCCCCAGTGTCGCCCATTACCCCCAGTATCCCCCAGTGTCCCTCTATTACTCCCCATTACCCCCAGTGTCCCCCATTACCCCCACTCTCCCCCATTATCCCCCATTACCCCCAGTATCCCCCAGTGTCCCTCTATTACTCCCCATTACCCCCCAGTATCCCCCATTATCCCTCCAGTATCCTCCCACTACCCCCCATTATCACCCCAGTGTCCCCCATTACCCCCCCATGACCCACCTCTCCCCCATTACCCCCCAGTATCCCCCCAGTATCCTCCCACTGCCCCCAGTATCCCCCATTATCACCCCAGTATCCCCCAGTGTCCCCCATTACCCCCAGTATCCCCCAGTGTCCCTCTATTACTCCCCAGTATCCCCCCCAGTATCCCCCAGTGTCCCTCTATTACTCCCCATTATCCCCCCAGTATCCTCCCACTGCCCCCCAGTGTCCCTCTATTACTCCCCAGTATCCCCCCAGTATCCTCCCACTGCCCCCCAGTGTCCCTCTATTACTCCCCATTATCCCCCCAATGTCCCCCATTACCCCCCCCGCGCCCTTTGGCGCCCCCTGGCGGCGCAGCGGACCCGGCGGGCGGCAGCCGTGCGCATGCGCAGCACAGCCCGAGCCGCGGGCCCCGCGCCTGCGCAGCGGCGGGAGGTTCGGCGCCTGCGCGCTGCGTGGCGGCCGGGCCGCCGGGAGCTGGGCCGCTCTGCCGCGCCGTGCGCCCCTCGGCCCGCAGCCCGCGGCCGCCGGTGAGTGCGGGCGGGGGCCAGGGGAGCCCCGGGCTGGCGGGGGGGGGGCGGCCCTGAGGTTACCGGGGGAGACCGTGGGGGTGTCCCCCCGGGGACTGCGGGGGCAGTCATGAGGTAACTGTGGGCCTCAAGGGAGCCGTGGGGGAACCCTGAGGTAATTTGGGGTCTTGGGGGTTCTGTGGGGCAACCCTGAGGTAATTTGAAGATCCGTAGGGCAATCCTGAGGTAATTTTGGGTCTTGGGGGTTCCGTGAGGCAGCCCTGAGGTAATTTGAGCATCTGTGGGGCAACCCTGAGGTAATCTGGGGATCCGTGGAGCAACCCTGAGGTAATTTTGGGTCCCGGGGCCACCGTGGGGGCAGCCCTGAGGTGACTGTGGGCCTTGGGGGGACCCTGAGGTAATTTGAGGATCCGTAGGGCAACCCTGAGGTAATTTTGGGTCCTGACGGATCCATGGAGCAACCCTGAGGTAATTTGGCGATCCATGGAGCAACCCTGAGGCAATTTTGGGATCCATGGGGCAACCCTGAGGTAACTGTGGGCCCCAGGGCCACCGTGGGGCAGCCCTGAGGTGACTGTGCCCCCCACAGACACTTCCCCAGGACCATGGGGACAGCCCTGAGGTGAAATTGTGGCCCCCCCAGGGAAGCTCTAGGGGTGGCCACCCCCGGTAATGGCAGGGACAACCCTGGGGTAAATTTGAGCCAGGAAGGCTTGATTTTAGGGTGAAGGTGCCTGTGATTAACTCGATGTCAGTGAGGCTGGAGGCAGGTTCTGTCCCGCAGTTTCATCCGAACTGGCATTCGCTGCTTCACAGGAGCGCAGTTCAAACCCTGGCAGGTTTTGTCTCGGAATAACCAAAATAAAAACCTTTTTTTAAATAATTTTTAATCATTTGTATCCTGCGCTGCGTGTTAGAGAGCAACAGCAACGCTGACGTGTTGGGGCTTGCGGCACCAGCCTGCTCCAGAGCTGCTGATAGCTCCTACCTAGGAGGAAAAGTGGTTTGAATCCTGGTGGAAAAGCTCCCTGAGTTTTATTAGCTGGTGATTTGGGTTTTTTTTCCTTAATTCAGACTCTGTATTTTTGCGGCACTTTACAAGAAGACATAGCACAATGTTTTTGGCAAAGGGCTGTTTGGCGTAATTACTGCTTTTGGGCAAAAGCAGCTCGAGAGCTGCCCTCGTTTTGTCAGGCTCCTAATTGTAGACCTCGAGATTCTTACCTGGTGTGCGAGGAAGAGGAGGCGCGGAGCTGTAAAGCATTAAATTAACGATGGATTTAGCAAAGATGTTTTCGCACCTTGTAATTACCCCGCTCAGACGGATGCTGTTAACGCCTGCCGCGGTCCCGTGTTTTCTCTCTCCGCAGGCTCCACCCGTTTCCCATCTCTCCAGGATGAGAGAGGTTTGGGTTCGGCTTTTCCCCTCTCCCTGTAGTTGATAGTTTCGGAACCAGAGGTGATGCTGGAGTCGAGATGGCAGACAGCGTGAAAACCTTCCTTCATGACCTCGTCAGGGTAAGTCTCCGCCTTTCAGGCCCTCTGTCGTAGGGACTGGTCTCGTTTGATGCGGGGAGCGCCGCAGGGAGCACCCTCCTTCCCTCCATCATCCAGGGTGGATTAAAAAATTTGAAGGAAAAGGGGTTCTGGGTGTATTTTAACCAAAGACGTCGATGTTGTAAAGCAGAGATACCCGTAGGCCAGCTTTCCGCTCGCCGGCGACGGTTCGATTTGACGTGGCTGTGCGGGATGCGTTGCTCCCCAGGTGTTTTCCAGGATACTTTCCTCCCGAGCTGGCCGCTGTGCGGCGTGCCTGTTGCAGAGGGCTCGGCGTTCCTCCGGGGCGCTGCCGAACCTGCGATGGTTTCCTCTGGGCGAGAGTTAATTTATAGTATGAGCGTCACAGTTGTGTCACGGTGATAAGGCCTCGTGTGAACTCAAGTGCTCCCGCACCGTCTTGTATCATCCAGGTGTAAATAGAGGCTTAAAAAGATTTGTGACATGACACTGAGAAATAACTTGTTTTCAGAAATAACGTGGTTTGAAAAACTTGCTGGGTTTGATCTTAAAAATCTGTGGTGCGCTGGCCACGATCTAACGCGGGAGGACTGGCGTCGTTTCACGATGCTCTCACGCCATCTGTAAAGCAGCGGGTAGAGCAGCCCGCGTAATTAATTTCCACCTCATTAGGTACCAGCAGCATCGTGTTTTGTCATTTCGGACACGCATTTGGCATCAAAATTTATCCTTTTTGGTCAAAAACTCCCTATACCGACCTGCCGTGTGGGTCACCTGGGTGGTGACGCTGTCCTGGCTCACGCTAGCGTCCTTACGGTCTTTATTTTGAAGGGAAATTTTGATAATGATGGCTACGATGTACTGGAAATCACTGCACGTGGAGTACTAGGAGTCTTTTAAATGGAACAGGTTGGCACGGATGTGGCTGATGCGAGGATGTTTCTGGGAGGCTTTTATTCATCAAGCTCGTACCTACAGTCAGGCCACAAGGACTTTGCACATCCGAAATATTTTGTATAATTCTATTTTATGGGCCTTAGAAAAGCTGGCAGGGGAAGAAGGGCTTTCTGCCAGGCGGAAGAAACGGGCTGTGGCTTTTGCCAGGGTTATAAATAGCGGAGATGGGATGAGAAATCACACCTTTTTTAAAAAAAAAAAAAAAGAAAAATACCGCTGGAACGTGCGGTGATTTAGGTCACCGGGCCGTGGAAAACGGTCGGTGTTGCTGCTCCAAACCTTGGCTCCGGCTCAGCCTGGCGCTGGCTCCCCCTGCGAGCCAGGGAGCGAGGCTGGCCGCGTTCAGATCCCTTTCCAGGAGGTTTTCGATGGCCTGGGTGGGCCACATCCCCTCCCTCCTCCCTTGCGGAGCGGAGCGTGACGGCCTCCCCTCGTATCCGCAGGGAATTAAGGACTCCATCTGGGGCATCTGCACCATCTCCAAGCTGGACGCCCGGATCCAGCAGAAAAGGGAAGAGCAGAGGCGAAGGAGAGCGAACAGCGCGCTCGCCCAGCGGAGGTTTCACATGGAGGAGAAGAAGCAGGAGAAGTGAGTACGGGCCCCGACGCGTCGTACGTCGGGTAATTCGCTGCTTCGCTTGTAGTCTGTTGAGGGCAGGGAGAGCGAGCGCGGCTCTGCCCGGAGCTTTGAGGAGCCCGGTGAATTGCAAAACCTCTGCGAGTCACAGCGATTTGGCAGTGCTTGTGCTTTGGGGTTTTTTTTTCTCCTAAATATCCGCCGTATCGCGGTAGTCTGGCTAAAAGGGAAGTTGAGGTAAGCGGGGTTTAAGAAATAAAGCCATAATCGTTGCCCGCACTCGCAAAGATCTCCGTAAAAAACACTTGTCGGAACCGTCGGAGACCTGGGCGTCGGCAGAGCTTGCGGTGTACGGTGGCAAACGGTTCGTAACCCCGATCATGCTAAAGCACGGAGCCAATAAATATGGAAAATGTGACGCGAAACGCCCTTTTTCCACTCCTTTTTCCACTCCGTGAGATAAGAAGTCAGACCTTTTACGACGTTTGACAATTAGTTTGAAATAATAACAGAAGGTGCGGAGCTACACAAGCTGAAAGATTTCTGGGTTTCTTTTCATCCCGAGTGCTCGTGCCATCTCTCAAAAATTGGTTGGTTTTGGTGGTAGTCACGGGTTCAGGGAAGAAACGGCAGCTCTGATCCGATTTACGCATCCGGGGCAGATCGAGCCTCTTTTTTTCCCCGCAGCCGTCTATAGCGGCTGCGTCCACTGAGGCTGGAAATGCCAGAATTGCAAAAAGCACCTGAAAAGCCCTAATTTTATCACGGCGAGAGTTTTGAGGAGCACAAAGCCTGAAATCTCTAATAAATGCTTAAAAATCTGGAAGAAAGCTTTGCTTTTCTTCCGTTTCAGCGCAGACACGGGGAATTAATAAAGGTTGAAAGAATCTCCCTGATGTAAATCTCCTACGGACGCGCGCTGGCTGGGACCTGGCGCCAGTCCGCGCCCGGATTCCTGCCAGGATCCCCCGCGTTCGGATCAAATCGGTTGAGCCGCTTCTCCGCGACATCCCTAAGGCGTCCAAAACGCGGGAGGGAAGCGGCTGTCGCTCGTTTAGGGGACGTTTGTCCAGGCGCCGGGGCCTTAACGCGCCTCTCACCCGTCTCTCTCCCGCTCCTCCGCAGCGAACCCCGGATAGTGAGCCGGATATTTCAGTGTTGCGCCTGGAACGGAGGCGTGTTCTGGGTAAGCGGGAGATTTTTTATTATTTTCTGTGTTAAAAACGTACGCTGTCGGTGGTGAGCCGTCGGCTTGGCTGCAGGAATTGGTCGGAGCCGCTAAATTCCCAGTCCCGATGGTGCGTTTTCAGGGATAGAGGATCGGAGGCTGGCTTGGGAAAGCTGCGCGTTAAACCCGAGCTGTTTTCCGAGTCTTTGAGACCGCTCTTCCCCCAAATATTCAACCCCTGCTCCGTCGCCGCCTGGGATATCGCTTTAATAAATTGATTATTGATAGATTAAAGACATTTCCTCAGCTCTGGCCTCACCGCGGCCGTTTAACGAGGCTAAGCCTTAACGGAGCAGCCTAATAAATCACCGCCTTCATTTTTCCACGAGACTGCGGCCGGGCACGATGAATCCGCTTGGAAAATGTTAAACCCAAGCGCTCGATGATAGATTTTGGCCGTGTTTAAGCAGAGATCCTTGGGTTTTTATTCGCGCGTCGCCGCGTGGAGGAGCAGGCCGAAGCAGGGAGAAACGGCGGCGCGACGCCGCACCGAGAACCCGTTGTTTCTTTTTTCCCCGCAGCTTAGTCTCTTCTTGTTTTACCGAGTATTTATCCCCGTCCTTCAGTCCGTCACGGCGCAGATCATCGGTAAGCACCGCTCCCCGTCGCGCCGTGCGCAACACGGGTTGGGTTTATTTTTATTACGATTAAATAAAAAGCAAGCGACGGGTTGGTTTTTTTTAATTGCAATTAAATAAAAAGCAAGCGGGCGGGACCGTTCATTTAAAGAGCAACGGCTGGGGTCGGAGATGTTTCCAACTGGGAAACCTTCGCGAGGCGAACGGCCCCGGCGCCGCTTCCTGACGTGGTTTTTTATTCCCTCGGAGGCGACCCCTCCTTGCACGGCGACGTCTGGTCCTGGCTCGAGTTCCTCCTCACCTCCATTTTCAGCGCCCTCTGGGTCCTGCCCCTCTTTGTGCTCAGCAAAGTGGTCAACGCCATCTGGTTCCAGGTGGGTGACGGGATCCCGCCCCCAAAACCAGGCGGGGAATTTCCTCCTTACCCCCTTTTCCGTGGATTTTTTTATTTTTGCAGGACATCGCGGATCTAGCTTTCGAAGTCTCCGGCAGAAAGCCTCACCCCTTTCCCAGCGTCAGCAAAATCATCGCCGACATGTTGTTCAACCTCTTGCTGCAGGCGCTCTTCCTCATCCAGGTGAGGTTACGCAGTCACCAGCCAAAAACAAAACCCCCAACGGGGCGACGTTCTCCCGCGCGCTCCCGCCTCCCCTCCTTGTTTTTAATCCCTAGGGAATGATCGTCAGCCTCTTCCCCATCGACCTCATCGGCCAGCTCGTCAGCCTCCTCCACATGGCGCTGCTTTATTCCCTCTACTGCTTCGAGTACCGCTGGTTCAACAAAGGTGAGCGCCGCTCCATTTTTCCCAAACCGAGGCTTTTTCGCCTCAAGGAGCACCCGCGCTCCGTTTTCCTGCCAAGCCTGACGAGCCCCTCCCCGCGCCTTCTTTCCCATGGGATTTTTCTTCCCGCCAGGAATCGAAATGCACCAGC
The DNA here is from genome assembly GCA_020745775.1 of Theristicus caerulescens. Classification (NCBI taxonomy): domain Eukaryota; kingdom Metazoa; phylum Chordata; class Aves; order Pelecaniformes; family Threskiornithidae; genus Theristicus; species Theristicus caerulescens. The sequence continues at coordinate 970,429 of CM036575.1, read as the reverse complement.
GGTTATCCAACATCGAGAGGAACTGGCCCTATTACTTCGGCTTCGGCTTGCCGCTGGCTTTCCTCACGGCGATGCAATCCTCTTACATCATCAGGTGAGTCGCCGGGCCGCCATTTTACAGCCCGCCCGCCGCCGCCTCCACGCGACGATATATAAACCGATAATTTTAATATCTTTTTTTTTTAATTTTATCCTTTTCCCCCCTTTCCCAGCGGTTGCCTCTTCTCCATCCTCTTCCCTCTCTTCATCATCAGCGCCAACGAAGCCCGCACCCCCGCCAAAACCTAGTGAGTGCCCCCAAAATGCCCCTCCGCCGCCCCAAAATGCCCCTCCGCCGCCCCAAAATCCCCCTCCGCCGCCCCAAAATGCCCCTCCGCCACCCCAAAACCGGAGCGGGTTTTCCCGGCGTCGGGAACGCTTTCCCGACGCCGGGAGCTGACGGCTTCCCTTCCCTTTCAGCCACTTCCAGCTCCGTCTCTTCTCCCTGGTGGTTTTCCTCAGCAACAGACTCTTTCACAAGACGGTTTACCTTCAGTCCGCCCTGAGCGGCGCTTCCGCTTCCTCTTCCTCTTCCTCTTCCTCCTCGGAGCGCCTCCTTTCCCCCCAGCCCTCTCCCGCCAAACACACGCCGGCTGCGGGGCGCTGAGCCCCTTCCCCTCCCTCTCCGGCGCAGGGAGGGTGATTTTTGACGTCCCCGCGCATGCACCGTGACGTGGAAAAAAAAAAACAACACCACAAAAAAACCTTTTCGGGGTTTTTTTGGGTTTTGGGGGGGTTTTTTGGGCCGCTTTCTCGACTTTTCTCTAGTATTTTCACACTGAAACATTAAAACGGAGGAATCACGATTTGCAGCCGTCCTCTGCCTGCCCCCTCCTTGTCGCTGAGCCGGGCGGGGGGTGCCCCCGGGCGGGTGGGACCCCGCGGGGGCCGGGACCCACGGGGGATCGGGCCCCCGCCGCGCCCTTTCCCCGCCCACGTGGCGCCGCCCGTGTGGCGGGAACGGCCCCTGGCTTCCGCATCCGCCCACGTGACCCCGCCCGGCCACGCCCTCCCCAAGCCCGGACGGACACGTCACGCCTCGTTGTCGGCCGGCCACGCCCGCCCCGCGCTCCGCCAATCGGAAGGCGACGTGCGAGGAGCGCGGCGTCCCGCCCTCGGCTGAGCGCCCGGCGCGGCGGCCAATGACTGTAGCCGCTTGTGGAGCGGCGTCGGTGAGGTCCAATGGGGAGCGGGCGGGGGGCGGGCCGCGGCGGCGGGCGAGGGCGGCTGCGCGGGGCGGATGGCCGGGGCGGCGGGGCCGAGCGCGGCGCCCGGGTGAGGGCCGCGGCCCCGGGGCGGGGGGGCCTGGCGCCGGGTGGGGGGGCCGCCCTCTGCCGAGGGGCGGCGAGGGGCTGTGGGGCGCCCGGGCCTGTGGGGCGAGGGGCTGTGGGGTTATGGGGTGCCTGGGCCTGTGGGGTGAGGGGTTGTGGGGTGCCCAGGCCCGTGGGGTGAGGGTCTATGGGGTTGTGGGCTGCCCAGGCCTGTGGGGCGAGGGTCTGTGGGGATATGGGGTACCCAGGCCTGTGAGGTGAGGGTCTGTGGGGATATGGGGTGCCCAGGCCCATGGGGTGAGGGGTTGTGGGGTGCACAGGCCTGTGGGGCAAGGATCTGTGGGGTTGTGGGGTGCCCGGGTCTGTGGTAAGGGGGTTGTGGGGTGCCCAGGCCTGTGAGGTGAGGGTCTGTGGGGTTGTGGGGGGCCCAGGCCCATGGGGTGAGGGGTTGTGGGGTGCCCAGGCCTGTGGGTGAGGGTCTGTGGGGTTGTGGAGTGCCCGGGTCTGTGGTAAGGGGGTTGTGGGGTGCCCAGGCCTGTGAGGTGAGGGTCTGTGGGGTTGTGGGGTGCCCAGGCCCAGGGGGTGAGGGGTTGTGGGGTCCCCAGGCCTGTGGGGCAAGGGTCTGTGGGGATATGGGGTGCCCAGGCCCATGGGGTGAGGGTTTGTGGGGTTGTGGGGTGCCCAGGTCTGTGGTAAGGGCGTTGTGGGGTGCCCAGACCCATGGGGAGAGGGGTCTGTGGGGTGCCCAGCCTTGCAGGATCGTGGTTTTTGGGGTGGGCGATGCTGTGGGGTGCCCAGGCCCATGGGGTGAGGGGTTGTGGGGTGTGCAGGGCTGTGGGGCGAGGGTCTGTGGGGTGCCCAGGCCCATGGGGTGAGGGGTTGTGGGGTGTGCAGGGCTGTGGGGCGAGGGTCTGTGGGGTGCCCAGGCCCATGGGGTGAGGGGTTGTGGGGTGTGCAGGGCTGTGGGGCGAGGGGCTGTGGGCTTGTGGGGTGCCCAGGCCCATGGGGTGAGGCACTGCTGGCTGTCAGGGGCTGGAGCCTTTGGGGTGTGGACCTACGGGGTGCCCAGGGCTGGGGGGCGAGGGGTCGTGGAATGACGGGGTGTGGGGGCGTGGGGCGCAGTACAGGGGGCTCGTGGGGGGCACGGTGTCTCGTAGGGCATAGACGAGCTCAGAGGGGCCGGTGGCGAGAGCGGGACCGTACTCCGCAGCCCAGGGACAGCCTTTCCTCCTTCCCACCCTGATATCTGGTGACTGGCTGTGGACATCGGGGTGCCGGTGGTGCCGCCCTGGCAGAGCCACTCGTGCCTGGGAAACATCGGCGTTTGATCGTTATTAGCTGCTGCTTCTTATCCCCAGGGGAACCGGGAAATAATTACAACACGGGCTTATTTCTGTATTAATTATTGGCGAACGCGTGCAAGTCGGAATCGCTTCTGGGTCACAGAAGGACCCAGGCCCAGTTTGCATTTTATTTTTAAATCTCAGCCTGTCCCAGTCTGCCCCCCCCCCGGTGTCGTAGCTCAGAGACGCGAACTGAAGGTTTATCCACCAGTTCTGGGACGGAATTTGCAGGGATTAGCGGGTTTTTTTCCAGACTGATTGGGCAAAGAAGTATTTTAAAGAAATGAGAGTGTTTTCAAGACGTTATTCTCTGGCCACAGTTTCACTTCCTTTGTGTCTAATGCCAGGATTTTCCTGGCTTTCCCTCCGCCCAGGGAGGTTAAATTAAACAGTCAATTTGTCTGATATAAGCAAAGCTGGCCGACTGTGCTGGTCCACAGTAGGAAACCCCTGGGATGTATATGTTTAACATCAATAATTCCAAATGGGAGCGGCCAGGAGCCGGTCAGACCTCCTACATATGAGAATCCAGCACCAAATTTTTGCCGTCTCCATGGGTTGCTTGTTTTGTGCATCGTGGTGGTGAAGTCCCAGAGACCAACCATGGAAAATTTAGTGGTTTTGCTAAAAGCTGACACCTGGGTTTTGCTTTGTACGCAGAGAAACAGACGCGTCCTCTGCCCCGAAGGAGTTCTGGTCTCTGTAAAAGAAAGAAAAACCTCCGCCGAGACTTGGGGCAGGCCATCAGGTGAGGATGGGAGGCAAGGGGATTTGGGGAGGGCGGCACGGATCAGCGAAAGCATCTGGCAGGGGAGAAGGGTGGGCGACGGCCTCCTTGGGCAGCAGTGGAGTATTTAAAATCCTATTTTACAAAGCGTTTAGAGACGTCGTGGAGCTGGCTCGCTCTTTGATCACCTTCCCTCTTTGTTTTCAGGTGTTCAGGCGTCCTCAATCTCTGCCTTTGATGTGAAAATGACCAAGTTAGGGTTTCTCCGGCTCTCCTACGAGAAGCAAGACACGCTGCTCAAGCTCCTCATCTTGTCGATGGCAGCCGTGCTGTGTAAGTCCGCGTCCTGCCGCGCCGGCCTTGCGGAGGGCTGCTCGTGCCCTCGAGGGGGACCCCGGGATGGAGCCGCCTCGGCTCCTTCTTCTCTTTTTTTACAGTTGTGAAGCTCTTAAGTGAACGCTTTCATTCCTCCCGTATCAATTCTTTCGAAAAACACGTCTTTCTCTGTCTTCCCAATGACCAGTTTGAGACGGAAACAATTTTAATCAATCAAAGTAGATGAGAAACCTGACAAAACTCGGGCTCAGTGAGTGCTGTAGATTCACTCTGCCCTTTTTCTGTGGTTGCAGCTTTCTCCACGAGGCTTTTTTCCGTCTTAAGATTCGAAAGCGTCATCCATGAATTTGACCCGTGAGTGTCTTCCTCCCGTTTTGTGAGGTTTTTCTCTTCTGGAGCGCGCGGAAGTTGGGTGGTGTTTGCTGGGCTCAAGTTATTCCCCGTTGAGGATGAGGGCAGTTTTCAGTACAGGCGGTTTTTCATCTTCTAGACCCAAAATTCACTTCTCAGTTCTGGATCTAAGGCAGGATAATCGCCCAACACCTCTTTTATGCTGGTTATTCTCTGCCTGAGCAGGGCACAACAGGAGAGGGGGCTCCTAGGACAGCTTCTGTCCGCGTCCCAGGGTTGTTGCTGGTTAAATCAGGCACGAGGGAGAACGTTACCTTTGCAAACCCCCTTTTAAACCCCCTAGGAGGAGGGATGAAGCTTTGCAGCCGAGGTTTGGGGTAGTCTGGGGGAAACGGAGTAGTTCCCTCGGCATGGAAAACACGCGGGCGGCCCTTACAACGCTCTCTCACCCCTAGACGTCGGAGAAGGGTATCCCAACGGGCACGCAGTTGGGTACTTAACAGCCTGTCAAAAGCTGCCTCGTTGTCTGACCGCTCGTATCTATATCCAGATGCGGGGATACTTAGCGCTTGTCGCTGTTACAGGTATTTTAATTACCGCACGACCCGCTTTCTGGCGGAGGAGGGCTTCTATAAATTCCACAACTGGTTTGACGACCGAGCGTGGTACCCCTTGGGCAGGATTATCGGTGGGACCATTTATCCAGGTGAGCCGTCAGGCTTTTGCTGAGCCGAAACGCACCTCACACAAGGGGAAATCGGGAGAGGGGCAGATTTGGGAGAGGGGCGGGTGGCGTACACGGAGCAGAGCCCTGAGCGCCAGCTGGGAGAGGAGGGGAGCTCGGGGGACGCCCTTCATCGAGGCTTCCCGGGCAGCAGCTCCGTCCCGGCGAGACTTTTGCCTGCGCTGCTGTTAATCGCAAGCGAACGACCCCCGGTGCTGCGAGCAGATCGAGAGCACCCCGATAACGGTGTCATTTCTGTCCCACAGGCCTGATGATCACGTCAGCGGCAATCTACCACGTGCTGCACTTCTTCCACATCACCATCGACATCCGAAATGTCTGTGTGTTCCTGGCTCCCCTCTTCTCCTCTTTCACCACCATAGTGACCTACCACCTCACCAAAGAGCTCAAGGTGAGGGGAGGATCGGGGCCTGCCTCGGTGGCTTTCGCTTTACGGAGGAGCGGGGGCCTTTTGGAAAGGCAGCTGTGTCACAGGTTTGGAGGTGACCACCAGCCCCAGAACTTCTGGGAAGTGGAAGATCTGTTGTAAAATTTAATTTTAACACCCAATTTTTATTCCTTTGAGGCATATCCCTGCGTGGTACGGCGTGATAACGAAAACCCAAAAAACTGATGGCTTTTCCACCCTCTGGCTGTGGTTTTTTCCCCAGGATGCAGGCGCAGGACTCCTTGCTGCCGCCATGATTGCAGTCGTGCCCGGGTACATCTCTCGATCCGTTGCCGGCTCCTACGATAACGAAGGTGAGTTTGCGACACTCGGGAGCAGGGAAACCTTTAACAACTTTGGGAAATGGTGGCAAAGCCGCTACAGAGCACGACGGAAAAACCCATCCTCTGACAGCGAGCCCTGCCAGGTCCCTGCGGTTTACTAACCCGACTGCTCGGAGACCGGTGGTTGAGAAGAGGGAGCCCTTCCCGACGCCGGCAGCGAGCGCACCCCGTTCCCCGAGTGCCCTCGTTCGCAAGTCAGAAAGGGTTTTGCCACCTCCACAAGCTGGGGATCAGAGCTGCTCTGCGGCTCCCCCGTGGTTTTAGCTCCGTTCCGGCAGTGACTTTGGGGCTGGCAAAGGCAGCAATGTCATCGTCGATCCGGGTTCCTCTCCCATACCTGGGCTTTCGGGGGCCATGTAAGGAGTCGCTGTGTCCAGAAAGGCTAGCTGGTGTGGCTAGAAGAAGCCACGTGAGCTGTTACCTACAGCAAGACACAAACATCGCAGTCTTTCAGTCTAGAAATCGGAGATGAAAACCCTTTTCCTTTTCCCTCTTTGTACAAGGTGCATTTTTATGTATATTTTTATGTATAAAAGCATTTCTATATATATTTTTAACGCAATTGAGCGCTCTGCTGTGCCCCAGAGGTTATATTAACGTTTCAGGGCTGACGTGAGCTTCCTTTTGACCTCTCTGTGTCCTTCCACCCAGGTATCGCCATCTTCTGCATGCTGTTAACTTACTACATGTGGATCAAAGCCGTCAAAACTGGCTCCATCTATTGGGCAGCAATGTGTGCTCTTGCCTATTTCTACATGGTAAGCGTTCCTTCTCCCGGCGCCGAGGTACTGCTGACTCCAAGGACCGAAAATACATGGCGTGCCGCTCCTGCGTCCTTGAGTTCAGGGAGCTAGAACCTCTGTCGAGGGCTTGGCGTGAAAACGGAATGGATTTTTCTTCATTCGTTTCCACTTAGCAAAACTAGGGGGGGTTTTGGGCGAGGTTTTATTAATAGCGTTGAAAAACCTGGCTTTGTGGGAGCTGGGACTGCTGAGGGTGCCCTTGGAGAGAGCAGATCTCAGCTGGCGTTACCGCTGGGTGAAAATCCCGCGCGTGATCCCGGGAAAATCAAACCGCCTTCGACCTCCGCTGTGCGACCTGTTCACTCCTGGAACTTGCTTTTTTTTTTTCTCCTTTGTTTTCTCTCTTGGCAGGTCTCCTCGTGGGGTGGCTACGTCTTTCTGATTAACCTCATCCCCTTGCACGTTCTCGTGCTGATGCTGACCGGACGCTTCTCCCACAGGATCTACGTAGCCTATTGCACGGTCTACTGCTTGGGAACCATCCTCTCCATGCAGATCTCCTTTGTTGGCTTCCAGGTGGGGACCAGAACGACTTGCAGACTCAAGGACGGTCATTTCGTGGGTCGTAGCAGAACAACAGCGAGGTGGCACCCGCGTTCTCATCTTGCCGGCGCTATAAGTGGGTGCTGGCTTCTAGTTCTAGCCCCCGCCACGCTGATTCGTTGCGACCTTTGGCAAGATGAGGTTTTGGAGGTGCCGGATGGCTTTCAAAACTGCTAATTACCATCGCGGCACCGGTTGCCTTTCTTGAAAATATTTCTGTTTTCGGTGAAGGAAACGCTCACGCCCGCGTGCGTCTTGGTATAGCGGGAAAAATGCTCGCTTCGCTCAGGTTTTCACGAAAATCGGTTTACTTTTCCATGCGGATTCCTATCTGGGAATCGAAGCTGATGTAAGGAAGTGACTCGTGCCAGCCGTGCCGTCCGCGGGGAGGGGACGGTTTCCAGTGACTTCGCTGGATTTGTTAAAAAAGCCGATACCGGGCGCAACGCGGCCCTCGTCCTCCTCCGCCTCTCATCACGCTCTCCTCCGCTTGCAGCCTGTCCTCTCCTCGGAGCACATGGCTGCCCTTGGAGTCTTTGGCTTGTGTCAGATCCACGCCTTCGTAGACTACCTTCGGAGCAAGCTGAACCCGCAGCAATTCGAAATCCTCTTCAGGAGCGTCATTTCCCTGGTCGGCTTCGTCCTCCTCACCATCGGGGCCGTGCTGATGCTGACAGGTAGCCCGAGACGGTGGCGACGACGAGCGCGTTCCGCCGCCGGCTTTGCCTTGCTTTTTCTTTTCCTTGCTTTGAAGAGCACGTAATTTGTCAATCCTAATTCTGCATTATTGCCCGCGCCGCGGTTTCGGCGCTCGCGAGCCCCCCTCTAAGGAGGAGGCTGGGACCTGCCCTAATTTCTGCGTTAGCGGGGAAATACTGAAGAAGCAGCTGTAAGATCTGGGCTCCAGGTGATACGAGGCGCAGAGCGAAACCTGCCGTGACTCAGCGCACGCTGGGGACGCTGAGCCGACGCTTCAGAAACTGAGTGTCGATCTGTAGTAGCGAAGAGATGCTAAAAATGTAGGTCGGGTGGGGGAGAAGTCTTTTTAGGGTAAAATTGCCCTTTATTTCCTTTCTAAAGTGGCAGTTTTGAGTAATAGAGATGTTAAACGAGGTCCAGGATTGCTCATTCACGTGCTTCCCGCGTGAGGGAACGTATCGGCGTTGCTGGTTACTCTTTGCTGGAACTGAATACGATTTTTTCCTCCTCTTTCCTAGGGAAAATCTCCCCGTGGACGGGGCGTTTCTACTCCCTGCTGGATCCTTCCTACGCAAAGAACAACATCCCCATCATCGCCTCCGTCTCCGAGCACCAGCCCACCACCTGGTCCTCCTACTACTTTGACCTGCAGCTTCTCGTTTTCATGTTCCCAGGTGAGCCCAGCGCCGATGTCGTCAGACGCCGATTTATTACATCACCGTAAAACACCAGAGGGGTTTTATTCTGCCGGCTACGACCGCGGCCTCCCCTCTCCTCGCGGTGCTGAGTCTCCCGTGGAGTGCTGCCTGCCTCCGCCGGCTGTTTTTTATTTCAGGCACCGGATCGCTAAGGTGAACCTGACCCGTTTCTCTTTCCCCTTCGCAGTCGGTCTGTATTACTGCTTCAGTAACCTCTCGGACGCCCGCATTTTTATCATCATGTACGGCGTGACCAGCATGTACTTCTCCGCTGTGATGGTGAGCGCTGCTGCCTGCTTGGGCGCAAGCAGGATGATGAAATGGTCTTAAAAAAGCTGATTTAATTCATTTTTCTAAACTTGTTGATGGTTCTTCCACCTTGAGCTGGTTGAAATGTTCATGAAGCTTTTCTCCCTTCCTTAAAACTGGTTTATTCGCGTCTCTGTGCAGCGAGGGAACGCGACGTTGCAAAACTTACTGGTTTTGGTGTTACTCGCTTCCATATGGCCACCACTGTCCGCCACTGGGTCTCCCTTCCTGGTCTCCCATAGCCAACTTGCAAACCCAAACAATTTTTCCAGGTATCCGAGCAAGGACCGATGCCAAACGGCTGCTTATGAGCCCGTTTCCAGCCTTGCTCCAGCACCCCAAGCCCTAAATGCAGGTTGATCTCTGGTCTGGAGGCATCTACTAATTCTTGGCTCCACCTAAGATTGCCCAAGGGTGGTAAATTCTGCACCTTGGCCAGTTTTGAGGTCTTCAGAGAACTTCCCTGGGGGTGTTTTGAGATGGTGGCAGCTCCCAGTCTGCACCCACTAAAAAAATCAGCTACGGGTTTATCTCGAGGCTGACGTTTCTGCTGCATTTGAGGTGCTGCGTTAGGGATGGCGCTGAATTTCTCTCTTCTCTCGGATTTCTGCCCCGATTTCTTCTCCAACGGGCACTGACTCTTCTGCTGTTGCCCGTAGGTGCGTCTTATGCTGGTGCTGGCCCCGGTGATGTGCATCCTGTCCGGCATCGGGGTTTCTCAGGTGTTGTCCACCTACATGAAGAACCTGGATATCAGCCGACCGGACAAGAAGAGCAAAAAGCAGCAAGATTCCACCTACCCCATCAAAAACGAAGTGAGCGTTGGGCCGGCTCGGGCAGGGGGAGGAGACACCTAGTCCTGGTGGGGACAAGTGCGGGAGGCTGGTGGCCTCTTCCCTCCAGCGCTGACCCCTGTTTCTTCCCCCAGGTTGCCAGTGGCATGATCCTGGTCATGGCTTTCTTCCTGATCACCTACACCTTCCACTCCACCTGGGTGACCAGCGAGGCGTACTCCTCCCCCTCCATCGTGCTGTCCGCCCGGGGTGGGGACGGCAGCAGGATCATCTTTGATGACTTCAGAGAAGCTTATTACTGGCTGCGTCACAACACGCCGGAGGTAAAGGCGGGTAATTCGGGCAGCGAGGACCCAACGTTGTCCTCTGAGGTGCTGACGGCGCGTCTGGTGTTTGGGTGCAGGACGCAAAGGTGATGTCCTGGTGGGACTATGGGTACCAGATAACCGCCATGGCCAACAGGACCATCCTGGTGGACAACAACACCTGGAACAACACGCACATCTCCCGCGTCGGTCAGGTAGGTCCTGCCCTCGCCCGCCGCCGTGCCCCGACTTTCTGAGGGCATCGCGTGGCGTGACTGACTCCGTGTCCGCTCCAGGCGATGGCATCGACGGAGGAGAAAGCCTACGAGATCATGAGGGAACTGGACGTCAGCTACGTGCTGGTCATCTTCGGAGGCCTCACTGGGTATTCATCTGACGGTAAGATCTTGCTCTGAGCTGGGTCAGACCCATCTGTGGAGCGCTGGTGGTGCAGGCTTCTCCAAAACGGCTCTTAGAGGAGCAAAGTCGCACCTTCAGCTGAGGCTGCAAAGTGGAAACGGTACCAAAATGCTCCTCTCGGAAAGCTGCACGTACCTTTTTTGCTCACCCCCAACTCCTCGCTCTTTGCCCCAGCTCAACTCAACTCCTCGCTCTTTGCCCCAGCTCAACTCAACTCCTCGCTCTTTGCCCCTCAACTCCTCGCTCTTTGCCCCTCAACTCCTCGCTCTTTGCCCCTCAACTCCTCGCTCTTTGCCCCTCAACTCCTCGCTCTTTGCCCCTCAACTCTTTGCCTCCAACTCAACTCCTTGCTCTTTGCCTCCAACTCAACTCCTCGCTCTTTGCCCCCCAACTCTTTGCCTCCAACTCAACTCCTCGCTCTTTGTCCCCCAACTCAATTCGACTCTTTGCTCTTTGCCCCTCAACTCTTTGCCCCCAACTCAACTCCTCACTCTTTGCCTCCCACTCAACTCTTTGCCTCCAACTGAACTCCTTTCTTTTTGCCCCCCAACTCAGCTCAACTCTTTGCTCTTTGCCCTCAGCTCAACTCTTTGCCCCCAACTCAACTCCTCGCTCTTTGCCCCCAACTCAACTCCTCGCTCTTTGCCCCCAACTCAACTCCTCGCTCTTTGCCCCCAACTCAACTCCTCGCTCTTTGCCCCCCAGCTCAACTCCTCGCTCTTTGCCCCCCAGCTCAACTCCTCGCTCTTTGCCCCCCAGCTCAACTCCTCGCTCTTTGCCCCCCAGCTCAACTCCTCGCTCTTTGCCCCCCAGCTCAACTCTTTGCCTCCAACTCAACTCCTTTCTTTTTGCCCCCGACTCAACTCAACTCCTCGCTCTTTGCCCCCCAACTCTTTGCCCTCAACTCCTCGCTCTTTGCCCCCCAACTCAGTTTGACTCTTTGCCCCTCAACTCTTTGCCCCCAACTCAACTCCTCGCTCTTTGCTCTCAACTCTTTGCTTTTTGCCCCCAGCTCAGCTCTTTACCCCCCAACTCAACTCCTTGCTCTTTACCCCCCAACTCAACTCCTTGCTCTTTGTCCCCCAGCTCAACTCTTTGCCTCCAACTCAACTCCTTTCTCTTTGCCCCCGACTCAACTCAACTCCTCGCTCTTTACCCCCCAACTCAACTCCTTGCTCTCACCCCCAACTCTTTGCTCTCCACCTTTCAGATATCAACAAGTTCCTGTGGATGGTGCGGATCGGGGGCAGCACGGACACGGGGCGCCACATCAAGGAGCACGACTACTACACCCCCACGGGGGAGTTTCGGGTCGACCGCGAGGGCTCCCCGGTGCTCCTCAACTGCCTCATGTACAAGATGTGCTACTACCGCTTCGGCCAGGTCTACACCGAGGCCAGTAAGTCCCCAAAACCGCCCCCCGTGGGGGGTGACACCGCTTTTGGGGCGCCCCACCGCGCCCCCAGCATCTTCGGGGTGCGATGCGGCAGCGCTGCCTGTACTTTGCCCTCTCCTAGAGCGACCGCCGGGCTACGACCGGGTGAGGAACGCCGAAATCGGCAACAAGGACTTTGAGCTGGACGTGCTGGAGGAGGCGTACACCACAGAGCACTGGCTGGTCCGAATATACAAGGTACGGCCCCAAAATGCGCCCAAACCGCCTAGATTTGGGAAAAAAAACATTAAATTTCACCTAACCCAGCCTTTTTTTACCGCTCAGGTGAAAGATTTGGATAACCGCGGCTTGTCGAGAACGTAGAGGAGCTGCCTCCGGCCGCGCTGCGCACCGCACTGACCTGTGAAGCAGAAATATTTTGGGTTTTTTTTTTTTGTCGGATTTTTGTTTTCGGAGGGGGGTTCTTTTATTTTTGTTTTATACCGTTTGTAAGCGCAGGCAGCGGCGGGACGTCCCTGCCCGGCCCTGCCTGCCCCTGCCTGCCGGGGAGTGATTTTTATATACACACGGAGCAGTCGCCAAATCGGAAATAACGGCTCGAACCGGGGATTGATTAACGGGGAATTAAAAATAATAATAATTAAAGAAAAAAAAAGCTATTTTAGTGGGGTTTTCCCCCAATTCTGCTGCTTTTTCCCCCCCGCCGGCGCGCGGGAGAGGGATTTTTGGGGGCGTTTTGCCGCTTTGAATGGATTTGAGGGGAAATTAGGATGGGGGCGTGGTGGGAGGGGGGCGTGGCTCGGTGAGGGGGCGTGGCCCGGGCGCGCTGCGCGCGCAGGGCGGGGCGTGGCGCGGTGGCGCCGGCGGGAAGGGGCAGCGTGGCGGGAGCGGGGCCGGTAACGGTACCGGTGGCGGGGCGGTACCGCCCCCGGTACCGGTAGCGGGGATGGCGGTTCCGTTCGTGGAGGACTGGGACCTGGTGCAGACGCTGGGCGAAGGCGCCTACGGGGAGTGAGTGCGGGGGGGGGGGGACGGGACCGGGAGCTCCCCGCCGGGGCGCGGCCTTGGCGCGCCCCCTGCTTGCCCCCTGCTTGCCCCTTGTGTGCCCACTGCTTGCCCCTTGTTTGCCCGCTGCTTGCCCACTGCTTGCCCCTTGTTTGCCCGCTGCTTGCCCACTGCTTGTTCCTTGTGTGCCCGCTGCTTGCCCGCTGCTTGTTCCTTGTTTGCCCGCTGCTTGCCCCTTGTTTGCCTGCTGCTTGCCCACTGCTTGTTCCTTGTTTGCCCGCTGCTTGCCCCTTGTGTGCCCACTGCTTGCCCCCTGCTTGCCCCTTGTGTGCCCACTACTTGCCGCTTGTGTGCCCCTTGTGTGCCCGCTGCTGGCCCCTTGTTTGCCCACTGCTGGCCCCTTGTTTACCCACTGCTTGCCCACTGCTTGCCCTTTGTTTACCCACTGCTTGCCCGCTGCTTGCCCCTTGCGTGCCCACTACTTGCCGCTTGTGTGCCCCTTGCGTGCCCGCTGCTTGCCCCTTGCGTGCCCACTACTTGCCGCTTGTGTGCCCCTTGTGTGCCCGCTGCTGGCCCCTTGTTTGCCCACTGCTGGCCCACTGCTTGGCTGTTGCATGCCCCTTGTTTGCCCGCTGCTTGCCTGCTGCTTGCCCCGTGTGTGCCTACTGCTGGCCCACTGCATGGCCACTGCTTGCCTGCTGCTTGGCTGTTGCATGCCCCTTGTGTGCCCCCTGCTTGCCCCTTGCTTGGCCACTGCTTGCCCCTTTTGTGCCTGCTGCTTGGCTGTTGTGTGCCCCCTGCTTGGCCACTGCTTGCCCACTGTTTGGCTGTTGCACGCCCCTTGCATGTCCACTGTTTGGCTATTGCATACCCCTTGTTTGCCCGCTGCTTGCCCCTTGCTTGCCCCTTCTGTGCCCACTGCTTGCCCACTGCTTGGCTGTCACTTGCCCGCTGCTTGGCCATTGTGTGCCCCTTATGTGCCCGCTGCTTGCCCACTGCTTGGCTGTCACATGCCCCTTGTGTGCCCCCTGCTTGGCCACTGCTTGCCCACTGTTTGGCTGTCACATGCCCCTTGTGTGCCCCCTGCTTGGCCACTGCTTGCCTACTGTTTGGCTGTTGCATGCCCCTTGTGGGCCTGCTGTTTGGCCATTGCATGCTCCTTATGTGCCTGCTGCATGGCCACTGCTTGCCCACTGCTTGCCTGCTGCATGGCCACTGCTTGCCCCTTTTGTGCCCACTGCTTGCCCGCTGCTTGGCTGTTGCGTGCCCCTTGTGTGCCCACTGCCTGGCCACTGCTTGCCCACTCTTTGGCCATTGCATGCCCCTTATATGCCCACTGCTTGCCTGCTGCTTGCCCACTGCTTGGCTGTTGCATGCCCCTCGTGTGCCCACTGCTTGCCCGCTGTTTGGCCATTGCATGCTCCTTATGTGCCTGCTGCACGGCCACTGCTTGCCCGCTGCTTGCCTGCTACTTGCCCCTTTTGTGCCTGCTGCTTGCCCGCTGCTTGGCTGTTGCATGCCCCTTGTGTGCCCATTGCATGGCCACTGCTTGCCTCCTGCTTGCCCACTGCATGGCCACTGCTTGCCCACTGCTTGGCCGTTGCATGCCCCTTGCATGCCCACTGCTTGCCTGCTGCTTGCCTGCTGCTTGCCCCTTTTGTGCCTGCTGCTTGCCTGCTGCATGGCCACTGCTTGCCCCTTTTGTGCCCGCTGCTTGGCTGTTGCATACCCCTTGTGTGCCCATTGCATGGCCACTGCTTGCCCGCTGCATGGCCGCTGCTTGCCCCTTTTGTGCCCGCTGCTTGGCTGTTGCATACCCCTTGTGTGCCCATTGCATGGCCACTGCTTGCCCGCTGCATGGCCGCTGCTTGCCCGTTTCGTGCCCGCCGGGCACCCCGCTGACCCCCCGCCGGCCCCAGGGTGCAGCTGGCCGTCAACCGCCGCACCGAGGAAGCCGTAGCCGTGAAAATCGTGGACATGAAGCGAGCGGCCGACTGCCCGGAGAACATCAAGAAGGAAATCTGCATCAACAAGATGCTCAACCACGAGAACGTCGTCAAATTTTACGGGCACCGGCGGGAAGGCGCCACGCAATACCTCTTCCTGGAGTACTGCAGCGGCGGCGAGCTCTTCGACCGCATCGGTACGCGCGCCTAAAAATACTTTTATTTTCTATAAAACGCCGCGTTACAAAATTAATCCCTCAACGGTTGAGAGTCGCTTTTCCCTTTCTTATTCCCGTCGCGCAGAGCCGGATATCGGGATGCCGGAGGCGGAGGCGCAGCGGTTCTTCCAGCAGCTGATCGCCGGCGTGGTGAGTGCGGCGGTGACGGCGGCGATGGCGGCGGCGGCCGCCGCGCGGCGCTGACCCGTGGCTCCCTCCCCAGGTCTACCTGCACAGCATCGGCATCACCCACCGCGACCTGAAGCCGGAGAACCTGCTGCTGGATGAGCGAGGTGGGGCAGGCGGCGCGGCCCGCTCCGTCCCCCGCTGGATTGGAATTTGAAATTGGAATTTGAAATTTGAATTTTGAATTTGACTTTTGAATTTGAATTTGAATTTTGAATTTGGCTTTTGAATTTGAATTTGAAATTTGAATTGTGAAATTTAATTTTGACCTTCAATTGTGAAATTTAATTTTGACCCTCAATTGTGAAATTTATGAAGTTTAATTTTGACCTTTAATAATTGTGAAGCTTAATTTTGACCTTTAATTGTGAAGCTTAATTTTGACCTTTAATTGTGAAGCTTAATTTTGACCTTTAATTGTGAAGCTTAATTTTGGCCTTCAATTGTGAAATTTGGGAAGTTTAATTTTGACCTTTAATTGTAAAGTTTTAATCGGTTCAATCGTGACGGTTCAATCGTGACGGTTCAATCGTGACGGTTCAATCGTGACGGTTCAATCGTGACGGAATTTGACGTTTGGAATTTGACGTTTGGAATTTGACGTTTGGAATTTGACGTTTGGAATTTGACGTTTGGAATTTGACGTTTGGAATTTGACGTTTGGAATTTGACGTTTGGAATTTGACGTTTGGAATTTGACGTTTGGAATTTGACGTTTGGAATTTGACGTTTGGAATTTGACGTTTGGAATTTGACGTTTGGAATTTGACTTCTGAATTTGACTTCTGAATTTGACTTCTGAATTTGACTTCTGAATTTGACTTCTGAATTTGACTTCTGAATTTGACTTCTGAATTTGACTTCTGAATTTGACTTCTGAATTTGACTTCTGAATTTGACTTCTGAATTTGACTTCTGAATTTTAACTTGCATTTTAACTTGACTTTTTATTTTAATTTTGAATTCTAACCTGCATTTTTATTTTAATTTTGAATTCTAACCTGCATTTTTATTTTAATTTTGAATTCTAACCTGCATTTTTATTTTAATTTTGAATTCTAACCTGCATTTTTATTTTAATTTTGAATTCTAACCTGCATTTTTATTTTAATTTTGAATTTTATCTTGCATTTTTATTTTAATTTTGAATTCTAACTTGAAATTTTTATTTTTCATTTTGAATTCGGGCCCAGACAACCTGAAAATCTCCGACTTCGGCTTGGCCACCGTCTTCAAGCACAACGGCCGGGAGCGGCTGCTCAACAAGATGTGCGGCACCCTGCCCTACGTGGCCCCCGAGCTGCTGCGGCGCCCCGAGTTCAGGGCGGAGCCCGTCGACGTCTGGGCCTGCGGCGTGGTGCTGACCGCCATGCTGGCCGGAGGTGGGCCGCCGGCAACCTATGGGGGACCTATGGAATGGGGGGGGATGTGTAGGGTGCTCGAGGGACGTACGCGAAATGCGGGGGGCGTTTGGGGGGGGCAGGGGATGCATAGGGGGTATGGGATGCGTGGGGTGTACGTATGGGGTGCGTAGGGTGTACGTATGGGGTGCGTGGGGTGTACGTATGGGATGCGTGGGGTGTACGTATGGGATGCGTGGGGTGTACGTATGGGGTGCATAGGGGTGTACGTATGGGATGCGTGGGGGTGTACGTATGGGATGCGTGGGGTGTACGTATGGGATGCGTAGGGGGTGTACGTATGGGATGCGTAGGGTGTACGTATGGGATGCGTAGGGGGTGTACGTATGGGATGCGTGGGGTGTACGTATGGGATGCGTAGGGGGTGTACGTATGGGATGCGTAGGGTGTACGTATGGGATGCGTAGGGGGTGTACGTATGGGAGGCGTAGGGGGTGTACGTATGGGAGGCGTAGGGGGTGTACATATGGGCTGCGTGGGGTGTACGTATGGGATGCGTAGGGGGTGTACGTATGGGATGCGTAGGGTGTACGTATGGGATGCGTAGGGGGTGTACGTATTGGATGCGTAGGGTGTACGTATGGGAGGCGTAGGGTGTACGTATGGGATGCGTAGGGGGTGTACGTATGGGGTGCATAGGGGTGTACGTATGGGATGCGTAGGGTGTACGTATGGGATGCGTGGGGTGTGTACGTATGGGATGCGTGGGGTGTACGTATGGGATGCGTGGGGTGTACGTATGGGATGCGTAGGGGGTGTACGTATGGGATGCGTGGGGGGTGTACGTATGGGATGCATAGGAGGTCTACGTATGGGACGCGTAGGGGGTGTACGTATGGGATGCGTAGGGGTGTACGTATGGGATGCATAGGGTGTATGTATGGGATGCGTAGGGGTGTACGTATGGGATGCACAGGGTGTACGTATGGGACGCGTAGGGGGTGTACGTATGGGACGCGTAGGGGGTGTACGTATGGGACGCATGGGGTGTACGTATGGGCTGCGTAGGGGTGTACGTATGGGATGCGTGGGGGGTGTACGTATGGGACGCGTAGGGGGTACGTATGGGACGCGTGGGGGGTACGTATGGGACGCGTGGGGTGTACGTATGGGATGCATGGGGGGTGTACGTATGGGATGCGTGGGGTGTACGTATGGGATGCGTGAGGTGTACGTATGGGATGCGTAGGGGGTGTACGTATGGGATGCGTAGGGGGTGTACGTATGGGATGCGTGAGGTGTACGTATGGGATGCGTGGGGTGTACGTATGGGATGCGTAGGGTGTACGTATGGGGTGCGTAGGGTGTACGTATGGGATGCGTAGGGGGTGTACGTATGGGATGCGTGGGGGTGTACGTATGGGATGCGTAGGGGGTCTACGTATGGGACGCATAGGGGGTGTACGTATGGGACGCATGGGGTCTACGTATGGGATGCGTAGGGGGAGGCGCGTGGAGGGCAGGGAGGGATGGATGAGATGGGGAAGGGGCCCATATGAGGTGGCGGGGGGTGCATGAGGTGCCGAGGGGGGATGTATGGAATGCATAGGGGACAGATGTGTGCAAGGTGTAGGGGGGATGTACGAGATGCGTAAGGGAGACGTGAAACGCACGGCGGGGGACGTATGGCGTGCGTAGCAGGGGTGGAGGAAACACCTAAGGGGGAGGTATGGACGCCATAGGGGGACGTGATGCAGAAGGGGGACGTATGAGATGCGTGAGGGGGGCGTAGGAGACGTACAGGGGAGGCGCGGGGGGAACGCACGAGAGGCAGCGCCGCGTTCAGAGCGGGGATGCCTGGCACTGACAATCGCCGCGGCGTCGTAGTCGGTGCTGCCGCACGCTCGCGCGTGCCGCAGGGCGTTTGCACGCCGCAGGGCGTTTGCACGCAGCAAGGCTTCACACGTTGCAGGGCGTTTGCACGCCGCAGGGCGTTTGCACACCGCAGGGTGTTTGCACGCAGCAAGGCTTCACACGTTGCAGGGCGTTTGCACGCCGCAGGGCGTTTGCACACCGCAGGGCGTTTGCACGCAGCAAGGCTTCACACGTTGCAGGGCGTTTGCACGCCGCAGGGCGTTTGCACACCGCAGGGTGTTTGCACGCAGCAAGGCTTCACACGTTGCAGGGCGTTTGCACGCCGCAGGGCGTTTGCACACCGCAGGGTGTTTGCACGCAGCGAGGCTTCACACGCCGCAGGGCATTTGCACGCCGCAGGGCGTTTGCACACCGCAGGGCGTTTGCACACCGCAGGGCGTTTGCACACCGCAGGGCGTTTGCACACCGCAGGGCTTTTTGCACGTTGCAGGGCGTTTGCACGCCGCAGGGCTTTTGCACACCGCAGGGTGTTTGCACGCTGCAGGGCTTTTTGCACACTGCAGGGCTTTTGCACGTTGCAGGGCGTTTGCACGCGGCAGGGCTTCACACGTTGCAGGGCTTTGCACACCGCAGGGTGTTTGCACATTGCAGGGCGTTTGCACGCGGCAGGGCTTCACACGTTGCAGGGCTTTGCACACCGCAGGGTGTTTGCACATTGCAGGGCGTTTGCACGCGGCAGGGCTTCACACGTTGCAGGGCGTTTGCACGCCGCAGGGCTTTTGCACGTTGCAGGGCGTTTGCACGCCGCAGGGCTTTTGCACATTGCAACGCCTTCGCACGCTGCGCGCCTTTGCACGTTGCCCCCTTTTCACACCACGCGGAACCGGCCTTTCCTACCCCCTTTGCAAAACCTCTCCGTGCAAACCTTGCTGCGCTGCTTCCTTGGCTGCACTCCCCCCTCTCGCCCCGGTCCCCCTGCAGCGGTGCAGTAACGCAGCGGGTTTGCTCCTCCGGCAGAGCTGCCCTGGGACCAGCCCAGCGATAGCTGCCAGGAATACAGCGACTGGAAGGAGAGGAAAACCTACCTCCCGCCTTGGAAGAAGATCGATTCGGCGCCCTTAGGTAAGCAACCGGCACCCGGCGGCACCCGATGCCGCGCCGGCGATCGCCATTTCCCCCCTCCCTCCCTCTCCCGCAGCTTTGCTGCACAAGATCCTGACGGAGAGCCCGACGGCGAGGATCACCATCCCCGACATCAAGAAGGACCGGTGGTACAGCAAACCCCTCAAAAAGGGTAAGGGCCGGCGGGGAAGGCGCTCGTCCCCCCAGATTTGGGGGGTTACTGGGTGCTTTCTCCCTTTGCAGGGGTCAAGCGCGCTCGCGTCTCCTCGGGGGGCGTCGCCGACTCCCCCGGCGGCTTCTCCAAGCACGTCCGCTCCGATATGGACTTCTCGCCGGTGAAGAGCGCGCTCGGGTGAGCCTCCGCCTCCCCTTTGCATCCCTCCCCGCGCGCTGCGGCTTGCACGCGCCCGCTTGGGCGCTGCGAGTCGCCTCGTCGCTCTTTGTGCTGCTGGGGTTCGTTGCTCCGGGGAAAGCAGGAGCTTTCCTGCGTGGTTGCACGCCGCAGGGCTTTGCACGCCGCAGGGCTTTGCACGCCGCAGGGCTTTGCACGTTGCAACGCTTTGCACAGTGCAAGGCTTTGTGTGCTGCAGGGCTTTGCACGCCGCAGGGCTTTGCACGCCGCAGGGCTTTGCACGCCGCAGGGCTTTGCACGTTGCAACGCTTTGCACAGTGCAAGGCTTTGTGTGCTGCAGGGCTTTGCACGCTGCAGGGCTTTGCACGCTGCAAGGCTTTGCCCTTTGCAAAGCTTTACACGTTGCAGTGCTTTTACGCTTTGCAATTCTTTGCACATTGCAGGGCTTTGCACACCACAGGGCTTTGCACAGTTCAAGGCTTTGCATGCTGCAGGACTTTGCACGTTGCAAGGCTTTACACTTTGCAAAGCTTTACACGTTGCAGTGCTTTTACACTTTGCAATTCTTTGGCTGTTGCAGGGCTTTGCACACCACAGGGCTTTGCACAGTTCAAGGCTTTGCACGCTGCAGGGCTTTGCACATTGCAGTTCTTTGCATGTTGCAGGGCTTTGTGCCCCACAGGGCTTTGCACAATGCAAGGCTTTGCCCTTCACAATTCTTTGCACGTTGCAGGGCTTTGCACACCGCAGGGCTTTGCCCTTTGCAATTCTTTACATGTTGCAGGGCTTCGCACACCGCAGGGCTTTGCCCTTTGCAATCCTTTGCATGTTGCAGGGCTTTGCGCCCCACAGGGCTTTGTACAATGCAAGGCTTTGCCCTTTGCAATTCTTTGCGCGTTGCAGGGCTTTGCACAATGCAAGGCTTTGCCCTTTGCAATTCTTTGCGCGTTGCAGGGCTTTGCACAATGCAAGGCTTTGCCCTTTGCAATTCTTTGCGCGTTGCAGGGCTTTGCACAATGCAAGGCTTTGCCCTTTGCAATTCTTTGCGCGTTGCAGGGCTTTGCACAATGCAAGGCTTTGCCCTTTGCAATTCTTTGCGCGTTGCAGGGCTTTGCACAATGCAAGGCTTTGCCCTTTGCAATTCTTTGCACGTTGCAGGGCTTCCCCTGTGTTTTCACCAGGAGGTGGTTTGGTGGAAACCGCGCGCAAGCCCGCGTTAACCCTGCTCGCATCCGCACGATGCACAAAATCCTGCAAAACCCCAAAGCAGTGCAATTCCCCTGCTCGAATACCTCCCCGCTCCCCGCCCGTGCAGTCTCTCCTTTGCACCACCGTCCCTAACGCCCCGTCTCCCCTTGCATTGCAGCGAGGAGAAGGCGAGCTACTCCACGTCGCAGCCGGAGCCCGGCACCGGCGGGGCGCTCTGGGAGAGCGGGGCGGCCAGCATCGACAAGCTCGTGCAGGGCATCAGCTTCTCCCAGCCCGCTTGCCCCGACCACATGCTGGTCAACAGCCAGCTCCTCGGCACCCCCGGCTCCTCCCAGGTGCTGCGCGGTATTTGGGGTGCAGCTCTGCAGGCTTTGTTGCATCAGGGTGCAACTTTGCAGTATTTGGGGCGCAACTTTGCAGCATTTATAATATTAAGATGCAACTTTGCAATAGGGGGGATGCGGCTTTGCAATGTTTTTCGTCTTGGGATGCAGCTTTGCAAGGTTTATCATCTCAGGCTGCAACCTTGCAATATTTGGGGTGCAACCTTGCAATATTTGGGGTGCAACCTTGCAATATTTGGGGTGCAACTTTGCAGCATTTGGGATGCAACTTTGCAGTGTACATAATATTAGGGAGCAGCTTTGCAATATTGGGGATGCTGCTTTGCATTATTTATCATTTCAGGGTGCAACTTTGCAGTCTTTGGGGTGCAACTTTGCAGCGTTTATAATATCAGGATGCAACTTTGCAATACGGCGGATGCAGCTTTGCAGTGGTTTTTGTCTTGGGATGCAGCTTTGCAAGGTTTATCGTCTCAGGGTGCAACCTTGCAGTATTTGGGGTGCAGCTTTGCAGTATATATAATATTAACGAGCAGCTTTGCAGTATTAGGGATGCTGCTTTGCATTATTTATCATCTCAGGGTGCAAGTTTGCAGTATTTGGAGTAACTTTGCTGTATTTTTAGTATCAGGATGCAACTTTGCAATGTTTAGAGTGCAGCTTTGCAGCGTTTATGATACCAGGATGCAACCGCGCAATATTGGGGATGCGGCTTTGCAATGTTTATCACCTCGGGGTGCAACTTCGTAGTATTTGGGGTGCAACTTTGCCGTGTTTTTAGTATCAGGATGCAACTCTGCAATGGTCGGGGTGCAACTTTGCAGCATTTACAATATCAGCGTGCAACTGCAGTATTCGGGATGCAGCTTTGCATTGAATTTATCACATCAAGGTCCAACTTTGCAGGATTTATTACGTTTGTGATGCAGCTTTGCGTTATGTATATAGGATTAAGAAGCAGCTTTGCGATATTTATAATATCAGGGAGCAGCTTTGCAATATCGGGGATGCTGCTTTGCAGTTTTTATAATATTTGGGGTGCAACTTTGCAAGCTGGGAGATGCAACTCGCAGCCTTCACCATCAGGGGGTGCAGCTTTGCAATATTTATCCTCTTAAGGCCGCGGTTTTGCAGAGCCGGCGCTGCAACTTTGCGGGGTTTGTAACCTTTGCACGCGGTTTTTGGGGCTTGCAGAACCCGTGGCAGCGGCTGGTGAAGCGGATGACGCGCTTCTTCACCAAACTGGACGCCGACGGCTCTTACCGCGCCCTGCAAGAGGTCTGTGAGAAGATGGGGTACGGCTGGAAGAAGAGCTGCACGAACCAGGTGGGGATTGGGGTGCAAAAGCCGGGGTGCAAAATCACGCCGTGGCGTCCGCAAATCATTCGGGGGGGCTCCCGCCGCTTTGCTGTCGTTCTGCAGGTCACCATCTCGACCACGGACAGGAGGAACAACAAACTCATCTTCAAGGTGAACCTGGTGGAGATGGAGAGCAAGATTTTGGTGGATTTTCGGCTCTCCAAGGTGAGCGGGGGGGTCGGGGTGGGCGCACGGTGGGCGCACGGTGAGGCAGGGTCTTGCAAGACCACGCAAGGTTGGGTGCCAGACTGTGCAAGATGGGTGCAAGGTGATGCAAGACCATGCACGGTGACGCAAGACCATGCAAGGTTGGGTGCAGGGTGATGCAAGGCTGTGTAAGGTGGGTGCAAGACGGTGCAAGATGGGTGCAAGCTGATGCAAGACCATGCGAGGTGGGTGCAAGGTGATGCAAGGCTGCGTAAGGTGGGTGCAAGGTGATGCAAGACCACGCACGGTGACGCAAGACCATGCAAGGTTGAGTGCAAGGTGATGCAAGGCTGCGTGAGGTGGGTGCAAGACTGTGCGAGGTCGGTGCAAGCTGATGCAAGACCATGCGAGGTGGGTGCAAGCTGATGCAAGACCACGCACGGTGACGCAAGACCATGCAAGGTTGGGTGCGAGGTGGGTGCAAGGTGATGCAAGACTGCGTAAGGTGGGTGCAAGACCGTGCGAGATGGGTGCAAGGTGATGCAAGACCATGCAAGGTTGGGTGCAGGGTAATGCAAGACCATGCAAGATGATGCAAGACCATGTAAGGTTGGGTGCAAGACCGTGAGAAGTGGGTGCAAGCTGACGCAAGACCACGCACGGTGATGCAAGACCACGCAAGGTTGGGTGCGAGGTGATGCAAGACCATGCAAGGTTGGGTGCGAGGCGGTGTTGGTGGGTGCAAGGTGACGCAAGATGGGTGCAGGGCAGCGGCTGGTGGGCAACCGGTAGCTGCGAGGTGATGCAAGGCGGCGTTGGTGGGTGCAAGGTGGTGCAGGGTGGGTGCGAGGCAGTACCCGACGGGTGTGCAGTGGGTGCAAGGAGATGCAAAACGAGGCGCAGAGGGGGTGCAAGGCACTGCCCAGTGAGCGCAGGGCAGTGCACGGCGGGTGCAAAGCGGGTGCAAGGTGGGTGCAAGGCGGTGCCAGGTGATGCACAGCGGGTGCAAAGCAGCGTATGCTGGGTGCAAGGCAATGCAAGGTGGGTGCAAGGTGGTGCAAAGCAATGCAAGGTGGGTGCAAGGCGCTGCAAAGCAATGCAAGGTGGGTGCAAGGTGATGCAAGGTGGGTGCAAGGTGGTGCAAAGCAATGCAAGGTGGGTGCAAGGTGGTGCAAAGCAATGTAAGGTGGGTGCAAGGTGGTGCAAAGCAGTGCAGAGTGGGTGCAAGGCGGTGCAAGCGATGCAAGGTGGGTGCAAAGCAATGCAAAGCAGCGCATGGTGGGTGTAAGGCGGTGCAGAGTGATGCAGGGTGGGTGCAAGGCGGTGCAGAGCGATGCAAGGTGGGTGCAAGGCGCTGCAAAGCAATGCAAGGTGGGTGCAAGGTGGTGCAAAGCAGTGCAGGGTGGGTGCAAGGCGGTGCAAAGCAATGCAAGGTGGGTGCAAGGTGGTGCAAAGCAATGTAAGGTGGGTGCAAGGTGGTGCAAAGCAGTGCAGGGTGGGTGCAAGGTGGTGCAAGCGATGCAAGGTGGGTGCAAAGCAGCGCATGGTGGGCGCAAGGTGGTGCAGAGCGATGCAGGGTGGGTGCAAGGCGGTGCAGAGCGATGCAGGGTGGGTGCAAGGCGGTGCAGAGCGATGCAAGGTGGGTGCAAGGCAGTGCAAAGCAATGCAAGGCGGGTGCAAGACTGCAAGGCAGTGCATGGTGGGTGCAAGACGGTGCAGAGCAATGCGAGGTGGGTGCAAAGCAATGCAACCTCTCCCCGTGCAGGGCGACGGCCTGGAGTTCAAGAGGCATTTTCTGAAAATCAAGGGCAAGCTCAGCGACATCGTCAGCACCCAGAAAGTCTGGCTGCCCGCCACCTGAGCCCCCTGCACCCCACCTGCCTCCTTCCCCTCCTCCTCCTCCTCCTCCTCCTCCTCCTGGCGGGGCTCCCGCGGCAGCACCTGAACGCCGTGAAGGCGACCGACCGCGCGCTGCAGATTTTAAAAGGTTCAATAAAGCCCTGGGGGGGGATGAAGCGAGGCCGCGTGCTGCAAGGGGGAGGGCAACGGGTCCCATCCTGCCGCGGCCAAGGGAGGGTGCTGGGCTGGCCTGATGGGTGCATCCAGGGTGCTGGGGGGGGCCCCGATGCAAACTGGGAGCCCTGGGGTGCTCCGCAACCCAGCAATTAAAAAAGGCGTTAAATAAAAAATAGCAATTAGGGGGTCAATTCCCCCCCCCCCCCCCAGCTTATTTGCACCCAAAAAACGGGCACCAGCACCATGGGTGCGATAGAACCCAGTTAATTCCATATTTTGGGGGTGTTTTGGGTGCAATACAGCATTTTTTTTAATTTAGGGGGGGCATCTCAACCAGCGTGGGGCTCGTTCACTCTGAAACCTCCTGATGGCGTTCACCCTGAAACCTACTGATGGCGCAGCGTTGCTCAGCCGGCGTAAATCCCGCTCCGGCGTCTCCGCCGACCCCGTGCGGCCCGCAACCGGCCTCTTACACCCCCGCGAGGTTTCGGGGTGACTCCCCCCCGTCTCAGGGCAGCCGCCCTCATTTGCCAACCTCTCTAATTGCTTTTCGGAAGGGCTAACGAGCCCCGGAGCTGCCAGGGGTTGTTAGCACTGGAGCGAGAGAGGAGAGCCGGGGATTAACCCCTTCCCCCCCCCAAAAAAGAGCATCCCCCCCCCCCAAAAAACCCACCCCAGGGTGCAACCCCTCAGCCATCTCCGCAATTTCTCCCTAAAGCTGAATCAGCGTTTAATTATTGGGGTAGAAAACGCTCGTTTTTGCTTGTTTTCCCCTTTTTTTGGTGTCTTTTTTTTTATTTTAATATCCCTCCACCCAGCTTTTTTTTTCGGTGGGAACCCCCCCCTCGGGCCAAGCAATTAGCGGCGATTTTTTAATTGCATATTTATATTGCAGCCGGGGAGCGAGACCCCGGCAGCGGGCGAGGGGGAAGCAGGAAGACGCCGCCTCCGACCTTGTTTGCTTTTCAGCCGGGATTAAGCGGTTTTAATTGTCCCCGAGATCACAGATTGCGGCCGGGGGGGATAATTAGGCTGAATACAGGGTTTTCTGGTTCACTCCCCGCAGGAATTTATATTTCTAAAAGGGAAAAAAAAATAATAATATAAAAGCTTCGGGAATGCTTTGGGAATTAAGGGGTTTTGGGGGGGTGCTGCGAGGCTGGACACAACTCATTGCATGAGTGGGTCTCACCTTTGCAAGGCTGCGAGGGAAAAGCCTCCCCTTTAGCAACAAATTCTTTTTTTCAGCGTTTACCTGCCGTAAATCGGTTATTTCGGGGGGTCACGGGGCAGGTTTCGCCCCCGGGGATGCTTCGGCAGAGGCCGCGCGCCGCTCGCGCTCCGCCTTGGTCTCGCGCGTTAACCAGGCTCGGTTACCCCAATTATTTTCAACCTGAATTTTTAGAATTTGGGTGGGTTTTTTGCTCCGGAGGGGGAATATTTTCAGCTTTTAGGGTTTGAGAGGGAAATTCTAGGGGGATAAAAGGGTTTTTTTAGACTCTATCGGGGTAAAAAGGGGGTTGCGCGGAGCCGGGTCCCTGAAAGCGCCCATTGTGCGGCCCCGCTGGGGACAAGGCGCTCTCAGAGAGGCAGCGGAGCGTGCAAAATGCCTTAAACCAACATTATCGCGGCGCGGGCGGCTTCCCCCCACCCCGCCGCCTCCGTCATCACAAATTCATGGCGCTCCGGCGGGCGCGGGGGGTTTTGCCGGCCCGCGGCCTCCTCACGGCACCCGGGGATTTGGGATGGAGAGGTGGGGGTGCGGGATGGAGGCTTGGGGGCGCGGAGGTGGGACAGAGGGTTGAGGAGGTAGATGGAGGGTGCGGGATGGAGGATTTGGGGTGTGGATGCAGGATTGGGGATGCAGATGTGGGACAGGATTTAGGATGGAGATGTGGGATGGAGGATTTGGGACGGAGATGTGGGATGGAGGATTTGGGATGGAGGATTTGGGATGGAGAGGTGGGATGGAGGATTTGGGATGGAGATGTGGGATGGAGGATTTGGGATGGAGATGCAGGATGGAGGATTTAGGATGGAGATGTGGGATGGAGGATTTGGGATGTGGATGTGGGATGGAGGATTTAGGATGGAGATGTGGGATGGAGGATTTGGGATGTGGATGCGGGATGGAGGATTTAGGACGGAGATGTGGGATGGAGGATTTGGGACGGAGATGCAGGATTTAGGATGCAGATGTGGGACAGGATTTAGGATGGAGGATGTGGGATGGAGGATTTAGGATGGAGGATTTAGGATGTGGCTTTGGGATGGAGGATTTAGGATGGAGATGCAGGATTTGGGATGCAGATGTGGGACAGGATTTAGGATGCAGATGCAGGATGGAGGATTTAGGATGTGGATGTGGGATGCAGGATTTAGGATGTTGATGTGGGACATAGGATTTAGGATGTGGATGCAGGATGGAGGATTTAGGATGCAGATGGGGGACATAGGATTTGGGATGTAGATGGAGGATGGAGAATTCAGGATGCAGATGCAGGATTTAGGAAAAAAATACAGGATTTCGGAAGCAGATACAGGATGTGGGATGGAGGATTTAGGCTGCAGACCCAGGTTCCCAGATGGAGGATACAGGAGGTGGATGCAGAACCCAGGATAGGGGCTGGAAAAGTGGGATTTAGGATGCAGGATTGGGGTTTCAGATGGGGGATGGAGGATTTAGGATGCAGATGCAGGACACGGGATGCAGGATGGAGGATTTAGGATGCAGATGCAGGACACGGGATGCAGGATGGAGGATTTAGGATGCAGATGCAGGTTTCCAGACACAGGCCACGGATGCAGGGGACAGGCGAGGGGCTGCAGACGCAGGATTTTGGGTGCAGATGTGGGATACAGGACACCGGGCACAGGATGAAAGGGCAGATGCAGGATTCGGGATGGAGATGCAGGATTCAGGATGGAGATGCAGAACATGGGATGCAGAGGTGGGATGCAGGACAGGGTGATGGGAAACGGGATTTAAGATGCAGGGGAAAGATGGCAGGTACAGGGCGTGGGATGCAGAAGCGGGATTTGGGAGGCAGAGGTGGGATACGGGATGCGGAAGGATTTAGGGTACAGGCACATGTGGGAAATGCAGGACACGGGATGCAGAAGCGGGATTTGGGGTGCAGATATGGGATGGAGGTGCAGGACAAGGGATGGTCCGGCCCTGGAGCATCACGGCGCAGGCCCGGCCGCGCGCAGGGACCTCGCGGCACCCCCAGAGACGGGGAGTGCGTGCAGCGAGCCGGGAAATGCAAATTTCCAAGGAAAAATGACGGCTTTCAAATTCCGTACCGGGATTTTGCCGCTCGTCCCCCCCATCTGGGAGGCAGAGCCCGGCTGCGTGGCCACATCTGCCTGCCAGATGTGCCGGGGAGGGGACCGGAGCCCCCGCGGATGGGGAAGCCTCCCCGCTGCATCCCTGCGCGGGCCGGTTTGGGAACGCCGCTCTCCCGTATCCCACCTGCTCCGGAGAAACGGGCGCTGGGGCCGGGAAGGAGGGACTGGACGGGGCCAATCCGGCCTTGCAAATGATTTTAATTGCAATTAAGCTTTTGTGCTGTGGTTGGGGGGGATGATGGAGCTGAGGCGCAGGCAGGATGCATCTATAGGGTTCCCAGCCCAGTATGGCCCAGTAAGGAGCCTGGGCTGAGCTTATATAGGGTCCCTGGGGGTCGGATTTGTTAGCAACTTCGGGGTCCCGGCAGCGGGACGGGGATGCGGGATGCAGGAGATGGGACGGGGACGCGGGATGCAGATGCAGGGTTTGGGGTGCGGATGGAGGACGCGGGGTGCAGGGTGCAACTGCAGGGTGCGGGATGCAAGAATTGGGATGCAGGGGGCAGGATGCAACTGCAGGGTGCGGGATGCAAGAATCGGGATGCAGGGGGCAGGATGCAACTGCAGGGTGCGGGATGCAAGAATCGGGATGCAGGGGGCAGGATGCAGCTGCAGGATGCAAGAAGTGGGGCGCAGGGTGCGGGCTGTGGGATGAAGGGTGCGGATGCAGGATTTGGGACGCAGGATGCAAGCTGCAGATGTGGGCCGCGGGGTGCAGATCCGGGGTGCGGGCATGGGATCCAGATGTGGGATGCAAGGGTGCAGGGTGCAGCTCCAGGATGCAGATGGGGGCTGCCGGATGCAGATGTGGGCTGCAGATGCAGCTCCGGGATGGCAACGCAGCATTTTAAGCAGGGAAAAATGGCAGAAACGTTTCCCCATCTGGTTTTTAGGGGCAAATTTGGAATTTTCCTGCTTTTTGGGGACTGGCAATCCAACGGATTTGCTTCTTGCAGAAGCATTTCTATTTTCTGAACTGCCTCCATCAGCTCGGCGTCCCTTAAATAGTAATTTAAGAAAAAAAACCCTAAAGCCGGAGCAATTCCAACCGAAAACACCCAAATCCAGCCTTTCCCTTCCTAAATCGGCGTCTCCCTCCTTTCTCCTCATCGGTTCCCTCTCTGGAGGTGCCGGAGGGGCTGGATTTTTAACTCAGGAGATGTTTTAGCTCTTGCAAAATCATCGCAGCAGCCTCGGGAAAGCCGCCACCTTAATAAAAACAAAAATGCAGAGGAGTCTGTTAAGGAAAATCCTGCAAAAAAACCTTCCAGAAAACATCGCGGAAATATCAGCTTTTTATTTGGGCTTTTTTTTCCCCTCTTATTCCATCGGGGACGGGAGTTTTGCAGGTCATCGAGGGGCTGGAGGAGGGTGCGAGGTGGGTTTTTGCAGCAGGTTTGGCCCCTGGATCCTCCTGCCGGCGGCAGGGAGGGGTTTTGCAGGTGCAAACTTGGAATTTGCAGGTTAAAATGGGAATTTGCAGGTTAAAAACCTGTAAATCTCCCCCAAAATTGGGGAATGGGCACCGGGGATGCAGCCCGGCGGCGATGCCGGGGCCGTGGGTGCGAGGCCCCATCGGTGCCTCTCGCCCCGCAGGCAGGAGAGGGAGAAAAATGCTTTAAAAAGGGAAAAAAGCTCCAAAGCCAGCAGGCTGAGGTCATTTTTTTGGTGTGAAAGTCGGCTCCTTCGCAATGCCTCCGGGTCGGGTTTAATATCAGCAGAAACATTCTTGGGCAGGGTGGGGAGAAAGCGCCGAGAGGGGACCCTGAAAAACCCGAAACACCCTAAAAAAACCTCGAAACACCCTAAAAAAACCCCAAAACACCCTAAAAAAACCCCAAAGCCCCCCAAACCCCCCCCAGGCATGGAGCAAGCTGAGCATCGGGGAGAGAAGAGCAAAATCGGCCCATGAAGGGGAAAAAATCCCCCCCTGGGCGCGGGGAACTGAACCTGTCAGCGGCTTTGGAGCATCGTGTGGTGCCTGCCGGGATTTTTGGGGATGGGGAGAGGCGGAAAGTGAAGGGATCCAGCAGGGACGCAGCGGGTGGCAGGGACGCAGCGGGAGGCAGGGATGCAGCGGGTGGCAGGGACGCAGCGGGCGGCAGGGATGCAGCGGGCGGCAGGGATGCAGCAGGAGGCAGGGACGCAGCAGGCGGCAGGGATGCAGCGAGTGGCAGGGACGCAGCGGGAGGCAGGGATGCAGCAGGCGGCAGGGACGCAGCGAGTGGCAGGGACACAGCGGGAGGCAGGGACGCAGCGGGTGGCAGGGATGCAGCGGGTTGCAGGGATGCAGCGAGTGGCAGGGACGCAGTGGGCGGGAGGGATGCAGCGGGTTGCAGGGACGCAGCGGGTGGCAGGGACGCAGCGGGTGGCAGGGACGCAGTGGGAGGCAGGGATGCAGTGGGCGGCAGGGATGCAGCGAGTGGCAGGGACGCAGCGGGAGGCAGGGATGCAGTGGGAGGCAGGGACGCAGCGAGTGGCAGGGACGCAGTGAGTGGCAGGGACGCAGCGGGTGGCAGGGACGCAGCGGGTGGCAGGGATGCAGCGGGCGGGAGGGATGCAGCGGGTTGCAGGGATGCAACGAGTGGCAGGGATGCAGCGGGTGGCAGGGATGCAGCGGGCGGCAGGGACGCAGCGAGTGGCAGGGATGCAGCAGGCGGCAGGGACGCAGCGAGTGGCAGAGACACAGCGGGAGGCAGGGACGCAGCGGGAGGCAGGGATGCAGCGGGAGGCAGGGACGCAGCGGGAGGCAGGGACGCAGCGGGAGGCAGGGATGCAGAGGGCGGCAAGGATGCAGCAGGTTGCAGGGATGCAGTGAGTGGCAGGGACGCAGCGGGTGGCAGGGATGCAGTGAGTGGCAGGGACGCAGTGAGTGGCAGGGACGCAGCGGGTGGCAGGGACGCAGCGGGTGGCAAGGACGTTGCATCTCACGGGGGCCGCGCACCCCAGAAGAAAGGAGGGAAAAATTGCACAGGAGGATCAGAGGGGGAAAAAAAAGCATCCGGAGGGGTTGCAGGACCCGCTGCGAGGCAGGAGCGAGGCGATGCTCCGGCTGGGGAAGGGGGTTTCTGCTCCACGCTTGCACGTTCCTGCCGTCAGCAGCATTTACCCGACGGCACCGGGAGAAATCCCAGGTCAGCCGGAGCACTGCCGCCGGTTATCGCCCGGTGCCGCCGCCTTCGCTGCTTCATCCTCGCTTTTTCTCCCTCATCCCCTCGGTTTGGTCCTGTTCGCGCTCTCTAGGTGCAATCCTTCCTCTGCAAAAGGCTCCCCAAAATTTTCCCCAGCCCAGCACCCAAAGGTGCCCTGACGCAGGGGTGCAGGGGTTGGGGTGGACTCTGCGCCGCGGGGTTGCTCCATCTCCGGGCAGCGCTGGAAAGACCCAGCAGCGAGGTCTCCTCCTGGCAATAGGGTTAGGAGGTGTCGCAGAGCGCAGGGATGCTTGCAGCATGCAAGGATGCTTGCAATGCATGAGGATGTTTGCAGCATGCAAGGATGTTTGCAATGCATGGGGATGTTTGCAGCATGCAAGGATGTTTGCAATGCATGGGGATGTTTGCAGCATGCAAGGATGCTTGCAATGCATGAGGATGCTTGCAGCACGCTGGGATGTTTGCAATGCATGAGGATGCTTGCAGCACGCTGGGATGCTTGCAGGAGGCAGCGATGCTCACAACACACGGGTATTTGCAACGTGCAGGGATGCTTGCAGCATGCGAGGGTGTTTGCAGCATGCAGGGATGCTCACGGCATACAGGGGTGCTCGCAACACAGGGATGTTTGCAATGTGCAGGGGTATTTGCAGCATGCAGGGGTGTTTGCAGCATGCAGGGATGCTCGCAGCACAGGGATGTTTGCAATGTGCAGGGATATTTGCAGCACGCAAGGGTGTTTGCAGCAGCGTGCAGGGATGCTTGCAGTGCACAGGGATGTTTGCAGCACACAAGGTTGGTTGCAGCAGCGTGGAGGGATGCTTGCAGCACATGTGAAGGTTTGCAGCATGCAGGAATATTTTCAGTGCGTGGAGATATTTGTGGCACCCAGGGATGCTTGCAGCAGATGAGGATGCTTGCAGAGTGCAGGGGTGTTTGCAGCATGCAGGACCGCTCACAACACAGGGATGTTTGCAACGCGCAGGGATATTTGCAGCATGCAGGGATGCTTGCAGCACGCAGGGATGCTTGCAGCACACGGGAATGTTTGCAGCACGCAGGGATATTTGCAGTTCATGGGGATATTTGTGGCAAACAGGGATGCTCGCAGCACATGAGGATGTTTGCAGAGTGCAGGGATGTTTGCAGAGTGCAGGGATGCTTGCAGCACACAGGGATGCGCGAAGCCACTTTGCAGGAGCCGGGAACACCCGCAGCAGCCTTTCCGTGCCTCAGTTTCCCCTTCCCTGACAGCGAGCACAGCACGAGGGCCCGTCGCTTCGCTCGGGGCTCGACCTTGCAGGACGCCATGGCGCTGGGAAACCTGGCCCCGCCGCAGCAGCCTGGCTGGCGGCTTTGCATTCGGGGCTTGGAGAGCGGCCAGGGGGAGCGCTGGGGGCCCGCTGCTCGCCAGATGCGATAAGGAAAGGTTCCGCCGAGGCTGGAAAAAGACAGAAAAAAAGGGGGGGGAAGGCCAAAAAAAAAAAAAAAGCAAAAGCAAAGCAAATTCCTTGGCAAATCAAAGCGAAATGCTTGCGGAGCGAGCGCATGGCCTTGCATCCAGCCATCCGTCTTGATAAGGGGCTCCGGGGAGGAGGAGGAGGAGGCGAGATGATGCCGGGAACCCGCCAGCAATTGCGCTTCGTTGCAGGAAACCCATCCGATTTCCCAGCGCTGGGCGACGGGACGGGGAGGCGGCGTGCCTCGGTTTCCCCACCCTGCGCACGCAGAGGTGAGGGGGGGAAAGGGGTTAAAACCGTGCCGGTAAAACGCCTCGGAGGGGTTAAACGGGGCGATTTTCTGCCGGGTTTTATCCAAAACATATGTTTTCGCCACTATTCGAGTTATCTGGGATATTTCCTGCGTGTTTGCTCCTATGGCAACCGGCCCAGCATGAAAGACCTATTTACTGGGCCCGGGGATAAGGAACGGCCATATGGTGTCAATTTTGAAGGCGCTCCATCCCCTCCGCCTGTCTCCGGTTCTCCCTCTGCCACGGGCTTGGCTCCTTGAGGGGTGTCCACCACAAGGAGGGTCCAGCCGGGGTCGGGGATGGGGGCTGTGGGCAAGGTGAGGTGGTGGGTTGGGGTTGGGGAGCTCAGAGAAGGTGGAGATGGGCTGCAGCAGCGGTTTGAGATCCTTCAGGGGGATAGGGATGGAGAGAAGGTACCTGCAGCATCAGTCTGAGGTCCTTCAGGGGGATAGGGATGGAGAGAAGGTACCTGCAGCATCAGTCTGAGGTCCTTCAGGGGGATAGGGATGGAGAGAAGGTACCTGCAGCATCAGTCTGAGGTCCTTCAGGGGGATAGGGATGGAGAGAAGGTACCTGCAGCATCAGTCTGAGGTCCTTCAGGGGGATAGGGATGGAGAGAAGGTACCTGCAGCATCAGTCTGAGGTCCTTCAGGAGGGTAGGGATGGAGAGAAGGTACCTGCAGCATCAGCCTGAGGTCCTTCAGGGGGATAGGGATGGAGAGAAGGTACCTGCAGCATCAGCCTGAGGTCCTTCAGGGGGATAGGGATGGAGAGAAGGTACCTGCAGCATCAGCCTGAGGTCCTTCAGGGGGATAGGGATGGAGAGAAGGTACCTGCAGCATCAGTCTGAGGTCCTTCAGGGGGATAGGGATGGAGAGAAGGTACCTGCAGCATCAGTCTGAGGTCCTTCAGGGGGATAGGGATGGAGAGAAGGTACCTGCAGCATCAGTCTGAGGTCCTTCAGGAGGGTAGGGATGGAGAGAAGGTACCTGCAGCATCAGCCTGAGGTCCTTCAGGGGGATAGGGATGGAGAGAAGGTACCTGCAGCATCAGCCTGAGGTCCTTCAGGGGGATAGGGATGGAGAGAAGGTACCTGCAGCATCAGCCTGAGGTCCTTCAGGGGGATAGGGATGGAGAGAAGGTACCTGCAGCATCAGCCTGAGGTCCTTCAGGGGGATAGGGATGGAGAGAAGGTACCTGCAGCATCAGCCTGAGGTCCTTCAGGGGGATAGGGATGGAGAGAAGGTACCTGCAGCATCAGCCTGAGGTCCTTCAGGGGGATAGGGATGGAGAGAAGGTACCTGCAGCATCAGCCTGAGGTCCTTCAGGAGGGTAGGGATGGAGAGAAGGTACCTGCAGCATCAGCCTGAGGTCCTTCAGGGGGATAGGGATGGAGAGAAGGTACCTGCAGCATCAGTCTGAGGTCCTTCAGGAGGGTAGGGATGGAGAGAAGATACCTGCAGCATCAGCCTGAGGTCCTTCAGGGGGATAGGGATGGAGAGAAGGTACCTGCAGCATCAGTCTGAGGTCCTTCAGGAGGGTAGGGATGGAGAGAAGGTACCTGCAGCATCAGTCTGAGGTCCTTCAGGGGGATAGGGATGGAGAGAAGGTACCTGCAGCATCAGTCTGAGGTCCTTCAGGAGGGTAGGGATGGAGAGAAGGTACCTGCAGCATCAGTCTGAGGTCCTTCAGGAGGGTAGGGATGGAGAGAAGGTACCTGCAGCATCAGTCTGAGGTCCTTCGGGGGGATAGGGATGGAGACAAGATACCTACAACATTGGTCTGAGGTCCTTCAGGAGGGTAGGGATGGAGAGAAGGTACCTGCAGCATCAGTCTGAAGGCAACTGGGGAGATAGGGATGGAGACAAGATACCTGCAGCATTGATCTAGGATCCATCAAGAAGATAAGGATGGAGACAAGCAACCTACAACCTTGGTTTGAGGTCTAACCAAGACACTGGGCTGGAGATGGGGTTGGGGACAAACTAAACACAGCATAGGTCTGAGGTCCAACCAGGAGATAAGGCTTGGAATAGGACTGGAGGCGAGCTACGTGCAACACCAGTCAGAGGTTCATCCAAATTATGGGGTTGGAGACGTGACCAGGGAGAAGCTACCTGCACCATCAGCCTGAGGTCCATCCAGAAGACACGACCAGGGAGAAGCTACCTGCACCATCAGCCTGAGGTCCATCCAGAAGACAGGGTTGGAAACAAGCTACCTGCACCATCAGCCTGAGGTCCATCTAGGAGACATGGTTGGAGACAACCTACACCGAGGCTCAGCCAGGTCTGGCTTGGGGCAGAAGGATGCTGAGGAGGTCCTAAGGACCACGAAGACCTCTTATCACCCCCAGAACCTACCAAGGGGGTGCAGTGAGGTCTGTCCCACCCCCAGCAGGTCCAGGCTCCTCTTGGAGGTAACCCCAACGCCCCGAGAAACCCAGCAACTACTGCCCGGGGCCGTTCTTTGCTCCGTCCTAAAGATCAGGGCAATTTTTGGACCCGGCACCAGAGCAGCTCCACGGGGTTAAATGACCAAAATAGAGGAAAATGGGGCAAAAATGTCCTCTAGTCTACTGTGAAAAAAAATTAAAGAAAAAAAGAGTATTTTCTAATAATTCTAATTTTTGTTGTTGTTGTCGCTGGGCGTTTGCTGCAGGGAGAGATGATAAAGCCAGGCAAGACCAGGCACGGCGCAGGACGGGGGATTTTGGGAATGATTCACTCCCAAAGCCTCCCACAGAGGTATTTCTGATTAAAAAAAAAGCCAGAATAGATTGGTTTTTTTTTTTTAAAGAAAAAAAAGTTTTACAGAAGTGACCCTTCCCACCAGCCTTGCCATTTTTCTTTTTAATAAGAAAAAAAAAAAGGCTTTCAGCCAAAATAAACCTTCTCTATGAAAATGTGTGTTTGGGTCAAAAAGCCACTTTTCGCTGGGGGAAAATAAACCAACGAAAAACCTGTCCAACCCCTGAAGTGATGGGTTGGCAACGCTCACGGGGAGATAGGTCTTCTCTGAAGCCAACAGCTCTTCTCCTCCTCCGCTCCTCCTGCTCCTCCTCTCCTTCTCCTCCTCCTATTCTCCTCCTTCTTCTTCTCCTCCTCTCCTCCTTTTCCTTCTCCTCTTCCTTCTCGTCCTCCTCCTCCTCCTTTTCTTCTCCTCCTCTTCCTCTCCCTCTTCTTCTCCTCCTCCTCTCCTTCTCCTCCTTGTTTTTGTCCTTATCCTCATCCTTCTCCTCCTTCTCCTTCTCCTTCTCCTTCTCCTTCTCCTTCTCCTTCTCCTTCTCCTTCTCCTTCTCCTTCTCCTTCTCCTTCTCCTCTTCCTCCTCCTCCTCCTTCTTCTCCTCTTCCTCTCCTTCTCCTCCTCCTCCTCTTTTCCTCTCCTTCTCCTTCTCTTCTCTTCCTTCTCTCCTTCTCCTTCTCCTCCTTGTTTTTGTCCTTCTCCTTCTCCTTCTCCTTCTCCTTCTCCTTCTCCTTCTCCTTCTCCTTGTCTGCCTCCTCTTCCTCCTTCTTCCTCTTCTCCTCATCCTCTCCTTCTCCTCCTCTTTTTCTCTCCTTCCCCTTCTCTTCCTCCTCTCCTTCTCCTCCTTCTTTTGTCCTTGTTCTCCTTCTCCTTGTCCTTGTCTGCCTCCTCCTCCTTATTCTTCTCCTCTTCCTCTCCTTGTCCTCCTCCTCCTCCTCTTTTCCTCTCCTTCTGTTGTCTCATCTTCTCTCTTTGTCTTCTCTCTTCTCATCATCTTACCTTGCCTCTTCTCACCTCTTCATCTTCTCTTCACCTTCATCTTCACCTTTACCTTCACCTCCACCTTCACCTCCACCTTCACCTTCATTTTCACCTTCATCTTCTCTTCACCTTCATCTTCACCTTCACCTCCACCTCCACCTTCACCTCCACCTTCACCTTCATTTTCACCTTCATCTTCTCTTCACCTTCATCTTCTCTTCACCTTCATCTTCTCTTCACCTTCACCTTCATCTTCTCTTCACCTTCACCTTCTCTTCCCAGGTGATGTCTGTGTCCACGTCTGCTCCAGCCCAACGCCCCTCCAGCCTTTGCGCCTGTCCGCCTTAACCACGAGCTCCCCACCCGTTCCCGCTCCGTGCCTCAGTTTCCCCACTCACACAAGCGCCCGCCGCGCTGCAGAGCACATTCAGTAGCTGATGCCACCCAACGCCACCTCCACCGTCACAGGTGGCCCCAGGCTGGCCCCCGCTGGCCCTTTCCCCCCCAGACCTTGCCTCCTTGGAGATCCTTGGGCATCGATGGGCACTGGGGGAGCCTGGGGTGCTGGGCCGGCCCCGTGGAGGGAGCGGGATGGGGAGATGAGGTGTCTGCTGGGGACAGGATGGGGCGATGGGGACCAGGGCGAGGTACCCAGTGGGGACTGGGACGAGGTACCTGATGGGGATGGGGACGAGGGGATGGGGATGAGGTGATGGGGACAGGGACGAGGTGGTGGGGACTGGGATGAGGGACCTGATGGGGACAGGGACGAGGTGATGGGGACTGGGACGAGGTGGTGGGGACTGGGATGAGGGACCTGATGGGGATAGGGATGGGGTGATGGGGACTGGGACAAGGTGATGGGGACTGGGATGAGGGACTTGATGGGGACAGGGACAAGGTGATGGGGACAGGGACAAGGTGATGGGGACTGGGATGAGGGACCTGATGGGGACTGGGATGGGGTGGTGGGAACCAGGACAAGGGACCTGATGGGGACTGGGATGGGGTGATAGGAACCAGGACAAGGTGATGGGGACTGGGACAAGGGACCTGATGGGCACTGGGATGGGGTGGTGGGGACCAGGACAAGGTGATGGGGACTGGGATGAGGGACCTGATGGGGACAGGAATAAGGTGATGGAGACTGGGACAAGGGACCTGATGGGGACTGGGATGGGGTGGTGGGGACTGGGATGAGGGACCTGATGGGAACTGGGATGGGGTGGTGGGAACCAGGACAAGGTGATGGGGACTGGGACAAGGGACCTGATGGGGATGGGGACAAGGGGATGGAGACTGGGATGAGGGACCTGATGGGGACTGGGATGGGACGATGGGGTGATGGGACCTGGATGAGGTGATGGGGACTGGGATGAGGGACCTGCTGGGGACTGGGATGGGGTGGTGGGAACCAGGAGAAGGTGATGGGGACAGGGATGAGGGACCTGATGGGGACAGGGACAAGGTGATGGAAACTGGGATGAGGGACCTGATGGGGACTGGGATGGGGTGGTGGGGACTGGGACAAGGGACCTGATGGGGACTGGGATGGGGTGGTGGGGACTGGGACGAGGGACCTGATGGGGACGGGGACAAGGTGATGGGGACCAGGAGAAGGTGATGGGGACTGGGATGAGGGACCTGCTGGGGATGGGGTGATGAGGAACCTTCTGGGGATGGGGTGATGGGGACCAGCAGAAGGTACCTGCTGGGGATGGGGAGATGGGAACTGGGAAGAGGTACCTGCTGGGGACAGGATGCTGGGGACCAGGATGAGGAACCTGGTGGGGACAGAGCAAAGGGGACCAGGACGAGGTACCTGCTGGGGACATGGGCAACGGGGACTGGGACGAGGAACCCGCTGGAGCCCAGCATGGGGCGATGGTGACCAGTCCATGCGATGGGGAGCATCTCCCATCCTCAGCCCCCTCACCCCATCCCTGAGCTGCGCACCCACAGCCGTCCCCCTCCCCAAACCCGCAGCGTGGGGAGGAGAGGCCCAGGGTCCCCACCTCGCTCACCCCCAGAACCGCTGCGGCGGTGCCGGACGGCTCCCGCGGGGTCGGGAACGCCGAGGGCCGGAGCGCCGGGAGCTGCCGGCTCAATGCCGGGGCCTCGCTCCCACGAGCGGATGAAAGGCTCCCTGTCCAAACGGCATTAGACGCGCTGCGAAGGCTCATTCCCGATCGGTCACGCTCCGAGGCGCAGCTGCAAAACCCCCTCCGGGAACCCGGGATGCTCCGGGGGCTTTGTTCGGAGCAGCCCCGCTTCCCGGGGAACCGTGACAAGACGATGGGATTACGGAGCAGGAGAAATTAAAAAAAAAATCAAAATCACCCTCGCTGCAACCACGCCGGCACGGAGATCAATCCTGGGTGGAAAAACAAAGGAGACGCTCGAATCCCGGCGCTCCTGCCCCGTGAACGGCGGCCTCGTTTGCTGCACGTCCCTCTTCGACGGTCCCCAGGGATGCACCGGCCCCGCGGCGGCTGGGGAAGGGGCACCGGGAGGGTTTGAGGGTCCCCAAGGAGGGAGGGTGGCTGTTTGGGGGTGCCCCCCCCCATTTCTGCTCCCAAATCCCAGCAGCGAGTGATATAGGACAAGGAGGAAAACCTTGTGAGGAGGAAAAACCTTGCGAGGAGGAAATCCTTGTGAGGAGGAAATCCTTGTGAGGAGGAAAACTTTGCGAGGAGGAAAACTTTGCGAGGAAGGAAACCGTGCAAGGAGGAAAAACCTTCAAGGAAGAAAACCCTGCAAGCAAGAAAACCTTGCAAGCAGGAAAACCTTGCAAGGAAGAAAAAACTTGCAAGGAAGGAAACCTTGCAAGGAAGGAAACCCTGCAAGGAGGAAAACCTTGCAAGGAAGAAAAAACTTGCAAGGAAGGAAACCCTGCAAGGAGGAAAACCTTGCAAGGAAGAAAAAACTTGCAAGGAAGGAAACCTTGCAAGGAGGAAAAACTTGCAAGGAAGAAAAAACTTGCAAGGAGGAAAACTTTGCAAGCAGGAAAACCTTGCAAGCAGGAAAAACCTTGCGAGGAGGAAAACCCTGCAAGGAGGAAAACCCTGCAAGGAAGGAAACCTTGTGAGGAGGAAAACCTTGCAAGGAAGGAAACCTTGCAAGGAGGAAAACTTTAAAAGGAGGAAAACTTTGCAAGGAGGAAAAACCCTGAAAGGAGGAAAACCCTGCAAGGAGGAAAACCCTGCAAGGAAGGAAACCTTGCAAGGAAGGAAACCCTGCAAGGAAGAAAACCCTGCAAGGAAGAAAACCTTGCAAGGAGGAAAACCTTGCAAGGAGGAAAACCTTGCAAGGAAGGAAACCCTGCAAGGAAGGAAACCCTGCAAGGAGGAAAACCTTGCAAGGAGGAAAACCTTGCAAGCAGGAAAACCTTGCAAGGAGGAAAAACCTTGCAAGGAGGAAAAACCTTGCGAGGAGGAAAACCTTGCAAGGAGGAAAACCTTGCAAGGAAGGAAACCCTGCAAGGAGGAAAACCTTGCAAGCAGGAAAACCTTGCAAGCAGGAAAACCTTGCAAGGAAGGAAAACTTGCAAGCAGAAAAACCTTGTGAGGAGGAAAAACCTTGCGAGGAGGAAAACCTTGCAAGGAGGAAAACCCTGCAAGGAGGAAAACCCTGCAAGGAGGAAAACCCTGCAAGGAAACCTGCAAAGAGGAAAAACCTTGCAAGGAAGGAAACCTCGCAAGGAGCAAAACCCGCCATTGCAAAGCCGAAACCCAGGAGAAGGCAGAAGCGACGGCTCGGCGGAGCCCGGCAAGACGAGGCCTGCCGGCGAGCGCGCCGCAGCGCGCCGAAGCGAGCGGTTCTGCGCCTTCCCGCTCGGAGCAGCCGCGATCCCTCCGATCCGGCACGAAGCCTCGGCGCTGGCCAAAACCCCGTTTTTGCTTCGCCGAGGTTAATTGGGTTAGCGGCGCGGCTAAAGGGCGTAACTTGTCCAGGCGCTCGCTCCTTAATGAGCAGCTCATTTGAATCCATGCAAAATAGCAGGGAGCATGGAGACATGCTAATTAAAGCGATTGCTGCTCTCTAATTAAGCAGCAATTCCCCCCCCAAAGAGGGTATTTTCATGCAAATAGCGCCCGAGGAGGAGAAAATAACGCCCTGAAAATGGTACGGGGAGGGAACAGGGTTTGGCTGCATCCCCATCGGCGAAGGCCCAGCGTTATAATCTCCATTTCGATTATTTTTACCTCAAAAAAGCTTTGGCCCGCTCGCTTCTGCGCTCCTCAAGGCCTCGGCTTTTCTGGTGGCCGCCACAAAGTCGCCGGCTGAGCCAACCCTGCTTTTGCTTTGGGTTTGGGGCATTTTCTTAAAAAAAAAAAAACGGGATTTTTAATCCATTTAGGACTTTTCTAGACTTCATTTTGGGTATTTTTTTCCCCTTTTACACTTGTGGAAATAATGACGTCCTACAGGAAACCTCCTGAGGGATAAAATTAGGGCTGGTAAACACAGGGTCGGTCTCGCAGGTTTGCCCAAAAACCAAGAAACTTTGTTCCAAAAGTGGGTTTTTTTTAAAAAAAAAGCCTATTTCTCCTTTATTTTTAAACATCGGAGCTGTGTTTCTTTCCGGCCGGCTCCACACGCTGCCGAAGCCTTTCCACGCGAAACCCTCCTTGGGATAAATCCCTTTCCAGCGCGGCCACCACGACCAAAATTTAGCAAATTTAGCAATTTTGGGGGGAAAATTGAGGCATTTTGGGCGTGTTTTGGGCCTTTTGGAAAGGGCTGGGAAAAGCGGCGAGGGTTTAGGCGCAGGACGAGGCCGTAACGCGCCGGTTCGATGGTTTTTAATCCCGCAGATTAGGTCTAATGCCGGGCAATTTAGCAAGCTGTTAATATTAAATTACGCTGCAAATGCCGGGAGCTTCCCCGACGCTTAACGTGATCTGGCTGCGGTTTGCAGCTGGACGCCATCCAAGCCTCGATAAACCCACTTTTTGCTGCTTTTCAGCCCCGTTTCGCCCGTGCAGGGGTTTCTCGGCAGCGTTATCGGGCGGCAGCTCACGCGCGGAGCCGGCGTGCAGCGTGCAGGAGCGTTTGCAGCCCTCTGGAAAAAGCCGGAGCCGCTTTCCTGCTCCCTCGCTCCTGCGACGTGCAAGCGGCTGCGTGAGGGCCGCAGCTCCGCTTGCAACCGCGGCTCTCCGTTGGGTTGCAAGAGGGCTGGGAACCCCTCAGTGCAAGGGCAAAGGGTTTACAACCGTAGGCCCTGCGGCGTGCAAACGAGCGGCCTGGGCACGGCAAGCGACCTTTGCACGGCTGCACAAAGGGAAGCTTGCATGGTGCATGGCCCTCGGGAGCGCGCTGCGAGCAAGCAGACCGTCCTGTCTGTGGTGCATGGTTGCAAGGGTGCACAGCTGCAAGAGTGAATGGTCGCAAGGGCACATGGTTCCATGGTTACAAGGGTGCGTGGCTGCACGGGTGCATGGTTGCAAGGGTGCATGGCTGCAAGAGAGCATGGTTGCATGGTTACAACGGTGCGTGGCTGCACGGGTGCAAAGGTGCATGGATGCAAGGGCGCATGGTTGCACGAGTGCGTGGTTGCAAGGGTGAACGGCTGCAAGGGCGCAGGGTTGCACGGTTACAAGGGTGTGTGGTTGTGCAGTTACCTGGGTGAATGGCTTCAAGGGTGAACGGCTGCAAGGGCACACGGTTGCATGGTTGCAAGGGTGTGTGGTTGTGTGGTTGCAAGGGTGAATGGCTGCAAGGGCGCACAGTTGCACGGTTACAAGGGTGTGTGGTTGCACGGCTGCAACGGTGCACAGTTGCACGGGGTGAATGGCTTCAAGAGTGAATAGTTGCAAGAGCACATGGTTGCATGGTTGCACGGTTGCAAGGGTGAAGGGCTGCAAGAGCGCATGGTTGCACGGTTGCACGGTTGCATGGTTGCAAGGTGCACGGTTACAAGGGCGCATGGTTGCATGGTTGCAAGGGTGAATGGTTGCGAGGGTGAACGGCTGCAAGGGTGTGTGGTTGCACGGTTGCAAGGGCGAATGGCTGCAAAGGCACACGGTTGCACGGTTGCAAGGGTGAATGGCTGCAAGGGCACATGGTTGAATGGTTGCAAGGGTGAATGGTTGCACGGTTGTATGGTTCCAAGAGCGCACGGTTGCACGGTTACAAGGGCGCACGGTTGCACGGCTGCACGGGTGCATGGCCGCACGGGCGCAGGGTGCCCGGTGCCCGGTGCCCCCCGTTAGAGGCCCGGCAGCAGCGCGGCCGCCCGCGGCCCCGGCGGCGCCGCTCCCCCCGCGGGCGGCGCAGGCCGCCCCTCTCCCCGCCGCCGGGCCTTGGTACGCTCCGGGGCGGAGCGGCCGCGGGGGAGGCGGGGAGCCGCCGCCGCCTCCGCCTCCTCCTCCTCGGCCACGGGGCGCCGGTGGGAGCGGGGCCGGGCGGCGGGCAGAGATAAGCGGCGCGGCGGTGGATGGAGGCTCCCGCCCGCCGGGCCGCCCGCCCCAGCCTGGGATGCGCCGGGGAGCCGCCGCCGAGCGGGAGCGGGAGCAGGGAGGGGGCGAGGCGGCTGCCGCCCGGAGGTGGGTAAGGCGCCCGCTTCCCGCCGCGCCGCCCTTCTGAGGGGACGGGCGGCCGCAGGTGGCCCCGGGGGCTCCTGCTGGCCCCGCTGGCTCCTGTCAGCCCCGGCGGCTCCCGCCCGGGGCTGAGGGCGGGACGGGGGGCCCGGCGCTGAGGCGATCCCCGGAGCCCGCACCTGAGGGGACCCTGCCCCGCCGCGCCCGGGAGGGGAGGCGGCGGGCGGGAAGCCCGGTCCCCCTCAGGGGTTTATCGGGAAAACCGCCTTTATTCAAACCATCTGACTAGTTATTTATTGTAATTTTTAATTTTTTTTTGTCCCCTCGGTCTGTGAGACCGAGCGGGAGAAAAGCCTAAAACCGAGCCCATGTAGACAGCGCTTTGGTGAGTCGAAAAAAAAATATAATAATAATAATAATAATCTTCAGAGCGCAGTTTCACTGCTCTGCCTCCAGTCTGTCGCTGATTTACGGTCTTATTTCACAGGGAAAGCTGCTCTGCCTCTGCTCTATGTCCTTAAAATGCTGTTCTGTTCGGAGGCGATGCGGCAGGGGATGGACTTGGGGTCGGGTCGAGCCTCTTAACCGCCTGAAAATGGATAATTAATTGTTTTTAATCCGTAAGGTCACTTTCTCTGCCATTAGAGCGGTTGAAAGTCAGCCCCTGAAGCAAGAGGTGGTGTGCGATGCCTGAGGACTCCGGCTGTACAGCATCGTGGCATCCTAACTCTGATTTATTATTATTTTATTATCATTATTGTTAGTATTATTGTTATTATTATTACTGTTTGCTTTAAGGTGCCTCCCTGCTTCAAG
This sequence comes from Theristicus caerulescens, assembly GCA_020745775.1. NCBI lineage: Eukaryota > Metazoa > Chordata > Aves > Pelecaniformes > Threskiornithidae > Theristicus > Theristicus caerulescens. The sequence goes on along the minus strand of CM036575.1, from coordinate 926,399 downwards.
CTCTCTCATTCTTGAATTCGAAATGACTTTTCCTTGCTTTTGTCTGTGCCTTCACCGGAAAAAAAAGGAAAAAAAAATATTAATTATACAGTTGCTGACTTCTAATGAAAGAACTTTCCAGTCGACTATTGCATGTTCTCGATATTGATGTTTTTCAACCCAAAGGGAAATGTTTTTCGGGCGTAACACACAACTTGCAATGTTTGGCAGCAAACAGGCGATGTTTATTTTGCCCCTGCCTCGTAACTTTTTAAAGGACTGGCGAATGGGTAAATGTGATGGCTTTATGTAGCTTTTTTTTCTCTTTTTTTATGGCTTTCCCCACATGATTTGCTGCGCCTGTGTGCGAGGAGCTTTCTGAGAAGGAGTAGCTGTGCCCAGCCTGCGGCTGTAAAACTGTCAGCTCTGAAGGGGTGTTTACTCAGTGAGTTGTCTCTCTCACACATGCACCAGAAATACAATTTACTCACCCAAACGCCGCGGCTGTCACTCCGCAGCCGCCGCTCCCTGCGCCTAAACTTTGATTTTCTGGGGTTTTATCCTTCGTGGCCCAGCGTTTTCCTCGAACAAAGCAGGTAATCCTGTTGTGCTGCTGCTTAAAGCCGAGCTGCGCAGAGCCGGTTTTGCTTTTTTTTTTTCCCCCTCATCTCCCACAACTCTGCTGTTTTGACAGTTGCGATTTATGGGATGTACTGCCCCGCCGGTAACGTCTTTTAAGGAGGAAAAAGTGCTTTTGTAATAGCTGAGGGCAACAGCCCACTCCTTCGGGTCGCTATATTCCAAAAATTTTCTCGGCTCGGGCAGCGGTGAACGCTTCGCGGCACGCTTTCCTAACGCTTTTCCGTTAAAGTTGATATTATATGCCCTAATTACAACCGGCGTGCTGTTGTTCCACCGGCGGCGAGCGCCGCTCGTGTGATTCAAACGCGTCGCAACCAAACCCCTGCTTTTTTTAAAGCAGTTACGAGCCCGTCGTGCGGGGAGGGCTTGATAACAGAGCGCTGCTCCGTTAAAAAGAAATAAACATTTTTTTTTTTTAATGCAATTCCTTCTCCAAAACAAGAGGGAAGCCTCCAACTGGCTGGGTCTACATCCCAGAAAATCCGCAGGCTTGCGAAGCAGCCTTAGAAACCCACAACTGTTGCTCAAAACTATTCGGTTATTTAAAGCTGGGCTCGCAGATAGAAACACCAAGACGGGATCCACTCCTTTACCTGTCTGCTTCATCTTAAAAGGTATTTTTTTCTCCTCCTCTGAGGGGTAGGAAGCAAGATGGGAGCAGCTCTAGCGGCGAGGGATTAGTAATTCACCCAAGGATGAGCGCGATGGCTTTGTTACTTGGATTAATGCGATTTACACCCTTAAGCTGCCCCGAGCGCTTGCAAACAGCCCTGCCCGTGCGTGCAAGGTGAAGTGCGGGGCCGCCTCGGCGCGGCAGCTTGGAGCGGGGTTTGGGTTGGGTTTTTTTTGCCGTCCCTCGTGCAGTTTGGGTTGGTTTTCCTCCTTTTGCGAGCGCTGGGGTTCGGTGGGACGCCGGCTCTGCCTGCTGCCCTTCGGTCTTCGCCTCCCAGCCCTTCTGGGCGCTGGCGAGGGGTGTTTGGGCCGGGACTCCTGCCTGCTCCCTCTGCCGGCTTGCTGGGCAGCCCGGCTGGGACGCACTGGTACTAAACTTTGTGTTTCTTACCCCAAAACTGAAGGAAAAAAAAAACAACCCACATAAGGAGAGGCCTGACTTTGCTATGGGGGCAAATCCCACCAGCGCTTTCATTATCTCAAGGTGTGCTGTAAGCCTGTAAACCCAAGCTGGTGCTTACTTTGGCTCACGGGCGTGCCAGAGGAATAAGGCAGCTGTGCTCCGACTTCAGGTGATGTCACTCGAGGATTTTAACTGTCAGAGCTTAAAAAACACACTGGCTTGTTTAAAGACTGCTTCTGCAGATGTGGAAATTGTGAAGCAAAGCAATTGATTCGCTCGCGTGAGCGCACAGCCGTGCTGGCATTCGTCATCTCATAAATCCTCCTCTGCGTATCCCCGAGCAGACCTGCTTTGCCTAACGACGTCCTCGGTCGTACCGAGACCGCTAAAATTAATTTGGTGGCTGCTTGAGATAGGAGGCTACCGTGAAGTGTAAGACTAGCAACGCTTCAGCCGCGGCGCCAAAAAAAAACCTAGCTGGGAAGCGCGCCGTGATTAAATCATTTGGGGAATAAAAGCTGCTTCCTACAGCGGTGCCTGATGCGGACGTGCCCGTAGCTAATTGCATGGTACAGTCGAGCGGCACCTTCTCGCGGTGTTGCTCTTCGGGTGGTTGTTAGCGTTGTTGATGTGACTGAACGTGTAAAAGAGCGACTTTTTGTAAAGGAGCAACTTTGATTTCAGCCTCCCTGGGAAGCTGATGGCAGGGCTGGGTGTGAGGAGCAGCAGGTGACACAAACATAAGCAAAATGACGTGAAAACGCATTTTCTTGTGGAATTTGCTTGGCTTCGGGTGCTGTGGGTGCCCTTACGTCTGGGTGCCAGCTGCAAATTTTGTTGCCGGTGAACTTGGCTCCAGCCAGGCTTTGTAACCTTCGCTTTGGTACCAGAAACCCTGCGACTGAGCAAACCTTCGCCCCCAGACCTGTTGAGATCTGGTATTTCAGGTCACGTTTTGTACGGAATCGCTTCAACTGGTGCGCTGCATGCAGCTCAGAAACCTGCCGAACGCCTTTTGTTAGGCAACATCTAATTTGTATGAATTAATTGATACCGTAAACTTGACCTTTATCTGTAGAGTCAGTTTTTTGTCTACTGCTCTGCTTACAATCTGTTGACTGGCTCCCTTCAGCTGAGTCACGCTGCTTCCCCACTTGCTGCGGTGTTTTTTCTATCGTTTTTCTGGTTTTTCTCAGTGTTCAGTGGGCCGGGGAGCTTCTGAGCCGATTCCTGCCTGCAACTGGGGTGAGGCTGATCAAAAATGCTGGCTTATGGACCTTAAAAACTTGTTAAAGATTTTAAATCTTGTATCGAGCAGAATTGGTCAATTTTCCTCTTCAAATGGGAATTTCCAGCTTGTCTTGCAATCCTGGCTCTTAAAGCTGGTACGTGGGGACCAAACTGCGTTCTCTATAAGCTTTTTGGATCTAGTTTGTCAACAGTGGAGCTGGTGCTGGGTCTGTTCTCCAAGGATATTCCCTTTCTTGCTCGCTTGCCGCTCTCCTGGTGGCCTCCCTGGGCAAGCCCCGCTATGGCGTGTCCCCTTCTCCCGCAGCGTTCACCCTGGGATAGTGTTTGTCCTTGGCAAAGTCAGCAAAAAACCCTTTGCTCTATTGCTTTAGCTAACGAGAGGTCTCCAGCTGCCCAAGAACTCTAAGTGTAGATCGTTTCCCCTGTGTGTATATATATATATAATTATTTTTCCTTCAGTTGAGTGTTCTTCCAGTAATTTCCTTGGTAGATGGCTCAGTACGACTCCCAGGCCTGAGTGTGTCATAGTTTCCCATTTAGCGTTCCCCAGCTCGCTTCTCCCTTTCCGGTGCGGATGATGATTCTCCAGCGACAGTTATCACTTTAGGGTAAACTGCTTGTTCAGCCCTACTAGGGATTGAGACTCGTGCATCCAGGCCACCTGTCTTTTCCATTAAGCCGCTGCTTGCTCTTTCTGTGCGAGAAATATCTCCTGTCTTTCAACAGGAGGGAAAATAATCATGCAAGGTGGGTTGTTTTCCCATTTCCCATACCTAGGAGATGTCTCGGAGCTCTTCTAGCCAGGTGGGACTCTATTTTTTTTCCTTTTTCCCCCCTCCCCGGCTCTTTGGGCGCAGTTTCACGTTACAGCTCAGTCGGAGGACTCGCTGCTGCAGGAGGTGGCAGGTACGTTCCTGCCTCTTCCCCGCTGCGGGAATCCAGCGGCGGAGCAGCTGCAGGGGAGTCACTCCAGCGGAAAAAAAAAAAAAAAAGAAAAAACCCCCAAAAACTTTCCGCTGGATCTTGCCCCGCAGTTACAGAGTTGCTAAACCTTCCACCCCGATGACTGGGGAGGCCTCTGGGGGCCGGAGGGGGGCGTGGGGGGGTGGAATGGCCCCTTTTGGCAGCAGCCGGCTTTTAAATTGGTTTAGCTGTCTCATAAAACCGCGCGCTCGGTGCTGCGGCTGAGCCAAGAGCCGGTTGCCTTGCAGAGGGAGGGGGGGGTGTCTTGCCGTCCCCCCCCTCCATCTCCCACCTCTCGCTAGAAATGCCCGATTAAACCAGTTCAGCTCACTAAAACGGCAGGGGGGGATAATAATCCCCCGAAACCCCGAGCGAGGTATTGGAATATTTTCTTCCAGCTTGGCAGCCGGGGGCAGTGCCAAAAGCAGCAGGAGGGAGCGGAGCGTGCCGGGGGAAGGAGACCATCCCTTTTGGCAGCGGCCAGCTTTCCGTTCGGCTTAGCTGTAAGGTGAAACCGCACCCTCGGCCTCACCTGTCTGTCTGATCATGCCTTTGATTTATACCCCGGCTTTTGCTGTTTAGTTTTCCCCGCAGACTTCAACCATTGTATCTGATAATGAACCAAGCGGTTGAGCCTTATTTGTTTAATTCAAAGACAAGTTTAATATTTCCTACTTCGCAGACCTTGGTTTTCCTTGCAGCGAACCCATAAAACGCCAAAGAACGCTAGGCAAGGCGGAAAAAACGCTCGCGCGGCGAGCAGCCCCTCGTTGAAAAACGGGCTCTGCGAAGGGGCTGGGCAGCACTGGTTTAAGTTTTTGGGGCGTTTGGGGGGTGTTTTGTCTTTGCAAAGGTAGCTGTGGGTTGCGTTGCCCGCTGAGCGTGCCCTGCCGCCTCGCCGGTGAGACCACTGCGTTGTGGGCTGCCGGCTCTGCTCAGAGGTGAGCTGTGGGGATCTTCTCTGCTCTCTGTAATCTCGGGTGAGGAAAAGACGGTTCCTGAATCCCTCTGTAATTGCTCTGCGCCATCTGCTAACGCACCGAGGGACAGACGGATGCTGGAGATGTCCTTCCTCCTGGAGAACGGCGTCGTGTTTTGTGTAGGCACCTTGTGTCCGAGCGGCAGCGGCTCCTGCAAGGCGATGGTACTGGGGGTTTTTCCTTTCCCGGTCCTCACCGAGTAAAACAAACCATTTATCTGGCTAAAAGGCCTCGCTCGAAAGACTCTTAAAAGAAATTATGGTGTTTTTTACGTGCCAGTTCAGGAGGTGACCCCCAGGTGACCGTTCCCCGTGCGAGGACGAGTCCCATCTGCGGAACTGCAATAAGGAAAGGGGACAGTTAGCGTGGCCCCTTCTGAAACAAGGTGAAGGTGATGCTTCTGAGTTGAAATCCCCTACTTGCTTCCAGGTTTTCCTGAATAAAGTCACTGTAATCAGGTGTTGGTTTTTTTCCCCTCCAGTTTTTACTTCCCTTTTTTTTTTTTTGTTTCTTGTTTGTTAAGAGATGATAGATCGGCCCAAATAAGGGTATGAGAAAGGCTGGCCATCTTCAGGAGGATCCACAGACAGTCAGTGCATGACTTGTTGCCTTTATCTCTGAGATCAGGAGATTCCTTTGCAGTGATGGATTAATCCACTCTTGAGTGAATAATATAACCGAGAACAAGTAGGAGCCAGCGCTCCAAACAGATGATTTATTTAATATGCCTATGCCTCTCCTCCCCGCCTCTCCCTCTGAAAAGCTTCTTTCTTCACCGTTTCATTCAGCCTGCCTGCCGAAATCTTACAGCAACCCGAGTGCGCGCCGGCCCCCCGTAACGAAGGAGGGGTGAGGATGGGGCTGTACCGAAGTGATCCCAGGTGGACGAGAAGATGAACCGCAGCTCCGCCAAGCCGGCGGGGAGGCTCAGGTTGGAGAGGGTGCTCCATGACATCACCCGTCTGCTCTGGCCATGACATCACCCGTCTGCACGTACTCCGTACCCTGGTTAGAAGTGTTGATGCTGGCACCTGCCAGGGGTCTCTGGGTGCTCCAACACAAGGCAGCGTCCTCCGCGTCCGGGGAAAAAAGTTGTATTTAGGAGCTTGAAAATTGGGGTTGGGGGAACGGACGTGTTGGGGACAAGGAGATGGCAACGGGTGGCTTAGAAGTAGAAATACGACGTTGAGGAAGGTGGCTCTGCGGCCGCCTGAGCTGGTCGGGGTTGTTCTGGAGCCACGCGCCGGAGATCTTCTCCCGGTGACAGGCGCCTAGTGCTCGTTATCGCACAGACGGTCGGATACGAGGCTGGGAAGGGAGTTGCGCGACTTTAGGGATGGAATTCATGTAGCTAAATCTGTTCTCATCCCTATGGATATACTGGAATAACGGCCTCAAGCTGCACCAGGGCAAGTTTAGGTTGGATATTAGGAAGAACTTCTTTACTGGAAGAGTAGCCATGCACTGGGCCAGGCTGCCCAGGGCAGGGGTTGAGTCCCCATCCCTGGAGGGATTTAAAAGACGGGGAGATGTGGTGCTTGGGGACATGGTTTAGTGGTGGCCTTGGCAGTGATAGATTAACAGTTGGACTCGATGATCTTATGGGTCTTTTCCAACCTTAACGATTCTATGAACTCTTTGGCAGCTGCGTCTTGTCGCTTCAAGGTCTTTGAGCACATCAAGTGTAGATAGATACTGTCGATAGGCTTGAGGAGGCTGCGAGATGTGATGGACCCCCTGGTCTGTTGTAGACTTGCTCGCTGGCAAAAGCTCCGATAGCTCAAGGTCAAGTTGGTGAAACTCATCAGCTTTGGCTTTCGTGAGAGCTGGTATCCTCGCATTGGCCTGATCCCTTGGGGGGATGGGATCGGAAGCGCTAGTGACAGCTTTCAGCTGTATTTTGAAGAATTTCTGTGTTGTGTGGGGCAAGGAGATCTCTAAAAAGACGTTTCCCCCTGTGGAGAATGGGCTTTGCCGGTGTTGGCTGGACGTAACTTCTGGTAGCTGAGGAGTTTTGCTGCGTAATGTTCCAACTCCATGTAGATGAAGTGTATTGCGGAGTCAAACCAAACAATAGCATGTGGTTTTCCTTTGTTCCCCCCTTCCCCGCGATAAAAGCTCACAAAAGTCTCCGAATTACGGCGATGTGCGCGTACGCTCGAGCGTAGGCTCGGATTTTCATAGAGCTTGCTGAGGGCTGTTACTTCTGAGGAGCTATTTCCCGTTTGCAATAGCTTCGGGAAATCTCTTTGTTTTTGCCTTTTCAAAAGGTGCGTTTTGGTGCGGCGCTCGGATGCGTGTTGCCTAAATACTTTGCAGTGACAGCGTATCACAGCTTGATGGAGGTTTGAGTCTCCTCTAATAAAATGCAAGCTAAGGAGGAAAGCCCCGAGGGTTTTTTGGAACAGAAGATGTTTTCTGTTCCTGCCACTAATCTTTGTTGCAGAATGAAATAGGAATGTATACTTTAAATCTTTGTCAGGGTGTAGAAGGAAGCTGGCAACGGATGTAATCAAAAATGTTATTATCCAAACTCTCTAAATATGTTGAAATTTTAAACTTGATGATACAATTTTCAATTCAGCTATTCAGACTGAGGCATTTTTTTGGGTGCAGAGCGTGCTTTCAAATGGCTGCGCGAGTCGGGGTCGACCAGAGAGGAGTCTAGGAGCGGATGATGTCAAGGAGCAGATAACAGACGGTGGCTACTGAAGTTGGCCTGCAGTTGTGGGGCTCGAGCCTCCTCAGCATTGTCAGGAACAGATCTCAAGAGAATTGGGTGGCAGCATTAAATCGAGGCGCGGGTTTCAAAATTACGGGCTTTTGAGCTGAGCACTTAAAAAACGGTCTAATTTTCCACTGAGCATTTTCCCTAATTAGTGCATTTGCTCGTACGTAACCGACGCACGTGGAAAGTACGTCTACTCGGGGTCTGTCTGAAACAACTCTTGCTGGTTACAGCAAAACACAACGAAGCAACACCAGATCCTAGGTGCGGTAGCAAAGGCCCTAATCCGCCTACCTGGTACGACAGGAGACCGAAAGTTTCCAGCCTTATTCTTGTAGGCTGGAATAAGGGAACTGCGAGTAACCTTCACCCTTCCGACCCTTCTTCCTCGAGTGGAGCGGCTGCAGGTTGAGGACATAAAAGAAGCTGAAGGCCTTCTCTGAGCCAAAGGTGTGAAGCTGTTTATTTTCACTCTGGAAATGTATATATTGCAGGAGGCAGATGCAAGCCTGCTTAACCTAAGCATTCACTACTTATCTGGGGCCTGGCAAGTGTACGAGTGTTGTCCCTTCTAATCCCCCAATATTAAAAAGTCCAGGCACCTTCCTCTGGCTAAGTCTGAGATCGCTTTAAAAAAAAAACACACAAAGAGGAGCCAACAAAAAAAGAAACACTCGCTTTCTTTGCCAAGTTTAAATGAAGACGAATGCCGTGGTGCTGCTTAATCTTGTTTTTCTTGCTATCTGATGGATGCTAACGTGGGATGGAATCAATCCCGGCAGCCGGTTATCTTTGCAGGGCCCCTGCGTGTTGCTGAGCTCGGCATTAAAGTCTTGCGGGGGAGCTGACGGGCTATGAAGAGTCTCAAACCTTCTTCCTACGTCGCCATGCCACAGCAGCCGTCTCCCTTCTTCCTTCGGGAAGGTGTCTCCCGGAATCTCCGTCTGGACGTCCCAACAGAAACCCTGTTCAGCAAAGCGGGATACGTCTGTGCGAGTGAAAGCGGGGCGCAGTCGGGTTAACCTGGTGGAAAATTCTCCCTGGTACCCGTGATGAAACTTAACTGCTTTCCTATCAAGTGCTCATGTTTGAACTGGTTCTGCTGGTAATAGCTGCCGATTCGCGGGAGGAGGTTGAGGGCTCTGACTCACGAGCTCCCGCTCTTTGACGTTGCTGCCCCCGACTGCCCCTCCGCTCCGGGCTGGGGTCCCTGCCTCGAGCAGGGGCGAGCCGACGGCGCGGAGCTCAGCCGCAGCGGGTGAAGCAGCAGAGCTGGAGAAGCCGAACCCTCGGGCTACGGTTTCGTGATCGTTGCTGCCTCCTTCCCCTGGATCGACGCTCTCCTTCGGCTCCGCTGGCACGAGGACGGAGGCGGGAAGCTACGGCCGGTGCTCGCTTGCGCAACGCCGCTGAGCAGATCCAACCCAAAGCCTCCCTCTCCTTCCCCCGTGTTCTGCTACCCCTCTCCTCGCGTGGGAGCCAGGTCAGTTTGTTGTAGCAAACCTGGCCTGACCAACATGATTTTCTCTTTCTCTTTTTTTTAATTTTTTTCTGCCTAGCTGTTGCGTTGAGACGGCTTTTATCTGGGCCCGAGGCTGATGGGGTGGTTTTGCTAGAGGACTATCGTCAGTTGTATCGGGATTCCTTCCCTCTGGGGTAAGAAGCGCAGAAGCGTGTTTTTGCCGGAGAGTTCGGACTTCAATTTTGAAACCAGGTTTGATCTGTGGAGCGTGGGGGAAGGGAGGGGAGGAGAGCAGTAAAACCGAATTACCCGGTTAGCTTGCTGTAACGCCGAAGGACGGATTGTTCAAAGGCTTGTTTTAATCAGGGGAAGAAAGGACGGACTCTTTCCTGCTTTCTCCCTCAGCTGTCACTGGTTAGCCGGTTTGCTTTTTAATAAACATTGTTCTCCTGCCGATCTGCCCGGGAGACCGGGTTCAGCGGCGGCGTGTGCGTTGGCATTGCATGTGACAGCGTCTGGACTACTGCAGAAGGAGGGGAAGCAGCAGTTTCAAGTGGAGGACAGCGCTTTTGTTTAGGAAACCGAGTTAAAACGGATCAGTTGCTCTGTTTTGTGCACAGTTTCAGCCGTCCACAAGGCAGGGTGAATTCTGAAGGGTGACTAACAACCGTGCTGCACCGCACAGGCTTCGCTCTCCGGTTCCAGCGCGCCTCCCATATCCTGCAGCCATGAGTTCACAGGCTCCTAATTGCCTATGATGTCAGACAGCAGTAGATGGGGTTGCTATAAATTCTGGCTGCAGGTGTGGATTTAATAGTCGTGCTTCCCTTTAAGGGATCGCGGATAGCATGGATCCCTGCAAGTTGCAACAGACTGAGTTGGACTCGGGGTAAGGCAGCTAAAAGAACCCATTTGCCTGCGTTTTTTACAGCTGTTGCTTGCCGGAGGCTACCAATGGACGAGGTGTCAGTGTTCATCTGGAATGGCCTCAGAAATGAGCTTGCTGTCCTCTAACGGAGCTCGGCCAGGGTTGCTCTTCTTCTCACGAACCTTCTCTCGCGTCGAAACCTGCCAGGCGTGAGAGCGCTGCTGGAAGCGGGCCTTCAGGCAGCGTGCGTGGGCACGCGCTGCTCTGTCGGAGAGTCTGACAGGTTTTTCCGATGACCAGAGCGAGCCTGTAGTTCTACTCCCTTTTTTTTTTTTAATCATGCTTGATTCTGATTCTAGGAACCATAGAGCGATTATAATCACGGGTGATCGTCCTTGACGTGCACAGTGCAAGCTTTTTGGAGGGGAAAAGGCAGGCCCCGAGGCGGTGCTGAAGCTTGCTGTGGCATGTGCACCTGTAGCTGGGATAATTAGGACGGCGCGTCCCCGGCTCGCTTGAGAAAATGGGCACGTCTCACTCGGAGTTGGCTTTTGTATATTTTCTTCTTCATTTTTGCCCGCATTCTTGCAGTTCAGGGTTTATTAAAGGTACTGGGGCGGTGCTTCATTAGTTGATCTGAGGCCTCGTGCTGTTGAGAGTGCAAAGTTCCCTTTCATGGATGCCCATTCCTTTGGGCTAGCGCTCCAGGACTGCAGGGTGAGCTGAAACTGCTCCCTCATCCAGGTGAAAGCTAAACCTCATTTTTCTTTGGCCGAGTTTCCAGCGGGATCTGCCAGCAGAGCTGACTCACTCGGTGGCCGCACGATTGTTGGTGGAGATAGCAGAATGCAAGCCAGGTCCTGAAGGAAGGTGTTACTGCCCTCCTCGGCAAGCAGCTTGTCTTTAAATTGGCTTAAACTGGTTGTGGAATCTCAAACCTTGGTAAAAATAATCGGGTTGAAAATGTAAAACAAGCGCCTCGCGCCGAGGATCGGGCCAGCCCTGCAGGAAGGGGCAGAGAGGGGGTGTTTGCAGAAGGACCCTCGGAGACACGGTTGGAGGCGAGCGGAGCTGTCGTTGGCGATCGGAAGGCGGTGCGACAGAACCGGTAGAGGTGTTGAGCTAGATATGGGGCAAAAAAATGGGAATATGGGGCAAAACAATGGGAATATGAGGCAAAGCAGTGCCTAGCCAGGAGAGAATGAGAGGGGCGAGGTCTCGGGGGGCCTTGAAGAGCAAAGGGTGAGAATTTTTGTGTGTATTTGGTCTGTAGTTACTCTGATGGAACTGTTAGACTAATGATACCTTCAGATCCCCTGGGGTCTAAAAGCCCTTATTTAGGCATTTAAGCATAATTGCAGCCCGGCAGAACTGTATATTAAGCTAATGCTCTGTTCTTTTTCTTCCCCCGAGGCTAGAAGAGTCAGAAACCATACCCACTTCATTAGTGTGGCAGCGGGGGGACTGTCTCAGCTTTTTTTCTGAAGTTAATAATAAAAATTAACCTAATTGTTATGCCTGTTTGTGGGTAAGAAAGTGTGGCTTCTGTGATGATTTATTTTATTTTTTTTTTTTCCCCCTGATGTCTGTCTTGCCGTGACGGGCAGGATGGAAATCCCAGGTCTCCCCGATCGGAGCACGTACGCCTGTCGATAGCAGACTAGCGACTCGGGAGGGTTTTCAGCTGCGTGCTGCAGAGGCGCAGTACACAAACCGTTAAATTTCCTTCCCTCGGCTCACAAATCCATTTCTTCAGTCAATGCCAAAGCATGCGTTCTTCTATCAAGACCATATGTACGCCAAGACTGAGGTTTTAAAGTCAAGGTGTTTTTGAAATATTGGAGTGCAAATTAAGTATCTGAGTAATCTTAACTGTCTTCAAAAAAAAAAAATTCTCTATCGGCCTCACATATAACTCACAGGATTAATGGAAAGCTAAACTTTGATCGGAGTCCAACAGCTGATACCAGCCGTGAGACTTTCCAGGCCTGAAAGCAAAATAGAAAAATCCAATCAACAACTCGGCAAAAAATCGGCTTCTCCATCTTTGAGGCAGGCCAACTTTTTGGTCATGTTTTTAGGCTAATACTTCTCTTTTTTTTTTTTTCCCTCCGTTGCTTAATGTCTTCTTGCGTCACCTTTGTCCTGTGACGCTGGACCTTACCTGTAACAGAGTTGGAGTAAATTACTGATGTTATCGAGGGTGTTTTATAGCTGTGGAAAAAGACATGTATGCCTTATTAGGGAAGAGCATCGGGAATTAAGGTCCTGTATCCTTGTAGGAGCTCCGTAATTTGTCTCCTTTGCTCAGTGCTGTTTGTTTTTTCCTGCCATCTGCCGCCCTGAGCGAACATTCAGTCTTCATTTTAACCAAACCGGCGCCATTACAAATCGCTGCGCAACCGAGAATATATTTTAACCCCCCAAAATTACTCTTAGGATTCCTCACTGATTGACGGGGAGGGGGTTTAAATCGCAATACCGGTTGGATCACGAAGTGGGAACGCGCAGGGGCGGCACTGGGATGCTGGCGTTGCGCTGATTGACGTGGGTGCGGGCAGAAATTTGGAGGCGTTAATGAAATTCAGGTTGAGGACTGACAAGGTTGCGCAACTGTAATTTCTCTCCTTTAAGCAGTTGCGATAAGGATCTAGAAGGTAGACTTTCATTTGTTTAAAACGTAATAAATAAATATGAAGGTAACATCAAAGGAGGCTTTTTCTTGTAATTTTTAAATGCCTTTCCATTTGGTTTGTTTCTGTAGATGCCTTCGAGTATGTTTCGTGGCGTCCTCTGACCTGTTTATATCTTTCACGCTTGGTTTATAGGGTCGCTGTCAGCAAACTGTTTTTTGTGGGGTTTTCCCTTTCAGATTTTTTTTTTTAGGATAGAGAAAACACCGGGCTTGCAGGACTGCTAGGCAGAGCTCGGTGTGTTTTCTAAAAGCGCTCACAAAATCCCTTTGAAGTGCGTAATTTTATTACTCGCACTCACGAAATCCTGCCTTCCGTGATGCCATAATTCTAATACAAATGCCTAATTATGTTTTTTTTTCTTTTTTTTTAAAAAAAAACCCCACTTATGTAAATGCCTGGCTCCTTATCTCCATTGCTGGGCTTCCTGTAATTTAGTAACACAGAAACTGCAGTTCCAGCGCTCGAGGTGGAGAAGAGAGTAGAACGGGAGCGCTCGCGTTTTTTTTTTTTTACGCAAGCTGTGATTACAGCGCGGCTTTTCTCGGCGCTCGAGCCCTCTCTTCTGAGCGTAATTAGGACCACATTGATTCTTATTGCAGCTGGCAGCTGCTCGCTATTGCCTTTTTCAGCTTCTGACCCCCATAGTCCCGCTGACCTTTCCTGGGGTTAGTCGTAGGCCCTTTTCATTGTGATGGGCTAGAAGTGGCTCATGTGGAGTTGATTATTTCCTTGCTTGTCTGGCCTTTTTGGTGCCATAACTCCAAGTCACTTCCATTTTCTTCCCCGGCTTTTGGCTGACCACAGTGAAAGGAAATGCTTTTGCTGGCGACAGGATCGGTTTGCACGCTCGACTGACTCGATTGAGACCCTGAAAAGGGGGGAGGGGGAGGGTAATGAACACTGTAGGTGCTGCATTTGCTTTTTAAAGGTTGATGTTAATGATTGAGTGGTCATTAAGCATTCATAAAAATGAGGCTTCGGCAGGCTCGGTTGCCTTTTAAGCGATCCCAACCCCGCGCCTTGGCCTTTAAAAACCCCTCCGCCGCATCCTTAACGTACGGCAGGAGCGGTGCATCCGAGGTATGCGGCGTGTGGGCGAACGCGCCCGGTGCCAACTGCTGGGGACCTCTTCCAGGCTTCCCCAGCTACCGAAATTCCCAGGAACAAACCTCGGAGGTTAGTCCGTAAGGCAGGCTGTCAGTTGCTACCGGGCTGCTAACCCGCTCCTCCCCAGCACAAAAAGCTAATGAAGTATATATGCCAGCTGTTACACTCATTTTGCCAGACCCCAGGAGGACAGCATGAAGACAGTCAGTGATCAAAGGCTTTGGAGATCACTGAGGAGCCGAGCTGCAGGAATGTCTGATTGCTTTCTCTTGGAATGCCACAGGCTTCAATACCTTTTTTTTTTTTTTTTTAAGGTGTCTTGGTGCGAGATTTAATGATCTAACTCGGCTTGCTCGCACTAAAGGCGCGGTGTTTTAGTTAATTCCGGGGGTTTCGTTTGCTCTAAACTGAGGTGCTTTGAAAATCTGTGATTTTTATTGTACTGAAACGATCTTGGGGGGCAAGTTAAAATGAAAATTTTTCTTGGTAATTCTGTAATAAATGACCTGGGGGGAAAAACCCAACTTGCTGTGCTTTAGGTGTTAAATCATATATAGTAGTATAAGGTGAGGTTGGATTAATTGATTTTGAGTTGCTGCTGTGTAGGAAAACTAGGAAATCTTTAGTATCCAAAGCTGGTTTACTCCAAGTGAAAACTGTTGTCACGTCTGCAGCAGCTCTCTGTCGCTTTTTCCTAGGGCTTCTTGGAGAAAGCCGGCAGCTCCTGGAGGTGGAGTGGGCAACCTGAATAACCCCCTCTGTTCCCGAGCGTGCCGTTTCCTTCCTCCTCCTCCTCCTCCTTCCCCGCTTTGCTCCGGCGCTTGTAGGACCCGGGACATTTGGCTAGCGAAGAAACCTTTCCTCCTTTAGCTTCAGCCGGCTGGAACGGGCTCGCTGAAGGTCGGATGGGGAGCGATGGAGCGGTCGCAGTTGGATCGAGGTGGGGCGGTGGCTGAAGAGCTCTGCTGGGAAGGGAGGTCCTGGCGTTGCCCTGCCAGCTCCTCTGAGATGGCAGGAAGATGATTCAGGGAGCTAAACCAGAGGGAACAAAAACTAGCAGAAAAGGAGGAAAAAGTAGGTATGAGATAATGCTCTTTTTAGTAGAGACTCTGCCCTCAGCTGCAAGGGTGGAGATGAGAAGTTCATGGTCCGGTAAATAAGCAGGGCATGTTCTCAGCTGTGTTTTGAAGGACACAGGATGCTCTGGGGCTGGGCACCATTTGCCATATGCATGGCAAACAGCGTTTTGTCATCTTTTAGAGCGTAAAACCTTTTTTGGGGGCAAGCACGGGTAGGAGTGAGTTAATCTGGAGGTGATTGGTTAAGTTACTCACACTGAACGCGCCAGACGTGTGGAGCCTTACATTGAAGACCGCTGGTTTCCGAAGAAACAGCGACAAGCGTGAAGCTTTGGGAAGAGAGGAGGGGGTCGCTGCCAGGGCTGTGCCGTCTCGCTGCGCTGAGTCTGTCCGGATCGGAGACCAGAAGCCCTCCTGGCCCCTCCGGCGCCCGCGTCTTCCCGTCTCAGCCCGGTAGGGCGTTTCGGTAAGTCCACGTGCCGAGGGCTGCTGCCCGTCCCCACGGCTGTTTGGCAAAGGGTCCTGTTTTAAAAAGGGTCTGCGACAAATGAGACACACAACCAGAGTTACGTCATCTTCAGAAGTACTCCATCACACTGATGATCTCCAAAAGTGCCAGGTAGGCGTTTCTGGCCGCCCTGGCGTGTGCTTCCGAGGGGCGGGCGTCCATTGGAATGGTCGGGACGACTCCTCCTCGTGACGCAAGTCCATCATCTTCTTCCTTTCCCGTGGTCCGTGAGCAACAAGTTACTGTAGAGCTGACAAGGAGGTCAGGTGCTGGATGAAAATAATTGGAAGATGACTTCAGATGAAGATGTCTCGGTGGAAGGAGGAGAAGCGCGGGCCTTTGCCCTGCTGTGGCTTTCTGGTACGCGGCGCTGATGGTCTGGAGCAATTGCCAGTGAAACTGGAAAGGACTTGATCCATGAAAACCACATCCATCTCTATTCAACCTTGAAGATTATTCTTATTTATATGAATAATTCCTGTTACTACTGTTTTATTTTAAAAGGCTCGGAAATACCCCTTTTCTCAGTGACACCTCTTCAAAATAGCTTTGACTGTTTGATCCACCAGTGATGGAGATTCATCCTCTCAAGCGAGGAACAGTGAGCAAAGCTGTTCCCGGGTGAGCTCATCTTGGAATTTGAGACACTGAAATGGAGCCACGCTGAACCAAAGCGCTCCTCTTTCTCTTCCCAGTAGGTCCCCGATGACTGGTACTTGCTGTCAAAGTGGGAGTTGAGGGTTATTGAAATGATGGCAAAGTCCTGTTTTTCCATCCCCAAGGCCTTTTAACGCTCGGGTATGTATTAAGACAGTATTAAAAAGGCAAGGTTTCTCCGCTGGGTTTCTAAAGACCCCAAAACTACGAGCTGCGGTCTTGCCCTCTTTCCTGCACCTAGCGAGGGGCCTCTGCGGTGACACCATCTGCAGAAAGAAAAGCAAGCAGCAAATATTTTGGGGTTGCGTATTGCATGTTGGATCTCCTCTTCCCCCTGTGTTCCCATGTCTCCCAGCGATGAAGAAGAGGTTTCTGCGGTCCCCTCAGAAGTGGATGTTGGAGAAACTTTGTTCGGATGCCTGACTGTTGTTGCTGAGCAATGCTACTCCAATTAAAGCGAATATTTTTTTTTTTTCCCCCTCCAGTCAAAGAACTTTGGTCTTTGTGGCTTGCTTTGTGTACTCATTGCTTTACAGTTGATCTTACCACTCCGCAAGCCTGCGAAAGCCAAACTGGTAGGTCAAAAGAGGAGTAGCTGTTGACACTGGCAGCTAGGAACATGTAAAGAGAAAGATAAACAGAGGGAAATCAGAGACTGGATAAAGCAGATCTCCAAAGATAAAGTTTAGTTAAAGATAATGAGCTGGCCTTGTTTAAAAAGACAGCTGCAAAATAACCCGGTAGCTCCATGTGCTGGGGTTAAAGTTGACCTAGAATATACGTTTCATTGCTTTTCATAAATAAATAGTGGAGGGAAGATTTGGCAAAAAGCAACAGTGCCCCCCGCCCCTCTTCAGCAAAGTGTTTGATGTTAACAAGTTCTCTGGGTGTTTACTTTGTCCTCTGCGCTGGCTGGTGGAGCGGCTCTCCTGCCCTTGAACCGAGTGAGAATTCAAATAAACCAACCCCCTTTCTGCTCCGCCGCTCTCTTCTGCCATCTGCATCTTACCAAAACAGCCCCGGCTCTCGTTGGGGAAGCAGCCTGGGCTGCGGGATTACCGCCTCTTCCCAACAGCTGAAATAAATTTGCCGGATCAGATAAAACTGCCCAGAAACGGGAGCAGAACTCGAGCGCGCTTCTTTCCGCCTTCTCAAGCTGTCACTGTAAGCCCAGAGTGCAATTTGCAGGGAGAAGGAGCAGTAAGCAAATAGCTCTATAAAATCTCGAGTGATTCTTTTATTATTATTATTATTGGAGCCTTTTCCCGATGCTTATTTTGCATATATATTTTACACTGATGTTCCGACGATAAAACCCCCTTATTTTTAAATAAACCATGGGAATAATTTTGCTGTCCATCTCTGGATCCAGCTTCTTGGAAAGCAAATGGCTCCGCGAGCGCTCCGTAAACTGGGATTTATTTCTATCAAGCACGTGTATCGTTGCACTTGTTTCTGCGCGCGCGCTGCCAGTAAAACTCCTCGTTATTGTATGTGTGTTAGATACGTGTTTATATACACGTCTGATATATGAGATGTTTAAAATATATGTTGAGTGTTATCAGCAGCGAAATTGTATGGCCGGGCTGATAAATGAAGTAACTGTGCTAAATGAACTCAGATCTTATTCATCATTATATTGCGCAAGGCAAAGAGAAAATTGAAGTGAACGACAACCGCAGATTATTTTTTTTTTTCTTGGAGAAGAGAGCATTTGATGGAGACTAAGCATCAGAAAGCGTTTCGGAGACTTACCTCGTGCAAGTTAGGCTTCATGATTTAGTTCGCGTTTTGTTGGTTTCGTGATTTAATTTGTATTTTTTGGTGGGCAAAGTGAGATCTTGCATAGCAGAATGGGCGGGTGTGGTATGGCCAAGGGAAGGACTGGCGTCTTGTAGGAGCAGCCGTGTAGGTAAAAGCACACGTAATGGATGCCCCAGAAGTATATATGAGAAAGCAATATTGGTTTGGGAGTATAAATGAGAAGGAGATTGATATTGGTGATTTTTTTCGGTAGACCTTAGCCACGGTTTGACTGTAAAACACGCTAGAAGGAGCAAGCAGATGACATGTCTCAGTAAGCAGGTTTAGAGCAATTCTGAGCGGTAGCTGCGCGTAGATTCATAAAACCTTCTGAAACAAGCGTAGCCTGGTGATAGATGGTCAAACGATTATTGTTTGCAAACAATATTATCTCCAATAGATAAGCTGTTTACTTTGGACTTCCAATTCCTCTGGTTGGAAAGTAGTCTAATTTATCAAGGCAGTACGGTTCGGCGCGTACCCCAGCTGTGGAAAAAATCTTATATTAAGAATAGTACTTGGAAACATAGTTAAGTTCAACTTCTAACTCATTTTTACAGATGGTTTCTATATTGCGAAGAATATTGGCTGTTTCCTGGCTGCGCTTTTATTTTTTTGAAACCCCAAACACTTTGTTGTAAGAAAGTTAAAAGACTAACTCCTGAAACTCACAGTAGACATCTGTTTGTTTGTTTTGTAGCTGTCGTGGTGCCTCATCTTAGTCTGGAGCTTGGTGCTTTCAACTTGTGTAATCTGGCGCTATGCATCCAGATCCCGGACGCTTACAGGCATTGCTCTTCATCGCTGCCGCGGGTCTCGTCTCTGCCACGAGTTCAGGTAAGGCCTTCTCGCCCGAGGTGACTCGCTCGGAGGTTTTGGAGGTCGAGCCCCTACTTTTGAACCCGGAGCGCGTTTCCAAGCGGCCAACTTGAACGCGTATGATCGATAATCTGCTTTTAAGGAGGCGCAGAGCACGTAAACGCAGCCTTAAGCTGAATATATGACTTTGCTTTTGAAAACTTGGCTCCAAACGAGTGCTAGAATGTGGAAGGCTCTCAGTTACGTAGGTTCGTTCTTTGGGATCTCCGTGGACTTAGCTGGACGCCGATTTTGCTGCGTGCAGCGCATCTTGTGTTCCCGCGGGGTTGGGAGGGGTTTGAAATTTGCAGGGGGAAAGGGGAATCAGATCTTTGAAACGCGAACGCTGATGCGTGGCTGCAGTTGGAACAGCTCTTGCGTTAAAAAAAGAAGAGGGATGGTTTTAATTGACACATCTGCTCTGTGTAGTCAGCTTGTCTTAACCTAACCACACAAAAAAGAAGCTTTTACTACTTTTAGCACTTCATAGCCAATCGTTATAAGCAAATGGGATAAATTTTATTTTTCAAGCAGTCATGGGAGATAAATTCCAGCTGCAGGGTCACTGCTACCAATTTTGACTTTTACGCTGAGCACAAAGCGTTGGTGTCGTAAGGAAGGGCAGGGACGAAGATGAAAGTAACAGTGCAATTTCGTAGCTGTTGGTGGCTAGCAAGCTGAAAAGGTCACTGCTTTTCTCTTATCCCTGGAAATTCAAACTGAACTAATAGGAAAAACAGTTTTCTAATTAAAAGCTAAAAACGGACAGCTGGAGTCCTGCGAAATGCATGGATACCATTTTTATGGATTTCATCTTTTTTGTTAAGTGAAGCCACACTTTAATTTCCAGTTTTATTTTATGGTTATGCAGATAGTTTATGGTTCTGTTAAAAATGCCCAGTTTCTCATCTGAAACTCATCTATATAAACAGAACTTGGATGGACTGACTTTAGAAGAAAAGCATGAGCCGAGGGCTCCACCTACGAGAAATCTGTCTCTTCCTTGGATGTCATTTAATACCGTCTTGACCCGCACTATCTGGAATTCCTTAGCTTATTTAACAAACTAGAAATTGTTTTCCCCTGCCACTGTGTCTATTTTTAAAATTTATATTTTTTTTCCTCCCGTGTTTCTAAGCGAATAGGAGTTAGCGGTGCCGATTGCCTTTTGCTTGCTCCCTTCGTACAAAATCTTTAGCGGAGAATTCCATAGAAAACAAATGGAAATAATTCCCAGTGTTTCATTGGCCAGGGTAGGAGAAAATTTCCTCCAAGAAGCAGGAATTTTCTTCTGGCAAATAAATGGATTCTCATAACCAAGTTTTGTGGAACTGAACCTTTTATTTATTAGCAGCTTTTCCTGTTTCTGTTCATCTTTACTCAGTAAAGATAATGGAGGCCCAATTCATCATTCTCGTCCTGATGAAGTCCACGTATTTGGAATTACCAAGAGCCTTTGCTGTTCGTCCAGCTTTTTTTATCCTGCTATTTTTAATTAGTTATGCAGACTCGGAGACGGTTCTGCATAAATACCTGGCAGGCTGCTACCATTTCTAAAATTTTATAAGTCGCGTCCGGGCCCGCTTCATGTGGGACAGATCAGCTCCAGCTGCGTGTTCCCGTACTCCCTCTCTTCAGGTGATGGAGGCCGTTTCACTCCCCATAAATCCAGCGGGATTGCAGTTTTTGCTGGCCCTTAGCAAGCGTGACGCCTTTGCCTTGTGCACCCTTGGGGGGGTATCTCACCCTTCCTGTACGCTGCACCTACCTTCGTTTAATCACCGTTACCCTCTTCGTTTGAGTCTTGTCTTGGAGTTTTCCCTGGCATCAGAGAGAGTGGGACTCTGTCACGAGTTCTTCTTGCAGAGGAAAAGGCGACGCCTGCTCGAGTATCGCTAGCGACTTGGCGTTTAGAGACCCTTTATTTGTCTGTGTTTGATCCGAATACTCTTTTAGCCATATTTAACCTTCTGATGAAAGAAGCGTGCCAGGTCTGTGAGCAGTGGCAGGAGCCTTGGGAGAGAGCGTTCCTATAAAACAGATGATGGTCAGTCTTTTGTACAAGTCAATGCATCGTTAACCTCATCACACGTGTTCACGCAAAATGCTCTTCGCTAACTGAATATATATATTTTTTTTCCTTTTAGATTTAACTCCCCGTTTTATTTCTGAGCCCTCATCTACTGTCCAGAAGCCTGGTGGGCCCGTACAGCTCCGCTGCTCTGCCGAGCCCTCCACGGCTCGCCTTTCTTGGCTGTTTAATGGGGAGCCTCTGGACAGCAAGGTGGGAGAAGTGGAAATCCAGTCAGGATCTTTGACAATCGCCTCCCTCAGCCTGGCAGCGTCCGGTCGCTATCAGTGCGTTGCTAACAGCAGCGTGGGCGCCGTTGTGAGCAGGCCTGCAACGGTATCGATGGGCAGTAAGTTAATTTTTCTTTATATTCCTCGCTCCTTGCAAATTATATAGACCTCAGCTGGTTTGTATGGTTTGTTTTTCTTCGACTTTTAGAAAACACCTAGTTTCAAGGTGGGTGTTTCTTTTTTTCCTCAGCCAGTACTTAGTATTGATCGATTATACACTTTTCACCAATTTTTTTTTTTCCCTGTGTCATCTGAGACCTGTCAGGTGATGCAGCCCTGGAACAGATTCCCCAGAGAGCTTGTGGATCCTTGGAGGCTTTTAAAGACTCAACTAGGCAAAACCACACCTGATGGATTTAGTGTTGGGGATAGCCTCATTTCAACCTGACCTCAAGAGTGCTTTCCAGCAAATATAAATATTATTAAATGAAATAACATTCATTTCAATGAATTGGCCTGAAAGTCCGAGGTTCCCAAACGCTTCTCTTCTAAAAGGATCTTGAAAGAGCAACTCAGCTGCCGTGCCGTTGCAGAAGCGTGCTTGAGAGTTGAGGAGAAATGAGTGGGAACTGTTGCCTGGGAAATAAGTGGGAGCTGCACATTTTCCTTCTCACTCGTAGCGTTTGGTCAAAACTATCTAGATATTCTTCAGGTGGGGACAGTCTTCTGTCCTGTTAGGGAGAATTTCCCGTCTCTCAGTTGCACTGGTTCTTCTAATCAGTCTTTGCCTTGGTGCTTGATCTGTAAATTATTTCACCTTAAAGGACTTTAGAAGAGGAAGGGCAACACTTCCCACATGGAAAGGACGATGTGGTGCTGAGAATGGGAATAGAACATTCCTCCGTGAGCATGATTTGTCTGCTTGGGATCGCGGGGCTGCCTGAATCAGGCCTTTGTCAAGCAGGGTTTGAGTGATTTCTCTGTAAGGGTACCTCATCTATGGAGCATGTCCAAAATCCCCCCGGGAGGAAAATTTCTTATAAGTGAGAGGAGTAAGTGTTTTGGTAAAGTACTGACCCATAGCAAGACCCTCTCAAGAGAGCCGTAAGGGTGGCTAACATAGAAAAACTTCACAACCTAGATGATGCTTTGAAGATGAAGGGAGGAGAAGAGCAGCTTTCACACTTTTCTCCTCCTTTTGAGATTTTAGAAGCAAATTAGAAGATGCTGTTAGCTGTTGAGGCTGGCTGCTTGCCTCGTGGCTCATGGCAGTGAGTGGGAGGCACTGCTGTACTCAGGGTTGTGTTAATTATAATCACAGAAAAACAATTTAATGTTTCTTATGGACAGGCTTCCCGCTGTTTGTGTAAATTGTCTTCTATATCGCCTTCAGAGCCCGTGATTAGCAGTCTTCTCCCAATGTCATCTCTGCGTGCTTTTCCTGGAGCAGTGGAGGGAACGTAGGAACTATTTTTTCTTTCCTTTCTATTCCCATGTAAAAGCTGGCCCTTCCTGTAGTGAGAAAGCTCACAGGAGGGTTTGTGCTGTTCGAGACTACAGAAACGGCCATGCCTGTTGATGTGAACGTCCAAATGCTGCACCAGAGAAGATAATCAGCTTGAAACCAGCTATATTTTAAACACAAATACTGAGCTTGCTGCCCTTCCCCTTTCCCAAGCCCTGGCTGCTCTTAACCTTTTACCAACCCTCTTCTAGGTTTAGCTAATTTTGCTACGTCGGCGAAGCCTGCCATTACAGCCGAGGAAGGAGGCACGGCTTTCATTGGGTGCAAGGTGCCGGAAAGTAACCCTAGAGCCCAGGTTCGCTTTCAAGTGCGGGGGAAATGGCTGGAACAATCAACAGGTGAGATGTTTTATGCCATTGGTCAGCAATAAGCTTGCCTGGATTTTTTTCTTAGAACCTAAAGAAGAAAAAACTCCAGAAACTTGCAGAACTTCCTGTGCAAATCACTTTATCTAAACCTACCTTTGCAAATTAATCTCCTTTGCATGGCAGCATGATTTCTTTGTGACCCTACGTTTCGAATAGATTGATCTGACAAGTTATTTAAAAAATAAAAAAAAAATTAAAAGCCTTTATTTGAAACTAAGTTAAATGTAATCTTCTGTTTTCCTTCCCCACTCGTTTAGATAACTACCTAATTCTTCCATCTGGAAACCTGCAGATTTTGAATGTATCTTTAGAAGACAAAGGATCCTATAAATGTGCGGCGTACAACCCAGTTACTGACGAACTCCGAATAGAACTCACTGGACGTAAGCTCGTAGTCACACGTGAGTATTCGGTTCAGCTTTCCGGAATTAATACAAACCGAATAAATAAATATCCCTAAGATTTTAGCATGGGCGAATCAGCCTAAATATCCACTGGTCTCAAATACCGTGTTCTATAAAATCTGTCCTGCGTTATTTGCACGTTCAATTCTTATTTCCCCTTATTGTGGAGGAGCAGCGCGGCTGCTTCTCAGATCCCAAGAGGACAGAGCGCTTAGTCCTTGAAAAGGGGATACTGCTAATACTCCAGTCGCCAAACCGATTTCGGAGCAAGGCTTCTGGAGGAGAGCGTTACAGCGTCGTGCTTAGTCACAAGTATAAGTAGCCGTGTTTGAAAGACAAACCTGAGGACGGGATGGGAGAGTGCGGTTTAAAAGACTGGTTAGTGATAATCCTTGTCTCCTTTCCTCCAGGCTCCTCCTCAGGCGGCTTCCACATACTTCACCCCCTGGCGCCCCAGAGCCTGGCGGTGCCCCGGCACAGCTCTCTGATGCTCGAGTGTGTGGTCAGCGGGTTGCCTCCAGCCTCCGTCCGCTGGGTTAAAGACGGCCGGGACGCGCTGAGAAAAGGCAGGTGGAAACTGCTGCACTCCCATCTGGTGACGGAGAGGCTTGAGGCATCGGACTCTGGAAATTACTCCTGCGTGGCGGGAAACGAACTTGGAGTAGTGAAATACGTTAACTATTCGCTTACTGTACTTGGTAAGAAATAATGGAATTGTCATGTCCAGGCGATGAACCTTTTCTTTGTATATTCACTGGTTTTGGCATCTGATTACAAATAGCCTAGCATTCTTTCTCAACCTAAGCATATGAAAATAAAGATACATTCACAATGACCGTATCTCATCATCTCTCCCAAGTTAAAATCCATAACTATTTATCTCTTCAAATCCTTCGCAGTCTGAAATAATTAAACAGTAAAGGATAACAAACGCTGATCTGTTTATTTTTCTGCGGAGTGCCAAGTGTACATGGGATACAGTGTCAATAATGTGCCAGAGATTGGGTGTTTCTCTTTCGAGGTTGTGTATAAACAAAAAGCTGGCCAGGAGAGGTGATATGTTTGGATGAGGACAAAAACAAAAGCAAAAGAAATATATTTGGCCTCTTGTGTGGGGCTGCAGCTCCTTCCTAATCTCCCCTTCCCTTTGTAGCAGACATTCCTGCTGTTTGAGGTTTTTGCCTCCATGGCTGGTTTTGTTTGGTTTTTGAAACGTATACATTAGTGTAACTCAGAAAACAGGTTGTTGACAGGAAATACACCTTTTGTTATGGGGATGTCACTAAAGATTTATTTTGAAAATACAGGTGGAATTATTTTGAAAGTACAGGTGTTTGATTTCCAATATTAATGCAAACGTGCGACTGTTTAGAACAGAAGGGAGAGACCATTAAAATAAGCAAAAGCGTGGGGGGGGGAAACAGCTTTAGGCTGCGTAGAACTAGAAGCACGTGGTGCTTGCTTAGCCTTTGTACGCGATAAGTTTGCATACCGTTTCGCAGTATTTTCTTCAGGACGTGGGCTAAGACCAACGTACGGTGGTTTATGTAAAATTATTTCCCTTTATAGAGCCTGCCTCGATCTCCAAGGGACTGCAGGATGAAACCGTGGCGGCAGGAGCGACTGTGCAGTTCTGGTGCGACGTCGGCGGAAGCCCTGCTCCGACCCTCACCTGGCTCCACAACGCAGCTCCCCTCCCTCTCTCTCCACGGCATCTGCCGACGGGAAACCGCCTGCGGATCTGCGCCGTCACCCGAGAGGACTCTGGCTTGTACCAGTGCGTAGCAAACAACGGGGTTGGATTTGTGCAGTCCACCGGGAGACTTCGCGTCCAGCCGGGTAGGAGCACTTGCAGCCCTCAAGATCTCAAATTCAGCATTTGTACTTCAAGCTTTATTCTGTTTTTTTTTTTTTCCCCTAGATTATGTATCGATTTGCTTCTGACCACTGTTTGTAGCAAATCTTACAAAGAAGGTGCTTTCAGTTCAATTTTAAGAGCTGTAGGTATTTCTGGGGTAGCGTGGTTACTTGATGCTTAAAACCTAGATTACCCAATTAAATCAGTTTATGATTGAATCTGACACGATTTATTCTTAAATAGAATCAGGGTCCTGTTGTGCTGGATGAACTGGTAGCCTTAGCAGTGTTGGCCGACGAGTAATTATGCCTGTTCCGTATCCTCAAGTTTAGAAAACGATCATCAGATTGGGGCTTAGCGCACACTTCCCCTCTATCAGATTAGCAGGTACCAATAGTCTTTTTGGTCGCTTTTCAGTCTACAATACTTTCTAATACCTAGAGAACTTGATTTCTGCTAGTACAAGGACGTTGGCAAGACCTTTGCTGTTCCTGTTCTCCCCCCGTTGCGTGTAGTTGAAGCTTTCGACCGTCTCTGTACCTATTAAGGTTGACGTGAGCTGCGCGGAGGCTGGTTGAGCAGATATTTTGTGACCTGGTTGTCTGTGGAGCGGACTAAGCCAGTCTTGCCTGCGCTGCGTTCCTCGCTGACAGTTGAGTCTTCGGCATTTAGAAAATTTGAAGTGTGGTTTGAGTGTGGCTTTCTATCAGCCTTCTCTAAGCCCAAGTCTCGGCTGATGTCTTCAGTCTGGAAGGGAAGTCGGGAGAGGCTGTCTAGAGAAGAACTAACTGTTAATTCAAAAGAAGCATGCGTGACTGTTTTAGTTGTATTGACTCATTTTGGCATTAAGCGTCATATTCCTTAGCCAAATTCATTCTTTGGGTTTGTTTTCCCGCCCCCAGGCAAAGGCTTTAGGCCAGTTATAGTCTCTTCCCCAGCAAGCACCGCTGTGATGGATGGTGGGGACGTTACGCTGTCTTGCAATGCCACTGGCCTCCCCGTTCCCGTGATCCGTTGGTACGACAGCAGAGGACTTATTCCCAGCCACCCTTCCCAGGTGCTTCGTTCAAAACCGCAGAAACCTCCTCGAGCGATGCCGGGCAGCGCCGGCGCGGAGCCCACCTACTTCTCCCTGTCTCAAGCGGGCTCGAGCTCCTTGCACATCAGGAACGTGACTCCTGAGCGTGCCGGGGAGTACACGTGCGAAGCCATCAACGAGCACGGCTCCGTGGTGTCAAAGGCCTTCCTTACAGTCGGTAAGCTTGAAGCGTGAAATTGCCCCGATTTAGGCGAGAAAGGCCTCAAAATAAGAAATGAACGGCAGTAGGTAGTGGGGAACGAGGCAGAGGAGTCTGAGCTGTCTTTGTGGACCAGTTTCTCCCATCCACCGTAGGCAGAGGAGAAACGGCCGTGTGTATTGGCATTCTTATATGTGATAAAAGCTATCCAAGGGTGGGGTTTTTATTTCTTGGAGTTGCTACTAGGAAAAGACAGCTCTTATACTGAAGGCAAGATGGGAAAGAGAGATTTCCTTTCTTCCCATTGGAATATTATGTGATATTAATAACAGGTTTAAGCTCCCCCGATTCCTTTCGCAAGAACTAAGACGCAGATTTTTCGTTAAAGTGACGTAAGTATCTCGCCTCTTTCAGCATCTTGCCTTAGTAAATTTAGCTGAACGTCCGTGGGATTTAAGGTCGGTGGAATTCAATATGTGGCCCCGTATTTCAAGTTCTTCGTTACCACCGATAAGAGTTTAAAACTCATGTGAATAATGTGAAAAGATGCTTCAAGGTTCACTCAGAGGACGAAAGACCTCAAGAAAGCGATCTCATCATGTAGTTTTATAAATAAGTTATTGTTGGACCTTGCTGAGTGGAAACACAAAACTAAATATCATCCCAGAACCCAGTCTGTGTCAAACAGAAAAATCCCACTGCTTTGCCTCAGAATTTTATGGCAGTAAGTTCAATTTTAATGTTTTGTTTATTAACTTTTATCGGTTTCTAATATGCTGTACTAGCTGCCGATTATGGTGCAGAGGGTGGTTAAGGCATTTGGTTTTGATATAAAAGCCTTTCAGGAGTTTCTGGGAGCTGTTAGGGTTTTAGAACAGTTCCCAACCGTGCCAAAAGACACGCTCGAACATTTAGATGTTTTAATGAAGAATTGGTGCCAGGTAACACTTCCGAAGCACCTGAATGACTTAAGCTGTCATTCCAGTGCATTTCTTTGGTAGCAGGATCAACTTAGGCAGCGCTCAGCCTCAGCAGCTTGTTCCTATAATTCGCCTAGTGCAAGCACACAGTAAGAGAGCTTATTTGGCTGAAAAATGTATCTTTTTTTTTTTTTCCTTTCCTTTTTGCTGGATCTGTTCCACGATGTGATTCATTGCATGGTCTTAAAAGCGGGCAGGGCGACTTAAGCCACCATCAAAGTGAGAAACCACCAAAATGTAAAATGACAGCCTTAGGATCCTATACCCATGGCGCTTATTTTTAGTCTTTTTTTTTTTTTTTTAGACAGTTACGTTTGCATGCATGGCAGCAGCTTCCCAGAGCTGCTAAACACAGGGTTAATTCTCCAAAATAACTTCATCTAATGGAAATAAAAGGGAAAAATACACTGCAGGAAGCCTGAGTAGCAGGCAGGTTAGGATAAAACACAAGCAAGCCTAGCATTTATTGTAGGTAGGTGGGTGATAGAGTGGAGAGCAGGCTGAAGGTGTCTTTTATAGAAGCCAGGCGCCTCTGAGGAGCCTTGGGGTGATTTGAAAGACTGGCCAGGCGCGGGTGACTTCCCATGGGCTGCGTTCAGGTTTCCAGGGTGCTTTCGGAGTGCTCCTAAAGAGGGAGGATCCTCCGGCTGTTTAAGAAGCAGGGACGCAAGGCCTGGGAACGCGATCTTGTTTGCGCAGCGGAGACAAAATGCAAAGGTTGCTCTGCTGCCGTGCAAACCCGGGCCATGCAACCCAGCTGAAATCTGCTTGCGTGTTTGCACCCCTGTTTTGAGTGTAGAACAACTAGAAAAGGTGCTGTGAAACACGGCACGTGGGTTCGTAGGGGTGTGGAATAGTTTCTGCAGGAGGAGAGGCTGAAAAGTTGAGGGCTTTTTGCCTTCAAAATGAGGCAGCTGAAGGGGAGACGCGATAGCAAGCTGTAAAATACTGGTTATTATGGAGAATGTGAGTAAAAGCTACAAATACATTCTTTTAACGCCCAAATTCGGGCCGTTCGGTCCTTCTCTGCTTGCTGTCGGAGGCAGGATTTTGGATGCGTACAGCCTGACCCAACGCAGTGCTGCGCGTGGTTCGCAGCGGGGCTGGGAAGCCGAGGAAGAAGAGTAAGTCTGGGTGGCTGAGGGGAAAGGGATGGCACTAAAAGCAACAGCCGAAAAAAGTTGCATAATGACACAGCAGCAAGGAGAAGCCTGCTGTGCTGGTTTATATGGGTAGCAATTATGCCAGAAACTAGGCAAAAAGAGCTTAGATCCGAATGGTTTAATGGAAATTGTGACCCGGGGGTTGTTTTCCAAAGCAAAAATACAAACTACTTGCCAGTTGTTGACGCCTCCCCTCTCGCAGCAATAAACACGGCGATGACTGCAGGTCTCCTGTCACCAGCCTAAACCACAACGCATTCTCCGCGCCCAAGAGTCCATTTCCCCCATGCCGGCAGGCGTCAAACCATGCCGTGCCCACCCACAAATCCTCCGGGTCCCCCACTTCTGCCTCCTCGAGCGGATACGGCATTTGTTTCCAATATTAATCTCCCTTTCCTGCCGCTTCGCCGACAGTAGCAGATACCCTTTCGCTCGGAGATCATTCTGGGGGCGTCTGACGTTATTAAGCCATCTGGCTTTGGGGACGTCCTCCCCGCGTTGTTCCCTTCTTCCCGTCTCCCAGTTTTGTGGCGTTGCTAAATAAATAGGAAGACACAAACAAGGAATGCTTGCTGAGAGCGTGTCTTCAATTTGAAAAGAGAACTTTCCTCCCCAGCTTTTTTAAAAAGTGGCCAAAAATAGCAGCCACACTTGCTGCTGGTATTTTAATGGAGGTTTGGAGGAATCTGAGTCAGCCAGGCTAACAGCGCCTAGGCTTTACATTCCCAAGGAATTTATTTGTTTTGTAAACCAAGTTCCCTTCATTCCCTTCCCCTTCCAGACCCCGACACGTAACATAAACCTACACAAATCTGAAAGGACGGACAGGGCTAAGAACATCTGGCGGGCCCGCCGCTGCAGCGTGCAACCTGGAGGAGCTGCGCCGCTTCCCCAGCGTTCGCGTTTTAAGCGCTGACGTTTCCTTGTCCTGCACAATCTCAGATGGCCAACCTGCCACCCCTTTCCTTCCTGCAATGCTGACAAGGCCTGCATCGGCCGAACAGTGGGGGTTTTTTGTCTCACGGCCTCTTTCGAACCACTGATATTATATATATTTTTTTTTTTTCACGCCAGGCAAAGTAAATAGGATGGAGGAGGCTGGAGCAGGATTTCTAGAAATGCGTTGGTATTAAATTGCATGTTAGATCTGCCTGTAAACTGAGTTTATTCTCAGCGTAAATTTTCAAATGAAGCAGTCGAGTCATGCAACTTTCAAAGCGGATCGAAATTACACTAAAACCTCAGAAACTGAGGTAGGAGAATGTCCTCTTGTGTGCACGCCAGTTCAGGCCATGAAAAGTTCCTTGTACAACTGCAATTAATTTAAAATTACTCCGTTTGTGTCACAAGTGTAGCTATATATATTTTTTTTTTCTTCTAACATGCATTGCCACTACTTAATTTATTGGAGATACTAGTCAAACCGTGCCTGCAGACGTTGCGTTTCAGGTTTTCTCTCTTCGCTACTGTAAAAAAAACCCCAAAAAACCAACCCAAAAAACGCTGTTCTGCCCTGAAAAAACAGCCGGCGCACATAGGGCGCAGCTTGGCCCTGGGCTCGGGTCTGCGTGGGCAACTCTCGAACTGGCTTTTTGCAGCAGGGCTTGTTTGGAAGTGACACTCTTAAATGATTTAGCGTCCCCTCTGCGCGGGGCAAACGTACGTCATCTCGAAGATGTAACCGGACTCCTCCCTTTGCAGCTCCTTTAGAAACTGGCACGAAAGCAGAAGAAATGGCTCCCGTGGAGATTGCCCAGAGCGATGAAAGCGACGGTGATTTTGGTGCAGCGACGGCGTTTTCAAGCTCGCCTCCGACAAAATTGCGTTTGGATGCAGCTGCAACGGAAAAAAATGCCGCCGCTCCCCCCGAGGCCCCCATCATCCTCAGCCCCCCGCAGACGCCGAAGCCGGACGTGTACACCCTGGTGTGGCGTTCGGGGAGGGACGGGGGCCTGCCCATCAACGCCTATTTTGTCAAATACCGCAAGGTAACGGTTCTCCGTAGCGTTGGTGCGCGGCGGCAAATGGATTTCATTGTTCCGGGTTCCTCAAGGAACCAATAATCGTTGCGGCGCTGGCATTAACAAGAACGTGGTGTCAGGATGGAGAGAATATAGAATGTAGCTGAACCACGTTACCGTGGCCACACAGGCAGCTCGGTTTTGGGATGATTGGAGTTGGTCGCAAGTACGCTGTTGTAGTTCTAAGGGAGGTTTCTTCAGCGGAGCCGGGCTTTTGTTTCCTTTACAGAGGCTCCGGGGCGTGTTGTACACGACATCGGCGATGTTAAAAACGCGTTCGTGTGAGCAAGCTCGAAGCTGGTGGGTATGCTTGAGGTCAGAAGGGAAGCCGAGTATTGTTCTATGTCAGATTTTGCCACTCTGCGTCCCAAAGAGACACTATTAAACCGAAGTTATCCAATACCAAGGTGAACTAAACTTTCCTCAGCAGACACCTATCACGTCCTCAAAAATGGTGTGTCAACAGTGAGCTCTCTTGATGAAAATCAGAACCACGCAATGCCTGTGCCCGTTCTTCCAAGCAAACACTTTTCTGCATGGCAAAGCTGTTTGGTTTATTTTTCCTAAGCTTTTTAATCCTCTACATCCTGATCTTGTCTTAGCCTGGAGGGAACGCTTAGATTTTTGACCTGTTAGTTCCTGAAAACCTGGTGCCAAAGCCTGTTGATACAATTTCTCATCCAAAGGTGGTTGGTTCACATAAGCACCGAAAGCTTTGAGGAGTACTTTGACCTTTTTGATGCTTACCCTTCGCTCGTAACAATCCTTTCCACGTTAAATGTGCTCACTCATGCGTTTCTCACTAGGGAGTGGTTTTTTTTTAGGGCGGTGTTCTCTTTGTGTCATTAAATTATTTTATTGATTTCCCTCTTTTAAAGAGATAAAAAAAAAAGTTGGGGGAATAAAAGCCTTAGAAGAGTGGTTGCTTCAGAGGAAAATACTTGAACAAAGACTTCTGGCGTAACCTTTGATAATCCACAGCATTTAGATCTGCCTTCCATGTTTTATTAAAGTCTTATATTGTTTAGGAGTTTATTTTTGGTAGAATCTTTGTCTTTTCCTTTGGGATTTGGGGTAGTGTTTTCCTGCAAAGGTCAAGCATTAAGAGACTGCCCCGAATCTCTTTCCTTTCTTAAATGGAGCTGGTGATTTCGCTGTTAAATTGAAAAGTTGCAAATGCAAACATGCATTAATAAAAACTAACGCAAAACATGCATTAATAGAACCCAAATCTTTGGTCTCCCTGCTGACTTTTTTTTCCAGCCTTGAGAAGTAACTAAGACATATTTTTGTTGCCCGTTTTAGCCAATAAATCTTTTAAAATGCTGAAGTACAGGAAAAGCTGGGATAGTTCAGGGAACATATCTTTCTCATTAGGGTGTTGGGTCCAGCCCTTTAATGTCACACGCGCTGCCAGCGAAAGGCTGATTGAAGTCTTGAAAATCACTTGGTCCCTTGCTAGTTGTAGCCACAAGGGAAAATGACCACTTTTTTCCAAAAACAAGTGCGTGCCTGTGTACGGAGAGGGAAAATAAGGCGAGTTTATCGAAGGAGCGCCGTGAAGGTAGTTGCAAAAGTGCTGATTTGCGGGAGAAGCACTTGGAGACAAACCATAGGTAGATAGAGGAAAACAGAAGGAGTTTTGGCAAGTGACAGGGGTCCTTTGGATGCTCGCGTGTGAAAGCGATGAGGGATTTGAGCGTTAGGTTGGGTTCTGTGCGATTCCCTGCTGATGCTGAGCTTTCTCTCCTCATCCCGTGCAGCTGGACGACGGCGTCAGTGCAGCGGGGAGCTGGCACACGGTGCGCGTCCCTGGCAGCGAGAACGAGCTGCGGCTCACCGAGCTGGAGCCTTCCAGCCTGTATGAAGTTTTAATGGTGGCGAGGAGTGCTGCTGGCGAAGGCCAGCCTGCCATGCTGACGTTTCGCACCAGCAAAGGTAGGTGCAGCACAATGTTCCCTGTGTCCTAGGCTTTCGAGAGGACATTTATTTAAATTACATCAACTCTTATGTTGTCTGCTACGCTGTATATGAAATGCTCTGCAATTAAATTGCTAAAGAACAGCCTCTAATAACTAAAATAGCTGTGGGGCAAACTTTCCTGAGCATTGCCAGGGCTGTTGGTAAGTAAAAGCTTTTAAAAGCTTGATAATATTATTTTTGGGATGATTATTAAGGTTTATACTCTAAGGTTCCTCTTGCTTAAAGGAGCTAAGCCGGGGAGCAGCCTGTCCTTGTTCAGGTTTTTCAGAGCATGGCAAAAGAAATGCTCTGCACCATCCAGTTTTCATGTATCAACAAAACTGCTTCTGGTTTGCTTTGCAGACGCCTCGGTGGAAATATCTCAGCTGAGCAGAAGCCAGCTGTTTTGATAGTTGCGTGCAGACAGCGACAAGCAAAAGAGCGTTTCTAATCAAAGCAATTTTTTTTCTTTCAAGCTTGGACGCTGGTGGCTGTACTCTTAAGCATACAACCAATCAGATAGTCTTCATACTGCTGTCCAAGAACCAGGGAGCTTAAAATTTTATTAAGAATGTAATGTATTCGTGAAATCTCTGAATCCATGGTACATACATACTGCCACAGGCCAAAAGTCCACTCAGCCCGGTATCCTGGCTCCAGCTGTAGCCAAACCCAGCTTCCATGGCATTTTTATTGAGCCTCTTTCTCTAGACATGGATTTTAGTGTGCAATTTTCACCACCTATTGCCATTTCGTGATGAATCATAGAATCATAGAATTGTTAAGGTTGGAAAAGACCCTTAGGATCATCAGGTCCAACCGTTAACCTACCACCGCCAAGTCCGCCACTAAACCATGTCCTCAAGCACTGCATCTCCCCGTCTTTTAAATACCTCCAGGGATGGGGACTCAACCACTTCCCTGGGCAGCCTGACCCAGGGCCTGACTACTCTTTCAGTAAAGAAGTTTTTCCCAATATCTAACCTAAACTTACCCTGGTGCAGCTTGAGGCCATTTCCTCTCGTCCTATCGCTTGTTACTGGGGTGAAGAGACCGACCCCCACCTCTCTACAACCTCCTTTTGGGTAGTTGCAGAGAGCAATAAGGTCTCCCCTGAGCCTCCTCTTCTCCAAACTAAACAACCCCAGCTCCCTCAGCTGCTCCTCGTAAGACTTGTGCTCTAGACCCTTCACCAACCTCGTTGCCCTTCTCTGGACACGCTCCAGCACCTCCATGTCCTTCTTGAATTGAGGGGCCCAAAACTGGACACAGTACTCGAGGTGCAGCCTCACCAGTGCCGAATACAGGGGCACCATCACCTCCCTGGTCCTGCTGGCCACGCTATTCCTGAGAGGGCTTTGAAAACCGGGCAGGAGCCAGCGGCATCACCGCAAAGTGCAGTACTGCAGATGTTAGTGCCGCAGATGAACGGTCACTTAGGCCCTGGGCTGATGGGGGACGTGTCCGCTCTTGCTCGGCTGAAGAAACTCCCTAATTGCTGTCCTGAGTGTTTAGCTGGTGATTGGGAGCCAGGGCTTTGCTCCCCTGCGCTGTAGCGAGTGATCTGGTGGAGTGAGAGTATTCTGAGAGGCAACGAACGGCGTTTTCTTACCCAGTCCCTGAGCTGACGTACTGTCTATCGACTGTTTCTTAGAACGAACATCCTCCTCGAAGAACACTCAGGCTCCGTCTCCACCGGTAGGCGTTCCCAAACACCCCGTCGTTCACGAAGGGACGAACAATTTCGGTGTTGTCCTTCCAGAGCTGTCTCGGCACAGCGGAGGTAGGTGTACGGATTGTTTGTGACGCACGTGCTAAAAGTTGTGTTGCAAACAGATGCATCTGAGTTAACTTGTGTTTACTACTGCTCTCGGTGCTTGTGCTACCTCCTTTATTGCCTATTTATTCCTTAGGCCTCTTTGAGACATGTATTTTTCCTCTCTTGTGGGACTTCTGGGAGTGAGGTCAGATACCTGCCAGATTTTCTGTTCTCCTCTGTGTTTCCAGAGTAAAAGATCGTAGTTGGTGCTGTCGGGATTAACGGAAAAGTTAGCTTATTCCAGCCAGGCAGTTAGCATTTAAGTACCTCAGGTTTCCACAGCAATGTTAAGTCACCGAGTAGCAGCGCATTTCTTACAGACTTCGGCATCTGCGGTGGGGTATTTGGAGCTTTGAATTTAGCAAACGCGTGCCCTGATCTAGCGAACGTGTAATATTTCAAAGGATGCTGTTGCCTGCATGCATGGCTCTCACAAAATAAGTCTTTCACGTCTAACTCACGTTCTTGCTGCTCGTTTTTAAACCTGCGGTTGCTTATTGCTAAATGCTCTGGTTTTCTCTTCCACTGTGAAAGATCCCGAGGAAAAGGGGAAATGGGAAATGGCTGTGTCAGAGTTGCAAGTTCTCAGAGTGGATTGTATCTGTTCTGAATGTTTTCCTGTGGCTTCCCAGGGATGGGCTTATTTGTGATGGCAAGAGGACACAACCGCTTCCCAGTAGGTGTGATTTTTAGCCTGGTTTCCAGTGAAAACAGCATGTTTATAGTCCTTTTTGTCATCACCCCAGCCTTTGAACTCATTGACCTGATTCAGGCAAATTTACTCAGGGGCTGAGACCTCAAAGGTGATTTGGTGTCCGAAGTTGGGGTAAAAGCAAAGGGGAGCGGAGAGGTTTATTAATGATGCAGGTGAGGAGCGTTGCGCGCTTGTGACAGTGCCGAATATCAGCGGAGCCGCACAAGGGGACACCTTACGTGTGCCCAGCTGCCAAGCTCAGCCTGCTTCATGCCCCCAAAGCTTGCTCTCCCTTGCTCGGTTCCTCCTCTCATCGGTGCCCAGCTCCGTGTTAATGACGAATACAAGCTAGTTTAGTAAAGCCTTACAGCTCTCATCGGTCGTCAGAATGGTTATCGCCAGATTTACTAACACCACCTCTTTCCCTTCTCTCTGTTCCACTGCTGTCTGTAACTTCAAGTGAGTTCAGTAAGTATACCGCTCGTTGCATGCTTTGTTTGCTCTCCGTTCTCACTTCTCTGGCAACGCAGCGCTCGTTAGCGTGGATGGGTTTGACGTCTCGTTGGGTTTGGGGTAATTTCAGGGTTTCGAAAATGATAACTTAATTTTTCCTGTTCACTTAGTACGCGTTTCTGTTTCCGTGTAGAGATGGGTTGGGGGAGTCCATCACCATATCCTTTTTGATTATTATATTGATAAAGTGACTGATTCCTCTGTTTTCTGCTCTTCAAGCATCTTTTCCAGAAGAGTAAGGGGAGCGGTTATTACAGGAGGATTTAAGATTCTCCTTGTTAATACATGAAGTCTAATTTAATCCTCAGTTTAATCAGTTGCTACGGAAAATGAAGTTGCAGCTGCCTCTAATCCTCTTGTAACTGAATTTCTCGTTTCAGTTCCAGAAGCTCCCGACCGACCCACGATCTCCACAGCATCGGAATCATCCGTCTACGTCACGTGGATACCACGAGCAAACGGTGGCTCCCCCATTACTGCCTTTAAAGTGGAGTATAAACGCTTGGGTCGAAACAGCGACTGGCTGATTGCAGCTGATAACATTTCTCCTTCCAAGCTGTCTGTGGAAGTTCGTAACTTGGAGCCAGGTATTAAAAACGATCTTTCCTTCCCCTCGGCTGTTGTTACTGTTGCCTTTGCGTAGATGGCTGCGCTCCTGCTGAGAGAATACTGCAACCCTTTGGTTGGTTCCTTTTACCTTCTGCTTGTGTTATCCTGTTTCTGTTTATTTTTTGGTTTGGTTTTGGGGGTTTTTTTTGGTGGAATAGGAGTTCGTTACAGAATTCAAGTTGATTTCTGGCTTTCCAAGTGGAAAAAAAAAAAAAACCCACCATAATTTAATGCTTGTTCGTGTGGAGAGGAAGGTTGTGTATTATTGCTATTTTTAACTTAATTGTCCTTCTAGTAAGCACTCAGAATGCAAAAAGAGAAAAATGCTTTGATGGAAAAACGACGTCTATCCTGATTTCTGGTTTCTCCCGGTGTCCGGCCCTGAAAGCTTGGGGAAAGAGTGCAAGAGCAGGGGGAGCAGATGATGATGGGCATCCTTTGAAGCGTCTTCTGGGTGCCCACCAGTTTGCAGTTCAGGGACTTCCCGAGCTGATGGAGGCATTTCCATCTCTGTGTGTAATAGCCTTTGGATTTTTCTTGGGTGAATTTCCCTGATGGCTGTTAGAAGCTGTTTATATTTCGATGTCCACATTAGTCTGTGGCAATGAGTCCTACGTTATTTTTTTCCTAATTGGATGTTGTGCAAAAACTACTTCCTAATCTGTTTAGTCTCTCCTTGAATCCTGTTTCTAGTGCTTGTTTTGCTACAACCTCTTCTTTCTTTCACTTTTTTCCCTTAAAAGGAGAAATGTATAGGTTCCGTGTGATTGCCGTGAACAATTACGGGGAGAGCCCGCGCAGCGCAGCCTCTCGCCCGTACCAAGTAGCCGGATTTACCAGCCGGTTTTCCAACCGCCCTATCACTGGCCCTCACATTGCTTACACCGAAGCCATCAGCGACACTCAGATCATGTTAAAATGGACGGTAGGTATAACTGTCTCCTCTTCTTCTCACGGTCGCAGGCCAATTTTTACTGCTTTGGCTCTTAAAAGCCAAGGATTAAGAGCTGATTGCAGGGCAGTGAGTGGTGGTTTCCCCCTCCGCGACTCAGAGGTGATCTTTTTCTTTAGAAGAGGGCTAAGATACATCATGCTCGCGTGGTAGAATTGGGTAACATTGGGCCATATGCCCCTCGAGCTTTTTTGACCCCATTTCCAACCCCTTTTTCCTCCTGGGAGGCAGCCCTGTCGGTTGTTCGCTGCCTTTTGCGCTGTCTCCCAGCTTCCCTCCGCCTCGCTCTCCCCTTCCAGCTCCCTGGGGATGCCGCGCACCCCCTCCTCGGGTTACGCCAGATGTGAGCCCAACTGGCAGCTCCGGTGAAAGGCCGCAGCTGCCTTAGTCCACCTGCTTTGGCACAGACATATCAAGAGGCACCAGTGGGCTTAACTCTGTCCAAACCCCTGCTCGTGCCATGAGTTGCGAGCGAATTGGCTTCGTTTCCTGCAATTCCCGCTGCTTTTGTCAATCCAGGCGGGGATGGCTGGAAGCGGGCGCTGCGTTTAAAACCCGCCGTCCTCCCTCGCGTCCAGTGGAGGTTTCATGTTAGAGAAACGTTTTCCTTTCCCCTGTTACCTCGTCTTTTGTAAACAAGTACTTTAAAGTCCTTATTGAAACCCGCAGAAATTCTTTGCGCTTGTTTTGAAATCTAACCCCCTGGTATACTTTGGAGGATTTAACGTGGAGAGTTCCCAGTGTTAGTTTGCTCTCCTAGCTCAGCCTTTAGAGATGTTAAGGATAATAAACTTAAAATAACCTCTGGTTCCTCAGGAGGCTGCATAACTCAAAGTAAAATATTCTTGAGCTGAATTCGAGAGTGACCTTAACTCTTTCGGAAGTAAAAATGGTCTTAACTTTTCCATTTCCATTAATCGCACCAATTTTCAGGTCGTTCATGGTCAACCCCTAATTGATGGTTTGGAAAGTGATGCGGGAGGAAAGCGGCAGCCCCAGCTCGGTCTCTTCTCCCCGTGCCACCCTCCTTTTTTCGGCTGGTCGGAGGAGTTGCGCTCATCTTAGCTGCGTCCTCGCATCCACAGCAATTGATAATCCGCTTTTCTGTGGTAGCTTCTGCGCAAACCTCCCCCTACACCTTGCTTGCACAACCTTATTAAAAAAAAAAAAGACATATTTCAAGGTGATGAGATGCTCAGTGACGACAACTCGGCAGGGCTCAATTAAAATTTTTCTTCTCTAACGCAATCTTTTAAAATTCTCTTTTAGTATATTACATCAAGCAACAACAACACGCCCATCCAAGGATTTTATATCTATTATCGGCCTACGGACAGCGACAACGATAGTGACTACAAGCGGGATATCGTGGAAGGTACGGTGCAGTATACGCATGCTTAATAACACTACTCGAGGGGGAAGGACATCGCGTAACCATGTTGGCTGTGTTTATGTGAAATCTAAACTGCTTTTCCCAAACTAAGTCTTGACAATATATTTCACAGAAGTAGCTATCTCAACTACATCACGTCAAGTTCTGCCCACACATGAACTTGTTTCTTCCTTCTGAAGCCTCTTCTACGTGGAAACTTGAGAACTCGATACCGGTTTTGAGTTTGTCTGGTTACACTGCTGCAAATCCTTAGCGGAGGTCTGTTTAAACTGGTTTAGCTCGAAGTAGTTGAGTCAAGAGAAAGCAGCGTAGATGAGATTTAACCCAGGGTAAGCGCGTCTGTGTTGCAGGCTGTACTAATAACTGGCTGGTTTTTTAAAAAGATTTACCCCAGCGCGGATTTTCTGAGCTAGGTAGTACCTCGGGTGTAATTGCTCTTACCTTGCTTAATTGCTTATCCTGCTATAAGGAAGTTACTTTTAGCCTCAAGTGCTGTAGCACGCTGCAAATGCAGGTATGTTTGTGCTTCATTTTGCCTTTTAATCAGGTTATATTTTTTTTTCCCTGTGCCTATTAGATCATCATTTTCCTGGAAGAAGTTATTAGATAATGTCTATATTAGTCCAGAAGTGGAAAACCCTTTTAAAAATATTTTACTTAATGTCCTTATTGCTTGGGCTGAGTAAACGTAGTGATCTCATTCCGTCCCGATGACGTTAATTATTTTTCCCCCTCATTTATTTCAGTTACAAGAGGAATGGGCCTTTATTTTGAAAATTTTCCCCTGCTAGACAATACTCCGCATAGTACTTTGATGCGTGACATAAGCTTTTGCACGCTATAAAGCTATTAAAGATCAAGAGCCTCGGCTCAGAGGCTTGCTTTAAAGAAGCTTACGCAGTCTGCACCTTCATCTGCAGATGTATTTTAGCCTTTGCGAGGCAGAGCTTGTGTGTTTATAAATCTCATACACTAAGCAGTTAGTTGTTTAAGTGGGCTCCACTGTGCTGTGAAATTAGCTTGTTTCTGATTTTTTTTTTTTCCAAGTGTGTGTATTGAACTCTTTGTGGCAGTCTGAAACCATTAGCAGCTGCTCTGCTCTGCCAAAGCCTGCAACAGAAACTCATTTGGTGGAAATATTTAAACTTCAGCTTTTCTTTACTCTGCCTCCCCTAAATGAGCTTTTCGGGGAGGGGGGGGGGGCGGGAAGAGAGCGATTTTCAATTAAAGTCTGCATTTGATGTGAAATATGTAGAGAAACACGTGACTTAAGGTATTTCTGCCATAAATCACTTGTTCTTCGCGCTTCCCCCCCCCCCGTTACCTTTGAATTAATCTGGTTTTTGACAGGGAATTTTATCTTGAAATGACTGCATGAGTTGTGGAAAAAGTGTTGTGATGCCTGTATTAGCTAAGTGCTTGCCGTAGGCTTTCCTTACCGTTTCCTGTTAAGTCTTGTCTTTCGAGACATTCAAAACGCTGCAGAAAGCTTGCTTTTTTTCCTTATAAATGCCGCTACGGGCAAAATCAGATTTTATTTAAAGAAAAAAACGAGCAAAAAGCTTGACTCAGATGGCTCCTCGGTATCTTTCAGCAGCTTTAAGCAAAAGCAAAGCAAAATCAGCCCTGTCCCGCATCGATGGTCTGAATTTCTCCGTTTGGAGGGTCCTGGAGATTGAATTTTAAATGTAAATGCAGTCTGATGTCAGTTGTTTAAATGTTTTTCCTTGCTAATGGTGCACGAAGAGGACAGTTAAAGTGCCTGTACTGATTCCAGTTCCACTAATGGTTTGAAGCGGAAACCTAAAACCTGGTGTAGTAATTACCGAAAGGAATGCTTGGGGGTGGGGGCGACGACGGGAAAACTTGAGTATGAATCTTGGGAAAAACGTGCGGATTTAGGGCAAGGCCGGTTCCAGCTTCAGCCAGGGCTTGTCTGCCCTCGCTCGGGACGCCCGGCGTGCAAGGGATGGAGCTCGGCCACGCAGTGCATCCCTTCCCAAACCCCCGAACCGCGATGGGGTCCTCCTGCCGACCCCCGGCCCTTTTTTCGGGGCTCGGGTCCCGGAGAAGTTTGAACAGAATCACGGCCAGGCGAGCAGGCTTTATTTTTTTTTTTTTTTATTAATGCTTAAATCAGTAGGTGGTATGACAGTTTCTTAGAAACAGTGGAAACAGTTCAAGGTGGTATTTTCCAAGAGGGATTAAGAGCGCTCAAACAGTTAATTAAACTCCAAAAAAAAAAAAAAAAAAGGGGGGGGGGGGGGGAAGGTCGCTGTTTATTAAAATTTGTCACAAGCCCGTGAAAGTAAAAACCGAGAGTGATTTATATTGAAGTGCTCAGTACTTCAGGAGGGTGTCTAAATGAAATGCTGGCCGGGAGCCAGAGATGACAAAACCATCCTATTAGAGAAGATTGCTTGGCTCGGGATCCGTCTCTGCAGGGGCAGGCAGCGCGAGAGACAGCCTCGCCGTCTAATTTTGTTTCCTAGTATGTTTAATAAAACGCACGTTCAATTATTTGCGGTTTCGGCTAAGTTGAGCAACACAGATGGATCCTTCCTGCGAAAAAGGAGCAGCTCCGGTCGGTACCTCGCATCTCCAGGGATCCTACGGGATTGCAGACTGGGAGAGGGTCTTATCGCAGTGAAGTTTTTCCCTTGTCCCAAGTTTAATCTGTTTTCCGTGCCAATTTTACCTTGGTATTTGCCCTGCGTATTGTAAGTAGCTAGCATAACCCATCCTAAACTCATCCCAAACCCATCCTAAACTCATCCCTTCAGCAGTTTCGTATTTAAGATGCACAGAACTGCTGTTGGTTTTAAATGTACAGATGCTGGAAACTTGGATGTCTGGTTTTTGAGTTTAGCGACTTCTGTAGGAAAAGATTTTTTAAAAAAAAAAATCAATTAAAAATACTAAAAACCCCACTTTTAGTCATCAAAAGGTTCTGTTTTGCAAGACAGTGCGAGTCTAATGATTTCAGATAAGTCCATAAATGGTTAATAAAGATTTTTTTATAGAGAAAGACACCGTGACATAGTCGTACCTAATTCTGGCTCGTGCGAGTAAATGAAATGCAGTTGATTGATTGATTTTTTTTTTTCTCCCCCCATAGGTACGAAGCAATGGCACTTGATAAATCACCTGCAGCCAGAAACATCCTACGACATTAAAATGCAGTGCTATAACGAAGGGGGTGAAAGCGAGTACAGCAACGTGATGATCTGCGAAACCAAAGGTGAGCGCCGGAGTCGCGCGTCCGCTCTCCTGCCAGAGACCGCGCGAAGGTGCCGTTTTGCGGCGCGAAATATCCCCCGTGTTGAATTTTTTTTTTGTTTGCAGTGCAAAAGTCAGCTGCGATGAAGCCCCGTAATTTTCTGGAATGTTTCGGAGGATTGTTTTGTCTTCCGAAGCTGGGATTGTTTTGAACATATGGAAGCTGATATGTTGCACTCCCAAGAAAGGCTCTTAGCAAAGCTCTGCAGATTTGCCTGGCCTAAGAGATAGTATTGTTGGTCTGGGTTGGTTTTCTTTTTTTTACTGTGCTGATAGCCTCTCCTTAGGAGACAACCATGCTCTTGAAGATGACAGAATTGATTTGTACGTCTGTTTTATGTCTTCGGGGCTCTGTGACACGTTGTATAAGTGCAGACCGCAGCAATTGATGGTTATGTTGGCTGCCTCCATCGCTAATCCTGCGTGCCTCTGGCACAAAGTTTGTACTGTTCTCTGGAAGTGTCAGATATGGCAGTCGCATTTATTTTGCGAAGAATTCCTGTCTCCTTTAATCTCTAAAACCAAGTAAGGCTGTAAAGGGAAAATGCAGACAGTAAACTTCAAATGCAGTGCTATGAAAAAATGTTGTTGTTTTTAAAAAAAAAAAAGAAAAGAAAAAAGCCCTCTAGGAGCGGAAGCATCAACATTTAGCTAAGTTAGTAGCGAAGCCTTTGAAAGGGGGGCTAGGAGCTGTAGGGCTTCAAGGCAGCGCGCACGGTTGGTCTTCCCCCTGCAAGGAATATAACTTTCTTCCCTAATTTTAAAATTGGCAGGATGTAATCTGTCGTTCATACTGGCTCTTGCTTAAAATGCCTCTCCTCCAGGCTTACGGGGGTGATCCAGCTTATCTAACAGATCTGCATGGAGTCTCCCTGACCGCTCCTAAGCCAGGCACCTCTTCTAGGTTTTTAGTGCCAAGTGAAATGAATCTGAGCTGAAAAATAATGTAAATTTGACTCCTGGGTTAAACTAGCATCTCGTTTTCAGTGATTCTCTCTTCAACTCTTAGTATCTTCAATAGTACGGTTTTGAAGAGGGGGTTAGCAGGGTTCACGTCAGATAAAAGCAGGTCATCTGGCAGCGGTTAGGCGATAGAAATGCAGGCTGTGGTTTTTCCTGACCTCAGAAGTGGAAAGATTTGCGCTCTTTCAAATTGGAAGTAGTGCAGTTCTAGCCATCCATATGCCGAGGTGCTCGTTAAAGTTTCGAGTGACCTCAATGAGAGGGTTAGCAAGCTGGATAACAACCATTTTCCGCGGCAAATAGTTATTACCCAATAGTAGTTGGCCTTCTCGTTACAGCTTTTAATATTGGCTTGGAAGCTTTCTTTTTGAGGCATTAGGATTCTAACTCAGCCGTACTTATATTTACATTTCCCAATGAAAAAAGCACATTCAGAAAACGCATTTAGCGACCTTGTCTCTTATTTCATCCAGTGAAACGCACGCCGGGAGCATCCGAATATCCAGTGAAGGACCTGAGTACGCCACCGAACCCCCCCGACCGGGTTGGGGGAAGCGGAGCTGGGCCCTCGAACGGCCCCGTTCGGAGCAGCGACATGCTGTACTTGATCGTGGGCTGCGTCCTTGGGGTGATGGTCCTTATTCTCATCGTTTTCATTGCCATGTGCCTCTGGAAGAACCGTCAGCAAAACGCCATGCAGAGTGAGTTATTTCTGGTTTCCTTTCACGATGACAATATTATCGGAGTAAGATTAGTAACGTTCATGTTACATTTTATGAAGGGGAAGCGGTTTCCTCTTATAAGACGACTGGCATTTATTTAGAGACTTGTACTTTCTAGGTGTGCCTTAGGTGAAGATGTGGGTTTATTTATTTTTTTTTTTAACAGCAGCGATGTCTCCGTTTCTTTGCATTGACGCTCGCTGCCCTGCTGCATTGCTGCAGAGTTGTGCTGCAGTTTCACCCAAAGAAATTCCTGGGCAAAGTTTCTTCAGCTTACGTTTAAGCGCCTGCATAGGTTTCTGCTGATGGCAGTGGCAGAACTTGTGTGTAATCATAAGCGCTTGTTAAAATGTGGAGACTTAAACCCCGGATCTTTCCCTCTCTTGTGTATATCTGGAAAGAACTTGGAGGACAAGTCCCTTGTTACCTCTCAGTCCCCTTCACGGTAAAATGGAGTTCAATGTCCAGGTCTTTGAGAGGTGTTAATAAGGAAAACCTGCCGCTTTGCAAGTGGGAGCCTTCAGCAGACGCGTCGGAGCGTAAGCGCGCTTTGCAAGGTGCTCTGTACCCGCCAAACAATTCTGCGCTAGCGGGATCTCTTCAGTAGTCTTTTCTCTTCCTAATGCCTAAATCAGCCTTGCTCTTTCCACAGCCTGTGGTAATTTTTAAACGTCCTTACTCTCTGACAAAGAGAAATGAAACAAAACTTATTGCAAGACAAGATAGTGTCTTCAGCTGCGGCCCGGAGATATTTCGTAGCAGATAGAAGAGGGCCTATTGATTATACAAATGGCCCGTTTTTAGGACGCCCTTCGTGGTGACTGACGTCAGCTGAGCCCTTTCAGACCAACGTTCCTGGTCTGTTCTCCAGGATGTGGCTGTTTTCCATTTCTACATTTGTATACGAAGCACTTACGATGTTACAGTTAATCTACAAAAGCTGTAGACAGAGAAAATAAGTTTCTTTCGTTTCTCAGAGACGCTCGCATTTGGCAATAAAAACACTTTCGGTAATAATGTCTCTTGCAGAATATGACCCTCCCGGCTATCTCTATCAAGGGGCGGATATCAACGGGCAAATGATTGAGTACACGACCTTACCCGGCACGAGCCGAGTCAACGGCAGCATCCACGGCAACTTCATGGCCAACGGCGGCCTCGGCAACGGCTGCCCGCACGTCCATCATAAAGTTGCTAACGGAGTTAATGGGATCGTGAACGGAGGAGCTGGGCTGTACCCAGGGCACACCAACTCCCTCTCCGGGACGCACGTGGACTACGAGCATCCCCACCATCTTGTGAACGTAAGCTCTTCCGGCGGGAAGGCTCAGCCTAGACCTTGGGATTTACTCAGAGGT
Organism: Theristicus caerulescens; assembly: GCA_020745775.1. Taxonomy (NCBI): domain Eukaryota; kingdom Metazoa; phylum Chordata; class Aves; order Pelecaniformes; family Threskiornithidae; genus Theristicus; species Theristicus caerulescens. The sequence goes on along the minus strand of CM036575.1, from coordinate 881,621 downwards.
TGTGGAAGCGGGCTTAATTCGGGTGGGGGAAATACTCATCCATTGATAACAGCCAGTTCCACTAAATGACTTATCCCAGAGGAAGCAACTGGGCTGATATTTCTGATACAAACATCATGGTTTTCATTTGAGAATATCAGATGACAGCAAGAATTCCACTTACTCTGGGAAATCTGCCTCTACCCTCCTCCTAACAGCATGTAAGCTCTGAGAATGCTTCAGTGCTGGGCTGAGATACTTTACTTGTACATATGGTATTTCTCAATCTGCAAGTTAAATAGATTTAATTATAGCTGCTTATTCTGCAGCTTTATGGATCACCCGTTTTTCCCCCACCTGTTTCAGATCTGTAACTCCAAGCAATGCTATTAATTATAGCAAAGCACGAATGTAGCAGGAGGTTCCATAAAATAAAATGCCCCATACATCTTGAAATGCAGCAACGTAATAACGCTGTCTATTTTTTTTTTTCTTCTTTCCCCAGTCCCTTGTTTGTGACTGCTGAGACAGGCTCATTTTTTTTTCGGTTTTGAAATTTAAAATAAAATTAAAACCTAATTTAAGTCTGTGATCCAGCCTTTGTATGCTGTGGAAAAATACTTCATTTGCTGAAGTGTGTCCCGTTTCCAAGAGAGAATAATGATTTCATTATTGTCTATGGAAACAGATGGCTTGCATTCAAACTTACTAAACTTACTCAAAACTGTGAACATTGCCCAGGAAAACTGAAAGAAAAAGTTCAAAAGTCTGAATAAGCCATGCTGTTTCTGGAGGGGAAAAAAAAAATGGGGCTATTGTTTGTGTTGGTAATTGAACGCAAGCACTTCATTTTATAGAACAACAAATTAGCGCTTGCACAGTAGTTGCCACTTCAGTTAACTCCAGCTTTGAGGCCAGACCGGTTGGTTCTTCACCTGATTCTGGCTGCGGTCTGCTCACGTAGCAAGAAGTGCCGTTTTTTGGTGGCTTTCAAGAGCGACCGAGGCCCAAATCGCGTTTTTTGGACCTGTCCAACCTCACAGTGGGTGAAACTCTCCAAAAGTCTCCAACCATCCAAGCCCAAGGGAAGGGAAGACTTTGCAGTGCTCAAAAGCTCACCCGTGAGAAAGCTTGGGGGCCTTGCATTGATGTTTTGTCCCTCCTATTTTTAATTTTTTTTTGGAAGGCAGGAAATACGCATGCGGTAACACAGGTCTCGGTGCTCGGCGCTCCTCCGTGCCGCGAGACGGGACCCGCGATGCCGCTGTCTCGTTGCGAACGGTTGACTGGGTTGGGATTTTTCTTTTTTCCCCCCCTCTCCGGTGTAGAAAGTTTGAGTCGCGCAATCTCTTCCCACGTAGAAGGACCAGGACTGGCACTCGGGTGAGGCAGAACAGGATGTTCTCATCCTCGTTAGGACTCTCTTTATTGTTTCATTGATTGGGCTAAATGAGGAAGAGAGAAACTGGCCAGGATGGCAATCAAGACTAATTAGGCATTTCCTCAGTGCTCCCTATCGCACTCAGCGGCCTCAAAAACGTAAGGATAAGCCCTGCTTTTGCAGAAATAGGGATTGTTAGAAGCTACCTACCACGTGAAATCTCAAAAATCGGGTGAGCTTTCCCGCGCTGGCTCCCCTCCTGAAACGCGGCGCGGTAGCCCGGCTCCGCAGCGCCGTTCTCAAGCGGCTCCCGCATCAGTGTCCGCCGAGCCCTTAACAATGAGGTATGTGTTAATCTGGGCATTTTTACTTGCTTGTAATGGCCCCTTCAGCCAAAAGCAACAACACAAAATCCCTCTCACCCAGAGTCATTGCTGGCTAAGGAATTACCCCATCTGTAAAAATATTAAATGTTTCAAAAATCAGTGTAGCGAAGTAAACTGATCTAATCGGAGTAATTACAGGAAAGTGGGATGGGTTTATGTTGTGACATCAGCCCTGCAAATTTAATACTCTGTCTCCCCAAATGGGCACAGTTTGCTAATGAACAGCAATTGGCTTTCATGTCTGTCATCAGCGTTAAAAATAAACATATTTACAGTGTGTTTATTAAATTAAACCTGAGCGCATTAAGTTGAAAACAGACCAGGGAAATTACCACATACTTGTCTAAGCTGCAGTTATTTACTTTTCTCTGACACACACGCTGGCAAAACCCGCTCCGCTTGGCTTTGTATAATAGCTCAGTGTTGGCGTGCCGCGTGACGGGGTGCGGAGCTGCAGATCGATCGGGTGATTAGAGTTTGAAAACAAACTCGGGGCGCGAGCTGGAGCTGAACTGCCTCCTCGGTGACTCTTGTGTGTTCAAATAGCGATTGATTTTTTTTTAATTATTATTATTCTTTTAATCCTTCCTGCTGCAGGGCGGTGGGATGTACACAGCGGTGCCGCAGGCTGACCCCTCGGAGTGCATCAATTGCCGAAACTGTCGGAACAATAACAGGTGATGTAAAACACGCCCGAAGGCGGGACCTTCGCGAACAGAAGCCCTCGCTTTTCGCCCTGTGTTAAAGCCGGGGCAAAGAAAAGCAGAGAGCTGAGGGTACGGAGGAGCTCGATGTCAGTGTGTGACTCAAGCAGAGCAGTTGTGATTGCCTCTGGGATGGAATAAAGCGAGTTCTTCAACCCCCAGCGCTCATTTTACTCAACATATTCCTCTGATGCTCTCTAGGAAGCGAGGCAGGTTGGGCACTGGATTATTTTTTTTTTTTTAAACCTTATTTCCTGTGTTTTCTTCAGTTTTGAGATAACAAAATCACTCCATATGGAGTTTGTCAAATAGGATTTAATTGGTCTTCTGTATTTTACATTTCCTGCCATTCTCTTCAGAACGCCCATGAGCTGGAGTCGCGGCTTCGCTTTCACGCCGCTATTCTTTGTAAAAGATGGGATTTGAGGTTCCTCAGGCCTTCAGGAGCAGTTTGGCCAGCCATGGTCAGTGTGGGATACATTTTTTGCGTGAGAAAAAGGATTCTTGTACAGAATAAGGGAAAATCTCTCTTCTGCGTTGTAGCTGGGAGTCTGGATTTTTATTAGGTTTTTCACTTTTGAAAGTTTTAAAGAACTTCCAGGCTTCTGACTAAATCTCTGGTTATTTTAATGACTATAAATAGGGCAGAGTCAGACACGCTAGGCTGCTCTGACTGGTGAATTCTGGGTTTTCTCAATCGTACTTTGAATTTTCTGTCTTATTAAAACCGTCAGCTGCCTTTAGGTGTACATCTGGAGAAGGCGAGTTGAAATTAAGCTGTTGTTGAAGGCAGAAAACATGTTCATGGTTTTTTACTTTTTAAAATAGAACCTATAATAGGCTTTAAATTCTTCCTCCTTCCGTAAATACACGCGTGATGGTGTGATGGAGCCGGGCTGCTACTCGCAGGTGGAGCTGGGCTCGCTCGGGACCAGCGTCACGGCTGGTGCCTGGGGAGAGCGAGCTACCGTTTCGTTACCAGCCCATTGTCTGTTCTCAAGGCAGGCTGTGTAACAGCACTCATCGAGATGTCTACGACTGGCCGCAATTTGGAACATGCTGTATGCGTTAGGCCGTAATTGAGAGCTTGCTTTCCAGTTTTAAGCATATTTAAATTTTTAATTGCTCTTTTTTTTCCTTAAGAAAGCAGGGAGAAAGGGTTCTGTCCTCTGCAACCGTACTGTTCCTCCCAGATGGGTCATCAGCAGGGTCTGAACTTTGAATTTTCACATCCCTGTTCTATATTTGACTGCTTGATAGAGAAACAAGTTGTCCTTTACAGCTGCCTACCCCAGAGGGGACCATTAACCTCCGTTTGGCAGGAGAGCTGCGCAGCCGGGACCGCTCCGTTCCCTCCCTGGTGCTGGGGGAATGGAAGGAGGACATGGGAGAGGGGAACAAGGAGGACCAGAAACGTGCTGGAATATTACACCAGGGGCCAGGGAGCTGGAAGCATGGCCAGGGCGAGGAGGAGGAGAAAGGCCTGGTGGGTTAGCCCCTGGGCAAGTGGGAATTTGGGGCTGGAGTCTTTTCCCCCCATCTTTGTTCAACCTCGTAGCTGCTTTATGCAGGTAAGGGCTGTCCGCTCCGTCTGGCCTCCTGTTCGCGCAGAGAGGACCTGTCCCACCCTCGAATTATTGCACCTTGTGTACTAAACCCAGGCAATTCCCTCTGGAAAACACCCGCGCGGCAACAGAGGACGGTCGGTTCGAGCGCAAATGCCTCTAGCAGGGCGCTGGCCTCTAACTCCTGAGCATCTCAGGTGCGCGTTCCACCTCGGCGCCGCTCATTCCCAAATGAGCCTCTTTCCACCGAATTCCCGGAGTCGTCGCTGATTTGGGTTGAATTTAGCAACCGTTTGAGTTGTGACCACGTGCAAATGAATCCTGAAGGTTCGGCGTATTTAATACCTGGCTGCCGTGGCTGTTTTCAGCCATCTCGGAGCGGGTTTTATTATTACGGTGGTGAAATCCCTCGGTCTTCTGTTTAAATTAGCACTTTATGCTCTCGTAGCTGCTCGTGGAGGCTTGCCAGAGGTAGAAGTTGCTGAAACGTGGATACCCGCTTTGCTATTGTGGACAAAGCCGGTAAGACGAGTGTGGTTTACGCTTGTTACATTAGGATTGAGAAGCAATTTTTTTTTTTTCTGGTGCTTTTGCATTAAAATTTTCTGGATACCTGATGGTTGCGGAGGAATTTACGTTTTTGCAGCTCTCTCTGCAAATTGGCTTTATTCTGATCAGAAATCTGAAAAAACACAAATAAACCAGTGTCGGTCTGGTTTTCCAGCTCTTTAAATCTGAATTATACTGGTGTGGGCTTTTAAGTCAGATTATAGTTTGGTAGGATTTTGGCACCGAGAATTGATAGAAAATGTGTTTTCTGCAGCAGGGATTTTACATCGCTATTCATGCACGCTCTGCTCTGGGTATAATGGCTGGTTTCCATCGAAATGTGGTTATTTAAGCTTAAAAAAAGCTGAACTGCTGTCTTGAAACATCGTTCAAGCCCGTACAGCAATACAAAGAACTACACCGACCTCTGTGTCTTTAAAAAGAAAGCCCCATAAACATGCAAACCCAAACATTTAAAATGGGTTCCTCTAAGAATATATATATTTTTTTTAAATAATAAGCCAGTGCAGTCAAAACCTCTGCGGAAAGAAATGCAAACTAATAAATGGATTTGTTTGAAGACCAGCTGTGTTTCATGTGGATTCTTCAGTGGCTTCTGTGGTATTTTGCTACTTGGAATAATGATTTTGGAGGCGGTTATGGGAGCGGAAGGACAAAATAGGAGAGCGAAGGTTGGTGCCGCTCCGTCCTCGCCGCGTTCGGGAGGGGAGCGGGCTCCCGGGGCGATTCCGCAGCCGCTGGAGGGATCCCCCCCTCATCCCCGCCTCTTGGCTTTGCGAGTGAAACATCTGCCAGAGGGGAGACTTGCTCCAGTTCCTCCTCTAGAAAGTTTATTTGTGTTATTTGTGGATGTTTTGTTGCTCTTTCAAGTTCTGGCAATATCGATTGTGGTTTTCAGGTGAAAGCAGGCACGGAGGCTCCAAGTGAGTTTGTAGGACAAGTCCCTGGAGCGTGATGGTTTTATGCATCGCCGTGACCTTTTTTAATGGGTAAAGGCGGTTTCTGGGACTTGGGCAGGACCTTACTGTGATTGCCAAGCTTAACATCTCCCAGTTTTAAATCCACCTGAGTTTAGTACTTCGGTGCTGAGGGCGCAGTGACCCTGTCACTGATGATGTCAAAGTCCATCTCCCCGCCGCTTTCAGCACCATCGCGATTGGCTCCGCTCCGTTTTGGGCCAGAATTGCTCTAAAGAAAGATGCTTCGCTCCCAGATAAGCGAGCACCTGGGCAGCCGTATCCCAGCTATCGATTTTTATATCCCAAAATGCCAGCGCTTAGGTAGCATCCCAGTAAAACCAGCTGCCTATAGCAAGATGCCTTAGGCCTGTCACCCGGAGCAGAACGGGCGATGGACGTATTTAAATGGGGCAGCAAACCCCAAAAAATTAATAATGCAATTATCTGTGTAAGCATAAAAAGCCTTGAAGCCTGTTTAGCCTTCGCAGGAGCGTTTTGGAGTATGGTGGTGGGCTTGAACGCTCTCCGTCCTCATTTCGATGCTTTGCTTTTATCTGCGGATCCATCTCGGTTCTGCGCCGCAAAACACGGAGCCTTTTGGGGGGTAGTTTCCCAAAGTTGATGGCAACCGTACAAGCGAACCTTTTACTTTGGCGGTAATGATGGGTTTGTATAAAACCACACCGAAGTGTGATTTTTGGGCTTTCTTACCTAGGAATTGCTTACATAAATGGTCGCTGAGGCCACGTTGTTCGCGGGGCTCCAAACACTGTCGGCATTTTGCCTGCTTGCTGCAGTGGTATGCGTGTCTCTTAAGGTCCAGCTCCTTTTTGTTTAAAGGTTAAATAGCTTGGCTGTACAATCGATTTAGCAGCTTAACTTCAATTTCACAGCCTTACGCACGTATTACAGGGCCACAATCCCAGTTACACAGCAGAGGGGGGGGGTTATATTTATAATATTGCCGATATTTTTCTAATTTGCCTTCACTCCGATAACGCTTAGTATTTCTTTTCCAAGGTACTTAAGTTTGCTGTTTGGGTTTCAAACCTGAGCTCTTTTTCTTGGCAGCGAAAACCTGTTTTACGGGGCTGCCTTGGTGGAGGAATGGACTCGCGAGTCAGGTCATCGGGTCGCGATCGATGGGGGAAGTAACCGAGCGCATGTTTCGAATGTTTTCGGCTGTCTGTTGGGATTAAAAGATGCTCGATCCTTTTCTTAATGTCAGGATCGATCCAAAAATAGATGTAAAACCGAGCTGGCGAGCTGGCTGACTGTGTTTACAGCGAATGACACGTGGTAAAGTACTTAAAATTGCAGATAAGCGGTGGAAAAAAGCAGCTCTGAGTAACCCCGCTTTGGTTTATGTCCCGTCTGCAGGTGTTTCACCAAAACCAACGGCACTTTCGGCAGCGGCGCCCTACCCGTCGTGCCCATCGTAGCACCTTACCAGCAGGACGGTTTGGAGATGAAACCTCTGAACCACCACGTCATGGTGGCCATGTGCTTGGCCTCCGCCCTCCCGGAGTGCAGCGCCCGGCTGGAGGAGGACGGCAAGGAGAAAGCGGAGCAGCCTTTCACCCAGCATCCCTGCTGTCGAGACGGCGTGAACCGGCTCTCCGCGGATTACACGGACGGTGAGGCGTTCCGGAGAGGATAGCGCCCGGCTTTGAAGCTGAAAATATTCTATAGGACAGCTGTAGGGCGCTTAATTTATTGCAGAGAAGCTAGGAATTAAGCCCACAAAAGACCTGGCTCTTTGAGAAAGATGAAGCGTTCCGCCTTTCCCGTCGTGGAAAAGAGCGGCGATGCTCAGGTGCCTGGGGCTGTCGCGCCCTTTCGTGATCGATGCTTCTAAACGGAGCTCGTGGAGCAGGCGCGCGCCGGATAACGAGGCTGTGACTGATTTATGCTGGCTCGCAGTTGCCTGCGCCTACAGCATACCCGTGGGCTCCCGAAACTGCTGAAATGCTACCGAGTGGAGTTTTCCCCGAAGGAGCTGGCGTCCGTGACGGCCTAGAGCCATCCCGCAGGCACGGAAGCGTAGGTGGGAGTTGGGCGGACCTAATCGGCGTGGCCTGTTCGATGTCGGCGTGCTCGGATAGAGCCGATGCTCTGAGCTGTTGCCGCCTTTTGTGCCTGGTACGGTGGGAATGCGCTCAAAGAGCATCGCCCACTTTTATTAATCTGAATTTTTTGGGCCCGTTGAGCTGAAAGAGGAGACGATTACTTAAAAAAAATCACCAACCAACCAACCCACCCTGCTCTTGCTTTGCAGGTGACAACTGCGTGCACTCGGAAACATCGAACCACGTTTTGAGCTGGAGTCCCCTTATTCTGCAGCCTCTTTCCAAGGACTGTAAGGAAAAAACAGGATGGAATTCATCCGGAGTCGCCTTAACCAGTTCGGGGGACCTTCGGCAGCTCCAGCCGCAGGAAACCTGAGGAAGTGACCGTTGTCCCCACTTAACGCCAGTAACTGCACAGCAGAGTCGCTGAAAGGGAGTGATGGAGGGATGTTAATTATCACAGAGAGAGTCACTATTTATTTTTTTGTAGTAGTGTCATATGAATGTATCTTGTTTTTAAAAATGGTTGCCTTTTTATATTATTTATGCCTTGAAATTCCGGGTTTTTTTTGTTTTTTATCCCCCCCACGCACCGCGAAACTAGCCTGGTTACGTGTATAAAAAAGAATTGTAATAATATAAAGAACAACGATGGGAAATACGGGGTGTGTTTTCCGTGGCGTATTACCGGCGCGAGAAGCGCTTCCGAGGAGCCCGATACCGGCATTTAGCCAAGCGGGTCCGATGCTTACGACCTCTCCCTGGCAGCTCGGCGTCGCGGTACTCGAACCCTCCTTTCCGTGAACGCCTCCCGTCCTCATTTTGGTTTCTCCGGGAAGAACCCGGTGGGTAAATAAGAAAATAAATACAAAAAACGAGCCTCGGCCGAGTCCCTGCAGCGCGGCGCGAGAAGCAGAGCCGAGTTCGGCGACCGGTTGTGTCTTTAGGTGTTGGATAACCCTTACGTTTGCAGGCGCGCGGATGAAAATCCAGCCCGTCTCGCTTCCAGGAGACACAAATCCGCTCCGACTGCGCTTTTAACTCCTTTTTTGAGGGAATACTAATGGCGTGAATAACCTCCGAAGGAAACAAGCCGTGTCGGAGCGGCTCCCTGCGCGCAGCTGTAAAACCCGCCTGCCCCTCGGAAGCAGCGTGAGGTAGGTGTTGCAACGTTAACTGCAGGGTTTGGGTGGGGTGGGGTTTTTTTTTTGCCTTTCCAAATTTAATCAGAGTAAATAAAACAAACCGGTGCTTGTAAAGCACGCGCTCCCCCCCCCCCCCCCCCCCGAGAAAGAAAATGAAGAGCGCATAACCCCAGAAATGAGGCGCATAAATCACGCTTGCGGCCGCCTTTTCACCCCGCGAGGATTGCGGGGCCGGGGAGGGAGGGAGCGATGCCTGGCTGGAGCTGCTGCAGCCCCCTCGGGGAGCGAAGGCGCCGCAGGTGCAGCGAGCCGCTTCGCGAGCCGGGGCGGGGTTGTGGGGAGCCGTTTCTCTCCAAGGAGACAACTCATGCAGTTCGCTTTGGTAGCAGCGTCTCTCCGCGGGCTGTTTTAAGTTATGGGATGTTTTTTTTTTCCTTTTATTGTATTATTTATAAATATATTAATTTTTTTGCCTTTGTTTTAAGGGTTCTGCATCTGTGGGCTTCAACTTCCACTCCGACCCGCGGCCTTCGACTGCCACCTACCCCGGAGCCGCTGCAAAACCCCGCTCCTCCCTCTTCGTTTATCTCCTCCTCTCCCAAACCCGGCCTTCTCCGCAGCGCGGCTTTACCCTCGCTGGATTTTTCCTTCGCAAGACCTGCTGCGAGGCTTCCCCCGCTTCCCGACGGAGGATTGGCAGGCGAGTGGTTGGGTTTTACCTCTGGCTGCTTTGTTTTCTCCAAATGCTGAGATTTAACCACGGTTTTAAACGACCTCGCTTAAATCAGACCCTGCACCCGCTCCCCTTGTGTCGCGTAAAGACGCTGTATTTTCCTAAGAAGCTGTACTATTCCTTGGGAAATTACATGTATTTTGAAGCGATGGAGTTTTCGCAGGGTTTTGGGGTTGGGTTTTGATTTTTTGGGGGTGGTTTGATAGAGAGCGATGCTGCTTTAGGGCAGGAGCGGGGATTGATACTCCACGGGCACTGCAGTGGGGTTGGTTCTCATCACTCGATGCTTCCCAACAGGTTATTAACCAAATACAGGAAAAAATGGCCAGAAACACTCTTGTTGATCACGCACACCACAAAAGCTCGCTTCCCACCGCATAAAATTCAGCGTGGTCCCAAAGCAGCATCCACGCCTGCCCTTGGGCTGATGAGAGCGGAGCTTCGGCCCTTGGGTTTTTTTCTCCCATGGGTGAGAAAATATTGATTTTAGCCTAAATATTGATTTTTAGCTCCAAAAGTAACTGCCTCAAGGCTCAAGTGAGGAGGGGTTTTTGCCAGGAGCCGCCCAGCTCATCCCGGGAAAATTCCTTTTGAATTTTGAACTCTCATAAAGAAGCAAAACCCCTTTGCCGCCAGCCCCAGGTTTTTGTGGCGACGGATCTGTTTTCACCGATATTTTTCCAGCTGCTGAGTTTTGACTTCAGCGGCATCGCAGGAGCCGAGGCTTGGGAGATGCGTCCGCTCTTCCCGGCTTTATTTCTGCGAAGGGAGGAGCGGGATGCGGCACAGGCAGGCGGGGAAGAAGGGCGGGAATGGGAAATAAAGAGGAAAAGCCGGAAGGGTCACGGCGTCGCCGTCACGGTGATGGTGACGTTAACCGGTGGGTCGGCGGCGGCGTCCGGCGGTGCCGAGAGCGGCTCTGTAAGGGTGGCAGAGCCGACGGTGACGCCGGGTGGGTGCTGGGTCACCGGGGCGGGTGGCTCGGCCCTCGCCTCGCCCCGTGGGTGCTGTTACCTACCGGGGGCAGCCGGGGCTGCCGGTGCCGGCGCTGCTCCGTCCTCCCTGCTTGCGGCGGTTTCGGCATCCTCCGGCGTGCCGATGGGCTCCTGGGCGCCGGGACCAGCCCTGGGGGGGGACAGTGCGGGTCTCACCGGCGCTGGGGTGCGGCAGCCACGGCGCAGGGGGCTTTGGGACTCACGTGTGGAAGAGCAGGTCGTGCAGCCCTGGGGACGGACAGACAGACAGACGGGAGGTGTGAGCGTCCGGGGTCCTGCTGTGGCCCCCGCCGAACCCCTCGGACCCTGGCACTCACGTGGGAGGGTGTCCCGGTGGCGGGCCACCCAGCGCACGGCCAGCAGAGACGCCGCGGTGGCCACCAGCATCCCCGCCACCGCCGCCCCTGTCACCGCTGGGTAGGCCTCGAAGGGAGGCTCGGCTGGAAGAGAGCGGCCCCTGTCAGCCCACCCCCCCCCCCGGGGTAATTAGGGTAACGAGGCACCCGCGTGAGCCACGCAGAGGGAGAGGAGGGAGCGTGGCAGGCAGCAGGCACCCCCAGAGCCCAGAAAGGCGGAGGGAAGTGGGAGCCTGTGCCTGTTCACTCTGGAACCTACTGATGGCTGCTCACTCTTGGCTCCTCAGCTCTACCAGGATGCAAAGGTCGCCCTTTTCCGCTCAAACCCTGCTCTGCCCCCACGGCGCAGCGTTCCCCACCCCACTTCACCTGGCGTCTGCACCTCGGAGGGGTGCCCGGCCGTCCGGTGGTTGACAGCCAGCACGCGGAAAGCGTAGACCACCGCCGGGTCCAGCCCCCCCAGGCGCCGGTCGCGGGAGTGGGGCTCGATGTCACCGGCGGCCGTTTCCCAGGGGCCGGGCGCCCGCCGGCGGGGTTTCTTGGCTTGGCGCCGCTGTACCACGAAACCGGTGAGGTTGCCGGCGCCTTGCGTCCGCCACTCCAGCCGCACCTCGGTGCGCGCTCGCGTGTACCGCAGCTTGCTGATGGTGACGTTGGGGGGGGCCGGGTACCCTGCGGCGAGACGGCGCCCGGCAGGAGGGCGCTGACCCCCAAGCCCACCCCGGGGCTCACCCTTCCCAGGACTCACGGTCCACGCGGAGGCGGACGGGGAGGCTGGCGGTGCCCACGGCGTTGGCCGCGGCGCAGCGGTAGATCCCGCCGTCCCCCGGCCACTCGGCGTCCCCCACCGTCAGGTTCAGCCACGCTTCTCCCCGTTCCAACCGGTACTTGGCCAACCCCGGCGTCACCTCCCGCTCCATGGGGTCGTACCAAACCACGGTGGCGCCAAGACCGGCGCCGCCGCGCCGCCGGCACGCCAACCGCGCCTCGCCGCCCTCCAGCACCGCCACCTCGCTCCTCTCCGCCTCCAACTCGGGGACCCCTGCGCGGTGAGAAGGGGGGGACGCGGTAGGGACGTGCGACCCCACCGCGGCACGGCCAGGGCACCCGGGGACGGATCCGGCTTACCCAGCCGGAGGCGGCACTCGGCGCCGGCGGCCCGTAGCGGGTGGGCGGCCGCGCAGACGAAATCCCGGCCCCCCAAGCTGCCGTCGGCGCTCAGCACCAGGACGGCGGCGGAGGGCGAGGGGTCCCCCAAGGCCTGGCCCCCGCCGTCCCGCCAGCGCAGGGTGACCGGCGGCGTCCCCCCCTCCCACCGGCACCGCAGCATCACGTAGTCGTCGCCCTTGGTGGCCGCCGCCGCGCAGGAGGGGCCGCCGGCCGGGACCCCTGCGGGACGGAGCGGCGTTGGGGCGGGCACCGTGGTGTGAAGCATCCCCCCGAAATGGTGCCAGCCACGGCGGCGTCACCGTGGGGTGCCACGGTGTGGCTACGGCACGGGGGTCACCACAGCCCTGCTGTGCCAAGGGGGGGGTCAGGAAGGGATTTTTTGGGGGGGGACCCGTCGGCACTCACAGAGGGTGGTCCCGCACGCGGCCCCCTGCGGCAGCGCGGGGTGGGAGGCCAGGCAGGAGAAGGAGCTGCCGTTCCTGGTGGCCGCCCCTGGCTGGATGCTGGTGGCCATGGAAAAACTCATCCCCATCACCCCCTCTTCCTCCTCCTCCTCCTCGGGGGGGCCGGGGCCCACCCAGCGCAGCCGCGCCGGGGGGAACCCCCCCAGCCAGCGGCACCGCAGGGCCACGGCCCGCAGGTCACCGGTGGCCAGGGCGGAGCAGCTGGGGCTGCCGGCCGGTGGATCTGCAAAGACCATCAGCGCTGGCGTAGGGTGGACCCCACCCCACCCCAATTGCCCCTTCGCACCCGCGTCCTCACCGGGGAGCCGCCTTGGTCCGTGTCACCCACGGGGGGACCCACGGGGCCACCCCCCCCGTCTCGGGGCTACTTACAGTAGACGGTGAGGAGGATGGTGGCCTGGGCGCGGGTTTGGAGGTGGGTGTTTTCGGCCAGGCAGGTGTAGGTGCCCGCCTGGGCGCGGGCGATGGCGGCGATGACGTAGGTTTGGCCGGTGTGGACCTGGGAACCGTTGTGGAGCCAGACGTAGCGGCTGGGGGGGTTGGAGGGAGCCAGGCAGCTCAGCACCACGTCCTCCCGCTCGCCCGCCGAGAAGCCCCCCTCTTCGGGGGAGAAGGGCTCCACGCTGATGGCGGGGGCGTCGGGGCCGTCTGCGGTGACACGGGCGTCCCTTAGCCGCGGGTTGTCCCCGCTGAGGGGACGCAGCCCTCCCCGGGGCATCCTCCCGCTGCTGGGCAACCAGCCTGTGATGCCTCCGTAGAGGGTCCGTGGATGTACCGCGGTGCGTGGTGGCCACGGAGGCGCCGCGGTGGCCACGGAGGCGCTGTGGTGGCATGGTGCATGGTGGCTGTAGGCACACCACGCTGGCATGGTGGCTGTGGAGGTGGCACGGTGTGTGGTGACCATGGCCACAGCGTAGTGGCGTGGTGCTTGGTGGCCATGGAGGCACCGTGGTGGCCACGGAGGCGCCGTGGTGGGATGGGGCTTGGTGGCCATGGATGTGCCATGGTGCACGGTGGCCATAGGCACACCATGGTGGCCGTGGAAGTAGCATGGCAGCAAGGTGCATGGTGACCATAGACGTGTCATGGTGGCCATGGAGGCATCATGGTGGCAGGGTGCATGGTGGCCATGGCCATACCATGGTGGCCACAGAGGCATCATGGTGGCCGGGTACATAGTGGCCATGGCCATACCATGGTGACCACGGAGGCATCACGGTGGCCGGGTATATAGTGGCCATGGCCATACCATGGTGGCCACAGAGGCATCATGGTGGCCAGGTACATAGTGGCCATGGACATACCATGGTGACCACGGAGGCATCACGGTGGCCGGGTATATAGTGGCCATGGACATACCATGGTGGCCACAGAGGCATCATGGTGGCCATAGATGTACTATGGTGGCCATGGAGGCATCATGGTGGTAGGGTGCATGGTGGCCACGGCCATACCATGGTGGCCACAGAGGCATCATGGTGGCCATAGACGTACCATGGTGAGCACAGAGGCATCACAGTGGCTGGGTACATAGTGGCCATGGCCATACCATAGTGGCAGGGTGCTTGGTGGCCATGGCCATACCATGGTGGCCACGGTGGCATCTTCAGCCCTGCGGATGCCCCCACGGCTGGTGCCCCAGACCCCCGCCTTGGGGCAGCCCCCCCGGGAAGGTGGCCCCGAGCCCCGGGGCACTCACAGACGATGTCCAGGTAGACGGGCTCGCTGGTGCGGTTGTTGACCTCGTTGCCCACGGTGCAGGCGTACCAGCCGGCGTGGCTGCGGTTGGCGGGCGTCAGCCGCAGCTCAGCCCCGGAGCCCCCCAGCCCCGCGGGGGACGCTGAGGGACCCCCCCGGGGCTCGCGGTGCTGCCAGGAGAAGCTCAGCGGCTCCGTCCCCTCCCGCACGGCGCACGTCAGGGCCACCGCCGCCCCCTCCGCCGCCGCCGCCGCCGTCGGCCGCACGAAGGGCTTGGAGACGGGCACTGGGGGCACCCAGCCGTGAGCGGCCCCCGGAGCTGCCGGCCCCTTGCCCCGGTCCTGCCGGGAGCCCCCAGGCCCCTCCTGTCCCCCGCCCCGGGGCTGAGCTTGCCAGCCCAGACCGTATATTGGCTAGTGATGTGCTGTAGCGGCTAGCAGGATGGCTAGTGAGAATGTCTACGGGCTAGCAAGGAGGTGTCCTGGCTGTGGGCACAGGGAGGAGCTGGGGCAGCCATGTATGGGCTAACAAGACCAGTTATGGGCTACTGGGTTGGCCAGGGCAAGGAGATGGGGATGGCTGGTGGGCTGCTATATCGGCTAGTAGGGTGCTATGCTGGCTAGTGAGGTGCCATGTTGGCTAGTGGGGTGCTTTGCTGGCTGGTGGGGCTCTACTTTGGCTAATGGGGCGCTTCCTTGGCTGGTGAGTGCTACACTGGCTAGTGGTGAGCTATGTTGGCTAGTGGGGTGCTATGTTGGCTCGTGGAGGCGCAATGTTGGCTAGCACAGCACTACTTTGGCTAGTGGGACGCTACATTGGCTGGAGGCAGGGGAGTTCATTGGCTAGTGGGCACTACATTGGCTAGTGGGCACTACATTGGCTAGTGGGGTGCTTTGCTGGCTAGTGGGGCTCTACTTTGGCTAATGAGGCGCTTTGTTGGCTGGTGAGTGCTACGCTGGCTAGTGGTGAGCTACTTTGGCTAGCAGGGTGCTGTGTTGGCTAACGGGGTGCTATGTTGGCTAGTGCAGTGCTACACTGGCTCATGGGGGCACAGTGTTGGCTAACGGGGTGCTATTTTGGCTAGCACAGCACTACATTGGCTAGTGGCATGCTATATTGGCTTCTGCGGTGCTTTGCTGGTTAGTGGGGTGCTATATTGGCTAGTGGGGTTCTATGTTGGCTAGAGGGGCACTATGTTGGCTAGTAGCATGCTCCATTGACTGGTGGGGCTCTTTGTTGGCTAGTGGGGCTCTACGTTGGCTAGTGGCATGCTTCATTGACTGATGCGGCTCTTTGTTGGCTAGTGGGTTGCTTCATTGACTGGTGGGGCTCTTTGGTGGCTAGTGGGTTGCTTCATTGACTGGTGGGGCTCTTTGGTGGCTAGTGGGGCTCTGCACTGGCTAGCGGCACGCTTTGTTGACTAGTGGGGCCCTTTGTTGGCTAGTGGGTTCCTTCATTGGCTAGTAGCACGCTACATTGGCCAGTGGAAGACTCTATCGGCTAGCGGGCGAGGGGACGCTTCACCGCAAGCCAGGGGAACTGGCCGGCGGCTAGCGGGGGCCCCGGGGAGGACACCGGCCGGTGGCTTACCCAGGACGCGCAGCAGGACGGCGGCGTAGCCGACGCGGAGCCGGCCCGGCTCCGGGAAGAGCCCCTGGCAGAGGAAGCGGCCCTGGGCGGCCGCCCGCAGCTCCCGCAGCTCCAGCGTCCCGTTGCGCAGGCTCACCCGGCCCAAGGTCCCCGCGCCGGTGGCCACCGCCGCCTCCCGGCCCGAGCCCACCGCCACGGCCCGCGGCGGCCCCGAGCCCTCCACCGCGAAGCTCCAAAAGACCACCGCCGGCGGTGCCGATGCCGCCGGCCCGCAGCTCAGCTCCACCGCCCGGCCCCGGACCCCCGTCACCGTCCGCTCCTCGTAAGCCGCCTCGCCGGCCGCCAGCGGCTGAGCTGGCCACGGGGCGCAGCGAGTTGGTCAGGTCTCTGCTCGCCTCGCCCCCCCCCCCCTCGCCCCCCGGGGAACATTTTGGGGGGAAATGGGGTCTCTGCTCACCCCCCGCCAGCGCCGGCAGCAGCCAGAGGATCCAGGACCCCCTCCAACGCTCCATGGCGCCATGTCCGGCGCCGCCGAAGCAGGGCTGCGCTCTCCGCCCCGACCTCCTCTCCGGTTACCCCTGGCTAATTAGGCCCGGCCCTGATTAACCCTTAATTATTTATAAACCTCCTGCCAGGGAGGGGGGGAACCCCCCGCCTCGGCCCCTGCAATCTCAGGGCTGAGGACGGGCGCGCTCGTCGCGGGAGCGGCATCGCCACCTCCTTCCCCGCCCCGGGGGGGAAATTTATCCCTGTTAAACCCCCCTCAACGAAAATTTTGTGGCTAAAGGAGGAGAAAATCTCCTCACCTGGATGGAAAACGTGGGGTTTGGGAGCCGGGGGAAGCCGGCGGCGAGCGGGGTTTGATATTTCATCTCCCGCTCTCCGCCCCGGCCCATCAAACATTCATTGCCACGCTGTAAGGCAACGCCGGCAGCTGAAATTCCCCTCAAAACGGGGCGTTTGCACAAAATGATCCCAAATCTTTCGGTTTTTCATCGTTTTTTTTTCATGAGCGGCTTTCCTGGGGAGGACGTTCGCACCCCGGCCCTGTCAGGGCTCAGGGCGCCGATAACGCGGGGGGAAAAAATAATAAAAATATAAAATTCCCAAATGCGGGCGCTGGGGGGGTTGCAGAGCCGGGGCGAGGCTTCGCTCCCCGCCTCCAGCCGCCCCCGCTCGCCTTTTTCTGCCCGCACGGGTCGGGTTTGGCAAGAAATTCGAAAAGGCGAAGCGAGGGGAGCGGGTGGATCCGGCCAACGACACCGTTGTCAAGGCTTTGACCTGATAAAAATCCTTCCGCCAGGAAAATAAGCGAGAAATTCCGCGGGGCTTTGGCGGATTCACGCTGCCACCTAGCGAGACTGGGTTGGTTTTTTAATAACTCGCTCCTTTCTCCTCATTTTTTTGTTTTCTTAGTAGTTTTCTCCGCGCTTTCGCTGGCAGAAACGCCGCCTGCCGCTGTCAGATGGAAGCGAGCGCATTTTTGGGGCCAGTTACCGGGGTTTCCCCGTTTTCTGACTTCTCCCAGTGCCCCAAAACGCAGTTTTGAAGACAAAAAAATCCCCGGGGGGGTTCCTCAAGCCACGCAGGCTATAAAAACCTCGGGGATACAACAAGGAACAAACCCAAAGCCGATAAATCCCGGGGTCTGCGGGTTCCCCCCCCGTCTTCTCCTAAAACATCGCAACGAAACCAAACGGTTTTGAGAAAACTGGGAGATTTTTCTCCCGTTTTGAACCAAAACTCAGCACTGAGGGGGGAGCAAATCCCCGTTCCTCACTCAGTTTTCCAGCTTTTCCAGCTCGTCCATGTCGTCCGGGTCCAGCTCCTTGATCTTGGTCTCTGCAGGAAGGAAAAGAAAGAAAATCGTCAGCGTTCGGCCTGAGCGGGGTAAAACCAGCGCCCGGCCGCCCCGCGCGCCGGCGTTTGCGCTGCTTCCGCGCCGCGCGCGGGCTGGAAACCTCCCCGACGCGGTATTTCCGCGGCGGGGAAAAAGGAAAAGCCGGGAGCTCATCCGCTTGGATTTTCACCCCGTGGAAATCCCACCCCGGGCTCCTTTGGCTAATTCTAGCCGTGGCTACGGTCGGACTCGCCCGCCTCGTGGTTATTCGAGCTGCTCGTCGCGGTTTTCCCGACGCTTTTGCCGCTCGGAAAACGCCAAACCGGCGCGCGCCTTCCCTGCCGCAGGGTTCTTTAATTCCAGGGACAAAACGGTTCCGCTCCGAGGACGGAGCTCGGTTTTCCGCACGCTGAAAGGTTTCGAGAACCTTTTCCCTACAAATCCCAGGGGAAAACAGGCGCCGGGATTTGAAAAGCCACCGGTGCAGCCGCGGCAGCTGGCAAATCCCGTGCAAAACCCTCTTGGCGTTTAGGACGGACGATGGGTTTGCCAGCTTCTCTCCCGCAGCCGGGGCTGAGCTAAGCTCCCCCGTGACAGATTTGCAGGGTAAAGGCAGATAAAATGCCTGAAGGAAGGAAAAAGAAGAGGCGCTGAGGCATCCCGGGTACTTGTGACGTCACGCGCGACCTCCGAGGCCGGTTCTCGGAAAATTTGGCTGCTGGGGGGGGGAAAAATAACCCCGAAAAAGGCGAGGGGCTGAGAGCAAAGCTGCGTCCGTCGCCTGTAGCGAGCGGGACGAAGAGCAGCCGGCCACGGCCCGTTTGCGGGCGGGCAAAGAGGGGATCGCCGGTCCCCAGAGGGCGCGGATACTCACGGAAATGCTCCTCGATCGTCTGGATGAGCCCCACGTCCCGGCTTTCCACCATGCTGAAGGCGACGCCCTTTTTCCCAAAGCGTCCCGTTCGCCCGATGCGGTGGAGGTAGGTCTCGAAATCGGGTTTGTTCTGCTGATTGATCGGGAGGCTGAAGTTCACCACGACGGTGACCTGCTGCACGTCGATCCCTGGAAAAAAAAAAAAAGAGGGATTGGAGCGGGGAGGATCCCTTGCGCGCGCCGCCACCAGAACTGGAAGCCGGGAAGCGCGTTTCACCCCGTCGGCAAGTCGAGGAGCGCTGGGTTTTCCGGAGATACCTCTGGCGCAGACGTTGGTGGCGATGAGGACTTTCTCCTTCCCGTCGCGGAAGCGCTGGATGACGTCGGCCCGTTGGGCTACCGTCAGCTCGGCCGTCAGGATGGCTACCTGGTGCCCGTCCTGGCTCATCTCCACCGCCAGCCAGTCGGCGCTCCGCCGCGTCTGGAGGCGCGCGGGGAGAGGCGGGCTGAGGCCCCCCAGCAGCCAACCCTTCCCCGATGGTTTTTTCCCCCCTCTCCCGAGCCCCCTGCGCCTTTCGAGGGAGCTCCCGGCGCTTTTTAATGCCTCAAAATAAGGGAAAAACGATGTGGAAGAGCGAGGAGCCTCCGTCGGGATGCGAAGGGCAAGGAAAGACGGCGTTTGCCGTGCGCCGGCGACCGCCAGGCAAAGGCGGGCCCAACCGAAGGAGATGCTATTAAAGCTCAAAGCTGCCTTTAAACGACGACAAAGCCGTTCCCCGCCCCTCCCGGGGGTTCACTCCTTGATTTTGAGGGTCCTAGGAGCAGCCCCCCGCCTCGGGACTGTAAAAACGAACCGTTGCTGTTATCGCGACGGCAAACGCATCCGTCTCCCCCCAGCAGCCTGAGCGGCTTCACCTGGCAGAAGATCATGGCCTGGCCGATGGTGATGCTGCCGTAGATGTTGCAGAGGGCTCGGTACTTCTCCTCCCTGCTCCTGCAGACGAAGAAATACTGCCTGATGTTGCTCAGGGTGAGCTCTTCCTCCCGCAGCTTTATCACGATGGGGTTGGAGATGATTTGCACGGCGAAGGCCCGCACGGTTTCCTTGAAGGTGGCTGAGAAGAGCAGCATCTGGCAGCCCTTGGGTAAAGCCCTGGAGGGGAGAAAAAGGATTCGTCAGCCCAGGAGAGCGGCCCGGTGCCCTGAAAAGGGATAAAAAAGCTAATTTAAGGTGATTTTGTGTCGTTTTCAACAGAAAGGGAGCCGAGCCGCAGGGCTGGAAGGGCGCAAAGGGAAGGGAAGCGAGGTAAAAATCTTCCCGCGTGTCTCATGGACGCGGTTTTACGGAAAGGACTCGCATTTCCCCCGCTATCACAGGGGCGCTCCCCTTCGCGGCCGATTCACCTCGTTCGGCGATTGCCTCGAAGCCGAGCAAAGCGGCGGGGCGGAGAAAGCAGGGAAGCAGGATGCCAGCCGTCGGGAATACTCACCTCTGGATGCGAATGCTTTGACAGGAGAGGCCCTGAGTGTCGATCATGATGTCGGCTTCATCCAGCACGAACAAGTTGATCTTTTTCACGTCTACGACTCGCCGTTTGAAACACCAGTCCAGCGTCGTCCCCGGCGTCCCGATGACGATCTGCTCCTCCAGCGCGGAGCCCTGCGGAACTGCGAGAGGAGGAGGGGGGGAAAATGGCATCCGACCGCCTCCGAACGCGACGCGTTTCCGCGGGTTTATCCCGCCGTTATCTCGGATTCCGGCCTTCGAGGGGGGGATCGTCGCAAAGCGGAGCCTGAGATTAAAACCGCGAGCGGGGCTGATGCTTCCCTGCGGCCTCGGCGGGGTGGAAAGCAGCCCCACGCGGGAAGGGGAAGCCTGGAAGCAACCAGCGCTCGTGAAAAAGACTCCTTAGCGGGAGAGGGGAATACGGACGCGATTTTATCCGCCTTCGCGGCGGTCTGTGCGGCTCAAGGCTGTAAGAGAGGCTCCCCGTACTCGCTGAACGCTCCCGTCGCGGCGCCGGTAGCACCGGACTCACCTCGGTTTCCCCGGACAGCGTACGTCACCTTGATGTCGGCGCAAAACCGCCCGATGGTCTCGATGACGCACCCGATTTGCAGGGCCAGCTCGTAGGTGGGAGCCAAGCAGAGGCACTTGGGGGGAGATAAGAGGGCGGTCAGAGGAGAAACGCCTCGTTTAGAAGTCGAGGGCAGGCGAGGAGGTGTTGCGAAGGGACGGAAAGAGCCCAGGAAAATCCCACAGCGCTGAAATCCCTCGAAAGCGGAGGGGGATGGGGCAGTCGGTCGCGTTTGGAGGTCAGGGAGCTGGGAACGCAGCGCAGCTCGGGGGACGTAGGCAGAAAAAAAGCGGCTGTGGCTGTTTTTCAGGGGGAAATTTGTCTCCTGAAGCACGGGGCAGTTCGTTTCTGCGCCCGGGTTTAAAGCGACAGCTTAAATCAGCCCGTACGCTTGAGGTGAGAGGCTTTAAAGGGCAGTGAGCGGCTCGCAAAGCTGATTCTGCAGGCAGAGAGGCGACTGGAGCTCGCGGGGGCGAAAGCCACCAGGAAACCACCAGCCTCTGCAGTTGCTTTTCAAAATTTAAATTCCAGGATATCTAAAGCCTGGCTTAATCCCCTGCTAACAAATAAAAGTCCCTCCCTTTAGCGGGCACCACGTCTTCTGTCCTACCTGCTGCTGCAACGCTACCCGGGGTTTTATCGTCCCCTTCCAGCGAATAAAATCGGAGATGGGGACAAAAACCAGAGCTCTGCCCCCAGGCAGCGTCTCGAGGGCTTGGGCAAACCCCTCCTGCCATCAGCTTTCCCTTTCCTCCGTTACCTGCGGGTATTTCTCAGCGGCATTAACTCTGCTCAACATCGCCAAGACAAAAGCTGCCGTTTTCCCTGTCCCTGACTGGCTCTGGGCAATCAGATTTTGGGGCCTGCAAGGCAAAGGCTGCTTAGCGGAGCGGGAGGGTCGGGCGTTCCCCGGATCGGCATCCCGAGGGCGTTACTACTCACGGATACGCCAGCATGATCGGCAGAGCCGTCTCCTGGATTTTGGAGGGTCTGTTGAAGCCCATGATGTAAATCCCCTTCAAAAGCTCCTTCTTCCTGTAAATAAACCAAAAAAAAAAGGCATCGAAAAGGGCCCGTTTGGGGAACGACGGCGGCTTTGGCGGGCGCTGGCGACTCACAGGGGCAGCTCTTCGAAGGTTTTGACGGAGAAGAGCGGGGAGCTGGGGTCCCGCTGCAGGATCTCCACGCGGTGGCTGGACTCCACCAGGGAGGTGCGGATCAGCTTGTTCAGCAGGGAGGTTTCCGCCGAGTCCACTGGGAAAAGGCAAGAACTCGTTAAAAAAAAAAAAAAAAGACTTTTTTTAAGGAGAAATATCTCCCCCTTCTCTCCCCGTTCCTGCAAATGCGGGGGTCTCCGGCCACCCCCTCCCTCAGGGACCCCCACCGCGCTAATGACCGCTGTGTAATTAGTGAGTAATGAGCGTGGCTTGCTGCAGAACCCCCTCCCTGCCTCAGTTTCCCCCGCCCGCTTGAAGGCAAAGCCCCGGGGGCCGCACACCGAGCGCAGGGACCCACCTCTTTCTTCTTCCTCCTCCTCCTCCTCCTCATCGCCGCGGCCTGCTGAGGGGGGAGAAGCGGGGGCGGTTGGAGGCCGAGGCCCGCGGCCCTCCCTCAGGCGGGGGGCCGAGGCCTCGCCCTTACCCCGGCGGCACACGAAGGGGTCCCGGCGGGGCGGCGGCGGGGGGCAGAGGCTGCCGTTAGCGGGGAAGGGGGCGAGGCCCTGGGGAGCGGCGGGAGCCCCGGCCCAGTCCCCCCCGTCCGCCATCTTGGCCTGGCTCGGGGCTGCTGGCGCGGCCTGGCGCCCCCTGGCGGGCGGGCGGACCGCGGCTGCCGGAAGTGAGGGAACCGGATGGGGCGGGCGCTTCCGGGGCAGCGGCACCGGCACCGGGCGGCTCCGGCCCGCGGGTAGGGGGGGGGCCGGGGGGCAGCGACCCCCCCATGGGGTCTTGGGGGAGTCCGGGGGGGCAGGGACCCCCCATGGGGTCTTAGGGGGGAGCAGGGACCCCCACGGGGTGCTGGGGGGGGGGGCAGAGACCCCCTCAGGGGTGGTGGTGGGGGTCCGGGGAGACAGAGGCCCCCCGCCATGGGGTGTTGGCGGGGTCCCTGGGGGAGCAGAGACCCCCTCAGGGGTGGGGGCGGAGGGGCAAAGACCCCCTCCTGGGGTCTTCAGGGGGTCCCTGGGGGGGGGCAGAGACCCTCCCACAGGCTTTTGGGGGGTCCCTGGGATGCTGAGAGGCGCAGAGACCCCCCCATGGGGTGATGGGAGGTCCCGAGGGGGGGCAGAGACCCCCGTCCTGGGTTTTTGGGGAGTCCCTGAGGTGCTGGGGGGGCAGAGACCCCCTCAGGGGTGGTGGGGGGATCCCTGGGGGGGACAGAGACCCCCCCATGGGGTGGTGGGGGTCCTTGGGGTGCTGGGGAAGGGTCAGACAGCCCCCATGGAGCTTCAGGGGGTCCTCGGGGGGCAGAGACACCCCCATAGGCTTTTGGGGGTCCCTGGGGTGCTGGGGGGACAGAGACCCCCCATGGTGTGCTGGAGGGTCCCTGGAGGAAAACAGAGACCCCCCCCGTAGGGTGGCAGGGGTCCCTGGGGGTGAAGAGACCCCCCCATGGGGTTTCAGGGGGTCGCTGGGGGGGAAGAGACCCCCCATAGTTCAGTGGGGGGTCCATGGGGGGACAGAGACCACCCCATAGGGTGGTAGGGGGTCCCTGAGCTGCTGGGGAGGGGTCAGAGACCCCCCCCATGGGGTTTCAGAGGGTCCCTAGGGGGACAGAGAACCCCCCATGGGGTTTAGGGGGGTCCCTGGGTGCTGAGGGGGACAGAGACACCCCCCCCATGGGGTTTCAGGGAGTCACTGGGGGGGACAGAGACCCCCCATAGGGTGGCAGGGGTCCCTGGGGGTGAAGAGACCCCCCCCCATGGGGTGGTGGGGGGTCTCTGGGGGGTCAGAGACACCCCCCCATGGGGTTTTGGGGGGGTCTCTGGGGTGCTGGGGGTCAGAGACCCCCTCCTGGGGGTTTGAGGGGGTCCCTGGGGGGGCAGAGAGACCCCCCCATAGGGTGGCAGGGGTCCCTGGGCTGCTGGGGAGGGGTCCGAGACCCTCCCATGGGGTTTTGGGGGATCCCTGGGGGGACAGAGACCCCCCCATGGGGTTTTGGGGGGTCCCTGGGGGGACAGAGACCCCATCGACAGAACCTACGCACCTACCACAAATCCCTTTATTAAAGAAAGACCCCGCCGCGCCGCCGCAAATCACGGCTGGCACAGCGCTGCGGCGGGCAAGGCCGCCCGAAAATCACCAGGCTCCGCCTATTCCCATTTCTCCCCATATTCAAAAAAGCTTTTTTCCCATGCCGACTCCCTGCACCTTCGAATTTTTAAGTCGGAACGAAGCTTCGCAGGGCACGGGAGGGAAGCAGAGATGTTTTTACCCAGCCCGAGATTAAAAATCCAGAATTTAACCCACTTGAAACGCAAAAAGGGGATTTTTTTCCCCCAAATTATTGAGGAGCGGGGGGAATTAGTCGGGAGAGGAGCGCGTGCGCGGTTAAAAGATGACAGTTTTAGGGGATTAGGAGGTGTTTTTTCTGGGGATGAGGCCGTTGGCCAGATCCCAGCGCACTTCCCAGCGCAGGGCAGCTCTCTTTTTTTCGGTCGGCACGGCGTAGGGGTTGGGGACGTAGAGGTGCTGGGGCTTGCTGGGCCGCTCGGGCTTGCAGAGCATCTGCTCCCGGATGCTCCAGCGCAGTTCTTGCCGCTGATCCTCTCCCGGGATTCGGAATTTTTCCCATTCTCGTTTATATTCAAAATATTTGGCCACCGGGTCGGTTTTTCCCCGGTTACGGCCCAGCGGCTCGAACCGCGGAGGAATGAAGGATTTGGGTTGTCCCGCCGCAGCGGTGTCCTGAGAAACGGGAGAGCTCCGGCTCCCGAAATCCCCGAGGAGAAAGGGGGGACCGTCCCCGCGGGGCCAGCGGTAAGGGGATTCATCGAGGGAGCTCCTGCTCGTCTCGATTTCCCCCTCGGAGATGCTGTTGTCGGGATCGGTCCTTAGCTGAAGCATTTTCTGCCTCAGGCTCCAAACCTCGGCGTCGCTCTCTGTCTCGCTGCTCACCGACTCGTCCGAGACCTCCACTCCTCCGTCGGGTCTGCGCCTCAGCACCTTCCTTTTCATGACCAACCTCCTGTTCTCCCTCCGATCCTCGGGAAATGTAGGAAAGGCCGGCTGCACCCCCAAAACGAGGGCGGCCTCGGCGTAGGCATCGTCACGGGGACGCGCCCGCCGGGCGCAGAGCCGGCTGAGGGCCGGCCGCTCCTCATCCTCCCATCTACACCTGCCCGCTCCCGTCGCCTCTTCCATCGTTGCCGCCAAAACGAGTGGATCCTGCAAAATAAACCGCCGTTATTTTCTTTTGTCTTTTAAAGACATCGAGGGGGCTCGGCCTCTCGACTTTTCGGGTGTTGAATTCGGTCGCGGTTACATCAGATGGAGGTGCGGCAGCACCGGCTGCGCTGCTGAACCTCCCGCCGCCGGCAGAAGGCTCTGTCCCTCCGGCAAACGGAAACGCAGCGCAGCTATAAAACCCCCGAAATTCCTGCTCGAAAACTACGCTGAAATGAATTACGTTATATATAAAGCACTAACGGGACGATGGACAAACACACAGGGCGGATTCCGTTCGCTTTGTAAGCGCCGGGCGGAGGTATTAACGATTTTCCCCTTTTTCTCCTTTTAAAAACACGCTATTTAATCATGATTTAATCTAGGGACATCCGAGAGGGTATTTTTCCCTCTGCTGCAGAAGTCAGGCTCAGCGCAGCGCGTTTAGATGTTGACTATCAAAGCCCAAAGGCTGTTTGAGTCTGGTTTTAGTAAAACTCAAACCCCGCAGCAAGAAAGGGACGCGGTTTCCACTCGCCGCGCAGGTTCGGGATAGCTTTACGCCGCGAAGCGGGTTGGGAAAATGCAAGTTTGAACCGCGCCGTTACGAAACGTTGGAGCAGATGGCGCGGCGAGCTGAGTGGCAGGCGTTAGCGGGCTGTCTGAAGCGTTGGTGCTGGCTGAGCGGGGTGCGAAAATGGAAAGGGCTCCGCCACGGCTGCGTGTGGATAGCAAAAGGCTAACCGGGAACGTGCCGCCGCGCCCGGGCTGACGGAGCGGATCCCATCCCGCGGCGGCGGCTGGGGGAAGAGGGGTGATTAAAAAGTGCCATAAAAAGAAAAAAAAAAAGGCTTGAGTAAGATGAAGCTGCCCGAGCTGAGCCCCTTTGGCCCTTCCTGTGCTCTGCTAGGGATTAAAAATAAAGAATTATTCCACAGATAACAATGATTTTACCTCTAGGTGTAATAAAATCCACGTAAAAATGCAACCCCCCCCGATTTCCTTCTTTCTCTGCAGACCCCGAGGAGCTACCGGCCACTAACTGAGGCTCCGAGGCAAGCGGCTATGGCCGAGGGGAGCGCGGTGACCAACGGGAGCGCGGTGACCGACGGGGAGCGACTCCTGAGGAGGGTGCAGGAGCTGGAAGAGGAGGTGAAGCGGCTGCAGGAGAAGCTCCGAGAGGACAAGGAGGGCGCTGGGAGAAGAGAGGCTCCTTCGGCCCCCGGGAAAGCCAAGAAACGCCAGCGCCGGCCGTTCGATTTCGGCGCCTACGGCCGCAGGCACGTGGCGCTGAAGATCGCCTACCTGGGCTGGGGCTACCAGGGCTTCGCCAGCCAGGAGAACACCAGCAACACCATCGAGGAGAAGCTGTTCGAAGCCTTGAAGAAGACGCAGCTGGTAGACGACAGACAGACCTCCAACTACCACCGCTGCGGGCGGACGGACAAAGGAGTCAGCGCCTTCGGACAGGTCAGGATTCCCCCTGCCGTGGGCTCTCCCGGATTTCTGGGCTCCTGGGTGGGACGGAGATCCGGCGGGATCGCTGTCCCACGGTGACGAGCCACCGCAGCAGAGGTTGGATTCGGTTTTTAAAAGCCATCAGCTTTTAAATCTGAAAGCGAGCCTGCGCGTGGAACGATGACTTTAGACCCCTAAAGTCGTTATTAATGCTACTTTTCTTTTCCCCATATTAGCGCTACAGTTTTCCCCATATTAGCGCTAATTTTTTTCCATATTAGCGCTAATTTTTTTCCATATTAGCGCTAATTTTTTTTCCCAGCAGCCTGTTTTGAAAGGATGAAATGCGTTTTGGACTGCAGCTTCCCCGAAGCTCAGCGCTGCCAAAACAGGGGAGATGCCCCTTCCTCCCCAGATGCACTTGTTGCTCTTCCGACTGCGGCGCTTGGCAGAGCCCTCTCGGCTGATTTAATTCGCTTAACCCCACAAAAATAAAAATATCCAAGAATTGGAGAGCTTCCTGCGCGAGTCAGGCGGCTGAATTCCTGCGCAGAAGGGTCTGAGGGGAGCCGCAGCCAGCGGAAGGGAGCGTGGGAGCCGGAGGGAGGGGAGCGAGCCGGCCCCGCTCGCTGGGCACGGAGCCACCAGGCTGTTGGGGGGGGAAGCGCAGCCCTTCCGCCGCGGCTTCGCTCTCGGGCCGGTTTCTCCTTCCCTCCCGGTTCTGGAAGCGGAGCTGGCTTCGCTCTTGCCTCGCCGGGCTGGTTTCGGCGCGGGTGGGCGGTCTGCTCTCCTTCGCAAGACGAGCCGCGCAAAGTAAGGGCGGAGGGGCCGCGTTTCTTGGGCCGTTTAAAGCGCGCGGGCACCTGCGGCGTGAATTAACTTGGTCCCGCATCAGGCTTCCCAGACAGCCAGGCTGTTACTGGGTTCAAGTCATCACCTCCAGCAAAAGAAAAAAATAAAAAAAGGCACATTATAGCCTAAAAACAGTGACTAAAGTTGAAGCCATTTCGAGACCACGTAGGCAGCCTGCAACTTTCGCTGTTTTATTAAAGGAATCCGTAGCATCTGCTAGGAACCTTAGCAGAGGCACTTGCAGCTCTGCCCGCAGGAAGGAGTGGTAAGATCGCCCGATTTAAGACACTTTCATCTGTAGGAGATCCTGCATTTATTTCCCAGCGGTGTAGGAAGACTTGGCTTGAGACGCCGAAGACGCCCATCTGCCAGCTAATCCCGGCTTTCCTCGTTTTGCAGGTGATTTCCCTAGATCTCCGCTCCAACCTGTCGGAGGGGAAGAAGCTCAACGGCCACGAGGGTGGCTCGGAAGGCAGAAGCGACGGGGAGGAAGAGCTCCGCTACACCCATATCCTCAACAGGGTGCTCCCGCCCGACATTCGGGTGCTGGCCTGGGCCCCCGTGGAGCCCGATTTCAGCGCCCGGTTCAGCTGCCTCAAGAGAACCTACCGATATTTCTTCCCCTGCGCCGATCTGGACGTGGCCTTGATGCACGCCGCGGCCCAGAGGTACGTGGGGACCCACGATTTCCGTAACCTGTGTAAAATGGACGTCGCCAACGGGGTGGTCAACTTCCAGAGAACGATCCTCAGCGCCGCAGTGACGTGGGTGGAGAGAGGAGGAGAAACTGGGCCACAGGATCCTTTCCGTCTCTGCCAGTTTGAAGTGACGGGACAGGCGTTCCTCTATCACCAAGTCCGCTGCATGATGGCGATCCTCTTCCTCATCGGCCAGAGGATGGAGAGCCCCGAGATCATCGACGAGCTGCTGGATGTGGAGAAGAACCCCCGAAAACCGCAGTACAGGTACGGAGAGCTCGGGAAAACCTCCCGGGCTGCTTCTCGAAGCGACGGCTGCGCGCTGGCAAGCTCTGCCAGCCTGCCAAGCAGTCTCTCACAACATGGAAGCAAGCTGCCAGCGGCCTCTCTGGGAGGTATCCGTAAGGATCCCGGCTTTTTTTGCTCTCAGGCAAACTTTTGATGGCTTTAGTCCTTGGTATTTGGTTAAAACTAAGTGAGATTTTATCAGAAAAAGGAGCTCTGTAAAAGACAGGGCTGGTTTTGGCAGAAAGCACGGGCTGATGCGCTGTTGCGCATCCCTCCAGACAGCGACGGGTAACGCCTTCTCTCCTTTTCCCTAGCATGGCAGTCGAGTTTCCCCTCGTCCTGCACGACTGCGAGTTTGAAAACCTTCAGTGGCTCTACGACCGAGAAGTGCAGGAGTTCAACGTTACCCACCTGCAGCAGCTCTGGGCCAACCAGGCAGTCAAAACTCAAGTGCTGCGTAACATGTTACGAGGGTTAGATGCCGCTCCCGTGGCTGCTGGAAAAAGTAAGGGGTGGTTTTGTGACAACGCCTTGGGTTGGGGGGGTGAATGGTTTTAAAACAAAAATAAAATAAAGGGGTAATTAAATATTGTTCAATTGTTTCTTTTAATTGTATCACAGGCCCGGGGAGCGGCGGGACCGTCCTCTGGGGAGATGCGAAGCCTCCGCTCTGCAGCCAGGTCAGCGGTTTCGTGGAAGGGGTCAAAGCCCGCACCTACAAACCTTTACTGGCCCGGCCCAAGTGCGAGGGGCTGGAGGCCCGCATCCGCCACTTCGTGCGGAGGGGCCGCATCGAATCCCCCCGGGGCCGGGAGGCCGGGGACCAGCAGCCCCCCGAGAGCAAGCGGAGCCACGGCGGGGCCGCGGAGCAGCCGCCCAAGCGGGTCTGCGTAGACGTCGAGTGACGGCGAGGGGTCGCCTCGGCGGGAGCAGGGCGGCTTGGCGCTTCGGGGTCCTTTTTATTGAAACAAAAATACATTTTTCCAGTGTTATTTTTTTATAAATTTCGAGAATGAGTCGAGTGCTGCTGTGTCGTGGTCTGGGAAGGGATGGGGGGGTGCCTCAGCCCCCCTCAGAGCCGCTCGCCTCGCTGTGGGGTGGCTTGGGGGCTACTGGGCTGAGGCAACCAGGGCCCGCCCGCCTGCTCGGCCTCCCCACAAGGCCCACACGCCCCCCCGGTACCTGACAAGGCTCCATGTTGTCCCGCCGGTACCTGGCGGGGCCCGGCTGCTCCCGTCCTCCCGCCGCGACCGTTACCGGCCGTCAACCGTCGCCGGCGTTTAAACAGCCGGGCGGGGACGGCGCCCTCCCCCGAGCCCCGCCCTCCGCGCCACCGCTATTGGGCGGCGCGGGTGTCGCTCGGCTGGCCGCCCCCTTCCGATTGGACGGGCGGGTGGAAGCACCTCCCCCGCGCCGCCGCCATTGGCCGGAAGGGGAAAGAGGGGGAAGGAGGAAGGAAGATGGCGGCGGCGAGCGGCGGGCTGCGGCGGTGGCCGGCCGCGGGGCTGGGCCGGGCGGTTCGCGGCGTCTGCGGCAGCGGGAGGGCGGCGAAGGAGGAGGCGCTGCGGGCCGAGCAGCTGGCGGAGCGGCTGCGGGCGCGGAGGAGCGAGGAGGAGGAGAAGCGAGAGGTGAGCGGTGCCGCGGGAGGGCCGGGGCCCTGAGGGGCGGGACTACAACTCCCGGCGTGCACCGGGGCGCCCAGCGGGAGCGGGCGGCGGGGGCGGGCAGGCCTCGCCGCCCTGCCCGCGGGTTTTCCCTCCCCGCCTCGCCCGGGGCTGGAGCGGGATTTGCGGGTGGTTAACCCCCGATGGGGGGGACGGCGCCCGGCCTTCGTCTCCCCAGGGAGCGCTTGTGGTAGAGGCCTCCTCCTCAGCAGCGCCGCGAAGGCGAGCGCGTTGCCGCAGGTCACGCAGGAGCTTTGCGCGAAAGCCAGCGCCGTTTATCCTCCACCGACGGCGTTTTGTTCTCCCCGCAGATCCCCAAAGACCCAGCGCAGAGGCGGGTCCGGGAACTTGCCATGCTGAGCAAGCAGCTGCAGCTGGTTCACCCCAACGTCCTGGCCAAGGTGCTGAAGCAGGGAACCGTGTACCAAAACGAGGAGATTGTGGTGATCAACAAACCCTACGGCCTTCCCGTGCATGGTGAGGAAAAGCTGGTGTGCCACGTCCTGAACATGAGCCAGCAGTGTGCCCAGGTGGCCAAGAGGGCCAATGGCATCCTGGCTTGTATCAGGAATAGCGTGGCCAGCAGGAGCAGGGACGTGATTGTCTCCCTGTGCTGGGCACTGGTGAGGCTGCCCCTCGAATCCTGTGCTCAGCGCTGGGCCCCTCACCCCCAGAAGGAGATGGAGGGGCTGGAGCGTGGGCAGAGCAGGGCAGCGAGGCTGGGGAAGGGGCTGGAGCACAAGGGTGGGGAGGGGCGGCTGGGGGAGCTGGGGGTGCTCAGCCTGGAGAGAAGGAGGCTGAGGGGAGCCCTCATCGCTCTCTGCAACTGCCTGAAAGGAGGCTGGAGCCGGGGGGGTCGGTCTCTTCTCCCCAGGAACAAGCGATGGGATGAGAGGGAACGGCCTCAAGCTGCGCCAGGGCAGGGTTAGGTTGGGGATTGGGAAAAACTCCTTCCCCAAAGGGCTGTCAGGGCCTGGCACAGGCTGCCCAGGGCAGGGGCTGGGTCCCCATCCCTGGAGGGATTTAAAAGCCGGGGAGATGTGGTGCTTGGGGACATGGGTTAGTGGTGGCCTTGGCAGTGCTGGGTTAGCGGTTGGACTCGATGATCTTAAGGGTCTTTTCCAACCTAAACGATTCTATGATTGTATGAAACGGCTCCATGGCGCTGACGGGGAATCCTCTGTCTCCGTCCTCCCTGCGCTGAGGTTTTCCTTCCCAGGGAGGGATGCGGGGAGTTTGTCACCTTCAGATCACAGCCTTCATCTCACGTTTTGGGGGTAATTTAAGGTGAACGTCTCCCCTGATTGCCTTGCCGATGGGTTACGCAGGCGGCCCCGGGATCAAGAATTGTATTGCTGACGTGCTGCCGATTTTGGCCAAGATGTTGGAGAACATGAAAGCCGAACCCCTCCACCTCTGCCACCGGCTGGACAAAGAGACCACGGGCGTGATGGTGCTGGCGCGGAGCAAGGAGGTGGCGGAGAGGATCCGGCTTCTCTTCAAAACTCGTCAGGTGGAGAAGATCTACTGGTAGGAAAGGTTTGGGTGGAGAAGCGGCTTCGAAGGGCCCGTAGGGTTTGAAGGAGGGGGGAAGGGACAGCCAGCGGGGCGCGGGGGCTTTGTGGAAGCGGTGGGTGTTCACTTCTCTTCCCTCAGGCATCTTTTTATGGGGCTGGGTCGTGGGGAGAGGGGGTGAGGGGAGGGTTCCCTTCCTGCTGCAGCGACACCCCGCAGACCTCTGGTTTCCCTCCCCAGGGCGATTAGCCTGGGGGACCCGGACCCCGCCGAGGGCATCGTGGAGATCCCCATCGTGGAGAAGGAGGTGCGGGGCCACCAGTCGCACTACAAGGTGAGCGGGACGTCCCCTGGGCCTCACGCTCCCCCTCCGTGGCACCCTGCTCCTGCCTTCCCGCCCCTCACCCTCTCGCCGCCCTTCAGATGACGCTGGCGCCCAACTATCGCCTGTCTCCGGAGGACGGGAAGGTGGTGAAAATCCGCAAGAACCGCAACGCCGAAAGCGCCGTGACGCGGTACCGCCGCCTGGCTAGCTCTTCCGCTTGCTCCCTGCTGGAGCTCCAGCCCATCACGGGTGAGGCCTGGCCGTGTGTCCCCGGGGTTGCCTCGGCTGCTGGATCCGCTTTCCCTGCGGCTCTGCGGCCAAGAGCAGCGCTGGAAGCGGGAACTCGTTAGACACAACCAAAATCCTTTTTGGTTCAAGGGAACAAACCACCCCGGGGTGGTGGTTTGCTGCCGGGCCGCTCTCCGGCTGCCGGTGATTTTGGCACGGGATTATCCGGTGCTGAAGGTGGCAGGGGGGGAGCCGAGGCCTGGTTGTGACTGGTTGTCACGTTTCTCCTCTTTTTCCCTTCCTTCCTTAGGGGTGAAGCACCAGATCCGGGTTCACCTGGCCTACGGGTTGGGGTGTCCCATCCTGGGGGATCACAAATATTCCCACTGGAGCAAGCTGGCGCCCCAGGTAAGGCAGGTCCTGCGTCGGGGGCCGCTGCCAGAGCTGGATCCAGGGCCGGGCAGCCCCTTCGTGCCCCCCCAGCTCCCCCTGAGCTGAGATTTTCAAGTCCCAGCTGAGGAGCTGGGTTTGCAGAAGGGACGTTTTCTGTCCTCGCCGCAGAAGCTGCCTGCGATCACCTTGAAGAGGCTGAAGCTGGAGCAGAGCAAAGCTCGCCACCTCCCCCTCCACCTCCACGCCCACCGGCTCTCCCTGCCCCTGGGCGAGCGGATAGACCTCGTCTGCAAGCCGCCCCTCTTCTTCCAAAAGACTCTGAAGAAGCTGGAGCTGGACATCCCTAACGACTAACGAGGCAGGACGGGAGCAGTACCCTCGATCTCCGCAGCTCCGGCACATGGTCCGGCCGCTCTGCAGCGGTGTCCGCCTCGGAGCCAGCGGCGTGATGAAGTCTACGGTCTCTGCCGCTTGCCAGAGACCTCCGGTGTCGGTACCGGCGTTGCTGGCTTCAAACCAGGTACCTGCGTGCGCTTCTTGCCCCGATTTGGCGCAGAAAAGCGGCGGGGCACACGGAAGAGCCTCTCGTTCGGACAAACGAGGCTGGGTGGAAACTGGGCTTCGCCCAATCCCTGGTTTGAACTTGTCTCTGAGCAATAAAAGATGCGGTTCCTGCAGAGGTGAAGGGTTGCGTGTCTCTGTGCTCAGGCTGCGCGGATCTCGGCCCCTGGGCAGGTTTGATCACACCGGGGTGCAGGCTCTCCCGGTTGGCGGGCCGGAGCTGTTTAGCAGCCTCTCCCTCGCAGCCTGGCGCTCCGCGTTCAAATTTGGAGACTCCCTTCCTTCGAAAAATCCATCGAAAGTGCAATTTGGCAGCGGCCGTGGTGTGGGATTTTTTTTTTTTTTTGCTGTGCCGAGAGACTGCGCGGGGAGTTCCTCTGCTCGGCTTGGCCCAGCAGCGCCGGGACTCCCTCCGCTCTGCGCTGCCAGGGGTGTCGGCGCGGGTTTTTGGGGAGCGACTACGCTGCCGGGAGAATCTTTTCTATCCCAAGCTTGCGGCTGGGCGGCAGGACTTTCTCCAGCCCCTCCGGCTGGTTCGGGTGCGGGAGAGCGTCCTTTTTGGTGTGTTTTTGGCGCTCTTCGTACCCCACGGGGCCGCCGCCTACCTGGCAGGGGCTTTTCGGTCGGGTAATGCCCCGTCCCCTGCCTCCCCGCTCCTCACACGGAGCAAAAATAGCCGGGGAGCCCCACGCCCCTCGAAAGCACCGCCAGAAATACATCTGCTTATGAGAGAGGGACGTAAAACCACGAGGAGCCGGGCAGCGGCTGCGGCTGGGGAGGAACGCTGCCTTCCCAGCCCGCTCCTGCGGCTGCTCTTTTTTTTTTTTTTAAATTCTATTTCGAGGCGTGCTGTTTGCAAAAAAAGGCTTCCCCCTGTAATTACCAGTTGATTTAACGCACCGTCTAAGCTGTCATTTACAGCCGTCGGGGACGGAGCGCTTGGCAAGCGATGCCTTCAGCCCTACAAAGTCGCTCCGAGAGCCGGTCACGCCTCAGACGACGCCAGAGCCGCCCGGCAGCAGCAGCAGTCGCCGTCGTCTCCTCTTCCTCGATAGAAAAATGTCCCTCTCGCACACGGCTGCCGAGTACATGCTCTCCGACGCTCTCCTCCCGGATCCCGGCGGTTCCCGAGCCAAGGGTTTGCGGCTGGAGCTGCCGAGCGATCGCCTGCTGAAGTTCGTCACCGTGGGGCTGCCCCTCTTCCTCGTCTCGCTGGCTTTCGCCCGGGAGTTCTCCGCCGGTGAGTCGCGGCTTTCGCAACAGGGTCGCGGGCAATCGCCGGCGGCGGTTCGGTTATCGCTGCAAAACCCTCGCCTTCGCGCCGGCGTGGTCGTGGTCCGAGGCGGGGCGGGCTGGAAATCCTGTTTTAGGAACTATTTTTTCTCAGGGATGTTTATTGATTGTTTTTAATGGATTATCGGGCGCTGGGAAAGCCCGGGAACAGCCGTGCTAAACCCCGGATCAATGCCCCGCCTCACCGCTTGCCCCCAGCACCTTTGGGTGCCGCAGGGTTGTTTCCGAGGAGGAGGAGGGTGCCGGCGGGGAGGCTCAGGTCCCGCCGGGGTTTGCGAGGGCAGCACAGAGGGTTGCATTGACGGCGCGTCGCGACCTCAGGCTAAATCCGGCCTCGGCCGACGTCCCGCTGCCGCCCCTGGGGATTTGGGTTGACTCCGGTTTCTGGCCGGTCTCGCATTCCCCACACCGTGTACCCACAGCCGTGCTCAAAGCGTTTGTGTTCGGGAAGCGATGGAAAAAGCCCTTGCTGGAAAACGCAGCGGTGGGGAAGGGCAGCTACAAAATGGGTGTGAAAAAGGCTTTTTTAATTCAAAGCGATGCCTCGTGCTTGCCAGACCTCTGTGGCTGAGGTTCACCCTTCTCCTCCTCACTCCAGGCTCGCAGATCAGCTGCTTCTCCCCCGCCAACTTCACGGGGAAGCAGTCCGCCTACGTCGACACGGCTTGCTGGGACTCGCTCGTCCACCACGGCTTCGACGCCGAGGGCCGCGCCGTCACCAAGTCCCTCTGGGCTCTCAAGGTAGGGGTCGAGCTCGCGTCTGGGCGCCCTCGGGTCCCGCCCGGGCGCGCGGCAGAGGCGAAGCAGCTCCGCGCCGCTTGTCTCCTTCGCTCAGGTCTTCCCCTACTCGCTGCTGGTGGTGGCGGTGCTCATGTACATGCCTTACCTGCTGTGGCGTTACGCGGCCGCTCCCGCCCTCCATTCCGACCTCCTCTTCATCATCGACGAGCTGGACAAATCCTACAACCGCTCCGTGCGCCTGGTGCAGCACATGAGGAAGGTCCAGCAGGCCAGCGCCGAGCCGGAGCGATTCTGGGAGGAATACGAGAGGTGAGGCCGTGGGACAGCCTCCACCGGTCACCGAAGTCCCTCCGCGTGGCGGCGTGGCTATGGCCGCGTTCAGGACGGGCTTCGGTGAAGCGACTGGGTTTGGGGGGTGGCTCTGAGTCCCCGGTGTGTCCCCTCTGTCCCCAGGGCCCGCCGGGAGAGGTATTTTGAGTTCCCGTTGCTGGAGCGCTACCTCACCTGCAAGCAGCACGCTCACTCCTTGGCGTTCATCTACATCCTGAGGAACCTGCTGCTCCTCTTCTTCTTGGCCGCCACCTGCCTCTACCTGGTCTTCCTCCACCTCAACATCTTCTTCCAGGACGAGTTCAGCTGCTCCATCAAAACGGGGCTGCTCCAGGCGGAGCCCCACGTCCCCGCGCTCATCCCCTGCAAGCTGGTCTTCTTCTCCGTCTTCCAGCTCATCAGCCTCTCGGTCGGCGGCGTCTACGTCCTCCTCGTACCCGTCGTCATCTACAACGCCCTGCAGCTCTGCCAGTGGGACAAGGGGCTGCTCTCCGTCTACGAGATGCTGCCCGCCTTCGATCTCCTCAGCCGCAAGATGCTCACCTGCCCCGTCAACGACCTCAACGTCATCCTCCTCTTCCTCCGGGCCAACATCTCCGAGCTGACCTCCTTCGGCCGCCTCAACGCCGTCAACGCCTTGAGGGAAGCCACCCCCGACAAGCAGGACATCGATACCGTCGTCGACTTCATGA
Organism: Theristicus caerulescens; assembly: GCA_020745775.1. Lineage (NCBI taxonomy): Eukaryota > Metazoa > Chordata > Aves > Pelecaniformes > Threskiornithidae > Theristicus > Theristicus caerulescens. The sequence continues at coordinate 845,648 of CM036575.1, read as the reverse complement.
CGCTGCTGGCCGGGTTGGAGACCACCAAACCCAAACACCACCTTTGCTCCCCCGAGGCCGACGGCAGCGCGCCCCTCTCCAACGGCGCGGCTCCAGGTGGGTTTTTTTTGGTAGAAAAGGCTTCTTTGCTCTCCTCTTGGCTCCCGCGCCGCCAGAATCCACCCTGGATCCGTCCACCGGGGCCCCAAACCCTTTGCCGAGACCTTACGGGGGTCGCCGGCTCCGTTCGCAGCCGGGGATGGGTTCTGGCAGCCGGGATGCGATGGCACCGCGAGCCCACGCGTGGGCAGGGGTTGCTATAGGAACAGAAAGCGGAGAGCTTGCCGCTTAAATCCAAGCTCCGGGGGGGGGAGCCAGGGGGGTCCCCGTTTTTGGCAGAGCCTGCTGGGAGCAGGGTTGGGAGCTTAAAATCCTGGGAATGCCAAGGATGCCTGCCCCCTTCTCCTGTCGGCAGGGCGCTGGTGGGCACAGCGGGGCGGGCGTGGGGAGACGGGGGCTGCTCCCTCCCCGCCGCCTGCTTCGGGTTTTGGGGAGCCGGGGGCGCCTCCTCTGCGGCCCCACGGGGATCCCCGACCCGGCAGGGCGGGAGCCGGGGCGCCTGGGCTCCTTTTTCCAGCCCTGACCACGGTCTGAGGGCTGTGGTTTTAAAAAAACCACCCAGATTGAGCTGTATTTAGCATCCTCGTCGGCATGGCAACGGCGGGGCTAGCACAACTGGCTCTCGGGCTAGTCACGCACTGGTGGAGAAAGCCCAAGATCCCAGTTTGCGATCGCCCGGTTAATTAACTTCCTCCTCTTCCCCTCCCCTTGCCCAGGAACGAAGCCTGGAGTGGAAGCGATGGGAAAAGCCTCCCGGGACTCGCTCGGCTCTGCCTGACCCCAAGAGCAGGCAGCGGGGCAGGCAGCAGGCAGGCCGGGATCCGCCCAGTTGCCCTACTGGGATCCAGTTCGATCCAATTCCCTGTTGCCACCGTCGCTCGAGCGCATTAAACTCTGGTTTTGGTACAGCCTGGTGGGGTGACGTCTGTATCGCGACAGCCGGGCTGAGCTCACCCGCTCTCTGCCCGCCTTTGGGGTTCCCCTTCTTACCTACGGGGTTTTTTTCAGCAAAAAAGGGTTAAACGATCAATTTTTTGGTGCACAAACTCCCTCGGGGGCCTTATTCCGAGCGCTGGGTGCCGCGTCGCGCCTCTTCCACGCAAATATCCCTGCTGTTAGGGCAGGAGGGAGAACGGAGGACGAAGGGATGCTCCTCCAAAGGAACAAAAAAAGGGTTAAAGACTAAAACGAGCCGCTTTATTAACTATTTATTAACGCAGGGAGGCACTCGCTACCGCTGCGGAGCAACGTGCCCGTGCAGCTCCGCGTCCCGGCCCTAGCGTTTGGTTGGGGGGTTTATTTTTGGCAGAGCTCCTCTCTCCCCGCAGACGGAGGCTGGGACAGATTTAGGTGAGGGGTTCAACTCCCGTCACTGTGTCTTAACAGAATTTTTTGCATAAATTTCATTTTAAATAGGTTTTTTTTTTCTTCCCTTCGCAGCCTTGACTTCAGGCCAAAGAGGAGCTGGAAAGTGTTTAATTAGTAAGACTAATCAAGCCAGCCGCTTCCCCGAATCGGAAAGTCGCGGTGCCAGCAGCCTTTGCGAGAGGTCAGCTCCCTCCGCCGTCCCCTGGCCTAAATCCCCCGGGAGATCCAGGAGCCGGGGAGGAGGAGCAGCTCCCTCCCTCCGGCCGTGTCCCCTGCGGGCAGGGCATCCATGAGGAAAGGGGGTGCGGGGAGCCCCTGGGTGTTGTAGAGAGCGCAGGACTCGTAGTCGCAGGGCCACTCGGCCCAGGCGTAGCGCAAGCCCAGCACCAGCGTCCCGCAGCCGGTCAGGGCCAGCGTCACCGTCCGGGACCGCGCCGCCACCACGGGTGCCGGCAGCCACCCGCGCGGCCGGCTGGAGCAGCGAACCTGGGTGGGGGAGAAACCTCCGTTGGGGTGGGTTTCCCTCTTCCAGCCCCGCGGGGGGAAGCTTTTCCCCTTCCTCACCTCGAACGCCCGCGTGTCCCCGCGACGGCGGACGAGCTCCTGGTTGTAGGTGAGGTTCAGCAGAGCCTTGCTCACCTCCAGGACGGCCCGGATCGGGTACGGCCCCTGGAAAACCAGGTCTTTCTCCCCGTACGCCACAGCCCTGGCGCCCAGGTGAAGCCGGTGGGCCACGTTCTGCTTGTCCCGGGGGTGGATGCTGCCGAGGAAGAGGAGGGAAGCGGGGTTGGGATCCGATAGCTTCGTCGCTGCGCCCTCGGCCCCGCCGCCCGGGACTCGCCTGCCGTAGGGAGAGCGCTCGTCGCACAGATCCATGGCCACGGCCATGAAGGTGCCGGGCATCCTGGCGTTGGGGACGAGCCCCAGATCGGCTGTTTGGTGCCAGCGGAGACGGGCAAAGCTGTCGTCCGGGCTCTGCCGGCGATAGGTGGACAACTGCAAGGCAGAGCGAGGAGGGGCCCGCTGCCGTGCCTGCCCGGAATTCGGCATTCCGGCGGGATCTGTCCATGCATTTACAGCATCCTCCCCCTCCCGCCAGCTTAGAATCGGCCTCCGGGGTGCGGAACGATGGGTAAAACCTCGCCGCCGTCCCCACGGGAGGGTGGGGATCCCCCTTCTCACCTGCACGAAGCCGAAGGGGAGGAGCGGCTCGGTCTGCCCCACCGATCCGGCGTGGAAAGCCCGGCGCCAGTCGGCGATGAGCGCGGGGAAGGTGCAGTTGTACAGGTCCGTGTGCAGGAAGGCGTTAGCCTCGCCTGGCGCCGAAAGCGAGGGGTCGGTGAGAGGCCGGGGTGGGGATAGCGGGGGGGCTGCTGCGTGCTGGGGAGGGGGCAAAAATGGGGGGGGGCAGGGGGGGCCTTACCCTGGTACCAAGCGACGCCCCGCAGCGTCATGTTGAGCAGCGGGTGGATCATGGCGTTCCAGAGCACGGAGGGCGTTTGCGGGCCGGAGAGCTGCCGTTGCGGGGAGACGCTGGAAAACAAAGCCGGGCTTAAGAGGGTGCAAAACACAAGGGCAGGCCTGGAGGTGGGGGTTTCGGGAGCCAGCCTTGCGCCGTTAAAGCGAGCGCCGTGGAAAAGGGGGACCCGAGATGCGCCCTACGGGAGGGGATTTCACCCGGAAGGGGGCAAAACGCTGCACGGAGGGGACAGCGGGGATGCGTCAGAGAGGAGGTGGGATGGGAAGGGATGGAGGATACCCCCCAAAAGCAGCGTGGCGGGGGGGCAGGGGGCCTTCCCACCGCGTCTCCCCTCACCTCCCCGCGTCCCGCGGGAGCCCGCACGCCCGCAGAGCCCGTCGGGAGGCCCAGGCCTCGATGGGGGTGCCCCCCCAGGCCGCCTCCACCAGCCCCAGCGGGTACCGCAGAGCCTCGTAGAGGTAGCGCCCCAACAGCCAGCAGACGGCCGAGAAGTAGGTGAAATTCCCGTGGCCCAGGTTTTCTGTTCAAGAAACAGCAAGCTGCAAAGGGACAAAAATGGGGGGAAAAAAAGCCATTTCCAGGCTTTTTTTGAGAGGCGCGTTGCACCCACCGGCCGTCGGGATGGCCCACGGCAAATCGATTCGCTCCAGGTCCTCCAGCTCCACGTCGGAGCGGGCGGGCGCGGCGGCGAAGACGCGGACGTAGGGGTAGCGAGCGGCGGCGGCGAGCTCCCGGCTGGCGTTGACGATCTAGGGAAGGGTCGGGAACACGCGAGGCGCTTCCCTACCTGATCCCTGCCCGATCCGGCCGGATCGGGCCACGCCGTGAGGGCTTACCTGCGAGACCGTCATCACCATGTTGCTCTGTCCGCTGCAAAGCCACACGTCGCCAAAGTAGATGTCCCGCAGCGTCACGTTCTCCGAGCCCTGCCCGGCCGTCAGCGCGTAGGGACCGCCTGGATCCATGGGGTCCAGGACGGTTGTCCACGTCCCAGACGGTCCTGGAAGAAGAGGAGGGTGTTTTGTCTTTCACGACCTCGTGAAGATCTCAAGAACTTGGCAAAGAGGCGGGATGAGCGGCCAGCGACCGGTGGGGACGGACAAGCAGCGAGGGGAAGCTTCCCCGCGGCGGCGACGACGGGCTGGGGAAATGGATTTGGGACGCTCTCTGCCATCGGAGGGTCTCTCCTCCTGCAGGAACGTAGGGGTTAAAAAGAAAATCGAGAAGACAAATGTGTGTCAGAGCAGAAGCTGCTGGGAGGAACTGGGATTACAGGAGCAGCTTGGTGTGTGTGACACCGCGATGTCTCCAGCTAATTTTAGAGGCGCCGAATCGAGGCGTAAAGATATTCTGCTGGAGCTTAGCGTGGATTTTCTGGCCCGGCTGGGGCCGGATCCTGCAGATCTCCCGGTAGCGGCGGATCGCTGCTTTCTCACACGACGCCTCCGGGCTCTCCGCCTTGCGGAGGAGCCCTTTAGGCAGCTCTTTCAGCCCCCCCCGAAGGTGCTGAGCGGCCCCCCGCCTCGCTAGGCGGGCAAGGAGGCCACCAGCAAGATCCGAGGTGCCGCCGAGCCCTCCCGGCCTGGAGGAAGGCTCTGCCTGAGATCCCTCAGGGCTCAGAGATCCCAGCAGGATCCTCGGAGGGGGGAATACATCAAAAAAAAAAGCAGCCAGGAGCGCTCCGGAGCTTTCCCCGGAGATGGTTTTGACAGGGAGAGGAGCTAAACCCCCCTCCGCAGCCTTCGGCTCCAGCCTACGCGGTGCCACCCACTCCAGCGGCAGCTCGGCTCCCGCTCGGCGCCTCCGGGATCCCGCTGTTGGGAAAGCGAAGTGAGCAAAGGCCGGCGTTGGCGGGGAAGGGGATGGCTGAACCCCCCTCCCCAGATCTCCCAGAGAAGGGGAAAGCGCTGTCACTGTCACCTCTGCAACCCCAGAGCAGCCCCCGCCCCACCGGCGGCTCCGATTTGGGCTCGGACCTGCTCCTCGGCCACCAAAACCACCGGCGAGGTTGCCCGGCGAGGGTCCAGGACCGACCTTTAACTGGCGCCGTCTTCTTCATGACGACGAGGCCACCGTCCTCGGAGAGAGCCACGGTGACGCTGGCCCCCGGCTCGCCGTAGCCCCACACCACGGCCCCCGCCGGCGCCTTCTGCAGCACCATGTGGTCGCCGTAGTAGGACGCGAAGCCAAGCATCGCCCCTGCCATCAACGGACAGCGCAAACGTCAGCTCCAAGAGGCAAAAAAACGACGAGAAAAATCCCCGGCGCCGTTTCCGACTCCCTTTTAAATACAAATTATTTGAGACGCCGCTTTAATTTACAGCTTCCTTCAGTCCTGATCAACCCAACGGAGCAAAGAGCCGAGGATTTGAAGTCCCCAAGCGAGCCCAGCCCTCCCGAAGCCCGGGAGCTTGTGTTACACAGAGTTTGGATACAAATTTGGCTAAAAATTCTTCTAATAACAGCATGGCAGCGTCTCCGCCAGCCCAACCTTGCTAATAAATACGTTCTGATGTATTTTCCCCTTGCAAAAAAAAGGTTGGCGAGCGGTGGGATGGGAAACACCGGGCACGTGGCGCCGGCAGGGAGGGAAGCACCCCCAAAAGCTCTGGTTTTTGGGGTGTGAAAAGAAAACCACGCTTGAAAGGGGGTCGGGGCAACGTTTGAGGGCATGGAGAGGCGATCTGGGCGGCGAGCCCCGTTGTAGCCATCAACCCGGGGCTCGCAGAGCCCCGTCTCCTCCGCAGCTCGTCCCGGGCTGGGTTTAACGAAGGAAAGAAGCGATCTCGGCCTCTCTGGAATCAGCCGCATCGCCGGTCCCCCCCCTCATGCGACGAGGCTCCGGGAAGGACAAGTTACATAAAAAAATGAGTCGGAAGGGAAAAAAAAAAGCCCAAAAAAAGACCCGAGACGCCGGGGAAGAGACTGGAGGCTATAAAAAGCGGCTGGGAGGAGGGAAGGGAGGAGAGCCCACGAGATGCCGCCGAGGAGCCGCATGCGACTCCCGCCTTACGTAAAGCATCGTCCCACGGCAGCAGCGACGCGCCAAGGGCGGCGGAGAGGGGCTGGGGGTGCCGAAGGGCATGGAAGCGGGTGTCAAGGGGGCGAGGAGGGCGTCGAAGTGAGGCGGGGGGGACGCGAAGGGCTTCGAAGCGGGGCCGTGGGGTGCGAAGGGCATTGAAACAAGGCTTGGGGGTGCCAAGGGCGTCGAAGCGGGGCTCAGGGGGTGCCAAGGGCGTCAAAGTGGGGCTCATGGGGGTGCGAAGGGCATCAAAATGGGGCTGGAAGGTGCCAAGGGCTTCAAAGCGGGGCTCAGGGTGCCAAGGGTGTTGAAGCGGGGCTCGTGGGGGTGCCAAGGGCCCAAAGCTGGGCTCAGGGGAGTCCGAAGGGCATTGAAGCGGGGTTTAGGGGATACCAAGGGCCCAAAGCTGGGCTCAGGGGAGCGCGAAGGGCATCGAAGCGGGGCTTTGGGGGTGCAAAGGGCCCTGAAGCGGGGCTCTGGGGGATCAAAGCAGGGCTGGGGAGATGCCAAGGGCATCAAAGCTGGGCTCTGGGGGTGCCAAAGGCATCAAAGCGGGGCTGAGGGGGATGCCAAGGGCCCTGGAGTGGGGATGGGGGGTGCCAAGGACATCAAAGCTGGGCTCAGGGGAGTGTGAAAGGCATCAAAACAGGGCTTGGGGGGGTGCAAAGGGTGCTGAAGCAGGGCTCTGGGGGTACCAAGGGCCCTAATGCTGGGCTCAGAGGAGTGCAAAGGGCATCAAAGCGGGGTTTAGGGGAATGCCAAGGGCTCAAAGCTGGGCTCAGGGGGTGCCAAGGGCATCGAAGTGGGGCTGGAAGGTACCAAGGGCTTCAAAGCTGGGCTCAGGGTGCCAAGGGCTTCAAAGCTGGGCTCAGGGGAGTGCGAAGGGCATCGAAGCGGGGCTTTGGGGGTGCAAAGGGCCCTGAAGCGGGGCTCTGGGGGTACCAAGGGCATCAAAGCTGGGCTGGGGGGATGCCAAGGGCCCCGGAGCGGGGCTGGGGGGACGTCAAAGACATCAAAGCTGGGCTGAGGGCGATGCCAAAGGCATTGAAGCGGGGCTGGGGGGTGCCAAGGGCATCAAAGCTGGGCTCAGGGGAGTGCAAGGGGCATTGAAATGGGGCTTGGGGGTGCAAAGGGCCCCGAAGCTGGGTTGGGAGGGTGCCAAGGGCCCCAAAGCTGGGCTTAGGGGGGTGCCAAAGGCATCGAAGTGGGGCTGGGAGGGTGCCAAGGGCCCCAAAGCTGGGCTTAGGGGGGTGCCAAGGGCCGAAAGCCGGGCTCAGGGGGTGCCAAGGGCATTGAAGCGGGGTTTAGGGGGATGCCAAGGGCCCAAAGCCGGGCTCTGGGGGTGCCAAGGGCCCAAAGCCGGGCTCTGGGGGTGCCAAGGGCCCCAAAGCCGGGCTCAGGGGATGCCAAGGGCCCCAAAGCCAGGCTCTGGGGGTGCCAAGGGCCCAAAGCCGGGCTCTGGGGGTGCCAAGGGCCCAAAGCCGGGCTCAGGGGATGCCAAGGGCCCCAAAGCCGGGCTCAGGGGATGCCAAGGGCCCCAAAGCCGGGCTCTGGGGGTGCCGAGGGCCCAAAGCCGGGCTCTGGGGGTGCCGAGGGCCCAAAGCCGGGCTCTGGGGGTGCCGAGGGCCCCAAAGCCGGGTTCAGGGGGTGCCCGCGGGAGCGGAGCCCCCCCCGCCGTTACCTGCGGCCAGCGGGGCCAGCGCCAGCAGCGCCCACGCCGCCATCGCGGCCCTGTCACCCCCGCGCCCCGCCCCTGTGGGCGTGGCTTGCGCCGGAGGCGTGGCCTGGGCGCGCACCGCCGGGGGGGGGGGGGGAGCGGTTGCCAAGCGACCGCGTCTTCACCGCGGCCTGAGGCGCCGAGCGCGGCCTGGCCGGCTACGAGGGGAGGAAGGGGCCGGGGCCGGGGCCGGGGCCGGGGGCGCGGGGCAGAGCGGAGGGGGTGCGGGAAACCGGAGGGGACCGGGAGGGAACGGGGGGGGGGCCGGGAGGGGGGGAACCGGGGTCCCGCGGCCCTGCGCCACCGGTCGCCCCGCCCGGGCAGCGGCCGCGCACGCGCACTTAGCGGCGGCCGTGCGCAGGCGCAGAGGGCGGGGAGGGGGCGCCCCCTAGCGGCGGCACTGCCCCCCCCAATCCCCGGGGTCGCGGGTTCGAGTCCCGGCCGGGGCCGCGGGGGGTGCGGGTGGCGGTTAACCCCCGTTGTGCCGCTGCAGGTGTCCCGGGAGAGGCGGCCATGTCCGTCCCCTCTTCCAGCAGCACCCTGCGGCTGCCCGCCGGCTTCCGAAGCCTGCTGGAGGGGCTGGCGCTGGAGGCGCTGCGGGCGCAGCCCGCCGACGTGGTGGCCTTTGCTGCGCAGCACTTCCAAAGGCTGCTGGAGCAGAGAGAGGGTGAGTGGCTCGGCGCGGCAGCACCCGGCCCCGCACCGCCGTCCCCTGCCCCGCGCTGCATGGCCTGCCCATCCTGCGTGGCGTCAGGCCTGCCCTTGTGCCCATTGCTCAGGGCGTCGAGCCTGCCCATGTGCCCATCGCCCAGGGCGTCAGGCCTGCCCTTGTGCCCATCACCCAGGGTGTCAGGCCTGCACTGTGTGCCCATCTCCCGTGGCATCACACCTGCCCCGTGTGCCCATCACCCAGGCCTGCCTATGTGCCCATTGCCCAGGGCGTCGAGCCTGCCCTTGTGCCCATCGCCCATGGCATCAGGTCTTCCCTTGTGCCCATTGCCCAGGGCGTCAGGCCCGCCCTTGTGCCCATCGCCCATGGCATCAGGCCTGCCCTTGTGCCCATCGCCCAGGGCATCAGGCCTGCCCTTGTGCCCATCGCCCATGGCATCAGGTCTTCCCTTGTGCCCATTGCCCAGGGCGTCAAGCCTGCTCCATGTGCCCATCACCCATGGCATCAGGCCTGCCCTTGTGCCCATCGCCCAGGGCGTCAAGCCTGCCCCTTGTGCCCATCACCCATGGCATCAGGCCTGCCCCTTGTCCCCACCCTCGGGGACTTCGCCCCTTGCCCAACCCTTGTGCCCATCCCCGGGGTGTCAGGCCTGCCCCACCAGGTTGCCATCAAACCTCCTCCTTCCCCAGACGGCTCAGCACCGCGGGACGAGGACGAGGACGAGGAGGCGGCGGCGGCAGCCACGGTAGGGACACACCGCCCGCACCCAAACCAGGGCTATTTCAGCCCAAACCAGCACCCGCTGACAGCGCCCACGATTCCTCCCCCCTAAAACCAAAATCCTCACCGCGACGCAGGAGCGAACCCGCGGCCGAAGGGAGCGCGGCCCCGTAACCCTCTGTAACCGGGCCGCCTCCCCGGGGACCCGGCCCCGGTTGGTGACAGCCCCACCCAAACCCAGCTGCCACCAAAAAGTCCCCAAAACCCAAAAAAACTCCAAAAAACCCCCTCAATTTCCCCCCCCAGGCTCCTGCCCTTCTCAGGAGGGCGAGCGATGCTCTCCCGTCCCACCCCCGCGGCGCTTTTTTAATGAGAGTTCTTACTAACGAGGTCCCCGCCGTTATTAGCGGCTCTCACCTGGGATTTCTTTCCCTCTCCCCCCCCCCCCAAAAACAAAAAAAGCCGGGTTTAGGAGCTGGGCTGAGCTCAAGATGATATTTTAAGGCTCTATATTTAGGCCTCCGCATCCCTGGAGGTTGTCAGAAATTGAAGCGCGTCCCCGCGGGAAGGAGGGATGTGACATTGCTCCGCTTCCGCCCGCCCCGAGCCGAGACGTCCCCCCCCGCTCCGGCATTTTGGGGAGCGCAGGGGGTCCCCCCATCCCATTCCAACCCCTCCAATTCCATTTTTCCCCATCCGGAATGGTTTCAAAATCCCAAAGGGGGCTGAAAAAACAACAAAAAACCAAGGGGTGATGGGGTTTGCGTCGAAACCGGCTGCTCTTTTATTTTGGGGGGGGCTGAACCCCCCGCTTTCGCCCCCCGCTTCCCTGGTTTTTCCCATATGCGCCGCTCGCCCACGGTGGCACGGGGCACGGCTCCCCTGGGAAAAACAGGAAAGAGGGATAAAAAAAAATTAAAAAAAAAAAAGCTGGCGGCGACCCCACGCCGGGGCCGATGCCAAGCGGCTACGCCTTGACCCCCCCGCTCGGCACCGCCTCGCCGGCTGCCGGCTCCCCGCTCCGGCAGCCGGCAACGCTGCCCGCCCAGGGCACTTTTCCAACATCCAATTCCCTTTTTTAAGGGGTTTTTTTTTAACACCTCGGTGCCACCATCTCAAATCACGACGGCGGGATGTTTCCGACGGGTCTTGCCACCCGTCCCCCCCTTCCAAAATATGGGAATTATATTTATCGGGATTTAGGTTTAGGAAACGCTGCGCCTGGAAAAGCGTCACCCCAATATCCCCTCGCTTCGCGTCCCGGGTTGAGTTGTTTTCTCGGATGAAGGGGCCCGAGGAGGAAAAAAAAAACCACGCAGAGCCTGGAACGGGCTCAAAAAGCGCCGTTAATGATTAGAAATGTTCTGGCATTTCGCGTCCCTCCTCCGCAGCCGCAGCCTGCGGGAGATGCCGGCGCTCGGCGGCTCTGCCAGGACCGGGGGGGCCGCGGCCGGAGCCGGGTTTGGGGAGGGGGGTGCCATCTTGCATTCAAATTCCTCCCAAATCGCCCGTTTTTCTGCATTTTTTGGGTTTTACTGGTACCGGGGTGATCCAGCATTTCGCAGCCTAGTTTTGGGGTGAATTTTCCCAGATCCTTGCTGCACCCTTTCCGCTCGGCTCCCCCAAAACCACCCCGTTTTCCCTCGCCGGAGCAGGCAGCGATGGATCTGGAGGGTCTAAAAAAAACAAAAAATAGGGAAAAAGATCGTTTTCCCGTCTAAAAATCCCAGCGGAGCGGCCGAGGAAGCGGGATTTTCTGGAGCAGAGCTATTTTTGCCCCCCGCTGCGGTGCTGGTGGGAAGAGGTGGTGGTGGAAAAGCGGCTCCGGCGGGAAGAGCAGGGTGCCGAGGGCTGGCGGGGGAAATGGGGGGATGCTCGGGGAGCGCCCGGCTCTCCCGGTGCGGGGTTTGGGTGGCTGGGTGCCGCTGGGGTGGGGAACGGGGTGGGCTGGGTGCCCTGGGGAGCTGGGGGTGTCGGGGAGGAGGGGGTGGCACCGCCTGCAGCCAGCTGGAATGGCCTTGGGGACGGAGGTGGGGACAGGGATGGGAATGGGGACAGGGACGGTGGGGATGGGGACAAGGATGGGGACAGGGATGGGGATGGGGACAGGGACAATGGGGATGGGGATGGGGACAGGGATGGGGACAGTGACAATGGGGATGGGGACAGGGACAATGGGGATGGGGACAGGGATGGGGACAGTGACAATGGGGATGGGGACAAGGATGATGACAGGGTTGAGGTTTGGGATGAGTGTGGGGATGGGGATGGGGATGGGGACGGGGATGGGGACGGGGATGGGGACAGGGATGGGGACAGGGACGGTGGGGATGGGGATGGGGACAAGGATGGGGATGGGGACAAGGATGGGGACAGGGATGGGGACAGGGACAGTGGGGATGGGGACAAGGATGGGGATGGGGACAAGGATGGGGACAGGGATGGGGACAGGGAAAATGGGGATGGGGATGGGGACAAGGATGGGGACAGGGATGGGGACAGGGACAGTGGGGATGGGGACAAGGATGGGGATGGGGACAAGGATGGGGACAGGGATGGGGACAGGGACAATGGGGATGGGGACAAGGATGATGACAGGGTTGAGGTTTGGGATGAGCGTGGGGACAGGGATGGGGACAGAGATGGCGGGATGGAAGTTGGGGATGGGGACGGGGATGGGGACAAGGATGGGGACAGGAATGGGGACAGAGATGACGATGGGGATGGGGACAGGGACGATGGTGGGAGTGGGGACAGGGATGGGGACAGAGATGGTGGGATGGAAGTTGGGGATGGGGACGGGGACAAGGATGGGGACAGAGATGACGATGGGGATGGGGACGGGGATGGGGACAAGGACGGGGACAGGAATGGGGATGCGGACAGGGACGATGGGGACGGGGATGGGGACAGAGATGGCGGGATGGAAGTTGGGGATGGGGACGGGGACAAGGATGGGGACGGGGATGGGGATGAGGACAAGGACGGGGACAGGAATGGGGATGGGGATGATGGGGATGGGGACAGGGATGATGGTGGGCATGGGAACAGGGATGGGGACAGAGATGGCGGGATGGAAGTTGGGGATGGGGATGGGGACAAGGATGGGGACAGGAATGGGGATGGGGATGACGATGGAGATGGGGACAGGGACGATGGTGGGCATGGGGACAGGGATGAGGACATGGATAGGGACAGTGACAGGGCTGGTGGTGGCAGTGAGGACGGTGGCGGTGCCAGGAATGGGGACGATGATGGCAACGGGGCAGGGATGCTAACGGTGACGATGATGCCGGTGACGGCAAAGAGGAAGGTCGGTGCCGCCAGCAGCAGGACGCGGCCCCGTCAGCGAGCGCGGCCGGGGATCGCCGGTGAGGCCCGGCTGCGCCGGTGGGTGCCGGTGCCCGGCTGGGGGGGTCCGCGCCGCATTTCGGGGGCCGGCCGGAGCCGGCATCGGCGTGCGGAGCCCACGGGCGACTTAGGCGGTTGCTTAGCAACTTCCAAACCCGGATTAGAGGCGAGCGAGGCGGGCGGTGCGGGGGGCTGCAGCCCGCGTCGCCCTGGGGGTCCCCCCTCTTTCCTGGGGTCCCCTCGCCTCATCCCGGCGTGGCCCGAGGGCGGACGCGGGGTCCGCAGGGAGCACCGAGGGCTGGGTTTGGTGGTGTGGCTGGAAAACAGCCCAAATTTGGGGGGTTGGATGCTCCTGAGAGCAGGGAGGGGACCCCCAAAGCCCAAAAGCGGAGCCCCCTCCTCCGCGTTTGGGCGCATCGGCCCCGGGCTTCAGCGGGTGCGCGGTGGGACGCGGCGTCCCTCCATAGCCGCCCGTCCTCGCCGGCCTCACCCTCGCCATCCTCACCCTCGCCATCCTCATCCTCCTTTGGCACCAAGCCCGAAGTCGGTCGGGAAGGTTTTGCCCCCCGTGCGAACAAACCCAGGGCGGCGAAACCCAGCGTCGCTGCGGGCCAAGCATCCCCCCCTTTAAAAAAAATAACCCATCGCCCCCGTTTTCTGCGGCTTCGCCCTCCAGCCCCCCACAAAAACCCGCTGCAAGTTTCGGCCCAGCCCTGCTCAACCCGCCACGCCGAGGGCGAGCCCCCCGCCAGCGCCGGTCAAGATTCGCTCGCGTCCTCCGCGTGTCGTTTTTATATTACACGGCAACTCCCGACGCGAGCTGCCGGCTCCTTTAAGCGTTAGGAGGGAGTTGGAGGCTGCGAAAGAAAATTGGAGGAGGCAAAAAAAAAAAAAAAAAAGGAGAAAAAGAAAAAAAAAAAAAAACCCCACCCTAAGAAACACCCCCTCCTCTAAAAGCCTGGCAGGGGTGTAGGGCTGATAGACTCGCCCGGAGGAAAGCGCATTACGTAGGCAAGCGGCTCCGCTCAACTTGCCACCTGCGCCGGGAGAGTCGCCGGGGAAGCGAGACCCTGCCGGAGCCCCTCGCCCATCGCTGGCCACCCACCCGTCCTCCGCCATGGACTGCTGCAATGTAGGTCCCCCCTCTTTCCCCCCGCCGGCGTCTGCCTTGGCTCTATTTAATTAATTATTATTATTATTATTATCGGCCCTGGAGCGGGGGACGGGGGCGGCGGAGGGGGTTTGGGGGCGGTGGGGGGGTGTTGGCAGGGAGGGTGATGCTGCCATGGGTGCTGCACCCAAAAGCTCAACCAACTCGGCGGCCCCCCCCCCACCCAGCGCCGCTGCAGCCCCCCCCCCCACCCCCCCAAATCCCCCCATCCCGTCCCGCCGCGGCCGGCAGCCACCCCGCACCGCAGCCCGCTCAGGAAAGTGCCCCCCATCCCCAAATCCAGCTGCCGGACACAGATTTCTGCTTTTAGCCACATTTTTCTCTCCCCCCCCTCTCCCCAAAATTACTCTCCAGGAAGGATCGGGGATAAATTGGGGTGAGCACCCCTCGCCGCCCGGCCGCCGGCCGGCTCCAGGAGCTGATCCGGTGGAAAACCTCATCCTTTTCCCCCTTTTTCTCCCCCTTTTCCCCTCTTTTTCCCTTCCCCCTTTTTTTTCCCCCCCTTTTTTCCCTCCTGCTCATCTGGCAGCACGGAGAGAAACCCCCATCTGCCCTCCTGGGCACCTCCAGAGAGGCAAAACCCCCCTGGATGTAGGATTTTTCCCCCCTGGATATAGGATTTCTCCCCTGAATATAGAATTCCCCCCCATATATAGGATTTCTCCTTCTGAACATAGGATTTCTCCCCTGCATATAAGATTTCTCCCCCTGGGCGTACATTTCCCCCCCTGTATATAGGACTTCTCCCCTGGATATAGGTTTCCCCCCCCGTATATAGGATTTCTCCCCCTGGATATAGGATTTCTCCCCTGGATATAGGTTTTCACCCCCTGGATATAGGATTTCTCCCCTGGATATAGGTTTCCCCCCCCGTATATAGGATTTCTCCCCCTGGATATAGGATTTCTCCCCTGGATATAGGTTTTCACCCCCTGGATATAGGATTTTTCCCCCTGGATATAGGTTTTCACCCCCTGTATATAGGATTTCTCCCCTGGATATAGGTTTTCACCCCCTGGATATAGCATTTTTCCCCCTGTATATAGGATTTCTCCCCTGAATATAGCATTTCTTGCCTAGATATAGGATTTTCTCCCCCTGTATATAAGATTTCTCCCCCTGTATATAAGATTTCTCCCCCTGGATATAGGATTTCTCCCCTGGATATAGGATTTTTCCCCTGGATATAGGTTTCCTCCCCCATATATAGGATTTCTCCCCTGAATATACGATTTCTGCCCTGAATATAGGATTTCCTCCCCCCAGATATAGGATTTCTCCCCTGGCTATAGGATTTCCTCCCCCCAGATATAGGATTTCTCCCCTGGCTATAGGATTTCCAGCCCTGCCTATAACATTTCCACCCCGGACGTATCATTTCCACCTCGGACCCGTCACTTAAGCCGCCGCCGCCGTTGCTCTTTTGCTCCCTTCACCTTTCGCGACGTTAAAAACGACCCGAGCCAACTTTGCGGAGCGCTGGCACGCTCCGAGGGGACGAGCATCCCCTCTCCCAAAAATCCGCAGCTTCCAAATAACCCCAACCCCCCCAAAAAAAAACCCCCCAACCCCCTCCTTTAAAGCATTCCCAGGGCGATGCTAAAGGATGCACCCGCAGCGCTGCCGACACCGGAGCATCCGACGCCGCCTCGCTCCCGTCTCATTTAGGTTTTCCCAGGGTTTTTTTTTTTTTCCCACTTAGACCCCGGCGCCGGGTCCAGCCGCTCCGGTGGGATGCGGCAGGAGGGGAGTGGGCTGCAGTGATTTACCCCTGGGCGGCGGGGGGTTTTTTTTCCCCTCCTCCGACATCTCTCCCTATCCAAATTTCCCGGTGTTTTCGGCCGAAGCCCTGAGCGCGGATGCAGGAGGATGCAACAGGCTGCGAGGGAAGGGGAAACTGAGGCACGGCCAGCTCGGCTTGCCCCCCTGTGCCAAAAATCCCCCCCCCAAACCCACCCTCTGCTCCCATGGGTGCGCCGCTCCCTGGATCCCAACCCTCGGAAAAGCGGGATCCGGCCCCAGTGGGGCCGGCTGGGGGCTGGCTTCTTGCAGCCGGGGGGGATTTGGGGATGAAGAGGGGCTAAAAAGGGAAATTTAAATTTCCCCCCGCCGCACCTTCGGTTGCAAATCCCCCGAGACGCCTGCAAGTGACCCTGATTTTTAGCAAAGGACCCGGATTTTTAGCAAAGGACCCTAACTTATAGCAAAAAGAACCCTAATTTTTAGCAAAGGACCCTCATTTTTCGCAAAAAGAACACATTTTTTTGCAAAGGACCCTAATCCATCACAAAAAGAACCCTAATTTTTAGCAGAGAGCCCTAATTTATAGCAAAAAGACCCCTAATTTTTAGCAAAGGACCCTCATTTATCGCAAAAAGGACCCTAATTTCTAGCAAAGAACCCTAATTTTTAGCAAAGGACCCTCATTTTTAGCAAAGGACCCTAACTTATAGCAAAAAGAACCCTAATTTCTAGCAAAAGACTCTGATTTTTAGCAAAGGACCCTCATTTTTAGCAAAATGAACCCTAATTTTTATCAAAGAACCCTAATTTCTAACAAAGGACCCTCGTTTTAACAAAGAATCCTAATTTATAGCAAAAAGACCCCTAATTTTTAGCAAAGGACCCTCATTTTTAGCAAAACAAACCCTAATTTTTAGCAAAGGACCCTAACTTATAGCAAAAAGAACCCTAATTTCTAGCAAAGGACCCTCATTTTTAGCAAAGGACCCGAACTTATAGCAAAAAGAACCCTAATTTCTAGCAAAAGACCCTGATTTTTAGCAAAGGACCCTCATTTTTAGCAAAAAGAACCCTAATTTTTAGCAGAGGACCCTCGTTTTTAGCAAAGAACCCTAATTTATCGCAAAAAGACCCATAATTTATAACGAAGAACCCTAATTTATCGCAAAAAGACCCCTAATTTATAACAAAGAACCCTAATTTATAGCAAAAAGACCCCTAATTTTTAGCAAAGGACCCTCATTTATCGCAAAAAGGACCCTAATTTTTAGCAAAGTACCCTAATTTTTAGCAAAGAACCCTGATTTTTAGCCCAGGGGCTAATTTAGGACCTCATTTAATGGCTTAAAGCGGCGGGGGGCTGCCCCTTTTGGGGTGCCACCGGCCGTCACCCTCCCGTTGCCGCCGGCAGGAGGGCGCCTGCACGAAGCTGGACGAGGACATCCTGGACATCCCCTTGGACGATCCCGACGCCAACGCGGCGGCCGCCAAGATCCAGGCGAGTTTCCGCGGCCATATGACCCGCAAGAAGATCAAAGGGGGCGAGATCGAGCGGAAAACCAAGGACGCCGAGTGCGCCAACAGCACCCGCGGCGGCGACCTCCGCAACGGCGACTAGGTACGCCCCAAATCTCCCTTCCGAATCAGGTCATGAGCTCCCGGCGGCCCTCCCCGCGCCCATTCGGGCTGGAGAAGGGGTTTTTTTTCCTTCCCGAGAGGTGCAAGCGCGCAGGCAGCGCGCAGGCAGCCCCTGCCTGCCCTAATTTTGGGAGCGCGCCGTAGTAGTTAAGCATGGGAAGGCGAAGGCCTAGATTTGAATTGAATTTCTCCCTTAGCAACACCACCCCGAACGCCTCGCCTCAGCACATGCTATTTTTAAAAGCCTGTGTCACAGTCTCCTGGCAGGAAAAGGTAAATTTAAAAAGCGCCCACGGCGGCGAGGCCGCGTGGCATCGGGGCCCCCGGGGTGGCGGTTGCGCCGTGGCCCGTGGCGGCGTGGCGAGCGGCGAACGGCCCCGGCGCCGGGGAGGTTGGTTTGGGGGGAGCGGCGGGGAAGGGGTTGCTGCCGGCTCGGCCGCGTGTGTGCGGCGGGGTCGGTGGGGATGCAACTGGGATGCAACTGGGATGCAGCTGGGATGCAACCGCGATGCAGCTGGGGTGCAGCTGGGATGCAGCTGGGGTGCAACTGGGGTGCAGCTGGGGTGCAACTGGGATGCAGCTGGGGTGCAACTGGGGTGCAGGGGGGATGTGATGGGGATGCGGCAGGGATGCAGTGGGGATGAACTGAGGATGCAACTGGGATGCAGTGGGGATGCAGTGGGGATGCGGTGGGGATGAACTGAGGATGCAACGAGGATGCAATGGGGATGCAGTGGGGATGCAATGGGGATGAACTGAGGATGCAATGGGGATGCAGTGGGGATGCAGTGGGGATGAACTGAGGATGCAACGAGGATGCAATGGGGATGCAGTGGGGATGCAATGGGGCTGAACTGAGGATGCAACAGGGATGCAGTGAGGATGCAATGGGGATGAACTGAGGATGCAACGGGGATGCAGTGGGGATGCAGTGGGGATGCAATGAGGATGCAACGGGGATGAACTGAGGATGCAACGAGGATGCAATGGGGATGCAGTGGGGATGCAATGGGGCTGAACTGAGGATGCAATGGGGATGCAGTGGGAATTCAGTGGGGATGAACTGAGGATGCAACGAGGATGCAGTGGGGATGCAATGGGGCTGAACTGAGGATGCAACAGGGATGCAGTGAGGATGCAATGGGGATGAACTGAGGATGCAACGGGGATGCAGTGGGAATTCAGTGGGGGTGCAATGGGGATGCAATGGGGATGAACTGAGGATGCAACGGGGATGCAGTGGGAATTCAGTGGGGGTGCAATGGGGATGCAATGGGGATGAACTGAGGATGCAACAGGGATGCAGTGGGGATGCAATGGGGATGCAGTGGGGATGCAATGGGGATGAACTGAGGATGCAACAGGGATGCAGTGGGGATGCAATGGGGATGCAGTGGGGATGCAATGGGGATGAACTGAGGATGCAATGGGGATGCAGTGGGGATGCAATGGGGATGAACTGAGGATGCAATGGGGATGCAGTGGGAATTCAGTGGGGGTGCAATGGGGATGCAATGGGGATGAACTGAGGATGCAACGAGGATGCAATGGGGATGCAGTGGGGATGCAGTGGGGATGAACTGAGGATGCAACGGGGATGCAGTGGGAATTCAGTGGGGATGCGGTGAGGGTGCACTGGGGAAGCAATGGAGAGGCAGCGGGGATGCGATAGGTCTGCACTGGGGAATTCAGTGGGGATGCAGTGGGGCTGCAATGGGAATTCAGTGGGGACACAATGGGGATGCAGTGAGGATTCAGCAGGGGAGAAATGGGGAAGCAATGGGGAAGCAGTGGGGAAGTAAGGGGGAAGCAATGGGGATGCAACTGGGATGCAGTGGGGAAGCAATGGAGATGCAGTGGGGAAGCAATGGGGAAGCAACTGGGATGCAGGGGGGAAGCAATGGAGATGCAGTGGGGAAGCAATGGGGAAGCAACTGGGATGCAGTGGGGAAGCAATGGAGATGCAGTGGGGATGCAACTGGGATGCAGTGGGGGTTCAGTGGGGATGCAACGGGGAAGCAGTGGGGGTTCAGTGGGGATGCAACGGGGAAGCAGCTCCCCGGTGCAGCGGGGCTCGTTAGCGCTGCCTCGCTAGGCCGGCCCGGCAGCCCTGCACCCAGCTGAGCGGGGTTCACCCCCGTACCCCAAACCCGGCTCCTCCGCCCCGGGGGGCCCAGGCTGGGTCCCCCCTGGCTCCCGGGGTGCGGCTGGGTGAGGGCAGGTTGCAGGCAGCAGTGGGCGGCAGGCAGGAGCAGGGTGCAGGAGCAGGGCACAGGCAAGGTGCAGGCAGGGTGTGGGCGGGCTGCAAGTAGGGCACGGGCAGGGTGTGGGCAGGGCGGGGGGGGGGGCAAGGAGAGGGTGCAAGCTGCAGGAGCAGGGCGTGGGCAGGGTGCAAAGAGGGCAGGGGCAGGGTGCAGGCAGGCTGCAGGCAGGGAGGCGACAGGGCGTGGAGAGGGTGCAGGATGCAGCAGCAGGGTGCAGGAGCAGGGCACGGACAGGGTGTGGGCAGGTTGCAGCAGCAGGGCGCAGGAGTGGCGCAGGCAGGGTGTGGGCAGGGTGCAGGAGCAGGGCGCAGGAGCAGGGTGCAGGCAGGGTGTGGGCAGGGTGCAGGAGCAGGGTGCAAGGAGGGCACAGGGTGCAGCAGTGGGATGCAGGAGCAGGGTGCAGGAGCAGGGTGCAGGCAGGGCACAGGCAGGGCGCAGGAGCAGGGTGTGGGCAGGGTGCAGTGGCAGGGAGCGGGGAGGGCACAGGTTGCAGCAGCAGGGCGCAGGCAGGGCGCAGGCAGGGCGCAAGCAGGGTGTGGGCAGGGTGCAGGAGCAGGGTGCAGGCAGGGTGCAGGTTGCAGCAGCGGGATGCAGGAGCAGGGTGCAGGCAGGGCGCAGGGAGGGTGCAGCAGCAGGGCGCAGGCAGGGCGCAGGCAGGGCACAGGCAGGGCGCAGGAGCAGGGAGGATGCAGGTTGCAGCAGTGGGATGCAGGAGCAGGGTACAGGCAGGGCGCAGGCAGGGCGCAGGAGCAGAGCGCAGGCAGGGTGCAGGAGCAGGGCGCAGGCAGGGTGCAGGAGCAGGGCACAGACCGGGTGCAGGCAGGGCGCAGGAGCAGGGTGCAGGAGCAGGGCGCAGGCAGGGTGCAGGAGCAGGGTGCAGGAGCAGGGTGCAGGCAGGGTGCAAGGTGCAGGCAGGGTGCAGGAGCAGGGTGCAGGCAGGGTGCAGGAGCAGGGTGCAGGAGCAGGGTGCAGGCAGGGTGCAAGGTGCAGGCAGGGCGCAGGCAGGGCGCAGGCCCAGGGCTGACGGCTCTCTCCTTGCTTGCAGGGGCCGCCAGGCGCTCCCCGGACCCCCCTCGCCGCCGAGCCCCCGCCGAGGCCGCCGAGGCCCAGGAGCCCCCGCTTCGCCCCGCCGCCGCCCCCCGCATGCGCCCCCCGGGGGCCCCCCGCAGCCGGGCCCTGCCCCCCCCCCGCCCCGGCCGCCCCCCGCCCCAATAAACGCCCCTGCCACAGCCCCGGCCTCTCCTTGGCGCCTTTCGATGTCACCGGGCCCAGCGGTGAGGTCACGGCGCTGCGATGGGTGGTCAAGGGGCGGGTGACCCCCCCCCCCCCGCCCCCGGCAGCGATGTCCGACATACGTGTGTGATGTCACTGGCGGGTGGGCGATGGCGGGCGTGACGTCGCGCAGGCGGGCGTGACATCACCGCAGGGCGCGCGACGGCTGGCCCGACGTCACGCAAGCGCGCGCGGCGCGGTGCCGCTCGTGGGCGGGAGGCGGCTCGCGCGATGCTCTGCAGCCATGAGTCGGGTGGTGTGACGTCACCGCCGGACACGTGACGGCTGGCGTGACATCATACAGGTGCGTGGGGTGTCACTGCTAGACGTGATCAGGGGCGTGACGTCATACGGGCGTGTGTCACGTCACTGCTGGCTGTGTGGTGGCGGGTGTGACACCGCGCACGACATCGCTGGCGGACACGTGACAGCCGGCGCGATGGCATACAGGCACGAGTGACATCATACGTGGCAGGGTGTGACATCATGGTGACGGACAAGCGATGGGTCTTGGGGTGTGACAACACACGCAAGGCCACGCTGTCCCACCGCGAGGACCCCGGCCAGCGCGGTGTGACATCACGCAGCCGCTGTGATGTCATGCGGCCGCCGTGACGTCACGCAGCCGCCGTGGCGTCACCCAGAGGGAGGCGGGGGACCCACGGCTCCCCAAATCCCCACAAACTCACCCAAAAACGGCGGCGCCGGACAGCGCGGCCAGCTTTTAATCAGAAAACCCCTAAAAAAAGCGCGTCCCCCGGTCGCTCCCCCCCCTGCTTTTAACGCTCTTTTACCAAAAATCCCCCGTTTCACCTCATATATATATAAAAAAAAAAAAAAAAGGACCCCGCCCCCCCCAGCGGGGCTCTTTTGGGGCGTTATATTTACAGCGAGACTCGGCCCCCCAAACCCGGGGAGCCCCCGCACCCATTAAACACCCCCAGGACGAGTCCAGCTGCTCGCGGCGTCTTTTAAAAAGAAGGAAAAAAAAAAAAAAAACCCAAAAAGGGAAAAAACCACCCCAGAAAACGGTTGGGGGGTGGGTGCTGGATGCAGGCCCCCCCTATTTTTTCGGGGGGCTCAGACCAAGGAGCCGGCTCGGCTCTGCGCCGGCACCATGACGGGGACGGCGCCCGCCCGGGTCAAACTGGAGGGGGGCAACGAGGCCGGGGGGGCGGCGGGATCCTGGCGGCGCAGGGGGGGCCCCGTTAGCGGCGGGGGGGGGAGAGGTTTGGGGTGCGTCCCCCTCCCCGCGGCGGGGGGCCCCGGTAGCTGCCGGTGGCGGTGAGGATGGAGGCGGTGTCGGAGGGGGGGTCTGGTGCCGTAGGATTTCTCCCGGGCGCCGGGGATGGAGGACAAGGTGCTGGTTTTGGAGATGGTATCCGAAGCGGGGTTCCTCGCCCACGAAGGGGTTTTGGGGGCCACGGCGTCTTCCCTGCCGAGAGGGGACAGCGTCGGAGAGATCGGCACCGGGAAACCCCGCTGTTCCCCTCCCCGGCATCCCCCCCGCCCTGCAAGGGGGCCCTGAGGTTGCGCAGAGCTAATGGACCCCAAAAGAGGGGGGCAAGAGGTGGAAAAATGCCCTCGTTAACTCTGAAACCTAATGATGGCTGGCCAGAGACGGACCTCTTCTCCCACCCTGTTAACTCTGAAACCTAGCGATGACTGGACAGAGGTGGAAACCTCCTCCTCCCTGTTAACTCTGGAACCTAGTGATGACTGGGCAGAGGTGGAAACCTCCTTCCCCCTTCTGTTAACTCTGAAACCTAGCGATGACTGGCCAGAGATGGAAACCTCCTCCTTCCCTGTTAACTCTGAAAAGTAGCAATAACTTGCCAGAGGTGGAAACCTCCTCCCTCCTCCTGTTAATTCTGAAACCTAATGATGACTGGCCAGAGAGGGAAACCTCCTCCTCCCTGTTAACTCTGAAACCTAGCGATGACTGGGCAGAGACAGAAACCTCCTTCCCCCTCCTGTTAATTCTGAAACTTAATGATGACTGGCCAGAGATGGAAACCTCCTCCTCCCTGTTAACTCTGAAACCTAGCGATGACTGGGCAGAGACAGAAACCTCCTTCCCCCTCCTGTTAATTCTGAAACTTAATGACGACTGGCCAGAGATGGAAACCTCCTCCTCCCTGTTAACTCTGAAACCTAGCGATGACTGGGCAGAGACAGAAACCTCCTTCCCTCTCCTGTTAACTCTGAAACCTAGCGATGATGGTTTAAACCTCCTCCACGGGAGGGGCGCCTCACTTGATCTCATTGGCTGCCTCTTCCTGTCCGTCACGTTTCTTCCTCCGGTAGCCGACGACCCGCCGGGCGAAGAAGACGATGGTGGCGAGGGCACCCAGGGAGCCCAGCACGGCGCCGGCGATGACGGCTGTGGTGCTAGCTGCCGGAGAGAGACACAGAGGCGGCGGCGGGGGGGGTTTCGCCTCCCTCCTTATTCCCACGGGGACCCCACGGGGACCTCGCGGGGACCATGTCCCCCCCCGCCCCGGCCCTGCGGACACGTACTCACTTGAGTGCACCTCCAGGACGATGTCGCACTTGGCCGAACCCGCTCGGTTTTTGGCCACGCAGACGTAGAGACCCGACATGGCCAGGGAGAGGTTGGTCAGCCTGAGGGTGCCCCTGTCCTGGTCTGCGGGCGAGAAATTCGGGTGCTGCCCCGTGTCCCCACCTCCCCGTGGTGTCCTCACCTCCCCGCGGTGTCCCCACCTCCCCGCGCGCCGAGCGGGCAGAGTTAAGGGGATGCTCCCCCGCCCGCTCGCCCAGCAACGGGCAGAGTTACGGGGAACGAAGCCGAAAGCAGCCCCCAGCTGAAGCTTCCCGGGATTTTTCCAGCCTCCCCACCCCGCTCCCGGTGCCGCCACCTTACCCTGGGCGGGGGGGAAGAAGACCTGCGGGCTGGGGGTCTTGCGCTCCCACTGGTAGACGGGCGAGGGTTTCCCCTTCTCGGAGGCGCAGCTCAACGTCACGTTGGCTCCCACGGCGGGGTTGCCGCGCAGCTGGCAAGTGGGGGTGGCCGGCGGCACTGCGGGCACCGGCGTCAGGCCCGAGGGCCATCATGGCGGGGGGCGGAGGGAGCCGGGGCGACCGGCGGAGCCTTACCCAGGACGGTGAGGTTGATGACGCCGACGTTCTTGCCCATGCTGGTGACGTCGTCCAGCACGTTAACGGTGCACATGTACTGGCCCGAGTCGTGCTCCCGCGTGGCGTTGATGAAGACCGAGATGTTGTGGGTGAGGACGGGGTACAGGAACCCCACGCGGGGCTTCAGCTCCGTCTCCTCCACCTTCACCGCCCCGTCCAGGTAGGTCAGGATCTGCACGGGGGGAAACACCCGCTCGGTCGCCTCTGGGTGGTGTTGCAGGAGAGGAACCCCCCCCAAAGTCCAAATTTTGGGGAGCAGAGGTTGCTGCACGAGCCCCCTCCATCCTCACCTGCCCTGAGCTTCCACAGCATGGGAATGTGGGCATCTCCCCACCACAGGCACCACGAGCAACTGCCCCATCGTGGGCATCTCCCCATCGTGGGCATCTCCCCATCGTGGGCACCACGAGCAACTGTCCCATCATGAGCATCTCCCCATCGTGGGCATCTCCCCACCGTGGGCATCTCCCCACCGTGGGCACCACGAGCATCTCCCCATCGTGGGCATCTCCCCACCGTGGGCATCTCCCCACCGTGGGCACCACGAGCAACTGTCCCATCATGAGCATCTCCCCATCGTGGGCATCTCCCCACCGTGGGCATCTCCCCACCGTGGGCATCTCCCCACCGTGGGCACCACGAGCAACTGCCCCATCGTGGGCATCTCCCCATCGTGGGCATCTCCCCATCGTGGGCACCACGAGCAACTGTCCCATCATGAGCATCTCCCCATCGTGGGCATCTCCCCACCGTGGGCATCTCCCCACCGTGGGCACCACGAGCATCTCCCCATCGTGGGCATCTCCCCACCGTGGGCATCTCCCCACCGTGGGCACCACGAGCAACTGCCCCATCGTGGGCATCTCCCCATCGTGGGCATCTCCCCACCGTGGGCATCTCTCCACCGTGGGCACCACGAGCAACTGCTCCATCGTGAGCATCTCCCCATTGTGGGCACCATGAGCATCTCCCCATCGTGGGCATCTCCCCATCCTGGGCACCATGAGCGTCTCCCCATCATGGGTGTCTCCCCATCATAGGCACCATGGGCACCTTCCCGTCATGGGCATCTCCCCGTTGCGGGCACCATGGGCATGCCCCCATTGTGGGCATCTCCCCATCATGGGCACCACGAGCATCTTCCTACCAAGGTCATCTCCCCATCATGGGTATCTCCCCAGCATAGGCACCATGGGCACCTTCCCGTCGTGGGCACCACCCCATCATGGGCACCACCCCATCGTGGGCACCACAAGCAGCTCCCCATTGCAGGCATCCCAGGCACGACCTCATCGTGGGCATCTACACATCACCATCAGCATGAGCATCCCCCCATCAAGGGCACCACCCCATTGTGGGCACCACGAGTATCCCCCCATCATGGCCACCTCCACAGAATGGGTACCACCCCATGGTGGGCACCAGGAGCTTCACCCCATCACAGGCACCGCCTCATCATGGCCACCATGAGCTTCCCCTCATCGTGGGCATCTCCCCATCGTAGGCACCACAAGCACCTCCCCATTGCGGGCACGACGGGCATGTCCCCCATCGTGGGTTCCTACCCCTCATAGGTACCATGGGCACCTGCCCATGGTGGACATCTCCCTATCATGGGCACCACAAGCATCTCCCCATGTGGGCATCTCCCTGTCGTGGGCACCATGAGCATCCCTCCATCATAGCCACCTCCTCATGGTGGGCACCACCCCATGGTGGCATCATGAGCTTCACCCCATCTTGGGCACCACCTTCTCATGGGCACCTCCCCACCATGGGCACCACGAGCATCCCCCCAGTGTGGGCATCTCCCCGCCGTGGGCACCATGAGCATCCCTCCATCATGGTCACCTCCTCATGGTGGGCACCATGAGCTTCACCCAATCATGGGCACCACCTTATCATGGTCACCTCCCCATGGTGGGCACCACGAGCTTCATCCCATCATGGTCACCTCCCCATGGTGGGCACCATGAGCCTCACCCCATCGTGGGCACCTCCCCATGGTGAGCACCAGGAGCTTCACCCCATCATAGGCACCTCCTCATGGTGGGCACCACCCCATGGCGGGCACCACGAGCTTCATCCCATCATAGTCACCTCCCCATGGTGGGCACCATGAGCCTCACCCCATCGTGGGCACCACCCCATGGTGGGCACCATGAGCTTCACCCCATGGTGGGCACCTCCCCATAGTGGACACCATGAGCTTCACCCCATCGTGGGCACCACCCCATGGTGGGCACCATAAGCTTCACCCCATCTTGGGCACCAGCTCATCATGGACACTATGAGCTTCGCCCCACCATGGGCACCTCCCCATGGTGGGCACCACCCCATGGTGGGCACCGTGAGCTTCACCCCATCATGGGCACCTCCCCATGGTGGGCACCACCCCATGGTGGGCACCGTGAGCTTCACCCCATCATGGGCAACTCCCCATCATGGACACCATGAGCTTCGCCCCACCATGGGCACCTCCCCATGGTGGGCACCACCCCATGGTGGGCACCGTGAGCTTCACCCCATCATGGGCACCTCACCATGGTGGGCACCAGCCCATGGTGGGCACCGTGAGCTTCACCCCATCATGGGCACCTCCCCATCATGGACACCGTGAGCTTCACCCCACCATGGGCACCTCCCCATGGTGGGCACCAGCCCATGGTGGGCACCGTGAGCTTCACCCCATCATGGGCACCTCCCCATCATGGACACCATGAGCTTCACCCCACCATGGGCACCTCCTCATGGTGGGCACCACCCCATGGTGGGCACCGTGAGCTTCACCCCATCATGGGCACCTCCCCATGGTGGGCACCAGCCCATGGTGGGCACCGTGAGCTTCACCCCATCATGGGCAACTCCCCATCATGGACACCATGAGCTTCGCCCCACCATGGGCACCTCCCCATGGTGGGCACCACCCCATGGTGGGCACCGTGAGCTTCACCCCATCATGGGCACCTCACCATGGTGGGCACCAGCCCATGGTGGGCACCGTGAGCTTCACCCCATCATGGGCACCTCCCCATCATGGACACCGTGAGCTTCACCCCACCATGGTCACCTCCCCATGGTGGGCACCATCCCATGGTGGGCACCGTGAGCTTCACCCCATCATGGGCACCTCCCCATCATGGACACCATGAGCTTCACCCCACCATGGGCACCTCCTCATGGTGGGCACCACCCCATGGTGGGCACCGTGAGCTTCACCCCACCATGGTCACCTCCCCATGGTGGGCACCATCCCATGGTGGGCACCGTGAGCTTCACCCCATCATGGGCACCTCCCCATCATGGACACCATGAGCTTCACCCCACCATGGGCACCTCCTCATGGTGGGCACCACCCCATGGTGGGCACCGTGAGCTTCACCCCACCATGGTCACCTCCCCATGGTGGGCACCATCCCATGGTGGGCACCGTGAGCTTCACCCCATCATGGGCACCTCCCCATCATGGACACCGTGAGCTTCACCCCACCATGGGCACCTCCCCATGGTGGGCACCGTGAGCTTCACCCCATCATGGGCACCTCCTCATGGTGGGCACCAGCCCATGGTGGGCACCGTGAGCTTCACCCCATCATGGGCACCTCACCATGGTGGGCACCAGCCCATGGTGGGCACCGTGAGCTTCACCCCATCATGGGCACCTCCCCATCATGGACACCGTGAGCTTCACCCCACCATGGTCACCTCCCCATGGTGGGCACCATCCCATGGTGGGCACCGTGAGCTTCACCCCATCATGGGCACCTCCCCATCATGGACACCATGAGCTTCACCCCACCATGGGCACCTCCTCATGGTGGGCACCACCCCATGGTGGGCACCTCCCCATCATGGGCACCTCTCCATCATGGGCACCATGAGCTTCGCCCCCCGTGGCCACCTCCCCGCTTGCCCTCCCCCCCCCCTCACCTGGAAGGGGTCGGCATCTTCCTTATCCAGCAGCCAGGTGACGTAGGGCTTCTTCTGGGAGCGGCTGGTGTACCAGGCCGGCAGCACCGCTTGCTGCCCCTCCACGGAGAAGACCGAGCTCGTCCCCACGTGCACCTCCAGCACGGCCGAGGAGACACCTGCCCGCGGGCGGAGAGGGAAGAAAACGGGACGTGACTCAACCCCAGGTGCCGCTTCTCCATCAAAACCCACCGATTGTTGGAAAACTTCCCCCGTTCCCAAGGGAAAACCCAACAATCCCGTCTTATCGCTGGGAGGTTGGGCCGGGAGGACATTTCTCCTCCTTCCCCGCCGTGGGAAGGGCTTTCCGGCCGCTCCGGAGGATGCAGGACAATGCCGTTCCCTCCCATCCCCGTTTCCCGCCCCAAGATGGGAAAACGTCCGGCCGACAATCCGTCCCCGTCCCAGGGGACCGCCGCCTCTCCCCAAGGGGCTCCAGCGGCCGGACACCCCCCTTTCGCTCAACATTGGGGTTCTCCTGACCCCCCATGATGCTGCGCCAGATCCTCCATCCCATGGGATTTATATTTTTTTGGGGGGGACACCCCTATGGACCCCACCTGCGCTCCTCATCATCCCAGCATCCCCCTCTTTTTGCTGTCAGCGCTAAACTGGGATTATTCATGGGTGGCCTCGACTGACCCCTCCACTCCATCCCATCCTGTCCCATCCCATCCCATCTTGTCCCATCCCATCTTGTCCCATCCCATCCCGTCCCATCCTGTCCCATCTTGTCCCATCCCATCCTGTCCCGTCCCGTCCCATCTTGTCCCGTCCCATCCCATCTTGTCCCACCCCATCCCATCCCGTCCCATCCCATCCCCATCCCAACTTGTCCCACCCCATCTTGTCCCATTCCATCCCATCCCATCCCATCCCATCCCCATCCCAACTTGTCCCACCCCATCTTGTCCCATCCCATCCCATCCCGTCCCATCCCCATCCCAACTTGTCCCACCCCATCTTGTCCCATTCCATCCCATCCCATCCCGTCCCATCCCATCCCCATCCCAACTTGTCCCACCCCATCCCATCCCACCCCACCCCATCGCCTCCTGCATCCCAGTATCCCCCAAAACCCCACTGGGAGGAGGCAACGGGATACGTGCAGGTACTGGAGAAGGATGCTCGGCTCCGGGGGAAGATTATTCCCCGGCTTTGCCCGTAAAGCTCAGCCAGAAAATTAATCGGCTCAGGCGAGGTCGGGTTTGTGCCGGGTTTTTTTTCCTCTTATCCCGCGGGAACGCCGCCGAGGAGCCGCATCCCGGCGGCTCCATCCCCGCATCCCACCCATCGATCCGTGTCCCCGCCTGGCCCCGGCCCTGCCAGCGCCCCAGGGATGCTCTGGCTTGGGATGCAGGAGGGAAAGGGCGACGCTACCCCCGCTGCCGCCTGGGATTTGGGGGAAAATCCCTGCGTTCGAAGGATTTAGGGAGCCTCCCATGGCTTCGGCCTCTTCCCTGCGCTTTTAATTTGATTTTTTCCAGGGTGGGAAGAGGAAAACGCGGCGCTGAGGGGGGTATTTTTAGCCTTCTCCCCGCATCCGTTCATCCCCCCTCCCGGCAAGGCATCGGCGCGGTTTCCGGACGGAGCCTTCCAGCTCCGGGCAGGAAACTCTGCTCCGGCTGATAAGTTTTCCCAGGAATTTAAAAAAAAATAATATATATATAAGGAAAAAAAAATCAAATTTCCCTTCTCTGGTGAAAAACCGGGAGAATTCAGGCCCGGTCTGGTGAGGATGCTTAAAAATAGCGCGGCCGGGCTAAGAACATAAACCCTTAATCGTGGAGAGGAGGGGAAAAAATGCCGCCGGGTGCCGGGGCCGGCAGCGCAACGGGGGCGAAATAATTAATATTATTATTATTATTAATGATATTGAGGTAGGGTAGGGAATAAAATAGGCGGGAGGGACAAAGAGTGGTGATTGTGTTGGAATTTGAGGTTATGATAAGGATAATTGTAGCGAATTTGGGGGGTATGTAAGAAAATATATGATATCTAATGATTCGATTGTAAGGTCTATAATTAAATAGATAATTGATAATATATATTCTATAATAATGATAAATATACGTCTTTTTATAAGAATAGTGATAAAAGTGGGGATGTGATAGTGATAATAGTGATTATAATAATTATAATAATGATAATAGTAACGATGATAGCGATAGTGATAATAATAATGATGCTAAGGATAATAATAATAAATAATAATAAATAATAATAAATAATAATAAATAATAATAAATAATAATAATTATAATAATATAATTATATTATTAATATAATGATATTAATAATATTAATAGTATAATAATATATAATTAAATTATAATAGAATAGAATAGAATAGAATAGAATAGAATAGAATAAATATTATTATTATTATCATTATTATTATTATTATTCATTAATGATGCCAATAGCACCATTAAATGATGCCACAGCTCCTAAACCCCCGTGCACCCCCAACAGCCAGGAAAATCCCCATTTTTCAGCCCGGATCCACCATGATTATAAATATAATTGTATTAAATTTAGGTAAGCTAGAAGAAAATAGACGAGAGCTAATAATTACATTGCAATTTTTAGCATAAAATAGGTAAAATGTAATATGTGTGATATAATAATTAGGAATATAATTGTATTTTTGTAAGAATAATTATAATAGTTGTAATGATAATAGTGATGGTGGTAATATTATTATTATTAATAATAATATTAATATTATTATATATTATATATTATATATTATATATTATATATTATTATATATTGTATATTATATATTATATATTTAATAATAATAATAATAATAATAATAATAATAATAATAATAATAATAGTTCATTAATGATGCAGGTAGCACCATTAAATGATGCGACAGCTCCTAAACCTCCGTGCACCCCCAACAGCCCGGAAAATCCAGGTTTTTCAGCCCATCGGCATCATTTTAGGGGGCAAAAAAAAGGGCGATGGGCCACAGGGCGCCGCGCGTCCCGGGGAAATCCGGGCTCCGGAGCGGGGAAAGATGCTCCGGCGCCGGCGGGGGGTTTCCCCTCCCACCCCTGGGCATGAAAACAGCCCCGCGCCTCTCAACCGCGGCAAATCCACCAGCGCCCGCCGCAGGCCGGGCTCCCTGCGCTCTCACCGGGGCGCGTTAACTCTGAAACCTAATGACGGCTGCGTTACTAGCGCTCTGCGGCCGCGGCTCTGCTCAGCCATCCGTAAACCGCGGCGGCAGATCGCGGCTCCATCATCTCCCACCCAGCGCGGTGGGGAGAGGCGGATGGATCCGGATCCAGAGGCTGCTCGCTTCCCTAAAATCCCCTTTTTCGCGCAGAATTCACCCCAAATTCCTCATCTCGGATAAATTTAACCCTAAAAAGGGCCGGGAGAGGTGGCCCTCGAGCTGCGGGCACGGGACCGAACCCTTTGGCATCAGCCCCAGCTTTAGCCACCTCGCCGCTTCAAATCCTCTAATGCTTTAACCAGATCGAAAAAATTAAGCCGCTCCCGGCGCTCATACGCAGATCGGCGGGGGGGGACGGGGACCTCGGGGCCTCCCGGCTGCGATTTGGGCTGAAAAAGCGGGATTTTTATCCAGCCGCCCCGAGCTAAGCACCTGCCCGGGTCTTTTCCCTCCGCTCCAGCCCATCTGCTGGCATTTTTTCCCTACGGAAGAAAATATCTTTCTATTTACCTTTAAAAACACCTTTCAATTTTTTCCCTATGCAAAAAAAAATAAATTTAAATTTACCTTTAAAAATACCTTTCAATTTTTTCCCCTATGGAAAAAAACCCTTTAAATTTACCTTTAAAAATACATTTCAATTTTTTCCCCTATAGAAATAAAACCTTTAAATTTACCTTTAAAAATACCTTTCAATTTTTTCCCCTATAAAAATGAAACTTTTAAATTTACCTTTAAAAATACCTTTCAATTTTTTCCCCTATAGAAATAAAACCTTTAAATTTACCTTTAAAAATACCCTTCAATTTTTCCCCTATGGAAAAAACCCCTTTAAATTTACCTTTAAAAATACCTTTCAATTTTTTCCCCTATAAAAATGAAAATTTTAAATTTACCTTTAAAAATACCTTTCAATTTTTTCCCCTATAAAAATGAAAATTTTAAATTTACCTTTAAAAACACCTTTCAATTTTTTCCCGATGCAAAAATGACCTTTAAATTTACTTTCCAATTTATTTCCCTATGGAAAAAACCCACCGTTCAATCCTCACGCAACCACAGCAACCTCAACCCCGCGCCCAGATTAAAAACCCCCTCCTCAGCTAAAACCGCATCGTTTCACCCCAAAAAAGCCCCTTCCCGCCTCAAGGCTCAGCCTGAACCCCCAAAACCCAGCTTTCCCCCCCCAAAACCCAGCTTTCCCCCCCCAAACCCCCCCCACGCGACGCTCTCCGCACCGGGAATTAAAGGCTGGAGGCGGCGGGGGTTTGATGACCCCGCTCGATAGGATTAAGGCGCTGGAGTCATGTGAAACCCAGACCCAAATTAAATCCCAAGAGGCCAAGCTTGGGATTTAAAATACACAGCGGGAATCCGGCCGGGAAAAAACGACCCCTAAAAACCTCGGAAAAAGGTCAAGGAGCGTCTCGGCGATGTGACGCAGGCGCCCGGCTTTTTTTTTATTTAATTTTTGGGGTGTTTTCTTTTTTTTCCTTCCCTTAACTCTATTTATAAACGGGGAGATAGGAGATGCCGGGCTGCGGAGCGGCGTCCGTTGGGAAAATCCCCGGCGGCTTTTCTCACGACCCCGGAGGAGGGCGGGGGGGCAGAAAGTGCCGTATCCTCCGGAGAGACCAAATTTGGGAAAAAAAAAATTAAATAAAATAATAATAATAATAATAATACGTGACTTTGCTATAGATAGAACCGCGCTTTAACCCCTGATGGAGGAGGAGGCGGCGATGGGATGGGGATGGGATTGGGGATGGGGAATGGGGATGGGATGGGATGGGATTGGGGATGGGATGGGGAATGGGGATGGGGAATGGGGATGGGGATTGGGGATGGGATGGGGAATGGGGATGGGATTGGGGATGGGGACTGGGGATGGGATGGGGATGGGATTGGGGATGGGATTGGGGATGGGATTGGGGATGGGATTGGGGATGGGATTGGGGATGGGGACTGGGATTGGGGACTGGGATTGGGGACTGGGATTGGGGACTGGGATTGGGGACTGGGGACGGGATTGGATGGATTGGGGACGGGATTGGATGGATTGGGGACGGGGATGGGGAATGGGGACGGGGATGGGGAATGGGATTGGGGATGGGGAATGGGATTGGGGATGGGGAATGGGGAATGGGGATGGGGAAGGGGGATTGGGAAGGGGGATTGGGAAGGGGGATTGGGAAGGGGGATTGGGAAGGGGGGACTGGGGATGGGGACTGGGGAATGGGGACTGGGGAATGGGGATGCCGAGCATCACCCCTTGTTTTTGCTTTTCCCTGTCCTGATCCCGTATGGATCCCATAGGGTGGCAACAGGATGTTTGAAATCAAATTTAAAGGAAAACCAACCCCGTTTTGGGGCTCAAAAGCGGCTTTTTGCTGCATTTTTGTGCTCTCGCTCCCTACAGCATCGCGGCCCGGGCCTCGGGCCTGACTTTTTGGGGGGCTCCATCACCACCCCGCGCCAATTCACACCGCTGGGATGCGGCGAAGGAGCGATCCCGGTGGGATTCAAGGACGAAGCGACCTCCGTTGCCTCATCCCAACGCCCTTTCCTTCGTTTTTATGGCGGAAAAAAACCCCTTCAAGGAGCAAAACCCAGCGGCTCCGGGAGCGGGGACCCCCACCCAGCGTCCCGCCGGGGAGGAAACGCCGCTGCCATTGTTTTTGGGGCCGTTTCCTTTCCCCAAAGGCCTCTCCTTCGCCGGGAACGCCAAGGGATGTTTCCCTTTGGAGCAACCGTGGCGTTTCCAGATTTAAAAAAAAAAAAAAAAAAAGACTCAAATAAGGTTGGAAATTAGAATTGGGGGGGGAAAGGAGGGGAAAACCCCGTAGACAGAGAGGGGTTGAGACCCCAAAACCAGCTGGGGTGGCCTTAAAGTAAACAAGGGAGGCGGCGGGGTTTTATCACGGGGAAAATAAACCAAAATTGATTATTTTTTCCGCCCGCCGCCATGCAGGGAGGTGAATTATCGGCTCCGTCACACCGGGGGCTGTGAGGTCCCCTCATCCCGGGGTGGCTTTGGCTTTGGGGGGGGCTGGAAGGGGCCACCCCAAAGAGGGGACGGGGTGGATTGGGCCAGCACCCATTGGGGACTGGGGGCACGGAGAGGGGCCCGTGGGTGCTGTCACCCCCCCGGTACCCCCGGGTCCTGTCCGGTGGCCCCCTAAAAGCTCCCCAGGGTCCTGCCTAGTGGTCCCTGGCTACCGTGCATCTTGCTGGGTGCCCCCCGGGCTGCTCCGTGCCCTGCCTGGTGCACCCCCGGTCCTTCCCAGTGCCCCCCCAGTACCCCCGGGTCCTGCCCAGTGCCCCCCCAGCTCCTCCGTGCCCTGCCCGGTGCATCCCAGTTCTCCTGTGTCTTACCGGGTGCCCTCCCCGGTACCCCCGGGTCCTTCCCAGTGCCCCCCCAGTATCCCCAGCTCCTTCCCGGTGCACCCACGGCTCCTCCGTGCCCTGCCCAGTGCATCCCAGTTCTCCTGTGACTTACTGGGTGCTCCCCCAGTCCTTTCCCAGTGCTCCCCCAGTATCCTCGGGTCCTTCCCGGTGCCCCCCCAGCGCCCCCGGGTCCTTTCCTGGTGCCCCCCCAGCTCCTCCGCGCCCTCCCTGCCCAGTGCATCCCACTTCTCCTGTGTCTTACCGGGTGCCTCCCCAGTATCCCCAGCTCCTTCCCAGTGCCTCCCCAGCTCCTCCGTGCCCTGCCCAGTGCACCCCAGTTCTCCTGTGTCTGACCGGGTGCCCCCCCAGTACACCAGGGTCCTTCCCAGTGCCCCCCCCAGTACCTCCGTGCCCTGCCCAGTGCGTTCCAGTTCTCCCGTGACTTACTGGGTGCCCCCCCCGGTATCCCAGGGTCCTTCCCAGTGCCCCCCCCCAGTACCCCCATGTCCTGCCCAGTGCATCCCAGTTCTCCCGTGACTTACTGGGTGCCCCCCTGGTACCCCCGGGTCCTGCCCGGTGCCCCCCCGATACCGCCGGGTCCTTTCCCAGTGCCCCCCCACTACCCCCCCACTACCCCCATGCCCTGCCCAGTGCATCCCAGTTCTCCTGTGTCTTACTGGGTGCCCCCCCCAGTATCCCCGGGTCCTCCCCACCTCCCTCGGGTCCTTTCCCGGTGCCCCCCCCCCTACCGCCGGGTCCTGCCCGGTGCGTCCCAGTTCTCCCGTGTCTTACTGGGTGCCCCCCCCGGTACCGCCGGGTCCTTTCCCAGTGCCCCCCGCTACCCCCGGGTCCTTCCCAGTGCCCCCCCCAGCTCCCCTGGGTCCTTTCCCAGTGCCCCCCAGGTACCGCCGGGTCCTTTCCCAGTACCCCCCCAGCTCCCCCGGGTCCTTTCCCAGTGCCCCCCCGGTACCGCCGGGTCCTTTCCCAGTGCCCCCCCCGGTACCCCCGGCTCCTGCCCGGTGCCCCCCCGGTGCCCCCCCCGGTGCCCCCCCGGTGCTCACCCAGCAGCGCAGCCAGCGCCAGCGCGGCCCGCGGCAGCGCGCCCATCCCCGGAGCCGCCGCCGCAGCAGGTGCCGGGGAACCGGGGACCGGGCCCCGCCCCGCAGGTGGGGGCGTGGCCTCCGGGGTGGGCGTGTCCCCGATGGGCGTGGCCTCATGGAGGGGCGTGGCCTCTCCCCGCCCCACCCCCAAGCAGTGCCCCCCCCCCGGTCCAAACCAGCCCCCCCCCCCCAGCCCTGACTACCAGCCAATTATTAATTATTAGGGTTATTATTAATTAATGATGCTATTACGGTTATAGGGGGCGGGTGCAATGCGGCAGCCCAATGTCACCCCCCCTAAACCCCCCCGCAGCCGCGTCCCGCCCGCGCCGGCAGCACGGCGAGCATCCCCTCCGCCGGATAAACACATCCATCCCTAAAAAAATAAATTTAAACCCATCCTTTTTTGGGGGGGTTTCGACCCCTCGGGATCAAACTCCTTGATTTTAGGGAGTCCCAGGGTGAATGCGTCCCGGCTCGGCCGAGGTTATCCCGGTCCTCGATCCCAGATCTGGAAGCAGGAGAGGAGAGATTAGACGCGGGCGGAGGAGGAAGGGGGGGGAATTAATCCCTTCTCGCCCTCGTCTCCCCCCGTAAATCCAGCCTGGCCGCCGCCGGGATTGCAGGATCCCGCCCCGGGGAGCGAGGAGGCTTTGGGGCCAGATCCCACGGGATCTCCCCTTTTCCCCGCCGGCAATCTCACCTCCTGCTCCGTCCGAGGCTTCCCTCCCGGCGGAGGTGCTTTGGGATGACTCCTCGTTTTGGGGCGATTCCCCCTATTTCGAGCGCTGGGAGCAGCGACCTCCTCTTCCCTCTCCGCCATCTCAGGGCTCAGCCGCATCCGAAGGCGACGGGGTCCTCGCATTTTCCATATCGGGCATCTCCGTGGGGAAAGAATCCGGCTCCAGCGGCGCTCACCCCCCGTAAAATAAATAAATTAAACATTTCTCCCCGGAACGACCCCCGGAACGAAACCCCGGTGGCGAAATCCCAGGAGAAGACCTCTGCGTCCCCCCAAAATTCCCCCCTCGAGGAGGAGAAAGACATTCGCCGAAGCCCGTACGTGTTTGCTTGATTTTATTAGGACCGACACATTCATCGTATGTCACAACTTCACCGATCGATGAGCTTTTGAAAATAAAATAAAAAAAAAAAACCCAACCAACTGAAACCGCCAGCGCCAGCCAGCGAGATAATGGGGCTTATATAGTAACACGTCTGGAAAAGGCATTAAATGCGTCCTCCCCCGTCCCCGTGTCCCTCCCGTCCCCGTGTCCCCCCCCCCCAAACCCCCCTTCCCCCTTCTCACAGCTTTGATTGTATCCATAAGCATGGTTCGACCGAAAAAAAATTAAAAAAAAATAATGTTTCCCAGCTGCCAGGTTATTCTCACAAAGAGGCTAACTAGAACTCCAAAAAAACCCCCAAGAAAACCAAAAAAAACCAAAATAAAAAGAAAAATAAAAAGGCCAGGAATTATTTTAATGTTAAAAAATAAAATAAAATAAAAGCGGATATGGCAACGCTACTAGGAAAGTGGAATACATCACAGAAACCAAAGTCTTTTTGCAGGCAACACTGTTCGGAGAGAGGAGAACACTTGACGGGTGAAAAAAGTGGAGTTCTAAATTATATACAACAGTATCTAAGGGTGGCTTTGAAAAACAGTCTCCTTTAACGTGATTCAAGGTTTAACTTGCCGTTATCTATTGCTTATTTATTCAGATCCGTAATAACACTTAAGAGACGGATGCGTAAAAACGAGACACCGTGGACTAAAGAAAAACCAAAAAAAAACCCCAGCTTTTCGTATGAAAACGCCACGTGTACGCGCTCGTCCGATGTGGAATGTACCTACAGTCGTTTCACGGGCCGGGGGCTTCGCCGCGCCGCGCCGGTAGGAAAAGCGGCCGGGCCGGCCGGCGAGAGAGGCGCGGCTGCGTCTCGCTCGCTGGGAACGACGCTCGGGGAAAGCGCCCCGCAAGCCTCTCATCACCCCAAAACTCGTTTCCAGGCGGAAAAGTCCGGCTGTGAACGGACGGGATCCGAAAGCGTCTGGTAGCGAGATGGAAAAAAAAAAAAAAACGGGCGGAAAGCCCTAATCCTTATGAAGGACGAGACTCAGTTGTTAAATTTTAAGGGGTATCCGATGGCTTTTTCCAGGCACTCTACCAAAGAGCCGGCGGAAAGAAAATCCCTCTCCACTTCCACAAATTTGATGTAGATGGATTTGGGCGAGACGCCGGGCTCTACGACGCAGTTCTGAGATAAAAAGGCGTTGATCCCGACCCAATCTTTGCTGAAGGTTTTGGTGTTTGCCTGAAAGTGTAAAAACAGGCACTGCTGGAGAGTCCGGACCTCGGCGATGCCGAGGTAACAGTAGATAATCCGGGCGGATTCCATGTCCACCCGGAGGGAGGCTTGCGGGGAAGGGACCTCCAGCTCCCCTTGAGTCTCGTTGCCGGGATCGGGCCCCCGGTGCTCGGCCAGAGGGGAGGGGGGTTTCTCGTGGCACTCTTCGTAACCGATGGCGTACAAACCGGGGCTTTTGGGGATCCCTCCCGGTAATAAATACTGCACGACGTTCCCTCCGGTGGGTTTGGAGTGAGCGATGGGTATCCAGTCGATCTCCATGTGTAGCTCCAGGCATCTGGCTTCGCTGATGGTGATCTCCAGGAATTTGTAATAAACGTTCTTCCAGTTCATTTTCTGCACTCTGGTCATGATAACCCGACCCTCCGGTTTTTCCGAGTTGAAATATTCCCGGAGTCGCTTGCCGAGGGGGACCTGCGAGCTGATCTCCGCGTAGTGGTAACGAATATCCTCCTTCCAGCGGGTGTTGTAACCGATGCCGAAAATGGCCAGTTTGTTCGAAAGATGTAGCCTGGAGAAGTCCGTCCAGCTCTGAAACAGCTCCCACTTCAACTGGACCGACTCCAAGATTTGCATAATATTCTGCATGACGTCCCGCTTCCTGGAGATTAAAAAACACGGAGAGAAGGAGAAAGGCATCAGTAAACCGGAGCGGCGAAACCATCCCGGCGAACGCACCCACCTTCGGGAAATACCGATCCCTTTCCGCCTTCTCGACTGCTTTTTAGGCGCTGGGTATTTTATCCGATATCGCTACGGATTGTACCACCCCACTGATGGGTTTTTTAATTAAATCTCAGCAAAACCAAAGAAAAGCCCAACCCAAACTCCTTCCGATCTCTCCGGCGCACTACAATCTCGGCTGGAAATGAGATTTCATGCAAAAAGTTCTGCGGGAGATAACCCGGTAAAGAAAACGAGAGCCGACAAATCCCCAAATTCAGCTTCCGAGAACGATTTCTGCTCTTACCAACCCCAAAAAACCGCAGGGTGGAAACGTCCCGCTCCTACCTGTGCTGCTTCAAAGCGACTGCAAGCAAACGCGTGTCTGGTACCGATAAATAACGATAAAACTCAGTTATTCCTTCCAGCCGTGCGTTCCCGTCGGCACGCCGTCACGGACGACCGGAGCTTATCCCTAATTTGCAAACAAAACGCCTCCGCCTTGCCATGACGCCGAAATTAATGCGAGGGAACGGGGATGGAATGATAAAAAAACCCACAAAGAGCCGAGCCGCTCCGAAAAGCTCGGTCCCGACGCCGGGTCAGGCTCGAGGCACCGACCCCGCGGAGCAGAAGATGCCGGTGATGGCGACCAGCGCCCGGACACGAGCGATGCCGTAACGCGGCGGCCGGCAGAAATCCCTCTGGATCTCCAATAAAGAAATCCCGGCGTTTTCGAAGATTTCTTTTCGCTCCCGGTAACGTCGCCGGCGTCGAAGAGGAGTTTCCACGGAGAGATTTACGCTTCGCTAAGCGATCGGGAGAGAGCGTTTGCGTGCGCCTGAAGCGAGCTGGAACAGCTTCCTCCAGGATGAATGAGACACTTAGGGCGTAATTAGCTCGCCGGGAGAATTGCTCATTTTAGGAGTTATTGTCCTATAATCAAAGCCGTAGGAAGGTAACGCGACTCGTTTGGTAAGGGAGAAATCTCTCCAGGTCCAACAAACGGGATTGAAAAGCTGGCTCCCCGCAGCTCTCCTAAATTTTAGCTGTTGCGCTGCGGCGGTAAAGCTGAACCGCAACGGGATGGGGGTCACCGAAGCCCCGAGAGGATCCGTCCTCCTCCTCCCACGTCCTCCGCTGACACCGGTTTTATTTTATTTTAATTTCCCTTCCCTTTGCGTTCACAACGATCGCTTCAACTCCCTAAAATCAGCTTTTCCGACCAGCTCCCGACGGAGTTAAGGCTGGTGAGGGACGCGAAGGTCTTCAAGCAAGAGCAGATATGACGCTCCACACATGGCACAAGGATACGCCCGGGGTCGAGACTCTGGCGGTTGCGTTTCTGCCCAATATTTGTCCCTACGTGGATCAGAAGGTCTCTTTTTCCATCATATTATAGAATCATAGAGTTGTTAAGGTTGGAAAAGAGCCTTAAGATCATCGAGTCCAACCGTTAACCTACCACCGCCAAGTCAACCATGTCCTCAAGCACCACGTCTCCCCGGCTTTTAAATCCCTCCAGGGATGGGGACTCAACCACTTATATTGATATAAGGGTTCAAAGAAAAAAGGTTTGGGAGCTGCAGAGCCTTCCCATGGTACTGGAGAGGTCCAACCTCACAGCCTCTCACGTCAAAAAACCTGCTTTTACAGGCGTAAATATAATGCGCGTGGTTTTGGGATGGTGCTCCGAGCGCTGGTTTGTCCTTTCGGCGAGCTGGTGCCTCCCGGGCAGACCGAAGGCGCCGGGCTTGGGCCCGGAGAGCTCCGTGTCGAGCGGTTTGACGCACGCCAGCTCTGCAAAGCTCAGCTTGGGCATCCGAGCCCCCCAAGGCCAGGCCCGAGCAGCCCAGGCTGAGCTTTGCCCCCTCCTCGCCACGACGGCAGGGACCGCGTCCGTCGGCACGCCGCCTCTCTCGACCATCCCGCGGCAGCGACTGCGCCGGAAGATTCCCGCATCGACCGTGGAAGGCGTTTTGGCAAGCGCGTCCCCGCCAGGATCGGAGCGTAACCGCGTTTCTCGAGCGCCGCGGAGGGGATCTGCTCGGCAAGCGGAGCCGCGTTCGAGCCGGGGGGTTGCAAAACCGCCTGTTGCATCGCCAACAACCTCCCGTTTCTTATTTTCAGTTACTTCTGAGGAGTCATTTCCACTTTGCGCTGTCTAGCAGCAAAGGAGAGAAACGCCGTGCAAGAAAAATGTGTATTTACCCCAAATCCGTTTATATTTGCATACGAACGCTGAACTGTTTCGCAGCTTCCCCGACGCTTCTTCGGATGCGGAGCAGCGCAGCGTCGCTACGCTCGGAAAACGTCTTTTTATTTTAGATTTTTGGAAGTGGAAATTCACCTTCTGGGGACAAGACGGATGAGGGGACCAGACAGACAAGGGGCCACGGTAAGCGCTGGCTCGGCGCTTGGTTTGGTAGCGCGGAGCCTGTGTTTGATCGCTGTTACACGCTCATTCGCCTCGAGACAGACAGCTGAACGCGATTTAAAGTCCCATCCAAACCCAGGAGAAAGCAGCGTGGGTAGGTTTTCATTCAACAGTGGAGGAAAAGAGCTAAGAAAAAAAAAAAAAAAGAGCCCCCACCTTTATTAATTAAACTATAAATATTCTGGCTAAGTTTAGTTCAGCACAAAATAGAGCTGAAGCTCTGGTGAAAAAAAAAATTAGTCACACATCAAACTGCTCCTGCTGGGAAGAGGAATAATTTCACTAGAGGTGATCTCCGGCAGCATGGGAGAGAAGAAGGGCTTTGTACGGAGGGAATCCATCGCTTGGAGCACGAGGAAGCAATAGGGAAAAGGAAATTTTAAAAAGCGTTGGGTTTCGGTTTTAGCATCTTCCCGCTTACACCAGGACGCGGCAGCTCTCGCAGGCTCTGTCCAGCATCTCCCAGGCTGAGGTATAAGCAGTAAGCATCAAATTGTTACTATTATTTCTTTTTCGAGAGAAAAATGTGAGCTAGGAGAGGTTTCACCCTGTGCCAGCGCTGCGTGTCGCGGGGCAATCCCAGTTTTCATCTGCAGAAGGTGCCCTAGAGCTGGATGCAACCCTATCGTCAACCCACGACCTCTGTGCTGGCGACTGCCCGTCTGCATTTCTTTCTCCTCGGAAGCTTTTGCAATTCAAACGTGAGACAAGACGTGGTGCAAATTTCTTCTAAGGCGCTGTTTCCAAACAAAACCAGACTTCACAGCCGGTTTCAGTGAAGGACCCGGCTCCCCAAGCTCTCTCGTTCACCTTCACAAAGCCCGCAGTGAATAAAACCGCTCCTCGAATCAATTTAAAATAGCAGAACAGAGTCTTACGTAGCGTTGCGCTTTTCGAAACGGTTTATTTGCAGGCAGCAGCGTGCCAAGGGGATGCGACAGCAGAGCCGACGCGGGGAAGGAGAGTCCAGCTGACGGAGCGCGGGACCCGGACACAGCTCACCTATTGCTCTTTGCTTCCTACGCCGCCGAAAATAAGGCAACCCAGGAAATACGGGAAGTCTTTATGTCTTTGGAGGCCAGTTATTGCCTACCTGAAGCCAAGAGAGGCAGCGCTGTCCGTGCGAAGGCGCCGTGCTCAGAGATGCGACGCGTTAGGTTTGCTGGTGCGCGACGAGGGGCTGGCAGGCGCCGAACCCCGCGCGGGCGGCGGGAGCAAAGCGAGCTCCCGCTCTTTCTGCGGGTTTGGGGTCAGTTGAGAGCGGCGGCAGATTCACGCCTGCGTGTTTTGACGAGCCAGAAGAAATTCCAGCGCTCAGAGCGCTCGGCGATGCGTTTCCTACGGCGAGCGTCTTCGCGGCGTTCTCCCACCCTCTCTGCTAGGAAAATAACGTCACGGCGCGCATCTGCTCCCGCGGTTTTCTGCAAGCTCTTTAGCTCCCACAAATCCTTCCAAAAATCCTTCCAAAAATCCCAGGGGAGGGAAAGGGATAAGCAAAGACAAGATTTTTAGCACTACACACGCTTATAGTCCGGCATCGCCGCGCCGCAATCTCTCCACGTCAAAAATTGCAGCACACGGTTCGGCGAAGAATTTGAATGCCCCGCCGCTGCCCCTGATTTTATTGAGATTATTTCTGCTGAAAATCTGCACCAAGAACGCAGACGAACTGAAGCCCTGCCTTCTTTGAAGTAAGTTATAGGTATTTTAAAACGCCGGCCAAAGAGGTGAAAGAGTTTGGCATCTATTTATCGTCTGCGGCTTTTAAGAATAGCCGCGATCCCATTTTTTGAAGATAATAAATAAAATCCAGCTTATCTTTGTATTGGCCACGCTTCTCCTGACTGCTTTTAATCTACTAAGTCAGGGTTTAAAAGTTTCTTGCTCTCATAGTGGGGGGAAAAAAAGGAATTTTCAGTAAATCTGTGTTGG
Organism: Theristicus caerulescens; assembly: GCA_020745775.1. Taxonomy (NCBI): domain Eukaryota; kingdom Metazoa; phylum Chordata; class Aves; order Pelecaniformes; family Threskiornithidae; genus Theristicus; species Theristicus caerulescens. The sequence continues at coordinate 802,920 of CM036575.1, read as the reverse complement.
AAGATGCTTTGTGCTTCCACCGAGCACCCGTGCGCTTCACAAAACGCCCCAGAGTTCAGAGACTTCTGTGCGTTTTAGGGAGAATTTGGAAGGGAAAAATAACCCACAAAACTCTAAAAAGTCTAATCTACCAAATCTAAGCCAGTCGTCCGCCTACACAACAAAACCTGGAAGCGGAGATTCGGGCAGCGCGAGCCTCCACCTCAGAAAATTCAGGCTTATGTTCTATGCGATTCCCTCAAGCACGCCTTGAAAGGTAAAATCAGCCCAGCGGAGTCCAAAGAAACGGTTCAAAGAGGCCATAATGGTGTTCACACTGGAAAAAGTTATTTTTCTCCAGTTCGTCTCAATCGCTGAACTGAATTTGCTCCACGTTAAGAAAAAAGTCACCTTCGGGTAGCGTGAAAACCCATCTGAAGGGAGGAGTTGGGTGAAGCTGGGCCGTTACAACGGAAGCTTCTTTTTTAATTTATTTTATTAGGTTTTGGAGGATTTTTTTCATTTAATTACAGTAAAAAGCCTCTGTTGTATTACTATTCCAGGAGCTGGTTTTCCAGCATAGGGAATCCCAGACTGGCTTTAGATGACACTAAATTACCGAGCTCGTGCGTGGAAGCCACCCAGAAGCGTCCGCGAGCCAATTTGCCACGGCTCGCTCCCATCGCGGACAGATCCACAGCCCCCCTGCGGGTTTTAAAACCCCAAAGGTGGGAAGAAAGTAAGCATAGCACGATTCCTTTCATTTTTTAAAACGCTCTGTGTTATTGTTGGCGAGGCGAGGGAGATTCATATGCTCCAAGCGGTCGAAACGCTCCGGTATTTGTCAGATTAAACAGATCCAAAAGGTTACGTGTCAGCTCTGGGAAGTTATAAAAATAAAAAATATAAAATCACGAGCTTTGGCACGCCTTCCCGCCAAGGAGCAGCTTTTCTTGCGAGCATTACTCACACCAGGCCAACAGCACACACTGCTACGGGGCGCTGGGTCCCTCTTTCTTTCCTCCGCTCCTCCTATATTCTCTTTTTTCCTTACATCCAAAGGGGCAAACTTCAGGCAGATGGAAAAAAAAAACAGATTACAAATAGATCCAAGAGTCTGGCCTCGTGTCAGGATACCCGCAGCCTGCCCGCACGCATCCCTAACGCATCTGATGCGTATTTTATCCGCATTTTAAGTCCTCGCATTCGCGTAGTTAAGTCTTGTTTCACTGAGTGACGAAGCCAAGAGACAGAGCTGCGAAGCTCCGCGTAAAGCGGATTCAACTCTCCGAATAGTCTTGCACAATGTATTTATAATTATAATCAGAAGTTTCAAATATCCTCCCCTCCTGCACAACATCTCCAGGGAAATACATTCCAGGGTAAAGCATTCATAAATTACTTACTGCGTGTCTTCTGAAGATTCCTGCTTTATCTTTAATGTTCTTTTTGTGGTGGGCATTTCATCTGAAAGGTAAAATTCCAACATGTAATTATATTTTAAATAATGTTCCTGGGGCCTTTTTTTTTTTTGTTGTTAAAGGCTGCAATTAAAAATAAATAAATAAAAATTCAAAGTTGCTTCCTAGGCCAGGCAGTCTGCTAAGTTCTGCACGAGCCGGCTCCAGTTCCTAAATCCTCCATAACTGGATATTATTTTTTTTTACTTGGAAACAATGTGATCAGTTAAGGTCTGAATCTGTCTCTGCAAGTGCAAAACCTTTGAAGGACAAGACTACAATTGCCACTCTTAAATCACAAATCAATTTAATTGCAAACTACGTTGTTTTAAAGAAAAAAAATCAGTTTAATTGCAAACTACATTGTTTTAAAGAAAAAAAAATCAGTTTAATTGCAAACTACATTGTTTTAAAGAAAAAAAAATCAATTTAATTGCAAACTACGTTGTTTTAAAGAAAAAAAATCAATTTAATTGCAAACTACATTGTTTTAAAGGAAAAAAAAAAGGGAAAAGAAAGAAAAAAGGCTGTTCTGCTTTCAACGGCACATTTGAAGAGCAAGCACCAGAACAAATGCATCTGTATTCCATTTAGACGTTGCGTTAACGTCTCCCAACGTTAAGAATCTCGACGGGCCCGAGCGCACGCAATCGTCTCCGATTTGCCTGAAGGAAAACGGTGCCGAACGGGGCGACCAGCGTTTGACTCACCGGAACGAGTCAAGCTAGATAAAATGAGCTGTCGTTTCCGTACGTTTTTGTAACGCCATCCTCTCCCCGCCATTTCTGACTTTTAAATCCCCTGGGGAAGAAGCCTGAGAGAACCGGAGCGCGGTTAACAGCCAACTTGCGAATTTTAAGGTTAAACTGCGATTTAAGCCTCTTCCAAAGCATCCCAACTCACCAGTCCCCTGACCACAGATGCGTACAGATACGTGACTGCATCTCCTCTCCCTGTTTCATCCTACAAATCACGAGGGGGAAAAAAAAAAAAAGCCTCATTGCACCAAGAGCCTTTATCCAATTCACCGTCCAACTACCTCTTCGCTTGGGTCTCCGTTGAATTTGATCGACTTAAAGCTTCCGCCATGAAAATAAGCCCCTTGCTCAGGCAAGGAACACGCACCCGTAAGATGGGTGGCTCAAGAGATAGAAAAATACTTCAAGAAACCCACTTCTTGGCAAAACTGCTCAGATCAGCGTGCGTTTTCAATCGAGAACGTGGTACCTTGCTCCGTTTGACAAAGTTCAATAAGCCGCAGCCAACGAGCAAATCTCCCAATTAATTAATATATTGATTCTTATGCAGAGACACCAATAATTCGGGCAAGAAAAGCATGTGGAGGAGTTCGGTTTAGGTGTCAGTCCTGGAGTGTGAGCTTGCTTGCTTTTCTTTTATTTAAAAAAGGCCATACATCTGGATATAAGCGTATTTATATATTTAAAACAAACACACCAGATAGGGTACGTAGGAAGAAGGAGCAACATTTATAGTTATCGGTATTAATAGCGGCGATCTGAAGACCTGTTCGTAATTGAAGTGTTTGAAGGGTAACCCCCGGGCTCAGCTGGTGCCCGAGGGCCTGCAAAGCAGGGTCCCGCTAAAAGGGAAAATATCTCCCCGATCCCACGCGGGGAGTAGAACCGAGCAGGGAAGGAGAGACCGGGAACGTGCCGCCACCTCCTCCTCCACTGCTTCAGGCCACAGGGCCCGCCCTTCCTCTCGCTAGGCTCTTTAAACGCAAGTCCTCACCGTAAAAATACTTCGGGAACCCCGGTTTGCTTTTGCGGATGAATTGGGGAATTTCTTTCCCTTTTCTCCCCAAGGACATCAGGTGTTTAGCATCTAGGGCCCCTCAATTCAAGAAGGACATGGAGGTGCTGGAGCGCATCCAGAGAAGGGCAACGAGGTTGGTGAAGGGTCTAGAGCACAAGTCTTATGAGGAGCGGCTGAGGGAGCTGGGGTTGTTTAGTTTGGAGAAGAGGAGGCTGAGGGGAGACCTTATTGCCCTCTACAATTATCTGAAAGGAGGTTGTAGAGAGGTGGGGGTTGGTCTCTTCACCCCAGTAACAAGCGATAGGACGAGAGGAAATGGCCTCAAGCTGCGCCAGGGAAAGTTTAGGTTAGATATTAGGAAAAACTTCTTTACTGAAAGAGTAGTCAGGCACTGGCACAGGCTGCCCAGGGAAGTGGTTGAGTCCCCATCCCTGGAGGTATTTAAAAGACGGGGAGATGCGGTGCTTGAGGACATGGTTTAGTGGCGGACTTGGCAGTGGTAGGTTAACGGTTGGACCTGATGATCCTAAGGGTCTTTTCCAACCTTAACAATCCTATGATTCTATGATTATGTTTGAAACATGAACGTCGGTACCGAGATACATATGTGTGAGATGGGTATGAGCGCAGAGCGCAGGTCAAATCCGAGGACGGAGACGCGCCAAGATGGGATTTCTTACCCAATTCCTGTTCGCCGGTCTGGTAGCAATGAAGATCCTGACTGTGGTTTCCCCAGTCCTCCTGCGAATACTCCTCCATCGTGCTGCCGTCCGACTCCAGCTCCTGGTACAAGCCGCTGCTGTTGATGAGGACGGGCTGGCAGGGCTGGGAGTCCCATCCTCCCTGCCCAAAAACCTGCTCCAGCTGTTCAAACGTGTAGCTGCTTTTCCTCTTCCCCACGCCATGCTCCTTCACGCGGCTGTAGCACCTGCGAAGGGTCTAAGACAGAAAAAAAAATGCAGGTTAATCCGGCGACGACGGGTTGGAAGAGCAGACATTCACTTGCAGACAATTACACGGCTGCTAGGCAGAGTTTAGGGTGTTTTTTTTACTTCTGCTGATCAGTATTTGCCCCACGCTCACGAGCAATGCTCCCGAATTAATCTACGCCTGCCAGGAAGCATCGTACGTATCCGACGTTCCCGGTGCAGCGATTTAGCGTTAACATCTACGACACAGGACAAAGTTGCGTAGCAGCGACAGGTTCGTCAGATTTAACTCGGCTGATTTATTCTCTTCCCCGCTTCAAAAAAAAAGATCCCCAGATCTGCTATGTAACGTAGGGAAAAAAAATAAATAAAATAAAAATACCAAGAGATCCCCAGTCAGAGATACCAAGGAGCCAAGAAAATGCACACCTACTACGAGGAGGAGAAAGCAGAGCTGGTGTTGTGCCCACAGCTTGGAGAAGGTGAAGCGGGGAGGAGAGAGAAAGGAAAAGAGAAAGAAGAGTCCCCCAAAGCAAAGAGGGTCCGACCTTCCTTACTCCGGTAAGAAGACACAAAATGTATATGCCTAAGCTATTCAGCTAGGAAAATATATATTACTTACATATTTTGCATTCCTTACTAACTCACTCTGTCTCTTGTGAAGCTGCTGAAATTTAAAAGAGGTCAAATCAATAATGCTCCAAATTCCCAGACTTCGATATCAAGCATTAAGAAACAATACTACCATGGCTCTGGCTGATACGCCTTTAAAAGCACCGCTGAGGCCGCAACCTCCCATAAAGACAGATGCAAAAACCTGCTCTGCTTGTGATGATCCCTTGAGCATCCCGCACCGACGGCCGAGCCGGTGCATCACGACAGCGATGCAAAGCTGGGTAAGCCTACCATTTCCATCCACGTTTCCCCCCTAAACCGGAGCGACACGCAACTGTTTGGGGGGAAAAAAGAATTTATGCGCATCCCTCAATGCGGTTTTAATTCTACCACCACTCTACGTTTGAAAGATAACGATGTGCCCCCGGTTTGCTGGATCTTGATGGGTTTCGGATAGGTTGAGTGCTAGAAAATGTATTTTTTTTTCCTATTAAATTTATCAGATTGCTCAGGTTCTAGCTTGAATGGTAAAGCCGCCTCTGGAGCTGAAAAGAGGCATTAATTTGGGACGAGCTAGTCCTGTCACCTTGCTTTCTGGAGGAGGACTGGAACAGATTTCAAGCACACATCATTGCAAAAACCACTTGTTTTTTCCCCCAAAAGGAACCTTTACATCTGCAGAAAGCTCAAACCTACCTAATGCTCCTCATCTACTGGTTTAACAGATCAGCGGGAAAGGAATACATTTCTAACCGGTTTCCTCGGGATATTCAGAGCCCTGGGGGCAGAAGCAAAACTGCTAAGCAGCAAGTCAGTTTTACCCTGCTGTTTCAAAAAAAACCCAACACACACACAAAAACCCCACCAAATTAAAAAAAAACCCAACATATAAACACACAGGCAGCAATAAGCACCAGTTATTCAGCAGTTTAAGGTGGAACCCTTCCCGATTTTGCTTCCCGATAAATGGGCAGATCCCCTTTGGGTGGACACCAGCAAATTTTAAGTTTCCCGATAAATGGGCACCAGCAAATTTTAAGTTTCCCGATAAATGGGCACCAGCAAATTTTAAGTTTCCATCTGCAAGCAGGGTATAAAACAACTGGCTTGTATCAACCTAGAACCAAAAAGCCGGCCAAGAAACCTGTTGCTGGAGGAAAACTGGGTTCCCTAGGGGTACAGGTAAATTTGGCTGTTAAAATTCAGCAACGAGAACCCCTTGGCAACACGGAGGCAGTTTTAAATGGCCTGGTTTGCCCTGAAAAGCGCATTGGAGGATGCGTCGCTTCGCTTTTTCACTCCGATTTCTCTCCTTTCAGCTCGAATCTCACCCAGCGATACGGGCAAACTCTTGTGTCGCTCCCCGACTCTTTCTAAAATCCACCCGCGTCAGCTTTTTGGAAATCTATTTCCCAAACCCCTACTTCTTACATCTGCCCCGGCTTAGCCGTCGGAATTAAGCGTGGATTTAGAGCCTCTAGCTGATATTATTAGCAGCCTTTAAGCTAAACAAACCGTCTCCAGCGCAGTTAACCAAAAACATCGATGCTCTTGGCCAAGCCCTCTTGGGAACGCTCGACATCCCCGCCACTCGCTCTATTTTAAGCCTGTGCTTCCAACATCTCTCCCTACCGACGGAGTTATCGAGTATCTCACGCTGGGTAGTAGCCTAGTAGTAATTAATTCTTTCATTCAGGCTGCAGGCTGGCTTCTTTTACCATGAAAATAATTTAGCATCCAGGCAATGGAGACTAGTACAAGAATTAAAGGGAGCAACGCAAAAAGGGGGCAAAAATAAATGAGCGATGCTCTCATTGCTCGTTTCTCTTGCAAGTCAAGTTGCGGTTACGGCCTAGATGCTTTCGGACCTCGCTGCATCTTTTAACTGCGCTTCTGGCAATGGATAATCTAAAATTTGAGCGGGGGGATCCTAAAATTTGAGCGGGGGGGGGGGGACCCAAAATTTGAGCGGGGGGGGGGGGGACCCAAAATTTGAGCGGGGGGGGGGGACCCAAAATTTGAGCGGGGGGGGGGATCCAAAATTTGAGCGGGGGGGGGGATCCAAAATTTGAGCGGGGGGGGGGGGGGATCCAAAATTTGAGCGGGGGGGGGGGGGGGATCCAAAATTTGAGCGGGGGGGATCCAAAATTTGAGCGGGGGGGATCCAAAATTTGAGCGGGGGGGATCCAAAATTTGAGCGGGGGGGATCCAAAATTTGAGCGGGGGGGATCCAAAATTTGAGCGGGGGGGATCCAAAATTTGAGCGGGGGGGATCCAAAATTTGAGCGGGGGGATCTAAAATTTGAGCAGGGGGATCTAAAATTTGAGCAGGGGGATCTAAAATTTGAGCGAGGGGATCTAAAATTTGAGCGAGGGGATCTAAAATTTGAGCGAGGGGATCTAAAATTTGAGCGAGGGGAATCTAAAATTTGGTGCTTTCAAAAGCACCACAAGGCCTGCGGCCAAGCAGCTGGTGGCTCCTTGGTCTTGCTCCTTGGAGAATCAAGACTCCCGCTAGCTTTTCCTTGCTGGGGGTATTCCCCCGTTTCTCCAACGGGCAGCCCCTACCACTTGAAGTGATGTTCACCTCCGAATAACACGGGTCGGCTCCGTTTCATGGATGCCCGCAGGCTTCTGCGTGGCAGGGGTGAGGCGGACCAGAGCGATGGCTCTCCCTCTGCAGCTGCCCGCACCTCCCACGACAAATTTCTTCTTCTTAAGACCTAAATAATTGCTCGGATTTCAGGACATTTTATAGCACTCAACGGTTCAGACGCTGTTCTCCCGGGTTATTCTCATCGCCAAGATTTAAGATCGAGGTTTTTCTTACGCACCTCCTCTATTCCTCCCGGTGTCCAGCTCAACTCCTGCTCCGTGGTTCCTAAAGTGCACATACATATATTGATACAGATAGACAAGAAACCAGTAAATTTAGGACAAGTAACTGAAAACAGACCTGATAACTGCCCAGTGACTGCACAGACTGGAAGAGACCGAGGCTTTTGCTTATTGTTCTGCAACACTGCCTGCAATACGAAGACAGATTATCCCCACTTAATTTATAATTATGAAATCCAAAGGAGGAGACAGTCAAAAAGCTCAGCGTGGATTTTCTCACCGTTTCTAACTTATGAGCCCTCATCTTCTCTACAAGTGAAGAAGGAGAACCCATCACTCTGCAGGAACTGCAGCGCGACGGTCAGAAACACCGGTCAGAAAAGCCTTAGGAAGCGACTTTGAGGAAGGCTGCGGAGACAGTCCTCCTCCCAGCAAAAAAATAAGATGAGAACCACACCACAGTCAGCTTTTTATGCATAACCCCAGCAATGATCCGACACAAGAAACTCCAGATCCCTGATCCGAGATGTACTCTTACTCGGTGAGAGGCTACGGGCTCCGCAGAGCGGTTGGGTGGCCTACAGGCGCGTCCACATTCATCTATTTAAGTTTATTAAATGATAGCAGCTGGCCTAGAAGGGATCCCGATGGCCCAGAGCACCACTTAGCACAACGTTCAGCTCCGAAAATGCTCTTTTACTTAATGGAAGAGAGGAGCTCCTGGCTTTACGTCCCGAATTAAGACGGGCGGTATCAAATAGCTTCCTTCCTCATCGTGCCAGGATACTCACAAGCTACACGAGATGAAAATACGCTGGGACAAAAGAAATGGATTTTGAAGCCTGGAGCGGTTGTAGGGCACGTAGGGATGACCGGCACAGTGAAAGCTCTCCAAATCTTCATTCCTGAGCTGGTTGGTGGGAGCACAGGGAAACAGAACCATCTACGACAGTCTGACAGCTCTGTTCAGCTTGCTAGCTCATCAACTTTTAGGTTAAAAGATGCGTGCGAGGCAGGAGAATATCAGACTTACATGAGATATCGCCACAACAAGCCCTATTTCTGTGGTCTATCCAGAATAAAAGGAGAAGAAAAAGCACCTTAAACTCTTGAGAGAGCCGTACGCCGCTGCAGAAAGGTAGCCGACGACTTTGACGCGTCTCCGACACGAGACACCAAGCCGTACCGCTCCTCTGCGAAACACGAGCAGCCTCGTGCAAGCCGGCCTTAAAACTTTGCAGGCGTGCGCCGCAGGAGCCGCCGCGGACCCGCCTGCGAAGGCTCCGTCCCTGCAGCTGGCTGCACATCTGCCAGATCGCGGCACTCGGGGACACGCCGGCAGTGAAAATAAATCACGCTTTGCACCGAAGAGCAAAGCCTCAATCGTACCCTGACGCGCCCGAACGCACGGGGACTTCCTGAAGGATTTGGCTCCGGCCTGAAGGTCTCCGATACGGAACAAGGAAAGTGATGGGAATGTCCCGAGGGGAGAAGGGTGGTGAGGGGGAACACAGACCAGCTGAGCGCCTGATCGAGATAGGAACCAGAGATCTCTTTGGACAATGACTTGAAGAAGCAAAGTCACCCTAGAAGACGGATAAGGGATGTCGGTCAAGGCAGGTACGGCACGTGTTTGTGAGCTGGGTTAGTTAGCCAGAGCTAGAACCTAACAAAAAACCCGCAGCGGATTTCCCACCACAGCCAATTTCTAAATCACAATTAAATATATTAAAAAAATAAGCTCTTGCCTGGATGGGAATTATTTACAGAAGCGCTACGGCCAATTGCAGAGGTCAGCCTAGGTGAGGCAGGGCTTTGCCAGCGACCAAGAGGGAACGAAGCCGGGGTATAACGAGCCGTGGCCCGGCCGGGTGAGGAAGTCACACAGTGATCTGCGGTGCCGAGAGACGATGAACTTCCCTGCAGCAGCAGCGGGCTACACCTCGCCTCTCACAATAGCCACCTGCGAAGATGCTCCATCAGTTGGTGCTGTTAGAGAGCTGAGAATAAAATTATTCGTACCCTTCTCAGGGATTTGATGCTAATCGGGCTAGACACCTAGAGAAGAAACTCTCCAGTATTGCCTGTGGAAGGGCAGATGGCTGGGCACCTCCATCTCCCGACGTGCTGAGCTCCTGGTTTAAGAGCACCGGAGGAAAAGAAGAGGAACTAGTTAGAGCTTGAGAAGGCAGAGCAGCAAAACCCTCTGCCGTGCCCATACCCATCACAGCCAACGCCTTTTGGCTCTGTGAAGAGTCTGGATGGGATGGATGCGTACTACAGACAGAGCTCAGCTTGCAGAGACACACGAGTAAGGTCCAACCTAGTCCTGGCAGGACCTGCTCAAAACCAGCGTTTAAAACCCATCGCTACTTACTTTAGAGCGACGAAGGCCATGCTTGAGTAGACTGCCTCATTCCTAAAAGCAAACTTGAAGTTTCACGCATCCACTGTGATCGGGACAAACCTCTCTACGCCCCCCGCAACGCCTGCCTTTCAAGGAAAGGCCAAAGCGCAGCAGTCTGGACCAAAGAGGTCCAAGATGTGCTCAAGAGGTCGTATCTCTGCTACCAGCAAGCGCGGACTCAAATCCCTGCTGGTTCTCGCTCTCAAATGAAGGAGCAGAGCGAGGCCACAAGTCCCTCCAGCAGATGAAGAGCAGCACAAACCCTCTCGCGGGTGGGAGGGAGAAGGCTCCTCTCCAAAACAAGCTTTGGAAGGTGGCACCACGGGGGAAACTTCTCGTGTAGGTCAGAAAGCTAAAAAATTTTGCACGCAACACCATCCTAGAAGCGTGTCGTTGCTCATTTTGGGGCCGGGTGTCTCTAGAGGAAGGTCCACACCACTTGCCTTCAGCTCTGTTGCGAAAACTTTATCAGCGGAGAGCAATATCTAAATCCCTGGGAAAAGCTGGAAGCGAAACACCAAAGGCGGCTTGAACTCCAATTTGCACCAGGACCAGTGGGCAAGGGTTGGTAACTGGTGAGACCACAGCAGCCCGCGGAGCGTCACCTACTTGGCCCCCAAATTTCTACGCTTGGCAGGACGGAGAGCAGCCGGGAAGAGTAACGAGAGCAAATCCGCCCCCACACCGGCGCTCGAAGCTGTGTGCTCTCATACCATTTCATTCTGCACAGCGTTTCAGGTGCATCAAGTCGCTTCTAAAATAAATAAAAATCCACGATCAACCACCCAGCACCTCCTGCATCGCCGCCACTGGCGCTCTTTCCTGACGTCAAAGCAGCCTCTGCAATAACCGATGCCAACGGGATGCCCAAAATTTCCGCCTGCCTGCATGTGCTGGTTAAAGGCAAGTAATAAAAAAATCAGAGGGAGGATTTTTAACACCTTCCCATAGTCGAGGAGCACGACAGGGAAAAACTGCGTGCTCCCAAACTGAGATTTAACGGGCGCAAATCTCCCAAACTGAGATTTAACGGGCGCAAATCTCCCAAACTGAGATTTAACGGTCAAGTTTAGCGAGTTTGTCCTTCTGCAATGAGTTCCTGGCCATCAGCTGTTTCTGTCTCAACAGGATAACCTGCCGGCTCGCTCCCAGCTCCCTCTGGGAATCATTTTGCACCCAGGCAACGAGCGGTGGATGATCCAGGTACGCCAGAACAACCAGATGAGAGTATTATAGACTCACAACACGGCTGCAGAAGCCAGGGGACAGTAAAGACGCTCGTCCTGCACGTGCAAAGCGAGACAGATTCCTACCGGCACGACACCGCTCTGCAAATACCCCGGCCGAAGAGAGCGGATGCAGCAAGAGGGTTCACTCCATGTCACGCTCTCCTCCCAGAGAGAGGGAGCCCCACAATACATCCAAGAAGGAGTAAACCAAATAAATTTGGTTTTTGTCACTGAAGAGTTTATTTTTTCCAGCTTATAAATGTCAACAGAAAGTTGCTCCCACCTACCGGGGCCCGTGAGATCCTCCAGCGAGAAGTTGGGCGGCTGGAGAGGACTCAAAGAGCGACAAGAAATGGCCCAACCACGCGCATCTGAATCTATTTAAGCCAAAGAAAGACCCAGAGGTAACTTGGACACCATCTGCACACATCGCAGCCGGTGGAGCTACCCGGATGAGCACCTGGGCCTGAGATAAAGACAAGACAAAGATAAAAGGCATTCAAAAGAAATAGAAGGCAAAGCTCTTTTGAAGGTGGACGCTTGGCTGGTTGCTATGAAATGTCCCGATGCTCCATCATTTGAGATCTTCAAATTAAAAGCCAGCCGCTCTGCTCAGCGTTCTTGGACCTCGCGATGAAATTCGGGGTGAAATCCAATCTCCCGTATCACGCAGGAGGTCGAACGAGATTACGGCAAGCGTCGCTTCTGAGATAGCTTAGTTAGCGCAGCTTTTCCTTCCTCAAAACCAACTTCACGCAAGATTTAAAAAGAGATTGTTTACATCGTAAAGCAGCTAAAACCACAGCCCCGCTACAAATAAGCCCCCGTCGCCATCGCTTTACATATAGCTTAAAGCAAGAGAACACCAGCGGCTGATATTCAAGCGTAATTTATCATTCCTTGCCGTTTCATGTGGGTTCGCGGCATTCGCTTCTCCCCTTTGTGCCTGCCTTCTCTACGAGTGCTTAACCAGCGCCTTCCCTTTGAAAAATAAATCACACACTTAGCGGACAACCACAACCCAGCAGAAACCTCCAGTCACCCGTCCGGGGTGAGGAGGAGGTCGCTACGTACAGAAAATCCAACGCCGCGGGAGCGGGTTTGCCATCGGGACGCGCGAATTCCTGCAGCCGGGATTTAGATGTTGGAGCCGCTCCTCTTTGAATAAATGGCTTGGCGCTGGCTCCGGGGAAAGGCGAACAAATTACAGTGGCGCTCTCGCAAAATAAAAGCGGAACCCGCGTTTCCGCGGTAGCTGAAGAAATGACATGTTAAAAATGCCCCCCAATTCATTTTAACAGTCTCCCGCTGCCGAAGGGCAACTTTTACGGAGGGATGTCTCTCTGCTCGAGAAAGGCTCGCTGGCTGCAACCGCGGCCGGGGAACTTCTAACACCAAAACGCTCTCGCAGCTCAGCTAAGCAAACCGCTGCCAGGAGAGCGAGGCTTTGATTCCCTCTTCGATGAAGAACGATGCGTGCAGCAGAAATTCTTCCGCAGATTTAAAAAATACATAAGATCCAGTATTGAAAGAACAGCCGGAGCACGTTATTTCGAGAACGCTCCTTTAAAATAAAACAAGCCTTTATCGCCTGAAAATTACCCTTGACTCGCACAGCTCTGCGGCAACTAAAACCTGCGCTCGCCTGCCCCTTCCCAGAGCATCCCCTACCGTTGCAGCCCCGTGCGAAGGCTGGAAGAGGACGAAACGATGACGTCCCAGCGTATTACGCGATGGAAAGCGATCTCAAAGAATACATACTGCGTACGTCGGCTTTTGGCCGACGGCTCATTTTCCGTGGTTAAAAGCACGCGAGTTAAGAGCTAACCTCCCGCTCTCTGCCTTGAAACACCACCGCCAGGCGAAGGGCACAAAACCAGCAGGCGAGTCCGGAAAGGGTTTTGCCAAATATTTCGTCCCCTGCCTTAAAACACCAGCGCTAAGGTCAAACCTTAGAACTCACAGGTTCTCCGCGCGCTGCTGGAGGGAGGCGATGAGTTTTGGGATGCACAAACCAGGCTAAATCCTTCACTATGAACATATTTAGGAAATAGCAGGAGGTTTGGACGGAAAGCACGTGCGCTTTAGTAAACGACTCGTTAACGAGAGCTACGTGTCGGAGGGACAGTCAGAATACGTTACTAAATAAGCAAGGATTAAGGATGCAACAGGATGAGGAAACTACAGAGCACAAGACAGCTTTGTCGGGAACCCAACAGACAGAAATCGAGACGTTTCGATCCTCCCGATTGCCAAACTCACCAATCCACCGACCCCAGAGCCATGGAGTCAGATTCGAGGTCTCTTTCCAAAGGAAGAAACCAGGAAAAGCTGCTGGAACGGTTCCGTGTGAATCCCTAAATTTGAAACAGACACTTCCAGAGTGGCTCAAACCCAACAGCGGGCTTGTTCCCAGCTCGCAGGCCAGCGCTGCTTATGTGCAGAAAAGCACATGCAGATGGCGAGAGACAGATGAAAATCTGAACCGGGACCTTGCTTCGCATCCTGTTTGAATTAGGAGAGAATGCATCTACGCGACACAACTGGAAAACTTTCTTCTTCGGAGTTGACTTTTTCCTTTCCAGCGCGTTTCTAACTCGCTCGTCAAGATTTGGCAGAGTCCAGGGAAGGCAGGTGTCCTGAAGAAAGCCAATATCGCACCCTTATCTAAACGCATTTATAAAATAAGTTGAATCCGATAGGTTTTAAGCACGATTTACATTTATAATACATCACCAAATCCTCACGCTACTCTCCCTCGATGGGCATTAAGTCAAAGTATGTAAAATCATGGAAATACGGCGCATTACGGATAATAAATGGAAGACGGAGCTAAGCGCTCCTTCATCGCCATCTCCCCGGCTCCGCTTTCAGCTCAGACAGCGGAGGACCACGAAGTGCCTGCGACCTCCCCGTGTTCAAGTCGTCCTACTCAGTCTTAAAGGTGACTTCAGGCATTGACTCCTCCACACCCCGGAGCGATTTTTGCTCTCAGTCAAGCATGAAAGAGTCGAGCGTCCGATTCCGCCTGGAATTCTACAAAAATTGGGATTTTAAGGTTGGCAGCATCTACTGCAACTATCTCAATAATCCCCGTAACAAGGTCAACTCTTGGCTCTCGCGAGAAGCCCCAGCTTTCGATGAGTGCTCGTTTCACAGCCATTCCGGTGAAAAACCAACTGCGAGCCCAAAGGCTGTGGGAAAAGTCATATTTTTGCTCCTCCAGACGACTGCACCGACGAAGACCCTCGCGGTGGGGATCTAGGATATGTAAAAGCTCAGGCAATATCACGACGGGTGTAGGGAGCCGGACACAACCGACGTCGAACGGCTGTTCTTCACCCGGCAGACAGCCCCAGGACAGGCACAGGACGGCACGTGGATGGAAAGCGGACAACCCCCTTCAGTTGGACCTTTCAACCAGACGTTACGGTATTGAAGACGAGTCCACCTCGACGTATCGCCTGTTGATCCAGAACCGTCAAACCGTCCCGTCAAGAGCTGCTCTTGGAGCCGTTGCAAGGTGATAAATAAACGCCTTGTGCTTTTTATTCCCTCTGCGCTGTTTGATATGTACCTGATGTGGGGTTTCCTTCAAGCTGGAACATTTCATGGGCCAAGATGTGTTCAAGCATCGCTTCTGAAGGGAAAGGGGGAGAAGTCCTCCTCTGCAAGGAGCTCACAAACTGCCGGGAGGATGGGATCTTCCAGCAGCCACCAAAACGCTTGCTCTGGCCCCAAAGCGGCCGCAACCCGCGACCCATTCCATCCAAAAGCATCGTCTGAGCGCAAACAGCCATTTCTCATCTGCTTTAATGGCGAGACTTCTCCTCACAAGCTGCTCAGCACCTCCTGAAGCATTAAAGGGTGCAGAGCCCGCGGCCAAAATTGGGGTAACTCCCACCACAACCCGAAACCATCGGAGTCTCGCGGACAAAGCCAAACCGCCTCAAGCAACTTTGCCATCGGGCATCAACCTCTGGCAAAGCCCAAAGTTTCGCGGAAGAACAGATTTAAGCAACGAGCACCTTGAAAGCCGTTGAGAAAACAAGAGGCTCGAAGAGGTTTCGCGGCGCAGCAAGGTTCCTCTCAAAAAAATATTTGGATGCGTTCAAGGGAAATAAATCCCTGAGCAGCAAATACACGGAGTCAATGAGATGACACGAGGAAAATACATTAGGAAACTCAAACAGCTAAAGGAAGGGGGCTTGCTTCATTTTGACCCCCTACTTCCAGGGATGAAGGCTGTTCTAATTAACAGGCATTGAAGGGTGAGTCTCTGATTTATTCCTGAGCATCCTCAATACTGCAGAATCCCTTATTTCACATATTTTGCAAACCAAAGGCAGCCCGGGCGTATACACCTGGAGAATCGCAGCCTGGCTGGGCTGGCACAGCTGTATTTAATGGATGAGAAGAGGAAGGGAGAAACAAACGGCCTCGCTGATCCCTAGCAATAACAAGACGTTACTTTTTTAATCGATCGGCATTTTAAGCGGCTGCACGGGCAGCCTAATGGGTCATGAAAGGGGAAAATAAAAGCCGGAGGGAGCTCGGAGCGTTTAATTTGTCCTTCCAAGCTTCATTCACGTTTATAAACTGAAACCCCGCAGCGACTCCCATCCACAGTCCCCGCAAATATCTCCTCTCGGAAAAGCGGGATGCACGGAGCCGAACACCAAACCCAGCCATTCCCTTTTCCCCAGGGAACGATGCAACTGGAGAGATCCCTCTTTAAAACCTGCCGCCCGAGGAAACGCAGCCCTGTTTAACGCGGCTCAATTATTGAAGAGGTTTCTGAGACCGCGGCGCGCTCTGGTGCGAGCCAGGGGAAGATGCTGTACCCCGTAAAGCAACGCCAAAGCAAAGGAGCGAGCCACAAGTGCAAGAGGGCAACCAGAGCCCGAGCCACCCCTTATTACTGGAGTAACTGGGAGCAACTGGGAGCCCCCTTTTCCCGTGGGGGTGTGAGGGAGCAGCTCACGTCACCCCGTCATGGCCAAAAGACGCTGGAGGACACATAAGGGGAGCTGCCCACCATGCTCCGGGCTGAAGGAGGCAACCCAGGGGATGCGGTGCCCCAAAAACCCGGGCGAAAGGACGCTGCTGGGGGCTGCCCACGTGAGGGGCTGCAAGCGGCTGGGACGCCGCATCCCCACCGCTCAGGACCAAAGGACGCAGCCGCAGCCGACCCATGCAGGGGGAACGGAGCAGCTGAACCCGAAGGACGCGGGTCTGGAAGATGCTGCTGGGGGCTGCAGGTGCGAGGGCTGAGCCCGCAGGACGCGGCACCCAGCCTGCTCCGGGCCAGGAGATGCCAACTGGGTGCTGCGGGGAGCCAGGCAGCTGAGCTCAGGGGATGGGTGCCCCCAAACCCAGCGCCAAAGGCTGGGCTGAGCCCCGGGGATGCTCACAGCCGGGGCCAGAGGAAAACTGCCTACGTGGGGCGACCCTGATGGGGTGATCCCAGGGGATGGGGTGCCTCGCACCCAGGGGCAAGGGATGCTCGGGAAAACTGCCAGCGTGGGGAAATCCTAACAGGGTGATCCCAGGGGATGGGGGGCCTCGCACCCAGGATGCTCCAGAAAAATGCTGGCATGGGGACACCCTGATGGGGTGATCCCAGGGGACACAGTGCCCCCAGAGCCAGGGCCAGAGGCTGAGCTGAGCCCTGGGGATGCCCGCAGCCAGGGTGAAAGGATGCTCTGGAAAACTGCCTGTGGGGGGAAATCCTAACAGGGTGATCCCAGAGGATAAAGGGCCTCACACCCAGGGGCAAGGGATGCTCGGGAAAACTGCCAGCATGGAGAAACCCCAAAAGGCTGAGCCCAGGGGACGGGGTCCCTTGCACCCTGGGGCAAAGGATGCTCTGTTAAACTGCCTGCGTGGGGAGACCCTGACGGGGTGATCCCAGGGGATGGGGTGCCTTGCATCCAGGGGCGAAGGCTGGGCTGAGCACAGGGGATGCCCACAGCCAGGGCCGGAGGATGCTCCGGAAAACTGCCTGCGTGGGGAGCCCCGAAAAGCTGAGCCCAGAGAACACAGTGCCCCCAACCCCAGGGCCAAAGGCTGCTTCAGGGGAGACCCTGAAGGGATTGAGCCCAGGGGCCGCGGTGCCCCCACACGCAGGGCCAGAGGCCCAGCTGAGCCCTGGGGACGCAGCCGCCCCGCGCCCAAGGCCAAAGGACAATCTGGAAACCGGCTCGCACGGGCAGACCCCCAGGGGTGACCCCACCGACGGGCTGCCCCCACCCCCGGGGCCAAAAAAAGCCGCCCCGGGAGATCGCCCCCGCCCCCCTCCCCGGGGCCGAGCCCTCCGCCCCCCGCCGGGGTACCTTGATGCGCTCCCGGCACTGGGACGGGGTGCGCTCGTAGCCCAGCTCGGCCAGGGCGCGGGAGACGCGCTCGTACATGGCGGGGCCGGGGGCTTTGCTGCCGAAGACGGTACCGGCGCCCTCCAGCTGCTGGTACCGCGCCTCCACCAGCCGCTCGTTGCCCCAGACGGCGATCAGCGCGTTGGTCTCCGCCGGCGTCCAGGACATCCCCCGGCAAGCGGCGGCGGCGGCGGCTGCGGCGGCGCCGCCCGGAGAGAAGGAGACGGAGGGCGAGGCCCCGCCGCGGCCCCCCGCCCCGCCGCCGCCGCCCCCCAGCCCGGCCCCGCCGGCCGCCGGCCCCGGCCCCGGGCCGAGAGGGGAGGCGCCGCTGGGGGTGGAGGGGTCGGAGAGGCTGGGGTTGCCGTCGCTCAGCGCTCCCGGCGAGCCCGGCGACAGCACCTCCATCTTGGGGATCTTCAGCGGCGGCTCGGCGGCCGGGAGCTGCGAGGAGCCGCAGGACGCCGCCATATTGGAGATGCCGGAGCGAGCGGGCGGAAGTGACGCGGGGCTCCCCCCGGGGGGAGGGACTTCCGGCAGCCCCGGGGAGGGGGCGGCGGAGGGAATGGGGGGGGGGGCGCACGTGCCGCCGCCGCTGGGGGCGTGGTCAAGTAGGGGGCGTGGCCACGACAGGGAACGTCGGCTGTGGGGGCGTGGCTCGTCGCGAAGCGGGCGTGGTTACGAGACAAGGGGCGTGGTCAGCGGTGTAGGGGCGGGGCGTGCTGTCGGGGGTGTGGTCAGCAGCAAGTGGGCGTGGCCAGTGGAGGAGGGCGGCGCTTGGCGGGAGGAGGCGTGGCCAGGGCAGGGGCACCGGGGGCACGGGCAGGGGGCGTGGCTACGGGGAGGGGGCGTGGCGCCGGGAGTGGGACCCAAACCCTGGCCCTGAGCACCCCCAAATCTGGGGCTGAGCACCCCGAACCCTGGGGCTGAGCACCCCAAATCCTGGGGCTGAGCACCCCAAACCCCGGGGCTCAGCACCCCAAACCCTGGGGCTCAGCACCCCCAAATCTGGGGCTGAGCACCCCAAATCCTGGGGCTGAGCACCCCAAACCCTGGGGCTCAGCACCCCAAACCCTGGCCCTGAGCACCCCCAAATCTGGGGCTGAGCACCCCAAATCCTGGGGCTGAGCACCCCAAACCCTGGGGCTCAGCACCCCAAACCCTGGCCCTGAGCACCCCAACCCCTGGACCTGAGCACCCCAAACCCCGGGGCTCAGCACCCCAAACCCTGGACCTGAGCACCCCAAACCCTGGGGCCCAGCACCCCAAACCCTGGGGCTCAGCACCACAAACCCTGGGGCTGAGCACCCCACACCCTGGACCTGAGCACCCCAAACCCTGGGGCTCAGCATCCCAACCCCGGTCCTGAGCACCCCAACCCCTGGGGCTCAGCACCCCAAACCCTGGACCTGAGCACCCCAACCCCTGGGGCTCAGCACCCCAAACCCTGGACCTGAGCACCCCAAACCCTGGGGCTCAGCACCCCATACCCTGGCCCTGAGCACCCCAAACCCTGGGGCTCAGCACCCCAAACCCTGGACCTGAGCACCCCACACCCTGGGGCTCAGCACCCCATACCCTGGACCTGAGCACCCCAAACCCTGGGGCTCAGCACCCCACACCCTGGACCTGAGCACCCCACACCCTGGGGCTCAGCATCCCACACCCTGGGGCTGAGCACCCCAAATCCTGGGGCTCAGCATCCCAAACCCTGGACCTGAGCACCCCAAACCCCGGGGCTCAGCACCCCAAACCCTGGCCCTGAGCACCCCAAACCCTGGGGCTCAGCACCCCCAAATCTGGGGCTGAGCACCCCAAATCCTGGGGCTGAGCACCCCAAACCCTGGGGCCCAGCACCCCAAATCCTGGGGCTCAGCATCCCAAACCCTGGACCTGAGCACCCCAAACCCCGGGGCTCAGCACCCCAAACCCTGGACCTGAGCACCCCAAACCCTGGGGCTCAGCACCCCAAACCCTGGACCTGAGCACCCCAAACCCCGGGGCTCAGCACCCCAACCCTGGCCCTGAGCACCCCAAACCCTGGGGCTCAGCACCCCAAACCCTGGACCTGAGCACCCCAAACCCTGGGGCTCAGCACCCCAAACCCTGGACCTGAGCACCCCAAACCCTGGGGCTCAGCACCCCAACCCCGGTCCTGAGCACCCCAAACCCCGGGGCTCAGCACCCCAAACCCTGGACCTGAGCACCCCAACCCCAGTCCTGAGCACCCCAAACCCCGGGGCTCAGCATCCCAAATCCTGGACCTGAGCATCCCAAACCCTGGGGCTCAGCACCCCACACCCTGGACCTGAGCACCCCAAACCCTGGGGCTCAGCACCCCAAACCCTGGGGCTCAGCATCCCACACCCTGGACCTGAGCACCCCAAACCCTGGGGCTCAGCACCCCACACCCTGGCCCTGAGCACCCCACACCCTGGACCTGAGCACCCCACACCCTGGGGCTGAGCACCGCAAATCCTGGGGCTCAGCACCCCACACCCTGGCCCTGAGCACCCCAAACCCCGGGGCTCAGCACCCCAAACCCTGGACCTGAGCACCCCACACCCTGGGGCTGAGCACCCCAAATCCTGGGGCTCAGCATCCCAAACCCTGGACCTGAGCACCCCAAACCCTGGGGCTCAGCACCCCAAACCCTGGCCCTGAGCACCCCAAACCCTGGGGCTCAGCACCCCAACCCCGGTCCTAAGCACCCCAAACCCTGGGGCTCAGCATCCCAAATCCTGGACCTGAGCATCCCAAACCCCGGGGCTCAGCACCCCACACCCTGGACCTGAGCACCCCAAACCCTGGGGCTCAGCACCCCAAACCCTGGCCCTGAGCACCCCACACCCTGGGGCTCAGCACCCCAACCCCGGTCCTGAGCACCCCAGCCCCGGGGCTCCCCATTTTCGGGGCAGGGCCCCCCTTTCCCTCTGTCCTGCCAGGCCCCCGCCAGGGCCCCCCTCCCGCCAGGGCCCCCCTCCCGCCGGGACCCTCGTTAATTGGGACCAGAGGGGCCCCTTGATGGATGAGCTGGGGGGCCGCTAACGAAGGGGGGCGGGGGCCGGCCTAGCACCCCAGCTGCGCCCCAAACCCTCGTTAAGCCAGGCCTAACGAGCGAGAGGTTTGCCCCCCCCCCCCCAAACCCTCCCCTCGGCCAAGCGGGGTGGTTTTGGGGGGTCCTCTGGGGTCCCCGCAGGGGGGG
Organism: Theristicus caerulescens; assembly: GCA_020745775.1. Classification (NCBI taxonomy): domain Eukaryota; kingdom Metazoa; phylum Chordata; class Aves; order Pelecaniformes; family Threskiornithidae; genus Theristicus; species Theristicus caerulescens. The sequence goes on along the minus strand of CM036575.1, from coordinate 782,111 downwards.
CGTTAATTAAACGCTTTAATTAGGGCTGTGTTGGTTAAACAAATGGGGAGGATTGGGGGGGCTGCCTGCTCCTGCCTGCTCCTGCCTGCTCCTGCCTGCTCCTGCCTGCTCCTGCCTGCTCCTGCCTGCTGCAGCACATCTGGCAGCAGAGGGGCCCGGGAGTAATCAGGGGCCGTAATTATCCCCTTCTAATTACGGGGATTAGGGGCTGGCGGCGGGGCCAGGCGGGGGCCAGGGGACGGCGGGCGCTTTGTCACCGGCTGCCTGGCCCCAGGGGGGTGTCCCTAATGCCACCCCTGCCCCGTGTCCCCAAAGGGATGTCCCTGATGCCACCCCTGCCCTGTGTCCCCAAAGGGGTGGCCTTGCTGCCACCATGTCCCCAAAGGGGTGTCCCTGATGCCACCCCTGCTCTGTGTCCCCAAAGGGGTGGCCTTGCTGCCACCATGTCCCCAAAGGGGTGTCCCTGATGCCACCCCTGCTCTGTGTCCCCAAAGGGGTGTCCCTGATGCCACCCCTGCCCTGTGTCCCCAAAGGGTGGCCTTGCTGCCACCATGTCCCCAAAGGGGTGTCCCTGATGCCACCCCTGCTCTGTGTCCCCAAAGGGGTGGCCTTGCTGCCACCATGTCCCCAAAGGGGTGTCCCTGATGCCACCCCTGCTCTGTGTCCCCAAAGGGGTGTCCCTGATGCCACCCCTGCCCTGTGTCCCCAAAGGGTGGCCTTGCTGCCACCATGTCCCCAAAGGGGTGTCCCTGATGCCACCCCTGCTCTGTGTCCCCAAAGGGGTGGCCTTGCTGCCACCATGTCCCCAAAGGGGTGTCCCTGATGCCACCCCTGCTCTGTGTCCCCAAAGGGGTGTCCCTGATGCCACCCCTGCCCTGTGTCCCCAAAGGGTGGCCTTGCTGCCACCATGTCCCCAAAGGGGTGTCCCTGATGCCACCCCTGCTCTGTGTCCCCAAAGGGGTGTCCCTGATGCCACCCCTGCCCTGTGTCCCCAAAGGGGTGGCCTTGCTGCCACCATGTCCCCAGGGGGGTGTCCCTAATGCCACCCCTGCCCTGTGTCCCCAAAGGGTGGCCTTACTGCCACCATGTCCCCAAAGGGGTGTCCCTGATGCCACCCCTGCTCTGTGTCCCCAAAGGGGTGGCCTTGCTGCCAGCATGTCCCCAGGGGGGTGTCCCTAATGCCACCCCTGCCCTGTGTCCCCAAAGGGTGGCCTTGCTGCCACCATGTCCCCAAAGGGGTGTCCCTGATGCCACCCCTGCCCTGTGTCCCCAAAGGGTGGCCTTGCTGCCACCATGTCCCCAAAGGGGTGTCCCTGATGCCACCCCTGCTCTGTGTCCCCAAAGGGATGTCCCTGATGCCACCCCTGCCCTGTGTCTCCAAAGGGGTGGCCTTGCTGCCACCATGTCCCCAAAGGGGTGTCCCTGATGCCACCCCTGCCCTGTGTCCCCAAAGGGTGGCCTTGCTGCCACCATGTCCCCAAAGGGGTGTCCCTGATGCCACCCCTGCCCTGTGTCTCCAAAGGGGTGGCCTTGCTGCCACCATGTCCCCAAAGGGGTGTCCCTGATGCCACCCCTGCTCTGTGTCCCCAAAGGGGTGGCCTTGCTGCCACCATGTCCCCAAAGGGGTGTCCCTGATGCCACCCCTGCCCTGTGTCCCCAAAGGGTGGCCTTGCTGCCACCATGTCCCCAAAGGGGTGTCCCTGATGCCACCCCTGCTCTGTGTCCCCAAAGGGGTGGCCTTGCTGCCAGCATGTCCCCAGGGGGGTGTCCCTAATGCCACCCCTGCCCTGTGTCCCCAAAGGGATCTACCCATTGCCACCGTGTCCCCAAAGGGATGTCCCTGATGCCACCCCTGCCCTGTGTCCCCAAAGGATGTCCCTGATGCCACCCCTGCCCTGTGTCCCCAAAGGGATGTCCCCACTGCTGGTGTGTCCCCAAAGGGATGTCCCTAATGCCACCCCTGCCCTGTGTCCCCAAAGGGTGCCCTTGCTGCCAGCATGTCCCCAAAGGGATGCACCCACTGCCACCGTGTCCCCAAAGGGATGTCCCCACTGCTGGTGTGTCCCCAAAAGGATGTCCCTAATGCCACCCCTGCCATGTGTCCCCAAAGGGGTGGCCTTGCTGCCAGCATGTCCCCAGGGGGTGTCCCTGATGCCACCCCTGCCCTGTGTCCCCAAAGGGATGTACCCACTGCTGGTGTGTCCCCAAAGGGATGTACCTATTGCCACCGTGTCCCCAAAGGGATGTCCCTAATGCCACCCCTGCCCTGTGTCCCCAAAGGGATGCACCCACTGCTGGTGTGTCCCCAAAGGATGTCCCTGATGTCACCCCTGCCCTCTGTCCCCAAAGGGATGTACCCATTGCCACCGTGTCCCCAAAGGGATGTCCCTGATGCCACCCCTGCCCTGTGTCCCCAAAGGGATGTCCCCACTGCTGGTGTGTCCCCAAAGGGATGTACCTATTGCCACCGTGTCCCCAAAGGGATGTCCCTGATGCCACCCCTACCCTGTGTCCCCAAAGGGATGTCCCCACTGCTGGTGTGTCCCCAAAGGGATGTCCCTAATGCCACCCCTGCCCTGTGTCCCCAAAGGGATGTACCCACTGCTGGTGTGTCCCCAAAGGGATGTACCTATTGCCACCGTGTCCCCAAAGGGATGTCCCTAATGCCACCCCTGCCCTGTGTCCCCAAAGGGATGTCCCCACTGCTGGTGTGTCCCCAAAGGGATGTCCCTAATGCCACCCCTGCCCTGTGTCCCCAAAGGGATGCACCCACTGCTGGTGTGTCCCCAAAGGATGTCCCTGATGTCACCCCTGCCCTCTGTCCCCAAAGGGATGTACCCATTGCCACCGTGTCCCCAAAGGGATGTCCCTGATGCCACCCCTGCCCTGTGTCCCCAAAGGGATGTCCCCACTGCTGGTGTGTCCCCAAAGGGATGTACCTATTGCCACCGTGTCCCCAAAGGGATGTCCCTGATGCCACCCCTACCCTGTGTCCCCAAAGGGATGTCCCCACTGCTGGTGTGTCCCCAAAGGGATGTCCCTAATGCCACCCCTGCCCTGTGTCCCCAAAGGGATGTACCCACTGCTGGTGTGTCCCCAAAGGGATGTACCTATTGCCACCGTGTCCCCAAAGGGATGTCCCTAATGCCACCCCTGCCCTGTGTCCCCAAAGGGATGTCCCCACTGCTGGTGTGTCCCCAAAGGGATGTCCCTAATGCCACCCCTGCCCTGTGTCCCCAAAGGGATGTACCCATTGCCACCGTGTCCCCAAAGGGATGTCCCTAATGCCACCCCTGCCCTGTGTCCCCAAAGGGTGGCCTTGCTGCTAGCGTGTCCCAAAAGGGATGCACCCACTGCCACCATGTTCCCAAAGGGGTGTCCCTGATGCCACCCCTGCCCTGTGTCCCCAAAGGGGTGTCCCCACTGCTGGTGTATCCCCAAAGGGATGTCCCTGATGCCACCCCTGCTGTGTGTCCCCAAAGGCTGGCCTTGCTGCCACCATGTCCCAAAAGGGATGCACCCACTGCTGGTGTGTCCCCAAAGGGGTGGCCTTGCTGCCAGCATGTCCCCAAAGGGGTGTCCCTGCTACCAGTCCTGCAGCATGTCCCCAAAGGGATGTCCCCACTGCTGGTGTGTCCCCAAAGGGATGTCCCTGATGCCACCCCTGCCCTGTGTCCCCAAAGGGATCTACCCATTGCCACCGTGTCCCCAAAGGGATGTCCCTGATGCCACCCCTGCTGTGTGTCCCCAAAGGGGTGGCCTTGCTGCCAGAGTGTCCCCAAAGGGATGCACCCACTGCTGGTGTGTCCCCAAAGGGATGTCCCTAATGCCACCCCTGTGGTGTGTCCCCAAAGGGGTGGCCTTGCTGCCAGCGTGTCCCCAGGGGGGTGTCCCTAATGCCACCCCTGCCGTGTGTCCCCAAAGGGATGTCCCCACTGCTGGTGTGTCCCCAAAGGGATGTCCCTGATGCCACCCCTGCCGTGTGTCCCCAAAGGGGTGGCCTTGCTGCCAGCATGTCCCCAAAGGGATGCACCCACTGCTGGTGTGTCCCCAAAGGATGTCCCTGATGCTACCCCTGCCCTGTGTCCCCAAAGGGATGTCCCTGATGCCACCCCTGTGGTGTGTCCCCAAAAGGGGTGTCCCTGCTGCCACCATGTCCCCAAAGGGCTGCACCTCTGCCGGCCTTGTGGCATGTCCCCAAAGGGATGTCCCCACGGCTGGTGTGTCCCCAAAGGGACGTCCCTGCCGCTGGGGTGTCCCCAAAGGGATGTGCCTGCTGTCCCTGTGTCCCCAAAGGGCTGCACCCACTGCCACCCCTGCAGCGTGTCCCCCCTTCCGCCCCCGTGCCGTGTCCCCAAAGGGGTGTCCCCACCGCCAGCCTCGCCACGTGTCCCCACCGCCGCTGTGTCCCCAAAGGGACACAGGTACCCGCAGCCGCTGTCCCCAAAGCCCACGGGGACGCACCCGCTGCCGGCCCCTCCAGCGTGGCCCCACGGCTGGGCGCCCGCATCCCCAAGCCCCGGGGGGGCCACTAGCCCCTTCCCCCCCGTCCCCGAGCCCACCGTTGCCGCATGGCAACGCCCCAATCAGGCCCCAATTAGAGGGGCTCGCTGGAAGGCGGGGGGGGGGGGGGGGGAGGAATGCAAATGAGGTTAACGGTTAATTAGGGATTGCAAAATTCATTATTCCTCTAGAGCAGCTGATTGCGATGCAGCCCCGCGTCCCCATTAGGGCCATTTGACCGCTCGCTAATGACACGGCGGCGGCGGGCGGGGGGGGGGGGGCTCGTGGGTCCCCTGCCACCCCGCTGACAACCGCAGCGGGTCATCCCTGTCCAGAGCTGTGCCCGTTCTCAGCCTCCCCGCAGCAGGTCGCTTCGGGCGATGAGGCGGGGCTCATCCGCGCGATGAGTTGTGGCCGTTCTCAGCCAGGGTCAGTGTGCAATGAGTTGTGGCTGTTCTCAGCCGGGGCTCATCCGTGTGATGAGTTGTGGCCGTTCTCAGCCAGGGTCAGTGTGCAATGAGTTGTGGCTGTTCCCAGCCGGGGCTCATCCGCGCGATGAGTTGTGGCCGTTCTCAGCCAGGATCAGTGTGCAATGAGTTGTGGCTGTTCTCAGCCGGGGCTCATCCGTGCGATGAGTTGTGGCTGTTCTCGGCGGGTCTCGCCTGTGCAATGGGTTCTGGCTGTTCTCAGCCGGGGCTCATCTGTGCGATGAGTTGTGGCCGTTCTCGGCGGGTCTCGCCTGTGCAATGGGGTCTGGCTGTTCTCAGCCGGGGCTCATCCGTGCGATGAGTTGTGGCCGTTCTCAGCCAGGATCAGTGTGCAATGAGTTGTGGCTGTTCTCAGCCGGGGCTCATCCATGCGATGAGTTGTGGCCGTTCTTGGCGGGTCTCGCCTGGGCAATGGGGTCTGGCTGTTCTCAGCCGGGGCTCATCCATGCGATGAGTTGTGGCCGTTCTCGGTGGGTCTCGCCTGTGCAATGGGGTCTGGCTGTTCTCAGCCGGGGCTCATCCGTGTGATGAGTTGTGGCCGTTCTCGGCAGGTCTCGCCTGGGCAATGGGGTCTGGCTGTTCTCAGCCGGGGCTCATCCGTGCGATGAGTTGTGGCCGTTCTCAGCCAGGGTCAGTGTGCAATGAGTTGTGGCTGTTCTCAGCCGGGGCTCATCCGTGCGATGAGTTGTGGCTGTTCTCAGCCAGGATCGCCCTGTGCTATGAACTGTGGCTGTTCTCAGCTGGGGCTCATCCATGCAATGAGTTGTGGCTGTTCTCAGCCAGGATCGCCCTGTGCTATGAATTGTGGCTGCCCTCAGCCAGGGCTCACCCATGCAATGAATAGTGGCTGTTCTCAGCCGGGATCACCTGGTGCAATGAGTTCTGGCTGTTCTCAGCCAGGATCTCCCTGTGCTATGAATTGTGGCTGTTCTCAGTGGGGCTCACCTGTGCAGTGAATAGTGGCTGTCCTCAGCCAGGATCGCCCAGCACAATGAGTTGCGGCTGTTCTCAGCCAGGGCTCACCCATGCAATGAACTGTGGCTGTTCTCAGCCGGGATCACCCAGTGCAATGAGTTGTGGCTGTTCTCAGCCAGGATCACCTGGTGCAATGAGTTCTGGCTGCCCTCAGCCAGACTCACCCGTGCATTGAGTTCTGGCTGTTCTCAGCCAGGATCAGCATGCAATGAATTGTGGCTGTTCTCAGCCAGAATCACCCAGTGCAATGAGTTCTGGCTGCCCTCAGCCAGGCTCACCTGTGCATTGAGTTGTGGCTGTTCTCAGCCAGGATCAGCATGCAATGAATTGTGGCTGTTCTCAGCCAGAATCACCCAGTGCAATGAGTTCTGGCTGCCCTCAGCCAGGCTCACCCGTGCATTGAGTTGTGGCTGTTCTCAGCCAGGATTGCCCTGTGCAATGAGTTGTGGCTGTTCTCAGCCATGGCTCACCCATGCCATGAATAGTAGCTGTTCTCAGCCAGGATCGCCCAGTGCAATGAGTTGTGGCTGCCCTCAGCCAGGGCTCACCCATGCAATGAATTGTGGCCGTCCTCAGCTCCCCGGGGACGCGTGGACGGCGGGACAAGCAACTCGGGGCAGCGGTGGGGAAACACCCCCCTGCTCCCCAACGCTCGAGCCAACCTTCCAATTCTATGAAGATAATTAACAAGTCGCCAAGAAGCCGAGCGGAAAAGTCAGTAGATGTGGACTAGTGGCTACTGCAATTTACTGACTCGTTCATAATTAACCTCCCCTCTCCAAAACACGCCGCCGAAAAGAAGTATAAACTTATTAACAGCGATGTTGGCTAATTAAAGCTTTAATTAGCCCGAGATGTGGCCGCGGGCAGGAAACCGCGGGGCCGGAGGCAAGGCGAGAGAAGATGCTGGATGCGAGACCGCGGAGGGCGCGGGGATGCTGCCACGCCCTGGTACCCATCAGCATCCTCAGGGCCCGCGTCCCGCATCCAGCTGCCCTGGCTGCACAAAGGGGACCCAGGCGGGCTAATTCGGCGCGGGGAATAGCGTCACGCCTCCGCCTTTGTCTCCCTTTCAGAGCCAATATCCCGGCCCCAGATGGGTTAATACATAATGCAGACAAGCAAGTAATTGCTTGCCTTTGTAGGGCCGTCAGCGCTGGGTCCCCGGCCCTCTGATCCCCCATTAGCGGCCATGCAAACAAGCCTTCCACCCAATTAAGCCCAGCTTTGATAGAGCCTTTCCCAATGATGTGCCGGTCCCAAACTAGCGATTCGCACATGAGCCACTACCTGTTAAACGCGGAGTCGGCTTCCTTCGGGGCCGAGCATCCCTCGCCTCTCGCCGTGACCCAGCTGCCGAGCTCTGCCCGGCCCTGAAGGGAGCCTTGGCTGATAAATGATCTCGACAAACTCTATATTAAAGAGGTGGAAATGGGATGTTAATATACCCCGAGTCGCTCGGCTCGAGAACACATGGGCTCCGGCTTCCCAAAGACGGCGGTAATGAGGCGGGCTGGGACGCCCCGCGAGGAGACCCCGACCCAGCGGCCTCCTGCGTCTGCCAGGCGGGAGGACAGACGGCCTGACGCGCGGCCTCCAAGGCATCCCCGCGCCGGCCCTCGGAGCATCCCCGGGTCACCCCCTAACGCATCTCATCTGCTCACCTAAAGCATCTCGGCATCAGCCCCTACAGCGTGCCAGCGCGCTCCCCCAGAGCTGCCCAGGGTCGTCCCCTAAAGCAGCCCAGTAAGCTCTCCTACAGCATCCCAGTATCAGCCCCTACAGCATCCCAGTGTCACCCCCTAAAGCATGCCAGTATCACCCCCTAAAGGATCCCACCATTATCCCCTACAGCATCCCAGTGTCACCCCCTAAAGGATCCCACCATTATCCCCTACAGCATCCCAGTGTCACCCCCTAAAGCATCCCAGTATCATCCCCTACAGCATCCCAATATAATCCCCTAAAGCATCCCAGTATCATCCCCTACAGCATCCCAGTATGATCCCCTAAAGTATCCCAGCATCATCCCCTAAAGTATCCCAGCATCATCCCCTAAAGCATCCCAGTATGATCCCCTAAAGCATCCCAGTATCCTCCCCTAAAGTATCCCAGTATCACCCCCTAAAGGATCCCAGTATCCTCCCCTAAAGTATCCCAGCATCATCCCCTACAGCATCCCAGTATTACCCCCTACAGCATCCCAGTATGATCCCCTAAAGCATCCCAGTATCATCCCCTACAGGATCTCAGTATCCTCCCCTAAAGCATCCCAGTATCCTCCCCTACAGCATCCCAGTATGACCCCCTACAGCACCCCAGTGTCACCCCCTAAAGCATCCCAGTATCCTCCCCTACAGCATCCCAGTATCACCCCCTAAAGCATCCCAGCATCATCCCCTAAAGCATCCCAGTATCATCCCCTACAGCATCCCAGTATCCTCCCCTAAAGCATCCCAGTATCATCCCCTACAGCATCCCAGTATCATTCCCTATAGCGTCCCAGTGTCATCCCCTACAGCATCCCACTGTCATCCTCGGAAGTATCCCAGTACGCTCACCCCAGTGTCCTCCCCTAAAGCATCCCCTAATACATCCCAGCATCCCTCCGTGCATCCCAGTATCCTCCCCTACAGCATCCCAGTGACATCCCCTACAGCATCCCAGTATCGTCCCCTACAGCATCCCAGTGCCATCCCCTACAGCATCCCACTGACATCCCCTAGAGCATCCCAGTTTGCTCCCTACAGCACCCCAGCATCGTCCCCTGGAGCATCCCCATACGCTCCCCTAAAGCATCCCAGCGTCTTTCCTTAAAGCATCCCACCATCATCCTCTAAAGCATCCCAGTGTCATCCCTTACAGCATCCCAGTAGGCTCCCCTAAAGCATCCCAGTATGCTCCCCAAAACCACCCCAGCACCATCCTCTAAAGCATCCCAGTGCCATCCCCTAAAGCATCCCAGTATGATCCCCTACAGCATCCCAGTATCATGCCCTAAAGCATCCCAGTATGATCCCCTAAAGCATCCCAGTGTCATCCCCTACAGCATCCCAGTATCATCCCCTACAGCATCCCAGTATGATCCCCTAAAGCATCCCAGTATTGTTCCCTATAGCGTCCCAGTATCACCCCCTAAAGCATCCCAGTATCATTCCCTATAGCGTCCCAGTATCATCCCCTAAAGCATCCCAGTATCATTCCCTATAGCGTCCCAGTATCACCCCCTAAAGCATCCCAGTATCATCCCCTAAAGCATCCCAGTATCATCCCCTACAGCAACCCAGTATCCTCCCATAAAGCATCCCAGTATGATCCCCTACAGCATCCCAGTATCCTCCCCTAAAGCATCCCAGTATCATCCCCTACAGCATCCCAGTATCCTCCCATAAAGCATCCCAGTATGATCCCCTACAGCATCCCAGTATCGTCCCCTAAAGCATCCCAGTATCATTCCCTACAGCATCCCAGTATCATCCCCTAAAGCATCCCAGTATGCTCCCCAAAACCATCCCAGCACCATCCCTTAAAGCATCCCAGTATCATTCCCTACAGCATCCCAGTATCACCCCCCCAAAACACCCCAGCACCATCCCCAAAACCACCCCAGTCCCATCCCTCCCAGCATCCCAGTATCCCCCCCCCAGCATCCCAGTATCCTCCCCCACCCCCAGCACCGCTCCTCTCCAGACGCCCCCCCAGCACCCCCCCACCGCGCCACAACCTCCATAAATATTCAAAAAGCCGCATTTTCCGGCAAAGCGCCCGGCTCGGGGCGGGGGGCTCCCGGGGGGGATGGAAATAACGGGGCCGCGAGGGATTTTCTCGCGGGGGGCGGCCGCTCGTTTGCCCATACAAATATTTGGTCGCTCGTCATCACCGCGCCATCCTTCGTGCCTCAGTTTCCCCACCCCGCGATGCCGCGGAGGCTTGGGAAAAATAAGGAATAAGGAGGTAGGGATAATAAAGAGGAATAATGAGGATAACGGAGTGCGGGGGAAGCGTCCCCCCGTAAAAAAAATAATTTTGGGGGGGGATTTTGGGCCGTGGCAGCGAGAGGTTTGGGCAAAGCCTGCGCAAACAGCCGCTAATCGCCGAATAAAAGGGCAATTAAAGGCCCCGGCAGCGGTAATAAATCTGCTAACAAGGAGGCGATGCCCCCGCGCTCGCTGTTTGCCCAGCTGATTACCAGGGATGAAGCCAGGAAGGGGGAGGATTTATCCATCGGGATGAAGCGGCTCCTTTGTCTCCGTTCCCCGTCCCAAGCCGTCTCGGGAGGAGGCATCGGGGACGGAGGCGTGCGTGCCACCCCCCCCCGGGAGCCCATCACCGCAGCCTCGGGCCTGCTAGCGGGGATTAATGCCGAGGTGCTTTAATCCCCGCGGCTCCCAAAAAACCTCCAGCATTCCCATTAAAAAAAACGCTTTTCCAAGCGCTCCATGAAAAGAGGCCCAAAAGCTCTCCGGGGGTTGATATCCCTATTCCCGGGATGGAGATGCCCCGTCCCCACGGCTCGGTTTTTCGGGAACAGCCAAAAAGGGAGGGAAAACACCACGGTATTTAATATTCCGGCATCACCTTCAATTCCCATCCCGGAGAATTATTGGGATAATAGTTGGATAAACCGGTTATTCTACGGATAATTTATTTCTCTTTTTTTTTTTTTTGGGCTGCCGCATTCCCAGCAGGAGAAGCGGAAAAGCTTCATGACCCTATGAAATTCCTATTTATTAGGAATTAGGCGACGGGAGGGATGGGGGAATAACGCGTCGTCCTCGCAACACCGGGACGGGAGCTTTGCCGGGCCGTCAGCGCCGGGATCCGGCAAATTCGGTGGGATACGGAGAGGCCGGAGGCTGCTGCCGAGGCCGAGCGCTCCCAGATGTGCGCCGGGGTCCAGATGTGCGCCGGGATCCGGCAAATTCGGTGGGATACGGAGAGGCCGGAGGCTGCTGCCGAGGCCGAGCGCTCCCAGATGTGCGCCGGGGTCCAGATGTGCGCCGGGATCCGGCAAATTCGGTGGGATACGGAGAGGCCGGAGGCTGCTGCCGAGGCTGAGCGCTCCCAGATGTGCGCCGGGGTCCAGATGTGCGCGGGGGGTGCAGATGTGCGCCCGTCTGTGGCCCCAGCGCAGCCCCAGGATGGGGGGGGGGGCTCATGCGAGCTCGCCAGATGTGCGCCCAGATGTGCGCTCGCCCCTCCAGATGTGCGTAGCCGCCAACCGCCCGCCTCTCCAGATGTGCGCTGGCACCTCCGCACCTTCGGGTGCGGGCCCAGCTGCGGCCCCCGAACCCTCCAGATGTTCGCCCCCCCCGAGCCCTCCCAGATGTGAACACCCCGCGGGCGCCCCAGATGTGCACCCCCACCCCCTCCAGCTGTGCCCCGAGAGCCCTCCAGATGTGAACCCCCTTTTGGGGCACGTCCCCCCCCCCCCCCAGATGCGCAAAGGCGCGCGGGCCCGTCTCGCCATCCAGATGTGAGGCCCTCGCACCCCAGATGTGCACGCAGGCGTGCCCCCCCTCCCCTCCCAGTCCTCCCCCATAACGCCCCCCCCCCCCCAAACTGGGGGGCCCGCTGGAGGAGCCGCATTGCTTCACTCCTCAGCCCCCCGCGCGTTAATTAAGCGCCTAATTGCTAATTAGGCATTCAGGAGCCGGCTTGGCACCGGGCAGGCGCCCCCATTGGTGCCCCCCCCCCCAAATCAAGGTCACTGGGGGTCCCAGCACCCCCAAAATTGTCACCCTCCTCTGCCAGCGCCCCCCCCCCCGCCAAATGTCACCCCAATCCCCCTTCGCCTCCCACCATGGACCCCCCACCCTATATGGGTGCCCTCCCCCCCCCTCCCATCCCCCTTCCCAAAAGGGGGGGGCAGGGATCCCCCCCCCATCCCCCCCCCCCCCCGCCCTGGCCGCGCCCCCGCTCCCCGCCGGACCCGGGGGGCGGCGCCGCGGGCTGAGCCGAGCCTTGCTGAGCCGCGCTGGGCTGAGCTGAGCTCAGCCGAGCTCAGCCCTGCTGGGTCGGTGCGTGCCGAAGCCCAGCCGGGTCGTGCAAAGCCGGGCTCAGCCGGGCCGGGGCGGAGCGGGCTGAAGCCGAGCCGGGTCGTGTAGAGCCGGGCTCAGCTGAGCCGAGCCGAGCTGAGCTCAGCCGTGCCGTGCTGCGCTGGGTCGGGCGGTGCTGAGCCGAGCCGGGGCGTGCAGAGCCGAGCCGAGCCAAGCCGAGCTCAGCCGTGCCGAGTCGTGCTGGATCGGGTTGTCCCGAGCCGAGCTGAGCTGAGCTCAGCCGAGCCAAGCCGAGCCGAGCTGAGCTCAGACGAGCCGAGCTGAGCTGAGCCGAGCCGAGCCGAGCCGAGCTGAGCCGAGCTGAGCCGAGCTCAGCCAAGCCGACCTCAGCCGTGCCGAGCCGCGCTGGGTCGGACCGTGCTGAGCCAAGCCTAGCCAAGCCGAGCCTAGCCAAGCCGAGCCTAGCCAAGCCGGACCAGGATGCTGCGGTACCTGCTGAAGACGCTGCTGCAGATGAACCTGTTCGCCGACTCGCTGGGGGCCGAAGGCTCCAACTCTTCCCAGCTCCTCCTCGGCATCAACCGCACCATCGCCGCCCTCCACCTCCCCGGCCTCACCCCCAGTAACGGTACGTCCCCGTGTCCCGCTGTCCCCGTGTCCTGCTGTCCCCATGTCCCGCTGTCCCCATGTCCCACCGTCCCCGTGTCCCGCCGTCCCCGTGTCCCGCTGTCCCCGTGTCCTGCTGTCCCCATGTCCTGCCGTCCCCATGTCCCGCCGTCCCCGTGTCCCGCTGTCCCCGTGTCCCGCTGTCCCCGTGTCCCGCTGTCCCGGTGTCCCCAGTCCTGGTCCAGGGGTGATGCTGGAAATAGCCCGCAGCCCCCCAGCCCCAGCCGGGACTGGCCCCGAGTCCCCAAACCGACCCCATGTCCCCACGCTGGGACCTGCCCCCTGTCCCCAATCTGGGAGCAACGCGGTGTCCCCAAATCAGCCCCGTGTCCCCACTCCGGGACCGGCTCCCTCTCCCCGGACTGCAAACCGGGAGCAATGCCATCTCCCCAGGTAGTCCCCGTGACTCCAAACTGGGACCAGCCCCGTGTCCCCAAACTGGGAGCGACCCTGTGTCCCCAAACCAGCCCCTAGACCTCAAACCAGGACCGACCTGGTGTCCCCAACCAGCCCTGTGTCCCCAAATCCCGAACCGGGAGCGACCCCCTGTTTCCAAACTGGCCCCATGTCCCCACACTGACCCCCAGACCGTGAACTGGGATTGACTTGGTGTCCCCAAATTGTCCCTGTGTCCCCAGACCAACCCCCAGACCCCGAACCAGGAGCAACCCCCTGTCCCCAAACTGTCTCTGTGTCCCCACACCGACCCCCTGACTCTGAGCTGGGAGAGACCCCATGTCCCCAAACCAGTCCTGTGTCCCCAAGCTGGTCCCCAGACCCTGAACTGAAACCAACCCAATGTCCCCAAACCAGCCCCAGTGTCCCCAAACCAGCCCCAATGTCCCCAAACCAACCCCCAGACTCTGAGCCAGGAGAGACCCTGTGTCCCCAAACCAGCCCCAGTGTCCCCAAACCAGCCCCAATGTCCCCAAACCAACCCCCAGACTCTGAGCCAGGAGAGACCCTGTGTCCCCAAACCAGCCCCAATGTCCCCAAACCAACCCCCAGACTCTGAGCCAGGAGAGACCCTGTGTCCCCAAACCAGCCCCGTGTCCCCAAACCAACCCCCAGACCCTGAGCTGGAAGAGACCCCATGTCCCCAAACCATCCCTGTGTCCCCAAACCAGCCCAGTGTCCCTAAGCCAGGAGGGACCCCAGTGTCTTGAAACTGTCCCCATGTCCCCAAACCAACCCCCCAGACCCTGAGTTGGGAGAGACCCCATGTCCCCAAACCATCCCCATGTCCCCAACCCATCCCTGTGTCCCCAAACCATCTCCGTGTCCCCAAACCAGCCCTGTGTCCCCAAACCAGCCCTGTGTCCCCAAACCAGCCCTGTGTCCCCAAGCCAGGAGCGACCCTGGTGTCCCCAAACCAGCCCCAGTGTCCCCAAACCATCCCCATGTCCCCAAACCAGCCCTGTGTCCCCAAACCAGCCCCAGTGTCCCCAAACCATCCCCATGTCCCCAAACCATCTCCCTGTCCCCAAACCATCCCCATGTCCCCAAACCATCCCCGTGTTCCCAAACCATTCCCATGTCCCCAAACCAGCCCTGTGTCCCCAAACCAGCCCCAGTGTCCCCAAACCATCCCCATGTCCCCAAACCATCTCCCTGTCCCCAAACCATCCCCATGTCCCCAAACCATCCCAGTGTCCCCAAACCAGCCCCAGTGTCCCCAAACCATCCCCATGTCCCCAAACCATCCCAGTATCCCCAAACCATCCCAGTGTCCCCAAACCACCTGCATGTCCCCAAACCAGCCCCAGTGTCCCCAAACCAGCCCTGTGTCCCCAAGCCAGGAACAACCCTGGTGTCCCCAAACCAACCCCGTGTCCCCAAACCAACCCTCAGACCCTGAGCCAGGAGAGACTCCATGTCCCCAAACCAGCTCCAGTGTCCCCAAACCATCCCCAGTGTCCCCAAACCATCTCCATGTCCCCAAACCAGCCCCAGTGTCCTCAAAACAGCCCTGTGTCTCCAAGCCAGGAACGACCCTGGTGTCCCCAAACCAGCCCCAGTGTCCCTAAACCAACCCCCAGACCCTGAGCCGGGAGAGACCCCATGTCCCCAAACGAGCCCTATGTCCCCAAACCACCCCTGTGTCCCCAAACCACCCCTGTGTCGCCAAGCCAGGAGCAACTCTGGTGTCCCCAAACCATCTCCATGTCCCCAAACCAACCCTGTGTCCCCAAACCATCCCTGTGTCCCCAAACCAACCCTGTGTCCCCAAACCACCACAGTGTCCCCAAACCATCCCCGTGTCCCCAAACCAGCCCCATGTCCCCAAACCGCCCCCGTGTCCCCAAGCTGGGAAGGGCGGGTGAGGGGGGGTCCCCCTGAATTTTAAGCCCTTTTTGAGCTTTTCCCCCTCTTTTTTAGCCTAAATTTCCCCCTCCGTTTGGCTCTGGGTGCCTGATGGGAGCGGGGGGGTCCCCCCAAACCCCCGCGGGACCCCCCGCTCCGGCACAGCCGGCCTGGCCCAGGAGGGGGCCTGGCCTGACCCCCCGCTTGTCCCAATTAGCCACCGGGCCCAGCTGCGGCCCCCTCGGCCCCCGCTGTGGCCACCCCACCCCGCCGCCGCCCCGCGGGGTACCCGGTACCCCGCAGCATCCCTCCCCGTCCCCATGGCAGCTGCATCCCGTCCCCATGGCAACGCAGCCGCCCGCCCAGGGTGCCCCAAATCACAGCCCCCCCCCCCCGTTTGGCTTGGGAGCTGGGGCAGGAGCGTGCACGCACGCGCGTGTGCAAATGCAGGGCCAGGCGTGCGCTGGGCGTGCACGTAGATGTGGGGAGCTGCGTGCACGCGTGTGCACACGTGTGCACGCGTGGATACGCAGGGATGTGGGTAAGCACAGGCTTGTGCACCCCGCCGGAATGCGCGTGTGCATGTGCATGCCCGTGCGTGCGTGCAAATGCGTGTGCAAATGCGTGCGTGCATGCCCCTGCGTGTGTGTAGCTGCATGCATGCACGCCCCTGAGTGAATGCACACGTGCATGCACGCATGCGTGTGTCTGTAAGTGCATGCGCACCCCTGCATGAATGCACACGTGTGTGCACGCATGTGTGTATGCACGCACACCCTGGATGAATGCACACGTGCGTGCATGCATCTGCGTAAGTGCATGCACGCCTTTGAATGCACGTGTGCATGCATGCACCTGCACGTGTGTGTAAGTGCGTGCATGCACGCCCCTGCATGAATGCACGCGAGTGCATGCACCTGCACGTGCATGTGTCTGCAAGGGCACACACGCGTACAAAAGCGTGCTGCTGCGAGCATGCCTGTGCGTGACTGCACCCGTGTGCATGCACACACATGTGCGTGCAAGCTGCACGCATGTGCATGCACGTGCATTCGCGTGTGCAGGCAGCTGGTCTCCGTGACAGCAGTGACGCTCAGTGACCACAGCCTGAACTGCAGGGCTGCTGTGGGTGGCACTGGGGACACTGGTGAGCCGTGCCATCCGGAGCCTGCCGGTTAGGCCCCGGCATTAATGAGCATTAATTATCCCAGCATTAATGAGCATTCATTAATCCCCATGCCCTAATGGCGGGGATTTTCCCCGCTCCGCTGCAGAAAACCATCACTTGCAGTTGATGGAAAAAAAAAATCCCCTTTTTGGGGCAATTTGGCCCCAACCCCATTTCCCCAGGGATACCCAGCTGGAGACTGGGTGGAAAAGGGGTGATACTGGGAGTGCAGCTGCTTTGTCCCCCTGTCCTTGTCCCCTGGTGTGTCTGAGGGCCGACACCCTCACAGTCCTGCTCCCAGCCCCCTGGGTTGGCGGGGCAGGGATACGCTGGGCTGAGCCCTGGCCACACTTCATCGCACCTCCTGGGGTGGGGATACGCTGGGCTGAGCCCTGGCCACACTTCATCGCACCTCCTGGGGTGGGAATACACTGGGCTGAGGCCTGGCCACACTTCATCGCACCTCCTGGGGTGGGGATACGCTGGGCTGAGGCCTGGCCACACTTCATCGCACCTCCTGGGGTGGGGATACGCTGGGCTGAGGCCTGGCCACACTTCATCTCACCTCCTGGGGTGGGGATACGCTGGGCTGAGGCCTGGCCACACTTCATCGCACCTCCTGGGGTGGGGATACGCTGGGCTGAGGCCTGGCCACACTTCATCTCACCTCCTGGGGTGGGGATACGCTGGGCTGAGGCCTGGCCACACTTCATTGCACCTCCTGGGGTGGGGATACACTGGGCTGAGGCCTGGCCACACTTCATCGCACCTCCTGGGGTGGGGATACACTGGGCTGAGGCCTGGCCACACTTCATTGCACCTCCTGGGGTGGGGATACGCTGGGCTGAGGCCTGGCCACACTTCATCTCACCTCCTGCGGTGGGGATACACTGGGCTGAGGCCTGGCCACAATTCATTGCACCTCCTGGGGTGGGGATACACTGGGCTGAGGCCTGGCCACACTTCATTGCACCTCCTGGGGTGGGGATACACTGGGCTGAGGCCTGGCCACACTTCATCGCACCTCCTGGGGTGGGGATACACTGGGCTGAGGCCTGGCCGCACTTCATCGCACCTCCTGGGGTGGGGATACGCTGGGCTGAGGCCTGGCCACACTTCATCTCACCTCCTGGGGTGGGGATACACTGGGCTGAGGCCTGGCCACACTTCATCGCACCTCCTGGGGTGGGGATACGCTGGGCTGAGCCCTGGCCACACTTCATCGCACCTCCTGGGGTGGGGATACACTGGGCTGAGCCCTGGCCACACTTCGTCTCACCTCCTGCTCACCAAGCAAAGCAGGCCGCGCCGCCCGGACAGCGCCGCGCGAGCCGCTGGAGGACGCTCAGCCCCCCCAAAACCCCTCTCCCCGCCTCCCCTCTTCCCCCCCGCAGGGTCCCAGCCTCAGCTGGAGGACACGGCACCCCGGATCGTGGAGCACCCCACGGATCTGCTGGTCTCCAAGGGGGAACCGGCCACCTTGAGCTGCAAAGCCGAAGGGCGGCCGGCGCCGGCGGTGGAGTGGTACAAAGACGGGGAGCGGGTGGAGACGGACCGGGAGGACCCCCGCTCCCATCGCACCCTCCTGCCCGGGGGGTCCCTCTTCTTCCTCCGCATCCTCCACGGGCGGCGGGGGAAGCCCGACGAGGGGGTCTACGTCTGCGTGGCCAGGAATTACCTGGGGGAGGCCACCAGCAGGAACGCGTCTCTGGAGGTGGCCGGTGAGTCCTCAGCGGGGGCAACGGGGGGCGGGGGGGGAGGATCTAGGGAAAAGGTGGAAATAAGGGAAAAGAAGTGGAAATAGATGAAAAGGTGTGAAAAGAAATGAAAATAAGTAGAAGTAAATGAAAATAAGTGAAAATAAGTGAAAATAAGTGAAAATAAGTGAAAATAAGTGAAAATAAGTGAAAATAAGGAAAAATAGATGAAAATAAGTGGAAATAAATGAAAATAGATGAAAATAAGTGGAAATAAATGAAAATAAGTGAAAAGAAATGAAAATAAGGAAAAATAGATGAAAATAAGTGGAAATAAATGAAAATAGATGAAAATAAGTGGAAATAAGTGAAAATAGATGAAAATAAATGCAAATAAGTGAGAAGAAATGAAAATGAGGAAAAGTAAATGAAAATAAGTGGAAATAAGTGAAAATAGATGAAAATAAATGCAAATAAGTGAGAAGAAATGAAAATGAGGAAAAGTAAATGAAAATAAGTGGAAATAAGTGAAAATAAGTGAAAAGAAATGAAAATAAGTGAGAAGAAGTGAAAATAAGTGGAAATAAATGAAAATAGATGAAAAGAAGTGAAAAGAAGTGGAAATAAATGAAAAGAAATAAAAATAAGCGAAAAGAAATGAAAATAAGTAAAAGTAGATGAAAATAAGTGGAAATAAGTGAAAATAAGTGAAAATAAGTGGAAATAAGTAAAAATAAGTGAAAAGAAATGAAAAGAAGTGAGAAGAAGTGAAAAGAAATGAAAATAAGTAAAAATAGATGAAAATAAGTGAAAAGAAGAAATGAAAATAAAATAATGGAAAACAAGTGAAAATAAGGGAAAAGAAATGACAAGAAATGAAAAGAAGTGAAAAGAATTGAAAATAAGGGACAATAAGGGAAAAGAAATGGAAATAAGTGAAAATAAATCAAAATAAATGAAAAGAAGCGAAAAGAAATGCAAACAAGTGAAAAGAAATGAAAATAGATGAAAGGAAAAAAATTAAATAAAAATAAATGAAAATAAATGAAAGGAAGTGAAAATCAATGAAAATAAGTGAAAAGGAATTAAAAGAAGTGAAAACAAGTGGAAACAAATGAAATTAAGTGAAAATAATTGAAAAGAATTGGAAAGAAATGAAAATAATTGAAAATAATTGAAAATAATTGAAAATCTTTGAAAATAATTGAAAATCTTTGAAAATAATTGAAAATCTTTGAAAATCTTTGAAAATAATTGAAAATAAATTAAAATAAGTGAAAATAAGTGAAAAGAAATGAAAATCACGTCCCTGGGGCCACCCCCAGCCTCCCCCCGCTGAGCCGCGGCCGAGGCTCAGGCTTAGACCCAGCACCGGGCCAAGGCCGGACTTAAACCCAGCTTAGACCCGGCCTTAGGCCGGGATGAAGCGTGACTTAAACCCAGAGCGGCTCAGTCCCCAGGGGTTATTTTGGGGGGGACAGGGCCAGATTTGGGGGGGGTTACGCCCCGTGTCGGGGGTCGGACCAGGTCCTGCCGTCGCTGGGGGGGGGGTCCCCAGCACGAGGGGTGCGGGGATGGGGAAACTGAGGCAGGGCCGATGTCGTGTGTGTGTCCCCCCCCCCCCCCAGTGCTGCGGGACGATTTTCGGCAGCCCCCCGGCGACGTGGTGGTGGCGGCGGGGGAACCGGCCGTCCTGGAGTGCGTCCCCCCCCGCGGCCACCCCGAACCCAGCGTCTCCTGGAAGAAGAACGGCGCCCGGCTCAGCGACAAGGACGAGCGCCTGACGGTGAGCGATGGGGTGGGGGGTCCCCCCCCCCAAAAATACCCCCAAACCCACCCGGAACTGGGGGGTCTGAGCCCCCCGCTTGCTGCCCCGCAGATCCGCGGCGGGAAGCTGATGCTGGCCAGCACCCGCAAGAGCGACGCCGGCGTCTACGTCTGCGTGGCCACCAACGTGGTGGGGGAGAGGGACAGCGAGCCGGCCGAGCTGGTGGTCTTCGGTGCGCGAGGGACGCGGGGGTCGTTTTTTGGGGGGGGGGGTTTGTGGGGGGTGGGGGGTGCCGTCCCGGCGGGACTGACGGCCGCCCCGCAGAGCGCCCGGCGTTCGGCAAGAGGCCCCTCAACCAAGCGGTGCTGGTGGAGGGGACGGCGGAGTTTCCCTGCGAGGCGGTGGGGGACCCGCGGCCGGCGGCTCGCTGGCGCAAGGAGGAGGGCGAGATGCCGCCGGGAAGGTGAGCGGTGGGCGAGGGGGTGGCACGGGGCGGGGGCCGGGGCTGGGTGGGCGATGGGTGCAGCCGGGCGGCATCGCCGCGTGCCGGCCTGGGGCGCTGCCGGCGTCTGGCCGCCTCCTTGCAGCCCGCATCGCCGTCGCGGTCCGCATCCCCGTGGCGTCAAGTATCCCTATCGCATCCCACATCCCTATCGCATCCCGCACCCCTATCGCATCCCACATCCCTATCGCATCCCGCACCCCTATCGCATCCCTCACCCCTATCGCATCCCACATCCCTATCGTATCCCACATCGACGCTGCATCCCACATCCCCGCTGCATCCCGCACCCTCATCGCATCCAGCATCCTTACCGCATCCCGCTGCCCCGGCACACCCCACATCGCCACGGCATCCGGCGCCTCCATTGCTTCCTGCATCCCGATTGCATCCTGTATCTCCATCGCATCCCAGATCCCCATCGCATCCTACAGCCCCATCGCATCCCACATCCCCATTGCATCCCACAGCCCCATCGTATCCCACATCCCCATCGCATCCCACAGCCCCATCGCATCCCACAGCCCCATCACATCCCGCATCCCCATCGCATCCCGCATCCCCATCACATCCCAGATCCCCATCGCATCCCACATCCCCATCACATCCCAGATCCCCATCAAATCCCAGATCCCCATCACATCCCAGATCCCCATCACATCCCGGATCCCCATCACACCCCAGATCCCCATCACATCCCACATCCCCATCGCATCCCGCATCCCCATCGCATCCCGCATCCCCATCACATCCCGCATCCCCATCAAATCCCAGATCCCCATCGCATCCCAGATCCCCATCGCATCCCACATCCCCATCGCATCCCACATCCCCATCACATCCCGCATCCCCATCACATCCTGCATCCCCATCGCATCCCGCATCCCCATCGCATCCCACATCCCCATCGCATCCCACAGCCCCATCGCATCCCAGATCCCCATCACATCCCGCATCCCCATCGCATCCCGCATCCCCATCTCATCCCAGATCCCATCACATCCCACAGCCCCACCGCACCCCAGATCCCCACCGCCCCCCACACCCCCACCGCCCCCCGCTCCTCACCGCCCCCCCACCCCACGACACCCCACCCCTCGCGGCACCCCGGCTCCCCTCCGGCGCCGCGGCCTCGCGGGGTTCCCCCCCCAGGTGGGAGGTGCTGCCCGACAACACCCTGCGGATCAGCCGCCTGCGGGCCGAGGACGAGGGCACCTACACCTGCGTGGCCGACAACAGCGTGGGCAGGTCGGAGGCGTCGGGCACCCTCACCGTCCACGGTAAGGGGGTCCCCCCGCGGGAGCACCCAAGGGTGCTGGCGAAGCGGCCGGGCGAGCCCTTTTCTCTCCCCGCGCTGCGGCAGTGCCCCCCCAGCTCGTCACCGGGCCCCGCGACCAGAGCGTCACCGCCGGCCAGAGCGTCACCTTCCAGTGCCAGAGCAAGGGCAACCCGCCGCCCGCCGTGTTTTGGCAGAAGGAGGGTAGCCAGGTCTGTCCCCGTCCCTGGCCCCTCAGCCCTGGCCCAGTCCCTGTCCCTGTCCCCATCCCAGTCCCCATCACTGTCCCCATCCCTGTCGCTGTCCCCATTTCTGTCCCTCTCCCCATCCCCATCCCTGTCCCCATCCCTGTTCCTGTCCCTGTCCCCATCCCCATCCCTGTCCCATACCTGTTCCCATCCTTGTCCCCATCCCTGTTCCTGTCCCTGTCCCTGTTCCTGTCCCTGTCCCCGTTCCTGTCCCTGTCCCCATCCCCATCCCCATCCTGTCCCCATCCCATCCCATCCCCATCCCTGTCCCATCCCTGTCCCCATCCTTGTTCTCATTCCTGTCCCCAACCCTGTCCCCTTCCCTATTACCTTCCCCATCCCATCTCATCCCATCCCATCTCCAATCCCATCCCCATCCCCAATCCCATCCCCAATCCCATCCCCATCCCATCCCATCCCCATCCCATCCCATCCCCATCCCATGTCCATCCCCAATCCCATCCCATCCCCATCCCCATCCCCAACCCCATCCCATCCCATCCTATCCCCATCCCATCCCATCCCATCCCCATCCCAACCCCATCCCATCCCACCCCCATCCCCATCCCATCCCATCCCATCCCCATCCCCAATCCCATCCCATCCCCAATCCCATCCCATCCCCATCCCCATCCCATCCCATCCCATCCCATCCCATCCCCATCCCCATCCCATCCCATCCCCATCCCATCCCCAATCCCATCCCATCCCATTCCCATCCTATCCCATCCCATCCCATCCCCATCCCATCCCATCCCCATCCCCAATCCCATCCCCAATCCCATCCCATCCCCATCCCATCCCATTCCCATCCCAATCCCATCCCACCCCATCCCCATCCCATTCCCATCCCATCCTCATCCCCAATCCCATCCCCATCCCCATCCCATTCCCATCCCCATCCCCAATCCCATCCCCAATCCCACCCCAATCCCATCCCCATCCCATCCCCAATCCCACCCCAATCCCATCCCATCCCCACCCCATCCCCATCCCATCCCCAATCCCACCCCCCCACCCCCTCACCCCCCTCCCCCACTCAGCACCCTCTGCACCCCTCCCTTCCCCCCAGACCCTGCTGGTCCCCGGCCAGCCCCCGCACCCCACCGGCCGCTTTTCGGTCAGCCCCGCCGGCGCCATCACCATCGCCGACGTGCAGCCCGCCGACGCCGGCTATTACCTGTGCCAGGCCATCAGCGTGGCCGGCAGCGTCCTGGCCAAGGCGCGCTTGGAGGTGGAAGAGGGTAAGTCCTGCGCCGGCAGAGAACGGGCGCATTCGGTGCGCGAGTGGCGCCCATCCCGGCACCGAGGAATTCCCGGGTTTTCCCCCTCTTCTTCACCCTAGCGCCGGCTGAGCACCGACCGCCGGTGATCCGCCGGGGTCCCGCTAACCGGACGGTGCTGCCGGCGGGGGCCACGGCGCGGTTGCCGTGCCGGGTGGGGGACGGTGGCCCCCCGGCTAGCGTGGGGTGGCTGAAGGACGGGAGCGCCCTGGTGGGCGCCCAGCCCCGCGCCAGCCTGCTGGAGAACGGCACCCTGCAGATCAGCGGCCTCCGGGTGAGCCGGCCCGGAGCGGGGGCTCAGGGCGCCCAACAGCAGGGGCACCCACGGGGCGGCACTGCGGGGATGGGAGGGGTCCGTGGGGGGGGGAGGGGGTGGCGGGTGCCCAGGGTGCTGGGTGCTCAGGGTGGTGGGTGCAAGGGTTGGTGGGTGCCCGTGGTTAAGGGTGCTCAGGGTGGTGGGTGCAAGGGTTGTTGGGTGCTCATGGTTGAGTGTGCAATGGGTGGTGGGTGCTCAGGGTGGTGGGTGCAAGGGTGGTTGGGTGCTCATGGTTGAGTGTGCAATGGGTGGTGGGTGCTCAGGGTGGTGGGTGCAAGGGTTGTTGGGTGCTCAGGGTTGAGGGTGCAAGGGGTGGTGGGTGCTCAGGGTGGTGGATTCAAGGGTTGGTGGGTGCTCGTGGTTGAGGGTGCAATGGGTGGTGGGTGCAAGGGTTGTTGGGTGCTCATGGTTGAGTGTGCAATGGGTGGTGGGTGCTCAGGGTGGTGGGTGCAAGGGTGGTTGGGTGCTCATGGTTGAGTGTGCAATGGGTGGTGGGTGCAAGGGGTGGTGGGTGCTCAGGGTTGAGGGTGCAATGGGTGGTGGGTGCTCACAAGGGTTGGTGGGTGCTCATGGTTGAGGGTGCAACGGGTGATGGGTGCTCAGGGTGGTGGGTGCAAGGGTTGGTGGGTGCTCGTGGTTGAGTGTGCAATGGGTGGTGGGTGCTCAGGGTTGAGGGTGCAATGGGTGGTTGGTGAAAGAGGTGGTGGGTGCTCAGGGTTAAAGGTGCAATGGGTGGTGGTTGCCCAGTGTGGTGGGTGCTCAGGTTGTTTGCTGCAAGGGTTGTTGGGTGCTCATGGTTGAGTGTGCAATGGGTGGTGAGTGCTCAGGGTGGTGGGTGCTCAGGGTTGAGGGTGCAATGGGTGGTGGGCGCTCAGGGTGGTGGATTCAAGGGTTGTTGGGTGCTCATGATTGAGTGTGCAATGGGTGGTGGGTGCTCACAAGGGGTGGTGGGTGCTCAGGGTGTTGGCTGCAAGGGTTGTTGGGTGCTCAGGGTTGAGGGTGCAATGGGTAGTGGGTGCAAGAGGTGGTGGGTGCAAGGGACGGTGGGTGCACGGGGTGGTGGGTGCTCAGGGTTGAGGGTGTAACAGGTAGTCGGTGCTCAGGGTGGTGGGTGCAAAGGGTGGTAAATGCAATGGGAGATGGATGCTCAGGGTGCTGGGTGCTTGGGGTGGTGGGTGCAAGGGGTGGTAGATGCAATGGGACATGGGTGCTCAGGGTGGTGGGTGCTCAGGGTGGTGGGTGCAAAGGTCTGTGGGTGCTCAGGGTGGTGTTTGCAAAGGGAGATGGGTGCTTGGGGTGGTGAGTGCAAGGGGTTGTGGATGCAAAGGGCGATGGGTGCTCAGGATGGTAGGTGCAACGAGTGATGGGTGCTCAGGGTGGTGGGTGCCGAGGTGACGGGTGCTCAGGGTGATGGGGCAGGAGCTCTTCCCCTCGCAGGTGACGGACTCTGGGCACTACGAGTGCGTGGCCACCAGCTCGGCGGGTGAGGCACGCTGGGGCGGCTCCCTGGAGGTGCAAGGTGGGGCACGGGGACGTCACCGCACTGGGGACACCGTGGCACTGGGGACGAAGCCACTCCGGATCTCCATGCATCTCCCCCCAGATGATGGATCCAGCCTCACCCCATCGTCCCCCGAACCCGGCGTCCTCCCCAGGCCACCGCCCACCCCCGTGGTCACCAACGTCACCAAAAGCAGCGTCACCCTCAGCTGGAAAGGGAACGAGGACAGCGGTGCCACCGACGTCACCTCCTACATCGTGGAGGCTTTCAGGTATCACACAAGCGTCCTCTCCAGGTGCAGGGGTGACGTGGTGGCCCCGTGCCACCGTGCCACGGATCACCCCTGTCCCCCGGCAGCCAGGCGGCAGGTGGCCCGTGGCAGACGGTGGCGGCCGACGTGGAGGGTGAGACCCACACGGTGAGCGGCCTCGTGCCCGACACCGTCTACCTCTTCCTGGTGCGGGCGGTCAACGCCCACGGGCTCAGCGACCCCAGTGGCATCTCGGAGCCCGTGCGCACCCAAGGTGAGACCCAGTGGTGACGCCGGTGGAGGTGTCCATGCACCCACCACTCTTGGGCGCATCTCCACTTGGTGACACCAATGGAGGTGCCCATGGACCCACCACCCTTGGGTGCTTCTCCACTTGGTGATGCCAATGGAGGTGCCCATGCACCCACCACCCTTGGGTGCTTCTCCACTTGGTGACACCAATGGAGGTGCCCATGGACCCACCACTCTTGGGTGCATCTCCACTTGGTGACACCAATGGAGGTGCCCATGCACCCACCACCCTTGGGTGCTTCTCCACTTGGTGACACCAATGGAGGTGCCCATGGACCCACCACTCTTGGGTGCATCTCCACGTGGTGACACCAATGGAGGTGCCCATGCACCCACCACCCTTGGGTCTATCCCTGTTTGGTGACACCAATGGAGGTGTCCATGCACCCAAAACTCTTGTGTGCATCCCTGCCCAATGATGCCAATGGAGGTGCCCAGGCACCCACCACCCTTGGGTGCTTCTCCACTTGGTGACACCAATGGAGGTGCCCATGCACCCACCACCCTTGGGCGCATCCCTGCTTGGTGATGTTGACGGAGTTGCCCATGCACCCACCACCCTTGGGTGCATCCCTGCTTGGTGACACCAATAGAGGTGTCCATGCACCCACCACCCTTGGGTCCATCCCTGCTGGGTGATGCCAATGGAAGTGCCCATGCACCCACGACCCTTGGGTGCATCCCCACCCAACGATGCCGATGGAGGTGCCCATGGACCCACCACCCTCTCACGTTTCCAGCAGACGCCAGCCCCACGCAGCAAGGGCTGGACCCCGAGCAGGTGCAGCGGGAGCTGGCGCAAGTGGCCGTGCACCTACAGGAGCCCGTGGTGCTGCCGCCGGGCGCCGTCCGCCTCTCCTGGACCGTGAGTGCCGTGCTGCCGTGCCACTGGTACAGGGCTCCCGGTGCCGAGCATCCCCCCCCATCCCACCTTCCCCTTGGGTCCCCAGGTGGAGCGCCAAGCACCCTTCCTTCAGGGCTACCGGGTGCTGTACCGGCGGCGCGGCGGGCGCTGGGAGGAGGCGCGGGCGGTGCAGGCGCCGGGGGAGCGGGGGGCCCTGCTCACCGAGCTGCGCCGGGGCCAGGACTACGAGGTCAAGGTCCGACCCTACTTCCATCACCTCCATGGCCCCGACAGCGCCGTGCGAACCCTGCGCACTCCCGAGGCGGGTGAGTGCGGGGTTGGGGGGACGGCGGGGGTCCCGGGGGACCCTCTGGAGGTGACACCCCATGGGTGTGTCCCTGGTAGCCCCCAGCGCCCCGCCACGAGCCGTCAGCGTGGCCGGTAACGGCACCAGCGTCCGCATCTCGTGGCAGCCACCGCCACTAGCTGAGCAGAACGGTGTCATCCGCGATTACCGGGTAAGGGCGGGCATCGGTGGGGACGCGGCAGGTCCCCTCTGTCCCCCATGACACCGTGTCACGGTGTCCCCATGGGTGTCCCCATCGTGTCCAGATCTGGTGCTTGGGCAACGAGAGCCGCTTCCACATCAACCAGAGCGTGGAGGGGACGGTGCTGGCGACGGTGCTGCGGGGACTGGTCCCCGGTGTCCCTTACCGCGCCGAAGTTGCCGCCGCCACTGGTGCCGGCGTGGGCGCCCGCAGTGCCCCTGTCCCCATCCGCATCGGTGAGTCCCTCGTAGCCACTGCCGCACCCATGGGTGGGGGGGTGGCAGGGGTCACCCCAGTGCTGGGGACGGCTCCTCGGCACCCCCGCCGGTCTGTCCCCCCATGTCGCTTGCAGCCCCGCCAGCGGAGCGGGATGCGGGGCCGGCGGGCGGGAGCAGCGTGGCCGAGCGTTTGGCCGAGGTGGCCAGGCAGCCGGCCTTCATCGCCGGCGTTGGCGGCGCTTGCTGGGTCATCCTCGCTGCCTTCGCCGCTTGGCTCTACGGCCGCCGGCGGAGGAAGAAGGAGCTGAGCCACTTCGCCGGTACGGGGGGCTGCTACCCCTGGGAACACCCCCACCCTGGCACCCACCACCCCACCAGCCGCTCACCGCCTCTCTCTTTACAGCGTCCTTCGCCTATACGCCCACCGGTAAGCCTATAGGCTCCGCGGGGTCCCAGCGTGGCCCCTCGCCGCCCTCACCCCCGCCTCTTTCCGCAGTGGCCTTCCCGGCTCCAGTACGCGGCAGCCCCAGGTACCCCCCAATATCCCTCCCCCTCCCCGGGACCCCCAGCGCCGACCGCCCCGGCATCGCTTCACCCCGTCTCCTTGCAGGGCAGCCGCCGGCGGTGGTTACCCGTGGCTGGCGGACGCATGGCGCGGTGGCGGTGGCGCAGCCGGTGTCACCGGTTGCTTGGGGACCGCTGAGCGCTACTACAACGGTGAGGGGTCATCATGGGGATGGGTGGCTTGGATTGGGGGGGTCACGGTCAGCCCTGACGGTGCCGGCCGCCCTCCGCAGACGCCGGCATCACCCGTTACATCGCTCAGACGGAGCAATTTGGGGCGGGGGCCGGCGAGGGGCCGGTTTACAGCACCATCGAGGTGGGCGGTGAGGAGCTCCGCACCTTCCCCCGTCCCTTCTCGCAGTACGGGACCCCCTACCCTGGGGGGGGTCCCCAACCGATGGATGCCCCGGCCCCTCAGGCGCCCCGCAGCTGGGCCGAGCACGGTAGGGTGGTGGGATGGGTGGGGGGGACACATGGGTGCCGGTGGTGTGGTCCCCTCCCCGCAGCCCCCCCCCCCGCCGGCATCCTTCCTCACCACAGGGGCCAAAGGGAAGAAGCTGGGGCAAGCGGTGAAACCGCCGGTGGTGAGCTGGACGGAGCTGCTGCCCCCGCCGCCCTCGGCCAGCGAGCTCAGCCGGTGCGCCCAGGAGGAGGAGGAGGATGAAGAGGAAGAAGCAGCCGGCGGGTGAGTGTGGGTGGCTGGGGGGGCCGGGACATGCTGGCCCCAGCACCCACCCTGTGGCCCCCACCCCGCAGGTTGGGGACGGAGGATTGGTACCCCAGTGAGGATGTCCCCTGTGCCACCGCCGCATCCTCGCCCGCCGCCTCCTCCGGCTGCCGGTCCACCGCCACGCTGACGCCATCGCCCCGCACCACCGAGGACATCCCTCGCCTCCGTGACTTCGATAGCCCCCGCCTGCCCCGGTAGGAGATGGGCCTTGCTTGGTCCGGCTGTGCCATCGGGGTCTGGATGTCCCATCACGGTCCAGATGTCCCATTGGGGTCTGGATGTCCCACCATGGTCCAGGTGTCCCATTGCAATCCAGCCCTGTTGTCGCGATCTGACCTTGCCGTGGTCCGACCGTGGCATTGGGGTCCAGATGTCTCACAGGGGTCCGGATGTCCCATTGGGCTCCAGATGTCCCACCATGGTCCAGATGCCCCTTCGCGATCCATCCGTGTTGTCACCATCCATCCCTGCTGTCCGGTTGTGCTCCGGCCATGCCGTCATGATCCATCGGTGACGCTGTGGGCTGGCCGTGGCGGGACAATCCAGCTGTGCCGTCGCGATGCGGCTGCGCTGTCAGGAGCTGGCTGGGGCACTGCCATCCAGCTGTGCTGTCATGGCCTGGCTCTGCCATGATCCAGTGGTGCCATCGCAATCCAGCTGTGCCATCGCAATCCTAGCAGGCCGCTGCAATGCAGCTGTGGCACCAGGGGCCAGCTGTGCGGTTGCAATCCAGCTGTGCCATTGCAATCCAGCTATGTGGTTGCAATCCAGCTGTGCTGTTGCAATCCAGCTGTGTGGTTGCAATCCAGCTGTGTGGTTGCAATCCAGCTGTGCTGCGGTACAGCTGTGCGGCTGCAATCCAGCTGGGCCGTGGCGAGCCAGCCGTGCCATCGCAACCCTGCCGTGCAGCTGCGATCCAGCTGTGGCCCTGCCATCCAGCTGTGGCCCTTCCACCCCGCTGTGCCACTGCGCTCACCCAGTTGCCCTTTGCAAGCCCATCCAGCTGTGGCACTGCCATCCAGCTGTGATGCTTCAGCCCACCCGTGCCGTTGCCACCCAGCTGTGCCACCCTGCTCCGGCGCAGCACGGCACTGGGAGGGGTCCTGCCGTCACCGCGGTGGCCTCCAAGCCCCTCACCCCGCTCCCCCCACCCCGGCTTCACCCCACCCCCCCCTCTTTGCCAGGAGACCCCCCCACGGTGCTGGCACCCCGCCGCGGGCACCCAGCCCCCCTTCCGAGTCCGGATGCCAGCGAGGGCCACCCACCCCGCGCCCGCCGCCCCCTCGGCACAGGTGAATCCTGGGGGGCCATTTTGGGTGGGTGGGGGGCTCACCAGCTGGGGGGGGGCTGACACTGCCATCACCCCCAGGAAAAACCCGTGGGGAGACCCCGAAAAGTCGCCCGAAGCCCAAATGCAGCCGTTACCGCCGGGAAAAGCAGCAGGGAGGTGAGTGGCGGGGAAAAAATGGGGGTGTCCAGCGGGGGGTCCAGGGGGGCTCAGCCCTCTCCTCCCTCTCCGCCGCAGACCTGCCGCCGCCGCCGGTGCCGCCGCCGGGCGAGACCCCCGGCCCCTCGCCGGAGCGGGAGCTGAGCGGGGCCGAGCGCAAGGTCACCCATCGCCCGCCCCGTGGCGGTAAGCCGGAGCCACCGACTGCGTGCCAAAGAGACTGGGGGGGTGTCACCGCCGAACCCCAACCTTGTCCCCTCCCTTGCAGACGAGGTCGTCCCCTACAGCAAACCCTCCTGCCTGCCCCGGGGTCAGGCGTCTGCCAGCTGCTCCACGACGGGCAGCGTCTCGTCCCGCGGCTCCACCGGCTCCCGCGGCCACGGCTCGGGGCGCAGCCGGACGCCGGGGGACCGCGGCGAAGGGACCGGCCATCGCCGCCGCCCCGGCCCCCCATATCCCTGCCCATCGCAGGAGAAGCGATGAAGCGGAGGGCGAACCGGTGGCAGGGTTGGGGACGCAGGGATGGGGACATGGAGGGGACGGGGGGGATGCTCTTTAATTTCTGAGTGGCACCATGTAAATAGGGTTGCACAGAGCCAGCAGCCGGTGGGCGGCAGCGCGAGGTGGGGACGAGGATGCTGGGGGGGGGACAAGGACAGTCAGGATGGACAAGGATGCTTGGGAGGGACGAGGATGCTCGGGAGGGATAAGGGTGCTCGGGAGGGATGAGGACCCCGGGGACAAGGACAATTGGGAGGGATGAGGACCCCGGGGACAAGGACAATCGGGAGGGATGAGGATGCTTGAGGAAGGATGAGGATGCTTGAGGAGGCCAAGGACAGTTACGAGGGATGACGACGCTGGGGGGGGACGAGGACACTGGGGAGGGATGCGGAGGATGCTCAGGTGGGGCGAGGACCCTGGGGACAAGGGCAGTTGGGAGGAACGAGGACACTGGGGAGGGACAAGGATGGCTGGGATGGATGAGGATGGTTGGAAGGGATGAGGACAGTTTGGGGAACGAGCTTGGAAGGGACAAGCTTGGGAGGGACAAGGACAAGGACTCTGGGGAGGGATGAGGGTGCTGGGGAGGGACAACGAACACTGGGGGACAGGGATGCTTGGGGGAATGAGGACACTGGGGAAAGACAAGGATGCTCGGGAGGGATGAGGACCCTGGGGACAAGGACAATCGGGAAGGATGAGGATGCTTGAGGAAGGATGAGGATGCTTGAGGAGGCCAAGGACAGTCACGAGGGATGAGGACGCTGGGGAGGGATGCGGAGGATGCTCAGGTGGGGCGAGGACCCTGGGGACAAGGACAGTTGGGAGGAATGAGGATGCTGGGGAGGGACAAGGGTGGCCAGGAGGGATGAGGATGGTTGGAAGGGATGAGGACAGTTTGGGGGACAAGCATACATGGGAGGGACATGGACAAGGACACTGCGGAGGGATGAGGGTGCTGGGGAGGGACAAGGAACACGGGGGACAGGGATGCTTGGGGGAACGAGGACACTGGGGAAGGACGAGGCTGCCCAGGGGCTGAGGATTGCTGGGGGGAAGAGGACACTTGGGAAAGACAAGGTTGCTTGGGAGGGACAAGGACAGTAGGGAGGGACGAGGAGGATGGTCGCAGGGGGATGAGGATGGTGGGGAGGGACGGGGAGACTTGGGAGGGAGAGGACAGGTGGGGAAGGATGAGGATGCTCAGGAGGGATAGACCTTGGGGATGAGAATGGTTGGGAGGGGCGAGGACACTCGGAAGGGGCACAAGGACATTCAGGAAGGACAAGGTGGCTTGGGAGGGATGAGGACATTTGGGAGGGCCAAGGATGGTTGAGGTGGGACAAGGATGCTGAGGAAGGACACGATGGTCAGGAAGAACAAGGACAGTCAGAAGGAACGGTCAATGGAGATGAGGACGGTTGGGGGGACAATGACCCTGGGGAAGGACAAGGACACTTGGGGTGGACAACGGTGCTTGGGCTGGATGAGGATGGTTGGGGACAAGGATGCTGGGGAAGGAGGACACTGGGAGGGACGAGGACACTTGGAGGGGATGAGGACACTTGGGGAGGATGGGGACGCTTGGGGAGGATGAGGATGCTGGGGCGGGATGAGGAATTCGGGAGGGGTGGGGACACTGAGGAGGGATGGGGACACTGAGGAAGGTTGAGGACACTTGGGGAGGAACGAGGACACTTGGGGAGGAACAAGGACACTGGAGAAGGAGGGACACCCACCCACCTTGGTGCCACCCACCCTTTGTGGGTGGCTTTTGCTAGCAAAGAGCCCTTTTTTGGGGAACCGCTTAATAAAGCTGGATTTTAGCTGAGCTGAGGGGACTCTGGCCTTGCCGTGTCCTACACCCTGGGGACCGCCACACTCCTGTCCCTCCTGTCCGTGGCTCGCCACCCACCCTGGCCCAGGGGCTGCCACTCCCTGTCCCGCAGCCACCTGGAAAGAAAAGGGGACATTTTCCAGCACCCCGCAAGCGGTGACATCCCGCACCGCCCCCGGTGCCCATCACCCCGGCATCGGGGCGCCGCTCACCGTGCTGCGGGATGCCTGTGGCCGCCTCCGTCCCAGCTCTCTGCGGGACCCCCAGCGCTGTCCCCCAGTCCCAACTGGAGATGGGGACCCCGGGCGAGAAGACCCTCTCCAAGGGTGATGGCGGTGGTGAGGGACCTGCCGGGGGAGAAGGCAGGAGATGGTGGCATCACCATGGTGTTGCGATGGGGCCATGTCCCCCGGGGAGGTGACGATGCATGGGGTCAGAGGGGACGCCCGCGGACACTTCACTCACCCCCGTAGCCCCCCATCGGTGTCCTCGAGGCTGAAGCAGAGGCCATCGACGGCCACAGCCAGCGCCCGGGCAAAGCTGGCGTCCAGGAGGAAGGAGCCATCGCAGGAGCTCACCAAGCTGCAGCGGGCGCTGGCGAAGTTGTCCTCCGAGACGGACCCCCAGCCGTTCAGCAACGATCCCCCCGGCGAGCCCCTCGTCGCTGGCCGCTCTTCCTCCTCCTCTTCCTCCTCCTCCTCCTCGCCCAGCTCAGAGGCTGGTGGCCCATAGATGTAGCCGTAGGTGTGTGGCGGTGAGAAGGACCGTGGCGTGGCCGGTGCCGGGGGGCTGCGGGGGACACGGCAGGGACATTGTTGGCACCGGGGGATGCAGCCGCCACGGTGGTGTCCCAGGGGGATGGGGCGTACCTGGGGCAGGTGGTGTCCTGGTCCATCTCCAGGTCCTCGGCCACCTGCTGTGGCGTGAGGACCCCATCGCTGAATGATGGCGAGAGGCGTCCGGTGACCGGGGACCTGTCCCTTCGGTACCTGGTGGCCGGGGATGTGTCCTTGGGGTACCTGGTGGACAGGAACATGTCCCTTGGGTGCCTGGTCACCAGTGATGGGTCTTGGGGGTGCCTGGTGGCTAGGAACATGTCCTTGAGGTACCTGGTGACCAGGGACATGTCCTTGGGGTACCTGTTGCCCAAGAACATATCCCTCCGATGACCAGTGACTGGGGACATCTCTTCACGGTGCCTGGTGGCTGGGGATGTGTCCCTGGGGCACCTGGTGGCTGGTGACGTGTCCTCAGGGTACCTGGTGATCAGGAACATGTCCCTTGGGTGCCTGGTCACCAGTGATGGGCCCCTGGGGCACCTGGTGTCTGGGGACATGTCCTTGGGGTACCTGGTGACCAAGAACGTGTCCTTGCAGTGACCGGTGACTGGGGACATCTCCTCAGGGTGCCTGGTGATGGGGGACATGTCCGTGGGGTGTCTGGTGTCTGGGGACGTGTCCTTCGGATACCTGGTGGCTGGTGACATGTCCCTTGGGTATCTGGTGGCCAGAAATGTGTCCCTTGGGTGCCTGGTGCGCTTGTGATGGGCCCCTGGGGCACTTGGTGGCCAGGGACATGTTGGGGTACCTGGTGGCCAAGAATGTGTCCCTGCGGTGCCCGGTGGCTGGGGACTTCTCCTTGGGGAGCTTAGTGAGCGGGGATGTGTCCCTTGGGTGCCCACTGGCTGGGGACGTGTTCTTAGGGTGCCTGGTGGCTGGTGACATGTCCCTCTGGTGCTTGGTCACCGGTGATGGGTCCCTGGGGTGGCTGGTGGCTGGGGACATGTCCTTGGGGTACCTGCTGCCCAGGAACCTGTCCCTGTGGTGACTGGGGACTGGGGACATCTCCTCAGGGTGCCTGGTGATCGGGGACATGTCCCTGGGGCACCTGCTGACCAGGGACGTGTCCTCAGGGTGCCTGGTGGCTGAGATTGTGTCCCTCTGGTGCCTGGTGGCTGGCGATGGGTTCTTGGGGTGCCTGGTGGCCAGGGACATGTCCCTGGGGCTCCTGGTGGCCGGTGACACATCCCTGGGGCTCTCAGTGACCACAGATGTGTCCCTGGGGATCCCAGTGACTGAGGACATGTCCTTGGGGTGCCTGGTGACCGGGGACATGTCCCTGGGGATCCCAGTGACCGGGGACGTGTCCCTGGGGTACGCGGTGGCCGGGGACCTGCAGGTGCAAGGGACACGGTGGCTTTTGCAGCACAGGGTTGGGGTGCAGGACCCATCTTTGTCCCCAGGGTGGGGACACACA
This sequence comes from Theristicus caerulescens, assembly GCA_020745775.1. NCBI lineage: Eukaryota > Metazoa > Chordata > Aves > Pelecaniformes > Threskiornithidae > Theristicus > Theristicus caerulescens. The sequence continues at coordinate 747,907 of CM036575.1, read as the reverse complement.
GACTTACCGGGTCACTGGCGGGTGCCAGGCATGGGGTGGCCTCGGGGGTGTCACTGGTGACCTGGTGACACCGGAGGCCAGCGAGGCACTGCCCCGCCGCGGTTTTGGGGAGCTGAAGACCGGCACCTGCTGCGGGTCCCCTCTGTCCAGCACGGCAGTGGCGGTGTCACCGTCGTGTCCCCTTCGCTGAGGCCACCCGGCTGCCAGCCCAAAATCTGTCCCCCACTCACCTCCACTCCCGGTGACGGGGATGTGGCCGGGGCCACCCGTGAGCACCGGGGTGCTGTGCACTTGGTGCAGCTCTGCATGGGGGACACAGAGCCATGAGCCACCTCCCCGGTGTCCCCCGTGTCCCCCCGTGTCCCCCCCCTCACCCACCTCTCTTGCGGATGCGCTCCCAGGGTGCTGGGTTTGGGGTGCTGGGTGAGGTCCGCACCCCGGGGTGCCCCCCACCGCAGCACCCGCTGTCCCCAAGGGGCGGCAGGTGCCCCCCCGCGGAGGCTGCTGCGGTTGGGGGGGGTGGGGGGGCCGAGGCTCGACGGCTCCAAGGACAGGGCTGGAAGGGTGAGAGAGGTCAGGGCACCCATGGGTGCTGAGCTGGGTGTCCCTTGTCCCCTCTGTCCTTGGCTCTGTCTGTCCCCAGGTCCCTGCTGCCTGCAGAGAGGGTCCCACAGCAAGGGGGGCACCCAGGTGGGGGTCCCATGGCACCAGGGGGTCCCAGGCATAGGGTGGGGGTATCAGGCACCCTTCGCACGTCCCATAGCACCCTGGGGGGATCCCGGGCACTGGGTGGGGGTCCCATGGAACTGGGTGGGGGTCCCAAGGGATGGGGTGGGGGTCCCATGGCATCATGTGGGGGTCTCATTGGGGTAGGTGGGGGTCCCATGGCACCAGGTGGAGGTCACAGAGCACCCTGTGGGGGGGTTCCAGGCACTGGGTGGGGGTCCCAGGGCACTGGGGTGGGGTCCCAGCCCTGGGGCTCACTGGAGGGGTGGGGGTCCCATGGCTCTGGGTGGGGGTCCCAGCCCTGGGGCTCACTGGAGGGGTGGGGGTCCCATGGCATTGGGTGGGGGTCCCAGCCCTGGGGCTCACTGGAGGGGTGGGGGTCCCATGGCATTGGGTGGGGGTCCCAGCCCTGGGGCTCACTGGAGGGGTGGGGGTCCAATGGCACTGGGAGGGGGTCCCAGACCCCGTGGGGCTCACTGGAGGGGTGGGGGTCCCTGCCATCACTGCCCAGGAGCCGGCTACTGAGGCTGCTGCTGCTGCTGAGGTTTTGGGGGGCACAGCCAGGTTTCCAGGGTCCGCTGAGCCACGGCGAGTCACCGGCCACCAGCCTGCAGGGCAAGGGGTGGCATCAGGGTGTCCCGTCCCCACCACACCGAGGATCCCCCCTATCCCTCACCCCATGGCTGCTCACCTGCGGCGAGCCGCAGCGTCCTGGCTGGCGCGGCGCTGGCAGAGGAGGAGGAGGAGGGCGAGCAAGGCCAACCAGAGCAGCGAGCCGGCGGCTGCGATGACAGCGGGCTGCTGCAGCGCCCGCACCACCCCACTGCTCCCTGCCGTCAGCCCTGCAAAGGTCCCACCAGCGTCACCCCTGTGCCATCATCTTGACCCCCGCCTGCACCCCACCTTGCTCCCCGTCCCTTACCCAGGACACTGCAGGTGGCGTTGCTGGGGACCCCCAGCCCTGCGCTGTTGAAAGCCGCCACCTGGACGCAGAATTCGGCCCCGGGGCTCGGGAGGAGGGTTTCCAGGTGGCGGGTGCCTCCATCCACTGTCCTGTTGGTGGGGCGCTGCCAGCCCTCGCCTATTGACCAGACCTGGTACACGCCAAGAGGATGGGCCCCCTTAGATGAATCCCCTTGATGGACCCTCCTTGGATGAACCCCCTTGGATGGACCCCCTGAGATGAACCCCCACAGATGGATCCCTCTTGGATGGACCCCTTTGCATGGACCCCCCTTAGAGGAAAGCCCCTTGGATCGACCCCCTTGGATGGACCCTCTTAGATGAGTCCCCTTGATGGACCCCCACTGATGGATCCCTCTTGGACAGACCCCTTGGATGACCCCCTTGGATGAAGCCCTTAGGTTGAACCCCCTTGGATGGACCCCCTTGGGTTAGATCCACTTGGATGACCCCATTCCTTAGATTGATCGCTTGGATGGATTCCCCGCTTAGATGGATCTCCTGGGATGGACCCCCACCTTGATTGCACCCCTTGGATGAACCCCCTTGTTGAGATCCCTCTTGCATGGACCCCTTATATGCACCCCTTTTGGATGGACTGCTTGGGTGGCCCCCCCTTGGATAGCCCCCCACCTTTGAAAGGCTCCCTCCTTGGATGGATCCCCCGCAGACAGACCTCCTTGGCCAGAAGCCCCCCAGCCTCCCCCCACCCCATCACCCCAAACCTTGTAGCCCTGAATGATGCCATTGTGCGCCTCAGGAGGAGGTGGCTCCCAGCTCACGACCACGGTGCCGTTCCCCAGCTCAGCCTGACCCACGGTGACGTGCTGGGGCGCCGCGCTTGGTGCTGCCGGGACAGGGGTGCTGAGACCACCGGGACCCCCAGCCGACCTCCCCAGCCTTCACCTGGGCATCCCTGGGGACACCTCACACCCAGCACACCTTCCTCGGGTATCCAGAGGTGCCTGATGTTGCTGTCCAAGCCCTGGGTCCCTCCAGCGTAGGGTCGGACCTTGAACTCGTACTTGTAGCCCCTGCGGAGCGCGGGGATGACGGCGCTGAGCTCCCTGCCTGCATCGTGTTGGACCCAGGAGGTGCTGGCAGGGAGCAGGCAGCGGTACAGCACCACGTAGCCCTCCGGCGCCAGTGCCGGTGTCAGCATCTGGAGGGGATGGGAAGGGTTATGCGGCACGGCGGGACGCGGATGGGACACGGGGATGGAGCTCCAACCTCATCCCTACGTCCCATCCCACCCCACCGGTGGGGACGTCCTGGCATCGCACCAACCCGCCAGCGAAGCTGGACGGCGGCAGCGGGCAGCGCGGTGCCGTTGTCCAGGTGCAGCCTCATGGCCAGCAGGTCCCGGGGTGCAGCCTCCCGCCGGCCCGTCGGCAGCCGGTCTGTGGGGCAGAGGAAGGCTGACAGCAGCGCCGGGCAGGAGCAAGGTCCTCCAGCACCTGCCCATACACCCATGCCTGGAGACCCTGATGTCTCCTTGGAAGGACCCACTCAAATGAATCCCTTGGATGGACACCTCTTGGATGGACAGACACCCTTTGATGGATCCATCTTGGACAGACCTCCTTTGATGGACCCCGTGATAGACCCCTATTGCTGCATCCCTCTTAGATGGACCCTTTGGATGGATACCTCTTGTTGATCCCCCTTTAATGGACCCCCCACCTTGGACAGATCCCCTTAAATAGATCCCCTTGGAGGAACCCGCTTGGATGGATCGCCTTTAGATGGACTCTCTTGAATGGATCCCCTTGGATGGACCCCCTTGGATGGACCCCCACCTGGCTGCCTCCCCTTAGATGGATCCCCGTACATGGACATGCTTGGGTGGACCCCTTGGATGTATCCTGTTGGATGGATGCCTTTAGATGGACCTCCTGAGATGGCCCCCCTGTTCAGAAGCACCCCCTTTTGATGGACCTTCCTTGAATGGACCCCCTTAGATGACTCAGTTGGATGGACCCTTTTTTGATGGACCTCCTTGGATAGACCTCTTTGGCTGGGTGTCCTTGGATGGACCCCATGGATGGACTCCCCTTGGATGACCTCCTTGGATGGACTCCTCTTGGATGGACCCCCATGGATGGATACCCCTTGGATAGACTTCCCTTGGGTGACCTCCTTGGATGGACTCCTCTTGGATGGACCCCCATGGATGGACTCCCCTTGGATGACCTCCTTGGATGGACCCCTCTTGGATGGACCCCCATGGATGGACTCCCCTTGGATGACCTCCTTGGATGGACCCCTCTTGGATGGACCCCATGGATGGACTCCCCTTGGATAGACTCCCCTTGGATGGACTCCTCTTGGATGGACTCCCCTTGGATGGACTTCCCTTGGGTGGCCACCTTGGATAGACTCCCCTTGGTTGGACCCCCCATGGATGGACTCCCCTTGGATGGACCCCCCTGGATGGACCCCTCTTGGATGACCCCCCTGGATGAACCCCATTAGATGGATCCTGTTAGATGGCTCCCCTTGCACGAACCCCCAGATGGCCCTGGGTGCCCGTGGAGGCCACGGAGGTCCCACCACTGACCCTCCACGCGGAGGCGGGCGGTGGCGGCGGCGGTGCCCAGCTGGCTCTGCGCTGTACACACGTAGGTGCCGGCGTCGGCGGGCATCACGGCGTAGAGGCGCAATGTGTGCTCCTGGTCCACCTCGTGCCTGCGGGTCACCAGCTCTCCATCAGCCCCGTCACCACCCCACCCTGGGGATGGGACACCTCCACCCTGCCACCACCTACCTGCCCCAGGGCAGGTCCCCACGCTCCTTGTGCCACTGCACCCGCGGCGCCGGGTCACCTTGGGCGCCACAGCCCAGCTCCACGGTGCTGCCGGCCACCGCCACGGCGTCGCTGGGGCGCCGCACGATGGTCGGCTTCTCTGCGGGGGGACATCGAGGACGTGGCGCCAAGGCTGGGCATGATGTGTCCACCACCCATGGGAGACCCTCGGCTTACCCAGGACGGAGACGTGGGCGCCCCGGCTCTCCCTCTCGCCCGCCGCGTTGGCCGCCACGCAGACGTAGAGCCCGGAGTCGCTCCGTCGCGCCGGTGCCACCCGCAACTTCCCGTTGGTGACCACGTACCGGTCACCGGTCAAGTCTAAGGTCACCCCGTCCTTCTTCCAGGTGACGCGGGGTTCGGGGTGCCCCGAGGGTGGCACGCAATCCAGCTCCAACGCTTGCCCCGCCGTGGCCACCAAATCACCCGGCTGCAGGCGGAAATTGTCCCGCAGCGCTGCGGTGGGGAGGGGACACCGTGGGTGGGGGGGGGAGCAGGATTTTTTGGGGTGCCCCCCACCCACCTCATCCCCACGGGGTGTCCTTACCAGCTGCGGTTTGGGGTGCCGTGGCTGCGCCGGGGGGGGTGGCAGCCTGCGGGGTGACATGGGTGCGCTGAGCGGGCACGGTCTCGGCCCCGGTGGGGGCGGCGGGCAGAGGTAAGGGTATTTTGCCCCCCCCCCCGGGGGCCGCACTCACCTCCCCGGCGCAGCGCGGTGAGGCAGAGCCCCAAGCCCAGCGCCGTCGCCCAGCCGGCCGCCATGCTGGCCCTCCCTAAATCCCGGTCACTCCCCGTCAGCACCGGGGCCGGATCCGGCTCCGGATGGGGGGGGACAATAGCCGGACACGGGGGATGGGAAGTGATGGCGGGGCGGGGATGGGCACAAAGAGCTCGGCCGAGCCACGGCGGTGCGAGCGCTCGGGCGCGGTGGCACCGGCAGCATCCAGAGGCAGCAGGGTTGGGGACGCCGGCGGTTAATGAATTTAATTAATCAGAAGAAATTTCCCCCCCACCGCGCTCGGGGGAAGACAAATTAAGAAGCCAGCTCTCGGCTGGAGACGCCATCAGTAGGGACCAGAGTGAACGGCCCAAGGCCTCCCAGGCTCTGCAAGCTTAAATTTGGGTGCGAGCCAGGTGCGTCAAGCTTGGCCGTTCTCAGCTGCCACCCGCCTCTCGTGTCCCCCGCCCCGGGGGGGGGCACCCTGTCCCACAAAGACACCCAAGGGTGCCGCCGCTGGCCGGGTAGTACGTTTAGTTTATTGGTTAGTAGTGCACCCTGAGCACCCCGGGGTGCCCCGGCACCCACCCCGGCTGCCCCGGGACCCGGCTCGCTCGGCCGCCCGCTCTCCGGTTTGCATCCTAAACCTATTTCCTGGGAAGGCCTGGGGGGGAGGCGACGGTGCGCGCCCCAAAACCGGGGGGGTTTTCACGGAAAATCCAGGCGCGGCGGAGGGGCAGCGCTCGGGCCAGGGCTTCGAGCCCACGTTTAGGGGACGGTGCAGCTGGGGAGCTGGGGGGGAGGAGGGAGCCCCCCGTTTAGGCCTCCTGCGTGCGTGCGTGCGCGCTTGGGCGAGCTTGCATGCTAGCACATCCCCCCCCCTCTGCTCTGTGCAGCGCCGGGCGCCTGCACGCGCGGGTCTGCGTGTTGCGGCGGGCGGGCACGGCGCTCTTGCACACGCCGGGCGCGGGTGTGCTCGCTCGGCGTGCTGCGCGCGTGCTCCCCGCGCGCTCGCGCGTGCTCCGTGCGCTCAGCTGCGTGCTTCGTGCACGCTCTTTTCACACGCCCCATGCACACTCCTGCACGCTCCGTGCATGCCCTCTGCAAGCACTGCATGTGCGCTCTTTCCTCATGCTCTTTGCACGCTTGCTGCATGCTCCATGCACGCATGCTCCATGCGCGCCCTATGCAAATGCTGCATGCGTGTGCTCTTCGCACGCTCCATGCATGCCCTCTTGCAAGCCTCAGGTATGCTCTTTTCTCACACCCCGTGCACAGTCTCCCTGCACGCTCGGTGCACGCTCTGTGCACGCTCTGCACAGACTCTCTGCACGCTTGCGCTCTCTGCACACTCCATGCACGCTCTCTCGCAAATGCCATGCATGGTTGTATCTGCACACTCCATGCACGCTTTCTCCGCATTCTCCATGTGCGCGCTCTCCACATAATCCATGCAGTCTTAGCTGCACGCTCCGTGCACGCTCGCTCTGCACTCTCTGTGCATGTTCTCTCCGTGTGCTTCACGTGCTCCCTCTTGCACGCTCTGTGCATGCTCTCTTTGCACGCTGCATGCATGCTCTCTCTGCACACCCTTGCGTGTGCCCTCTTGCATGCTTTATGCACGCTCTCTCTGCATGCTCCAGGCTCGCTCTGTCCACATGCCCGGCGCATGGCCTCTTGCACGCTCGCTGCATGATCTGCCTGCATGCTCTCTCCACACATTTCATGCCCGCTTCCTCTGCACGCTCTCTGCATGACATCCCTGCACACGCTGTGTACGCTCTCTCTGCACGCTGCGCGCATGCCCTCTTGCACGCTCTGTGCACGCCCTCTCTGTTAGCTCTGTGCATGCTCTCTGCATGCTCCCTGCATGCTACCTCTGCACCCTCTGCGCACGCTCTCTCTGTGTGTTCTGCACACGTCCTCTTGCACGCTCCGTGCATGCTCTCTCTGCATGCTCGGTGCACGCTCTCTCTGCACGCTCCGTGCACGCTCTCTCTGCATGCTCTCTCTGCATGCTCTGTGCACGCCCTCTTGCATGCTCCGTGCGTGCTCTCTCTGCATGCTGCATATATGCTCTCTCTGCGCACTGCGTGCATGCTCTCTGCATGCTCCATGCACGTTTTCTCTGCACATTGCGTGCATGCCCTCTTGCACGCTCCGCGATTGCTCTCTCTGCGCACTGCGTGCACGCTCTCTCTGCACGCTCCTGCATGCCCTCTTGCACGCTCTCTCCCACACGCTCCCGGCAAGCACACGTGCTTTCCGCGCGCTCCCTGCACGCTCGTCCCGGCGAGCAAGCCTAAAGCGACGCCCCAGGAAGGCGGGGGACGGAAGAGGGGAGCTCCGGGTGGGATCAATAGCAAATTAGTGACTTTACGCCCAGCTGAACGATGCCCGGTGGCAGGAGCGGGGCGAAGAGGGTGTCCCCGCTCGCTTGCCGCCGCCGAAGCGCGCACGTGTCCCCTCCACTCAGGCGCTGATCTCCACGGCGTTGGCCTCCTCCTGCTCCCGGATGACATGGACGCCGGCAGTCCGCAGCAGCCGCGGGGCACCGCGGGAACGCGCCGGCGAACCCGGTGGCGACCTATGCGTCCGCGTCGAGGCGGGCGAGCGAGCCGGCGAGCGATGGTAACGACGAGTCGAACGCCCCACCGGTCCCGGCGAGCGACCGGCTGCCGGTACCGGTGAGCTGGTGTAACCCGGTTCAACCGTGCCGCGGGGCTCAGGCGGTGAATCCTCCTCCGCCTCTGGCGAGTCCTACCAAAAGCCAAGGGTAGACGAGCGTGCGAAGCAAGCGAGACCCGGCACCACGACGCAAAGCCAGCGCGCTACCGGCGCGCTACCGGCTGCTCACCTTGTCCTTGAGGATGTACAAAGCCACTGGGTTTTTGCGATCGTGCTCACCGCTCCGTGGGATGCCCTCGGCTGCGTGGAGGCAAGGCGTTGCTTACCGCGGCGGCGGCATTGGCGTTCCCCGACCCGCCGTCGCCGCCGCACCGCGGCCGGCACTCACCCTCGTGCTTCAGGCGCTCCTCGTCCTGCTCAGCGTATTCGGAGGCCGGTTGCGTCTCCGCTTGCCGCTTCTCCCTGGGGAAGGGACAGGGGATGGGGAAGCACTGGCGCCGCGGTGGGGGCAGCGGGGGCACCGCCTGCGGCTCAACGGGGAAGAGCCCAGGGCTGCGGTGAGGGAGAGATGGGATGGGATGGGATGGGATGGGATGGGATAGGATGGGATGGGATGGGATGGGATGGGACGAGACTAAATGGGATGAGGCAAGATGGGACAAGATAAGATGGGATGGAATGGGACAGGTCAAGACAGGATGGGATGGGATGGGACGGGACAGGATAAGAGGAACCCCCTTTGGCTCCCGCGTTACCCCCAGCCGTACTTCTTGGAGGGTTTCCAGCAGGCACAAACAGTCACCAGGGTGACGAGGAGGAAGATGCCGCCTGTGGAGAGGATGATGTAGAGGGAGCTCCGGCCTGGGGGAGAGGAATGAGGGGGGACAACCCCCCAAAAATTGAGCTGGGAGCATCTGCAAGGGATGGCCAGCCCTGGGGGTGCGGGAGGGGGGAACGGGTGGCTTACGGTAGACGGTGAGCTTCACGGGGATGCTGCGGCCGTGGCTGATGGGGTTCTCCACCAGGCAGCTGTAGACGTCGTCGTCAGCCATGAGGACGCGGGTGATGGTGAGGATCTTCTGGTCGGGGGAGAGGAGCAGGCGGGAGTCGTTGCTCAGCGGCCGCCCGTCCTTCAGCCAGGTATAGGTGGGCTTGGTGCCGTTCTCGTGCGAGCAGTTGAGGGTGAAGAACTCGCTGAGCTCCAGCACCGTCGAGGAGGCCACCAGCACTTGCGGCTTCGAGATGGGAACTGCGGGCGAGCGGGGGAACCATGGTGACCGTGGTCTTGGGGGACGGATGGGCTCAGGGGATGGGAAAACATCCAAACCCCACGGGGATGTAGCTTGGCTGCATGGGGTGGTTGAACCCCAGAAACCACCTCCCAGTTGGAGACAACCCTCCCAAAAAGTGGTCGGGGAAGACATCCCATGGCGAACCCAACCTCCACCGGACGCCCTTCTTGCGCTTACTGTCCACGGTGAGGTTGATGGTCTTCTCGCCGGTGAAGGTGTCGTCGGTGATGGACACCTCCACCTCGTAAGCGCCTTCATCGGCCAACTGCAAGGGGTTGATGAGCAACGAGCCGTTCTCCAGCACCCGGATGCGGTCACGGTAATCGGGCCGGAGGTTGCCGATGATCTCGGTACCGATGGACTGGACGACGGTGACGGGTTTGTCGCGCTTCAGTTGCCACTTGACCACCGGCTTGTCGGCGCTGGCGCTGGCGTAGCGCACCGACAGCAGCGCCGCTTTGCCCGCCGTGCCGCGGACCAGCGGCGTGGGGCTGGTGATGTTCACCCCCGCCAGCAGACCTTGGGGTGGGGAGAGAGGGGGGCACCGAGTCCGGGCAGGCTGCCTGGTCCTCCGAGCCCAGAGAAAAATGGGGAACCCCCTCCCGGAGCTGTGCTGAGCACCCCCAAAATGCATCACCGGCGCTGGGATGCCCAGCCATCATGCAAGCGGGCTGTTTGCATAACCCTTTGCAAAGATGCATGCATCACCCCAAAAAGTGCATGGAGGGTGGGAGGCCGCCTACACCCAGGTCAATGCAATGCTTTGCAAAAATGCATGCATCACCCTCAAAATTGCATTGGGGGTGGGAGCGCTCTTGCAGCCGGGTCAATGCGATGCTTTGCAAAAATTTGCAATATGCAAAAATTTGCAAATATTTGCAAAAATTTGAAAAAAAATGCAAAAATTTGCAAATATGCAATGCTTCGCATTGCTCCGAAAACTGCAACGGGAGGTGGGAGTGCTCCTGCAGCCAGGCTGATGCAATGCTTTGCAGAAAATGCATGCATCACCCCCAAAAGTGCATCGGGCATGGGAGGCGGGGCAATGCAACCCTTTGCAAAGATGCATGCATCGCCCTCCGAAAGCTGCGTGAGGGGTGGGAGCCCTTCTGCAGCTGGGTTGATGCAACCCGTTGCAAAGAGGCATGCATTGCTCTCCAAACGCTGCATGAGGGGTGGGAGCCCTTCTGCAGCCAGGCTGATGCAACCAACCCTCTGCAAAAATGCATGCATCATTCCCCAAAAAATGCATGCATCATTCCAAAAAATCCATGGGGGATGGGAGACCTCCTGTGGCTGGGTTGATGCAATGCTCTGCAAAAATGCGCGCATGGGGGGCGGCGTTCTGCAGCTGGGTCGATGCAACCCTTTGCAAAAATGCATGCATCGCCCCCAAAATTGCAGGGGTGGGGATTTTTGCATCCCACCCCCAGCTCCGTTGGATGCTCCGGTCCAGCCAAACCCCCCGCCCCAGCTGCAAAACTGCATCACGGGGGTCGGTGCACGTGCGTTGCTCCTCGTCGCTGGTTTTAAGCCAAAAAGGGCAGGGAAAAAGTGGAAAAAAACCTGATTTTTTGGGGGGGACTCCCCAAAACAACCTCTCTCCCCAAATCACCGTAGCCTCATTCCCCCCCTTGCCATCCCAGGGGTCCCATCCGTGAACCCCCCATCCGGATGCCGTCATCCGACGGCGAACAAACCCCATATTGAAGAGGAGGGGAGAGTGGGAAAAGCAGCTGGGGAGGGCGAAGCAAGAGCAAGAAAGGCTTTAAACAAGCCCGAAAAGTCATGGGACCTATTGGTATGCAGCGTCCGTCCGTCCGTCCTCCCCGGCGCCGCAGAGCTCGGCCCCGAAAACATGCTGCGACCCAAAAAATTGCGGGGATTCCCATAGGGAAAACCCAGGCGGGGGATAGGGATGCGGCTTTTAATGCATCCTTGCACCCCAAATCGCTGCTTTTTAACCGTTTCTTCCCTTTTTTAACCCAATTGCTTATTTTTTCTCTGCTCCAGGTGATAAATTTGGGAGTTAAATGCTAAATCAGGCAATATTCCCATCTCCTACAGCATCCCTGGCTTAGGGATGGAGATCTCCCACCCTTCCTGGCTGGTTCTTGCTAAAAAACCCACCAAAAATCCTCATTTTCCCATTATTTTGTGGAATAAATCCTTATTTCTTTGGAAAAAGCCCAGCAGAATTTTTGGGGTGCCCCTGCTGCAGCCTCAGGGCTTTTTTTAGGGTGTAAATCCAAGGCAGCGGCGTGCAAAACCGGCTTTGCTTTGCATCCTCGGCTCATCCGGAGGGAATTGGGGCCTCCCCGGAGCTGGTTTTGGGTCTAAACTTGGAGAAAATGGTGCAAAATTGTTGCAGGTGATTTCCCGCATTGGCGGAGCCGGGATGGGGCGGTTTGGGGCTTATCGAACCCCAAAACGTAGGTATTTAGGGAATAAATGATGGGTGCAACCGGGGTTGCAGCGGGATGGGGCAAAGAGGAGCCAATGTAGAAACGGGGTGAAAAATGGGATTTTTGGGAAAGCTGAAGGATGGGGAGGAAAATAGATTTGGGGATGCTGAAAAATGAGGAAAAAAGGGGGTTTGGGAAAGCTGAAAAGCTGGGGAGAAGCTTGGGGTTGGCCGCTGCTGGATCCTCCCCCGGGCAGGAGCTGCTCGGCTCCGGAAAAGTGGTTTTCCCAGTTTTTATTCCCGATTTTCCCCCTTTTTTCCCCTCTCCCAAGCAGAGAGGATGCTCGATGGCGCAGCAACCCCCCCAACCCCCTCATCATGGGGTACCACCCCCCCCACCTCATCCTCCATCCGGATACCCCCAAACCCTATGGAAAAATAGGAAAACCCACGGGAAAACCCGGGAAAAAGCCCTACCTGTGTGCAGCGCCAGGAGCCAGGTCACCGGCAGCAAGGCGGGGGGAGCGGGGTGGCCCCGCGGGGCGGCCGGCGCTCCCCACATTTCGGGTAGGCTCGCCCCCCCGAATCGCTCCGCTTCCCCACTCCGGGCACGTCCCTCGCCGCTCTCCCGCTTTGGCTCGCCGCCCGGCTAATTTATTTTTTTCTTTTAGGTTCTTTTTTGTTGTTGTTCTTTCCTTTCTCAATAGAGCCCTGTGTCCTGGTGGCTTTCGCCTCCCCGCCGGCCTGGAGCTGACATTTATTTGGGGGAAAAACCACTCCGATTCGCAATTTTCCCCCCCCTCGCTGTTACACCCCTCCCGGTTCCATGTTTTCCCCATCCCGGGGCGATGCTGGAGGTCGGGGGCATCGCCCCATCGAGCCCGGCTAACGTTTGCCATCCCCTCCGCGGACAAACCCGTGGGATTTAGGGCTCTGAGCGTCCCATTGAGTTGGTTTTTTGGGGGGGCCATTTGGCAAAGCTGGCACCCCCTCCCAAAGGAGCTCCCCCCCCCCCTTGTTTTTCCTCTCTTCCCAGGCTTTAATAAGAAGGCCGAGGTCGCAGCCAGGCTTCGTTCCAGCTCCGGTGCCAATTAGCGCCGGTTCCCGGGGCGTCGCTGAATAGGGCGGCGGGGATGCGGGGCTGGATGCCCGGAGCCGCTTCCCACCCCCCTTTCTGAGACCTGCCAAGCTCGTCACCCCAGTGAACCCCCCCCCCCCTCACCGCCCCGAGGAGGCCCCCCGAAAAGGGGTCGCGGCCTCCGAGCATCCCGCCCTGGTGGGATGGGGATGCTTTGGGGGAGACTTTTTTTTGGGGGGGGGGTATGGGGAGGTGTTTGGGGGGGATGCTATGGGGGGCGGCTATAAGGGGGGATTTAGGGGGTGCTATGGTGCTTTAAGGGGGTTTTTGGGGGGGCCCCCCTTAATTATAGGGTGCTCTAGGGGTGGGGGAGATGCTTTGGGGTGATGCCATAGGGAGGGGCTATAGGGGGGCTCTTGGGGGGGGACGCTGCGGGGTGATAAGTTACTTTGGGGGGGCCGGGGTGCTACGGGGGACGCTGTGGGGCTATTTTGGGGGGGTCTCAGGGGGGTGTTTCAGGGGTGCTCGGGGGGGTGTTTCGGGGGGACGCAGAGCAGGCACCGCCCCCCCTCCCTTGGCGGCGGCGGCGGGACGCGAACCCGCGGCCCCAGGACCCGTGGGGGGGGGCGTGGGGCGGCTGCGCGGGGGCGTGGCCAGAGGGGGGCGTGGCGATGGGCGGGGCCCGGCGGGCGGAAGTGGCGGCGGGATTCAAAGCGGCGGCTGAGGCGGAAGTGGCGGTTGGTGGGGCCGGGGAGGGGGCAGGGGCTTTTGGGGGGCTCAGGGGGGGCCCGGGGGTGCGGGGAGGGGGGGTGGAGGGGTTGGGGGGGCCCGGGGTGTGAGGGGAGCGGGGGTTGGGGGGGTCGTGAGGGGAGGGGGGGTGCGGGGGCCCGAGGGTTGAGGGGAGGGAGGGGGGGCACAGGAGTTTGGGGGGGCCCGTGAGGGGAGGGGGGGCCGAGGGTCCCCTGGGGTTGAGGGGAGGGGGATGCAGGGGTTTGGGGCGGTCAGGGGGTGAGGGGAGGGGGGGTGCAGGGGTTTGGGGGGGCCGAGGGTTGAGGGGAGGAGGGAATACAGCGGTTTGGGGGGGCTGTGAGGGGAAGGGGGGGCCCGAGGGTCAAGGGTCCCTTGGGGTTGAGGGGAGGGGGGGTACAGGGGTTGGGGGGGCGTCAGGGGGTGAGGGGAGGGGGATGTGGGGGTTGGGGGGGGGAGGGACCCGAGGGTTGAGGGGAGGGGGGGTGCGGGAGTTGGGGGGGGGTGAGAGGAGGGGGGATGCGGGGGTTGGGGGGGCCCGTGAGGGCAGGGGGGCCCGAGGGTTGAGGGGAGGGGGGTGCAGGGGTTGGGGGTCCCCTGTCAGTATGGGGAGGTGTGGGGGGGGCTTCAGGGCTACCGTGGGGTGCCCTGGGGTCACGGGGGGGGGTACGGTGGTGTGGGGAGAGCAGTTTGGTGCCTGGGGGGGGTGGGAGATGGGTGGGGGGTCCCCATGCTCACCTCCTCTGCCCCTTCCCCAGGGCCGAACCCGCCGCGGGGCCGGGATGGTGCCGCCCTCCAAGGAGCGACGCCGAGGGGCCGGGGAGCAGCCGGGGGGCCGTCGAGCGAGACCCCCGCGGCAGAGCTGGCGGGTGCTGGCCGAGAGGAACCAGAGCGTGGCCCCCGTGGGCGTCTGGGTGGAGAGCGGCCCGGGGCAGCCGGAGGAGAGCCTGGCCTTTGTGAGTGCTGCCGCGGGGGTCCCGGCCACCACCCGGCCTCCGGGGTCTTGCCAGGGATGTCACCAACCCCCCAGTTGGGCCAGTGAACCCCACGGGGGCAATCGGAGACGAAAACGAGCTTTATCTCCGTTTGACAGCAGCTGGGAACGCCGCTCCTAAAAAGAATAATTTATTTTAATGATTTTTGGTAGGGTCAAAAGCCACCGTGGCGTCCACGTAGCCTGGCGTCCCGTTTGCACGAGCCCTGGGTCGATTCCCCTCAAGCTGCGTTTTTTTAGGAGAAATGCACTGGTTTTGCAAATCAGTTGCGGGGGAATCCAGCCAATGCTTTAATCACCTGCCGTTTATTAATTATCTGTACCGTGCGCTCTGCACTTTTAATTTGAGCTTAAATTAGATAAATGTACAGATTTTCAGCGCCGGGTTTTGAACTCGGCGCCGTAGCTTTGCGTTTGAGGTGCCCGTGCCGGAGCCGGCTGAGCGGTCTCCCCCTCCCCGGTATCGATGCTTCTCTTCGCCTTCCCGTTCATCCGTAAAGGATGTCGGCGAGCTGAGATTTTGCCAATTTAAAAATAAATCAAATAAGTTGAATGTTTCAGGGTCTGGAGCCAATCTCCGCTGTACCCCATTAGAAACACTTAAGAAATCTTTTATCGATGCTTATCTCAGGGATTTCTGCTTTGAGGGTTATTATAAGAGGACTAAAAGTGCATTAAATATAGGATGATGAGTTCAGTCCCCTGTAATTAATGTCTAAATGTTACAGAAGCTCCTGCCCTTCTGAGATGATTTATTTCCATATTGTAATTTAAATCCTGAAAGGTTGAGATAATATATGGAAATGAATCATTTCCATATTCCACATAACTTCCTCCTCGGCACCGTGAAACTTCTGGGGGAGCCGAACTCTTCCCGGCCGCTTTGAGGGGCCTGGGCGCTCCCAGTCCTCCCTCCCGGCCCAGGAGCTTTCAGGTGTGGATGAAGGCGCACAGGGTTATCGGAGCTGATTTAATATACTTTTATACGCCAGCGGATCATATTAAAAAATATATATTAACGCCTCCTGCATTAGAATTGCTGATGAGGTTGCCAACGGGGAGTGGAGCCAGCTGTCGATGGCACCGTTTCGTGCGGCTCTGGCTCGCTTTCGTCGTTAACGGCGCCGGTTTCTCCCCGGCGTCGTGCTTCGTTGTGCTGACCTTGCTTTGCCGCTGGTAGCGTTCCTGGCGGTCAGCGGGATGTAGGGAGCATCCGACGCGGCGTTTACCGAGTTGATTTTCAAACTCGCCCCTCTCCTCCGTCCCTTCACTGATTTTTCTTGCTTCGGGCCGTGCTGCGGTGGCAGCAAAGAGAGCGACGCCGGTTTCCTTTAAACGCTGGTAGCATCAGCAGAATTCCTTGGCGTGACTTCAAGTGAGAACCTTAAAAACCTGATTATTTTAGGCCATTGCTTTTAATCTTCTAAAAACACTCGCAGAGCGGTAGCCCTGCCTGCGCCGCGCTCTGTGCGCCGCTTCCCTGATACGCTTCCAGCCTTGCAGAGCGTTAAGGGGATCAGAGGCCGGCCCGTTCCTTTCGCATCCGGGCTTTGAGCGTCCTTTTGCGGGCGCAGGAGCTGGGAGTTGCGGTATGAGGCTACCTTCTTTTCCCTTTCTGTGTGCGTTGCAGAGCTAAAGGAGGCGCGCGCGCTCCGTATCTGGCTCGCTAGATGCGATCCAAGCTCAAAATAATTCAGCAGACGTTGTCCGAGCTGGTATCGCACGGATTTTGAATCAAAACATCGTTAGGTTTGCTCTGGGTGCTGCTTGCCTGGCTCGTAGATGCCGGTGCGGGAAGGGAAGATGCAGGCCGCTGTAACGCCGCGGTGTAGCGAAACTCACGTAAAACCCGCTTTCCCCTCTCGCAGGCTTCAGCGTTTCAGGTGGAGGAGGAGCTGAAGGAGCAGCAACGGGAGAAGGCAGCCAGCCTGAGACGTTTCCAGGGAGAGGTGAAGCAGCGGGTGAACCAGCAGGTCAGGATGCGAAGAAAGCAGCAGCTGCAGAAGTCCTACGAAGCAGTAAGCAGATCTCTTTCCCTGCCTCGCTGTGAGTCTCACAGGAGAAACTCCTCTGAAACCGGTATAAATCAGGGAAAAAAAACCACTAGACCTCAAGTTAATAAGGAAAAATGAGGAAGCTCGTGGTCACGGCAGAGCCCGTGGCCGCAAACGCCGTCCCCTCAAGCGAGGTCAGCGCGACGCCTTGGCTCGCTCTGGCGCTGCAGGTGCTTTAAGGCCTTTGCCTCCCCGCGGAAAGGTCGCTGGCTCTCTCGGGCGGCGGAAGAACGGGGTCCCGGCTCCCTGCGCAGAATTGCACGGAGTTAAAAACCAGCCAGGCCGGAGCCGCGAATGCTGCGGATGTCTCCTGGTTGAGTTTTAAACAAAGCGGCTCATTTCTGCTATCCCTTTTCCAGGGCAAACGGTTCGCAAGCAACACTTTCACGCTCTCTCCGCGTTCCCGTTTCCCTCCGCGGGCTTGTTTTGGATTATCCTGTGAATATATTTAATCCTTTCTACTTCTAAATAAACGGCCAGGAAGACTTGGCAGAAACCGACTGCGGAGCAAGAAGGGAACGCGCTGAAATGTCACCGGTTTTGGCCGCCCCTGGGGCGTTTGGGCTGTTTCCAGGGCTCGGGAGGCACGGTTGAGCGGGGATGTCCTCGCGTAACTCTGCCACCGCAGCTCCAAACTGCAATCCCGCGGCTGCCTTCAGCCCCTGGCAGCTCTTTGTGCCCCCCCTCAGCACCGAGAGCGCAAATGTGCACCCCGAGAAACGCCGCCCGAGCGAGCCAGCGGCTCCCACGCGGCGCGGGCCGTGTCCTGCTGACGGTGAGAGGTTTACGCGTGGCTTTTGAACTCGGGGGTCTGTCTCCCGGCAGGCAGAGAGGGAGAGCTGCGTCGCCGTGCAGTACTCGGACTCGGCGCTGCGCTTGACCCCCAGGAAGAACACGTGCCTCTTTCGGAGCCACCCCACACCCGCCATCTGCGCTCGCGCCGTCCCGGCGCAGCGGCAAGAAGGGACGCGCAGCGAGCCGTTCCAGCAGCAAGCCGCCAAGGTGAGCGGTTCCCCTCCTGCGGTTTTTCCCCCCTGCTTCGTCGTGCTGGTTGCTCGTGGTTTGAAACAGAGGACGCGCAATATTCACCTTTCTACCCTCTTTTACAACACATCCCTAAATTTTTATTTTTATACTGAATGAAACATCGGCTTGCGTTTTCACCCTGCTTTACCGCATGTTGTTTTAATCCTCCGTAGCTCTTATCAGAGCCTCAAAACTGATGGGCGATGCCTTCCTGGAGGACGCTGGGGTTGCGCTTGTCCCGCTAGAGTGAATTTTCCCTCCGTTGCTGTGCAAGCGTGTCGTGTCGGAGAGGTGGCACTAGGTGGTGCCACCTCATTGCGGCTCGTCTCCTGCAGACCAGGGTGGCGAAATCTTGGAAAACCTGCCTTAGGGACTGTTTCAAGCTGCTTTTTTTTTTTAAATAGCGATGCTTATGCTGCATTTTGGGAAGCGCGTGTGTTCGCCTAGGAGCTGGAGTTCTTCCAGTTGAAGCAGCGCTTCCCTCGGGGTGGAGAATCGCTGCTGGCTGGACAGCGGGCAGGACGAGCGGGGATCTGGGACTTCTGGCCTCTCAGCAAAGTGATTTGGGAGCAGATGAGCTGTCACCTTGCCTGGATCGGGATTTCAGTGCATTGGGGCAGCTCTGAAAGACCCCTTGGGTTGCGGGTTACCTTATATTTGTGCAGCTAATTGTGTGTTTTGTCGCGCTCCCTTGATAAAGCCCCTTGGCTGGAGCAGGGTACGTGAGGAGATCTCTTCTGTGAGCTGAACTTGACGTAGCCCTCACGGAAAGGAGCTGGTGACCTCTTGTTTTATCTTGTCTTTACCTTCCCTCTTCACGGCAGCTTAGCAAAACCGTGAAGCAAGTTCGACGCAGGCTGGCGTCCTGCAAAACCGTGCACCAAGGAGCGGGTCCCCCCGAGCTCCCCGGCGGCGTCTGGAGGCGAGAGGTGAGCGCGGGGTGCCTGGGGTAGGGTAAAGAGGAGTTACCTGGCAAACTGTCGAAGGCCTGGCTCTAATTAGCAAATCCAAAGCATAGTTCAGTGCGTTTCTCCAACAGAAGTGGGCTTTTGTGGCCTACCAGGGATTAGCCCATGGATTTTGGTGGCCCAAGGGCTCTGTCCCTCTCTTCTTGCTGCCTTCCCCATGGATTTTGGTGGCCCGAGGGCTCTGTCCCTCTCTTCTTGCTGCCTTCTCCATGGATTTCGGTGGCCCGAGGGCTCTGTCCCTCTCTTCTTGCTGCCTTCTCCATGGATTTCGGTGGCCCGAGGGCTCTGTCCCTCTTCTTGCTGCCTTCTCCGTTGATTTCGGTGGCCCGAGGGCTCTGTCCCTCTCTTCTTGCTGCCTTCTCCATGGATTTTGGTGGCCCAAGGGCTCTGTCCCTCTCTTCTTGCTGCCTTCTCCATGGATTTTGGTGGCCCGAGGGCTCTGTCCCTCTCTTCTTGCTGCCTTCTCCATGGATTTCAGTGGCCCAAGGGCTCTGTCCCTCTCTTCTTGCTGCCTTCCCCATGGATTTTGGTGGCCCAAGGGCTCTGCCCCTCTCTTCTTGCTGCCTTCTCCATGGATTTCAGTGGCCCAAGGGCTCTGTCCCTCTCTTCTTGCTGCCTTTCAGAGAAGGCAGCAGGATGAAGTGGGTGGAAATGTCTCTCTTTGCAGAGATTAATGAGAGAGAAACGAGGAAATAAGATTTCAAAAAAGCTTTTTTAAAGGCTGAGATTGCGATCTGGGTATCTGGGAGGAATGTGATGATCAGCACTCTCCTCAGGTGCCTTTCAGCAAACCTCAACAGCTCTTCCCCTTGCATCAGTCCCTTGTTTCGTGTGGGTGGCAAAGATCTGGAGGGTTTTCCTCACCCAGAGCTGGCTCCTGGTAGAGAATCGTTGGCACGCGTCTGCTTTCCTCGAAGCAGCGCATAGAGCTGTCGGTCCCGAGCGTCCCACCTTTTGTTCTGTTGAATCTCATCCTGCTTTTCTCACTCCGGTTCTCCAGAGCAGCTTCATCTCACAGCTATTCTCCTGCTTTCTGTGCCAAGACCTTTCTTAAACTGACATACTTTGTCCATCCTGGAGAACACCGCCAGCAATCCAACCTGGTATTTCGTCTTACTGCCTCCTCCGGAGCCGGTTTCCTGCCCGTCTTGCAATTCTTCATTCCCATCTCTTTCTCGGGTTCATCAAAGGTGATCTTGACTGGCTGTTGTCTAGAAAATACCTTTTATAGAAGGGCTGGTCCGGCTTTTCCTCCTCGTGCTGGTGGATTTCTGTTCGAGGAAGTTGGCTTCGTGAACAAGAATTACCAAAACAGTATAATTACGGGCTCGAAAACCTCTTATCTGTTTTGGACACGAAAGGTAGCTTCTGTTTGGTGCGTTCAGACTGCTCAGCAAGACGGAGTGAGTCATTACTCGGCTATTAGCAGCACTCAAGCCTCGCGTGAATAATACAGTGGCTGCCCACGGAAGCCGGAGGGTTACAGAGGATGGCGAGTGGATGCGCGGGAGTCATCCGCAGCAGCGAGAAACAAGGCTGGGAGGGATCCTGGGCCATCCTCCCGCCTGAACCTTGCTGCAGCTGCAGTTAATCTGCGCTCTCTTTAAACCCCTGGCAAGGAGGATTTAACAGCTTCCCTAGGCAATTTAGTCCAGGAAAAATGTATTGATTTATTGCATTACTTTGTTTTATTACTCCAAGATAGTAGAGGGGGAAAAAAAGCTCTTAATATTAATCTGACTTTCTCTCCCTGTATAAAGGTTTGCCATGTTCACAGCTAGGCAGGACAGCGGCTTATTTCCTCCTCTTCAGATGCAAGCTTTTGCCGTGGACTTAACCACCGTGGTAATTGCTGCCGCCGCGCGCTGCCTTGCCCTTTGCTTTTGGCCTCCTTGAATTTCCTTGTGCTCTCTACTCCAGCTGATTTCCTTGGTTGGAACCCAAGCGTTTTTTAGCCTGTTCTCTGCGGCGCGGTTGGGTGGGTAGATATAATCAAGATGCTTCTTTCTTCCATCATCCAGGCCGATAAGGAAATTATCAAGCGGAACCCACCTAGTTCTTACTCTATTTTTGTGCCGTGAACTCCTTGGGACTGAATCTGGGTAGTGTTTTTAATCAGCGTTGCACCTCCCGTAGAATAGTTTCACCTAACAGATATTTCTTTATGCGAGCGTTGAATTAGGCCGAGTCAAAAGCGGAGCTAAAATCGAGGTGTCTTCTGCTGCGCTTCGCCCGAGGCCTCTTCTATTGTACGAGAAATTCAGAGCAGCTCCTCGCTCTTGACAAATTCATGCTGGTTGCTGCTTATCTTGCTTTCTAGCAGCTTACAGGCAGTTTGCAAGGTGATTTACTCTTGTTTTTTCCCCAGAGTGGGGCAGTTAAAACTCCTGAGGCTGACTCTTCTCTTTAGTGTTTCCTTTTCCCCTCCTTTAGTTAAAGATAGAGCCCTTTTCTGATAACCTGGACCTCCGCAGATTTCTGGAGGGGGTCTGTTAGCAGCTTCTCTGCCACTCCTGGGCAGATCCTGCCTGCTTAAAAACTCCAGCTTCCAGGAATAACCTGACTTTTTCTTCCCAATAATAACCCACAGTTTTTCTTGCTGCTGCTATTAGCTCAGGGCGAGCCTTTGGCTGAACGTCGATGCCCAGAAGCATAAAACGCTGCCCGTGGCGTCCTCTGACAGCTCTCCTCCTTGAATAGCAAGTCCTTTAGTCTCTCTTACTAAAACCTGACTCATTACCTTGATCTGTCTGGTTTTACTTAGAGCTTTGGCCTTTCTGGCACTCGGTTTGGTTTTTTCTCCCTGCGTGCTCGTGTCGTCTCCTGCGCGATCCCTTCCATGCTCGCACGGATCGCGGGTGCAGAAGAGCATGGGGCTTAGCCAGGGCTGCCTCGCACTGCGCTGCTTGTCTTTTGCATTCGCTCAGTTGAAAGGAACTGTTACTTCTGCATTTTTCTTCCTTTTTTCCCCCCCTTTCTTCCCTCTAAAGCGTTGTGTTCCCTGCGATTGATAATCCATGTTCCCCAAATCGCTGCTCTTCCGCTCTCCCAAAGTTTTCTTTGCAGCCAGAAGCATTTAAAGCGCTGCTTCCCTGCTTTCCCAAGCAGATACCTCGATGATAATTGCGTGGAAATGACCCGGTCTGTGTCCAAATTCTTTTCCCCAACTGATCATTCTCCAAAGTTGGAGGTTTTTTCCCCCCCCAGTTTCATTTCCTTCTCCCTTCAGGGCTTCAGAGCATCCTTACAAAGCAATAACCCTTCCTCTCTACTCCCTCGTCCTCACCGAAGCGGCTCTCCTGTGCTGTTTTGCTGTCTTAGCAGGGTTGATAAAGTAATTCCGACGCCTATCGAATAATTCCGTGTTCGGACTGACTCCGGGCCATCCCCCGTCCTTCCTGTATTCAGCAGGATCTCAAGGGATCCCTGGCCTGATCTGCTCTCCTCCTGTCCGTCCATCCTCGCCCTCGGTCAGCAGTCCTTCCCTTCCTAACGTGCTGAAGGGACAGCAAGGCAGGAAAAACAAAAAAAAAAAGAAATACAAATCCTGGCTCCGAGCTTGCTTCTGGCATTTTGCTTTTTTAGTTTGTAGGAAACAATCTGCTGCCTCTCAAAATATTGTTAATTGCCGGCGGGGAGCCTGCCCACTTACCATCTGAAGGAGTACGCTACGTACTCTGTCGCTCCAGACATCCCCCCCCAGCTCCTCGCGGTTGCGAAACGGCGCCTGGAGAGGTCTTTTCCTCGGCTTTCCTTCGCCCCGCGCGCGTCTGTCCCGCTGTTTCTGCAGTTGGTGAGAAGGCGTTCGCGAGTTACCCTGCTAAATGCAGATTTTCTGGCTCTCGTGCCCCGCGGTGATGCTTGAACACGTCGTGTTGCTGCTCGCCGGATGACGCCGCAGAACGAGCGCCCTCGGGTTCAAGCTGCTTCCAACCCGTGCGCGAGGATGTCGAATTCGCCCTCGGCGCCAAAGCAAACGCATTTGAATTTCATATTTACCCCTTCTCCTCCAGCAAACTTGCAAAACAACCGCGGTGCCCGCGGAAGATGAGAGCGAGGAACTGCTTCTAGCGGGACATCACGATCTTCCGGCTGAACTGCGTGATCGGGGGACGGCCCCGCGTCAAGCTGAGCGAGACGACGACTTCTACATCAAAATCGAATTTGAGAAAGTAAGACTCGTACGGGGCTGGGTTTTAAGAGGTTCGAATCGTTGGGATTTGGGTTTATTTCGGCAGAGGCGGTGAGGCTGCTGTTGTAGGAGAGCAGTTGCTCGCGCAGGCCTGGTTAACTCTTAAGCCTACTGTCGGCAAAAGAGGCTCGAGAGCAGCGTCGAAGCTAAGCGAGATTGGCGGCTTCTGTTTCCCCGCTTTCATCTTACAGCTGCGGCTACAAAAGGGGTTTTGTTTGTGCCTGCCTCGTGCTGCCAGTTGGCTGGCGCTCAGCGGAAATCTGAAACTGAGCGTGCAATTGCATCGTACGCTTAACCGAACCGGGGCCGGCGGGACCTGCAGCTGCCTCTGCTCCGGCCGCCGCATCAAATCAGCTGGAAACCTCTTAGAAAAGGAAAAAAATAAAAAGGTTTTGCGTCAGAGGAACGAGCTGGACGATTCCTGTGCCTCGGGGCGGGCGAAACACCTCCCTTAGAGGATCTGTCCGTGGATCTGTCCGCTCCTGAGGACCGAGCGAACGTATTTATCGATTCCTCTTTTGTCTTCGGGCAGACTTAATTCATTAAGTATCTGAGATGTGGCAATGGTTCGCCCTGATTACCTGGAGCAGTTGGCAAATACTTCACGGGATTAGTCCAGCTAGGAGCAGAAATCCCGGCTTGACAAATAGTGCGGGGAGGGAAGGCGGCGGAGGGTTGCGCTGAGGTTTCGGGAGACGTTGGCTGTTGGGTTCCCCTGAGGCTTTGGGGATTTTTATTCGTGTTAGTTTTTCTTGCACTTGGCAAAGGGCAGAATGAAAATCTGGGGAGGCGAGGTGTGAATCCGTATTTAAACCCAACCAGAAACCTCCTCCAAGGAGAGCTTCGGAAGGGTTTTGACAAAGCTTTGGCGCTCAGGCTCCTGCACGGAGATGTCGCGCCTGTCTACAGCCAACCTCTACCCCCCGAAAAAGCACAGCTGCAGGCGGGTTACCCCCTCGAGGACTGTAGGGATCATGCGTAGAGGAGCATTTTGCTGAGGGAAGATGAGAAACTTGACCTTGAAGATGCTGATGCTGCTCTCTACCATTATTTTCCAGTTCCGTGACGGCTCGGTGAAGGACTCCAGCTTGGCCGAGCCTCCCCAGCGGCTGCACGCCGATTACCGAGCTCCCCTCGTACTCTGGGCTGGCGTCGACCAAGAGGAAACCAAGAAACAGGTTCGTCCTCTGGAGCCAACTCCTCGTTGTTTCGTCTCCGTTTCAGGACCGAGAGGTATTGAGCGTGGGGGACACTGCTAGCGCCGATACGAAGCCTCGAGAGCGGCTGTAACGTACGAAGCATCTGGCGGGTTTTTAAGTTTGTCAGCATCGACGGTGTCTCAGGCAAACCTACCGGCTTCTTTTTTTTTTAAGGTCTGTCGTGACCGTAAGCGCTCCTCCCGCAAAATCCGGGATCCGAATAACGCCGAAGGGTTGGAGGAGAAAGGGGCTTCCTCCATTTTGCCTGGTGTCGCTTTCGGTAGTCGCGTGGAGAGAGAGAGGAGCTGCCAAAAATGCTTTAAAAAGAAAAGAACAAACCCTGCTTTATCTCGTTTGGGTGTAAAGCCGGGAATATAAAGGTTTCTACTGTATCAGCGCCTCGCAGGCATCGGGGGTGGCGGCTTTCGAGCGCAGACCGCGGGCCTGATGCTGAGCGTCGGCTTTAACGGGGACGGTTTGGCTCGGGCTAAGCCGGGCGACGCAAAGAGATGATGTTTCTCTTGGATGCCTAAAGGAAATGACTTTTATTTTCCTTCTGCCGTGAGGAGGAACACTTCCCTCTTCCTTTGCCGGCTTTCTTGCAGCTTACAGCGTTAACACTCGAACGGCCTTTGAACGCATTGCGTTTGGTTTTTATTTTGTTCCTTACGTGCATTTTTCCAAGCCGATCCAAAATCCCGTTGTGGTTTCTAGATGGCGTGACAGCAGCTGGGGCCCGGCAGGCTGTTCCTTCCCCCACCGCTTCCCTCTGCCCCGTCCTTTTTATCTCCTTGGCTCCGATCCACCCCGAGATAACTGGTTTTGCAGCACGTTTGTGGTTTTTTTTCCCCCCAGCTTTCTCCCCTTTCAGCCCGGCGAGCTCTCCCGCTCCATCTCCGGCCGTGCGGGCTGCTCTCCACTGGACAAACTCAGCCCCAAACTCTTGGCGTTGAGGAAAACTCCACGCCTTAAACTTTCTGGCATCGCGGAGCTCGGATTAGCTGCGTACCAACCCATTCCCACGCGGGTGGGAGGACTTTTGGCGTCAGCTTTAGCCGGGAGGTTTCCCTACCCTCGCTGCATCCGTGGGGTTAAGCCGAAGCGAGATATTAAACCTCTTCGTGTGCGCAGTACCCGTACGGGAGTTGTTCCCTGCAGGGCTCTTGGATTTGTCTCGGCAATGAGTTGGCCGCCCCGAGGTTCTCCTGCGCGTAGTGGGTCCGGCTCGGTGTTGTACGTTCATTTTTTTTAACGAGCTTCCAGTGAACCGCAGAGAGCCACCAGTCCCCAGCTGGAGCGAAAGGCTTGGGCTCGTAGCGCTGGGTTGAAGTGGGAACCGGGTCTTTTACCCCCAGGAAAGCGAGGCTTTAGGAATTTGTCGTGGCAGAGCTTCCATCCTTAGGGAGCTTTTTGATGCTCTGAGATGTCTCGGTCCTCCTCTCCTCGCTAACCGCCGTCTCCGCAGCTTCTCAGTCCTGCGCTCGGAGGGGTTTGAGGATCGCTTGGGGAAGGAGCGAGGTTTCCATCCCGAGAGGCCTGCAGAAATCAAGCCGAGCGCCGATATCGCTCGCTAGCGATCCCAACCCTCCTTCTCAAAGGTGCCCCTTCTCTCCCGCAGCGTCAGAACGAGTACCTGCGGTACCGGCGCCTCTTCATGACCGTCGAGCGAGAGCAAGTGAAGGAGCAGCAGAGGCAGAAAGAGCGGCAGAAGAGAATCGCCGAGTGAGTACGTGCGGATGAGCGCCGGCCTCGGCGTCACCTCCTTCCACGCAGGCAGGGCCCTTTTTACGTTCTTGGGTGCTTGTCCGGTGTGAACGGGGCAACGCTATTTTGGAAAGACGCGGGGGCTTGGAGCAGACTGCCCGGCTTGGTATGAACCGAACGCCGGTTGTAAAGCCTGACTTAACTCCTGGGTTTATTTTACCGCCCGATCTATTAACCCTGGGGTGGGATTCATTCAACCAACCCCCCCCAAGAGAGACCCTTGGGCCGTGGTGAGTCCTTCAGAGGTGCTCGGCGCTTCTCCGTCTGCTTTCCGAGTCCCCGTGCGGCTCGGATAGGAGTTGGGAGCCGAAACATGGAGCTGGGAGAGTTGCAGCTCGCTAAACTCTCTTGGGAGCTGATCCCCAGCCCCCGTGCCCCAGTCCGTGTTTAGAAACTTTGGTTGTTGTTAAACCGATCTTATCTCCGGGGTTTTTTAATATCGGACCCTTCACCCTCACAGCTATAAATGTATATAGCGTAATAAAACCATTTCTCAGCATTTGTTCCGGCGCTGAAACCTCGCTCTCGGTGCTTGTTTTGGTGGTTTAGTCGTCTTCTCCCTTTTAAGGGGTTCGTTAAGGCGGAGCTCTGCAAATTCACGTCAAAGTAGGAAAGAGAGTCTAGATTTCTTTAATTTTTAATCTCTGCCTTGCTCTAAAATAAAAGGACGGAGCTGTGACCGTCTCTAACGCCGCTCAGCAGCGGGCAGGCTTCGTGGAGCAGCGCCCGCACCCGAGGGCAGGATTTTCATGGGCGCTTTTCGGAGAGAAATCGCCAGGCTCCTCCAACCGCATTCCTGACTTTTAAATCGGGAGCTTCCGAGACCTTTTCTTGCCCTGCGAATGCTGGCGAGACACCAGGGAACGTCCTACTTAGTGCGATATCTTATTTTTTTTTCCCCTGGTTGCAGAGCTGGTTTTGTAATTCCTTAGTGCAAAGCCTAAAGTTGGCCCTGGCTTAGTTTCTGTAGCGGAAGATTTACGGTGGGTTAGTTATTACCACTTCATTTAAAAACCATTTTGGAGTTTATAACTTGACTGGAGGAGCTTGGCTTCGGCGCTTTCCTTCTTGATGGGAAGATTTGCCCCCCCCAAATGCAGCAACATCCGAAATGTCTCGTTCGATTACGCTTTCTCCCCCTGGCTTTTACCCAGCCTTGAGATATATATATATATTTCTTTTTTTAATGCCTTTTTGGCAGCGATCAGCCTGTAACCCGTTATTGCACTCATCAGCGGGAATAAAATGGCAGCTGCTTCAGTTTCAAGCCTTTGCGCTTCCCGATTGCCGCTCGTCGAGGGAGCGCGCGTTGCGTTCGGTGCGCCTTATCCAACCCAGATCGCCCCGACAGGGCTGGAGTGCCGCCTAGGTGCAAGGGGGAAGGCAACAGCAAGATTTGGGGGGAAAAAATGCTTTTTAAAGGGTATTTTGGAGTAGGTGTGGGATGCTTGGAGCTTCTCCGCTGGCTCCAGCGCTCTTCTACGGCCCTGCTACGCTCCCCCACCCGTGTTTCCTTCTGGGGGAAAGAAGGGAGGCGCGGAAAGCGTTTTTTTGACCATTTTATATTTAAAGTCGTTAGCGCAGAGTTACTTTCGCCTGCCCTGGGTAGTTTGGGTGAAAGCAGGAGGCCGCAGCAGCACCTAGATCCTGATCTTACAACCAGGGGCAGGGAAATGGAGGTTGGGATGGGGAAAGTCCTTCTCTAAGCCTGGTTTTTCCCTGCAGGATTAAGAGGAAGAAGGAGAACCAGCGCCGGGCGGAGGAGCGGAGGATGCAGGCGAGGGCCGAGCCGCAAGAAGCCTCCCTGGGAGAGGGAGCTTGTGAAACCCTGGCCCAGCTTCAACTGGAGGAGAAGAGAGCGAAGAAAAGGAAGGAAAACCAGGAGCGAAATAAGGAGTACGCGAGGTACGGCCGGAGCCCCGATCCTTGCGCCGAGCCGGGTGTTCCTGGCAAAGGTGAACATTTTATCCCTTGCAGGTACATCGAAGCTCTAAGAGCCCAGATGAGGGAGAAGATAAAACTGTATAATATCGACCTGCCCCCGCTGTGCTCCTGCGGCTCCGATTTCTGGGACTCCCACCCCGATACCTGCGCCAACAACTGCGGCTTCTACAAAAACCCCAAAGGTAGGAGCCTCCCGCTTCTGCAGAGCCCGGAGCCCTGATTATTCAAGGAAAATTAAACGCGGCTAGACGTTGCCGCGTCTGGGTCGCTGCGTAGAGATGCTCCTACAAATATATTCCCGAGAGGACAACTCAGCTGCTTGTTTCCAACCCAATTTCTTCCTCCTTAGCGGCATCCTCGGCGAAGCACCGGCCTATTTAATGCGTACGTAAGGAAAACGCTGCAAAACCAGGCCCCTTACGGGCACGGGAAACCTCTTTGCCCTAAACGCTGAATATTCTGTTGGGAGGATGCGAGAAGGTGGTGGAAATGGTCTTCGTTAGGTGCTGAGCGTGAGCGCAGCTTGGAAAAATACCTGGCTGAGCAAGCGGGAGCCGTCTTCTAGGGGCAAAAAATAGAGAAATTGGGGCTTTATAAAAAAATCTGGCTTTCCTGCTTCGGCTCGCACACCGCTTCGTGCTGGGGAGCGCGCAGCGCCTGCCACGAGCACGCGGAAAACTCCGGGCGCGTCGATTTATCGTAAAAACCAGTTCTTCTCGCTTTTTTTAATGGTCAAAGGGTGAAGCGGAGCCCGATTTCGGGCTGGCGGTGAAACTCTCGGCTCTTAACGCTGCTTCTGTGTCCCCTTCCCGCTCAGCCTACAGCCGGGCGCTGCAGTCCCTCGTCTCGTCCTGCGACCCCGCCGACCGGAGCCGCTCGGCGAGGCTGCCGCTGCGAGGCCTGGCCGCTCTCTGCGCTCGCTCGGGGAAGCATCCGTGAGGAGGGCGACTGTAAGTAGAGAGCAGGGCTCTGCCCGCTCCTGCCCGCTCCTGCCCGTCCCTCGACTCCATCCAGGCCGGCGCCTTCGCTCTCCTGCTCCTTGCGCTCGGGTTTTAAGCTGCGCCGCTCCGGTTTTGTGGCCCAGGAGCGTCGGAGCGAAGGAGCCGATGGCTCTGCGGGGCTGGTTTATAGGCAAGCGCTTGAATTTTGCCGGAATAAACCGTTTTCACGGGTTGTTTGTCTCCCTGGGCGTGCGAAATGAGGAGGATGTGGGGTCGATATCGCTTAGGGTTAGAAACCCTCCCTGTTTCTGACCTCTTCCTTCTCTCCGGTTCCCTCTCGCTCCCGCCAGCCCCTGCCTCTCCGATCACGGTCCAGAGCCACGTATTTATTGCTCCTTCGCTTTCTTCCGGGTGAGGACCTCTCCTCCAGTACCACCCACCCAATTTGCGCTCCCACAGCTTCTATTTTGCTCTAGAAAGGAGGTTTTTTTTCCCTTGGAGGAAAAAAACAACCCAAAAATATCTATTTCATCTCCAGGTGCGCGGGACTTTGTGCCGCTGCAGCCCCTTGCCCGGAGCAAGATCGGTTTTATCAAAACCGACGCCGGTGGGGTAACGCGTTCCTGGAGGGAGGTTGCACCATAACCCGTCATTAATATTTACTGCTTGCTGGCCGCTCTCCCGCCACCTCTCCAATATTAACCGCGGCAGGAAGGACAGACGGCCGCACGCGCCCGATTCTTTCTTATTTTTCCCCCTTTTTCCCGGCACGCTCCGTTACCGTCCCGCCGGGCGTGAAGCAAAACCCCGCGCCCCCGGTCCAGAGGTAACGCCGAGGCGCCGGACCGCGGCCGGGGATGCTCCTCCGTTCCCCCTGGGGAATCATTCACCCGCTCCTCCGCGGCGGCCGCTGCTATTTATTAACCGCCCTTTGCGTCAGGGGAAGGCCCCGCGTACCTAATACGGGGCGTTGAGGGGGATTTGGAAAGGGCAGGATCCGGCCCGGGAGGTTTTTGCACGCGCCGGGGCCAGGGAAGCAAAGGGCTAAAGCTGCAAAGGTGTTTTTTTTTTTTTTTAAAATTGATTTTTTTTTTTATGTGCCGGGGCAGCTGAGGACAAGCGGTGCTTTGGCAGGGCCCCAAGCGCTTGCTGACGGCTCGGGGACCCCGTTTCCACCTCTGCGACGGCCCCTGAAGGCCCGGGTTGGGGCTTATTTCGAAGGGACGATGGTTAAATAAAGCCGTCGGTGCTGCTCGGCGCTGAAAATGGGATCCTTTGGGAGCAAGGGTGGGGGGATTTCTGGTGTGAAAGAGCGAGACTCCCCCCCAGTCCCTGCAAATCACCCCAAAAGCGGGGCTGGGGTGGCTCAGCCCTTGCGGGAGGTGATGGAAAAATGAGCGGAAAAGTTAAACCCAACATTTTTCCGCTGGAAAAAGCAGCAGCGGGGGGGGAAACGGAGGAGATGGGGCGGGGGCGAGGCCCCCCCCGCCCGGTTTTGCTTTTTCCCTCCTTGCAGCCGGCTTTTTAAGCCGATTTTTTGCTTGCCCCGGGGGAAGGGGGGGGGAGGCAGCTCCGGTGTCGGCCCTCGGGGCGGGAGGCGAGGGGCTCCGCCGGGAGGGGGCCGGGGCCGGGGCGGGACCGGGGCCGGGCGGGACGGGGAGCGGCGGCCCCGCGGGGCGGTGAAAAGGAGCGGCCGGGGCGGGGAGCGGCAGCTCCGCCATGAGGGCAGCGCTGGCCCCCGGCGTCCGCCTGCTCCGAGCCCTCCCCCGGGACAGCCGGTGAGCGGGGACCGCGGCACCCGGCCGGGCTGGGCACCGGGCTGGGCACCGGCACCGGGCTGGGGGACTGGGACTGGGATGGGGACCGGCCCTGGGGGACCGGCACCGGGATGGGGACCGGCCCCGGGATGGGGGACCGGGACCGGGATGGGGACCGGCCCTGGGGGATCGGCACCGGGATGGGGACCGGCACCGGGATGGGGTCACTCGCCCGGGGACCGGGACCGGACTGGGGACCGGCACCAGGATAGCGACCAGTATCGGGATGGAGTCCGGCGCTGGGGGACCGGGACCGGCACCAGGATGGGGACCGGCCCTGGGGGACCGGGACCGGCACCGGGATGGGGACTGGCACCGGGCTGGGGACCGGGACCGCACTGGGGACTGGCACTGGGGGATGGGGGGACTGGGGGACAGGGATGGGGACCGGCACCGGGATGGGCCCCGGCACCGGGATGGGGACCAGCCCTGGGGGACCGGGATGGGGACTGGGACTGGGGATGGGGACCGGGGGACCGGCACTGGGATGGGGACCAGCACCGGGATGGGGACTGGTACCAGGATGGGGACCGGTACCAGGATGGGGACCAGCACCAGGATGGTGACCAGTACCGGGATGGGGTCACTCGCCCGGGGACTGGCACTGGGATGGGGACTGCCCCTGGATCGGAGTCATTTGCCCAGGGACCAGTACCGGGATAGGGACTGGCCCTGGGGGACTGGTACTGGGATGGGGACCAGCCCTGGGGGACCGGGGTCAGTTGCCCGGTGACTGCCCCCGGACTGGAGGTCACTTGCCCCGGGGACTGGCCCTGGGGGACCGGCACCGGGATGGGGACCAGCCCTGGACCGGGGTCACTCGCCTGGGGACCGGTACTGGGATAGGGACTGGCATCGGGATGGGGACCGGTACTGGGATGGGGGTCACTTGCCCAGGGACTGGCACCGGGATGGGGACCGGCCCTGGACCGGGGTCACTTGCCCAGGGATCAACACCAGACCGGGGGGGTCACTTGCCCAGGGACCAACACTGGGCTGGGGACTGGCCCGGGGGGACTGGCACTGGGATGGGGACCAGCCCTGGACTGGGGTCACTTGCCCAGGGACTGACACCGGGATGGGGACCGGTACCGGGATGGGGTCACTGGCCCGGAGAGTGAGACTGGACTGGAGGTCACTTGCCCAGGGACCAGCACCAGGAACAGGACTGGCCCTGGGGGACCGGTACCGGGATGGGGTCACTGGCCCAGGGACTGGCAGCAGGATGGGGACCAGCTCCGGACCGGGGTTACTTGCCCAGGGGCCGACACCAGACCAGAGGTCACTTGCCCAGGGACCAGCACTGGGCTGGCAACTGGCCCAGGGACCAGCATCGCCCCTCAGGCACCGGGTCCACCCTGAGACAGGCTCCAGCACGGCACCGGGGCTTTCGGCATCGCCCCGGCGCAGGGGGACCCCCAAAACGGGCACCGGCACCTGGCGAGCCTCGAGCCGGCCCCCCGCACACCCCAGGCCCTCGCCCTCAAAATTTGGTGGCCAACGCCGAGATCCCGCCCGTTTCCCTCCCTTTTGGCGCGGTGCCGAGCCCGCTGCCCATTTAATTCTATTGAATATATTTATTTTTTTGGCAGCCGGTTGCCAAACACCCCCTGTGCTTTTCCAGTTCCCTGCCAAAAACACGTGGGGACCAAAAAAAAACACAAGCATCCTCTGAAGTTTCTCTTCCCCTTCGTCGCCCCGGCCTCTCCATAGCCAACAGCGGCGATATTTTTTTGGGGGGGGGGGGTTTATTTAATTTTTTGGGGGTGAAAAGCAGCAATTTCTCAGCTGTGGTGCGGTGGGGAAGCCGGCACCCGGAGCAGAGAGCGGCCCTGGGTTTGCAGGGTGGCTGTAATTGCTGCAGTTGGGTGAAGAAGTGAAACTGGGATGGGCTAAAACTGCAAAAAAGGCTTTTTTTTGTTGGTTTTTTTTGCTAAACTTGGAGCAACCCCGTGACATTTCTCGCCGCTGCAGCCGCCCCGACCGTTCCTACCCCCGCTTCAGCGCTGGATGGGGCCCCTCGGCGGTGCTCGCCCCGCTCCCGAGGGTGCTGCGTCCTATTTGGGATCCTCCAGGCTGCACCCATCGGCTTTGCTGGGAGCAGCATCCCCATTTTTTCCCCTATTTTCCCCCCATTTTCCTGCCTTTTGCTCAAATTAAAGGGCTAAAATCGCTGTTGGGTGGAGGCAGCGGAGCGGGCTCACCGATCCGGCAGAACCATCCCCGTTTCGTGCCGACGGGGTATTTTGCCAGGGAAAAAAGCAGAAATAACCCTGTTTTTTTCCCCTTTTCCACGCATTTCTAAGACCCCGCAGGTTAAATAGGGCCGGAGCTGCGTGCACGCATCCAAAATCCGCATCCCAAGCGGATTCAACCTGGCCCGGTGCGGGCTCTCATCCCCCGTACCTCATGTTTTTCGCTAAAAAGCATTAATTTTGCGGCGGGGAAGGAAGACCCCAGCTAACGGCGAGGCTGGAGGTGTCCGAGCCAGCCCCGCCGGGCTGGGTTTTGCCCGGTGACCGGGCCACCCCTCCTTGTCCCCATCCTCGTCCCTCCACCCCTGACCGCTGCGCTCGCTCTCTCCCGCAGCTATCGGGGCCTGACGCTGGTGCTGACCTTCCTCTGCTACACCAGCTACCACCTCTCCCGAAAACCCATCAGCATCGTCAAGGTGAGCTCCGACCTCGCCCCAACCCCGGGGAGAGGGGACGCGGGGACCCCCCAGCATCCCCCCTTCTCTCTCCCCGCAGAGCCAACTGCACCCCAATTGCTCGGCTTTGGGGCCGAACCCCCGCAACAACTCCAACAGCAGCACGTGGTGCAGCTGGGCGCCCTTCGGTAAGGCTGAACCCCCGCTCCGGTCACCCCAAAAACTCACCCTCAGCGGAGACGGGGTCCCCCTCGTGCCCTAAACCTGGTTTTGGCACCCAGAGGTAATTTGGCTCTTCCTTAGGCACCCGGAGGTAATTAAGCGGCGTGCGTCTGCCCTGTGCTCCCAGGCCAAAGGGCAGCGGCGGGTGGCGAAATCGGGACCGGGTCTCAACGCCGATGGCACCCGGCCACGCGCCGAGAACCCCCGCACCCCGGAGGGGTTTGGGGACGAGGCAGCGGGGAGGGAAAGCGATGGAGGCCGGGCTGACGGGGACGTTTCTTTTCCAGATGGGGACAACTACAAGGAGCTTTACGGGGCGCTGGATAACGCCTTCCTGGTGGCCTACGCCATCGGGATGTTTATCAGGTACTCAGGGCCTTGGCACCTTTTTTCCCTCCGTGCACCAGTTGGCACCAGTCCACCAGGAAACTGGTTTCCATCGGGATGGGATCGTGCTAACGGCAAAGCAGCCGGGCGCTGGATCCGCTTGGGATTCAAGGCTCGGTGCGGTAACGCCCGTCGGTGGCATCACCCGTGACGGCTCTGTCCGCGCTCTTCCCTCTCTCCGCAGCGGCATTTTCGGGGAGCGCCTCCCCCTGCGCTACTACCTGTCGGGGGGGATGGTGCTGAGCGGGCTCTTCACCGCGCTCTTCGGCCTCGGCTACTTCTGGGACATCCACGTCCTCTGGTACTTCATCATCGTGCAGGTGCGTCCACGCTGGAGGATGCCCAGGATTTTACCGTCGCGGCCTCATCCCGGTTTTTCTCGGTGGCTTTCGGGGATGGGGGTGGCCCAGTTTCCGAGCGGAAGAACGCCGGGCATTTCCACTCCCCGCAAAACCCGGTCGCGCGTGGCGTGGGCGCCGAAACCAGCGGGTGCGCCCGTCTTGCCGAGCAGGGCGGGCGGCCGGTTTGGCAACACCGGCCGCTCCCGATTGAGCCACGGGAACGATGCAAACAGCTCCGGGAATGCCCCAGCAGGAAAAAAACCCCTAAAGCGAGTGGTTTTTTGACAGCTTTGGGATGGGGGTGGCTATTTTTGAGCCATGGATGGAGTCGGCGCTTGCCGACGCTGCCTATCTCTTGCCAGGTCTGCAACGGGCTGGTGCAGACGACCGGCTGGCCCGCCGTCGTGGCGTGCGTCGGCAACTGGTTCGGGAAGGGAAAGTGAGTGTTTCTCCGGCGTCTCCCGGTCCTGGTCCCTGTGTGGTCCCGGCGATGCCGACCCCGGCTCTGTCCCCGCCAGGAGAGGTTTGATCATGGGCATCTGGAACTCGCATACCTCCGTCGGCAACATCTTAGGGTCGCTCATCGCCGGCGTCTGGGTTTCCTCCGCCTGGGGCCTGTCCTTCATCGTGCCCGGCGTCATCATCGCCGCCGTGGGCATCATCTGCTTCTTCTTCCTCGTGGAGTGTGAGTGGTGTGATCCGGGCCGCGGCAGACGCCTGGCCAAGATCAGTGGGACCGCAATTTTCCTCCTTACCCGTCCCCAAGTGGTTTTGGCAACCCCAAATACTTATTTCCAAGCTTGTGGCAAGCAGGGATGGGGACGTGACCACCACGGAGATGCTCGGCATCCTTTGGGGCCACCCCGGCGGGCTCAGCCCCTGTGCCGCTCGCTCCTCTCCGCCTGTCTTTCTAGGAAAGATTTGGGAAGCCCTTTGGGATTTTATCAGGGTTTTTTCCTGCTGGGAAGGGGGTAACCGGAGACGCGGCCCAGCCCCGGGGGGCTCCCAGCCCCACGTTTCTCCCCTGCGGTGGGAGATGCCGGAGGGAGCGCAGGCGGAGCGGGGCCGGTGCGGGCTCTCAGGGGATCCCTTTTCTCCCTGCAGATCCCGAGGACGTCGGCTGCAGTCCACCTCTGCATCACGTGAGTCGCATCGATTCCTAACAAGGGGCTTGTCCTGGGCTGGGTGGTCGCTCAGATTACAGCGAAACAACCGGGGCGTCGGGTCATACCGTCAGAAATTAAAGCGATGCTCGGTTATCGCAGAGGATGCGCGTTGCTCTTCCGCTGTGAGCATCCCGTGGGTCGCACCCCGGCTGAAATCGGATGCTTCAGCCCCTTCCAGCAACAGGAGCCGCATCTCCTGCCTTTGGCTTGCTTTTAGATGGCTCCTGACGAGGAGGATGCCGGAGGGGTGACCTCCAACGAGAAGGATCCCGAAGCGGTCACCTCCAACGAGGGGCCGCTGAGCATCCCGGGCCAGAGCAGCACGGATCGCTCCGACAGCCCCAAGGAGCCAGCCGAGGAGCCCAAAGCCATCAGCTTCCTCGGGGCGCTGCGGATACCCGTGAGTCGTGAGATGCCCCTTGCATCGGGGATGGAGGAAAGAGCAAAGCCGGGGCGGGGGGGGCTGTCACCCCATCAACAGGGTGCCCACAGGGCAGAAAATTGGGGAGTAAAACCCTCACCATCCAGAGGAGGGTGGGAGAAGGAGGCTCCTCTGATGTCTTCTCCCCTCCCAGGGCGTGGTGGAGTTCTCCCTTTGCCTGCTCTTTGCCAAGCTGGTGAGCTACACCTTCCTCTACTGGCTGCCCCTCTATATCGTCAACGTGGGTGAGTTTGCGGGGCCGGCGAGGCGGGAGCGAGCCTGGCAAGGGGAGCATCTCCTCACCCTTCCCCTCTCCCTCGCAGCTCACTTCGGTGCCAAGGAAGCCGGGGACCTCTCGACCCTCTTTGACGTCGGGGGCATTTTAGGTTTGTCATGTAGAGTGGATCGGGGAGGCTTTGGGGGCAATCCTGGCCTTGGAAAGTCCCTTCCCCGGGAGCGCTTTGCCGGTAACGCCATCTCTTTCCCCGGAGCACCGCAGCGAGGTTTATTCGGCATCTGTAGCACTCAGCAGGCAGCAAACGCCCCTCGCTTTTCTTTTGCCAGCCAGGCGCCCATCGCAACACCTTTCCTTGCGTCTCGCTCGCTCCGGCTCTCCTTTTTCTTCCATAAATAACACATTTTGCAAGCATGGGAGGGACCAGAGCTTCGCGCAGGTGCAGGGAAACCATCTGCAGGGAGAAAGCGGTGTGGATAAATCAAAGCTCTTCCCTCTGGGATTACTACATTTAACCTTGGGGGCATCTCGCTGAACAGACGGGGGATGAAGGAGCCTCACAGCGCGGCATCCCGTTGGATTTGGGGTTAAGCCAGGGCGAAGCTTTGCTGCTGGGGCGGCGCGACCGATACCCGCGACTCCTTCTTGCAGGGGGGATTTTTGCCGGCCTCATCTCCGACTACACCGGCGGCAGAGCCACCACGTGCTGCGTGATGCTGGTCCTCGCCGCTCCCATGGTGCGTTGTCACGCGGCGGGGCGGAAAAAAAAAAAAACCCGGTCACGAGGGTTTCCTCTCCTCCGGCTCCTTTGAGTCACGGCCGCCTTCCTCTTCCCAAGCGCCCGGGATGAGCGGGTCACGCGCTCGGCTGAGACGGGAGCTGGGATCGATCCGTGTGCCCAGATGGTTCCCGGGGTGGACGGCCAGACCTGGGGGTTGGGAGGGGATCGTAAAGTCCTCGACAGCTAAAAAAAAAAAAACCCTTTAGGGGTGTTTTTTTCCTCCCTCCACATAACCCCGTTCCGTCTTAAAGCCTTGGGGGTCCCACTGAGCCGATCCAGCTTTCGTCTCTTTGCTTTGCATCCCGACGGCCTCATGCTCCGCTGGCGCTTGGCCGGGACGTCCTTCCCAAGCACCTGCACGAAGCTCGTTTGGCTTTGCTGCCGCAAAAACGCGGCTAATTAGCTGTAATCCAAGCCCGGCTGGCTCTGGGTCGTGAGCCTCTCCCCTCCGAATAAGCTGGCGCGCGCTGAAAAGCGGAGGCCGCATCACGTCCGCGTCCCCCGATAGCGCCGGCGGGGCAAATTACCGTCTGGCTTCAGCCGGCGGGGAGGCGCGCGAGCCTCGCCGGGCCATAAATCGCGGCAGCACCTCTGTTTGCCAGCTGCCAGGTATTTCATCTGGCAGGCAGACGGCGGGACGCGGAGCCAAGGGCGCGCTCGGCTCCCCGTCCCGGCTGGTGCTCTCCTCTTCAAACGCTGCGTAGAGGCGGGGGGGTCTGCGAAACTTGGCGCCGGCGATAATTCAGGTCCCCACCTTCTCCGTCCTGTCCCCGGGGTGCTGCTGAAAACAGCTGGAATAGCTGTAACGGGTTCATCTCGTGTCTCTTTTCCAGCTGTTCCTGTATAACCACGTCGGCCAGAACGGCATCGGCACATCAATAGGTAAGGAGCTCCTCGGCGCAGCCGGCTCCCGTCACCAAAGGGCGATGCCGCGGATTCACCTGCCTTTATTTCTCCTCTTGAGCCGGGCTCCCGCTCCAGGATTTGGGGGAGGGTGGTGCTGGAGGAGCGGGCGCTGCCTGCTGGGTGGGATCTCCGCAGGAGACGGATTGCGCGGGGCGGCGATGACCCGACGTCCCGCTGCTCCTTGCGCTTAAAGAATTCATCTCTTCCCGGCCATCTCGTTCCCCGTAGCGATGCTGATCGTCTGCGGCGCTCTGGTTAACGGGCCCTACGCTCTCATCACGACAGCGGTTTCGGCAGATTTGGTAAGAGGCGCGCCTCAGCCCCCGCCGCGCTGCCCTTGCGCACCCAAAGGCTGCTCCCGCTTTCCCGGCGGGCTGTTTGCTGGGATTTCTTTTACATTTTAGCTTTGTTTTCCGATGTTTCCGCAGCGCAGCGAAGGGCAGGGCTGTCGCACCTCGCGCTGCGGTCCGCGCCCTCCCTTAAACACGGCTTTTTTTTTTTTCCTATCGCTTTTTCACCTTGGCCGCGTGACGCCGCTTCGGCGCCGCTGCATCTCCCTCTGAGCACAGAGTGGAAAAACGTGCTGGGAAATCACCTGGGATTGCTGCCCGCTGTCGGCGATCCCGGTTTTGCTGTAGGCAGCGTCCGAGTTTGGTCTTCCCATCCACGGCCGGGTCCGATGCGTGGAAATTGCTGCCTGGGGCGTGAGCGGCCTCCCGCTGGGAATTTCCAGCTGCGGATCCTGAAGCCGCTTTTCCTCCTTACGTTTTGCTCCTCCGTCCTCACAGGGAACGCACGAGTCTCTCAAAGGAAACGCCAAAGCCCTTTCTACTGTCACGGCCATCATCGACGGCACGGGATCCATAGGTCCGTACAGCTGG
Source organism: Theristicus caerulescens (assembly GCA_020745775.1). NCBI lineage: Eukaryota > Metazoa > Chordata > Aves > Pelecaniformes > Threskiornithidae > Theristicus > Theristicus caerulescens. Next base: position 709,656 of record CM036575.1, on the reverse strand, counting down.
GGGGATGCCAAGCGCCCGTTTCCCCTGGTGCTGGGGGTCCCGACCTAACGTTCCTCGTGCGCCCTCGCAGGTGCCGCGCTAGGGCCGCTGCTCGCAGGGCTCATCTCCCCCACGGGCTGGAATAACGTCTTCTACATGTTGATAGCAGCCGACGTCTTGGCTTGCCTGGTAGGTCGCTCCCCGGCAGGAGTCGTTTTGCTTCCCTGGATAGGCAAGGGCTCCCTTTTAGCCGCCAGCGGAGGGCAGGGACGGTCCTCGGGACGCAGCCGGGCACAGGGCGAATTGCAAAGCCCCGTATCGACTCCAAACCGTTGCTTCCATCCGCTTGGCTCTTCCTTCACGCACGGTTTCAGTTCATGGCGATCTTTCCTAAGAAGAGCCTGAAAATTTCTCTCCCGGCGACGGAAACGCTCACGCCGAGGCTGGTGGCTGCAGAGCCGTCGGCCCCGTGGCGATCCTCCCCCTTTCCTCTTGCAGCTCCTCGCTCGCGTGGTGGTCAAAGAGGTCCGCGGGTGGTGCGGCTGCATAGCAAGGAAGAGAGGGTACGTACGTACCGCCCCGGTCCCGCGATGCCAACACCCGGGGTCGCTCCGGAAAGATGTTTGTTATCCCTTGCTGTCACTGCTGCATCTCTACGTGGGCATCCCGAGGCCGTCTGCCCGATGTCCCGCTCCTGTGGGCGCAAAGAGACGTTGCCACCTCGAGCCAGGGCGGCACCCGGGGGATTTTTAGCCAGCCGCGCCTCACCGAGCTCTCTCGGTGCTAAACACGCCGTCCTTGTGTCTTTGTAGCTCTAGCGTGCAGCTAACAGAGTCAGTGCTGGATGGGAAGTAGCTCGGTGTGAGTATCCCCGCTCGAGCCCCGAGGATTAAATGCAAATGCAAAGCCTGATTTCGCCACGATTTTGAGTTTCGCTTGGCAGGTTCAGCCTAGAAACAGCCGCTCCGCTGATAATTTAAGGGCCGAGATCGAGATTTTGGGGAATCAAAAGGATCAAATCGCGATGGCCAGGGACGAGAGTGCAGGCAGGCGGGCGGGCAGCGAGGCCTTGTCTCTGGCTGACTTCTGAGACGTTCGCCCAATTAGCAAAACATTGATTAACGCACTTGAAATGGCTGAATTTATAGGCTGACTTCCCCCCCCCCCCCGTCCTAATGAGCTTGATTACACAGAGCGCGGGCTCGCTAATCAAATCCGTGGCCAAATCACTGCACCGAGGGTGTAAATAATCTTCAAATCAGCACTGGCCCGTCGCCGATTGCCACCGAAGCCCCGCCGCGAGCCCCGAGGGGGAAGGGGCTGCAGCCGGTCCCAGTGGTGGGGGCGTCAGACCCCGGGCGCCGCCACGAACGCTCGGTCCTTTATATCTTGTGTTTGCAGGTGAAAGACCAATAGTCTGGGCCTCGCGCTGCGGTAAGTGCGGCCCAAAATCTCCTTCTCTGGCCGCCGGTGGAGGGCTCTTGGGCTCCGCTCTCCTGTGCCGGGGCTGGTTAGGGCCAGGATTGTCCTGGCCGGGTCGGCACCGTCCCCATTTGCACCAAAATCCGGCTGTTTTGTGCTGGGGGAAGCAGCTGGCTCGGGTTGTGGAAACACCGCAACGCCTTTCAGGGCTTTGGGGAGCGCGTTGTCTCCGGAGCAGCTTGCAGAGAGGAGGTGGAAACGCTGGGCGGTTTTTTTGGGGATGTTTCAGCTTTGGCCGGAGACAAAACGGTGGCCGGATCTCCTCCTCACGCCTGCTTCTCCTCGGGGCTCGCAGCGCAGATGGGGCTGGGGTTTCCCGGCAGAGCCGTTTTCCCTTTCCATCTCTCCGGCAGCGCCGCGGCACCTCATCGATCCCAACGCTTGCCGAACGGTGCCCGCTGCGCTCAGCCGCTCGCTTCTCTCCCCGCAGGTTTAAGGAGTTTTGACGTGCCCCCCGTCAGCCGCCCTGAGCCGAGAGGCCCGGAGGGAGGAGAGAGGCCGGGGCACGCCGGGAGCGTGTTCGTCTCGGCAGAGCCGAGGCACGGCCTCAGACACGGCCCCGCGGGCTCGTATCGCCGCCATGGGTTTGCTTCGGAAGGAGGCAGCGGCGAGGAGCAGCCCGGCTGACCCGTTTTCTGGGCCGAATCTTCGCCGTCGACCGTTTTAGTAATAAAAACTGTGAAACCTGCGTTGCCGCTCCGTGCTGTTCCCTGGTGGGGCTTGGCCACGTCTGCGTGAACCTGCGGGCAGCGATCGCGCCCCTCTTGCTGTTTTTCCCACGCGCAGCCTCTCGTTTGCGAGCCTGCCCCATCCCGGCGCTCGGTATTTCGGGATATCGGGGCAGGAGGAGCGCGCCAAATCACTTAAGGCACTGCCTCGCTGACAAAGCACCGCTTATTCTACGTGAAGAACATTCCCAGGCTTTTCACTGAGCCCAAATTAAGCTCCTTGTCTCATCTCACTGCAAAAAAAACCCCAAACCAGCGTGTTTCCTGATTATTACGATTCCTAATTCGCACCGTTTAGCCCCAAAAGAGCCCGTAGCCACGCATCGGCCCCCGCGCCACGGCAAACAGCTGCTCGCACACCGTGGCCGCTCTCAGTCCGGCGCGGGCGGCTGATGGTCTTCGTTAGACGCCTCCTAATTAGGAGCCGTGCGACAGGCGCCCGGGGGCTGGCTCCCCTGGGCAGAGGTGGGTCTGGGAGGCCCCGGCAGCGTCGCTTGATTAAGGTGGGGCCCTGCTGTGAGTTCATTGGGGGGTCCCCGGCTTTGATGCGCGAGGAGCCGGGGCGTTCGCGAGCCGCGGGCTGCGTTTCCCAGCCTGCTCGCCATCGCGCCCCGGCAGGCTCCGGCTAAGAGCAGCGCCGGGTGCCAGGGGCTGCGTTTATGCCCGGTATAAATCTGAACTCTAATTGACTTCACCTCTTTGGATCTTAACCCAAGGAGAAAACATCTGGGCCTGATGTGATTTTATTAAGTGCTGATTTCATCAGTGAAGGGGAAGGAAAAAAAAAAAAGGAGAAACCTGCTGGCCAGTTGGATCAGCTCCCCGTAAGCCCCTGGAGCGGCGCGGGGAGGGGACAGGCAACTCGGAGAGCGGCAGCCGCGCGGTCGAGGTGGCGATGGCCTTCGGTTCCACGCTGACCCCCGGGAGCGAGCGGAGACGCTTGATGGGGCTTTGGAAACTCGCTGGTTGCCTGGGTGAGAAAGCGGGAAAAATGATGGAGCCGGCAGAGAAAAGCAAAATCCCCAATTGCCCGTTTTCCCCAATAACCCCGCCCCGAGGCAAACCCCGACGGAGCCACGGGGAGAGGCGTCACGACAGGGTCTGTCCTCAGCAGAGACGCAGGGCTGACTCCGCGGCATCCCCAGGCTGCGCGGCTCCGGCGAGCGCGGCCTCTGACGGCACAAAGGTCAACGACGCCGGCAAAGATGCCAGGCGCCGGGCTGAGAACGGTTATTTCGGTGCACGTGTGACTGAGCTTTCGCCTTGCTTAATTGCCATCCACCTCGCGGAGGAGGGCGGGAGGGCTCGAAATACATTTTAACCAAAAAAACCCACAAACCCTGACACACGCAGGAGCGTATTGCAAAAGCAAGTTGTTTTTTTCCCCCTTTTCTTCCTTTTTTTCCCCCCCACCTCCTGCCTGTTCTTTCAGTTGCTCATAGTTTTTCCGGGACAAATTTAGGCCTGGGCCGCGTCCCACTCGTGTTTGGAAAGTCTGAGCAGCTTTGGCTGCACTGCTGGGAGCAAGGAGAAAGGGCAGACGGCCCACGGCAGTTTTAAACTTTAAAAAAAAAAATGAAATAAGGAGCCAAATGCCAAAGAAAACCCCAGATCTTGCTGAGATTTCGGAGATTGAGGGGTGGGCGGGAAGGCAGCGGGGGGATCCCTTGGGCTTGCCCCAGCCAAGGGCTGTTTAAATCGAGCCGAGCTCCTCCGGGAGAAGTCTGCAACTCACCTCGTCTCGTTCCTCCGCCGCCGGAGCAGGGGCCGCCGCTTTTCCCCCCCCAGGAGAGCACAAACACGCGTCCGCTGCCGTCCTGCGGATGGAGAAAAAAAAACCATCGCGCCTGAAACGAGCTCGTTAGGAGCCCGTTCGGTAAAAGCAGAGCCTGGGTGTTTTTCTATAGGTGACACCCGCCGCGGCGATAGCGTTTCGGCTGAGCTTTGCCAGGAGGCGGCCGGGGAAAGGGGTCGCACGTATTTTGGAGGAACGCCGTCGGTCTGCCGAGCTGCTGTGAAGGTGAAGAGGTGGCTGGGGCACGGTCCGTAATTACCTATGCAAGGAGCAGCCGGCGAATGCTGAAGGGCTTTTTAATTAGCAGCCAAAGGCAAAGCGGGATTCAACAGCAGGGAAGCTGAAGTCAGCAAAGTCAAGGTGGAAATAAGAGGCCGGCTTTTACCAGTGAGGGTAATTAAGTGCCGGCAGAGCGCGGCACGAACGTGAGGAATTGCCGTCATTCAAGGACCTTAAATCAAGGAGAGGAGTTTCTCCTGCAGACGCCTGCTCTCCCGCCATCCCCGCTCCGGCACCGCTCGCCACCCGGCCTCGGGCCGGAGGGAGCAGCGAGCCTGCGACGAGCTGGGTACCGGCATCCCGGAGCGGGAGCATCCCTGCTCGTTTCTAACGAGCCAGGCAGGGAATTTTGGGGGGAAAAGGGCTGTTTTCCCACCTGACCTGAAAGCAGTTTGGCCACCCTCTTCCTGCTGCGCGCGGCATCTCGTGCGAACATCCCTTTTGGCACGGCGGGTTGCTCTCTCGCTGGGATTTAGCGGGATTTTTCGCCCGCGCGGGGCTGGCTCCTCGGGAGACGGAGCACCCGGCGCTCCCACCCTGCAAGGGGAAAGCTGGGATGATTTGCTCGCGCTTTTGGGAAAAAGCTGGGCCGGAGCAGGGCTCCTTGGCTATAACAAGCTCCCAACACCTTCGCCAGCGACTGAGAGGTTGGGATTTAAGCCAGACCCGCCCTCCTGCTGCACATTAATTACAAAAATAATAAAAAATGATCAGGGTGCTAGATGGAGGGGGGTGCGCTAGCGAGAGGTTATCCTCCAGGAGCTGAAGGTTTGGGTGGGGGACGGCAGCAAGAAAATCACCATTTGGGGCTGGTTGGAAAGCAGCTCCGGCTCATACCAATTCCTTGACGCGGTCTTTCCTTTCCCAAAAATAAACAGGAACCGTCTGGAAAGCCCCTGCGCGCGGGGAGGAGCGGAATCGCCCAGAATAAATAAATACACGGAGAGAGCTCGGGTTGAGTTCATCCAGCCGGTCGTTCCCCGCTGCCAAGGGTGGCGAAGGATGAGGATGGAGCTTGAAATGGGTTGGGGGGAGCGAGAGCACGTGGGGCTCTTTCCCCAGTTAGCAGGATTTTTGGGAAAGCGCTGAAATGGCCTCCTCGCGCGAGAGCCACCGCGTCCCTCCTGCAGCGCGGCTTCCCGCTCTCCCCCAAATACCCCCCGCACCACGAGCCTTTTGACTGATTTTAGCTACAAACGGATTGAGGGGACAGAAAAAGCAAATATCTTGGGTTTATTTACGGCGTGGAACCGGAAGATTCGCGTTTCTGCTTTTAGGGCTGGGTTTTTTAGTGCCCCAGCTGCTTTTGCCACAGTTTCCCCCTTCGTCGGACTCGAAGGCCGGCAAAACGCCGCCGTCTCCGGCTGGCACGGTTTGCTGCCGCGGCCTCACCGAGCTGCACCAGCACGGGGAATAAAGACACGGCAGGCGCGGAGCCGGAGCGAGCCGCAAGACTAGCTTCGTGTTCATAAACGTTATTAAGATGATGAATTAAATATGAATTTTGTTTCAGGCGTAACTTCAAAATCACCAGGAGACCCGACGCGCTTGTGTTGCATAAATGCTCGGCGTGTTCCTTAACACGATAGTTCGACTCCCTTGGACATAGGCTTCGGGATAGGAAGGGATTGAGCGTTTACGCGGCTCGAAAAGCAGATACACCTCTCCTCTGCCTTTTTTTTTGTTTTGAGATGTACTTACACGTTTTTAGCCGACCGAGTTAGGGCTCCTGGGTGCTGGGGCGTTTTCTGCATCGCCTCCGAGCCCGCTAGCTCTGCCTTATTAATCTTTCATGTCCTGATAGCGATATTTCGTGACTGACAGCTGGCAGGACAGGGCTGGAAGAAGCCAGCCGGTTCTTTTATTTACCATTCACCATCTTCAGTTCAAAATGAAAAAAAGGCCAAAAAAAAAAAAATCTCTAAAATGGGGAAAAAAAAAAGACAAAAATGAACTGTACAAGAGCTATGAGTTTCTGGCCCTCAGGTTTTTGGCTCTATTGCCCCTGAACACAGCTCTGGGCTGCGGCGCTGGCTGGCGCTCGGCTTTAACCTCACAGCAATACTCGCTGCCCTCTCAACCGTGAAAGGCTGAGCGGCTTCGTCCCTCCGGGGCTGGCAAAACGCGAGCCGCGACGTAACTCACCTCACCCAGCTACCGCGGGGCAGCTGTGGGATCCTCTCCCTGGCGCAGCGTGGATGGCAAAGGCTCCTTCCCTGCTCCGAGACGCTCACACAACGCTCCGGACCACCGAAATGCTTTTCTCCTGCAAGGAAGTGAAAAGCCTCGTGAGATTTCATGTAAGAAAATAAACCATCGCTATGGCTAAGGCAGGGTAGAGCAGTAATTATTGCTAGTTAAGCACAGACACCCGGCCTGCGTAAGCCGCTGCTATCAACAGATTGATTTGCAGCGCGGGCGATGGAGGTATCTGCCAGCTCCGGCGGGGCTGTTCCCCTCTGTTTCCATGAAAAAATAGGGAGATAAATGGGATTTGCCCCCATCGCTGCTGCTGAAAAACATAAAAAGTGGTTATTTTCACCCCAAGAGGAAAGGTATTGGAGTCAACTATCAGCTGCAGCCAGCGGTCTGCGCTAGCGTGAGCAACGGTTTTATATTTTAGGGGAGCAGAAACCGTGAGCCTTCGGCTCCCCGCCCCAGGATGGCGACGTGGGGTAAAGAGCCAAAGCGACCGTCCCCAACGATCCACAACCGCACGCTGAATTTCCCAAAAAAAACCCCCCACATCTGCCAAAAAAGGCGGTTTTCAGAGACGCTGTCACCAAAGGGTGGCAAGAGAGAATAAATAAAGACCGAGTCAGGAGTTTCTCAGAAAGTTTTATTAAACTGAGGTGAAAAAGGAACGATAACAAACCATCTCTTGTGAATAACGGTAAAAAAACCTTCTCGGCTCAGTTCAATTCATTGAATCAAGTGTAGTATAAAGTGCATGGATTCCAACTCTCCTGTAAAAGAGAAAAGAAGAGGGAGGTTAAAGCATTTTTGCAGCCTGCAGAGTCCTTGGAGAGGAAGGCGCTCGGGCTCAGTCCAAATTTTGCTTTCGAAGATGAAAGACGCGGCGCCGGGTGCAGGCGACACACTTCGCTTGCTTCGCCGGCTCTTTCTGAGCTCGGAAAAACTCGCCGCGTTCACCTCCAGAACAGTCTCCTGGTCTCCTTTCCCGGTTTATTGCCATGAAAACGGGGTTTTTTCTCTTCGCGGGGATTGCCGCCTCCGGCTGCCGCTAGCTGCTGGGGAGCGGTTTGGCGTACATCGGCTCCATGAGGTGGTAAATGAGGAGCAGGAACAGGCACCCAAGAAAGACCAGGCTCATCACCGCCAGGAGGACAAAGCGGCCGATGAAGAAGGTGTCCACGATCTGTGGAGAGCAGAAAAGAAAACCCCACAACACACGTTACCGCCTCGATCTGCTCCAGGAGCCTGGAGGGAGCGCGCCCCTGTCCGAGAAAATCACCCCAGGAGAAAAACCTTTGGCGTTCCCCCAGATTTCTCCCCTCGCTTTTCATTCCTGACGCGGGTGCTCTCTGTGGGAAGCGGGGTGTGCGATAAATGATTGAAAGAAGAATCCCTTTCCTCTGGAAAAAGCCGCTCGTGGGAAAGCTACTGTGGAGGAAAAGAGCGGCACGGTACTGAGCACAGGGTAGAAACACGAGTCAAAACCTGCAGCAGCTCTCCCCGGCCACAAACCTCCCAGAGCTGCAAGGAACCGCGCACAATTCTTCCCTTTTAGAAGGGAAACGGGGGGAAAAAGAGAAAAAAAGATTAAAAAAAGAAGATACAGCAGCAAGGCAAGACACAATGAGAAGCCAACCGCGAGAAGGCTGGTTACGAAACGATCCTCTCGGCTCCCGAGACTACCCCAGAGCTTCGCTCACCCCCGGCTCGGTTTTCTAAAACGCATTAGCACACGCTCAGCCTTGGTGTTGCTGCAGAAAGAGTCTCTTGCGAGCGACGCGTCGGCTCCTTCTGCATGTTTCACTTTTTAATTAGCCAATTAGCAGAGTTTCGGTGAAGAAAGCCCAGGTCATGTATTATTGATAGTCAGGGCAGGTCCAGTCCAACTGAAGATCCAAAAAAAAAATAAGCTTTCCATTTCTGTTGGCCTCCCAGGCACAAACACGCGCTCGGCTGCCCTTCATCTCGCTTCCAACCTTTACATGAGCAGGTCCCACGCAAGGCAGAGTAAAGAAAAAAAAAACTTACAAGGATCTTTAGTAGCGATTTGCACAGATCAAGATCTAGAAGAGCAATAATTAATGTGCATTAATAATAGAACAGAGGAAACGGCACCTAAAACGCCACAAAACTTTGTGTATTCAAAGCTCAAAGAGCTCTGGGAAAGCTCAAGATGGCAGCTCAGGCAGCGGTCGCGCAGGCAGCCCAAAATCAGGGGAGATCCCCGCGTCTGACAACACAGACTGCCTAAAAACACAGATGGCTCCATGCTTGAGCGCGGCAATAACCTACAAAAGAGCCAAAACACAGTTACTGGGCTTTAAAATACAAAACAGAGCTGGGGGAAAGTGAAAGGCTGCAGAATTAAGAGGGGAAAATTATCAAAACTACCCGCCTCGTGGCTCCAAGGTGTGTTGGAAGATGGAGGCAGGCGGGAGCACAGAGAGCCAGGACCGAGGTGTGAAAGGGGATGGCAGAGGGGGAGCAGAAGCTGCTCGGGCTCAGGGCTGGGAGGGATAAAAGTACGGGTGCGATTCCTGCACAGAGCCCCTTGGGCCTGGGGATGGGAGAACGGGAGCTAAAACCCACTGCTCACATATAACTGCGTGTAAATAAGGGGTTTTGTGAAGGAAATAAATAGATCCCTGCTCTGCGAGCGACACAGCCTGCACCAACGGGAGCCCGTGCTGGAGCAGGAGCCGCAGGAGACCGAAAAGGCAGCACAGGGCCATCCTTGAGGGAAAGGCCCATCCCCGGGGCCTCTGGGCAGCCCTTGGGGCCCATCCCTGAGGGAAAGGCCCATCCCCGGGGCCTCTGGGCAGCCCTTGGGGCCCATCCCTGAGGGAAAGGCCCATCCCCGGGGCCTCTGGGCAGCCCTTGGGGCCCATCCCTGAGGGAAAGGCCCAACCCCGGGGCCTCTGGGCGGCCCTTGGGGCCCATCCCTGGGGGAAAGGCCCATCCCCGGGGCCTCTGGGCGGCCCTTGGGGCCCATCCCTGGGGGAAAGGCCCATCCCCGGGGCCTCTGGGCAGCTTCTGGGGCCAACTCTGAGGTACAAACCTTTCCCTGGACTCCATCCCTGAGGGCAAGGCCCATCCCCGGGGCCTCTGGGCGGCCCTTGGGGCCCATCCCTGAGGCAAGGGCCCATCCCCAGGGCCTTGGGGCAGCCCTAGGGGCCCATCCCTGAAGTAAAGGCCCAGTCCTGGGGCCTCGGGGCACCTGTGAGCGCCAGCCCTGAGGTAAAGGCCCCTCCCCAGGGTGTCGGGGCGGCAGCTGGAGCCTTCCCTGAGGTAAGGGCCCATCCCTGGGGCCTCTGGGCAGCTGCTGGGGCCAACTCTGAGGTACAAACCTGTCCCTGGACTCCATCCTGAGGGAAAGGCCCATCCCCGGGGCCTCAGGGAGGCAGCTGGAGCCTTCCCTGAAGTAAAGGCCCATCCCCACGGCCTCAGGGCACCGGTGAGCACCAGCCCTAAGGTAAAGGCCCATCCCTGTGGTGTCGGGGCAGCAGCTGGAGCCTTTCCTGAGGTAAAGGCCCAGCCTTGGGGCCCCAAGGTGGCCCTTAGGGTCCATCCCTGAGGCCAACTCTGAGGTACAGGCCTGTCTCTGGACTCCATCCTGAGGTAAGGGCCCATCCCTGGGGCCTCAGGGCAGCAGCTGGGTCCCATCCCTGAGGGAAAGGCCCATCCCCGGGGCCTCAGGGCAGCCCTTGGAGCCTTCCCTGAGGGAAAGGCCCATCCCCGGGGCCTCAGGGCAGCCCTTGGAGCCTTCCCTGAGGGAAAGGCCCATCCCTGGGGCCTCAGGGCAGCCCTTGGAGCCTTCCCTGAGGGAAAGGCCCATCCCCGGGGCCTCAGGGCAGCAGCTGGGGCCCATCCCCGGGGCCTCAGGGCCGCCCCGGGGCCTTCCCTGAGGTAAGGGCCCATCCCCGGGGTGTCTGGGCAGCCCTTAGGCCCATCCCCGAGGTAAGGGCCCATCCCCGAGGCCTCAGGGCCCATCCCCGAGGCCTTCCCTGAGGTAAGGGCCCATCCCCGGGGTGTCTGGGCAGCCCTTGGGCCCATCCCTGAGGTAAGGGCCCATCCCCGGGGCCTCAGGGCCGCCCCGGGGTCTTCCCTGCGGTAACGTCCCGCCACCCCCGGGCCCGCACGGCCACGCAGGCCGTGGCGTGGGCTCACCTCATCGGCGGCGGCGGCGGCCGGCCGCTCCTCCTCCCGGGGGAAGAGCAGCAGCGCGGCGCTGAGAACGGCGGCTCCCAGCGTCACCAGCACCACGGCGAACCTGCGGGGAGAGGCGGGCGGAGCGGCCTCAGCACCAGGCCCGGCTGGATCCCACACCCCCCGCCGCCACCGCCCCTTCCCCACCGCTCACCGGGCCCGGCCGGCGGCGCGGGAGAGCGCCAGGCAGAGCAGCAGGGCCAGGCCCCAGAGCAGCTGCAGCAGCAGCACGCCCGGCCCCAGGCCCAGCACCGTGCCCGCCATACCGCCCGCCGCCTGCCGCTTCCCCCTAGCAACCGCGCCGCGCCGCAGCGGACAAGCCAATCAGCGCCGCCCGACGCTCGCCCGACGCTTCCTATTGGCTGCGACGCGGATCGCGGGGGCGGGGCCGCGGCTTTTCCCGCGCTGCGAGAGGCAGGGGCGCGCTACTGGGCTCTGTGCAGCCCGGTCCATTCCTGGCAGCATTCCCGGCTCTCCCGGTGGCATTCCCGGCTCCAAGCAGCTGACAGGACCTTCCTCCGGCCGCTGCCCCTCCCGCGACTAGGCCTCCCCATCCCGGTCCTGGGAAGTGCTCCCGGTGGAACGGGAATTTTCCATCCCCCCTCCCGCTCCCGTGTCAGAGGGATCGGTGTTTAATTAACCCAGCGGTGCTCGGTGCTTAGGCCGCGCCACCGGCTGTAGCCGCTAGCCAGGCCCTGCCCACCCCCCTGCAGGGTTTGAGCAAGGTGTCAACCCCAAAACCCCTGAAATTTAACTGCCCACACCCTTAAAATATTTAGAGCCAAAATCGGGCAGATTTGGTTAATATAAACGCGGCTGGATAAGTTTTGCACTGCTGTGGGACAGCCACACCGCGGGTCGAGGGCCTCTGAGCCAAGCCAAGGAGGTTTGTCAATGCACCGAGCATCCTTTAATACCAAGACAAGAGGGATTCCTATTTTAAACCCATTTTTCTGCCTGTTTTTAAATCCTTTTTTTTCCCCCATCGCATCTCACCCATCAGATGATGTGGTTTGATGGGCGACTTTATGCCGGTACTCACGGCTCGTCTACCAGTTAACCCAAAAAAAGTAAGTACGTTGATATATTCAGTTTTTCCTCTCGACTACTTGAAGTCTGATGATACCTTGACTGCATAAAATGTCACGTAACTGCTGTTTTCTTCCTGTCACTTCTTTCAATGGGAGGAATAAAACGGTGATTAATTATGCTGCGCGGCACCGACCTGCCTTTTCCTGCGATGAAATCGAAGTCGCCAGCGTGACATCAACCAGTTCGACAAGCAGAGCGCAAACTGTCTCCGACACCTGCCTTTACTTGGCATCGAGTAGGAACCGCCTGCCAACATATTAAAAGCGTATGTTTGATAGCAAACTCCTTCCCGCGCCGTCTCGTGCTGGTAATCCCACCAGAAAGGGTTTTTTTTTCTCTACAAACCCCACGTTGGCGATGTCCATCTTCGCCACCGTTTTCCCAGCCCTTCTCTTCCGTTATTACCCGTGCTTCTTGCGCCTGTTGGCAATCAGAAATGATAAATTTGTTCCTGTTGTTTGAGAATCTCCCTGTGCTCTGTTTTCCCGTTTATTTGCATTTTTGGGCCTCGGTAGTTTGTAAAACCCCAAATTTCTTCATCGCCCTGCTTTCATAGAGACCCTTCTCTTTCTGCCATTCCTCTTCCATCCTTTGGCTTTCCATCTAAAAGGGATCGTTGTTGTCCATCAGCCAACAAGGCTCTTCCTTTAATGAATTTTCCCTTCTCCCTCTTTTCCACAGCTCTAACAGCGCCATCTTTAACCCATTCCCGTATCGACTGGGTCTTTTCACTATTTATTATCTTCATCTCCTCTTGGTGCTGCCTGGTAGTTTCTTGATGCCGGCAATGCCGATGTTAAGCAAGTCCAAGAAGTTGCAGCGGAGAGCTTGAATCAGCCAGCTATTGAACCCACTGCTGGACCACGCCACGTCTCTGATATTTGGCCAGAGATTGAAGAATAAATCTGATACATGCCCCAGCAACCACATCCAGCAGCCGGGTTTTAGCCGTGTCGTTTGTTGGTTTTAATCCGATTTGTTGTATCCAGCATAGTTGAGCTCAAGCTCTAAGATTTGGCGATGAAATGATGCCCATCATCCCAACGCACTCCAAAATATCCCGATAATATTTATTTATATGGCACATATGATGTTGCAACAGGGCTGTGGGTTTCTTTGAGCCCAACGGAGGCAAGCTGTAAATCCACAGCTAAGGAATTGGGAGAAGGTACCCGGGAAAACAAACCTCATCGGTGCGATATTTCCAAGCACAACCTTCCTTAGAAATTTCTTCAACCCATCTGCAATGAAACGCATCATCCTAAACGCCCTCTTCTTTATCTCAGCCTCCTCCCGGCATCAGAAATGCCTCGACGGGGATTTGCCTTATGGGATTGCTCTGGCAGCTGGTCAGATGAATGCAAAGATTAGATTTTATGGCCAAAGAATAATTTATTGCTGTCCTAAAATGAGGGTTTTTTTTCCAGCTTTTACCTGCCAGGATTTGGTGTCATTTACTGCTCGTGTCAGAGTTGCATTAGACCTGTAAAAAAAAAAAAAAACCAGAAAGGGGGGAAAAAGCAATGCTGAATATAAAATGTGAATTAAAAAATGTAGGAAAGAAGCAGAAATTGAGGATTTTCATGTTGTTTGCAGTGGTTGCATGAGTCTGGGACAAAATTCATATTTATGGTGTTTTTTTTCCAGGATAACGGCCGACGTGGGGATGTCTGCAGATCCGAGTTTCACCGAGACTTTTGACTTCCATCCAAACCCTTGCTCTGGGCAGGACGCATCAAGCCGATGACAAACGATGTGGTAACGATTAATTCCAAGTCCAACCTATTTGATATCAATAATCTAGGTACTGTAAAGCCTTTACTGGCAAGGCTCTCAAGCGATACCGTGCTTTACGTGGTAAATAAGGAGAAGCGGAGTCATCCGGATGCTGTTGGATGCTCACAGCTCAGCAAAACCCAATGCAAAGACTTTATGGGGACACAAATAATTCAGGTGATCGCTGATGGATGGGAGATGCTGTCCTGCCCAGGAGCGATTTGAAGGATGCCTCGTCACCACGGGTGATTTTTCCCAAGGAAAAGATTGCAGCATTTCTTGGCAAAGACATGAAAAAAATCCTGATGTTGGAATTGGACAAAATGGGCTTGGCAGAGAGACGCAATTAGCGCTGAGGTTAATCAAACGCTTGGCCCAGGAGGACGGAGAGGTCACCTTACTTCAAGGGCTGCAAGGTAGGATCAGATGGATCAAAGCTCTTTTGTAAGATGCCGCTCGAGGAGCAGCCCGCAGAAACGGGGCGGGTTTGGGTCAAGATGGCCTTTTTTGGGTTAAAAACTACAAATCCCCCACGCCTGGCTCATCCCAGTGGCCAAAATGACCGACATGATCTAATATCAAATGATATTAAATGGTCAAACTCTTGGTGGCGGAGTTGGAAGCACGGGGGGAATTGATTTAAAACTCTTTGCGCCGTCGTAAAACTTGCAGTTTTACAGCTGGAGCTCCCCGACACTCCAATATTAGAATTAAAAAGAAACAGGCGTTGATGCAAGCAAGAAAATATTCTGCTCCTGATTTAAAGACTAGCGAATTGCTAAATATTTTTATTAGCGGCAAATTTGCAGCTTGCTGGAACTAATTTCACGCCCGGTAGATATGGAGCTTAAGCTGGGGATGGCGTTAAATTACTCTCTTGTAAAGGTATTTAAGCCTTATGACGGGGATGCCGTTAGATGGTGGGGACCTGGCTGGGGACCCCCTTTTTGGGGGTGGCTCCTGGTGGATTGGGAGCCCAGGGGAAAGCTGAGCTCTTGCAGCGTTGGTACAAACCCATCATTTCCCCTCCAGGTGCGATAGGAACCACCAAACCCCCTCATTTGCATAAATTTGCTTACAGAGGTTTGCTGCAGACTGGTGCAGGAGTGGGATGGTTGCGGGGCGCCGGGATCCTCCAGCTTGGAAACATGCTATTGGTATTTTTGGGGTGTTTTTGGCGTATATCAGAGATTATTTAGGATATTCAGGGTTTAATTGATTTAATTAAATTTTTTATTCATTTAATTGATTTTAAAAATTTATTTAATTGATTGTAATTATTTTAAATGGATTTTTTTATTGAGGATATTCTGGGTTTAATTGATTTAAGAGATGGGTAAAGGCAGGCACAGCTGGACCCCCGAGTGCCGCGTACCCTCTGTGCTCATTATATTTCCACATCTTTGTCGGCCGGAGGTTTTATGCCTTGGAGACGGTTTTCCAGCTGGAATCCCTCCGTCCTCCTTCTGCAAAGCCTCCGGGTGCACCGGGAACCACCCAGCTTAATGCAATGGGAAAAACCCATCCCGTTTCAGTTTGCCTGGATACAAACCGGGACAGGTGCAGGGATGGGGTCGGAGGATGCGGAGCCCGAGAAAGCAAAGCGAAGGCGTCGAGAGGATCCGATTACCCCTCTAAAAATACCTCCGGGAGGGTGGCGGTGGTAAACAAGAGCTATTTAAATCCCCCAGTCCACTTTCTGCGATGGAAATACATGAGGTTAAATAGTTCTCCCCGACTTCTTGGAGGAGGCGTATGGCTGAGAAGTGCTAAGTTGCCCTTTTCCAAAGAGAAATCCCTAAGAAAAGAAAGTTAAAATAATAGCAGAGGGTTTGTAATGGCTCCGGTGGGGATACGGCTCTCTCTCGCAGGAACCCACTTTGGATTATCTTTCTCTTGCTGATGGCGGAAATCAATTTTAATTGTCCTGACGGGAAATGAGGATGTAAGACTTCAAACAGAACGAATCCTGCAACGTTCAAAAAATAATAAAATGGGATATGAAGTCACTTTTAAAATAAAAAAAAAAAATCCATCCCAGCAAGAGGAGATGCCTCTAAAAGCCCAAAAAGGCCCTGGTTGGTGGGAGGTGGAGGAGCGAAAGCGTTTCCCGTGGTCGGATGAGTGGGACCCCAACCGAGAAGCACTTGGAGAAGGCGAATGGAGGAAGACGAGGTGTCTCCATCATCACCCGTCATGGTTCAAAATGCTCCCGAGTGGGAGGAAGTTGGTTGGGTTTTGGTTTTGGTGACTTTTTACTCAACACGATCTTAATTCGGTCCAGTAAATTTGTACCTCAGCACAAATAAGGCTTTTTGATACTTGGCTCTCCGAAGTTAAAGCAACGGCAGAGTGATTTCCCTTAAAAAAAAACACAAAAAAAAGGTCCTATAGTTGTCTTCCAGGGATGCGTGAACGCCACGTCCAAACGGAGTGACATTTCCCCATGGGATCAAAGCCCCTGGGTGATATCGTGGCAAAATCTCACCCTCGTATTGACAACCTGGACACATCTGAGGGAAGAAAGGAGGAGAGAAACCTTCCGAGAGACTTAAATTGGGTTGTAGAGAGCCCTCCTTGGGTGCTGCAAGTGGTGGAGCAGAGGCAAAGCTAAAGGAAGGAGTGAAAGAACTGGTGAAAAATGAATATAAGAGGGTTGAGGAGAGAAAGGAGGGCAAGAACAGGGTCTGGGGAGATGCTAAAAATTATCATTTGCTTTTATAATGGCATTCCCAAAGGTGCTAAAGCCCACGGTGAGATGTTTTTCATACGTTTCTCCAAGAAACGCTATTTCCCATCAATCTTACCCGTAAAAGAGTATCAATATGGGACATCCTTTTGTCATCGCTTCTGGAAACCTCTCGCCTTTACCCGTGTCAACCCCTTCCTCCTTCCAACCCAAGAGTTTTTAGGCGAGAAACCAAGGAGTCATCGATAATAAAACCCTCGACACTTCACTTTAAGTGGCTCATCATCATTAGATCTTTTGGTATTCCTCATAATGGCATTAATCACCGGCCGCTCATTAGACTTTAATGTGCCCGTAATATGTTCATCCGTAGTAATTCAATTGCAATTGAGCGGTCGATAATGTCTCCTTATTGGAAAGGGTTGGGCGACGGCAACATCCATCCATGGTGGGATGTTGGGTGACCGTGAGCAACCAACATCTGCTGCGATGGCCCGAATTTGTCGCCGCAATCCCCAAGACTTTCAGGCAGGTTGGTTTTTGGCAGCCAAGCCTGTTTGCAGTTTTAATTGTGGTTTTATTCTCCGCTGCTTGCAACACCTTGCTCTCGCCCTTTTTCATTTGACATATATCGATTTTTTTCTCCCCCTTCCTCGGGCGGCAGCTTGGAAATGATGCGGCTGTTGTTGTTGTTGTTAAAAAATTTAATTTCCTTCCTTATTTATGTCTGGCGGCAGGGAAATTAGTCGTGATGGGAACCGTCTGGGCCTGGAGCAGCAAGGTCAAAGCCCTGCGTGGCTCCTGGGAGCTTCCTTCAAAAGTCACAGCGTTGCCCTTAAGATCTCCTCTCCCCAAGTCCTGAGGACGTGGGATGTGGCTTTTATATCCCCAAATTAAATTTGGGATTTTCACACACCTCAGGGGCACTGGTAAAAAGGATGTTCTTGTGTATCCGTCCATCGCGGCGCTCGATCGACTCCTGGCTTCATCCTACCACCTGTGGACAACCCAAGGATGGAGATCACCCACCGCTTGGGGCCTTCCCTGGCCTGCATCGACCTCCCTGGCCAGGCGTTTCTCCTCACCTCCAACCTGATTTTTTAGTTGCTGGTGGATGGGAAAAAAAATAGAAGATGAGTCATAGAATCGTAGAATCATTAAGGTTGGAAAGGACCTCTGAGATCATCGAGTCCTTTCTGCTGCGTCATGGTCCTTCCAAAACTGTGCAGCGGTTGCCCCATGTTCTCCAAGGGCACCATTTTATTTCAGCCCTGGGGTTTTGATCTTGGACCTGGGGAACTTTGCATCCCAAAGGATGCATAAAACTTCTTTTGCTTTCCTTTGCCTGCGGAGGAGATGTTATGTAGTGCTTTGGTTTTCTCAGGTCCATCAGCAAGTCTCTGAGATAACTCCAGCAGCCAAGGGTATGAATCATTTAGACGGTATTTAAGATCCTTTTGGGTAACCTGTGCAAAAAAAAAAGTATTAAAAGGCGGCTAATCAAATGGCTTTGAGGGCTGTAAAAAAGCAGAATTCAATCCCTGCAAACTTTCCTAGATGTAATTTCAGGAGAGATCAAAGATGACACTAACCTAAGGAAGTAAAGCTACTCAAAATTCAAAGTTTATAGTCCATCTGTCTCTTTGCTTCAGGGAGCCAGTATTAAATTTATTGCTAAATAAAACAAATAAGCCTAGGAAAAGTCGGCGTCGAAATCTGCATACTCGTAAGAGAATTAACAGAGCTCTCTTGTTATGATGGCTGCTTCTCAATTTGCATCTTTAAAGAGTTGTGACCATCTCTCCGCTTCTCCCTTCGCCGGCTCCTCTGAAGCCGGGCCGGTGCCGGTGGTTGGCGCCGCGCTCGCGTCGCTTGGTGAAGAGACGCTGCGGGTGAAGGTTGAACTCCCATCGTGGATTGAACCGAAACGAAGATGGGGAGGGGATGCTGAAGCCCAGCCAAGGTGAAGAAACATCTCAGGTGGAGCCAAAATTTAAAAGGGCAGGATCCAGCACCTCCACGTCGCTTTTGCCGGCTGCCTGGTACCCAACTACCGCAGATATCCAAGAAAAAACCACGTTGGGGGAGTTTTATTGCTATACCTGGCTTATCCCATTAATCAGCCCTATTTTTTATTTTCACAGTGTTTGTACAAGGTATAGTTTTCTGATTATTTAGATTTTTTATTCCCCCCGGTGCGTATCCCTCCAGCCCATCCCTATCTCAACCGGCCGATACCGCCTCTGGGAAAACAGAGTCCAAATCTTGCCCAAGTGCTGGAGGTAAGTCGCTTTAAACATCCAGATCCTCCTTTTTTTCTTTTTTTAATCCTGGAAATGCTTGGGAAAGGATCAGTCGATGGGATGCTCGCAGTAACTTTGCATGGGAGAGCCTGAAGGAGCGGCAAGAACCAGCCGCGGACTTATTACGCCTTGAAATGAAACATTTAAAAGGAGTAAGTTGGCAGCAGGGATTTTCTAATCCAAATATATATAACCTGCCATTATCCAGCATTTTTCCTCCGGAAGGACCCCAAAGTGCTTTCCCAGCTCCACCAGCCATCATTAACCCCCGCTCAGCTGGCGCGGGGAGGGGCGAAATCCCATTTTTTCAGGTATTTTCCCACTCGATCCTGGCTGCTTCGTGGAGGCAACGACAGGGAAAAAATCCTCTCTTTTGGCTTTAGCTTTTCTTATTATCAATCCATCAATCCCACACAAGAAATAAGCTTTAATCTTATTTAATCTCGCATGGGGAAACCTCCGGGAAGATCGAGCCATCCCGGCATCGATCACTTATTCTTAATACATCCTCCTTGTGCCTATGGATTATCGATAAAGCCTTCAATTATATTCTCCTGTGTATTTATCTATTAATAGTTGTCAAATCTGTGTAGCGTTGCTTGCTCTTATTTGCGTGGCTGAGACTATTTAAAATGCACGGTGGCTTCAAAAATAATGCTGTCGCCTCGGTGCCGTAAATCTTTTTGGGTTCCCTCTCTTGTTATTCCCAGGAAAATCATGTGCAGAGGTGAAAATAAACATATTTAAGGAGGGGAGTTGCCCTGTGGGTATCTGAAGTACCAGAAACAGAGGGAAGTCGGCTTTAATAGAAATCCTCCATGAGTTAGATAGTTAAAATTTGGGGAATCCCTTAATTTCAGCCTGGTTTTGGTGCGAGCGTCATTGGGTTTGGACAGACAACTGTCCGTGTGTCCGGTCCCAGGTTAATTATGTTGCTTTTAAGGTTGCGTTGGATGACGCCGATTTTTTTCCTCTCTTCTTGAAATTCGTAACTGGAGAAGGTTTTGAAAGGTGCGAGAAATATCTGGATCCCAAATGTCTTCTAAAAATCCAACACAAATGATAACGGGTGATTTGCACTAAGCATCGTCCCCAGATCGCGGTGCCCGAGCAGGAGATCGATGATCTGGATGAGGGGATCGAGGGCACCCTCAGCCAGTTTGCAGAGGACACCAAGCTGGGTGGGAGCGTTGATCTGCCGGAGGGCAGGGAGGCTCTGCAGAGGGACCTGGCCAGGCCGGGTCGATGGGCACAGGCCACGGTGTGAGGGGCAACAAGGCTCAGGGCCGGGTCCTGCATTGGGGCACAACAGCCCCAGGCACCGCTGCAGGCGTGGGGAGAGCGGCTGGGAGCTGCCCGGCGGGAAAGGGCCTGGGGTGGTGGGCGACAGCGGCTGAACATGAGCCAGCAGGGTGCCCAGGTGGCCAAGAGGGCCAATGGCATCCTGGCTTGTATCAGGAACGGTGTGGCCAGCAGGAGCAGGGCAGGGATCGTCCCCCCGTGCTGGGCACTGGGGAGGCCGCCCCTGGAATCCTGTGCTCAGCGTTGGGCCCCTCACCCCCAGAAGGAGCTGGAGGGGCTGGAGCGTGGGCAGAGCAGGGCAGCGAGGGTGGGGAAGGGGCTGGAGCCCAAGGGTGGGGAGGGGCGGCTGGGGGAGCTGGGGGTGCTCAGCCTGGAGAAGAGGAGGCTGAGGGGAGCCCTCATCGCTCTCTGCAACTGCCTGAAAGGAGGCTGGAGCCGGGGGGGTCGGTCTCTTCTCCCCAGGAACAAGCGATGGGACGAGAGGGAACGGCCTCAAGCTGCGCCAGGGCAGGGTTAGGTTGGGCATTGGGAAAAACTCCTTCCCCAAAGGGCTGTCAGGGCCTGGCCCAGGCTGCCCAGGGCAGGGGCTGAGTCCCCATCCCTGGGGGGATTTAAAAGCCGGGGAGATGTGGTGCTCAGGGACATGGGTTAGTGGTGGGCTTGGCAGTGCTGGGTTAGCGGTTGGACTCGATGATCTTAAAGGTCTTTTTCCAACCTTAACGATTCTGTGATTCTATGGGGGCTGGTGGGTACCACCAACGTCGGCGCTGGGACGGTCTGGAGCAGCATCTTCTCCGAAACAAGTCCTAAATTTTCCTTATGAATCCCCTTTTTAGCATCCTTTAACTCCCGAGGGGGCCGGCCATCCTCCCAGGCTTGCAATTTGGAGGGGATATCTTACCCCTCCAACCCATCACAGTGCTTAAGCCAGGCTCAGCCGCAAAGCTCAGCCTTAGGAGCCAAGCCCCGGCCGCGGCTGCATCCTAAAACCCCATCTTGTTTTTAACATCTCTCGTTTAATAATTTACTCGGCTTCGTTCTTATGTATTTTTCAGAGTATCCCGCCACAGTTTTCTTAGAGAAATCCGACACGAGCAATAATGCAATCTTGGAAAGAGAATTGAATTATTTATGGAGGAGCAGTCAAACGACGGAGCCTAAACCGCTATATTTTATGTAATTTGTTTTCTCCTGAAGCCCGTTATGTAAAAATGTAAATATTGCCGGTTATATATGTTGCCGCTCTTGCCAAATGTTTAATATTTTAGCAAACTCGCTCCGAGTACTCATCACTTTTGAGAAGGAACCGTCCGTGTGCTCTTTGAATAAGCGCTGATTAGTTTGCGGTAATTATATATTTACGACACCGACTTTGAGTGCTCCAAAAAAACCATTCCTCCGAGATGCCCGCACCCCAGCTTTGGGGCAGGTAAAGGGCACAACCCCCAAATTTTGGGGGACCCCGGAGTGAAGAGGGTTGAATTTTAGGGAGGTTTTCCAGTGGTCTGTGCCCCGGCTTGGGATGGGGATGGGAGCCGGGCTCTGCATCCCGAGCATCCCGGATCCTGCAGATCTGGGGGGCTCAGGGCTGGCAGGGTGAGATCCGATCGAAAAAAGATCACCCAGGGGTGACCCATTACAGCAGAAAGGTGCTTTTTTGGGGGGAAAAACCCCAAGATTGAGCACAGGAGGCTTTGAATTTACCGCCAAAAAAAATACAAGACGCCATGGCTGGATGTTGAAGCGGAGCCAATTCAACTGGGAAATCAGGCGCCCTTTTTTTTGACCCGGGATGATAATTAACCTCTGGAAAAGTCTCCAGGGAAGAAGGGACTTTGGCATTTGAGGAGGAAAAATCCAGGCCTGGATACTTTTCCTGGAGGTTGAGCGCGAGTTTCCGAAACCAGCGGAGGAATCGCTTCGGCAATCGGCAATAGAGGAAGAGGAATGAGATGCTCGAGGAGCGAATGTGGGATGCTCGAGGAGCAACGAGATGCTCAAGGAATGAACTTGGGATGCTTGAGGAATGAACTTGGGATGCTCAAGGAATGAACTTGGGATGCTCGAGGAGCGAACTTGGGATGCTCAAGGAGCAAACATGGGATGCTCAAGGAGCGAACTTGGAATGCTTGAGGAGCAAACATGGGATGCTCAAGGAAAAAACAGGGGATGCTCAAGGAGCAAACGGGATGCTCAAGGAGCGAGCTTGGGATGCTCAAGGAGCCAACTTGGGATGCTCAAGGGGCAAACGGGATGCTCAAGGAGCGAGCTTGGGATGCTCAAGGAGCGAACTTGGGATGCTCAAGGAGCGAGCTTGGGATGCTCAAGGAATGAACTTGGGATGCTCAAGGAGCGAGCTTGGGATGCTCAAGGAGCAAACGGGATGCTCAAGGAGCAAACGGGATGCTCAAGGAGCAAACATGGGATGCTCGCCGCTGCTGGCGCCAGAAGAAACAGCCCTGCCTCAGGAAAACCCTGAAATATTGGGCGCTTGGACTTTTTCAGCGATGATGGGGCTTGAATCACGCCGCTTTTCATCTCCATTTTTCAAGACGAGATGCCGAGCGCGGACAATCCCGCGATCCTTTGGTACCAAGATGACGGGGTTTCCATCCACCTCCCCTTATCTCTCCCATTCCAATCCTCCAGCTTCTGAAAAACCCGGGATATTTTTTGCCCGGCATCCCCAGCTGGCTCAAACAACGGGCGACAGCTTTATGGCTCCTCGTCTTCGCTCGCTCCCGGGGAATAGTAATGAGGGAGGGGGAAAAACCATCCCGTCGCTTGATTTACAAGGCAAGAAATTCTTATAAATCATTGCCCCAACATCTCCAAAATTTCAGGGGGGGGGATGCTCCGAATTCTCGCTGGTTCTCCCAGCGACACGAGGGAGTGATGCTTTTTTTGGAGGGGGGGATGCGTCCCGTTATTTTATCGACAATTTAATCTCTCCGTTATTTTATCGACGGAGCCCGAGCGCGAACCATCTCTTTTCGGTTGCTCCCCAATGGCCAACCCAAAGGAGGTCGCCGGATTTTGGAGGCTGCTCTCACGTACGAGGCGCAAACGTCGGAGCAAATCTTTTCCGGATGGTTTTTTTTTAGGATAAACTGGAAGGAGGGATTTAGAAAGGGGGTTTTGCAAGCGGTCGCTCGCCTGAGAAACTCAAGAGGGGAAATTGGGGTTTTTTGAGTTCCTAGCTTTAAATTTAAGCGTGTTTTTCCGCCTTCCCCATCACATCCCTGACCCTACGGCCATCCCTTACGCGTCATTTATTGCCGCTTCGGAGCCGATTTTAACCTATCCCAACAGAATTCCGGGGCTATTTCGAGTGATTCCCTCTCCCAGTCCTTAGGAAACGAGCAGAAATTCAGCATTTCTTACCAAATCCAGTTTTAACGGCATTTTTTTAATCGGGAAAAGGGATGGAAAATCAGGAGAAACCAAATTTTGGCTGGGCCTATTGAGAAAAATCCGTCCCTGTGGCTTTTGCAATAAAATGGGGGAAAATTTGGCTGCAGCACCCAGTGCTCCCAGTGCTCCCAGTGCTCCCAGTGGAAGCGACTCCAGGGAAACCTCATCTCCAGGTCTTTGGGAGAAGGAGGGGTGGGGGGTTAATGTCTCACACGGCCAAAATTTGGTCAGAAATGCCCCCCCCAATTAATAATAATTAGTAGATGCTCCCAAAATCGGAGTGTTTTGCCCCGGGGGATGATCCCGCAGGAAGCGCCTGGGGTGGGAAGCGGCCCGGGGAGGGGATTTTTTGGGGGTGCCCTAAATTTAAAGGTGGTGCTGGGGGGGGGTTGGTGACCCCCCAAGGGCGGGGGTGACCTCGATGGGGAGGGGGGTGGCACCCGGATGGGGTCTGTGGTTGGGGGGTGGGGAGTCAAAGGCCAGTGGGGTCGGCTCCGAATGTGGTTGGGGGGGCAAATGTGTTTGGGGCAAATGTATTTGGGGGGCAATGTGTTTGGGGGGCAAATATGGTTGGGGGCAAATGAGTTTGGGGGGGCAAATGTGGTGGGGGACAAATAGATTTGGGGGGGCAAATGGATTTGGGGGGCAATGTGTTTGGGGGGGCAAATAGTTTTTGGGGGGGCAAATGTGGTTGGGGGGCAAATGTGGTTGGGGGGGGCAAATATAGTTGGGGTAAATGTGGCTAGGGGGCAAATGTGTTTGGGGGGCAAATATGGTTGGGGGGCAAATGCTGCTGGGGGGGTAAATGCGGGCGGGGGGGCAAATGCGGGCGGGGGGGTCTGAGTGATGCCCTGGGGGGGTGCCCGGTGCTGGGGTGCCCGCAGGCTGCTGGGGGGGGTCCGTTTTGGGGTGCCGGGGGGGGGGGCAGGACCTGAGTGGGGGGGGGGGTGCGCGGGTGATGCCGGCCAGCAGGGGGCGCTGTGCGGCGCGGAGGCGGGGCGGGGGGCGCGGCCTCGGGGCGGCGGGGGGCGTGGCCTCGGGGCGGCGGGGGGCGTGGCCGGCGGCGGCGGCGGGGCGGGGCGGGGCGGGGCGCGGCGGCGGCGGCGCGGCGGGGCCGGGGCGGGCGGCGGGAGCGGCGGCCGCGCTGTCAGGGCCGGTGTCGGTGTGATGAAGATTGGCGGGCAGGTAGGCTGTCACTCACCGGCGGGCCGCCGCGCGGGGGCGGGCGGAGCCGCGCCGAGCGCCGCGGACAAAGCGGCCCGGCCGCCGGGGCACGTGTGGCGGCGGCGGCGGCTGTGGCGGTGGGGACCCCCCCCCCCCCCGCCTCCATCCCCTCCGGTGCGGGAAGTAACTTGCCGTTCCGCACCGCCTCCCCTCCCGCTGCGGGGCCGGGGGGAGCGCGGGGCCTCGGTTGCAGCGTGTCCGTGTGTCCCCGGTGTCCGGTTCCACCCCCCCCCCCGGGCTGACCTCCGCCGTTTGCCCCCGCCGTTGCGGTTCTCTGCGGTGACCCCCCCCTTCCTCCCCCCCCCCCCCCCCCCCGGCCGGTCGCGATGGTTTCGGGGGGCTGCAATGATCCGGGGGGGTTGCAACCCCCCCCCCCCCCGCCGGTAGCCGTGATCCCGGGGGGGGTTTTGCAATGATCCCGGGGGTTTGCAGACCCCCCCGGCCGCTTGCAATGATCCGGGGGGGGTTTGCAATGATCCCGGGGGTTTGCAGACCCCCCCGGCCGCTTGCAATGATCCCGGGGGTTTGCAGACCCCCCCGGCCGCTTGCAATGATCCCGGGGGGGTTGCACCCCCCCCAGCCGGTTGCAGACCCCCCCCAGCCGGTTGCAGACCCCCCGCAGCTGGTTGCAATGCCCTCGGACCCCCCCAGCCGGTTGCAGCCCCCCTCCTCCAGCCGGTTGCAATGCCCTCGGACTGCTTGCAGATCGGTTGCAATGCCCCCCCCGCGGAGGGGGTGTTGCAGCCCCCCAAGCTAGTTGCAATACGCTCGGACTTGCTGCAGATGCCCCGACCGGTTGCAATGCTCCCCGCCGGGGGGGGGGGTTGCAACACCCCCAGCCGGTTGCAAAGCCCTCTGCAGACCCCCGGCCGGTTGCAATACCCTCGGACTTGCTGCAGACCCCCCAGCCAGTTGCAATACCCCCTAGGAGGTTGCAAACCCCTCAACCGATTGCAATGCTCCCTGGGCAGGTTGCAACCCCCCAGCCGGTTGCAATACCCTCTGCAGACCCCCGACCAGTTGCAGTGACCCCAGGGGGTTACAGCCCCCCAGCCGGTTGCAATACCCTCTGCAGACCCCCGACCAGTTGCAATGCCCCCCGGGGGGTTGCAACCCCCCCCAGCCGGTTGCAATGCCCTCTGCAGACCCCCGACCAGTTGCAGTGACCCCAGGGGGTTGCAGCCCCCCCAGCCGGTTGCAATGCCCTCTGCAGACCCCGGACCAGTTGCAATGACCCCAGGGGGTTGCAGCCCCCCCCAGCTGGTTGCAAGCCCCCCAGCCGGTTGCAATACCCTGTGCAGACCCCTGACCAGTTGCAGTGCTCCTCCGGGGGGTTGCAACCCCCTCAGCCGGTTGCGACCTCCCCCCCCATGGTTGCAGTGCCCTCCGGGGGGTTTGCAGCCCCCCCAGCCGGTTGCAACGCTCCCCCCAGGGGTTGCAAACCCCGCCAACCGCTTGCAGCCCCCTGCAAGCTCATTGCATTTTGCAGCTGGAAAGTTGCCCGCCGTGCAAACAGGGCTGGGGGGGGCGGAGGACGCAGCAGACGGGGGGGGGGGGGGTGGCTTTGTCCGCAGCCTCCCAGCTTTACCAGGCACCCCTTAACCTCGGGGTGCCCCCCCCAGCACCCCCAGAGCACCCACCATGGCGGGGGGGACCCGCCGCCGCCTCGCAGGGCCCCACGCGGGCTCGACGCCAGCGCCGAACCGCGGCCCTCGCCGGCGTGCCGCAGCCCGCCGCTTCTCCCGGGGCTAACCCCCCCCCTCGCCGTGCACCCCTTTCCCCCCAGTGCACCCCGTTCTCCCAGTCCCCCCCATTCCCCCGGGGGCGGCTCCGTGGGACCCCTCCGCATCCCTCGACGCGCGCGAGGTTGGATAAACCCTCAAAACAAAATCCAATTTCCCGGCTTCGCAGCAACGCTGGGGGGGGGTTTAAAAATAATGATCATGAATTTAAATTTATTTTTAATTTTTTAGCTTATTTCCACCCGCAGGAGGGCGGCTCCGCCGGCGGCATCGCGCAGCTCGGGAAGTTTTGCCGAGGGATCCGTGCGTGTCCGTGTGTCCCCCCCCCCGCGGCTTCATCCCGCTCCTCGTTGGGCGTCGAAGCTCAACTTAGGCTCCGGCTTCTTTGTTTGGGCTCTTCCCGTTTTTTTCTCATTCCCAAGGATCTTTTTCCCACTATCTCGCCGCCCGCCGGATAACGGGAAACCCTAAACCCGGCGGGATATTTTCAAACTCCCAGCCGGAGAGATTAAATTAAAGGAAAGCGAGGGGGGGGACGGATTATTTTTGGCCGGGATGCGGGGGCAGCTGTCTGCCGAGGAGAAAATACGCGGGGAAAGGGTTTAATTTTGCTTTTTTAGCTTTATTTTCCCGTGAAATCCTAAAAAAGGGGGGGGAAAAAGCGGTGCGTGGCTCGGTGGACCCGGCTTCGGCGCAACTTCGGGGCGGCGCGCTTCTAAAAGTGCTGACTCGGCGTCTTTGGCATCTTCCCGTCGTGGAAAAAACGGGGTGATCCCTGAAAAAAAACCACCCCAAAAACCCTTAGGGTCTGATGTTTTGGGGGTTGTTTGCAGCGTTGTGTCGATTGGGAGAGGGATTGGGGTGAATTAATGGGATTTGGGGTGGTTTGGGTTGAAAAATAATGCGGTTTTTTAGGGGGGGGTTAAGCCGTCGAGAGCAGCGGGACGGCGGGAGCGGGATTCCCTTGTATTTTATTTTATTTTATTTTATATTTTTCCCCCCTTTCTCCTATTTTAGTGAACTCCCCGCGCTGAGATTCCTCGTTAGGGGCAAGAGTTAATTGCTGGAGGCTTAATTACGGCGGAGGTTAAGAGGGGCGGCGGCGGCGGGCGAGGGGACGCTGCGCTCCCCAGCAGCCCAAAATCGGGGCTTTTAAGGCAATTTGCAGCCCTCGCCCCCCCAAACCCAGCACCGGGGGGGTCCCATAACCCTTTTATTTTCATATTTTATTTATATATCTCATTATATCGATCATATTTTATATAGATATGGCATTAAACACCCTTCTGGGGTCACAGCGGGGGGAAAAAAGGGGATAAAAGTGATGCTCAGCATCCGCGCCGGGCCTTTTTCTTAGGAAATCGCCTTTTTTTTTAAGGAAATTGCCTTTTTTTTAAAGTAAATCACCTTTTTTTTAAGGAAATTGTCCTCTTTTTTAAGAAAATCGCCTTTTTTTTAAGGAAATCGCCCTTCTTTTTAAGAAAATTGCCTTTTTTTTAAGAAAATTGCCTTTTTTCTTAAGGAAATCGCCTTTTTTTTGAGGAAATCGCCTTTTTTTTGAGGAAATCGCCTTTTTTCTTAAGGAAATCGCCTTTTATTTTAGGGAAATCGCCTTTTTTCTTAAGGAAATCACCTTTTTTTTGAGGAAATCACCTTTTTTCTTAAGGAAATCACCTTTTTTTAAGGGAAATCACTTTTTTTAGGGAAATGTCCCTTTTTTCTTAAGTAAATATCTCATTTTTTAAGGAAATCACCTTTTTTTAAAGGAAAATCGCCTTTTTTAGGGAAATGTCCCTTTTTTGTAAGGAAATATCTCTTTTTTTAAGGGAAATCACCTTTTTTTTAAGGGAAATCACCTTTTTTAAGGGAAATGGCCCTTTTTTTTAAGGAAATACCTCTTCTTTTGAGGAAATCACCCTTTTTTTGAAGGGAAATCGCCTTTTTTTAGGGAAATGTCCCCTTTTTAAAGGAAATATCTCTTTTTTTAAGGAAATCACCTTTTTTTTTAAGGGAAATCACCCTTTTTTAGGGAAATGTCCCTTTTTTTAGGAAATCTCTTTTTAGGAAATCACCTTTTTTAAAGGAAATATCTTGAAGGAATTTCCTTTTTTTAAGGAAATTACTTTTTTTTATTAAGGAAGTTCCTTTTTTTAAGGGAAATTCCTTTTTTTTAAGGAAAATTCCCTTTTTTTAAGGGAAATTCCTTTTTTTAAAGGATTTTTTTAAGGAAATCTTTTTTAAAAGAAATCTTTTTTAAAGGAAATCTCCATTTTTTTAAGGAAATCCCCTTTTTTTTTACGCGAACGCAGAAAGTTGTGTCGGGAGGGGAAGGTTTTATCCCACGGGAGCACCCGGGAACAACCTTTTTTCCCAACTCATGGATCAAACAAATCCCTGCGACGGGGCAGCTTCGGATTTTGGGTGATTTTTGCTTTTCCAGTAAACTTTTAAATTACTTCATGGTTTGTTTTTTTTTTCAAGGCGATCGCCAGCATCCATAAATCTCCACGCGATAATAGGGATTTTTAAAATCTTTTTAATAGGGATTTTTTTTATCTTTTTAATAGGGATTTTTTTAATCTTTTTCCTGCCGGGAAACTTAAATAGTGAAATCGGAAAAACAACCCGGGGTGCTGGGACACCTCCAATTTTGCTTAATTTATTTTTCCTAGGAGCTTTTCCTTAAAATAATTAATAAAATTAATCCCGGCGATGGGACGGGGCGGCTGAGAGTCGGCGGGCGGCGATGCCCAACGCAAGCGTGGCGCAAAAGCAGGCGGGGCTAAAAAAAAAAGAGGATTTTAAAGCCTTGCTTTAATGGGAAATAAGAATTTAAAATACTAAAGGGGGAATTTGATGCTGCCGAGCTCCTTTTCCCCCGGCTCCGGTTTAAACCCTCTCCTCGACGTCTTTTTTCCTCGCGGAAATAGCAAATTTGAACAACGAGCCGCGTTTTCCTAAAGCCGAGAGGAAATTTTTGCCACGATTAGGGATAAATTCGGGGCGATTTGGCATCCCCGACCCCGGGGAAAGCAGGACTGAGCATCAATATCTTCTTTTTTTCGGGGCGCGGGTACCCCCGACGCATCTCAGCGTCCCATCCCCGATGATTCTCCATCCTTATTTCACTCCGGGATGCGGAAAAATGCTTTTTTTTAGGGTGTTCGGAGGATAATTTGCTGGATCAAGGCAATTTTCGGTTGAATTTAATATCCCGCGCGCCGTCGAATAACTCGATTCCCAAATAGTTTTCCCCGCCACCGAAGAGGGGGTTAACAAATGCCCTCTAATTAGCAAAAAAATAAATTATTTCCCGGCGTCATTAATCGGATCGTTAAGACGCCGGCTCAAAATCATCATCTGGAGGGATGGGAATTAATCCGCGATTAAATTTAGACTCGGTTTTATCGAGCGAGGTGATGCTCCAGGTAATGGCGATGGGAAAGCCGACCCCTCCCGGCGGGATGAGGTCGCTTTTGCCCAGCTGTGATTTGCAGCTGTATAAATAAAAGGAGAATTTGGCCTCGGCTCATCCCCCCGCCGCCGGATTATATCTTATTTTTTCGGCCGTCCCTCTTCCGAAAGGGAAAATAAACCCTCCTTAGTCCCCACCTCAATTTAAACTTGCGTCCGTTAAATATTTCCGAGCTGCTTCTTCTTATTTTCTTTTTTTTTTTCTTTTTTAAGAGGCCCAAAAGGGCTTTTTTGGGGGTCAGGGCCGCTCCGGCGGGATGCCCGTTGCGGCTAACGAGATGCAGATGCTGCAGGGGACCCGATGCCGGAGGAGCGAGGGGTGAGACGGGGAAGAAGGGCTTGGGAAGAGGAGCAGGCTTAGCTAAAACTCCGCTTTAGGCGCTGGTTCAACTAGAAATCGTTTTCCGTGACCCTCAAAATTTTATTTATTTATTTATTTATTTATTTAATGTAATGTAATTTCATTTAATTTAATTTTAATTTAAATTTTTAATTATTTGGTTATGTATTTTAATTATTTTTTAATTTTATTTTTCTTTTTTTTTAAATTTTTACTTTCTTTTTCATTTTCATAGAATCAGAGAATCGTTTGGGTCGCAAAAGACCTTTAAGATCATCGAGTCCAACTGCCAAGTCCGCCACTAAACCATGTCCCTAAGCACCACGTCTATGCATTTACTTCTATTACTTTTCATTTTATTTTTAATTTTATTTTTATTTTATTTTTTATTTATTTTTCATTTTATTTTCATTTAATTTTAATTTTAATTTTTTTATTTTTATTTTATTTGTTATTTTTTATTCAATTTTCATTTTATTTTCATTTTTTAATTTTTATTTTATTTTTTATTTAATTTTTATTTTTTATTTTTTCATTTTATTTTTTATTTATTTTATTTTATTTTTCATTTTCTTTTTAATTTTATTTTTCATTTTTTCTTTTTTCTTTTCTTTTTCTTTCTTTTTCTTTTCTTTTTCTTTTCTTTTTCTTTAATTATTTATTTATTTTGTATTTCTTTTCTCTTTAATTTCTATTTTCTTATTTTTGTTTTTAATTTTATTTCTATTTTACTTGCCTTTCATCTTTCATTTTTATTTTATTCGCAAATCACTACTTCATTTTCAATTTTTCTCTTAGAGAAAATTCCTATTCTAACCTGTATTTATTTTCCCAGATTTAAGTTTATTTCCCATTCCCTGCTCCGACCGTCTTTCAGCCTCCCGTGCCGCGCGATCCGTCCCACCCCTCACCACCAGCTATCAGCCAAGCAGGAAAATCCCCAATATCCAGGTAGCCCCCCTAAAAGACCAGAAAAACTCAATTTAAGGCTGCAATACCCCCCAAAAACCAGATTATTTCCACGCAGGTGGAGGATCCTATTGGGGTGGATGAGAGAACAAAAAAAATACCCTAATAATGTTCTGTATTAAGCTTTCGGCTTTAATAAGGTGGTGCAAAAACGATGAAAAAAGTTAGAATCAAAGCCACATTTTTTTGTTTTGCTCGGTTTTTCTTTTCCCCGGCCACCACGGCTCGCTTCCTCCTCGCAATAAATCCATAAACCCCATTAAAATGATAAAAATAATAAAAATAAATAATAATAATAGAATAATATAAATAAAATAAACAATAATATAATTAATAAGATAATTTTATATATAAATAAATAAAATAATAAAATAATAATAACAATAATCCCAATTTCAGGCCGTTTCGCGAGGTTCCTCCTTTATTTCCCCCCGATTTTATCATTTTGCAAGGATGAGTTTGCAGGCGGCCTCTGGACCAGTTGGACCAGTTAACCCCAGTTGCCCCGGTGCGGAAGGCGACCGGTAACGGCGGGGGCACCCGCGGGTGCTGCCCCCACGCCTGCCTTCGGGCTTTGAGTTCAGTTCAGAGCTTGAACCCCCTGGAATTTTTCCTTGGGGGGGAAAAGGTGCCTTTTTTTTTCCTTTTTTACCCTCAGTTTCCCCCTTTTTCCCTCTTCCCCCCCCCCTTTTTTCCCCTTTTTCTCCCTTTTTTCCTTTTTGCCCTATTTTCCTTTTTTCTTTTCTTTCCCCTTTTTCCCCTTTTCCCCCTTTCCCCTTTCCCCTTTTCCCCTTTTCCCTTTTCCCTTTTCCCTTTTCCCTTTTCCCTTTTCCCTTTCCCCTTTCCCCTTTTCCCCTTTTCCCCTTTTCCCTTTTCCCTTTTCCCCTTTTCCCCTTTTCCCCTTTTCCCTTTTTCCCCTTTTCCCCTTTTCCCCTTTCCCCTTTTCCCCTTTTCCCTTTTCCCTTTCCCCTTTTCCCCTTTTCCCTTTTCCCTTTTCCCTTTTCCCTTTTCCCTTTTCCCCTTTTCCCTTTTCCCCTTTTCCCCTTTTCCCTTTTCCCCTTTTCCCTTTTCCCCTTTTCTCTTTCCCCTTTTCCCCTTTCCCCTTTTCCCTTTTCCCCTTTTCCCCTTTTCCCCTTTTCCCCTTTTCCCTTTTCCCCTTTTCCCCTTTTCCCCTTTTCCCTTTTCCCCTTTTCCCTTTTCCCTTTTCCCCTTTTCCCTTTCCCCTTTTCCCCTTTTCCCCTTTCCCCTTTTCCCTTTTCCCCTTTTCCCTTTTCCCTTTTCCCCTTTTCCCCTTTTCCCCTTTTCCCTTTTTCCCTTTCTCCCTTTTCCCTTTTCCCCTTTTCCCCTTTCCCCTTTCCCCTTTTCCCCTTTTCCCTTTTCTCTTTTCCCTTTTCCCTTTTTCCTTTTCCCCTTTTTCCCCTTTTTCCCCTTTTTCCCTCTTCCCCTTTTCCCCTTTTCCCCTTTTCCCTTTTTCCTATTCCCCTTTTCCCCTTTTTCCCTTTTTTCTTTTTTCCTTTCCCCTCTTTCCCTTTTTCCCCTCCTTCCCCCTTTTCCCCTTTTCCCCTTTTTTCCCTTTTCCCCCTTTTTTGCTTTCTTTCTCCTTTCCCCCCCTTCTCATCCTTTTTCTTTTCTTTTTGACTTCTTTCTTTTCACCTTTTTATTTCTTTCCCTTTTTCCTTTTTCTCCCCCCTCCCCTCCTTTTTAAAAATTCTTTTAGCTTGCCTTTTTTTAATTATATTTTTCTTTTTTCCTTTCCTCTTCCTTTTTCACCACCTTTTCGGCTGGGGCAGAGAAGCCGCTTTCCCCTCCCCGTCCCTCCCACGCTGCCCCAAGCCCTCTCCTAATCAAGCAGCGAGTCCAAACTTTTCCAAATAATTACAAAAAAAGGGGAATATTTCATTTTAGTGCTTTCATTTCCCGATATCTGACCGGCGGCGCGTTATCCCTCGGATTATTCTCCGGAGGCAGGACTCGTCCTTCCCAGCTACATCACCTCTAGGTACGGCGCGGGGCGCTTTATAGCTTTATAAACCCCTTAAAACGCGGTTTTTAACCACTATTTGAAGCCTCTCAAGCAAGTTTTAGAACAGCAATTACAGCCCCCCTTATCCCCGAGCAAATTCCCACCGCGCCGGTGGATGTAAACCGCTTTAGACATTTTTAATGCTCCCCAGCAATAAATTTAAAAGGGAATTTATTGTTCCGAGCCGCTAATTTCGCCGTCCCGATGCCGCCGCCTGTTGCCGGTGGCGATGCCGGCGACGGCCGGGATGCGGCTTGGTGATTTTGGTGCCTATCCCAGGAAAAAAAAGACTTTTCCCTGCTTGATTTTTCCCTTTTTCCCCTATTTTCCCTTTTCCCCCTCTTTTCCCTTTTTCCCCCTATTTTCCCTTTTCCCCCCTATTTTCCCTTTTCCCCCCTATTTTCCCTTTCCCCCCCCATTTTCCCTTTTCCCCCCTATTTTCCCTTTTCCCCCCCATTTTCCCTTTTCCCCCCTATTTTCCCTTTTTCCCCTATTTTCCCTTTTCCCCCCTATTTTCCCTTTTCCCCCCCATTTTCCCTTTTCCCCCTATTTTCCCTTTCCCCCCTATTTTCACTTTCCCCCCCTATTTTCCCTTTCCCCCCTATTTTCCCTTTTCCCCCTATTTCCCCTTTCCCCCCTATTTTCCCTTTTCCCCTATTTTCCCTTTCCCCCCTATTTTCCCTTTTCCCCCCTATTTTCCCTTTTCCCCCTATTTTCCCTTTTCCCCCTATTTCCCCTTTTCCCCCCTATTTCCCCTTTTCCCCCTATTTTCCCTTTTCCCCCCTATTTTCCCTTTTCCCCCTATTTTCCCTTTTCCCCCTATTTTCCCTTTTTTCCCCTATTTTCCCTTTTCCCCCCTATTTTCCCTTTTCCCCCTATTTTCCCTTTTCCCCCCTATTTTCCCTTTTCCCCCCTATTTTCCCTTTTCCCTCCCATTTTCCCTTTCCCCCCTATTTTCCCTTTCCCCCCTATTTTCCCTTTTTTCCCCCATTTTCCCTTTCCCCCTATTTTCCAGCATCTTTCTGCTGCCTCTTCCCAAAGCGAAGACCCCCGGCGAGCGAGGTCGATGAGCCGAACCCTCTCCGGCTCTTATATTTTATTAGCCCCTCGATCAGCTCGGAATAAATAATTATAAATTATCGGCTCGGAGACGACGGGCGGGGGTCTCCCCTCCGGAGCATCCCGCATCCCGCGCTCTCATCCTGCCTCCCGCATCCCCTCCCTGCCCTTGTTCCTCCTTCTGCCTCCCCTAATTTCGATAAAATTAGTAAATAAAACCCCCAAATCTGGATGCTGAGTGCGTTAACTTCGCTGGAGGAGTTTAAAAAAATAAAATAAAATAAATTATTATTATTTATTATCTCAATCCCAAGAAAATCCCATTTATATAAAGTGCCCGGAAAGGTCTTTTAATGCATTTACGTGCAGAAATTGGTTTCTTTATATCTCGCTGCCACATCCAACATCTCTTAACTCCGCCAATTAATTAATTCCCATTAAAAAAAAAAAAATTACGTGGGGCATTTTGTCAGGCGTTGCTACCCCTTTGCTTCTGGAGCGCGTTTTCACCTTTAAAAATAGCGTTTTCAATGCGTTTCGAAGTCGTTTCCTAGGTGGAAATGGGCTTTTTTGGCAAATGTTTAGCCCGCAAACGCTGCTTGGCTTTAAGCAAATCGCTCTGTAAAATGGGGCGCTTTGTCAGCGTGACGGCAAAGAACAAACTTAATAAATAAATAATAAATAATAAATAATTAATAATTAATATTAAATAAAATTAATAAGATTAAAATTAATAATATTAAATAAAATTAATAATATTAAATAAAATTATTAATAAATAAAAGTAATAATATTAAATAAAATTATTAATAAATAAAAGTAATACTATTAAATAAAATTATTAATAAATAAAAGTAATAATATTAAATTAATAATAAAATCAATAATAATAAATTAATAATAAATAAAATTAATAATAATAATAAGAAATGAGAAATAAATACTAAATAATAACCGGTATTGGAGGGTTATTTTCCTGTAAGGATCTGGCGCGTAATAAGGTGGGTGAAATAAACCAGGATTAAGACGCAGACTCCTAGGCAGAGCCTTAACTGAATTTAATCCGGCTCAAATTTAGTCCTGACTTTATTCCCCGCCGCTCGCAGGCTGCAGCATCCCCCTGCCTGGATTTCAATAGCGCGGCTGGGTTTTAAAGCTGATGGTGAATGACGGGACGGGGACCCTGCTTCGTTTGCGCTCTAAATAAATGAATTTAAGGAAAACACTGATTTATTTTATATCCCAGGCGACGCGCGGCGTCCCTCCCCGTCCGTCGCTTTTCCTGGGATAGGAGCTAGGGAATCCTTGGATGGCGGCCGCCTTCCCTGCGTTAGCGGGATCGTTTGCAGCCCGGTCCCGCTGGATTCGGGGTTCTGCTCGCTCCCGGGGGGCGCGGGAGGGATGAAGCCGCATCTGATAACTCCGATGCTCCTAATGAGCTGATAATTAAAACCCCTATCAGCGCTGGCAAGCCGGGCCCCGCCGCGCCTCTCCCCGGCTTTCCGCCTCGCTCCGGGGATGCTGGGGCAGATTTAGGGATGCTGGGGCAATTTTAGGGATGCTGCTGGAATTTTTAGGGATGCTGGTACAGTTTTAATGATGCTGGTGCAATTTTGGGGCTGCTGGTGCAATTTTTAGGGCTGCTGGTGCAATTTTAGTGATGCTGGTGCAATTTTTAGGGATGCTGGTCCAATTTTAGTGATGCTGGTGTGATTTTGGGGGATGCTGGTGCAATTTTTAATGATGCTGGTGCAATTTGATGGATGCTGGTGCAATTTTTAGGGCTGCTGGTGCAATTTTAGTGATGCTGGTGCAATTTTTAGGGATGCTGGTCCAATTTTAGTGATGCTGGTGTGATTTTGGGGGATGCTGGTGCAATTTTTAATGATGCTGGTGCAATTTGATGGATGCTGGTGCAATTTTTAGGGCTGCTGGTGCAATTTTAGTGATGCTGGTGCAATTTTTAGGGATGCTGGTCCAATTTTAGTGATGCTGGTGTGATTTTGGGGGATGCTGGTGCAATTTTTAATGATGCTGGTGCAATTTGATGGATGCTGGTGCAATTTTTAGGGCTGCTGGTGCAATTTTAGTGATGCTGGTGCAATTTTTAGGGATGCTGGTCCAATTTTAGTGATGCTGGTGTGATTTTGGGGGATGCTGGTGCAATTTTTAATGATGCTGGTGCAATTTGATGGATGCTGGGGCAATTTTTAGGGCTGCTGGTGCAATTTTAGTGATGCTGGTGCAATTTTTAGGGATGCTGGTCCAATTTTAGTGATGCTGGTGTGATTTTGGGGGATGCTGGTGCAATTTTTAATGATGCTGGTGCAATTTGATGGATGCTGGGGCAATTTTTAGGGATGCTGGTGTGATTTTAGGGATGCTGGTGTGCTTTCAAGGATGCTGGTCCAATTTTAGTAGTGCTGGTCCAATTTTAGGGCTGCTGGTGTGATTTTAGGGATGCTGGTACAGTTTTAGTGATGCTGGTGCAATTTTAGGGCTGCTGGTGCAATTTTGGGGCTGCTGGTGCAATTTTTAGGGATGCTGGTGTGATTTTGGGGGATGCTGGTGCAATTTTGGGGCTGCTGGTGCAATTTTTAGGGCTGCTGGTCCAATTTTAGTGATGCTGGTGTGATTTTAGTGATGCTGGTGTGATTTCGGGGGATGCTGGTGCAATTTTGGGGCTGCTGGTGCAATTTTAGGGATGCCAGTGCAATTTTTAGGGATGCTGGTACAGTTTTAGTGATGCTGGTGCAATTTTTGGGATGCTGGTGCAATTTGATGGATGCTGGTGCAATTTTTGGGGATGCTGGTGCAGATTTTAGGGATGCTGGTGTGATTTTAGGGATGCTGGTGCAATTTTTAGGGATGCTGGTACAGTTTTAGGGATGCTGGTGCAATTTTTAGGAATGCTGATGTGATTTTAGGGCTGCTGGTGCAATTTTAGGGATGCTCATGCAATATTGGGGATGCTGGTACACTTTTAGGGATGCTGGTCCAATTTTACTGATTCTGGTCCAATTTTAGTGATGCTGGTGTGATTTTGGGGGATGCTGGTGCAATTTGATGGATGCTGGTGCAATTTTTAGGGATGCTGGTACACTTCTAGGGATGCTGGTGTGATTTTAGGGCTGCTGGTGCAATTTTAGGGATGCTCATGCAATGTTGGGGATGCCGGTGCAACTTCAGGGGTCCTCATCCACTGTTAATGATGCTGGTGCAATTTTAGTGATTTTTGTCTACTTTTAGTGATGCTCATCCAATTTTCAGGCTGCTGGTGTGATTTTAGGGCTGCTGGTGCAATTTTCGGGCTGCTGGTGCAGTTTTAGGGTTGCTGGTGCATTTTTAGGGCTGCTGGTGCAGTTTTAGGGCTTCTCATGCAATTTTGGTGATGCCTGTCCAATTTTGGTGACGCTGGTGCAATTCTGGGGATGCTGGTCCAATTTTTGGTTTGCTGGTCCAATTTCAGGCCTGTTGGTGCAGTTTTCGGGATGCTCCTCCAGCTTTTGGGTGCGACTCGCCCCAAACCAGTCCCCATCACGGGCATAATCCCCATTCCCACTTTCCCCCCCGTGCAAACCTGATCCCTCCCAATCCCGCCCTCGCACCCATCGCTTTTTATTAAGTTCCTTTTCACTCTTTTTGAGCGTTTCAGTGTTTTCTCCTCATCCTGGGAGCCACCTCTTGCCATCGGGGAGCTTCTCCTTCTATTTAACGTAACCTTTTCCATTTTAATATCACCCTACGCCACGCTAAATCATTCCTCCTTCCTTAAACAACCTCCAAAAACATAGTTTTTTTTTTTTCCTCTTGTTCCCCATTTAAAATTACCATCCCAAACAACGTAGCTGAAGGACCCGGCGAGAATATTTATGCTAAAAACACCAAATAAAGCAATTTAGTAGCGTCTTTAACAGCAGAGCACCTGGAAAGTGGCCAAGGTTATCTCAAGGTAGAGACATCGGGGGGTTTTATTTTCCCTGCAACCGTTTATGTTGGGATTTGGCTCGGTGGGGGGAAGCCAGAGAAATTCCCGGCGTTGTTATCCCTGCGGGAATTATCAGGAGCTTTTTCACCTCCAATTAATGGCGCTTGGAGAGGGGCTCGGTGCGTAAGTGCTCTCGCACTCCTGTGATGAGCTGAGAAGGGCTCAGGGGTTTTAGGTTTTTTTTCTCCCTGATCTTTAATGGTTAATCACCAAGTTGTGATGGAGGCCGGCACCCAAAGCGGCTGAAATGCACCCGAATCGGCCTCCAGTTTGGGCGCGCTGAGCGTAAATCTGGGGAGCGATGGGGCTGGGACCCCCCCGCCAGGTGGGATTTGCAAAAACCCCCTTTGCAAGACCCCCTTTGCAAAGCCCCCCTAGCAAAACCTGCTTTGCAAAGCTCCCTTTGCCAAACCCGCTTTGCAAAGACCCTCTTAGCAAAACCCCCTTTGCAAAACCCCCTTGGCAAAACCTGCTTTGCGAAGCCCACTTTGCAAAACCCGCTTTGCAGAACTGCACTGTGAAGACCTTTTGCAAAGCCCCCTTAGCAAAGACCCCCTTAGCAAAACCCCCTTGGCAAAGACCCCTTTGCAAAACCCCCTTAGCAAAACCCCCTTGGCAAAGACCCCTTTGCAAAACCCCCTTGGCAAAAAACCACTTTGCAAAGCCTACTTAGGAAACTCTGCTTTGCGAAGTCCCCTTTGCAAACCTCCCTTAGTAAACCCCCCTTAGCAAGACCCCCTTTAGCAAGGCTCCCTTAGCAAGACCCCGTTAGAAACCCCCCCTTAGCAAAAACCCCCTTAGCAAAACCCCCGTAGCAAGCCCCCCTTAGCAAGACCCCCTTAGCAAACCCCCCCCTTAGCAAAGACCCCCTTAGCAAGACCCCCTTAGCAAAGACCCCCTTAGCAAGCCCCCCTTAGCAAGACCCCCTTAGCAAAGACCCCCTTAGCAAGCCCCCCTTAGCAAGACCCCCTTTGCAAAGACCCCCTTAGCAAGACCCCCTTAGCAAAGCCCCCTTAGCAAGCCCCCCTTAGCAAGACCCCCTTTGCAAAGACCCCCTTAGCAAGACCCCTTAGCAAAGACCCCCTTAGCAAGACCCCTTAGCAAACCCCTCTTAGCAAAGACCCCCTTAGCAAAGACCCCCTTAGCAAACCCCCCTTAGCAAAGACCCCCTTTGCAAACCCCCCTTAGCAAAGACCCCCTTTGCAAAGACCCCCTTAGCAAGACCCCCTTAGCAAGACCCCCTTAGCAAAGACCCCCTTTCACAAGACCCCCTTAGCAAGACCCCTTAGCAAAGCCCCCCTTAGCAAAGCCCCCCTTCGCAAGACCCCCTTCGCCCACCCGCGCCAGCCCGCTGCGCCGCTCCCCCCGTCCCCCCCCATCTCCCCCCGGCGCGGGGGCTCTTTCCCCACCCGCTGCCTCCCCGCGGGGTGGGGGCCGACCCGGGGACCCCTGGCCCCGCTCCAGCGCCCGGCCGGGGCACACAGCACCCTTCAGCCAAGCAGACAGAATTCAACCCTTTGTTTCCTGTTCGCCGACTCGACTTCGCGAGGCCGGAGACGCTCAACAAGCCCCTCTTTGTGCTAATTTAATTAATCGCCGGGGCCGAGGGCAGCGGGGATGAGACGCGCCCGGCTATAAATACCCGCTTTTTTTGGGGAGGGGATGCGCGGTGGCGTTCAGCCCGGTGCCGAGCGAACCTAAATCGACTTAAATTTGCTTTCATTCTAATTGACTTATAGTAAAAACCCAATTAATCGATTGATTTCTAATAGAAAATCATGGGTTGATTGGTTTCTAATAGAAAATTATTGATTTATAATAAGAAATTATCGCGCGGGAGAGCGGAGCGAGCGCTGGGCGCGCGTCGTCACGATCAACATCGCGTCCTCCGCGAGCAAGCCGCGAGCGGGTCAGTACTCGTAAATAAAAAGAACTTTTCCGATGGGAGTTAAACATCCCAACGCGCCGGACGACGGCGATTTCCAGGGCGAAACCGCCGCCGGGATACGGACGCGCGCTCCCGGCGCGCTTCCCGCGAGCGTGGCGGAGGCGCAGATTCCCGGCCAAATCCGTGCCCTGGGGCCGGTTGGTTTGGTTCTACCACGAGTTTCAAACTTGGCCTCCCGTTTGTAAGCGAGGAAAGGAAATAACGCAGAGGTGAAGTCCCCGACGCTGCAGAAATAGAGGGAAAAATAACTTTTAAGCCTTGCCGCCGAGCGAGTTTTAGCTGCAAAAAGTGATATTTATCTCCCATGAGAGACGCAAACAATTTTTCCGGCTGGTAAAGGATAATTTTCAAGCACAAGATTGACATTTTAGTGGAATTCCTTTAATGTATAATATAATATATATAATATATGAAATTATTTTAATGTCTAATAAGCAGCTCCAGGGAATGGGAGGATGGGGATAATCCTAAATTAGAGATTTTGGGCCCTAAACAGCAAAAATCCCCGTTGGGTTCATTGCGGGCAGCAAATACGAAACAAATAAACAGCAAACAATAATTTTCCCAATAATTTTTGCTATTTTGGCACATGGAGCATCACGTCTTTGGGTAGGAAAACCCTGAATGCGTGGCCGGCAGGGACCAATATTTATTTATTTATCTATTTCTTTCTTTATTTATTTGAATTCCCATGGGAAAAACTCCCCAAAGAGGGGGTAGATTTCCAAATATTTGCTGAAATTTATTTATCTATCTATTTATTCGAATTTCCATGGGAAAAACTCCCCAAAGAGGGGGTAGATTTCCAAATATTTGCTGAAATTTATTTATCTATCTATTTATTCGAATTCCCATGGGAAAAACTCCCCAAAGAGGGGGTAGATTTCCAAATATTTGCTGAAATTTATTTATCTATCTATTTATTTATTTATTTATTCGAATTCCCATGGGAAAAACTCCCCGAAGAGGGGGTAGATTTCCAAATATTTGCTGAAATTTATTTATTTATTTATTTATTTATTTGAATTTCCATGGGAAAAACTCCCCAAAGAGGGGGTAGATTTCCAAATATTTGCTGAAATTTATTTGTCTATCTATTTATTCGAATTTCCATGGGAAAAACTCCCCAAAGAGGGGGTAGATTTCCAAATATTTGCTGAAATTTATTTATTTATCTATTTATTTATTTATTTATTCGAATTCCCATGGGAAAAACTCCCCGAAGAGGGGGTAGATTTCCAAATATTTGCTGAAATTTATTTATTTATTTATTTATTTATTTATTTATTTATTTATTTATTTGAATTTCCATGGGAAGAACTCCCCAAAGAGGGGGTAGATTTCCAAATATTTGCTGAAATTTATTTATTTATTTATTTATTTATTTGAATTTCCATGGGAAAAACTCCCCAAAGAGGGGGTAGATTTCCAAATATTTGCTGAAATTTATTTGTCTATTTATTTATTTATTCGAATTTCCATGGGAAAAACTCCCCAAAGAGGGGGTAGATTTCCAAATATTTGCTGAAATTTATTTATCTATCTATTTATTTATTTATTCGAATTCCCATGGGAAAAACTCCCCAAAGAGGGGGTAGATTTCCAAATATTTGCTGAAATCCAAAGCGCTTTTCACCCTCGGCGTGCCTTCATTCTCCTTCCTATAAATAACCTCAAATCCTTAATATCGATTATTTGGCCGTCCGCATTATTATATTTAACATTTATTTTTCTATTCCCTTTAAGACAGGGGAGCGGTCGCCCGTTTATTTTAGGGAGGCTGGCTCGATGTCACATGAAACCGAGGGAAATTGTTGGTGAAACAATATCTCATCTTAAAATAGCCGCTTCACGGCACGGCCCTGCAATCTCTCGGCGAGGCCGGATCCTGCGACGCGCGCAAATTGGGAAAATCCTAATTTAGGATTTTGAATGAGGATTTTCCCTCCTAAAAATGCCCCAAATTGGGAAAATCCTAATTTAGGATTTAATTTAATTTAAATTTTTATTTTTTTTAATTTTAAATTTAATTTAGGATTTTAAATTAGGATTTTTCCCATAGGAAAAATGCCCCAAATTGGGAAAAATCCTAATTTAGGATTTTAAATTAGGATTTTCCCTCCTAAAAATGCCCCAAATTGGGGAAAATCCTAATTTAGGATTTTAAATTAGGATTTTCCCTCCTAAAAATGCCCCAAATTGGGGAAAATCCTAATTTAGGATTTTAAATTAGGATTTTCCCATAGGAAAAAGCTCCGGAGCCTCCGTGAGGGCTTATTTTTCCCCCGTGCACAGGGAGAAGAGCATCCCTGAGCATCCTTGCTCCATCCTGGTCCAGCCCCATCATCCCCATCCGCCTCCGGCCCTGAGTGGCTCCTCAACAGCAGGAGCATTTTTAAACAATTTTTGGCATTTTTAGGAGGGAAAACCCTAATTTAGGATTTTAAATTAGGATTTTCCCATAGGGAAAATGCCCCAAATTGGGAAAATCCTAATTTAGGATTTAATTTAATTTAAATTTTTAATTTTTTAATTTTAAATTTAATTTAGGATTTTAAATTAGGATTTTCCCATAGGAAAAATGCCCCAAATTGGGAAAAATCCTAATGTAGGATTTTAAATTAGGATTTTCCCATAGGAAAAATGCCCCAAATTGGGAAAAATCCTAATGTAGGATTTTAAATTAGGATTTTCCCATAGGAAAAATGCCCCAAATTGGGAAAAATCCTAATGTAGGATTTTAAATTAGGATTTTCCCATAGGAAAAATGCCCCAAATTGGGAAAAATCCTAATGTAGGATTTTAAATTAGGATTTTCCCATAGGAAAAATGCCCCAAATTGGGAAAAATCCTAATTTAGGATTTTAAATTAGGATTTTCCCTCCTAAAAATGCCCCAAATTGGGAAAATCCTAATTTAGGATTTTAAATTAGGATTTTCCCATAGGAAAAAGCTCCGGAGCATCCGTGGGGAGGGGGGTTTGGCATCATCAGAGGGGAGCCGTCGCGTAGCCGGAGATGGGGATCGCAGCCTGGGTTTGGGATGCTCTCAGAGAGCGCATCCTTGCGTTACCAGTATGATTTGCGGCATGAGTAAAATCCACTGGTTTTTACTGGTTTTTTGGCTCCGGGGTGGTGTAGTTTGATGGGAAAACAGGCGTTTTTCCCGTCGCATATTTTAGATTTTTAAAAGCGCCGGTGCTGTCCGCCGGCTTGTCGCGTCTGTATTTACACAACCTCATATAAATACCCCACATCCGCTTTTAATCCTGGTTTTCCTGGAATTAAGGGCTTTGCTCACACCCAAACTTTTCCAGGCAAAAGGTTTTCATGTTGGTTTTTTAATCCGAAGGGAAAATTCGGGATGTGCCTCCTCCCCGTCCCTCCCCGCCAGGAACGGGGATATTCATACACTTATACACTTGGTTTTTCATCCCAGGGTGAGCAAAAATCCTGAAATAATTAAATTTTTATTGGGATGAAGCAGGGCTGGATGGGAAATATTGAAAATAGGGATTGGGAATCCCTGGGTGGGGTGGTGGCGGCGCTGCCGGCTTGCTGGGGATGCTGGTGTGGGTTTTTTCCCCCTGATGGGGCAGGGGAATTGTTGAGTTTTCCTTTCTCAAGGGGAAAAAAAAAGAAAAAGGAAATTGGGAAAAAATAGGAAAGAAAGAAAAAAGATAATAAAAAAAGGGAAATTGGGAAAAGAAGGAAAAGGAAAATAAGAAAAAATGGGAAAAAGGAAAATAAGAAGAGAAAATGGGAAAAAGGAGAATAAGATGAGAAAATGGGAAAAAGGAAAAAAGATTAAAAATTGAGAAAAGAAAAAGAAAATTGGGGAAAAAAGTTAAAAAGATAATAAATAGGAAAAGGAAAATTGGAAAAAAGAAGTAAAAAAAATTGAAAAATAAAGAAAATTGAAAAATTAAAAGAAAAAATAAAAAGAAAATTGGGAAAAAAAGAAAACAAAAGAAAAATAAAAAAGAAAATGGAAAAAAATAATTAAAAAAAAGACAATCAAAAGAGAATACCCCCCCGCTTCGGGCAACCCCCCAGCAAGGTATTTCCCAGCCGTGCTCCCCTCCAAGCTGCGCTTCCAGCGGCCGGAGCAGCAGAAAGGCTCCCAGCTCCCTCCGGCCGCCGCCGGCTCTTCCCCCCTCGCCTCCCACGGGGGTTATCCCTCCCTCCTCCCTTCTCCCGCCCCGCTCCCGCCCGGTGGAAGGATGCTCTTGCTCCCTCCCAAAATATTCCCGCTCCGGAGGGCGGCGGGGGCTCGGGCATCGCGTGATGGACGGCGCCGTGAGCGACCCCCGTATAGAGCAAAACCCCCTCGGTATTCCATTATTCGATTAGAGTTTCAAAGCTGGTATTAAGTGGACATGATTTCCTCCCACGGACCATTAATTTTGGTTTATTGCTGGCCTGATGGCCATTACCCTTTTTTTTTTTTTCCCCGCCAGCGCCTTCCCCCATTAGGTTTGTACAATTAGCAAAATACGAGCTGTTAACGC
The DNA here is from genome assembly GCA_020745775.1 of Theristicus caerulescens. Taxonomy (NCBI): domain Eukaryota; kingdom Metazoa; phylum Chordata; class Aves; order Pelecaniformes; family Threskiornithidae; genus Theristicus; species Theristicus caerulescens. The sequence continues at coordinate 665,138 of CM036575.1, read as the reverse complement.
AGCGCGGGGGCCGCCGATGAGATTTCGGGATGCTCCGATGCCAGCGAGGCATCCCGGGAGCTGCCTGGGTGCCCCCGCAAGGATGCGCATCGCCTGCTCCTCTCAGGATTTTGCAAAAGCCCCCCAAAATCCCCGCGGTCGAGGGATGGATGCAGACCGCGCTCGCCCGCGCAGGGTTTAGGACCGAAGCAGGCGCGGATGTCGCCTCCGTAGCGTCTTTGCGTCACCCGCTGCTCGCGACCCAGATTAGCAAAGCTGCTTGCGGGGCACCCTAATTAGCAAAGATCCATGCAGGGCACCCAAATGAAAGACCTCAGCGGGGCACCCAAATTCGCCAAGGCCGTGGGATGGTACCTAAATTAGCAAAGACCCTTGCAGGGCACCCTAATTAGCAAAGATGCTCGCGGGGCACCCAAAATAAAGACCTCGGCAAGGCACCCAAATCAGCAAAGATCATTGCAGGGCACCCAAATTAGCAGGCACCCTTGTGTGGCACCCAAATTGGGATGGTACCCAAATCAGCAAAGATCCTTGCAGGGCACCCAAATTAATGACCTAAGCAGGGCACCCAAATTAGCAAAGATCTTTGCAGGGCACCCTAATCTGCAAAAACCCTTGCAGGGCACCCTAATTAGCAAAGATGCTTGCAAGGCACCCAAGTGAAAGACCCCAACAGGGCACCCAAATTAGCAAAGACCCCAACAGGGCACCCGAATTAGCAAAGACCGCGGGGTGCTACCCAGATCAGCAACGGTGCTTGCAGGGCACCCAAATTCACAAAAGATCCTGACGGGGCACCCAAATTAGCAAAGACCATGGGATGGTACCCAGATCAGCAAAGATGCTCGCAGAGCACCCAAATTAAAGACCCCTATAGGGCACCCAAATTAAAGACCCCTGCAGGGCACCCAAATTAGCCAAAGGTCCTTGTAGGGCACCCAAATTAGCAAAGATGCTCGCAGGGCACCCAAATTGAAGACCCCTACAGACACCCAAATTAGCAGTGGTCCTTGCAGGACACCCTAATTAGCAAAGAGCCTGGGATGGTACCCAAATCAGCAAAGATGCTCGCAGGGCACCCGAATTAAAGACCCCTGCAGGGCACCCAGATTAGGAAAGCTCCTTGTAGGGCACCCAAATCAGCCAAGATCCACGCGGGGCACCCAAATCGGAAAAGACCCTGGTGTGGCACCTAAATTAGCAAAGGCTGTAGGATGGTACCCGGCTCAGCAAATGAAAGGGCACCCAAATGAAAGGGCACCCAAATGAAAGGCCTCAAGAAGGCACCCAAATTAGCAAAGGTCCTTGCAGGGCCCTCTAATTAGCAAAGACCCTAGCGTTGCATCCAAATTAGCAAAGACCGTGGTTCCCCAGGCACCGCTGCAGGCGTGGGGAGAGCGGCTGGGAGCTGCCCGGCGGGAAAGGACCTGGGGTGGTGGGCGACAGCGGCTGAACATGAGCCAGCAGGGTGCCCAGGTGGCCAAGAGGGCCAGTGGCATCCTGGCTTGTATCAGGAATGGTGTGGCCAGCAGGAGCAGGGCAGGGATCGTCCCCCCGTGCTGGGCACTGGTGAGGCCGCCCCTCGAATCCTGTGCTCAGCGTTGGGCCCCTCACCCCCAGAAGGAGCTGGAGGGGCTGGAGCGTGGGCAGAGCAGGGCAGCGAGGGTGGGGAAGGGGCTGGAGCACAAGGGTGGGGAGGGGCGGCTGGGGGAGCTGGGGGTGCTCAGCCTGGAGAGGAGGAGGCTGAGGGGAGCCCTCATCGCTCTCTGCAACTGCCTGAAAGGAGGCTGGAGCCGGGGGGGTCGGTCTCTTCTCCCCAGGAACAAGCGATGGGACGAGAGGGAACGGCCTCAAGCTGCGCCAGGGCAGGGTTAGGTTGGGCATTGGGAAAAACTCCTTCCCCAAAGGGCTGTCAGGGCCTGGCACAGGCTGCCCAGGGCAGGGGCTGAGTCCCCATCCCTGGGGGGATTTAAAAGCCGGGGAGATGTGGTGCTCAGGGACATGGTTTAGTGGTGGGCTTGGCAGTGGTAGGTTAACGGTTGGACTTGATGATCTTAAGGGTCTTTTCCAACCTTAACGATTCTGTGATTCTGTGGGATGGTACCCAGATCAGCCAAGGTCCATGCAGGGCACCTAAATGAAAGACCCCAACAAGGCACCCAATGATCCTTGTAGGGTTGGACTCGATGATCTTAAGGGTCTTTTCCAACCTTAACGATTCTATGATTCTGTGATTCTATGATTGTAGAGCACCCGAATTAGCAAAGACCCTAGAGTAGCACCTAAATTGGCAAAGACCATGGGATGGTACCCAAGTGAGCAAAGACCTTTGCAGGGCACCTAATTAGCAAAGCCCTTGGTGTAGCACCCAAATCCGCAAACGGGATGGCACCCAAAGCAGCAAAGATGCTCGCAGAGCACCCAAATTAGCAGAGACCCTCGCAGGGCACCCAAATTCAAGACCCCAGCAGCCGCAATTCCACTTTTAGCGTTAAAATTCCCCAAAGCCAGCGGAAAGGCTCCTCTCCGCGGGCGTAAAACATCCCCTTGCTGCCAAGCCGGTCGCTCCCGTCGCATCCGAAAATGAGTTTCTCGGCACGGTTGATGCCCAAGGTCCGTAATTCCCATCCGCGCCTGGTGCCCGTTGAGGCTTTTCATTAAAAACAGAGCTTTTCTGCCAAATGTGATTTTTCTGATGAAACCAGGTTTTAAATAAAACTACATTTTTCAGTGTTTTTTTGTGTTGGAAGAGCGGGACCTTGCGAGCGTCGTTAAAGGATAAAAGCCTTTTGCTTGCAAATAATTGAATGGGTTTTGCTTAAAAATCATAGCGAATTTGGGGCAGAAATAGGATGACAGCGAGTTGAGCCCGAGAGGGGGAAAAATTGATGGATATCGCAAAAAAATGCAAATAATTGCATTCGTCGCAGCCGCTGAGTCGCTTTTAAGTTAAGGGCGGCGCAAACCGCGGTGTTTTTGCGCCGTTTCGTGGAAACGGGGGGATTTTTGCTGCGGGGTTGGGTGCGATGGAGGCCGGTGGTGAAGCGCCGAACCCCAAGGTGAGGAAGAAGGGAGAGGATGCTCCGAGCGCGTCCCGCGAGCGTCTTGCTCCGATGGGATGCGGAGCCGGAGCGTCGCCTCCTGGCGTTGGGTACCACCTCTAGTTTTGCTTCCTCTCCGTCGTCCCCAATTAAAACTAAACTCAAAATTAAAAAAAATGAACTAAAGCAGTGAAATTAAATGAAAAACCACGTCGCAGCTGTGCACGCCGCCGCCGAAGGGTGAAGAAGGAGTTTTTTGGGGTGAAATCCGTCTCGGTGACCGACCGTCGGCGCGTGGCCGGGGTTCGCGCTCGCCGGGTGTCGTTTCTCGCTGGGCGATGGGGAAAAAGTGGGAATATTGTCGCTTCGGATCACCCGATGCTGGTGGCTCCTTGCGGGGTTATCCCATCTCGTACGGGGAAGCGGGGAATTTATATATTCCCCATCTATATTGAGGAATATTAAAGGTATTTTTAATATATATAAAAATTAATATATAAAATTATATATAATTAATATATAAAAGTCAATATATAAAAATTAATATATAAAATTATATATAATTAATATATAAAAGTCAATATATAAAAATTAATATAGAAAATTATATATAATATATAAAAGTTAATATATAAAAATTAATATAGAAAATTATATATAATTAATATATAAAAGTTAATATATAAAATTAATATAGAAAATTATATATAATTAATATATAAAAATTAATATAGAAAAAATAATATATAAAATTTAATATATAATATTGGGGGATAGACTGGGGAATATTATCCATTCCCTAATATATATCTATGTGGGACATTATAGAATAGTATATTATATTACCCATATATCGGGGAATATAATATATTCTACATGCATATATATATTATCGGGGAATATATTGGGGGAATGTATTGAGGAATAGAATATATTGGGAAATAATATATAATATTATATGATATTCCCCAATATAATATATAATATTATTATTATTCCCCCCATATAATAGTATATAATATTCCCCATATATATATATATATAGGAAGATAATATTTTTTATATATATGTATATAGATGTGTAATATTGGGGGATATATTGGGAGAATACATTTGGAAATGTAATATATTGGGGAATATTTTATATATATATATATATATATATATACACAATATATTGGGGAATATTGGTGGAGGGAGAGACAGAGAGAGGGAGAGATTGGGGAATGTCTATTCCCTAATATATATTTATATGGGAATATGTATTTTTTATATATATGGGAATATATATATATTAGGCAAAATGGGCTCAAAATTAGATAAATTAAATAAATAAAATTAAATTAAAAATTAAAATAAATAAAATAAAATTAAATTACCCAAAATTAGAGGGTGCTGTTGACAAGGGTGTTTGTAAACCCTCTCCTGTGGTCACAGGGCTCTGCCAGCCTGGATTTAATCGGGATTTAATTAGGATTTCTTCATTACCCGCTGCTCCCGCCGGCATTGGGTGTCATTCCTCCAGCACCCATCGTCACCCCGCTCCATCGTCTCGCTCCCCCCGGTACCCAACGCATCCCTGGGTTGTTTTCGGCGAGCTCGTCTTCACGTCGCGCCTAAAAAAACCCCAATTTTCCCAATTTTTTGGGTGGTGACGGCGATATCGCGTCTTTCCTCCAGGCGTCGCTTGGGAACCCGTGGAAGGGGGAAAGAAGCATCATTTTAGGGATGCTAAAAATCGGAGACGGGAGGATGCTACCGCGGCGGTGGCGGGCGTGAGGACCCCAACGATTCCTCTTGAACAAGATATATATATATAAAAAAATATATATATATTAAAAAAAAACCTGAGTGTTCGCCGGGTACCTATTTTATGAGGTTTTTACTTTTTCCCCCCATTTTTTAAGCGATCCTGGAGCGCTTCCAGGAAAAGGGAAGGCTTCTCTTGCCCTGAATTGATGCTTTTTATAGGTGACTCCATAATACACTAATAAAGCGAAAGGTTAAAAGAACCGCGGCGTTTCTCTTCTCCAGCCGGTTGTTATAACCGCCGATTTTAAATCACAGGGAATTATTAAGTACAGCAGCTTGTGCTATCAGCTATTTTAGCTTTCCCTATAGTGCCGTGCTGTCTAAACGAACGCCGTTAGCGTTACAACGCGTGGATGCCGCGGCGCTCCCGGGCATCATTAGGGACCAGTGTGAACGCTGCAGCCTTAGGGTAAAAAACCCTTGAGTAAGAGCTAGAAATAACGCCAAAATATCTTAAAATAACTTGAAAAAATAGCATTTGCATCACTTAGCGCGCAGCGGGCACGCGGTCCTGGTGGGTACCAAGCTGGCCCCCCACCTAAATTTGGGGGTTCCTGCGTGCGCCCCTCCAAAATCCGGCTTTTTTTTCCTAATTTTTGGGGGCGATGAAACTAAAAAAACGTAACGGCGGGTTGGCGCGTGCTGGCTTGCAATTTGCATGATGCAATCAAGGCGCGCTGATGAGATGCTCAAGGGCTTTTCGGCGAGCGCGGAGGGGTCTTACCATTAACACCCCCCCCCCCCCCAAAAAAATCCCCCCCCCGTTTTCGCGCCGCGATGACTGTCGGAGCGCCGTTCTCAATTAATGGCTTTGTTTAATCATACCCCCTGTCCAGAGGAGTATTGTCTTACGGATAATTTCGTTTGCCTAACGAGATTTTCGCTAATTAAATCTCCTTTCGGTCGGTGCGCTTCTCCCTGCAGGATAGGGGGAAATGTTTGTGAAGCCATTGCGGCTGCCGGCTAAATAAACCTTTCCACTCGGCTACCGAAAAAAATAAAAAACCACGGGGATTGCGGGATGCAAACATCGCCTTGGCAAATTAATTAATTTTTGCGACCCTAAAAAAGCTTTTCCATCCCCCCAAAATCTAAGGGAGTTGCTCCCCGCATCCCCTCTTTTGCGCGTCAGGATGCTCGTGCATCAAAAAAATACGTGTATTTCTGGTTGTAAAGTACCAAATTCAGGAGGATTTTGGTTTCTCTGGGGTTGGTTGATTGGGAAAAATCAAGAGTGGGGTTCTGAGGCTCTGAAGTAGCCCGAAAATTTGTCATCGGGGTTTTGAGGTGTTGCAGCAAACGGCGGATTTATTTAAGAATAAATTGGATTTTCTCCAAAGAGCCGCGGCGCCAGGATAGGAAAATCCTACAAAATCAGGAAATTTGGGAAAATGAATTTGGGAAATTCAGGAAATTTGGGAAATTCAGGAAATTTGGGGAATTCAGGCAATTGAGGAAATTCAGGAAAATGAATTCAGGCAATTCAGGAAGGAAATTCTTGCAAATTTAGGCAATTTAGGAAATTCAGGCGATTTAGGAAATTCAGGCAATTTAGGAAATTCAGGAAAATGAATTCAGGCAATTCAGGAAGGAAATTCTTGCAAATTTAGGCAATTTAGGAAATTCAGGCGATTTAGGAAATTCAGGCAATTTAGGAAATTCAGGAAAATGAATTCAGGCAATTTGGGAAGGAAATTCTTGCAAATTCAGGCAATTTAGGAAATTCAGGCAATTTAGGACATTCAGGAGAATGAATTCAGGCAATTCGGGAAGGAAATTCTTGCAAATTCAGGCAAGTCCCGTGCGATCCAAAGTCGTGCATCTCTCTATCGCAGTGCCGGTTTTTCTCCGAAAAATCCCTATTTCCGCCAGCTCCCGCGGGAATCTCCGAGCAAATTCGCTTTGGATTAAATACAATCGAATGGAATAGATTAGAAATGAGATATTCTCAAATATCTCAATTATTATTATTCCTCACCTTGGCTCCATTGAGATATGCAATGGAGATGTATCTCAGATATCGCAATTATTATTATTATTGCGTATTTCTAGCGACTGATCGTAAATCGAGTGGAAATAATGCAAATTTGGAGGGGGGGAGAGGGATGCGCCGCCCGCTCGCGGGTGCCCTGCGGATGGCAGAGCTTTGGGGTCTTTTTGCAGCTTTTTGGGTGTCTTTAGGGGCCGAGCGGCGGGTTTTGGACTTAAAATATATGTATTTTATAGAAAATGTGGGCTTGAACCATGGGTTTTGCATGAAATGCATGTAATAATATTTAATATATAATATATAATACATAATATGTAATACATAATACACAACACCAACACATTACAAACAAAATATATAATAAATAATAAATAATACATAATATATAATAAATAATATATATATTATATATAATAGATAATAGATAATAGATAATAGATAATAGATAATAGATAACAGATCATAGATCATAGATAATATAAAATAATATATAATATATCTGAGATACAGGATATAGGATATATAATAGATGATAATTGATAATAGAGATAACTCATACTATACCATGTGTTATATAACATAATAATAAATAAAAATAATAAATAAATAATAGAATATACTATATAATATGATTATATATTACATATATATTATATAATATATAAGATTATATAATATATAGGATGATATAATATATACAATAAATATACAGTTATATATATGTAATATATATAACTATATAATATATATAATATGTACAACTGTATATATTTTTATATATATATAATTGCACACTATATAATATATAGTACATACCATATACCATATGCTATAGAATATAGAATACAAAATATAGAATATATATAATATATAACCAGTTCAGCCCATAGATTTTATATATATATATATAAATGTATATTTGCATTATGTGTGTGTATATATATAAAAATATAAAAAAAATATAAAATCTATACAAATCTATTTATGGAGGTCGCATCAGATGAGATCGTTTCAGCCTCGGTGGAAGTTATTATTATTATTAGATATTATAGATATTATCTATATTATCTACACCATCTATGTTAGCCATATCACCTACATAATCTAGATTATCTATATCATCTGTATTATCTATATTATATAGTGTATATATAGAATAAACTATATTAACTCTGTATATTCATAAAATATAATATATAATATTTAGATAATATAGATATATGGCTAATATATTATCCACGTGATCTATATATCTATATTACATGTAATGTAGTATATGTATTGTATAAACTATATTAACTCTATGTTCATAATATATAGTATATAATATTTAGATAATATAGATATATGGCTAATATACTATCCACATTATCTATATGATCTATATGATCTATATAATCTATATAATCTGTATAATCTATATAATCTATATTATCTAGTATATATATAGAATAAACTATTAACTCTGTATATTCATAATATATAGATAATTAAATATATGGCTAAGTTATTATCCACATTATCTATATATTTACATTACATGTAATATGGTATATATATTATATAGAATAAACTATATTAACTCTGTATTATATAGATAATAGATAATATAGGTAACACATAATATAGATAATATATAATTATATGATGTGTATATATGAAAACAAACTATATTAACTGTATGTTTATTATATATAATATATAGGTCACATACATAATATAGATAATACAGGTAATATAGCTAATATATAAGATTATAGAATATATATAATAAATATGCAGTTATATATAATATTTATAGCTATATATAATATAGATAAAATATTTATAACTTCGTATATTTTATATATATAAAATATACATATATTATATGTATATACATATATTATACATTATATATATATATAAATTTTTTAATATATATATATATATAATTGCACAGCCTTTTTCATGTTATACCAGTTCGCATGCACCTTGCTTGGAGCTGATAACCCAGCGCGCCGGCAGGAGCGGTGCCAATTCGCTCCGCGTTTTCCCACCCAAATCACCCCAAAATCACGCAATTTAAAAAAAAAATTAATAAATATTATATATTTATTGATAATAAATATGCCGCAGCATCGCCACAAACGCAAAAGCGATGCCAACGCCTCCGCAAAGCATCGCTGCCCGGCTGGCGGGTGCAGTAACGCCGTGAATTTTCCCAATTCCGGCAAATCCGAGGGGATTTTGGGTGCCTAGGGACCCCCTAGGGAGGGGGGCGTCGAGCGGCGGCGACATTTCAGATTTCGGCACCAAATCTGGGGGCTGCGAGGGCTTTCGGCGGGCGCTCGGATGCGCGCTTAAATGAGAATAAAGAGCAAACGCGTAGTTTTTTACTCCTCTGTATCGAAAGCGGCGTTGGCTTTTGCTCCTCCCCAGAAGGAAAAAAAGGAAAATTTCCCTGAAAATCAACTTTTTGCACATTTCCCACCAGGTCCTTTTTCCCTTTGCGTCGGTTCTGGCTGCAGCTACGTGCTTGGAGCGTCTCCCGCGCGCGCTCCGTGCGCGCTCCCTGCACGCATGCCGCCGTACGCGCTCCCGTGCGCGCTCCCTGCACGCTCCCAGCTCCTGTGCAAACTCTGTGCACGCTCCCGTCTCCCGTGCACGCTCCAGGAATGCTTGTATGCTCCCAGGCACTCTCCCGTGCACGCTTCCTGCACGCTCCCACGCGCGTTTCCTTGCGCAACTCAAGCTCCCATTCATCCTCCAGCGCATGCTCCCTGCACGCTCTCTGCACGCTCCCATGCAATGTTCCTTGCACACCTCAGCTCCCCTCCATCCTCCCATGCACGTTCCCTGCTCGCTCCCTTGCATGCTCCCTTGCACACCTCCAGCTCCTGTTCACCCTCCCATGCACATTCCCATGCACGCTCCCTGCTCGCTCCCTGCACGCTCCCTTGCACGCTTCCTTGCACACCTCCAGCTCCTGTTCACCCTCCCATGCACATTCCCATGCACGCTCCCTGCTCGCTCCCTGCCCGCTCCCTTGCACGCTCCCTTGCACACCTCCAGCTCCCGTTCATCCTCCCATGCATGTTCCCTTGCTCACTCCCTGCACGCTCCCTTGCACGCTCCCTTGCACACCTCCAGCTCCTGTTCACCCTCCCATGCACATTCCCATGCACGCTCCCTGCTCGCTCCCTGCACGCTCCCTGCATGCACGCTCCCATTCACGTTCCCATGCACGCTCCCTGCTCGCTCCCTTGCACACCTCCAGCTCCCGTTCACCCTCCCATGCACATTCCCATGCACATTCCCGTGCACATTCCCATGCACGCTCCCTGCTCGCTCCCTGCTCGCTCCCACGCGCAGTCCCACGCACGCTCCCAGAAGCCCCACTCCTGCCTCCCTCTTCCCTCCTCCACCACCAGGGCACTAAAAAGCTCCAAAATAGCCCAATTTTCCCCCAGTTTGCAAGAGCTTTGCTCAGCTCAGCAGCATCCCAGCCTGGTAGCGGAGGCATTTTGCAGCTCCCAAATATTTGTGCACGCAGCTTTGCAGGATATTTAATAATATTTAATAATATTTAATACTATTTAATACCGTTCAATAATATTTAATAATAATACTATTCAATACCATTCAATAATATTTAATAATAATCAATACTATTTAATACCGTTCAATAATATTTAATAATAATCAATACTATTTAATACCATTAAATAATGTTTAATAATGATCAATACTGTTTAATACCATTCAATATTTAATAATAATACTATTTAATACCATTCAATAATATTAAATAATAATCAATACTATTTAATGCTGTTCAATAATGTTTAATAATACTATTTAATACCGTTCAATAATATTTAATAATAATCAATACTATTTAATACCGTTCAATAATATTTAATAATAATCAATACTACTTAATACCATTCAATAATATTGAATAATAATCAATACTATTTAATACCGTTCAATAATATTTAATAATAATCAATGCTATTTAATACTGTTCAAAAATATTTAATAATAATACTGTTTAATACCATTCAATAATATTTAATAATAATCAATATTTAGTACTGTTCAATAATATTTAATAATACTATTTAATGCCATTCAATAATATATAATATTTAATACTGTTCAAAAATATTTAATAATAATCAATACTATTCAATACTTTTAAATAATAATTATTAATAATTAATAGTATTTATATTATTTAATCTTTAATATCATTTAATATCAGTTAGTATCAGTTAATATCAGTTAATATTATTTAATAATGCGGCGTGGGCATCACCTACGGCTCACGGAAGGCAGTAAGGGTAAAAAAGTCAGAGGGAGAATTGCGATAACCCCTTTGAGAGCAAAATAATTGGTGGCCGAGGAGGAACACGGAAAATTGAAATTACAAACCCGCATCGGTGTTAACGCCAGAAGTATCCGTAGGAAGGAAACACGGACTCTGCGCACGGGGCGGCTCCGGGGCGGGGGCTGCAGGGTCCCCCCGTGGGGCAGGAGAGGAGAGCTGCGCCCCCGCTCGGCCTGCGCCCCTGCTCGGCCTGCGCCCCCGCTGGGCCTGCGCCCTTGCATGGCCTGCGCCCCCGCTCGGCCTGCGCCCCCGCATGGCCTGCGCCCCCGCTCGACCTGCGCCCCTGCTCAGCCTGCGCCCCCGCTCGACCTGCGCCCCCGCATGGCCTGCGCCCCCGCTCGACCTGCGCCCCTGCATGGCCTGCGCCCCCGCTCGACCTGCGCCCCCGCTCGGCCTGCGCCCCTGCATGGCCTGCGCCCCCGCTCGGCCTGCGCCCCCGCTCGACCTGCGCCCCCGCTCGACCTGCGCCCTTGCATGGCCTGCGCCCTTGCATGGCCTGTGCCCCCGCTGGGCCTGCGCCCCTGCTCGGCCTGCGCCCCCGCATGGCCTGCGCCCCCGCTCTGCGGCAGAGAACGGCGCGGGCCCAACGAGGCGCGGGCGGGGGCGTGAAATGAGAGGCGCCTTCGCGGCGGGGGGCCAGCGTCTGCGGGATCCTGGGCTGGGGGGCGAGTTTATTATTTATTGGGGGATTTATTATTGGGGGGTATTTTATTATTTATTGGGGTATTTTAGTATTTGGGGGGCTATTTTAATATTTATTGGGAGTATTTTATTATTTGGGGGGATATTTTATTATTTATTGGCAGTATTATTTGGGGGATATTTTATTATTGGGGGTATTTTATTATTTATTGGGGTATTTTATTATTTGGGGTGATATTTTATTATTGGGGTATTTTATTATTTATTGGGGTATTTTATTATTTGGGGGTATTTTATTATTTATTGGGGGTATTTTATTATTTATTGGCAGTATTTTATTATTTGGGTGGATATTTTATTATTTATTGGCAGTATTTTATTATTTGGGTGGATATTTTATTATTTATTTGGAGTATTTTATTATTTGGGGGTATTTTAATATTTATTGGGAGTATTTTATTTGGGGGGATATTTATTTATTGGCGGTATTTTATTATTTGGGGGGATATTTTATTATTTATTGGGGGTATTTTATTATTTGGAGGATTTTTAATATTTATCGGGGGTATTTTATTATTTTGGGGTATTTTATTATTTATTGGGGGTATTTATTATTCTGGGGGGTATTTTAATATTGAGGTATTTTATTCTTTGGGGGGATATTTTAATAAGTGTTGGGGTATTTTATTATTTTGGGGGGTATTTTAAAATTTATTGGGGTATTTTATTATTTGGGGGATATTTTAATAATTATTGGGGTATTCTTTTGGGGCCATATTTTATTTATTGGAGGTATTTTATTATTTTGGGGGTATTTTATTATTTATTGGCAGTATTTTATTATTTTGGGGGGATATTTTAATATTTATTTGGGGTATTATATTATTTTGGGGGTATTTTAAAATTTATTGGGGTATTTTATTTTTGGGGGGATATTTTAATATTTATTGGGGTATTCTTTTGTCGGGTTATTTTATTTTTTGGGGGTATTTTATTATTTGGGGGGATATTTTAATATTTATTGGGGTATTCCATTATTTTGGGGGATATTTTATTATTTATTGGGGGTATTTTATTCTTTTGGAGGGATATTTTAATATTTATTTAGGGTATTTTATTCTTTGGGGGGTATTTTATTAATTTGGGGGGGTATTTTATTAATTCGGGGGGTATTTTATTCTTTTGGGCCGTGATTTATATTGGGGTTTTATCTATATTCGGGAAAATCCGCTGGGATAGGGATTTAACCCGGCCCTCGGAAATTCCGACATCAGCTGCAGGGGCTGGGTTTTGGGGCAAATATTGCACATTTGGAGACGGGGAGCAGGGAGGGACGATGCTGGGGGGGCTTTGTGGGTGCAAACCCCTCTTCAAAGGACTTTTTTGGGTGCAAACCCCCTGTTTTAAGGACTTTATTTGCTGCAAGCCCCTGTTTAAAGTGCTTTTTTGGAGCAAAAACCTCTTTAAAGTGCTTTTTTTTGGTGCAAAACCCCTGTTTAAAGGACTTTTTTTGGGTGCAAACCCCTCTTTAAAGTGCTTTTTTGGGTGCAACCCCCACTTTAAAGTGCTTTTTTTGGGTGCAAAACCCGTTTGAAGGACTTTTTTTGGGTGCAAACCCCTTTTAAAGTGCTTTTTTTCCTGCAAACCCCAGCTTGAAGGACTTTTTTTGCTGCAAATCCTTGTTTTACAGAATTTTTTTGCTGCAAACCCTTGTTTAAAGCAATTTTATTGCTGTCAGCCCCTGCTCGTAGGACTTTTTTGGGTGCAAACCCCTGTTTTAGGGACTTTTTTGGGTGCAAACCCCTATTTTAAGGACTTTTTTGGGTGCAAACCCCTATTATAAAGATTTTTTGGTTGCAAACCCCTATTTTAAGGACTTTTTTTGGGTGCAAACCCCTGTTTCAGGGACTGTTTTGGTTGCAAGCCCCTATTTTAAGGACTTTTTTGGTTGCAAACCCCTGTTTTAAGGACTTTTTTGGGTGCAAACGCCTGTTTTAAGGACTTTTTTTTGTTGCAAACCCCTATTTTAAGGACTTTTTTGAGTGCAAACCCCTGTTTTAGGGACTTTTTTGAGTGCAAACCCCTATTATAAAGATTTTTTTGGTTGCAAACCCCTACTTTAAGGACTTTTTTGAGTGCAAACCCCTGTTTTAAGGACTTTTTTAGTTGCAAACCCCTATTTTTAGGACTTTTTTGGTTGCAAACCCCTGTTTCAAGGAGTTTTTTTGCTTCAAACCCCTGCCTGAATGGCTTTTTTGGGTGGAAACCCCCAATTTCTCGGACTTTTCATGCTGCAAACCGCTTTGGAGGAGCTGCTAAAGCAGCCTTGGGGCGGGATGAGGATGGGGCCAGAGCCTGGATGCTTGCGCAGGACTGGAGCTTATTTTGGGGGAAAAAGCCGGGATTTTAGTTAACAACCACCTACGCGGTGTTTTGGACATGATTTAACCCTTTTTCCTACCTTCGCCAAGCAAAACTACCCCCAAAATCCCCGTCGGCAATGCTTTTTTTATTCTTTAACTGAAATAATCCAGGCTTTGCCTAAAATAATTGCATTTTGCGTGCGGAAAAAAAGAAACTTCTGGGGCGGGGGAATTGACGGCACCCGACGATGCTCCTCGCCGCCGTCCCGCCAGCAAAACCATCTCATTTTTAGGGTTTTTTTGGCTTTAATTTCAGCCCGGAGCAGGCGATGGAGGCGCAAACCCGCCCTTGGTTGGGTACCGGCGGAGCATCACCTGCATCCCCGTAGCCAGCATCCCCTTTCCAACCATTTTTTGCTCGTACAGGTGGGAAAAACATTTTTTTCCTCCTGGTTTTGGGGTGAAAAAATGAAGTTTTCTCCACTTTTCCCCTTCTTCGGCGTGCCGAGCGCTCGCCACCCCGCTGTCTGTTTTTCCTCGCCGAGGTTCAGTTCTAATTATGTTGATTTTCTCCAGCCCACCCCCCTCCTGGCAAGCTTATTAGGGGGAATATTTTTATTTATTATCATTTCGCCCAACTCCCGCCAGCATTTCCAATTACTCTCGCCGCTTCCTTGTAATTGTCTTTCCGTAATGGCTGCGAAACAATTGCGCTAAATGAGGTGGCTCCGGCAAGATGAGGGTTTCACTTCATTAAAGGCTAATGGATTCCCAGCTCTGTGGGCAAAGAAAAAAAAGGGGAAAAAAAAGAAAAAAAGAGGGAAAAAATAATATATATATATTTAAACAGCTTCTTTGTATTTTATCGGGATAACTTTCCTCGGTATAAAGGGGTTGGGGTGCGGTTTTAGCGGTGGGTGGGTGTCGATGCGCATTATATCGGCAGCGTCGTCGAGGCGTGCGCGGGTTTCCCCCATAGCCAGGCTTGAACATTTGGGGTTATTTTTTATTTTTAAAATGATTTTTCTCTTAATTCCTACTGGCTTGCGAAAGCTGGCCTTCCCCCCCCCTTTTTTTTGCTATATATATAGCGATATACTGTATTTATTGCTAAAAATATAATATATATATTTATCTATTATAGAAATAGATGATCTATAGCAGTATAACAGCATTGATATTTAATGTATAATGTATAATGTATAATGTATAATGTATAATGTATAATGTATAATATATAATATATATAATATATATAATACAATACATATACATAATACATAATACATATTACATAATATATGTAATATATACTAATATAATAATAATATAATATAATATAATATAATATAATATAATATAATATAATATGATGATATGATATAATATAATATATAATATATAATATATAATATATAATATATAATATATAATATATAATATATAATATATAATATAAGCTAAGCTATAATATATAATATATAACATATATAAGATATATAACATAACATATATAACAACATATAACATCATATAACATCATATAACATCATATATAACATAACATAATATATATTACATAATCTATAATCTATAACAATATATTAATATTATACATTAATATATTCATAACTGATGATGATATATAATTATATATTATAGAAATATATAATATATTGCTATATATAGTGATATACTGTATTGCTATAAATATATTTATATATTATAGAAATATATGATATATAGCAATAAAACAACATTCCTAATATATAATACTATATTAATATAATACATTAATATATTAATAAATGATAACATTATATAATTATATATTATAGAAATAGATAATATAGTGCTTGATATAAGCAATATATGTAGATATTATATATTGA
Organism: Theristicus caerulescens; assembly: GCA_020745775.1. Classification (NCBI taxonomy): domain Eukaryota; kingdom Metazoa; phylum Chordata; class Aves; order Pelecaniformes; family Threskiornithidae; genus Theristicus; species Theristicus caerulescens. Next base: position 649,023 of record CM036575.1, on the reverse strand, counting down.
TATGATATATTGATATATATTATATATTATCTTATATATATCAATTATATATATTATATATATCAATATATCGATATAAGCAATATATCGATATATTGATTATAGCTATATAATGCTTGATATATAGTGATATATTGCTAATAATGATTATATTGCTATATGTTATACAGCATAGATTATTTATAATAGCGATAAGCGTACTGCTATATATATATTGCTCTATAATCTATTTATTGCGATAAAATACCCGTTTCTGCTATCAAACCCAGCAGCCGGGGTAAGGGCAAGGCTTTTTGGGTTTTGCTTGAAATTTGAAGTTATTTTTGCTCCTGAAGCGGGTATTATTTCAGCGTTCTTTTTATTTGGAAAACCTTCTATTTTAATGTATTTTTTTTTCCCATTTTTGCCACTTCCCCTCTGCGTTTTCCCTTCTTTCGCTGGATGCGGATGTGGTCCGGGGGCTGGGATGGAGCCAGGGGGAAAAAATTGAATTCTCGCCGTCGCGGTGCAGGGGAAAAAGCCAAAAACATGAGAAAAGGGGGTTTTTTAAGTGCGGAAATTTGATAAAGGAGATGAAAAACGGCAGCAGGAAGGGTCAATGCTTACAGAAGGGGGGATATATATATTGGAGATATAGTGAATATATTGGATATATTACATTATAGCCATCCATTGGATCCATTATATTGGATGGATATATTGGATATTTTAAAATATATATATATATTTGATATATATATATTTATATATATGTATATAGGATATACATTGGATATATTGGATATATTACATTATAGCCATGCATTGGATCTATTATATTGGATAGATATATTGGATATTTTTATATCTATATATTTATATTTGTGTGTATATATATATATTATATATATATATGTATATAGGATATACTTCGGATATATTGGATATATTACATTATAGCCATGCATTGGATCTACTCTATTGGATGGATATATTGGATATTTTTATATACATATATATTTATATTTGTGTGTGTGTGTGTGTATATATATATAAGATATACACTGGATATATTGGATATATTACATTATAGCCATGCATTGGATCTATTATATTGGATGGATATATTGGATATTTTTATGTATATATATATTTATATCTGTGTATATCTATATATTTTTTATATATAGATATGTATATAGGGTATACATTGGGTATATTGGATATATTACATTACAGCCATGCATTGGATCTACTCTATTGGATGTGTATATTGAATTTTTTTTAATATATATATATATATAAAATGATATATATATGATATATGTTGGATATATTTGATAGATTACATTATATCCACCCATTGGATATATTATATCCATATAATATTTTATCCATGCTATTATATCCATTATATCCATATATTATATCCATGCTATTCTAGCCATTATATCCATATATTATATCCATGCTATTCTAGCCATTATATCCATATTATATTATATCCATGCTATTATATCCATTATATCCATATATTATATCCATTATATCCATATAATATTATATCCATGCTATTATATCCATATAATATATCCATTCAATATATAGAGAGTATAATATATCCAATATATCAATCCAATATATATTATACATATATTTTTTAATATACCCTCTCTATATATCCTCTCTCCCCCCATATGTCCTCTCTCTCTCTATATATGGGATGGTTATATATATATATATATTTTATGTATGTCTTCATCCACATTATCCAATTCTAGCCATGTGATACATTAAATAATCCAATAATATCTATATATCTATATATCTATATATCTATATCTATATATTTATATATCTGTATATCTATATATCTATATATCTGTATATCTGTATATCTATATATCTGTATATCTATCTATCTATCTATCTATATATTTATATATCTATATATCTATATATATATTTATATATCTATATATCTATATATCTATATATCTGTATATCTATATATCTGTATATCTATATATCTATATATCTATATATTTATATATCTATATATCTATATATCTGTATATCTATATATCTATATATCTATATATCTATATATATCTATATATTTATATATCTATATATCTATATATTTATATATCTATATGGGATGGATTCGCCAGCCATCGCACCCCCATCCCATGGTTTCCTTCAGCTCCGTCCTGCGCGCGTCAAGCGTCTCCCCCCCAAAACTTCACCCCATTAAAAAAAGAAATGAAAATAATCATTTTTGCCGTAGGAACAAGGGCTTCTCGTCGTAAATATATTTACCTTTCCGCCTAATATTGAACCGTGCAGCCTTGAGGGAGCCGTGAGAAATTCCCACGTTATCCCCGCCCCGGGGCCGCCCACCCTTATTCCCTCTAAGAGCTAAAAAAAACGGCATTTTTTAGGCACGCAGACGCGTACGGGTCCCCAACGGCCTTGCAGAATTGGGGTGCTGAGGGGGGACCTCAGCTTTGCTTTCACTGGCCGGAGCTGCAATTTGAGCTTTCGAAAGCAGAGAACCCTCTAAAACGGGGATGGCAAAATGGCGGGCGGCGGCGGCGGCGGCCGTTTGCGCCCGGCGATGCTGGAGCATCCGAGCCGTGGTGCGAATTCCGCCCCCCCTCTGCAAAAAGCCGTCCCTTGAGTAGATTTTGCAGGAATTTGTGCACGCGGGAGGGGGGAAAGCAGTGCCCAGCAACCGCCCGCGATGACGTGCAACCCTTCGCATCCTCGCCGAGCGCCGAAAGTGCGTTTTAGCGTCCGATTTGGGGCCAAATCCTGCCTTTTTCGCCGAGGCGGCTGCCAGCTGCTGCTGCAGAGCTCCATTAACCCAGCGCTGGGATGACACCAAGCCTCCACTTCGTTAAGTTGATGGCTTTTGCTAATTTTCACCCTGTCCTTTCGGGGCTCCTCGCCATCCGGCGACCGGCCGGGACGGATTCACGCCGTCGCCTTCGTCCTTCTTTTACAAACATCCTATTTAGCAGCCGTGCTTGGGGGTTGCATCCCTCCAAGCTTTCAGCCCTCCTTATTTCCGAGGAATTTAAGAGCATCCCTGCTTTGCCGCGTGCTGGGAACACAACCCCCGCCTTGGAGAAGTCGGGATTTAAACTGGGATTAAAAAACCCAGCCCTGATGGTGCAACCCGATGAACCAAAATACTTCGTTATTGCGGACGTGACCTTGTTGGGATGAGCAACCAGTCGGCCAGAGATGCTCACCTCCAAAAAAAATAAACCAAGCCAGCCTTGAGGCAGGGTGTCCTAACAAAGCCGGGCTTACTTAGGCGCCCGTCATTAAGCACGGAGTGCGTAGAACCGCGCGTCCGCCCTGGATCGCGACGTTACGACCCTCAAACGCATGAAAAAAAATCACCCTGGTGTGGCCGCAAAGCATCGCGTCTCATCGTACCGGAGCCGCGTCCTTATTAAAATAATTATAAAACCATTTCGCAATTAATATTTTTTTAGGATGCAGTGTTAAACCAGGCTTTAGCCATACCCGGAGCTTAATTTCTCTTCATCCCGAGGCAGAAAAATGTTGTAAAGCGGCTTCCTTGCCTTCAAAGCCCAGCAGAGGAATTATTTGCTGTCCCAGTTGGAAACTGGGTGTAATTTGGGTGCGTAGTCGGGGACGTTTTTTTCCCTCCAGCTGTTGCATCGCTGTTAGATTTGCAGGGAAAACATCGTTTTTCGCAGCTTTCCCTGTCCTGGAATTACTTCTGGGGGTTAAATCTAGCTCAGGCGTCCTGAGAGAGTGATGAAAAATCAGATGTTTCTGGGAAAAATCACCTTTTTTTCAAAAATAGAGAGGGGAAAAAGCAGTTAATTGCATTTCGAAGCATGCGGGTTATTTTTTTTGAGGACGCGGCCGGACTGAATTACTCTGCGCTTGGGGCGGCCGATGCAAACAGGTGTCAAAAATCCCCCAACCCCTAAAAACCCCAAATTTTGAGCTTTTCTTAGGAGCTCGGGAACAAAATACAGATTTTTGGGAGGGATTTGGTTGATTTAGGGCTGCTGGAAGCCTTTGATAAAAGCTGAATATCCCTCGAAAAGCAGCATCACCATTTAACAGCCGAGCCTTGCGCTCGGCACAATTAGCGGCGTTTTTTGCAAGCAAATTGGATTAAAAAGCACATTTTGACCGAAATATCGCCGAATTCGTGCGCCGGGGTTGCGCGACGAGTTACAACGGTGGCAGCAAATGGTTTTGTTTCGGCAAAGCCGCGCCGTGGTACGGAATAACCCGTGGGGGCGGGGAGGTGGAGCGATGTACAGGCATGCCTGCACCGGGCAGGCAGTGGGATGCAGGCAGCGGGACGCAGGCAGCCCGGAGCGAGGAGCGGGCCGGACCTTTCGGCAGCCAAACCGTGCCAGAAAGCCTCGCTCTTTATCCCAGCTCGTTCAGACGGGTTAATAAAAAAATAAAAAGCCCATCGCCGCCTCGCCGGAGGGGCTGCGGAGCGGCGCTGAGCCGCGCCGGGCTGCCGGCAGCCGGGGGAGAGGTAAAAATGGGCATTTTTTAAAAAGCTGGATCAAAATGGAGCGTCGGTGTCTTTGCTTTGGGCCTAGCCAGCGTCTTCACTTTGCCTTTGGCTCGCGGCCTTGGTTCCAGCCTAGCCAGCGTCCCCGATTTCAGTTGGCGTCCGTGGTTTGGTCCCAGCCGGCATCTTCGGTTTGATTTTAGCCGGGGTCCTTGGTTCGGTCCCGGCCAGCATCCTGGACTGGATTGTAACCAGCTTCCTCGCGTTAACTTAATCCAGCCTCCGCGGTTTAATTTTAACCAGCATCCTTGGTTTAATTTAATCCAGCATCCTCGGTTTAATTTAATCCACCTTCCTCGCTTTAATTTAATCCAGCCTCCTTGGTTTAATTTTAACCAGCATCCTCGCTTTAATTTAATCCACCTTCCTCGCTTTAATTTAATCCAGCGTCCTCGGTTTAATTTTAACCAGCATCCTTGACTGGATTTTAACCACCATCCTGGGTTTAATTTAAACCAGCATCCTGGGTTTAATTTTAATCAGCATCCTCGGTTTAATATTAACCAGCATCCTCGGTTTAATTTAAACCAGCATCCTGGGTTTAATTTTAACCAGCGTCCTTGGTTTAATTTTAACCAGCATCCTCGGTTTAATTTTAACCAGCATCCTCGGTTTAATTTAATCCAGCGTCCTCGGTTTAATTTTAACCAGCATCCTTGACTGGATTTTAACCACCATCCTGGGTTTAATTTTAACCAGCCTCCTCGGTTTAATTTTAACCAGCATCCTTGATTTAATTTAATCCAGCGTCCTCGGTTTAATTTTAACCACCATCCTGGGTTTAATTTAAACCAGCATCCTGGGTTTAATTTTAATCAGCATCCTCGGTTTAATGTTAATCAGCATCCTCAGTTTAATGTTAACCAGCATCCTCGGTTTAATTTAAACCAGCATCCTGGGTTTAATTTTAACCAGCATCCTTGATTGGATTTATAACCAGTATCATTGGTTTAATTTTAACCAGTATCATTGGTTTAATGTTAACCAGCATCCTCGGTTTAATTTAATCCAGCATCCTCGGTTTAACTTTAACCAGCATCCTCAGTTTAATTTTAACCAGCATCCTTGGTTTAATTTTAATCAGCATCCTTGGCTTAATTTTAACCAGCATCCTTGACTGGATTTTAACCACCATCCTGGGTTTAATTTAATCCAGCATCCTTGGTTTAATTTTAACCAGCATCCTTGGTTTAATTTAATCCACCATCCTGGGTTTAATTTAAACCAGCATCCTCGGTTTAATGTTAACCAGCATCCTCGGTTTAATTTAATCCAGCATCCTCGGTTTAACTTTAACCAGCATCCTCAGTTTAATGTTAACCAACTTCCTTGGTTTAATTTTAATCAGCATCCTTGGCTTAATTTTAACCAGCATCCTTGACTGGATTTTAACCACCATCCTGGGTTTAATTTAAACCAGCATCCTTGGTTTAATTTTAATCAGCATCCTTGGTTTAATTTAATCCAGCCTCCTCGGTTTAATTTAATCCAGCCTCCTCGGTTTAATTTTAACCAGCATCCTTGGTTTAATTTAAACCAGCATCCTCGGTTTAATTTAATCCAGCTTCCTCGCTTTAATTTTAACCACCATCCTTGGTTTAATTTAAACCAGCATCCTTGGTTTAATTTAAACCAGCATCCTTGGTTTAATTTTAATCAGCATCCTCGGTTTAATGTTAACCAGCATCCTTGACTGGATTTTAACCACCATCCTGGGTTTAATTTAAACCAGCGTCCTGGGTTTAATGTTAACCAGCATCCTCGGTTTAATGTTAACCAGCATCCTTGGTTTAATTTTAACCAGCATCCTCGGTTTAATTTAATCCAGCGTCCTCGGTTTAACTTTAACCAGCATCCTCAGTTTAATGTTAACCAACTTCCTTGGTTTAATTTTAATCAGCGTCCTTGGCTTAATTTTAACCACCATCCTTGATTGGATTTCAACCAGCATCCTCAGTTTAATTTAAACCAGCGTCCTCGGTTTAATGTTAACCAGCAGCCTGGGTTTAATGTTAACCAGCAGGCTCGGTTTGAGAAAAGCCAGCGCCCCTGGCCTGATCCGAGCGGCCCTGAGTTAATCCTGCCCAGCAGCCCCGCTTTAGTCCTGGCCAGCAGCGCGGGGCCGATGGGAGCCGATGGCCTCGGGTCACTTCTAGGGAGCATCTGGGGTTTGGTGCGATCCTGCCCAGCACCCTGCCTTGGGCCTCGCCAGCACCCTTGGTGCGATCCTGCCCAGCACCCTGCCTTGGGCCTCGCCAGCACCCTTGGTTCGATCCTGCCCAGCACCCCTGCCTTGGGCCTCGCCAGCACCCTTGGTTCGATCCTGCCCAGCACCCTGCCTTGGGCCTCTCCAGCACCCTTGGTTCAATCCTGCCCAGCACCCTGGCATTGGGCCTCTCCAGCATCCTTGGTTCAATCCTGCCCAGCACCCTGGCATTGGGCCTCTCCAGCACCCTTGGTTCGATCCTGCCCAGCACCCTGCCTTGGGCCTCTCCAGCACCCTTGGTTCAGTCCTGCCCAGCACCCTGCCTTGGGCCTCACCAGCACCCTTGGTTCGATCCTGCCCAGCACCCTGCCTTGGGCCTCACCAGCACCCTTGGTTCAATCCTGCCCAGCACCCTGCCTTGGGCCTCGCCAGCATCCTTGGTTCAATCCTGCCCAGCACCCTGGCATTGGGCCTCTCCAGCATCCTTGGTTCGATCCTGCCCAGCACCCTGGCATTGGGCCTCTCCAGCACCCTTGGTTCAATCCTGCCCAGCACCCTGGCATTGGGCCTCTCCAGCACCCTTGGTTCAATCCTGCCCAGCACCCCTGCCTTGGGCCTCTCCAGCATCCTTGGTTCAATCCTGCCCAGCACCCTGGCATTGGGCCTCTCCAGCATCCTTGGTTCGATCCTGCCCAGCACCCTGGCATTGGGCCTCTCCAGCACCCTTGGTTCAATCCTGCCCAGCACCCTGGCATTGGGCCTCTCCAGCACCCTTGGTTCGATCCTGCCCAGCACCCTGCCTTGGGCCTCTCCAGCACCCTTGGTTCGATCCTGCCCAGCACCCTGCCTTGGGCCTCACCAGCACCCTTGGTGCGATCCTGCCCAGCACCCTGGCATTGGGCCTCTCCAGCACCCTTGGTTCAATCCTGCCCAGCACCCTGCCTTGGGCCTCACCAGCACCCTTGGTTCAATCCTGCCCAGCACCCTGGCATTGGGCCTCTCCAGCACCCTTGGTTCAATCCTGCCCAGCACCCTGCCTTGGGCCTCTCCAGCATCCTTGGTTCAATCCTGCCCAGCACCCTGGCATTGGGCCTCTCCAGCACCCTTGGTTCAATCCTGCCCAGCACCCTGCCTTGGGCCTCTCCAGCATCCTTGGTTCAATCCTGCCCAGCACCCTGGCATTGGGCCTCTCCAGCACCCTTGGTTCGATCCTGCCCAGCACGGTTCAATCCTGCCCAGCACCCTGGCATTGGGCCTCTCCAGCACCCTTGGTTCAATCCTGCCCAGCACCCTGCCTTGGGCCTCTCCAGCATCCTTGGTTCAATCCTGCCCAGCACCCTGCCTTGGGCCTCTCCAGCATCCTTGGTTCAATCCTGCCCAGCACCCTGGCATTGGGCCTCTCCAGCACCCTTGTTTCGATCCTGCCCAGCACCCTGGCATTGGGCCTCTCCAGCACCCTTGGTTCGATCCTGCCCAGCACCCTGGCATTGGGCCTCTCCAGCACCCTTGGTTCAATCCTGCCCAGCACCCTGGCATTGGGCCTCTCCAGCATCCTTGGTTCGATCCTGCCCAGCACCCTGGCATTGGGCCTCTCCAGCACCCTTGGTTCAATCCTGCCCAGCACCCTGGCATTGGGCCTCTCCAGCATCCTTGGTTCGATCCTGCCCAGCACCCTGGCATTGGGCCTCTCCAGCACCCTTGGTTCAATCCTGCCCAGCACCCTGGCATTGGGCCTCTCCAGCACCCTTGGTTCAATCCTGCCCAGCACCCTGCCTTGGGCCTCTCCAGCATCCTTGGTTCAATCCTGCCCAGCACCCTGGCATTGGGCCTCTCCAGCATCCTTGGTTCAATCCTGCCCAGCACCCTGGCATTGGGCCTCTCCAGCACCCTTGGTTCAATCCTGCCCAGCACCCCTGCCTTGGGCCTCTCCAGCATCCTTGGTTCAATCCTGCCCAGCACCCTGGCATTGGGCCTCTCCAGCATCCTTGGTTCAATCCTGCCCAGCACCCTGGCATTGGGCCTCTCCAGCACCCTTGGTTCGATCCTGCCCAGCACCCTGGCATTGGACCTCTCCAGCACCCTTGGTTCGATCCTGCCCAGCACCCTGGCATTGGGCCTCGCCAGCATCCTTGGTTCGATCCTGCCCAGCACCCTGCCTTGGGCCTCTCCAGCATCCTTGGTTCAATCCTGCCCAGCACCCTGCCTTGGGCCTCTCCAGCACCCTTGGTTCAATCCTGCCCAGCACCCTGGCATTGGGCCTCGCCAGCATCCTTGGTTCAATCCTGCCCAGCACCCTGGCATTGGGCCTCAATCTGTAGCTGGAGTTTGTAGAGCATCGGGTAAAGAGCGGAATTTAGGCGGTTTTATTGCCCGTTCCTGTTATTTTCAGCGATTTTTCATGGTCCCGGCGAGGGATGGGTGGCGAATCCCGGCTGGTGCTGACGCAGCGGGGTGGCGGTCGCGTGCGCGGTGAGATTTGGCCAAGCTCAACCCAAGCATTTGCTTTTCTTGCCCTAATGAGCTAAAAAACCTGAGCAAAATAAAATTCCCGCCGAGCCGCCCGGCGCGAAATCGCGACGAGCGTCCCCAGTGCCGTGCCGGAGCTGCGACGTTTATTAATTCGCTTCCAATTCAAGCTAAGCTTTGCAAAACCAACCTTTTTCTCGCTGTATCGGGGTTGCTCGGGCTTCGGCGCAGGGCCGCGCGCCGCTCCCCGCTCCCGCGTCCCTCGAAGAGCCGCAGCGACCGGTTGCGGGCTCGGGTTGTGAAGATAATTAAGTTGCATTTCTGCGCGTTGCTTACCGTTGCTCCGACGCAAGAATTCCCTCGAGATTTCAGCTCAGGGTTGCTTTTCCTTTTTGCAAACCTTGCAAGCGCGTTCCTCATTATGCATCGGTAACAATTTTAATTTTACTATGATTAAACCATCCCAGACGTCGCCTTATTATGTGCCTCGGAGCTGAAATTCCTGAATTGGGGGGGGGAACGACTCGCATCTGGGCTTGTTCTGCAGATGTTTGCTCCGCTTCCTGCAGGAGCAGACATTAAAGCCCGACGGCGAAATGGTTTTGCCCCGGGATGGGTTTGCACAGGGCGGCGGCGGGATGGGAATGGCCTTGGCGCAAAGAAGCACCCGAAAACTTATTTCATCCTAGGCAGGTTGCAAAAAAACCTCGTCTCGGCTTGGTTTTATTGGGGAAAAAGTAATTTTCAGCCTGGGAAAAAAGAATAATTGGAAAAAAAATGGATAGGAAGGATGAGCACAGGTAACCTGGCAATGCAAAAACCTGGATTTCCGCGCTCAAACCCTACTTTGCGCTTTTTTCTCCCGACGCGGGAGCGAAAAAAGCACCCCAGACATCTAGGAGCACCGCTCGCAGGACCCGGCGGGTTTAGCATGCAAACCCCATCTGTATTTTGCTGCGAGGACTCCTGTGCGTATGCACGCGTTTGCATGTTTGCGTGTGCGTGATGGCACGTGCCTGGTTGCGTCTGCATTTGCATGATTGCAGGTGCATGTTTGCATGTGCGTTTGTATGTGTGCATGTGCATGCTCGCGTGTGCGTTTGCCTGTTTGCATGCGTGTTTGCATGTTTGCACATGCACGTTCACATGTTCGTGCTTGCAAGCGCGTTTGCGTGTCTGCACGTGTCTCTGCATGTTTGCATTTGCACGTGCAGGTTCATGTTCACATGGGCGTTTGCGTGTTTGCACGTGCACGTTCACATGTTTGTGCTTGCATGCGCGTTTGCGTGTCTGCACGTGTCTGCATGTTTGCATTTGCACATGCAGGTTCATGTTCACGTGGGTATTTGCGTGTTTGCATGTGCATGTTTGCACGTGCATTTGAATGCATCCATGTGTGCATGTTTGCATGTGCGTGTGCATGTTTGCCCGTGCGTTTGCACCTGCATGCTTGCGTGTGCAGGTACATTTGCAACTCTGCATGTACAGTTGCAAGTTTGCATGTACATTTTCAAGTCTGCATGTACATTTGCAAGTTTGCACATGTGTTTGCAAGTTTGCACGTGTGTTCGCATGTTTGCACGTGCGTTGGCAAGTTTGCACGTGCATTTGCAAGTTTGCACGTGCGTTTGCAAGTTTGCACGTGCGTTTGCAAGTCTGCCCGTACATTTGCAAGTTTGCACGTGCATTTGCAAGCCTGCATGTACATTTGCAAGTTTGCACATGTGTTTCCAAGTTTGCATGTGCTTTTGCATGTTTGCACATGCGTTTGTAAGTCTGCATGTACATTTGCAAGTTTGCACGTGCATTTACAAGTTTGCACGTGCATTTGCAAGTTTGCATGTGCGTTTGCAAGTCTGCACGCACAGTTGCAAGTTTGCACATACATTTACAAGTTTGCACGTGCATTTGCAAGTTTGCATGTGCGTTTGCAAGTCTGCACGCACAGTTGCAAGTTTGCACATACATTTGCAAGTTTGCATGTACATTTGCAAGTTTGCACATGTGTGTGCAAGTTTGCACGTGCGTTTGCATGTTTGCACATACATTTGCAACTCTGCACGTGCGTTTGCAAGTTTGCACGTGCGTTTGCAAGTTTGCATGTGCATACACATAGATATTTGCACGTGTGCAAACACGTGCACATGCACAAAAGTCCTCGTAGCGAAATACCTCGGTTTTTTGCGTGCTCAGAGCCCTGCCCAGCGAGGCAGCGATGCTCCTAGATGCAGCCCCCATCTGCAGCCCTCCTGATCTACACGCCCTCAATAACTTTTCTCCCATTATCTCGAACCCATATACTGCAGGAAGTTTAATTCCTTCTCGCTAGCAATCACCATTAAATAGAAATTGTCTTTTTCTGTGTAAACACGTCATTAGCGAAGCTGCTTTCTGCAGGGTCCAGATTTCATTTTTATTAAAATGCAACATTTTGCGGCTCCTCACTGGGGCCGGAGATGAAGAGGATAATTTTAACCCGTTGGGTTGGCCACAGATAATTGCGCCGCTGGTTGATTGGGGCGATTAGGGAAATTTTTTTTCCACGCCGAAGAATTTGCTTTATTTTTTCCCCTATTGCGAAGCGGAGCCGAGCTTTCCTCCGCTTTCACGCGCGGTATCAACCCTAATAAATACATTTTCATCTTTATTGGGTTGGGTTGAGGGCCGCGAACCGGGCGCGGGGACAAACGCGGGGCGGGGAAGGCACCCGATTTCGGCTCCTTTTCGCGAGGCCGGTGCTCGAGAAGGAAAAATCGCCTTTTTTTTGGCCCGCGGCGCTGTGAGAGGAGCTTTTCCCTCCCCAAAGAGCCCAGAAAAATAACGGAGCTCACGTAGATAAAAATGCAGATATAAGGTAGATATAAATATGTATATATGAGAGCGAAAAATATATAGTAAGATGTAAAATATAGAATATATTCTGTATTATTCCCACTATATTCTATATATTCCCATAGAATATAGTGTGTATTATTCCCACTCTATTCTATATATTCCTATAGAATATATTCTGCATTATTCCCATTGTATTCTATATATTCTGTATTATTCCCACCATATTCTATATATTCCCATCGAATATATTCTCCATTATTCCCACTATATTCTGTATATTCCTATAGAATATATTCCGCATTATTCCCACTATGTTCTATATATTCCCATCGAATATAGTGTGTATTATTCCCACTATATTCTATATATTCCCATCGAATATATTCCACATTATTCCCACTATATTCTATATATTCCCATCGAATATATTCCACATTATTCCCACTATATTCTATATATTCCCATCGAATATATTCCACATTATTCCCACTATATTCTATATATTCCCATATAATATATTCTGCATTATTCCCACTATATTCTGTATATTCCTATAGAATATATTCCGCATTATTCTCACTATATTCTATATATTCCCATTGAATATATTCCACATTTTTCCCACTATATTGTATATATTCCCATAGAATATATTCTGCATTATTCCCACTCTATTCTATATATTCCCATAGAATATATTCTGTATTATTCCCACTATATTCTATATATTCCGCATTATTCCCACCATATTCTATATATTCCCATCGAATATATTCCGCATCATTCCCACTCTATTCTATATATTCCCATTGAATATATTCTGCATTATTCCCACTATATTCTATATATTCTGTATTATTCCCACTCTATTTTATATATTCCCATATAATATAGTCTGTATTATTCCCATTGTATTCTATATATTCCCATATGTGGGAATAATATGTATTATTTATTGCTCCATATCATATCATATCATATCATATCATATCATATCATATCATATCATATCATTTCATCACACCATACCACCCCATACCTATCATACGTATCCTATCATATATGGGAATAATAGATAATATAGATAAGAATAATACATAATACGTTATATATTCTTCCCATCATATAATATATATCCGTATATAGGACTAACAGGGAATAAATAATTTATTGTTCCCATATATAATATATAATATAACATATCTGTAATATATAATATATGGGATTAATATGTAATATATGATTGGAATAATAACTAATACATTCTATATTATTCCCATATATTATAACATATAATAGATATACCTTATAGCAGATAAGCAATATACAATATGTAATGCATAATATATGATATATAATACATAATATATGATATAATAGATAATGGATAATAGATAATATATACTATATGCTATATAGTAATATATAATATATGATATACATTATATGATACATATGATATATAATTAATATAAAATATCTATAATATATAATATATAATATATAATATATAATATATAATATATAATATATAATATATAATATATAATATATAACATATAACATATAATATATAATACTAATACATAATATAATATATAATATATAGTATATAATAAATATATAATATACCATATAATAATATATCATAATAATATAATAACATAGCATATAGCATATAGCATATAGCATATAATATATAATATATAATATATAATATATAATATATAATATATAATATATAATATATAATATATAATATAATATAGATATCTATAATAAGATATACTACTGTGTAATATCTAATGGAATTAGAGACCCTGTGGCCTCTCCCCTCTCTCCGCCGTACCCAGACCTTGCATTTTCCGGCCGCGTTATTAAAAGGCACCCAACGAATTCAGCATCAACGGGACCCCGGCTGCAGCCCCTCGCCTCCAGCAGACTTCCCTTATTAAATAGCTTTATTTTTATTTATATGTAAAATATCTATATATATCTATATATTTTTATTTTTTATATTTTTATATTTATATTTATATTTTATATATTTATTTATATTTATATTTATATTTATATTTAGATTTAGATTTATATTTATTTAATTATATTTATATTTATATTTATATTTATATTTATATTTATATTTATATTTATATTTATATATATTTATATTTATATTTATATTTATATTTATATTTTTATATATATTTATATTTATTTATATATTTATATATTTATATATTTATATATTTATATATTTATATATTTATATTTAATTATTTTTATTTTTATTTTTATTTTTATATTTATTTAATTATTTTTATTTTTATATTTATATTTATTTAAGAAGGGAAATACACTTAAATATTAACTCTATGTCACTTACTGAAATCCCAGCTCGGGGGAGCGGGGCCGGAGCCCGCTCGGCTCCTGTTTGCACAAGCCCGCTGGGGGACAGCGAGGGATTGTGGGGCGCCGGGAAAGCGGCTCGGCAGAGCTCAGTTCAACCTTTTTTTTCCCCAAACTGCTCCGACGAGCCTGCTTTTTGCTTGCTTTTTTTGCTTTGACTTGCTCTTTTTGCTTTCCCTTGCCTCTTTTTGCTTTTCCTTCCCTTTTTTTGCTTTTTCTTGCTTTTTTTTGCTTTTCCTTCCCTTTTTTTGCTTTTCCTTCCCTTTTTTTGCTTTTCCTTCCTTCTTTGCTTGCCTTTTTTTGGCTTTTTCTTGCCTTTTTTTTTTTGCATTTACTTCCTTTCATTTGCTTTTCCTTGCTTTTTTCCTTGCCTTTTCTTGGTTTCGCTTGCCTTTTTCCACTTTTCCTTGCATTTTTGCTTTTCCTTGCCTTTTTTTTTGCTTTCCCTTGCCCTTTTTTGCTTTTCCTTCCTTTTTCCTTCCTTTTTTTTGCTTTTCCTTCCCTTGTTTTGCTTTTCCTTCCTTTTTTTGCTTTTCCTTGCCTTTTTTTTTGCTTTTCCTTGCCTTTTTTTTTGCTTTTCCTTCCCCTTTTTTGCTTTTCCTTCCTTTTTTGCTTGCCTTTTTTTTGTTTTTCCTTCCCTTTTTTTGCTTTCCCTTGCTCTTTTTTTGCTTTTCTTTCCTTTTTTACTTCCCCTTTTTTTTGCTTTTCCTTCCCTTTTTTTGCTTTCCCTTGCTCTTTTTTGCTTTTCTTTCCTTTTTTGCTTGCCTTTTTTTTGCTTTTCCTTCCCTTTTTTTGCTTTTCCTTCCCTTTTTTTGCTTTTCCTTCCTTTTTTACTTCCCCTTTTTTTGCTTTTCCTTCCCTTTTTTTGCTTTTCCTTGCCCTTTTTTGCTTTTCCTTCCTTTTTCCCTCCCTTTTTTTGCTTTTCCTTCCCTTGTTTTGCTTTTCCTTCCTTTTTTACTTGCTTTTCCTTTGCTTTTCCATGCTTTTTCTTCCTGCAGAACCACGCAAGCGGCCAAACCCCCTCTTCCCACCTAGGAATTTGGGGTGAAAACCACCCTTTTTGGGCACAGAGGCTCATTTTTCCCCCAAATCAGGTTTTTTGGGGGGGATATTGCTGCAAAAGGAAAGCGTCACCTGGGTAAGTAAATCCCTACGGTTGCTTTGCGCCCGGCGGAGCGTCCCACTAACATCCACAAATGCCCCAAACCGGAGCTTTTTCCCCTCAAAATGCAGCAGGATTGTGGCCTGGTTGCTCTAGAGAAATGAAATTCTGCAGAACCCCCCTTATTTTGGGCAAAAAGAGAGTGGAAATAGGGATTTGTGGAAACACCGGGTGCCGCCTTGGCTCTGTCACCTGGAGTTTTGCAGCCGGGATCGGGGGTGGTTTCAAAAGCATCGGCCTGAGTTTTGCAGGAAACTTAACCCCCGTTACGGCGATGGTTGCGGTGATTCGGCGCTTCCAGCGCAATTGTCTGGAGCGATGCAAAGTTGCAAAGGTCCAGGCAAAGTTGCAAAAAGAAAAAAGGCAAAGGGGCGTTGCATTGCAAAGTTGAAAAAGAAAGCAAATGGGCATTGCATTGCAAAGCGGCAAAAGAATGCTAATACCCATTGCACTGGAAAGCTGCAAAAGTGCAAGCATGCAGTGCATTGCAGGGTTGCCAAAACCTGCACGCACAGTGCTTTGCAAAACCTGCAAGCGCATTGCATTGGAAAAACTGCAAACGCATTGCATAGCATCGCAAAAACTGCAGACGGCATTGCAAAACCTGCAAACACGTTGAATTGCAAAACCTGCAAATGCGTGGCATTGCGTTGCGTTGCAAAGCCTGTAAACGCATTGCAAAACCTACAAACAGGTTGCATTGCAAAACCTGCAAACGTTGCATTGCATTGCGTTGCAAAAACCTCCAACACATTGCATTACAAAACGTGCAAACACATAGCATTGCAAAACCTGCAAACGTTGCATTGCATCGCATTGCAAAAACCTCAAACACGTTGCATTGCAAAACCTGCAAGCGTTGCATTGCGTTGCATTGCACCGCATTGCAAAAACCTCCAACACATTGCATTGCAAAGCCTGCGAACGTTGCATTGCGTTGCATTGCACTGCATTGCAAAAACCTCCAACGCATTGCATTGCAAAGCCTGCGAACGTTGCATTGCGTTGCATTGCACTGCATTGCAAAAACCTCAAACACATTGCATTGCAAAACCTGCAAACGTTGCATTGCGTTGCGTTGCATTGCACTGCATTGCAAAAACCTCCAACACATTGCATTGCAAAACCTGCAGACACATTGGGTTGCATTGCAAAACCTGCAGACACATTGCGTTGCGTTGCATTGCACTGCATCACACAATCTGCAAACACACTGGGTTGCGTTACATTGCATTGCACAACCTGCAAACGCACGCGTTGCATTGCAAAACCCGCAGGCACGTTGCGTCGCGAGCCCTTCAAACTTGCAGAATTCCTCAGGTGCCAGCGCGGAGTCGATTTATTGCCGCCGCCAACAAATTAGTTCCAGTAACTCCGTGTTTTTCTGAGGCGAGGAATGAATTCCCTCTTCTGTTTTGCCTTCGGAAACTCCAGTTTAATGAGGGGAATCTTTCTTTGCACAGAGGATTACCCCTGCCCCCTCTTAATTCATAATCCTTTTATTACATTTAGCTTTTTTTATGTGACCTGCCTATCCCCTCGCTTGCCATCCCCAATTTATCGCTTATTCCCAGCTCAAAAATGATTTATTTTCCTTCGAGCCTGGGTTTTCCCTCCTCGGGCTGAGCAGTTTTGCAGACACCGACCCCAAAAGTCGCTTTAAAGCAAGGAAAAGGGGATGCTCTGACCGAGCATCGTTAGCGCCGAGGCCTGATTATTCTAATTTAATATTTGTTGCGTGATCACGGCGTATTTTGAGCAAATAAAATTCAGCCCCGCGAGCGGTTTTTCTAGCCGAGATGCAAAAATTCCTATTATATCGCTGGATGCGGCGGGATGCATCCGTGGCGCCGACGCAGAGCGACGGCGATTCCGCAAGCCGGGATTAATCCTTATTTTTAATTTTAAAAATTCCGTTATAAATTTATAAATTTCTTTCTGCTTTTGGCTCGCATCCAGCGGGCGAAAACATCTCTAAAGATGTTAAATCCGGCTTGGGTTGCTTAAAATTCACATTTTTTGCTCCAAACCCCCCAAAATGCAGATGCAAAACCGGGGGTTTTAGGACTGAAATTAGTGCGAGGTTTAATTCCGGTATTTTCAAACTCCGGAATTTACGTTCCCATGGCAACCAGTATTTTTATCCTCTTGGTTTGGCGCCTCGCGAGATGGAGCCGTCGGGAAATATCTCCCCTCCCGAGACCCGCGAAGGTGTCGGGGTCGGGTCAGAAGAAAAATAAAAATAAATCCCCGCCCGCCACTAAAAAAATAACCCGCAGGAATTTGGATCATTTCCCAACGAGCGGAAAAAAAGGGCGATTTTAGGGATGCTGCGCCCCAATGAGCTGCGACGCCTTGGGCCGCTCTCTAAACCACCCCAAAACCCCCCAGAAACGAATGAAAACGGAGAATTTCGGCTGGAAAAATCTCATTTTTCCCTTCTGCGTAGCGTTTTTTAACGCTCCGGATTGGGATGCAGCTTTCCGGGCTGAGTTAGAACTCAAGAAACTCAAGAAAGGAAGGGAAAATAGCCCAAATTTTCCATGGAATGCAATTTTCCAGACCGAAATCGGCCTTTATCTGCAGAAAATTATTTATCTTGAGCTGCTTTTACGCCGCCAAATCGCATCGCTGCCGTATTACCCGGCCTTTCTCGCCGGCATGGTGTAGATTATTTTTTTAATATTATTTTTTTAACAATTTCTCTGCAATTTATTGTAATTTTGTTGCCGTTAGAGACAAGCTCCTTGCTGGAATTCCCTAAAAATCGCTGAAAATGGGAAAAAAATGAGGATTTTCAGAATTTTACCGATTTGGACTTGGGTAGGAAGCGATGCCCGCGGGTCGCGTTTGCAGGGCGAGGTGGGGAAGGAGGTAAAAATACAGATTTTAAGGTGAAAAGGAGTTTAAAATACGGCGTTTTGCTCCTAAACCGCAGAAGGAGGGGAATTTCACTCAAAAATGATGCCGGGAATTTAGGCGAAATCTCAATTCGGTTGCGGTTACAACGCTCTAATATTACAGTTATATAGAGGAATTAATTTTTAATATTAATTTTTTCCTGCGATAGGGGTTCTAGCCTCAACCGTCGGTGAAAATACCCGAATTAAGGAAAAATTAAAGATTATCGTGGTGTATTTTTTTCTCTCGTCTGACTCAAACAATGCTGTTGGCATAGAAACAGCCTTGTGCGGAAAGGTCACCTGCAAGGAGGGGGGGTAGGTGTAATTCAAGGAGATTACAGGGGATTAAGGGACGCTTATATATATATTTTTTATATAGAGCTTTTTATATAGTGCGCGTGTATCCTAGTGTACGTATATCTGCATATATACTCATGTGCGCGTGCATACCCATATATATATTTATATATATGTATATA
Source organism: Theristicus caerulescens (assembly GCA_020745775.1). Taxonomy (NCBI): domain Eukaryota; kingdom Metazoa; phylum Chordata; class Aves; order Pelecaniformes; family Threskiornithidae; genus Theristicus; species Theristicus caerulescens. Next base: position 629,999 of record CM036575.1, on the reverse strand, counting down.
TTTTTATTTATATGTATTTTAAAAGGAATTATATATATATTTTTAAAGGAAATATATATAATATATATTTAAAGGAAATATATATAATATATTATATATATAATTATATATATATGATATTTCCTTTAAAATATATATATAATTCCTTTTAAAATACATATAAATATATATAAGGAATATATATATAAGGAATATATAAGGAATATATATATAAGGATAATATAAGGAATATATATATAAGGATAATATAATAAGGAATAATATATATAAGGAATAATAATAAATAATAATAATATATATAAGGAATATATATATAAGGAATATATAAGGAATATATATGTAAGGATAATATAAGGAATATATATATAAGGATAATATAATAAGGAATAATATATATAAGGAATAATAATAAATAATATATATAAGGAATATATATATAAGGAATATATAAGGAATATATATAAGGATAATATAAGGAATATATATATAAGGATAATATAATAAGGAATAATATATATAAGGAATAATAATAAATAATAATAATATATATAAGGAATATATATATAAGGAATATATAAGGAATATATATAAGGATAATATAAGGAATATATATATAAGGATAATATAATAAGGAATAATATATATAAGGAATAATAATATATATAAGGAATATATATATAAGGAAGGAATATATATAAGGATAATATAAGGAATATATATATAAGGATACTATAATAAGGAATAATATAAGGAATAATAATAATAATAATATATATAAGGAATATATATATAAAGAATATATAAGGAATATATAAAAGGATAATATAAGGAATATATATAGATAAGGATACTATAATAAGGAATAATATAAGGAATAATAATAATAATAATATATATAAGGAATATATATATAAGGAATATATAAGGAATATATATAAGGATAATATAAGGAATATATATAAGGATAATATAATAAGGAATAATATATATGAGGAATAATAATAAATAATAATAATAATATAAATAAGAAATATATATATAAGGAAATATATATGTATATATTTTTATATATATATTTTAAAAGGATTTATATATATATTTTTTTAAAGGAAATATATATATATATAAATCTCTCTCTATATATATTTATTTTTTTTTAAAGGAAATGCAACCAGGAAGGTTTGCTAAATTAAAAAGGTGTTGGTTTTTTTTTTTTTTCTAAATTAAAAGCTTTTATTTTTTTTCCTCCTTCCCCCCCCGTATTTTTTTCCCCTCCTCCCCGCCGCATGCAACGGGGCGATACCGGAACGAAGCGCTTCTCCTCTGTGTTTTTCGCTTGGCTTTAATTAAACCTCAGGCAGGGCTGGCAAAATGTGGCGAGAGGAGATAATTGCGCTTAGTCCCCGCGCGGGGCTGTAGGAAAAAACCCGAGAAAAAGAGAAATTTGGGGGAGATGCAAAGGTGATGGAGGGCGGCCGAGCCGCTCCGTCGAGGATGATGGAGCTTCGGGATGAAAAACTTGCTTTACAGCCTGGCGACGGCTCCAAAACCGCCGGTTTTCAGCCCGTTTTGCTGCATTTTTCCACCTCGCTCCTGGAACCAGAAAAAGCAGTAAAACTTTTATTTTTTCACACTGCAACCGGCCTGGATTGCTTTGCTTTTATTTTTTTTTAATTTTTTTTTTTTTAATTTTGGCAACGCAACGCCAAGGCAGGAATTTAAAAGGTGAGATCACTGGAAAATTCCATTTATATCGGATAAAAACCCCACCCTCCCATGCACATGGTCCTTGGAGCGCGGGAAAAAACCCCCGCCGCCGTTTTCCCCCCAAATTGATGTCGTCGATGCAAAATACGCTGAAAATCCCCCCCCAAAAAATCAAATTTCGCCTTTTCTAGAGGAGAAAACCCATCTTTTTTTCCAGGCTTTTTTTTCCCGCTATTAAGGCAAATCAGCGCGTTGGAAATGGTTCTGGATGGCGGAAGGGGCTTCCCGCACCCTGATTTTCTCCTGTTGGGATATAATAGAGAAAAGCTGTGGAAATATGGAAATAAGTGGCAAAAAAAGGCTTCGGAGAGCCTGCAATAGCAAAAATCCCGGGTTTTCTTCCCTTCCCGTGTAGCTATAACAGACCGTGGTAGCAAACATTTGGTTCAGATTACTTTTTGGTGATTACAGCTTGTCAGAAAATATTGTTTGCATCCTGGAGGAAATATTATATTTTAACTTTGTTTTCATTCCAAGAAGTCAAAATATTGATTTTTTTTACATAGTTTTTTTTTTTTTTTGCGGTAAAATTCCAAAAGCGTTTTCTGTTTGGACACATGGAAGCGAAAAACTATCGGCTCCGTCTGCAGACATGAAATGTTTTGACATTTTTAAATGTTAGTTTCCAATTGACATTTCAACTTAAAATAGCATTAAAATGGCACCGAGGGAAGCTGTTGATTCAAACCAAAAATTAAATTTCATTCAGGCGTTTCAAAACTTAATGTTTTTCTCCGTTCTGAGCTAGCGCTTTGGGAAAAGGAGCATTTATTGCTGAAGAAATCAAATATTTCCCCCTGGTTTTGGTATTAAATAGTCCTGACCCGCTTTACCGCGGGATGGTGGTCGCCACGCTGGACCCCCTCTGGTTGCCCACTTTGATGGCGATGAGACAGCGAAGAAGCGTTTTTTTTCCATCTAACTGCAAAATTGGATAAATCACTGCCTATTCCTCCCCCCCCGCCAAAAAAAAATCCCCAAATAAGTCACATCAACTAAAAAAAAAAAAACAAATTTGTATTTATTCCCACGTTGGTCGATGGCCAACGGCGTTGGAGGTGGGATGCGCCTATTCAGCGGGGAGCAGCTGTGTAGGAGATCGGCCAATAATATCTCAACGGAGAGCCGAAAAGCTACAGCGACCCTCAAAATCGCTTTTATTCTTATTTATCCCAGTCCTTGCAGCTCCCATTTCACGGTAAATAAAATAGGGGCCAACATCGAGCGCCGGTAAAGCAACCGCGTCCAGCAAGTCGATCGTGTGGCGTGTTGACTTGCATCGGTTCCCAATTAATTAATCGGCTCTGTTTCTCATTTGGTTTTGGTTATTTTTTTGGTAGGTCGTGATTTTGGGCACGTTTCGGACATCTTGGAGGTTCCTCGGTGGAAAGCAGCCATCGGGAGGGGGGAAAGGATTTGCGAGTTGCGGTGATTTGGATGTTTTCTCTGGTGCTGATGGGGGGGTTGAGGCAAGGCGCTCCCTTTTCACTCGTCATGGTTGGAAGCGGTGGGGAAGGGTCTTCTCGTGGGTTGACGTGGTTTTTGGTTGGAGACACGGCGTTTTCTGAACGCCCAAAAGGTGATGAGCACCTGCAGCCGGAGAAGTTGGAAGAAGGTTTTGCTTCTTCTCATGGTTCTTCTTCCATCACCCCAACAAAGACAGACAGAAAACTCCTTTTTTAGGGTTTGGGTCCTCCAATGGTGCCAATCAGCATCTCCTGAGTGGAAATCCTCACTTTTTTCCCTGAGAAAGGCTCATTTCTACCCTTTGACTTCTCATAGACGGCTCCTCTTGGAATAGACCTTGCAGCCTCTTTGCCCAAGTTAGAAATAGTTACCAAAGAGGTGATTTAAGCTTTGGGAAAATTTCCGTATGAAAAATTGCCATTTCCACTCGATTGCTCTTCAGAAAGATCTTCGCGAGTTTGACCAGAATTGATGGCCAAGCCTACAACAGCAGAGCTCTGTTTCTAGCCCAGATTGCCAAATGAGGTCATAAATAGTCTCTTTCCGGGGATTTCTTGCAATATCTGAAGTCACTTTATAGCAGTGTTTGATTTTTATGGCAGTCTTTGGGCAGTTGGCTTGAGTCCTGCTTCTACGTAGTGTAGTCATCGGCGCAAGGTTGGCTCTTCTCTGAAGGGTCAACGCGTTGCTCGTTGCAGTCATCGGCGCAAGGTTGGCTCTTCTCTGAAGGGTCGACGCGTTGCTTATTGCCGTTGTAGTCATCAGCACAAGGTTGGCTCTTCTCTGAAGGGTCGACGTGTCGCTCGTTGCCGTTGTAGTCATCGGCGCAAGGTTGGCTCTTCTCTGAAGGGTCGACGCGTTGCTCGTTGCAGTCATCGGCGCAAGGTTGGCTCTTCTCCGAAGGGTCGACGCGTCGCTCGTTGCCGTTGTAGTCATCGGCGCAAGGTCGGCTCTTCTCTGAAGGGACGACGCGTTGCTCGTTGCAGTCATCGGCGCAAGGTTGGCTCTTCTCTGAGGGGTCGACGCGTTGCTCGTTGCCGTTGCAGTCATCGGCGCAAGGTTGGCTCTTCTCTGAAGGGTCAATGCGTTGCTCGTTGCCGTTGTAGTCATCGGCGCAAGGTTGGCTCTTCTCTGAAGGGTCGACGTGTTGCTCGTTGCAGTCATCGGCGCAAGGTTGGCTCTTCTCTGAAGGGTCGACGCGTTGCTCGTTGCAGTCATCGGCGCAAGGTTGGCTCTTCTCTGAAGGGTCGACGCGTTGCTTATTGCCGTTGTAGTCATCAGCACAAGGTTGGCTCTTCTCTGAAGGGTCGACGTGTCGCTCGTTGCCGTTGTAGTCATCGGCGCAAGGTTGGCTCTTCTCTGAAGGGTCGACGCGTTGCTCGTTGCAGTCATCGGCGCAAGGTTGGCTCTTCTCCGAAGGGTCGACGCGTCGCTCGTTGCCGTTGTAGTCATCGGCGCAAGGTCGGCTCTTCTCTGAAGGGTCGACGCGTTGCTCGTTGCAGTCATCGGCGCAAGGTTGGCTCTTCTCTGAGGGGTCGACGCGTTGCTCGTTGCCGTTGCAGTCATCGGCGCAAGGTTGGCTCTTCTCTGAAGGGTCAATGCGTTGCTCGTTGCCGTTGTAGTCATCGGCGCAAGGTTGGCTCTTCTCTGAAGGGTCGACGTGTTGCTCGTTGCAGTCATCGGCGCAAGGTTGGCTCTTCTCTGAAGGGTCGACGCGTTGCTCGTTGCAGTCATCGGCACAAGGTTGGCTCTTCTCTGAAGGGTCGACGTGTTGCTCGTTGCCGTTGTAGTCATCGGCGCAAGGTTGGCTCTTCTCTGAAGGGTCAACGCGTTGCTCGTTGCCGTTGTTTAATAACTGCTCAAATAAATCCGTGCCAGTAAACGGTTCATAGCCATGGTCTGTTGGGGAGGGAGAATGTGCATTTTCGAGATCTTCCCCGAATTTGCCTTTTTCTCACTTGGAATTTGACTAAAAATAGGGAAGTTCTCAACTTCCATGGAGATGAAAGAACCGAAAGACGATGATCTGGGAACATCCGAATACTGAATTTCTGGACATGAACTTTATGGCTTCCATTCATTTTCTTTGAATATTAATAACTAACAAGCATGGATCAACACTAATTAACAGGCCAACGGTGCGGGTTAACACCACACCAAATGCTCCGCGGGGTCAACGCCACGTCCACGCTTGCTCTCTACTTCATTTTGATGGAAAAAGTCCTGAAAATACGCATCTTTCCCCAAGAAACGTCGCATTTCCTGGAACTGCATTTTTAATGGAAGACCTCCGTGATTTTTTTTTTGATGCACGCCAAGCGCAGACGTTGGTGATAACACCTTGTACCGAGGTGCGCGGAGCACACGCAGCTCAAATCTATCACGGCCTTACTGCAGGCTATTAATAGTTTATTAACTCCATTTAAGCTCGGCCTAAAAGCTCCTGGTGTGTCGAGCGTCTCTGCATAGAAATTATTAAGAAAAGAGGTTTTTAATCGAATTACAGCGTGACGCCGGGGCACGTTTGCAACCTGCGCCGTGCCCGGCGTAGCCACGTTTCTGCAAATATTCGCGCGCGTATTCACGTGCAAGATAATATTGGTGAATTTGGGGGGATGTGCTCCCTCTTTCCCTAAGGATCGAAGCATTGCTGGAAATAAAAAATGCTTTTCGGGAGCTCGTTTCAAGCAGCGTTTCTTGCTGAGCCAACCCAAAGCCTGAGGTTTTGCATGAGCAACCGGAAGCGGACTGAAGTTTGCAGGGGTGAATATTTGAAGCCGATCATCTCAGAGGAACTCGGGGAAGGGAAAAGCCCTGAGTTTCGGAAATCCATTCCCATTACAAGTTTTTCCAGCCTTCTCCTACCTACAGGGAAACTCAAAGTTTGGGGAAGCGCTTACGGATGGTGAAAAATTTCCTCCTGCTGGAAGATTTATGCCTCAGAGGTGGGAACTTAAACAATTTATATTGATTTTTATTGCTGATACACGCCAAGGGGGGATCCCATCATTTGATCTCAAGCGCTCCCTTCCTGCCAAACACGGAAAAAATAATTTTTTATTTCATTTCCTTCCCTCCTTCGCTTTGCTGTGATGTTTCTTTATCTCCCGTCGATCCCCGGGTATCGAGAGTCAAGCCGGGACATTAATATTGATGCGGACCTCGGTTATTAGGAGCTGCATTTCCGAGCGTGCCAGCAGCATATAAATACTATTAGTGGGTAATTAGGGAGCATCAAGCTGAGTTTGGATTGAGCAGGGCTTGGTGTCCTACTTTTGGGTTTTGGTTTTTTTTTTTTGCGCTGGGTTGTTGGGGTTTTGCCCCGAGTAGGAGGCGGAGAAATGGAAATCCCAGCTCGGGAGCACCTGGATGCTCAATGAAACAGAAAGAAGCAAAACAGAGAGGAAAAACTGGAAGATAAAAAGCTCTTTCAGGGTTTTTCCTTTTTGAAAACCTCCTGTATTTGAAATGCAAAATCACTTCTGAGTTTCTTATTCATTTTTCACCTTTTTTTCTGATTGCTTCCATCCCTTCTTGCCGTGGAGGGGTTTCTTAGTTTGCGATTTCTCTTCCCGCGCCCCACTTTAATTTTGCTTTTCCGGTCCTGTAGAAGTTTTGAAAAGCTTCAGCGTTGCCAAAGGGCAAACACAACTGGGTTGCTCTGGTTGGAAGCACCTGAAAAACGGGTGCTCCTTGCGTTTCCTCGATCTCCAGCCCTTTTCTGGATGCGGGAGACCCTTTTATTTTATCCTCTCCCCCATTCCCTTCTCCCCAGTAAATACAAGAGGGGTTTTTCCATCCAAACGGAGACCGGGAGACATCCCAGGATCATGGCTTTGTCGCCAGATCTTTCCCTTTATCCCATCGCGGGGCTTTGATTGAAATACCGTGTGAATAATTTAGGGGCCATTTGCATCTTTTATACCTCTGAACTTCCACTAAAAGGGGTTTGGAGATGCTGCTGCCTGCAAAATAGCAGCTGAAGGTGAAAAAGCCCTCAATTTTGCATGAGCTAAAAGGGACGGGGATGGGGAGCCGGACTTTGCCAGGGAAGCCTGGGAACGTGGGGAGGTTTAATGCATTAATTTCATGTGTTAACACTGGAGAAAGGGCGTTTGCGGCGAGCGCAGCTTGGCCCCGGTGTTTCCCTGCCTGGAAGCATTAGGAAAGTGGGGAGATTTGGGGGTTGTGGGGAGCCATCAGGTAAATCACTGGGCTGTGCTGCAGCTGGGGGAAATCATTGCGTGTCGCTGCATCTGGGGGTAAATCACAGCGGCTCACTGCTTTTGGGGGTAAATCATTGCATCTCACTGTATCTGGGGATAAATCACAGCGGCTCACTGCTTTTGGGGGTAAATCATTGCATCTCACTGCATCTGGGGGTAAATCACAGTGGCTCACTGCTTTTGGGGGTAAATCATTGCATCTCACTGCTTTTGGGGGTAAATCACTGCATCTCACTGCATCTGGGGGTAGATCATTGCGTTTCGCTGCATCTGGGGGTAAATCACTGCGGCTCACTGCTTTTGGGGGTAAATCCTTGCGTCTCGCTGCATCTGGGGGTAAATCACTGCAGCTCACTGTATTTGGGGGGTGAATCACTGCACCTCACTGCACCGAGGGCTGCAACCCCAACTTCTTGCCCTGCTCCGAGCCCTCCCTGCGTTCCCATCCCCTTTTTTCATCGCAGCTCGCTCGCTGGGTTTCTCTCCCCGTGGGGGGGGTATTGGGTCAAATCTTCCCGTTTTCAGGCCTCTTCATCGCTCGAGGCTTTTAATAGGTTTGCTGGGAGGCGGCGCAGCCTCGTTAGCGGCGCGCTAACGGGAGCGTGCCTGCGTTCCCTCGCTTTCGGATGCTCGCGGAGAACTTTTCCTTTCGGGGGCCGGCTGCATCCCGGGGCTGCGCGAGCAGCAACATGTGGGCTTTGGCAGGGCGTCCGCGTCAGGCTTCTGGAAAAGATTTTAAATTCCCGACTAATTTCTTTTCCGCGAAACAAATGAATCTTCAGAAGGGCCTTTCCTCGCAGCTGCTAAGCCGTTTAATTTATCTGAGTCATTTACAATTTGTGATGGGACTGTTAATAGCCTGATACGGGGCTCACCATCACTCAGACGTGGGGGTCGGTTTCCTTTTTCTTGCTTTTTTTTTTTCTTTTTTGGCCTTTTGGGTTTTAATTTCTTGCTGGATTTGCCCCCAGAGGCACAAAGCTGTGTTTGGAAAACGTCAGCTCCATCTCCCCAGCCCCTTTGTCATGCCGGGGCAGCTCGGGCTGAAAGCGCAAACCGCAGCCCACCCATGGGGACGTGCCGCCCTGCTACTACTTAACTGCTTCAAAGTACCTGTCTGTGATATGAAACATGCCGTAAAATGAATATATTCCAGATGTCCCTGCAAATTCCCCTCAGCTCCGCCATCCACCTGAAGGTGGCCGAAGCGGCGAGGCTCCTCGGTCCCCGCCGCCTCGTTCACTGCCTGAAGGAGCGGGATGGTGGCTCATTTGGGGTTGCGCTTTAGGGGGGTGGCCGTCACCGGATCAGGGTGATGCCCCCCAGGACCCTCCCAGGGTGAGGGATGCAGCCAGTGAGGTTCCAGGGGGTGATCGGCCTCCTTGGGATTGGGGAAGGGTCTCCATCCTTGGGTTTTGGGGGACTCTTCATCCTTGTGGCTGGATGGGATCTCTCTCCTTGGAAGGTCTCCGTGCTTAGGTTGGGGCATCTCCATCCTTGGAGTTTGGGGCATCTCCATCCTCGGAGTTTGGGGAATCTCCATCCTCGGAGTTTGGGGCATCTCCATCCTTGGAGTTTGGGGAATCTCCATCCTCGGAGTTTGGGGAATCTCCATCCTCAGAGTTGTGAGGGTCCTTGGGTTTTGGGGATCCACATCCTCAGGATGGAGGGGATCTCTGTACTTGGGGTTAGGAGGATCTCCGTCCTTGAGGTTTGGGGGTCTCCATCCTCGAGGTTTGGGGGGTCTCCATCTTTGAGTTTTGGAGATCTCCATCTTTGGGGTTGGGGGATACTCATCCTTGAGGTTGGGGGGATTCCCATCAGTGGAGTTTGGAGAATCTCCATCCTTGGGGTTAGGAGGATCTCCATCCTTGTGAAGATCCTTGTGTTTCTCCATCTCTCATCCTTGAGGCTTGGGAATCTTCACCTTCAGAGCTTGGGGGGTCTCCATCTTTGGGTTATGGGGATCTTCTTCCTTGGGTTTGGGGGGAATCTTCATCCTTGGGGTTGGCAGATCTCCATCCTTGGGGATGGAGGCTCTCCATCCTTGACGGTTCTCCATCCTTAGGGTTGGTGGATCTCCATCCTTGAAGGTTCTCCATCCTCGAAGGTTCTCCATCCTCAAGGCTGGGGGATCTCCACCAGTGGAGGATCTCCATCCATGGAGGGAGGACCTCCGTCCTCCATCCTGGATGAAGCCAGGACCCACAACCTCCTCCATATCGCAACACCCACCTTGCATAGGAGCCGTGGGGGGGTCTAGCCAGGCTCGTGCCCTTGGATGACTGCTGTTTTGGGCTGATGGGAACCTGCTCCATGAGCAGAGCAGGTTCCTACCTTCTGGCCAGCTCAGCAACCGTGACCTTAATTTATTTAAAAGCTCCACAGAAAACATGTGTTGGGGGGGTTGTGTTTGGTGTCAAATGGGGTATTTCCAGGAGATGCAGGCAACAATTTCTTGGGTACCCTCCGTATGAGGTCCTGGTTGGCTGGGAGGACCATAGAAAAGCTGGAATAACGGCGGTGGAGAAGGCGATGAAGTAGGTACAAAAGCTAAAATTACTATTCATCGCTAATATGTTGCATGGCACTAATTAATTTTTAAACAGCCTCACTGGGGACCTCATTGCTAAAACATGATGTTTTCTCCTCCGGCACCATAACTGTTAACTCAAAACAAAGCAGAAGAAAGCCGGAAAGGACGAGGAACCGCAACGTCCATCAGACGGCATTCGAGCCGCCTGCTTGGAGGGGATTTCTCTGACGGCCAAATCCTGCCGCTGTGCGGGGGGGGGGATGCTCTGTGCTCTGTTACACCCCTCTGAGGGGATTTTTTTGGGGGTGGGGAGTCAAATCCAGCTTCCCCGGAGCGCAGAAATGTCGCCTGAGCTGCGAGCATGCTGGGAGCAAAGGGAAAAGCTATTTTCGGCTCTGCTCTCACCTGTCTCACTTTACCCGAGCGTGGCTTTCCTGAATATTTTTAGCCGTGTTTTATTACCGGTCTCGCAAGCCCCAAACTGGGAGCGATTATTACCATTGCGCTCGCTCATATGTAAGTTATTTAATTCAGTCTTCGAGAGCGCTAAGAACAGACTTTCCTGAACGTTTTCATCGTCACTGACATCTAGAGCAACACCCAAATATATTTATTTGACATTTCGCATCACGCGATATATGGAGTATTGATCCTAAAATGGCCAGAGCTGGAAATGCTTTATTTTCCATTTATGGTTAATTATTATTTAATTATTTGGATACTTTTCTTGCTACCACCTTGAGTCCATTTATTAATTCCAGCCTTTTAAGTTTCATTTGGAAATTTGGTGGCTCGGGGCAAATCTTCCCTGCTGTTTTCCGGGGCTGAGGGTACCAGGATCTGGCCTGAACCAGTGTAAAAAATCCCAGTTTGACCATTGCAATGATATTTTTTTTGCTGTTGGGGAGAGGCTTTGCCGTGTGCCGGTAGCAACCCCGGGGTCACGGAGGGCTGCGATGGAGGGGAGCGCGCGCGCCCCCAGACGGGGCGATTTCTGTTTCCATATGGAAAAGGGATGTGGCATCTGGTTTCACTCCCAGCAGCTGGCAGCTTGAAGCCTGTGTTTTGCATGGTGTGGAGTAAAGAGAAAATAAAGTGTCGAATTGTTTGGCATTATCAAGGATTTCTGCTCCCCAGGACTCCTGCATAAAGAGATGGAAATTTTAGCTGCTGGAGCCAAGAAACACACAGAAGTATATGAATTTATTACATTTTATCTCATTCCCCTGCAAACAGCACTGCAAATGTCAAAAGATCATCTATTGTTTCATCGTTTAGACAGAATTTTTTGTTTTCTAGTTGTAATTTCTTTGATGCATGGCTGTGGGGAAGGAAGAGAAATTGGAGCAGGAGATAGCAGGGCTGCGGCAGGTTGAACGTGCAGGTTTGTCTGGCCGCGGAGCTACATGCATTTAAATTTCTCACATCCCGGGTTTTTAATTTAACAAATGTAATTAAGGCTGGGGTAGGTACTCGGATTATTCATTTACTCCAGATGGAAAAAAATTAAATTGAATGCAAATTCTGTAATCAGACGTGAAGTTGAGGATGTTGGACGTGATGGGGAAGTGTCAGCACATTAATCGGACTGCTTTCCCTAAACAGCACCCAAATCTAAGAGCCAGGGATTATTTGAATAATTGAGGTGGCATTTGATAAGATATCTGATTGCTGATATCTCCTTAAGACGGAGCCCTAATTGTAATTCTCCATCAAGAAGGATTAATCTGCGTAACAGGGTGCGCTGGGAATAGTGTGGTGTCAGGCTGCCTTCCTTGAATTTGGGGCTTTTATCGAGGGCTGCCGTGCCCAGGGAAGGTGCCAAAGTGATTTATCGCTTCTCCTCTTACTTCATACGTGAGCCAGGAGGTCGTCAGGTAGCGCGGCTCGGCGCCGGGGATCCAGGCATCCGAGGCTGCTCAAGTGCCAGCAGCGCTGCCCGTGGCCTTGGCCATTGGGTCTGTATTTTGGAGGTACCTCCCGTTGTCGGAGAAGGATGCATCGTCGTGTTTCGATGCAGGGTCCATACTGAGGATTGCCTTCTTGGTGCCTTCAGGACACAATTAAACCCCGTTTTCCCTGTAAAACGGAAACGAACTGTCGCGACTTCAGCAGAAGATCTTGTTGGAGGAGCGTGACTCCATCCACAACCCTGATCATCTGATGGGACCCAACCTTGATGCTCTTGGAAAGCCGTTGGGGGTCAATGGACGTTGACTCCCAACTCAGCCTTGGCTGGGGTAGCAAGAGAAGTTTCCACGCAATCTGGCAGCAGACACTTGGTCGTAATCATAGACAGCTTTTCTTGCATTTCCGAAGCAGTTATGTATTCCCACAGGAGAAATAACATTTCTGTGGGGTCCTTTTCACTGCCGCCATCATTTGTTCCTCTTGAAACCAGGCGTGACAGGGTGGGGAGATGGGGATGGACTTTGCTTCTTGAATCCCACGCCCTGGGTGATATTTAGGAAGGATTTAAAGTGGTGAAAATGCCAATTTAAAAAAAAAAAAATCTATCCACATTGAAGATCCAGACTTGTAAACAAATAATCGTTGTGGTCTTTCTTTCTTACCTCCTCTATCTAGCAGCAAATGAAAAAAGAAAAGGGAAAAAGAGATAAAAGAGGGCAAAGGGCTAAAGCTTGAAAGATTTCTTTTTTTTTTTTCCTGAGAGCGTGAATATTTTGAAACAAAATGTAAATGGAATACGAAAAAAAAGTGTGTTGGGGAGAAAATATTCATGAGCCCTACTGCAATCGTTGGGTTGCCCAGCAGTGAAGAGGACGGCTTATATTTCTCCTGTCTCTAAAGTAAAGCCAAATGTGGAGATTTCTTATTTCTTCTTTTTTTTCCTACCATCCCACCTCCGCCTGTGGGCTACTAGCCACTTCTGCTAAATGGGTGCATTAATCCTCTTGGTGATGTGATTTTAGCCAAGCTCTGAGCCTGCATTTGCAACCAGAAAGGCGAGATTTCCCCCCTCAAAAAAAAACCCCGACTTAAATCACTTGAGATAAGTTGGGCGTTATCTTAAGGCTGCAAATTGCTTGTTTGCTCTTCCAGCTGGAGCTGTTAATTCAGAACAATTAACGCGCCGTTTAAAACCTGAGATGAAGCATATGAAGGCGGTCCCGGGGAAAAGAGCCTGTTTGGGATGGAGAGCCCCGGCGTTTGCAAAATCAGATGGAGAACTCCAGTTTGTCTTTCTTTTGAGGTCCTGGCAGGCGTTGTGGGGAATGACATGAATAGCGGGGAGTTTATCCCCAAAAAACCCCCGTTGAACGTTGAGTGATGCTCGAAGCAAGAGCCAGCTGGGTCTCTAGACCCAACTAGAAATAAAGTGCTTGACGTTCATCGCTGGGATGAATTCACCGTTGAGAGCGTGCTGTCACCACCCCATCCATCCTTAAAATACTGCTTCTTCACGAAGAAATAATGAATCCTAATGTGAATCCTAAAATAATGCCTAGGTTTTTTGACGAGCCCCCTTTGCAGTGCCCCGAAACGCTGCTCTGGCTCCATCCTTTAAGCCGTTTTGCAGCATCATTTCGGCTACCTGCTATCTATTTTCTCAGGTTGCCTTTTTTTTTTGATGCAGGTGAAGAACAAAAGCCTAAATCTGAAAATAAACCCCCCAAATACACCAGCAGTGGGTGCTTAAACTATTTCTGGGCCAAGGAGCAAAGAGGTGAGCTCGTTGCTTTTGTGCAAGCGCTCTATTAGACTTTTATGGGATGCTGTGGAAAATACTGCAACAGTGGAAGATGTTGCATTTTTGCAGCCCGGTGGTGGCTTACGGCATGGTCCATCCTTCCTTCCATCCTTGCATCCGTGCATCCTTGCACGTGTTCATCCGTGCATCTGTGCATCCCTGCATCCGTGCATCTCTGCATCGATGTGTCTGTTCATCCTTGCATCCATCAGTTTTGGTCATGTACCTCTGACCATAATTGCGCACAAATTTTATTAAAATCACCCAAAAATTTGTTTTTCACGTGAAAAAAACCACAAATCCCAATATTTCCCCTTGAGCCTGTATAGGAATCGGTGCGGCCCAATACGCAGCAGCTTTTCGCATCCCCCCAAATGATGGAAGTGCTTTTCTGCCCCAAAGCTGGCACTGAGATTTTGGTTTTGGGGACCCCTGCGGCATGAGTCCCCCGAAACCTGCGTCTGCCTGCGCTGCGAAAGCCAAGCAGGTCGTCTTTAAGAGCTTTTTCTGCAAACCCTTTCCCGTTATTCCCCCATCCGAGGATGGATGGAGGCAGCAGCATCGGCAAATCTGAATAACTAATCAGAGTCCTCATTAACCCCCCCGCCGAGATGCTCAAACATTCACTTTGCTGTTTGTGAAGCAGAAAAAAAAAAGGAAAAGGGAAAAAAACCCCCTGCCCAACCCACCCTGCATTAAAATTGATGTGTTATTAATCCCACTGTTGCAGACCTCATGGGTACCGAATTCTCCTCCGTCTCGCCTGAGGCCGAACAGTATGGTGCCGCTTCTACGGGGCACTTTGACTTTCCATTATTTATCGGCGTGGCGTAGCGAGGCCGCTTTTGTTCCCCGGGCCCAGATGTGCGCACATGTGTACGTCCAGGGCTGGGGGTGTCCGATATTTCCCCCTTTGGATAATGCAAATCACCTATAGCGGGGCTCCACCGATGGATTCGACTCTCCCGGACCGTGTTTTGCGGCAAAACGGCTTTGCTTCTACAGAAATACAGAAATATTGTGTGTGTACGGGCACATCTTAAATCTTTTCGCTCTCTCTGAGCAAGGATGGGGTTAGTGCATCACCAAGTTTAACTTGTAGGACTGGGGAGGTAGAAGGATGAAAATACCATATCGCTCTCTGCACCTTCGAGCATCCCCAACATCCAGCCCCAGCCCTTACTCGGAGGCTGGAGATGCTACAGAAATTGCACCGTGGGGGGGAAAACCCAACAAATCCAAGGTTTTTATCGCAATAGTCCTCATTGCAGACAGCGGCGGGTGTTGCTAAAGTGCTTGGAGAGTTGTGATCGCCCCTTGGAGCTCCTTAAAGAGTTAAACTGAAATTTGAGCTTGGGTTTCTGCCTTTATACTGTTTTTCAGGCGTACAGGGTTTCTTGGGTCACCATTAAACAGCATTGATATGATGAGGTTGGAAGCATCGTGATCTGCTCACATTGGAAACAAGGCGACACGCTGGGAAAAGCCGCCTTGCTTTAAAATCCAAGACTTCTTGCAAAAATCCTGGATTTTGCTTTGCTAAATGTCAGCTTTGTTAGCATTCCCTTACACTTAATTAAATCTTTATGAACAGGGATGCCCTTGGCTTTTTGCAACCTGGGTACAGGCTGAGGTCCCGGGGTGCTGGGTTCCCATCTCCGCCGTTGGATGTTATTCAGGTCGAGTAGATCAGGATTTAGGGCATTTTTGGGGATCGATGAGGGCGTTTTGGGGGATTGATGGCTTGTCATTAATGCTGTCTCATTTATGACCCTCTGGCAGCTGCTCCATGCGACCTTGAGTGCCTGGGACACCATGTATCTTGCTGGCTTGCGTCGCCCGCGGTGGAGAAGCTTGAAGGAGGCGTCTCCTCCATTCCCTTTCGCATCGGGAGGACTTCAAAGGCCTCCGCTAAACTTCAAAGGATGCCTTTTGAAGTCGTGAAAAGTGTGCGCCAGCTCAAAAAGACTTATCTCCCTCTGCAAGGGTGTTGAGGGAAATGTCCCTGGTGGGGCTGGCTCTTGGTGCTCTTCGTGATTGGGACAAAAATGACATCTTTTATTGAGAAGCTACACAAGCCCATGTTGGCCTACATGCATGCAGCACCCAAGACCTCAGCCCTGATCACCTCCAAGGATGAATATCAGTCTGCCAGAGCTCTTTTAGCACTGCCAGAGCCTTATTTATCTGCTCTTTTTCCTCCAGTCCTCATGTTTTGTTCACATGGCGAGCCCAG
This sequence comes from Theristicus caerulescens, assembly GCA_020745775.1. Lineage (NCBI taxonomy): Eukaryota > Metazoa > Chordata > Aves > Pelecaniformes > Threskiornithidae > Theristicus > Theristicus caerulescens. The sequence continues at coordinate 614,055 of CM036575.1, read as the reverse complement.
ATGACAAAAGTCTCCCCCATGGGAGGGGAAAAAAAGTCTTTACAGGGACAACGGATCGCTGCGACACATGAGCTTTTCATAGCGTTGTCAGGAGAAATCCAATGCAAATCAAGTCCTGGGTCCTCGATGTGTATTTGACATCAGCCCATGCGTGCTCCTCCAAGGCAGGAGCCCATAGGGGTTTTTTATTCTTGATCATAAATATCCTTAATGATATTTCAGCTGCTCTTGCGGTGGAAGAGTTTTGGACTCGAGCCCCTTCTGAGCATTTAGCATAATCCAGATTAGGTCTCTAAACCTCTCGGCAGGGCCTGCTCTTGCCTGAGAAGTCAAGGGGCATCTTGACCTTTCACCCCTTTCACCAAGTTTTCCATGTTTGGTGGTTTCTGCCCTTTTTCCCCTGAAATCATCCAGGTGCTTCCATATCTCTCCTTGGCCAATGGCTTCGGTGACGTCCAGGTTTCCAGAAATGGCACTTCCTATGCAACCTTCCCCATATACCTTTGTCTTTTGCACCCATAACCCTGACTGCGATGATGGATACGGGCTGTGAGGGCACAAAAATGCGACCGCTGTTATTGCAAGGGGTTTGGGATGGAATTAAAACCAGGGGAAACAATCTTCATGGATGTCCCATACGGCCTCACCACGCGAGGCGTAGCAGAGATGCATCCCTCAGGTGTGCCTTGGAGATCTGATCATGGTAGATCTATCAGATGGATCTGGGGGATCTGAGGAGCTCTCTGGAGGTGGCGTGCATCATGGTAGATCTATCAGATGGATATGGGGGATCTGAGGAGCTCTCTGGAGGTGGCGTGCATCATGGTAGATCTGTCAGATGTATCTGGGGGATCTGAGGAGCTCTCTGGAGGTGGCGTGCATCATGGTAGATCTATCAGATGGATCTGGGGGATCTGAGGAGCTCTCTGGAGGTGGCGTGCATCATGGTAGATCTATCAGATGGATCTGGGGGATCTGAGGAGCTCTCTGGAGGTGGCGTGCATCATGGTAGATCTATCAGATGGATCTGGGGGATCTGAGGAGCTCTCTGGAGGTGGCGTGCATCATGGTAGATCTATCAGATGGATCTGGGGGATCTGAGGAGCTCTCTGGAGGTGGCGTGCATCATGGTAGATCTGTCAGATGGATCTGGGGGATCTGAGGAGCTCTCTGGAGGTGGCGTGCATCATGGTAGATCTATCAGATGGATCTGGGGGATCTGAGGAGCTCTCTGGAGGTGGCGTGCATCATGGTAGATCTATCAGATGGATGTTGGGGATCTGAGGAGCTCTCTGGAGGTGGCGTGCATCATGGTAGATCTGTCAGATGTATCTGGGGGATCTGAGGAGCTCTCTGGAGGTGGCGTGCGTCATGGTAGATTTCTCAGATGTATATGGGGATCTGAGGAGCTCTCTGGAGGTGGCGCGCATCATGGTAGATCTATCAGATGTATATGGGGATCTGAGGAGCTCTCTGGAGGTGGTGTGCATCATGGTAGATCTATCAGATGTATATTGGGGATCTGAGGAGCTCTCTGGAGGTGGTGTGCGTCATGGTAGATTTCTCAGATGTATATGGGGATCTGAGGAGCTCTCTGGAGGTGGTGTGCATCATGATAGATCTATCAGATGTATATGGAGGATCTGAGGAGCTCTCTGGAGGTGGCGTGCATCATGGTAGATCTATCAGATGGATCTGGGGGATCTGAGGAGCTCTCTGGAGGTGGCGTGCATCATGGTAGATCTATCAGATGTATATGGGGATCTGAGGAGCTCTCTGGAGGTGGCGTGCATCATGGTAGATCTATCAGATGGATCTGGGGGATCTGAGGAGCTCTCTGGAGGTGGCGTGCATCATGGTAGATCTATCAGATGTATATGGGGATCTGAGGAGCTCTCTGGAGGTGGCGTGCATCATGGTAGATCTATCAGATGGATCTGGGGGATCTGAGGAGCTCTCTGGAGGTGGCGTGCATCATGGTAGATCTATCAGATGGATATGGGGGATCTGAGGAGCTCTCTGGAGGTGGCGTGCGTCATGGTAGATCTATCAGATGTATATTGGGGATCTGAGGAGCTCTCTGGAGGTGGTGTGTATCTAGAGGTGCATATATCAGCTGTACTTTGGCATCTGAGCAGCTCAGCAGATCCAGGTATATATATACACTAGACATATATCAGCAATCTGAGGAGCTCTGTCCCAGGTTATATATATCAAGGCAGATATATTGGATGTATATTGAAGGTCTGAGGAGCTCTCCAGAGGTGATGTGTCTCAAGGGACATATATCAGCTATATATCAGAGATCTGAGCAGCTCTCTAGAGGTGATGTATATCACGCTAGATGTATCGGATATATAATGGAGATTTGAGGAGCTCCAGCCGGGTGCCATATATCAGAGATGTGTATGTCAGCTGTATATTGGTGAGGAGCTGTCTCGAGGTGATTTACGTCAAGGTAGATATATCGGATGTATACTGAAGATCTGAGGAGCTCGACAGATTATGCGTATCAAGGGACATATATCAGACATATAGTGGAGATCTGAGGAGCTCTCTACCAGGTGATATTTATCAAGGTAGATATATCGGACATATATCGGAGATCTCAGGTGATGTTTATTACCTAACATAGAGGTAATACCTGCAGGTGATGTATATCGAGGGACATTTATCAGATGTATATTGGAGATCTGAGGGGCTCGCTAGAGGTGATGTATATTCAGAGATCTGGGGAATTTTTATCTCTTTTATTCCTTTCTTTGCAGTCAAACACAAAACACCCCCACGGCCGTGCTGATCCTTGCTCAGCCCATCTTCATTTTTCCACTGGATCCGCTTGGATGGGTCTAGAAATCCCAACCTCGCCCTCCGTAAAGGCCAGGTCCTTGGTAGATGCAGCATCATCTCTAACATCTGTGTGGACTTTTGCTTATTAAATAACAGCTGGGAGCTCCCTGGTTTTGAGGCTCTTCCCTAGTTTGCGCCATCTGAGCCCGAGTGTAAAACCACATTTACGCTCAAGCGAAGATTATAATTAAGCGGGGGGATGGCGACAGCCGGCGTGAAATGGGGGCACGGCCAACAGCAATGCCGTTTCATCGCTTTTTCCCTTTTTTCTCCTTTTCAGACCCGGATTGTACCGCTAACCCTCAGTGAGACCCCGTGCCAGGGATTCGCCACCCTCCAGGAGCCAAAAAGGACGGAACGGCACCGCGTCGCCCTTCATCCTTTGCGGATAGACCGGCAACGAGCACGCCTTCGTTTTCTGGACGCATCTCGGTTCGATCTCTAAAAATCTGATTTATTTTTTGTCCTTCCTTGGAGATGTTCCCACTTGCCTGGGCAAAACCTGGGGTGGTCTGATGTAGCTCAGCCATCAGCCCTTCTTTCACCTACGAGGGGATATTCCCACCTAAGTTTTCCTTGATTCCTCCTATTTTCCCCACTATCCTGCCAAAAAAGTGCATTAAGAGCCGACTCGCCCACCGTGGCTTTGCTGACGCCACCGAAAGACCCTTCCTTCATCCTCTGCTTAATATTTTGCTTCTCATTGCATCATTTTCTCTCAATATTTAACTATTTCATCCTTTGCTTTCCCAGGTTGTGATCCCTACCCAGAAAATCCTGTTCTCGGGGCGGCGGGAGGACGCTTGCAGGGCAGCGGCTCCCCGAGCACCCCCCAAACGGTAAGGCTGCTTTGCTTTATATTAATTAGGCAATTATATCTATTAATTGGGCAATTATATCTATTAATTGGGCAATTATATTTATTAATCGAGTGGGATGAGGCGAGTCGTGACCTCGGCGGGGCTTTATTTGGGGGAATTTCGGTTCTTTTCCACTATACCCAAATTATATCACCGCTTCCCTAAATGCTGTAAGCATTTAGGGGGAGAACTATACTTTTTTGCTGTGTTTTTCTTTGTATTTTAGAAATCTTGCTTTAAAGCTCAAGTATGGAAAACATGTTGTTATGAGCCCTACAGGCCATGGCCAGCCTGGAGGAAAACACAGATATATTTTTGTAAAAATACCCTGAAATATGGGCTGCTATCACTGCAAAATTTTGGCACGGCAGTAGGATGTGGAGAAAGGGTCACCGGCTAAAAATAACTGCAACGCGGAGCTTAAAATAAGATGTACATGAAACCAAGGGTCTCGCAGTCCTTTAGTCAACTCCGATCGCTAAAATTAGGGCTTGACAGAGTGACAAATGGGCTTGATCTGTGCCAAAACCGTAGGCACCCGGCAGGTGACAAAAAAAATAAACCCTCATTGGCTCCTAAAGGAGCAAAGAGAAATCCTTGCTCACTGAAAACAGAAGTGCTGCCTTCAGTTTGTGCAAATACCCTGAAAAAGTACCTGATTTCTTCCTAAAGCGGTGATGTTTAGGGTGGGGACATCTCAAGGGAAAAGCCAAAAGCTATTTTTTGTTCTTCCATCCTGAAGCAAAGCTTCGTTCGGGCCGTGGCGCAGCAGAGCGTCTTTTCTGTGAGTCTTGCCTCCTCTGAAAGTCCCTTTTAATAAAGAGCAGCCAATAACGGCAGGATTATTTCCCCCAGGCTGCCCTTTCAGCCCTGATTCTTGCCGGTGACCTTCCCTTGGCCAAAAAACCCCAGGATTAAGGTTGTGATGAAGCAGCTGAATTTCTCATTAGTCCGGTTTTGCCCCCTTTCTAAAGGTAAAGGTTGGATTCACTTGGAAATAACTTCTCTGGTGGGTTTGTGGGGGCTTGGGGTCACCACAAGGACCTCTTTTTGGGGAGCTCCTCCCTGCCTTGATGCCTTCTTGCCAATCAGTATTTTGATATGAGCTGCCCGGCGCTTGCGTGGAAGGGTTGGGTGGCCTGCGATGTAGTTTGGGCTCATTGGGTTGTTCCCCTTGGAGGAAACTGAGGCCGCGGAGGACACGAGCACGTGGTTGTGGAGGACACAAGCATGTGGTTGTGGAGGACACGAGCACGTGGTTGTGGAGGACACGAGCATGTGGTTGTGGAGGACACGAGCATGTGGTTGTGGAGGACATGAGCACATGGTTGTGGAGGACACGAGCACAACCTGGCTTGGGAAGCATCTCCAGCAAGACGACCAAACCCGATCTATTCAGCAAATTGTGCCAACAAGGTCCAGACACCTCCCACTAAAGGCACAGAGAGACGTGATGATGGGTGTCCACCTAATTACCTTCTGGAAGAGAAGGCTGGCATCGCTCTAAGTGGTTAATGATCTAGCCTGAAGACGTCTTCTGAGAAATAACTTGGTTCCCCGTGGCCTTTTCCACCTCGTACGTGGGTCCCCCCATTTTCCAGGCACAAAACCCTTTCATCTTTCCTCCTGAAGCCTGTACGTTCACAGCGATGCTCCTCCGAGGCCAGGTCGTAGCTTTTGTCACTGTGCAAAAGAAGTTGCGAAAAAATTTGGCACGTCTGTCTCGCACCGTAAACACGTCCCGGTCCTTTTTTGTCCCCAGTTTCCTCGTTGTGTTGAGTTCAGACCAGGCTGAGTGTATCTTAGGGTCTACTACTCAGAGTAAATGAAGAAGCCGGTGTAATTAAGCGTAATTAAAGGAGTTCAAAACTATTTGTAACTCCCTAGCTAGCTGGAGCTTGTATAAATCACCGCGTCATGTCTCAAACCGCTCTTTTGTCACTGAGGCTGGAAATATGGCAAAAAAATTGCTTTCAAATGGGCGAATGAAGGATGATTAAATTGAGGCAATTAATCTAGCGGCTCACATCGCAATCTTTGGGGTCTTGGCTCAGGGCTTGGATGGGGACAACTCTCGGCCGATAGCGGGAAGCCTGGCGCGCCTCAAGGAAAACCTTGTTTTTGTCTTCTGGTTTGTAGAGTCATTTCTCATTGGGAATTTTGCGTTTTAAAAGGAAATTCAGGAGGGAGGTGAGACCGGGAGAAGCCGGAGAGCTGCAAGAGAGGGATGCGAAGCGGAAAGTCGGCGAATCGGGAGCTCTGATTTATCTGCCATATGGGAAAGAGGAAAACAGCCGGCTCCAGAGGGATTTCTTTCCCTCTCCCGAAGGGAAAATTTGCAAGCGCGTTAGCAGGATATAGCAAGAAACGAGGCAGATTTAAGGGAGGAGAGAGTTTTATTAGGTGCGCCGCGGCATTGCTCTGGTTTTGGGGCTTTCCCATGGGCGGGGAAATCTTTGCACGCTCCCGTGCACATCTCACCCGTGTTTCTGCAGTTGGGTTAGGTCTGCTGGTTTTAGCCCCGTTTCTGCAAGCCCACCAAAAAGCAGACTTCCATTTGTGTTTACCCGGCGCAATTACTCACGCAGGTGTTGGGAGATTTGCGTAAAGGCTTTGATTTGCAAAAGGAATTATTAAAAATTGCATTGTTGCTCATGGGGTGTTCACGGGCTGCAGCAAGGTTGCAAAAAGTCATTGCATAGTTTGCGGTGGGATCTTCGCTGGAATCGTTCGCGCGTCTACATTGAGGTTGTGGGTGGGTTTTGCACCGGCGTTGGTCTGATTTGCACTTTGCAATACTCGCGCTGGCTGAGAAATTGGTGAAGGACTGCAGTTATCAGTTTGGGATGGAGAAACGTGGCTGATGGTTACATTTTTGCTGAGCAAGACTGGTTTTGGGCGTGTTCCTTCTCGGTTGCCCATCCTCGAAGCAACGGCTCTGACGTCGCCTTTGCTGGTGGCACGGAGGAAGGGCAAAACCCCCAAATCTCCCATTTTCCCAGCACCTCGTTCATCTCAGATCCATACTTAAGCCTCTCCTTCCAGCCCATCTCTCCAAAATTCATCATCTTTATTCACCATCATCTTCTTTGTCCTCCAAGAAGCTCCTCTGAACCTGGCTGAGACCCTGGGCATGGGACCTTCCCATTGCAGGACTGGCGTGGGATTGAGATTTGGTGTTTTGTGAGGAAAATGTGGGTGCTCAGCGATTCCTCTCATGGGATTAGCAGGTTGCGATGGAAAACGAAGCATGCAAGGCAAGGTTTGAAAGCGTCGTGATTTTGATCGTGAATTATTCACAGTTAGTTGCTCGCAGCGAAGAACTGTTGGAAAATTAATCCACTCCCTCTTTTTTCCAAGCACTCTCAAGGCAATCGGGAACTTCTCCTGGACAATTCGGGGCCGGCAAGAGGAAGTTTGTGCATTTTTTGGGTTCCTCAGCTGCGTTTCACTTCAAAGCTTTGCGATTTGCCCTCTGAAAAAATTCACAATTTGCTCTTTTGGGAACTTTTGCTGGGCCGGGGGCTGGATTGAACAAAATGCAAGTATTTTCAGGTTACTTTGAAGAAGCCTATTTGATGTTTCCCTGCGCCGGTTTGTTTTGGAAGGTGCTTTAATGGTCTCCCTCTATAAAAATAACACTTTAAATGTATGTAGGTATCTCAGCTCTCCACTTAAAAAAAAGAACAAAGTTGTTTAATGCTGCCGTTCAAGGTACATTAACCTTGTCTACTAAAGCTCTGACTGGCTCGTGCAGGTTTTATTCTCGTGTTTATGTTGCAGAGATATCCCTGGAGCCTTTTAGGGATGGGTATCTTCGGAGAGGAGAGAAATATTTAGCAGTAATTGTTGTTCTCATCGGAAATTCGCTGTAGCGGCTCCCCTCTTTCTATGGAGCTGGAGTTGGGAAGAGGATTTGCAAATATTAAATACACAAATGCAAATATTAAATACCTAAATGCAAATATTAAATAAATAAATGCAAATATTAAATAAATAAATGCAAATATTAAATAAGTAAATGATGCTTTTGCCCTGCACTCAGGGGAGATGTCCCATCCGGTGACAAACCAAACTGGTGCTCGGCAAGAGTTTTTTGGCGTTGTCCAACGTGGCGTTTCCCTCTCCCTTTTACCCCAGTGCTTATGCATTGACCAAGAGCTTTTTTAGGAGAAAAATAGAAAAGGGGTTCGCTCTGGTCCGGGGTTTATCCTGCAGAAATAGCGAATCTCCATCTGCGTGGCTGTAGCAGAAGCACATAGTCAATTCGTCCTTTTTTATTGGGAAATAACTCGATAACTGGATGCTGGAAAGGGTACAAAAGTCAACATTTAGGCAACCGGCATCTTGGCCGAGAGGATGCTCCCAGCACAAAAACCCTGCTGGCTTCGGAGAGAGGAAATTTGGCTACCAAATATTCCTAAAAAAATTGAAACTATTTGGTGGCATAGGGGTATTTCTTGCACAAATGCTCCTGATATCCTCAGACGAGGCATCACGCGAGCCCGCTTGGAAGCAGCCTTGAGCATGAGGAATGACCAAGAACGAGTGATGTCTTGAAAAATGGGATTCTTCCCCATTTTTGACCATTTAATAGCATTCGGTTTATTTTTAATGAGCTCAGGGTGGCATAAGGGGGTTCCTTTAATAGCTTGTGAAAACCTGGTGTTCGTCTTTCAGGGTAAACAGGTGAATTTGGGTAAAAACAAGCAAAAAGGGTGAAGGTTGGCGGATAAAAATGAGATGTTCAAGAGCGAGAGGGTTGCTCTCGAGTCACTTTATGGCCAATGAAGAGTCGGCATCACCCGCTGAGGGTTGAACCTGTCCTCGCTGGCAGTTCAGAGCGAGATGTATCGTCCTCTGGAGGTGCCTCTCCCTTCCCCCTCAGCTATATTTCTTCATTTTAACTTAAATAGATGCGTATAATGTATGCATATATCATAAACTTCAGCGTGCACAAGCCCTCTGTGAAGCCGGTGGCATAAAAAACTTGCAGCCCGCTGCAGAGGGAGCGTGACTAACACGACGTCATTGCAAATCTTAAAAAAAAAATTAAAAAAAATACCCTTTAAAAAAGGCAGTCTTCCCTTAATACAGAAAAATACCTTCCCGTGGCTGGAAAAACCTCCTCAAGTATCTCTAATAATTTTGAAACTTTGGGGAGAGAAGAGGAAATGCCCGAAAAGCTGATTTTCTGATTTCTCACGTTGAATCCTCCGTTATCAATTGCATGTTTTGCTGCGGGGGAGAAGCTGCTGAATGAACGAGAAAAAAACGATCCCCATTTTCCCGTTGATTTGGAAACAAGAGTTGCACCTTGCAAAACTAATATCAACGTTATCCGCTGAAAACGCTAACGTGGAGTCCAACAGCGTGATTTTTTTTGCCTTCAGCTCTCCTCATATGGTTTTACAGCTGTTTTATTAATCAAGGGGCTCCTGTTCACCTGGGGGGTGGTGACGACTGTCTGCAATACTTTGGTTTTTTAAATGTTTTAAGGCACCGGTGACCATGCTGAAAAAAACCCCCCAACATCTCAACTTAGTCTTTAATTATTTTTATTTGAAAGAGGAGGTAATATATTGCTGGCAAAAAAAGCGACCTATAAATCTGAGACTCTTTTAGGTAGACGCGAGCTCTTCGGGAAATACATTTGCAACTTAATGGCAATATTTCAGCGATAGCTGAAATAATTTCATTTCATAAGGAAATTTAGGATACTTTGATCTCAGGTCGCTGCCAAAACCTAAAGTGCTGCCGCTTCCGGAAACGCAAGAGCCTTTATGGGTTTTATTGCTCACCGTTTCTTTCCTCTGTGCAAACGCCCCCGGAGTTGGCTGCAATTCCTGCCCTCAACCCCCAGCCCCCCCAAAATTCACTCTTTGCCCAAGATTTGATCATTGCCTTGAGCTGATCGGCAAGGCGTTGGCAGGGGTTTGGCCACGCTCTGCTCCTTTCGTCATCTGGATGCCGATGGTCAAGAGCTCACGCGGCTAAATTGATTTAAGGGGGGGGGAATAAAAAGAGAGGATTAATGAATAAAATAAAAAAAATAAAAAAATAAGAAAGGATTAATGCATAAAGTAGAAGCTTTCGACCCTTCCCTGCGTTTGGCTGCCGATAAATCCACGGGGCTGACAGCTTTGCACCGTTATCCCAAGATTCATGGCCGGGGGCTCCCGCGTGAAACACCCATCCGGCTTTTCCCGCGGGCGCCAGGCGCTTCCCGGGATATTTACGGCACCCAAGTGCATTTGTTTCCCCCAAGATAAATATACCGCTATCGGCAACAGCTGTCTCTCATTTTTATCCCTTTTATTTTTTTTACATGTGGCTATAAGTCCTATTCTCCAAACAAATCAACGCCCCTAAAGCCTTAACGAACGGCTTGATTTTAGCAGGTTAGATGGTATTCGGCAATTAAATTGGGCTCCGGACTGCCACCTTCTGGGAATATATTTGGCCGAAAAGCTCGCACCCCGCAATAAATCGCCGTGCGCTAGAGGTAGCTACGCTCCTGGCATGAACAATAGATGCCAAGCAGGGTTTTTTTTTCCCCAAATAGCAATTTCTTATTTTTTTTCGCTTCCCACCGAGATGTCTAGACCGTCACGGTGCTGAATTCTGCTTTTCTCCAGCTGCAGCTATTTCTGGTGGGGAGATTTCCCCTTGGTGTTACCCCGTGAGGATGTGCCTGCAGCTGCGAGCCGAGTTTTGACATCGGACACCGAAGATTTTAAGCTGCGAGTTCGCCCGGGAGCCGATAATTTTGCCTCCCGCTGTTTTGCTCTTGGGGGAAAAAAAGATGAAAAGCGTTGTTTTAATCCCATAAATGCAATATCCTTCTGGCTGCAAGAGGTCTGTGTCATGCAGGGACCCCGGTCTGCGTGCCAACGCACAGGATTTTGGGTGTGCTTTCTTAATATTCAATTCATGGGTTGTCCATACTAGTACAAAGTAAAAAAATAAATTAATTTATTCATGCAAAATAATAAGAGCGGTTGATGCTCATCCCGTGCAGACAGCACTTGGATTTCCATGTGGGCTCAGTGCATTTATTTTCGTGGTGCCCGTAAAGCCCGAAGCCTCATGGAGAAGACCAGAATATTGCGAATCTTCCCCCAAACAACTGCGGACCTCGCGGAGAAGACCAGAATATTGTGAATCTTCCCCCAAAAACCGCGGAGGCTGATCCGAAGACCCCAAATGCGCCTCGGTTTTTACTGAGCTCATCGGTATCCCCGTTCTTCTGCCTTGTGCGAGAGCGGTTCTTCCTGCATGTCACCATTTCATGGCAAAAGCAACGCTTGATGCTATTTTTTGGTAGATCCCTTCACTGTATCAGAGGACCGTGCATAACTTTTTGCATTTCTGCTTTCCACGGGACGGCACGGCAGCTCCTCTCCAGACGAGAAGCCAACAGGGAACCCAATGCAACGACGGGCATCGCAACTGGGTGAACCCTTCGAGAGATGTCGCCTTCTCGTTGCAGGGAGAGATGCACTTTTGGAGGCGCCGGGGAGATTTTATCAGGTGGCTTTGTGAATTTGCTGAATCCAGAGCTCAGAGCCTCAGAGAGAACCCAGGACAGGGTTTTTTTGAGGATTTAAGCAAGATTATTGGCTTTCCTTCTGAAGCAACCAGGCAGCTGCAGTGAAATAATAGGACAGGAGGCATTTTGGGGCAAAGAGATGATTTTTGATTACACTCTGCCACCAGATCTACCCTTCCCCAAGGCATCCAGCCAAGAACTCCCCTACAAATTTGTCCCTTCCTGGGGCCCCTCTTCTTTCTCCATCACCTTGGGACCTGAAAATACCAAAAAAGAGTCTGTTTTCTCTTCAAATAACTATGCATTTGCAGAAAGCAGAGCAACTTCAAGAGAGATGGAGGGCGGCATGTCTCAGACTGCCTCCCAGCTTCAAGGCTGTCCATATGGGATGTGCGAAACGAGGGTTTGCTCCCCGGTTCAAATCAAGCAAGGGTTTGAACCCTCTGTCCTCACTTCTGTGCATTCAATTGCCATGGGGGCGGTCAACTCAACAGAAGAGTCAACTGGGTTGGTCAATGCAATATAGGAGTCAACTGGGTTGGTCAACTCAATGTAGGAGTCAATCGTGTCGGTCAACTCAACATTGGATACTCAACGTCCCTTCTGGATTGAGCGTGCAAGGGCTGTGGATGTGACTCCATGGTGGCCAAAGGCAGAGATGCATCGTTTGGGGTTTTTTTTGGTGTATAGTTTCAGAAAATGGAAGGTTTTGCATTTCTGACTTTCCGTCCTGCTTCCAAAAAGGAGGAATAACTGGAAAGGGGATGGAAATCCCCATTTAAGCACTGCGGCGATAGGCATAAGGGGTGGAAAGAAAATGCCCTGAGTGCACCAAGGTTCCCAAGGGGAAAATATAATGAGGTTCACTGATGGCAGCCATCATCTCCAAGAGCTCTGCCCTTGCCTGGCTGCCCTCCAGGGATGATCTCCTTGCCAGCGACCCTCTTCGCTTCACCCCCGATGCATTCCTTGTCCAAAATCACAAATCTCAAATAATCATCCAATTATGATAAGGGTCATCAAATTGTCTTGGGTTTCTTCCAGGGACCGGGTGGTGGAGCGCTGTGCTGGGGTGCTCGTCCCAGGAATGTCACCTCTCCTTTCTGTCCCTTTTTTTTTTCCTTTCTGTGGGATTTTCGGGGCGGGAAGAGTCCCCTTAATCCAGCGGCGTTTCTCCTGCCCGCAGGTTCTCGATGTGACTCCCACCCAGGATGCACCATGTCTCCCCGGCACCGGCTCTGACGATGATGGCCACCCAGACCGTGCCCCCTCCTCCCTACCAAGACACCCCACAGGTGAGCGTCCCCCAGCACCCATGGGTTCCCCCAGACCCCTCGTGACTCCCAACTCCTGCATTAATTACAGTGCCTTCCTAAATAATGACCATTACGAAGTATTTCACCCCAAAACGTTCATTTCAAACTGGCAAAAATTAACCCCCCTCTTGACACAGTCTCCAAGATTGAAGGGTTTGGGGTCAAACTATGGTTTTTTTTTCCCCTTCCTGGCTTATTTTGGGGTTGCGGGGTCTTCTTGGAAAGCCGACATGGTGGTGCGTTTGCAGCCAGCAGGTTAATAAGCTGGAAAGACGAAACGTCTGGCTAAACCGGGACGTCTTTAGCCGTAGGAATGGCCTTTTGATTTATTTTTATGGCATTTTTTGGCAAGCCGTGGTGGGGGGAAAAGAAGACTTCATCTACAATGTTGCTCTAAGGGGTCGAATAACTTTTCCGAGCATCGTTACGGAGTTAAGTTATTATACGAAGAGTTTGTCCAAGAGAAACTCTACTGGAGCACGCCAATGGGGTGGACGCGGGGGTTGAGGTTGGATTTCGGAGACGGTCCCATGCCTCACAGCCCATCCTGAGATTTTTTGGGGGGGCAAATCCACGTCACATTTCTACTTTCCTGGGTACAGTGGCCAAATGGGGATGATCCGGATTGAGCGCTGAACCGGCTCTGCGTTCCAAGCAGCTTTTTTGGGGGGTTCATAGGGGAAATTTTGAGGTTTTCCTCCATTTGCTGCATATCTCGGCTGCAAAAGCAGAAAAATCTCCCCTCCCAGGCAAAAAAATAAAAGAATTGAGCCTGTTCTCTGCAAGCTAAAATAAATAAATCGACTTTTCCACCCCCCCTGAAGCCACCCGGGTCTCCTTTCCGCTCGTCTCCTTTGGTGGGAAAAGGTCACTTCTTGCAAACGACACCTCAGTGGGGTTTTTATGGCTCCTCCAACTTCTGTGTCATCATTTGCTCGCTTCGCTGCTCCGCTCCGAGAGGGTTTTTTTATCCCAATTTTTTTTCCCCCCGGCCTCGAAACACTCGCTTACGCAGCGGGGAGCTGAGCCACCGTTTTAGTCCTAATGGGCAATTTAAGAGACTTTTAAAAAGAGCCGAGATTTTCTGCAGCATCCTCCAGCGACGTCCCCCGCTACCTTCCCCATCCCTGTCCCTTAGCTGCCCCCCCGTTTTAATACGTTGAATTTTGGGGACCCTCAGAAGCGTCGTTGACCAAAACCCTCCTATTTTTCCCCGCTAAAGGGGTTGCTCAAGCGTTTTTCCTTCGGTTTACTTGGCTGCCGCCAAGAGTTGCTTTTTTTTGACTCGACGCTGTGACTGCTCTGAGCTTTTTCACCTGAAAATTTGGGATTTCTAAGCAAATTGCACAAATTTCCTCTCCCCAAAGACAGGGAAGAGATGGGGAGGGTTGGCGACAAATTAAAAAAAATGAATTATTAGAGCTACAACCGGCTCCTCATCATCAAGGGGATCGTTTTGGGGAGAAAAGAGCTAAAAAAGGGGGTTCGGGGAGCTTTGCATTAATATTTTCCTGCAGGCTGTGCAAGCCATCACCCTCCCTGTCAGAAATGTGCAAAAATGAAGGAGAAATGATGGAAAAGCTGCCTTTTGGAGGGAAAAAAATGCTTTAATAATCACCTGGTTCTGTTAAAGGGGTGGAATCGTTTATATCGAGCGTGATCGCGCTCACCGAGCAACTCTACCTGTTGAAAATTAAAGAGTCTGCGTAAAAATCCCTATTTTTTCCATAAAAAATTAAAAGAAAAGCCTTCGGCCGTTTCATTGTCAAAGTTAGCAAAACCAGGTGATTTTAAAAATAGGCATTTTTGGCATCGAAAGTGATGACAGCAGCTTTGCCCTACCAAAAAAGTGCTTTTTAGGTGGTTACATCAGGGCCAAAAATGGGAAATTTTAAAAAAATATACAATTTTATTTATATATGTACTTATTATATAAATATATTTTAAAGCGTTATTCAAAATTGGGTGGAGATGTTGATTTGTGAGCATTTTCAGCACAGAAAGCGCAAAAAGCAGCTTTGCCCTCATAAAAGGACTTTTTAAGTGGTTACAATAGGGACAAAATGGGAAAATTATAAAAATACGTCTTTTTTTTAATGATAAAAATAGTTTTTAAAAAAATGGCAGAGTAAAAATTGGGTGGAGCCGTTGATTTTTCAATAGGATCCATGAAACCCCCCCAGGCGCTGGCGTCCTCGGCGCGTTTTTGGGCTCAGAACGCTGTTTTCCGACAGCGGTAGAGAAACAGGAATAGGATAAATTTTGCTGACTCGGGAGATTTTTCTTGCCCTTCGCCGTGGTTGCTCGCTAGAGTTGACGTCGTTGGCCGGAGTCTTCAAGAAAGCAGGAGGGATTAAGGCATTTAGAGCTGCGGGGAGCCCCAGCGTCACCCGGGGAGCAGCCGCGAACGCCGGCAAGGGATTTGCAGCCTAAAGAAGCGAAAAATCAGAAATAGCAAAGAAATATAATGGGAGGTGATGCGATCGTTGAGCAGGCGGCACCTCAAAAACCTCTGCTTTAGCTGGGAGTCTTGCAAAACCATGGGGGTTTCTTTTATTTTTTTTTTTTAACATATTTTTACTCTTTTTTTTAACTTTTTTTACTAATTTTTAAACTTTCTTCTACATTTTTTACATTTTTACATAATTTTAAATATATTTTTACATATTTTTTACATAATTTTTAGTATATTTTTACGTATTTTTACATAATTTTTAATATATTCTTACATATTTTTATATAATTTTTTACATATTTTTTACATTTTTACATCATTTTCACATCTTTTTTACATCATTTTTACATCATTTTTATTACTACATACATATTTTTACATCATTTTTTACCTATTTTTACATAATTTAAAAACTTTTTTACATATTACACACTTCACATAATTGTTATATAATTTTAAAAAAAGATTTTAAACATTTTTTACATTTTAAACTTTTTTACATTTTTTAACATAATCATTTACGTTTTTGACATCATTCTTTCCATTTTACCATAATTTTTTCCATTTTTAATTTTTAACATCTTTTTTACCTTTTTAAACGTAACTTTTACAGTTTTAATTCTTTATGTTTATAACATCATTTTTTACATTTTTAAATGTAATCTTTAGTTTTAATTCTTTACGTTTTTAACATCTTTTTTTACCTTTTTAAATGTAATTTTTAGTTTTAATTCTTTACCTTTTTAACATCATTTTTTACATTTTTAAACGTAATTTTTACATTTTTAATTCTTTACGTTTTTAACATCATTTTTTACCTTTTTAAACATAATTTTTACAGTTTTAATTCTTTACGTTTTTAACACCATTTTTTAACATTTTTTAACATCATTTTTTACATTTTTAATTTTTCACTTTTAGCATAATTTTTAAACATTTTTTAACTTTTTTTTACATTTTTCAACTTCCCCCCCCCCCCTTTTTTTTTTTAACCTTTTTTCCCCCTCCTCCAACTATTTTTGGCCATTTTTTTTTAAAAAAAAAAAGAATTTTTGCATTTCTTTCCCAACGCCTGCAACTTTCCCACCCCAGTCCAGACCAGTTCCCCCCACATTCCCCATTTTCCCAACCTGTTGCCTTCCCCCCATTCCCACCCCCACCTGCTCCCAATAAAGCCATTTTTAGCCGCATTTTTCCCTTCCTCCCTGCCCCGCGTCCCCCTCGGGGCGCAAATACTCCCATCCCCGCATCCTCCCGCCTCTTTTTCCGCTGGTTTGGGATTATTTTGATTTCTTTTTTATTCTTTTCTTCCATCCAAGGCGAGGTAACGGCTTCGAAACAGCCGCAGAGGCGGCTTTTTTTTGGGGAATAGCCCAATTAGGCGCAGATTTGGCTGGAAAGAGCCAATGTGGCAGGGTTTCGGGGCTTCGGCGTCCTGGTAAATGAGCGTGAGGAGGGGAAAAAAATCAAAAAAGGGAAAAAAAATCAAAAAAGGAAAAAAGCAGGGGGAAAAAAGCCATTTTTCCCCCCAAAAAAGTGAATTTCAAGGAGATAAAAGGGGAAGAAGAGGAAGAGGATGGGAGATATTCGGTGGCGCGGCTGGAGCATCCCAAAATCCGCTGGCGGTTTGTTTTTTTTGATCAAAAATGAGGGGGAAAAAAGAGAAATTCAACGTGCTGGGGTAGGAACCCCCTTTTTCCCGGCTTTATTTAGCAGCGGGGAAGGGCAGAGGGATGGAAATCAAATTCTGGCTTGGGAGAGTTCGAAATTAAACGGCGCCGGGTAAATTTACAGGCGCCGGAGCCAAACTTTGGAGTTATGAACAATAAAGGAGATTAAAAAAAAAAAAAAAAGCAAAAGGTCAGGCAGGAGATATTAAAGTCAAACATTTTAAAAGCGAAAGGGGCCGCGGTTTTGACCCGGCTCAGGTTTATGCAGCTTTGAAAGGAGGCGAGAAATCTGCTTTTTTCATGCCAAGAACCTGAGTGTCAGGGTGAGTTTGGCTGGAGGAGACTGCGCATACACGGATATATTTTTCTATATATGTGTGTCTGCCTATCTATAAAAATATTTTATTGATGTAGAAATAATTACGGAAATAAATATAGATTTATTAGAATAAATTAGAATAAATATAGATTTAGATTAGAGAAAAAAATAAGCAATATATTAAAATATCTTACTTCTATCTAAATAAACACATCAATGCATATTAGACAAATAAATTATATATAATATATAATATATAATATTATATTATATATAATTTATATTCATATTATTATAATTTATATATTCATATTATATGTATTATTATCTATAATTATATATTATATAGAATATAATATGATATATTATATATATTATATATTATAATAATATAATGATATATATAATATAATGATAGTATCCCATCATTATATTATATCATTATATATAATCATTATATATAATATATCCACCATTATATATATTATTATAATATATAATATATAATATATATAATATATATTATATTAATATATAATATATAATATATATAATATATATTATATATATAATTTTATATATAATGTAATGTAATATAATTAATATAATACAATACAATACAATACAATACAATATAATATAATATAATATAATATAAATATAATATTCCTTTTGCTACCAAGCTCAAGGGAGGACTGAAGATTCACCAAGCAAATGCTTCTTTTTTGACAACATTTTGACACCGAAGCAGGCGAAACGCCCACTTTGCGTGAATTTTCCGCTGAGATTTTGAGCTAAACCCACTGGATTTGGGGGGTTGCTGATGTATTTGAACCCAAATCGATCGAAATTCTCCCTGAATTTTATTTTTCACCGACTCTTGGGAAGATAAAGCGATGGCGTCGCGTGGCGTGCGCCCGACAGCAAATAAATCACATTTCTTTAATGCAATTGTTAATTTTCAGTGGAAATTGCCCCAATTGTGTTAATTTTCAGTGGAAATTGCCCCAATTGTGTTAATTTGAAGTGGAAATTGCCCCAATTGTGTTAATTTTCATTGGAAATTGCCCCAATTGTATTAATTTTCAGTGGAAATTGCCCCAATTGTGTTAATTTTCAGTGGAAATTGCCACAATTGTGTTAATTTGAAGTGGAAATTGCCCCAATTGTGTTAATTTTCATTGGAAATTGCCCCAATTGTATTAATTTTCAGTAGAAATTGCCCCAATTGTGTTAGTTTTCAGTGGAAATTGCCCCAATTGTGTTAATTTGAAGTGGAAATTGCCCCAATTGTGTTAATTTTCATTGGAAATTGCCCCAATTGTGTTAATTTTCAGTGGAAATCGCAATCGTGTCCACGCGGGGTGGCAATTTTGGGGGCGACGCCGGAAGGACGCGCAGCGATTTTCACGCCTGCTGGCACGCCCGCCTCGCGCGTTGAAAATACATATATTTAACTAAACGAATTGCAATTTTTAACAAAGCAAAAATGTGAGTTGGCAGAATGATTTATCCCATAGCAAACCGAATTTTGCCCGTAGATTCCCAGCCCCGGCGCGTTGCCGTCCCCATCGCATCGGCGATCTGGGGCAGCATCGGCGTGAAGACGGGCAATAAAAAAAGTTGATTTTTTTTGGCTGGCTCGCTGCAAAAATGATTCATCCCTGGGCTCGGCAACTTGGAAGAGGCTCAACGTAATTTTGGAAGACAGTTTAAAATGCCTGTGTGTCTAGACAATAATACCTGCTTTGAAAAAAAATCGCGGCAAGCAGGAGACAAGCGTTGCGGCTGATTTAATCGAGGGCTTCTGCAAAGCATCCCTTAATAAATTCCCCCCGGCTGTTGCTTTGCTGGCGGTGCAAGAAGGATGTTGGGTTTTTTTTCTGTATTTTCCCCAAGTAAAAAGTGGAAAAAGTGGGAAAAACCGAATGCTGCTGTTGCCAGGATGAGGTGAAATGCAAATATGTTATCACCAACCCATCTTGCTCAGAGCCCCGCCACGGGGCTGCCTCCGAAATATTAAAAATTCAGTGCAGAATGCAGCAAAATTCAGTGGAAAAGCGCAATAAACCCCATTTTTCTTTTCTTTTCTTCCTTTTTTCCTCTCCTTTTTTTATTCCCCCCCTCCCAGATGACGGCCACAGCCCAGCAGCCCACCAAGGCGCAGCCCGTGCATCTCGCCACGCCGGCGGCGGCCGCCAACGCGCCGGTACCCGCCGCGGCCGGCGACCCCCAGGCGCAGCTGGAGGCCGACAAGCGAGCCGTCTACAGGTGATGCGACCTTACATCAGTGAGCATTCATTAATTAACGCATTAATGAATGCATCGTTTCATTAATACATCCGTTATTCTAATGCCTTATTAATGCATCGATTCGGCGATGCATTAATTAATGCATTGGTTAATGCAGCGACTCGTCGATGCGCTCATTATTAAAATGCATTATTAATCTGTTATTATTCAAACGCATTAATTAAGACGCAGGAATGGGGGGGATTAGCAATTAGCTCCTTTTTAGCGATAATAACTATCGATAATAGCGCAGCGTCTTCGTTGCACCCCCCCAAATCCTCCCCCCTCCCCAAACCCCAAATTAGCCTTTTTTTTTTGGCAAAACCATGCGGTTTGGGGCCAAAAAAAGCACCCAGGAGGAGTAAAGTCGCGTATTAACCCGAAACGTGCGGTTCGTGCATCCCTGTGGGCAGCAACGGGCGCGGGATGGATGAGCCCCTCCCCCTTTTTTTGCCACTTTGGAGATAATAATATATAATATTATAATATATGCAGTAATGTTATCGTATAATTGCAATAAGTAACATTATAATTATGTAAATAGTATAATTATATAAGTACGATATAATTATATAAGCGATATGTAATTATTTACAATATTACAATGTGTACAGTAATGATGTATACAGTCATGTCTGATATTATAATATAATTAGGATTAAAGTTTAAGGTTAAGGATTAACCCCCCGTGAACGGCCAGGGCCGCGGGGGCTTGTAAACCAAAAAAATACAGCTTGGAAGTGAAGGAATTCAAATATTTTGACTCTAAATATTCAAATTTGACGAGTCCGGAAGGTCTGGAACGGCGGATGAAGGCGTGGAATAAACCCCCTGCTTCCCAGGAAAACGCAGAATTATTCGAAGCGGGTCGCGAGATTTTTTTTCCACTGATGGGAATAATTTTTTCGAGGCAAAAGAGATCATTCAAGAAGAAAAACCACTTTTTTGCGTCGCACTTCTGCGAGGAATTTTGCAGTGGGGTAACAAAACCCAAAAAAACCCTTTGGAGTTTTTATAGACTTCATCGGAAGGTCAAAAAAATGCCAAAAAAATACCTTTTTGGGGGGATTTCCCACCCAGAAAAGTGGGGGAAAAAATTATTGGCTGGTCCAACGCATGGACTTGGTTGCCCAAACCTGGATGCTTAGTTTGAGGATTGGCCAAAACCACCCCCAAATGTATTTTTATCTCTAAAACCACCCCCAACGAGCCTTTTTTTTTGCTGAATATTCACCTCTACAGCGCTTAATATGGATTGTGTATATCGCAGCAGCTATCAAATTCAATTTATTCACTTTATGCACCAGCAAAGCTCCGATTTCCCGAAGGATTTTGGCCCAGTAAAGATGATTTTCCCGCGGGAACCGATGCCTAAACCACCCCAACACCGCAAACCGGATTTTTCCAAGTGGGAACCAGCTAAAATAAGTTTATTTTCTATTTATTTTTTTTTGGGAGGGAGGAAAGGTGTCTGTCGGAGCTGGGTTTAAAAAAAAGAAACGCGCGTTGCGATGCGCCCACGGTGCCGCCGGCTCGCGGGCAGGGCCCCGCCGAAGGTGCGAAATTAGGCAATTAGAGGAATTCATTTCTCTTTATTAGCCCGTGTCGAATCCTTTTTATTAGCGGCTGCGGACGACCTCTCTCCTGCAGGAAAATGTCAGGGCCGGTTCAGCCCTTTTATTTGGAGGATTCCCTGGGAAAAAAAAAATAAATGGGGTTTTGGCAAAAAAAAAACACCCTGATTTTTTTTAGCAAAATCAGATTTTTCCACCCTAAAATTCTTCCTTCACCTCCGTAACACCCGCGGTGGGGAAAATCCGCCTGTTTCCCTGTGTATCCTGGATATTCATCTATTTTCCCCCCCCCAAATTTCCTAGCAAGGATGGGCTCCAGCTCTCAATTTTCACGCCACGACATCCGCCTGCAAACGCCAGGGTGGCCGTTCCCTTCCCCTGTCTGTTGTGCCCACAAAAAGGCTGGAAAGAGGGAAAACTGCGTATTTTTGCATGCAAAAAAAAAATCGCAACGACAATTCAGCAGGGAGCATGGGGCAGAACCCCAAATTTCGCTGCTTCTCAACGCCGCGCTTGCCTGGGAGCCTTGGTGCCCTCCCTTAACCCATCCCGGGTTTCGCACCTCCCCCTGGTTTTGTTGCATTTTTATTATTTTCCTTTGCTATTTTATTTTGGTTTTTTTAGTTTTTAGTTTTTAATATTTTTATTTTGCTTCTTTATTTTGTTCTATTCTGTTCTATTTTATTTTATTCTATTCTATTTTATTTTATTCTATTCTATTCTATTCTATTCTATTCTATTCTATTCTATTCTATTTCATTTTATTTTATTCTATTCTGTTTTGTTTTGTTTTGTTTTTTATTTTTATTTTTATTTTTATTTTTATTTTTATTTTTATTTTTATTTTTTAATTTTATTTCATTTTATTATTTTATTTTATTTTATTTTATTTTATTTTGTTTTGTTTTGATTTTATTTTATTTTATTTTATTTTATTTTATTTTTATTTTATTTTATTATTTTATTTAATTTTATTATTTCATTTAATTTATTTTTTAAATTTTATTTCCACCCAAAAAGCACACCATCTCCCCTCAGCCACATGCCACCCCCTCCTCCCTGCCACCGCTCCAAGACATTCACGGGGCTCGGTGGCAGCGTTGCCCCAATTATTAACACTGAGCAGCGCCGGTTTTAATCCCCCTCGGTCGATGCAACCCCTCAAAGCGAAGGGGCTACAAATTGCTCAGGGGCTGCAAAAAAACCCCCATCCTTGGGGTAATTCCGTGCTTTTGCTCCTAATTGACGGAGCAGCTCCGGAAACGGCAGCGGGCACCTGCCGCCGAGCCGCCGCCTCCTAAATCCCAATAATTCAGCCCGCCACCTGGAATTTGCCTTTCATATCCCTCGGCTAAGCCCCGGCGGGGCTGCCGAAATTATGAAATTATTTCCCCCTCCCTCCCCGCTCTCCGCTCCAGCCTCGGCGAATCTCGCATTAAACCGGGATCAGGCCAGATTAAACTATAATATGCGGCGGTATTAGTGGCTGCAAATGAAGACTTAGCCGAGGGGTTTAACCCCTTCGCCTGACTCCGGCTGGGAAAAGACCGGTGGGAAGTGATTCATACGCAGTTTTTGCACCATCTTTTGGAGATAAAACGGGGGAGCAAATCCCATTGCGCTGGGCTAACTGGGGTTGCTGGGAGAGAGCGTCCCTGTAGCAGCATTTTGCATTTCTCTCCTGAATATATTCCCCATGGATACTTTAATTTTTTTAAAAAATTACACAACTGGAGAGGTTCATTGAGGGTTGCGCTGACTCATGGTCTTCATCCCCTTCTTCTCCACGTGCTTTGGTGTTGTACGTATATTTGCATTTTATATTGCATCGATTTAGCACCCTCATTGGAGCAAATTGTGGATTTGCAAGAAGAATTGCAAACCTTTTTTTTTTAAGAGTCATCTCGTGGTAAGAAAGTGGGATTTGACCCATCTTTTACTTTGTGCATGGACATGGATGTGCTTGACGGAGGTGCAGAGAGACCTCTTGGTGGAGGAGCAACCCACAGCAAGGGTCCAAAGGATGCTGCAGGCGCGTAGACGTACCAGCTCATCCCCATGCGGCGTCTCCAACCAAGAGAGACATTTTGGGGTCAAACACCACCATCAATGAGCGGGTGCTGATGCCGATCCCCAAAATGCAAAGCCAACAGGACAGCAGATGGCTCCAAGTCAACCACCCCGAAGCCAAACCTTTTTGCCCATGGCAAAACATTTTGGAAATGCCCAGCTTTGGTGCAATGATGGAAAGCACCAAGACGTTGGGAGAAGTCATTGCCTGGTGGTGAAGGTGGTGAATTTTGCAATTTTTAAGCTTTTTTCTTGTTGCAACAGGTTTAGAGGGAGCAATTCCAGCATTGGCTTGGGAGTGAGGTTTGCACCACCAGGATCTTGCAAGTTGGGAGGGAATGGATGGATGGCGTGGGGTAAAAACGGGACCTGAAACAGTCGGAGTGATGGGGGGGTCTCCTTTGTCCTCTGCAGGCACCCGCTCTTCCCGCTGCTGACTCTGCTCTTCGAGAAGTGCGAGCAGGCGACTCAGGGTTCCGAGTGCATCACCTCGGCCAGCTTTGACGTCGACATCGAGAACTTCGTCCACCAGCAGGAGCAGGAGCACAAGCCCTTCTTCAGTGATGACCCCGAGCTGGACAACCTGGTAGAGGCGGCTGGGGCTTGGCAGATGGTTTTTGGGGGGTGGGAAGAAGGTAGGGGATGAGGAACAAATTATGATCTACCACCTCGGGCAATGTCTTGGGGCTCCGTTTATGGTGTTGGCCATCTTGGCAATGTTCTCCATAGACCTTATGAGACCTTCTCCAGGACCTTCTCTGAGACCTTTTCCCTAAGATTGCCTGTGAGAACAACCCCCTGCCCAATTTTTGGCTGGTTTTCCCACACAAACGCCATGGGGTCAACGCATTTCCTGGGAACAGCCAAGATCAATGGCTGGGTTGTGCCCCAAAACTTGCAGGCTCTGCAGGAATTACCGCTCTTTGGTGCAACATGCAATAGCGTCTGCGTTCTTGTCTGGCACCGTCTTGTTTCAAGTGCGATGGCCAGCTCTTGTCCTAGAAACAAGGCAAAATAAGAGTTTTTTCCAAAAAGGGTGATGCATATCAATGGTTTGGGACACTTTGGACCATTTTTGGTGGCTTCCCTGTCATAGCAACGCAAATTTCCTACTGTATCTATTGCTACTGGAAGGTGCCTCAGAAGACTCTGCTTGGGATGGAGCTTTTGTCTTGTGGGGACCTCAGGAAACATCCCCAAATCCCATTATTTCGTCCAAAAAGCCTCCACATGTGGTCTCCATGGCAAGTGTGTGGGTGGACAGGTCCATGGCACCATCCTGGTGAACCCTCCCAGTGCTCTGCAAGATTTTTAAGGTCCTAAGAGGCAATTTCATCCACTTCTGATGATGCAAAGAGCAAAACACCTTCCCTGAGGGATGGTGTGCCCCCTGGGATTGTGTCGCAGAGGGATTTCCGTCCCAGAAAAGAAGCAAAATCAAGCAATTCGCAGGCAGCTTTTTCCAAATATTGGAGATATCAAGGAGGTGAGTTTGTCCAACAAGCTGTCACGAAGGGAAGAAGAACAAGCAATGCTCATCCAAGTGCAAAAACCACCGCTTTCCTAAAAAGGCAAGAAACAGTTTCAAGATGTATTAAAATCCCGCATCTTTATACCCAATTTCAGCTCACGGAGGAGAGTTTTGCAGCATCCCTAAATCACGAGCGGCTTAGCTGTGGAAAGCCCTCTGAAAAATCAAGGTGAAACATCTCCAGCAAACGGTCAGCGCAGGAGATGTGTCCACAGAGGCTATTTTCACTGGTTTTTTTTGGTGGTTTTGTAAAAAAACCCACACCATTCATGGTTTTTGGGCATGTTTTGGAGCAACTCTTGCTGCCGAGGTGAAATTTGGCCGTGGGCAGTTGTATTGATCCCATGTATGAGCTTGCAGCACTGGATATATTCATATTCATATAGATATATATGTATTTTTGCCCTATTTCTAGGACATATCTGTATGTAGATATTCTACCCAATGCCCAGAACTTCTCCAAAAGCCGTCCAAATCGCTCAGTGCGGTTGGCCTCCATCTGAAGATGCTGAAGAAGGACCGGTCCTGTTGGTGGGAAGCGCCAGCTGGAGGGAATTTTGGATGAGAGCGCCTTGCGGTGCTCAAAACTCAACATTTCCACCTGTTCCCGAGCTGACACATTTCCCTATTTGCATTGTCCTTTTTTTTTTTTGGTTGTTTTTTAAATTTTATTTTTTTTAACGCCACCGATTCTCCGGAAATCGGTGATGGCAAAGCAGGGATGAAAAGGCCAGCAGCATTAGCTATCATTAGAATAAGAGTCATGTATTCCTCACCGCCGAGATGCACATAATTAGAAATTAGAAAAAGGTCAGATCTCACCATTATCAACTCAATCAGCTGCCGAGTGCCACACAGTCAATTAATTCAGCATCTGTATTTTTTACAACCCCGCGCACGTACGCCGTCGGACTGTAACTCTTTATCCGGACAGATATACGGCGCAGCGGAGCAGGGACATAAAATGAGACCCTAAGCAAATGAGCTGAGATAATTGAGAGATTTATTTTTTATACATATATGTGTCAGGTCTTCTTGCCTTTGCCCTTGAATATTGACTTTCATGGCCGTTGAGCCCTGGGAGGATGCGGAGAGCCGGGGCGCGACACCTCCACCTTGCGCTTTGCCTACGCCAACTGTGGAGGAGGGGAAAAAAAGCCCAAAAGAAGCCAAAAAAAGCAAAAAAAAAAGAATTTTTCCAGCCACAACCCGTCCGCCAACCAAAAATTTGCTTTTTCCGTCGTGGAGCTGCCACCTGAGTTTGGCCCTGGATTTTTCGGGATGTTTCCCAATCGTGGCGACTCGCAGTTTGTAAAGATGACCACTAAAATTTGCAAGTTAAAAACACCCTTTGAAATGCAAAGACGCTTTGTTACATAAAACCGGATTTATTGCCCCGGAGTGAATAGCTGAAATTTTATATATTATGCAAGATTTCAAACAGCGGCTGTAAAACTTAAGGTTTCAGCTCGGCGAGAGGAATGTTTTATGTGTAAATTTTTTAACGTTTATGGGGTACGTTTTAATGAGGCCCAGGCTTTGCACCGGCAACAGCTTACGGTGGAGTTGCAGCCCCATAATCTTGTTAGAAGAAGTGGCCTCCGGAGAATAACCAAACACTTTTCGACATCCAGGGCTTTGGCTTGGACTTTTTTGGGGCAAAGGGAATAATTCCCAGGAAGGGAATGGTAAATTTTGTGAATTTTCACCTCCTGGGACTACAGAGGTCTGATTAACGGGGAGGGAAAAGAAGGGATGGGCTCTGGGATGGGTTTTGGGCGAGAATATTGATATTTTTGGCTTTTTTTGGTGTGTTGAGATAGGAAATGCATTTAATTCTACCCTAGGGATCGGTTTCAGGTTAGATTTTGTGTGAGAATATTGATTTTTTGGGGGTTTTTTCCAATTTGCTGAGGAAAAAAATTATTTTCACTTTGCCGTTGTGTCCTTGGGTAGATGGTGAAGGCGATCCAGGTGCTGCGCATCCACCTCCTGGAGCTGGAGAAGGTCAACGAGTTGTGCAAGGACTTTTGCAACCGCTACATCACCTGCCTCAAAACCAAGATGCACAGCGACAACCTACTCAGGAACGACCTGGGGGGGCCCTACTCCCCCAACCCCTCCTCCATCAGCCTCCACCCCCAGGTAACGCCTTAAAATCGCCTGTAATCGTCGTCGTTGCACGTTGGCCAACGAGTGAGTTGAGCCAATGATGTTGGGGGGTTGCTCTACAACTCTTGTGGCCTCCTGGAAATTCGTCAAAACCCATTCCCAATTGAGGAAAATAATTCAAAATAATCCATATCTTGCTCATATGGTGCAATAAATGACGCTGCGGTGATTTTTTCCTTTTTTTAAAATATTTTTTTCACGGCCTTTTTGTCATGAAGTTTGGCAGAGCTGCAACCCCAACTTTGTGTCTCTGCAAAACGGAGAGGTGAGGACTTTTCCTAAACTCTTACGTTGCAGCAATGAAACGTGGGGGGGAGGAACTGCAAAAGCTGTGCAAGTGCATGGGAAAATGGACAAGAAATTAGCATTTTTTCATGAAAAAATAATATTTGTTGGCAGGAGGGACAGAAACACCATGATTTTCTCCACCAGTTCCTCTCTCCCCGTTCTTGTCTTCATTTCAAGGCAGCTGAACAGATTTTTGGGTCTCAGATTTTTGGGTCTCTTTTTGGCTTCGCTGCTCCTTTTTTGCCCCAGCACATCTTGCAGTTCTCCCCCAGCATGATCAACATTCCCAGCTTGACATTATTTTTGCATAATTTAGGTTTTAGCTGGGAGAAAAAAAATATTTGGTGTCTCGAGCAGAGTGGGAAAGTACAAAGAGATGCCCAAGAACTGCAGAAATATCAACTGAAATGGCCAAACCAAGCTGCACCTTGGTGGCTTTTGGGGCAAAATAAGGGATTTTTAACTTAATATTTGGAAAAAAAGTTGCCCGTGGGTTGGGGTTTTCACGTGCATTTGTAGTGCAGGGAATAAATGTTGGCTGGTTGCATCCCAAAAAACTTCCTTGATGCAACGTTGGGTGTCCCTTAGGGATTTCTCTCTCTCAGATACGGGATGTTTTTTGGGGAAAATGAAATTTGGGGTTGCACAATCCCCCCAGAAATAACTGCGGCCAACTCAAAATAAGCCAGGCAGCTCTTGGAGCTATCCCCCAAAAGGAGGCAGGTGGGGGGGCTTTTTGAGGCCTTTTCAGGGCATTTTTAGGGTGGTGGAAAGGGGAAAAAAGTGATTTTAGCAGCTTGGCTCCAAGTGCTGCAGAGTTTGAAGCTCCCAACATGACGCTTGCGGCCACTTTCTTCCCCGCGCGCAGGGAGGGAAAAGCCCCCCAAAAAGTTTTATTTCTTATTTGGGTTTCCTGAAAGCACCAAACCACTTCATCATTGATCTAAAAAAACCCAGCCTCTCTCTATTTTCTAATAATCTGTAGAAATGGACTTATTATCCCTTCACTGCTTTATGGTAGCATTCCTTATGATCAAAATTAGCAAGACACTTGCATAAAAGAGAACAATAATTGCTCAACGAGCATCTCGTTTGTAATTTATTAGTTTCTATTATTGTGCGTCGCCATGGCAACAGCTCGCATCCCGGGTGATGAGAGAGATGTTAGATATGAGCCGACGAAGCTCCCGGTCCCAGCAAATGGAGATGCACGTTTTTTATCAGTAATTTTCATGAAAATAATAAGTGAGGGAGTTAATGAGATGGAAAGCCGTCCTGTGGCTATTGTGATTTTTTTCCCCCCCCTCTTTTTCCTTTTTTTTTTTTTTTTAAAGTGTTGATCTAATTAGAATGCATCGGTCAGGAAAAGTAATGAGGATTTAGTGCTTCACAAAGAGGTGGGGATCGTATCAGAAAATTAGCCCAAGTCTTTGGAAAATAATCAGGCCCATGGAGAGGTACCAAGCGCCTCTGATTCCTGCAAACCCGGAGCTGCTGATGTTTCCCTTCCGGGCAAGACTCTAAAGTTGAGAAATTCAAGTGAGAATTCGGAGGCAGTCGCTAAATAAATGGGAACGCGCCCAGGAAAGACCCAACCGGAGGGGAAACGCTCGCTCAACGACGAAGGGATTTTCAGCAGGCAACGGGAGCCGAAATATTCACAGCGATAGACCAGAAGGAGCCACCATCTCATCTGGTCGTTGGATGCCGATGACGTACCAGTGACGATATAACGGCAAATTTTTTGCTAATTATCCAACTAAGCAATGTCAAGTGCCTGAGTGCTTCGACTCCTTGAGTATACTTGAGTTTGCATGGATAAGGCTTAAAAAAATGGGTGGAAATACTCTATATCCATCAGTTCGGTTTTAAGGGCTGGGGGTGTTCCAGAGAGCTGAAGAATCACGGGATCAGTGTTTAAAAAATGACAAGTGGGATGATTTCGCTAATTATCGTCCTATTAATCTTACGCTGAGGGCAGGTGAAACAGCTAAGGGGCCACTGATTTAGGAATTTAAAAAAAAAAATCTAAATAATGGACATGTGATTAATAGCAATGAACGAGGTTTCTCAGAAAATAGGTTTTCTCAGGGTATGGGAGGGGCATTGATCATTTTATGAGCAGATACACCAGGTTGGTCATGAAAGGGAAATATTTCCATTTTTTGCAAAGTTTTTTACCATGGGACAGCCTGCTTAAAAAATTATGGATACGCAATAGCAAGGATGTCAACCGAAACTGAGAAAACAATGGCCGGAGCTGTCAAAATGTCGTCGCGGGAGGATCGCGGTGGGATTTTCCCGGTGTATCCAAAAAGGATGGCCCTCGGCTTGGTGTTATTTGTGCTTTCTAAAATAAAAAATGCAAGAATTCCTGGAAATGCAAAAATGCCTGGAGGTGATGGAAAGATGAGCGAGCACCAGACAGGTGCATGATGGGAAAACTGGGCAAACGGAGGCGTTGCCACTGTTGCTGAAATCTTGTGTCACTACGTCTGGAGGTGACTCCTGCTGTTGGCCAAGTTTGGGTGAAAAGTTAGGGTTTTTCTCCAATATCGTGAGCCTTCCTTGAACCTTCGTTACCTTATAGACATTTTTCTACCCTGTTTTCTCCATCGCTTTCTCATTTTGTGCTCCGCTTTGTTTTGCGGAGGAGTTTTAGCATCTTTGGCCTGCAAATCCACCAAGCAATTCCTCTTCTTCCATTTTTATTGGTTGTTTTTCACTTGGCTTCATTCCCCTTGAGTCCTCATCGGCCCCTTTTTAACTCCCTCCCTTCATTTAATGAATATTTTTCAAGTTTTTCAGATGAGGATAGGAGAAGGGAGGTGCTCGTTGCATGGAGGCGGAGGGGAAAGCCAATTTATTCCAACACTTAAAGTAAATGAGTTCAGCTTTCATTCGACATCAAAGTGGTCCACACTGCTCGCCAGTTGGCTTCACTTGCAAGAAAAAACCCACCACAAAGCCAATCATATTGAGACCCACAGCAACATTTAAATTGGATTAAATCTTGCGTTTTTCAGCTCTCATTTTGAGTGAGAATCGCAGCAGATTGGCGGTGTTTATACGGGCATTTTCAGGACAGCATTTCTCGTCTTCCTCCCCGTCTTGCTGGTGCTTGGAGGCCGATGGTTGGGTTGGCCTGACTCGATGCAGTACTTCTCTGGATAGATCTTAATTTATCCAAGTTTGCCCTGTGGACAAGCCTGGATTTCTGTTATTTCAAGCCAACTTTTTTTTTCATCTCCATCCATCCACCCATCCATCCATGAAGGAGCCCTACGAATCTTCTTCCATGAGTTTGAGTTTGGCCAACTCTTTCTCGGCAAACTCACGGGTTTCTTTTTTCTCCGACTAACCCCAATTTTCCCCAGCTTTACTCAAGCACAAATAAAGTTCACAAAATTGGGATGAGACGGAAATTTTTATGCATGTGTGCCACCCAAAAATAAATCGCTGTATAATAAAGCACAAAGGGAAGGACATCAGCCCAGGTCGTGTTGAGTTTCGGCACTTATCCACACTTGGGCACTTGGTCTTTGACATTTGCTTTATTGCGAGAAAAGGGGTTTTTTTTGTTCGATGCAATATGTACCAGGTCTTTTTCTTCATTAAAGTGACTTTTAATTTGGAGAAATCGTGTTTTGCCGTAGAGCCGCGGAAGGTCAGTGCCCAGATGTGGATCTGCAGAGACACCTAGTGATGCATTTTTTACACTCAAGTTTCAAAACTGCCGGAAACATTTCAACTCGAGTCCTAAAATATAAAACATTTTCCACTGCAGCAAAATCACAAGTGTAATATAATTTGGCTGGCATTTGCGATCCAAGGCAATTAGTATGCAAAAATATATTTTTTAAATCTTCTTGGAGATATCTATATTTATTTTAAGGCAGAGTCTCCACTTTCATCGGGTACCCTTGGTTTCACAGTGATGTTGCAGAAACACCATGAATTTCTTTCATATCTTTCTAATAATGACCAATAGCCTGCCTTTTTGGACACCACCGAGCTGGTGTTGGAACAGTTCTCCTCTACGCCACCAAAAAAAAATGCAATTTTTGTCATCGTAAAACGCTGTTGAAAATAGCTTTGACCACTATATCTGGAAACGGCAGGTTCTTGTTCCCATTTTCCGATATCCCAAGTTATTTATTCTCAGTTTCTTCCAAAAACGGTCTTCTGGATGCCCTTCTTTTGGAGGAATCCTGCAAAAACAAGGCAGGAGAGGAAAGCTGGAGGTCTTCAGGCTGGTCCAAATCTCTGGTCGCCCCTGGCCGTATCTGACTGCTTTTTGAGGTTCTCCAAGGCCCACGTTTGGTTTTATAGGAATATTTCCACTGCGTTTGTTAGCCGGACACTTAGCAAAAGCCAAGTCCAAGTGCGTGCAAAAGCAACCAATTTTTTGGAAATCTGAATCTTTCAAATCAAAACCCATTTCTCCCAAAAGGCTGGAGATGGGGAAGGGATATTAAAGTACAAGTATTTTATGGTCATATTTGCATTTTTTTAATTAATTTAGCTATGAAAAGGAATGTCTGAGAGGCGAAACAAGAATTCGCAGCAATGGCAGCAAAATTTCCAGATAAATAACATTCAGCTCATCAACGGAGAGGACAAAAATAACACGGGGCAGAGGCGTTGGTTGCAACGTTTTGGGCTTGGCATCACGGGAGGGGAAAACGCAGCGAGGGATTTTAATAGCAGGGAAACCAGAGTTTATTCAGAACCATTGCACAGGCAAATCGGTGGTGACTGATGGGGAAAAAGTTGATAGAAGCATGAATGTAATGGGGAAAAATGAAAGAAAGGGACCAAAAATGACATTTTTCCTCCAGCAATGGGAAATGCATCGACGTGGAGACAAGGGTACCCTGGTGAACGATGCACCCACGTCATCTCGTGATGTAAAATTAATCGATTTGTGCGTTCAAATTACCATCTCTATAGTTTTATTACATGGAAAAGAAGAGCTACGGCTTTTTCCGACCCGATCACGTTTGCGTGGTCACGTTTTCTGGCGTCATTGCATGTCACCAGTCCGGAGAAATCCTCTTAAGTCAAGAAATAGGTTTCTTGAAGAAATGCGTCAAAATTAAGGGGAATTGAATAAAAAGGTGAAAAAAACCCTTTGTTGGCATTTTGTTCAACAGTTGAGAATGAACCAGACACCGGGGAAGTGAGGCAGAATGGGAAAATGGGTAGGAAAGGGGGAAAAATATTTTTATTGCAAGAAATGAGTGCAGTTTTATTTCCATTACAGCTGGACGAATCAGAGATATATAGTTATCTTATTCTGAAATGATAATTTTCTAAAAATTATTGGTGTAACGCACAAAATCCTGCCCATCTGGCAGGTTGTGGTACATCGCCCTGTACTCCCCCATACCCTCAGTCGCGGCACTCTTCCCTTCCCAAAATATTGCATTAAATACTCAAATAATCATTGAATTTAGGCTTTTTCCAATTGCTTCTCACATGCAGAAGCCGCTCCAGAGCCGGGGCTGATACTAAGATTTCAACTCCCGGCTAAAAAAAGGCCCATTTTTGCAAGAATTTAGCTTAAAGCTGCAAGGAATGATGTAAAATTGGGTTATATTATTATTATTGTCATTATTTTGCTTTTATTCTGGCAAGGGGAAACCGTGGCGCTTGCCCCAGCTTTTAGCAGTTGCTGCTTCATCCCGTTCCAAAGGACCAAAAAAAAATAGGAATTTATAGGAAGAAGAGGGTTGAAGAAATTCCTTCTATTGCGCTCTTTTTTTCCTCTCCTTTTTTCTTATGGGAAATAGTGGCTGCACAAAGAGGACGAGTTTGGGGAAGATGCTAAGTGGGAGCTTTGCAAAGTATAAATCCATATTTTTCCACCTTTTTTTTCTGTTGTAACAAACTGAAAAATCCCTTTTTCTGCAATTTTGTTGAACCACCTAGGAAAAAAAAAGGCAATGGGTTGGATTTATTGGAGGGGGAAAACGAAAACCTTGCATACTCCCGCCGTCTGTTAAAATTCATGGGTTTAATATTTGGTTTTTCGCAGGAGATGCTGCAGAGCTCACCCGCGGCGCTGCCTCCCGCCTCCAACCCACCGCCGGGCATCGTGGTGCCGGCGGCCGCGCTACCGCCGGGCAACTTGGCCATGAGCGCCAGCAGCGGTTCACCCGCCGTGCCAGGTAGGGACCGCAGAGGAGGCTGGCGGGGTGGTAGCGGGGAGAAATTTGGGGGTTTGGTACCCCCACGAGCCTTTTTTTCCATAGGTGGAGCCTTGTACCAGCCCGTGACGATGGTGACGTCGCAGGGCCAGGTCCTCGCCCAAGCCATCGCCCCCGGTGCCCTGCAGATCCCCAACGCCCAGGTAAGACCTTCCCACCTCAAATTTCCATTTTCCGCAGTGTTTTGCACTGCTGCAGCAAGCAAAAAGCCCCAATTTCTTCATAAATTCAACCCTTGGAGTATCCTAAATTTTTAATTGGCAAGAAACGGTGATTAAATCCATCTGCCGGCTGCCTTTGGGGTGCCTAAAAATTATAGCAATGCTTATATTATTGCTATATTATATAATATTATAACATATAACGTATAATATATAGTATAGTATAGTGTGGTATATAAGATTAGATTAGTTTAGATGTATTATTTCTATTATATTATGGATCTGGGATCACCGGCATCACCTGTCCGCTACGGCAATCACAGCGCTCATGGGAAAGACTCATTTTTTACCTTGCTTTATGGATTTTGGGGTATTTTTTTAGCCATTTGCTCTTTTTTCCCTCCTTTTTTTGCTAATTGCAATTAACTACGTGGGGTTTCCACACGTGGCTGCATTCTTGCAGTAAGATGATAATTTTGGGGTAGAAATGGATTTATAAGGACAACTTGCTATCCCCGTTGGCTGCGTTGCCCAGGATCGCTTCCAAACCCCCATTCCCCAGGAATTTGGGTTAAAAACCATCGATTTCTGCTACGCTGCTTCCCAGGGGTGGATCGGCAAAAATCCCCCATGCAAATTTTTATTCTGATTTAATTTCAGGAGCATCTCTAAAAAAAAAAATGGCATTTTGGAAAAGGGTGGCACCTCCCTGGCAGGTTTTATTGCCTGTGCAATGCTTTTTTTTTCCTTCTTTCTTTAATATCTCTCCGTCGCGGGCTTGAATCTTGCAGCGCAACCCCTCCGTGGTGCGAAAAACACGTGCGCAGGGAATATCGGGGCAGGGAATGAGCCCTGGACAAGCACCTCTGGATGCTCTTCTCATGCCGCCGGCACGATTTATTCAGCCGGAGCCCAGGGGAATCGCAGGGACCTGCTGGCCTGATGTTTAATTCATCCAGGAGAAGTGTTTGATGAAGAGCTGGGGAAAAAAAAAAATCCCTTTTTAACTCAAGCGCTGAGATTTCAGTTCGGTTCCTGCAACCTCATTAAAACTTCTCTGGCAGCAAGATGTTTATTTATTTTTTTGGGGGGAAAAAAGCAAGTTTTCACTCAATGGACATGGTTCTCATGGTGGGAAGCAGCTGGGTGAGGAAGGCAGGTTTGCAAGGGGTTAATGAGCGGCAAGGTTTTAACCTCAGGTTTAGAAAGTCATCTTTCGGGGTTTTTTTCTTTGGTTTTTTAAGGTAAAAGTGTTTTCTCCCTTAATCGCACATTGAAAACGGTCATGGCGTTGGCACCACATCCCCAGCTGTGCCGGTGCCACCGCAGGGAGAAAAAGCCCATTGCCCTTTGCAAAGCATTGGCAAAAAAATGAAGATATTAGAGATCCTGGGGGAAAAATGGGGATTTAATGCAGATTCTTTGGGGAAAAAAATAGGGTTTGGACGCTCCCTGCAAGTGCCTGTTTTTTGCACTCACCCCCCCCTCCCATTTTGGGTTGGTTTTGCTCTTTTTTTGGGTTGGTTTTGCTCTTTTTTTGCGTTGGTTTTGCTCTTTTTTTGCGTTGGTTTTGCTCTTTTTTTGGGTTGTCCGTTGCTGTTTTCAGCCAATTCTCTCCCCGTTCTTCACCCCCGGCAGGTGAACCTGGATC
Source organism: Theristicus caerulescens (assembly GCA_020745775.1). Taxonomy (NCBI): domain Eukaryota; kingdom Metazoa; phylum Chordata; class Aves; order Pelecaniformes; family Threskiornithidae; genus Theristicus; species Theristicus caerulescens. Next base: position 579,082 of record CM036575.1, on the reverse strand, counting down.
TCACCTCCCTCCTCGATGGTGAGGACAAGAAGTCCAAGAACAAGCGAGGCGTCCTGCCCAAACATGCCACCAACATCATGCGCTCATGGCTCTTCCAGCATCTCATGGTGAGCACCGCAGCTGCCAAAACGCCCTGCAAGCTGGAAAAAAAAAGGCAAAAAAAACCCCCAAATGAACAAATCGAGGTGGTGATTTGTCTGAATTTATTTTCAGAGGCACAAAGCGGCTTTGGTTTTATTTTGGGAGTATTTGGGGGATGACCGTTTTCACTGCAGGTGGCAAAAATACCCCCTTAATGCATGAAGAATGGAGAATTTTGGGGAATGGAGATGTAGGTCAGAGGATGCAACTGGGATTTTTTCACGCAAGGAGATCGCTCTCCCATCAGCAGAGCTGGAAGAAGGGCAGAAAGCTAAAAAAAGCCCCTTTTTCCTGCATAATTTGGCCAAGAAATCACTCAGAAGCTGGTTGCAAAGAGTTGCGTGAGGGTCTCCGGGAAGGTAGGAGACCCCCAAGGTAGCAGCAAGATGGAAAATAACAGCTCCGAGGAGCAACTTGGGGTAAAACATGACCCAGGACATGGAGCAGCAGCTGGTTGGGAACTTTCCAATCTTTTTTTTTAATGGGAAATTTTGGATTTGTTGCATTGAGGACAAGAGCATTGCTGTGTTGGGCCGCCATCCCAAGCTGTGTCGTGCATCTCCCATACTTTTGGAGGGCCGGACCGCAGATTTGCAAGCAGAAAAAGGATTTAGAAGACCAGAAACTGAAGAACAATTTTCTGCCAGGTGCTAGGAGAACCCCATGGTTTGAAATTTCCAACGCTGGATCAAAAAACTAAAAGAAATTGTTCTTCTGCTGGATAGTTGGACCTTTGCTCTCAGCCTGGTCCTCACGGTCAGAAGATGCTTGGGATTCTCCAAGATTTCTCCATCTGGTGTCATAAATGACGTGGTTTTTAACCTAATAGCATTGATGCTCATCGTTTTACTGGGTTTGGGAGTTTTGTAGCACCAGCAGGAGGAAGGAATCCTGGAAATATATGCCGAAAATGGAGATACTTTTGCCAAAAAAGAGCCATTTTTAACCACTTTGGCATCCCTGAGGCCCTGGTGGGATGGGGATCTCCTGCATGCCATGACTTTGGGTGGTTTTTTCCAAGGAAATCGCACTATTTTGGGGTCAAACAGCTGGAAAACAAGTCATGTGAATCAACACTGGCGCTGGCTTGGGGCTCCGAAAAATGACACGTGGGGCTGGGTTGATAATAATTTCATTTTTGGGGTTGGAACGGAGGGTTTTAGCACGGCTGGGAGGGAGTTGTTGAAGCTTTGAGTGCTGGTAGCCTCCTCGTGCAGATGGTTCAGGGTGTTCTGTTGATGCAGCAGACAAAGAGCGTTGTGGGTGACTGGGCTTTGAAGCCCAAATCCCACCTTTACCAACAACCGTTATTAGAAAATCGCTAATACTAAAAAAAATAATATTTTCCTTCAAGGGAAAAACCTTGGATGGAAAGTCCTGGAAAGGCCCTAAGGACAGCGGGGAAACCGTGATGCTCTCGGATGCCACCCTTAAGCCTTGTATCTTGCAAATGCAAGAAGCCACCAAATTTGGGGTGGGAAAATGAAAAAAATGGGGGCGTGCGCCATTTTTATTTCAGTCAGGGCTGCCATTTTGCAGACAGGGATGTCATTTTGCTGCCCCATCTCTCTTTTTTTTTTTCCAGCACCCCTATCCCACAGAGGACGAGAAGAGGCAAATCGCTGCCCAAACCAACCTGACCCTCTTGCAAGTCAACAACTGGTGAGCGCATCGGTGGCCCGTGCAGTCATCTTCCTGCCTTTAGAGACTTTTTTTCATGCTATTTTGGTGCTATATAATGCTTTTTTGGGGGTAATTTGGGCGGTTAGGGATGATTTCTGGGAGACGGGCGCGGGTGTGTTTCACTGATGGCGTTCGTTTGCGATGTCTCAGTGCCCTCTCCTGGCAAACCCGATATGTAGCAGCCTCCCAACTCCACTGGAAAAATTAATGCAATTGATTTTAATGAATAAAATAGGGTTAAAAACCCAGCTTTTTGGACCATGCAGCCACTTTCAAAAGGGTGCAACTCATTAAATTGTTAAAATGTCTTGGTTTGATTTAAAATTGTTGTAACGACTCTTTATTTACTCGAACCGTCTCTGTCTTCCCTGGAAAGGTTCATAAATGCCCGGCGGCGCATCCTGCAGCCGATGCTCGACGCCAGCAACCCGGACCCAGCCCCCAAAGCCAAGAAAATCAAATCTCAGCACCGGCCCACCCAGCGGTTCTGGCCCAACTCCATCGCCGCTGGGGTCCTGCAGCAGCAGGGTGGCAATTCGGGGACAAATCCTGACGGTAAGGACAAACCTGAGGGCTCCTACCCTTCCTGGATGGGGTGGCCACGCATTATATTATGGCCTTAATTGGTAATTAAGGATTTCTAGACCCTTTTATCACCCTGTGGGGAAAAAAACATGTTGAAGAGGTGGCTCATGCAAGAAGGTCCTTCCAGTTGGCCGTCACAACGGCGTCGCTGCCATCTCCTTAGGACAGGATCTCAAGGATCAGCCACTATGGGACATCACTTGGGCTATCTCCTGAGGTGCTGGGGAGGGGATAAAGGGGGAGATGGGGAGAGGAGATAAAAATGAAAAAAAATAGATGAAAAAATGAAGATGAGAAGACGGATGAGACAAGATGGGAAGCGAGAAGATGAAGAGAAGATGAAGAGGGAACAGATGATAAAAATGAAGAGGAATAGAGAAGATGAAGAGAGCAGAGACAAGCATGGACCAGAGAAGATGAGAAGATGAAGAGGGAAGGTGGAAATTAAGAGAGGATGGAGAGAAGATCCGCCCAACCAATTTGGGCACCTACTCGCTCAAAAAGGAAGGTTTCTTGTTATTTAATGAAGAGCCGTTAGCCAAAAAAATTAAGGGTTGGACCTTGGGGAGTGGCTGGGGTAGGTGGGTGCTCTGTCTCGGTACAGCTTTTCGCTTGGGTTATTCTTGGTTTATTCACTTTTTTGTCCTTTTTATATTAGCTGGCCAGGCCTTATTTCTATATTTTTTAAAATTTCAGGCTCGCTCAGCATGGACAACCTGCAACCCCTCTCGTCAGCCACGGCCACCATGGCCATGCAGCAGGCCATGCTGGCGGCCCACGATGACTCCCTCGACGGCACCGAGGAAGAGGAGGAGGACGAGGAGGACGAGGACGAGATGGAGGAGGAGGAAGAAGAGGAGGAAGAGCTGGAGGAAGAGCCTGGTGGCCTCCCGGCGGCGCCCGGCGCCGACCTCGGCTTGGACCACAGTGACTCACTGGAATAGCTCCTCCTGCGCCCTCCCCAAATCATTGACGGCACCGGAAACAAAACTCCCCCAAAAATGCCAAAAAAAAGGGCAAGAACAAAAATAAAATTAGTGAGAAAAAAGCAAATTGGAGGCGCTGGCGGACGCCCCGGCTGCCCACGGGAGTGCGGGGACCACCACGTCGGCGCGTGGAAGTGAAGGACACATGTTTACAAGGCACATATTGTGGCCAGATTAATTTTTTTTTCAGGTTTTATTCTTATTTTCCCCCTTTTTCCCTTCGTTTTTGGTAAGAAAAAGCGTTTTTAGGGGAAGCTGTTTTCCCCACGTGAGGCTCAGATGCTGTTGGGCGACAGCAGGTTTTCACCGTGGGCCACCGCGTCCATCACTTGGATTTCTTGGTGCAAATAACCCCAGGACTGATGCTTTTTGGGTTTTTCCCCCCAAAAAGATGATTCACAGGCATAAATATCGGCACGTGGGGAAAAAAAAAAACCATCGGCGAGTGCAAATTCTGCTTCAGGTTGGATCTGAGGAGGGTTTCGCGCTCTTGACCCACCGGATTGCCCAAATCTCCCCGTTTTGGCCCCAATGCTGCGGCCGTTTGGTGACTCCGGATGCAACTTTCTGGAAAAGGGAAGAAATTCCCCCAAATCCTTTAATTTATGTGCTAAAAACCCGTCGAATCTGGAGAAAAACCCCACCCCATCCTCGTCCTTAAGGGCCGAGACTGGACGCAGAGTTGGGGCAAAGCCTGCCAGGAGCGAGACTTTCCCAGGGTGTTTTGGCACCGAGTCAGGAAAAAATGGGGAAAAAAATGGGTTTAAAAATGCAGATTTTCACCCAAAATTGAATGGCGACCCCCAAGATTCACCCGGGTGGAAGGAAATTCAATATTGTTGCTGGAAAGATGCTTTCTCCCTGCTGTTATCCACCCATGTGGGAAAATGGTGGAGTTTTACCCCAAACGAGCCATGGGGGAGGGCGGCTCTGGAAAAAAACAACGTATTTTGGGTTGTTTTTTTTTAAAATGTTAGCAAAAAGGTGAATTTCGCCTTAAAACGTGGCGCGGGGAAAACGCAGGAGCAAACCCAGGTGAAGCGGGGCAAAAATAATAAAGGAATTTTCTTCTGCAGGTTCCTCCTGTAAATGCAGGTTTCTGTAAGAAGGATATTTTTTTTTGGCGGCTTTTTGCCGGTTTTGTCCTTTTTTTTCTGGCTCTTGAGGAGTTGAGAAAAAAAACAAACAGCAGCTGGGGGGAAAAAAAAAAGAGTGATGCAATGGGCAGAAAAGCCTATTTTTCGATACTGATCTGGCGTGAATGTAATCTGTAATTTCATAAAGGATTCATTGTAATTTAGTATTAATTCATGGCCATTTATTATAAAGTGCTACGAGATGAGGTTTCGCAGCTGTATTTTATTGGCAGCTTCTTCCTGCGAGCGGAGAAGCCCCAAAAGGGGTGAATAACCCCCCAAAATGGGTGAATAACCCCCCAAAATGGGCAAAACGCTCCTCAAAGAGGCGAAATCAGCCCCAAAAATGGATGAATCGACCCAAATCGGCAAGCGAGTGATGCGGCGCAAATAGGATTTATACTTCCAAAAGCGATGCTCCCCCCCCCAAAAATGAGCTCCGACGTGATTTGAACCCAAAATGAGGGATGCTCCCCCAAAATGAGTTGTATTCTCCAAAAATGAGTGATTCTCCCCCAAAAATGAGTTGTATTCTCCAAAAATGAGTGGTTCTCCCCCAAAATGAGTGATGCTCACCCCAAAATGAGTTATGTTGTCCAAAAATGAGTGATGAACACCCCAAAATGAGTTGTATTCTCCAAAAATGAGTAGTTCTCCCCCCAAATGAGTGATGCTCACCCCAAAATGAGTTGTATTCTCCGAAAATGAGTGGTTCTCCCCCAAAATGAGTGATGCTCACCCCAAAATGAGTGATGCTCACCCCAAAATGAGTTGTATTCTCCAAAAATGAGTGATGATCACCCAAAAATGAGTGATATTCTCCAAAAATGAGTGATTCTCCCCCAAAATGAGTGATGCTCACCCCAAAATGAGTTATGTTGTCCAAAAATGAGTGATGCTCACCCCAAAATGAGTGATATTCTCCAAAAACGAGTGATTCTCCCCCAAAATGAGTGATGCTAACCCCAAAATGAGTTATGTTGTCCAAAAATGAGTGATTCTCCCCCAAAATGTGTGATGCTCACCCCAAAATGAGTGATAACTCTCCAAAACTGAGGGATGCTCCCCCAAAAGGAGTCACCCACCCCAAAATGGGTGATGCTGCCCCAAAATGTGTTATGCTCCCCAAAAATAAAGGATGCTGCCCAAAATTGAAGTGTTTCCCCCAAAACGAGCAATTCTCCCCCAAAATGAGCAATACTCCCCAAAATGAGTGATGTTCCCCCAAAATGATTTTCTCCCAAACTAACGATCCTCCTAAAAGTGACTTCCCCCCAAAATGACTGAATTTGCTCCCAAAAATGAGTAAATTTCCCCAAAATGAGTAAATCTCCCCCAAATAAGTGAATTCCCCCAAAATGACTGAATTTGCCCCCAAAATGAGTAAATTTCCCCAAAATAAGTGACTTCCCCCCCAAAATGACTGAATTTGCTCCCCAAAATGAGGAAATTGCCCCAAAATAAGTGACTTCCCCCCCAAAATGGCTGAATTTGCTCCCAAAAATGAGTAAATTGCCCCAAAATTAGTGACTCCCCCCCAAATGTCTGAATTTGCTCCCCAAAATGAATAAATCTCCCCAAAATGAGTAAATCTTCCCTAAATAAGTGACTTCCCCCCAAAATGACTGAATTTGCCCCCCAAATGAGTAAATCTCCCCAAAAACAAGTGACTTCCCCCCCCAAAATGAGTGAATTTGCTCCCCAAAATGACTGAATTTGCTCCCAAAAACAAGTAAATTGCCCCAAAATAAGTGACTTCCCCCCCAAAATGACTGAATTTGCTCCCCAAAATAAGTAAATCGCCCCAAAATGAGTAAATTGCCCCAAAATTAGTGACTTCCCCCCCAAAATGACTGAATTTGCTCCCCAAAATAAGTAAATCACCCCAAAATGAGGAAATCTCCCCCAAATAAGTGACTTCCCCCCAAAATGAGTGAATTTGCCCCCCAAAATGAGTAAATCTCCCCAAAATAAGTGACTTCCCCCCCAAATGACTGAATTTGCTCCCCAAAATAAGTAAATTGCCCCAAAATGAGTAAATTGCCCCAAAATTAGTGACTTCCCCCCCAAATGACTGAATTTGCTCCCCAAAATGAATAAATCTCCCCAAAATGAGGAAATCTTCCCTAAATAAGTGACTTCCCCCCAAAATTACTGAATTTGCCCCCAAATGAGTAAATTTCCCCAAAATAAGTGACTTCCCCCCAAAAATGAGTGAATTTGCTCCCCAAAATGACTGAATTTGCCCCCAAAATGAGTAAATCTCCCCCAAATAAGTGAATTCCCCCCCAAATGACAGAATTTGCCCCCCCAAAATGAGTAAATCTCCCCAAAATAAGTGACTTCCCCTCCAAAATGACTGAATTTGCTCCCAAAACCGAGTAAATTGCCCCAAAATAAGTGACTTCCCCCCAAAATGACTGAATTTGCCCCCCAAAATGAGTAAATCTCCCCCAAATAAGTGAATTCCCCCCCAAATGACAGAATTTGCCCACGAAAATGAGTAAATCGCCCCAAAAGAAGTGACTTTCCCCCAAAAATGAGTGAATTTGCTCCCCAAAATGACTGAATTTGCTCCCAAAAACGAGTAAATTGCCCCCAAATAAGTGACTTCCCCCTCAAAATGACTGAATTTGTTCCCAAAAATGAGGAAATCTCCCCCAAATAAGTGACTTCTGCCCAAAATGTGTGAATTTGCTCCCAAAAATAAGTAAATCTCCCCAAAATAAGTGACTTCCCCCCCAAAATGACTGAATTTGCTCCCAAAACCGAGTAAATTGCCCCAAAATAAGTGACTTCCCCCCAAATGACTGAATTTGCTCCCCAAAATAAGTAAATTGCCCCAAAATGAGTAAATTGCCCCAAAATTAGTGACTTCCCCCCCAAATGACTGAATTTGCTCCCCAAAATGAATAAATCTCCCCAAAATGAGGAAATCTTCCCTAAATAAGTGACTTCCCCCCAAAATTACTGAATTTGCCCCCAAAATGAGTAAATTTCCCCAAAATAAGTGACTTCCCCCCAAAAATGAGTGAATTTGCTCCCCAAAATGACTGAATTTGCCCCCCAAAATGAGTAAATCTCCCCCAAATAAGTGAATTCCCCCCAAAAATGACAGAATTTGCCCACGAAAATGAGTAAATCGCCCCAAAATAAGTGACTTTCCCCCCAAAATGAGTGAATTTGCTCCCCAAAATGACTGAATTTGCTCCCAAAAACGAGTAAATTGCCCCAAAATAAGTGACTTCCCCCTCAAAATGACTGAATTTGTTCCCAAAAATGAGGAAATCTCCCCCAAATAAGTGACTTCTGCCCAAAATGTGTGAATTTGCTCCCAAAAATGAGTAAATTGCCCCAAAATAAGTGATTTCCCCCCAAAATGACTGCATTCGCTCCCCAAAATGATCGAATTTGCCCCCCAAATGGACGCCGCTCTCCAAAACTGAGCAGTGACCCCCAAATTAGGGCCTGTCCCCCCAAAATGAGTGACAAACCCCAAAACCGAGCAATTCTCCCCAAAATGGACACCCCCCCCCCCCCCCAATGAGCCATTGCTAATTAATGGGTTGATTTTCTGGGGGGAAAAAGGTGATTTTTGGACAATTTTTCGCAGAAAATGGGGCTGCGGAAAAGCTAAAAATGGGAAAAATCCCCTCAAAATGGGATTTTGAGCCAAATTTTGCCGCGCCGACCGCAGCGGCTGCCTGCGGCGCCGCAGCCGGCCGAGCGCCCGGCAGCTCATTACCCAGAAATTTGCATATTTTATAAAATACTGAATATTCATGAGCACGGTGGCAAAATTTCCTTAGCGGCATTTTCTGCTCCCGCCCCAAAAAGTGCATTTTTCTATCGAAAAGTCGCAAAACGACGTCGCAAGCGGGGGGATGAAGACGCCGGAGGCCGGTTGCTTAATTAATGAAACGAATTATTTATTTCCCAGCTGTGCAAAGGTGGGGGGAGCGCGGGGGGGGGGTGGGGGCCGCGGGCGACCCATTTTCCTGGGGTTTGGCCCCGTTTTCGGGGGGCGCCGGGGTGGGGGGGTGCGAGGGCAGCGCCGCATCAGGTTGGGCAGAGCACTGCAAAGAGAGAGGTCGTGGGTGGGCACCCGTGCACGCGAGGGTGCACCGGGGAGGGACGGGGCTGCACGTGGGCGTGCGACGGTGCACGAGCGTGCACGGGCATGCACGAAGATGCACGAGGATGCACGAGCGTGCACGGGGATGCATGAGGATGCATGATGATGCACAAGCATGCACAGAGATGCATGATGGTACACAGGTGTGCACGGGGATGCATGAGGATGCACGAGTGTGCACAGAGATGCATGAGTGTGCACGGGGATGCATGAGGATGCACGATGATGCACAAGAGTGCACAGGGATGCACGAGCTTGCATGAGGATGCATGATGATGCATGAGCGTGCACGAGGATGCACGATGATGCACAAGCGTGCACGGGCATGCAGGATGATGCATGAGCACACACCATAATGCACGAGGGTGCACAATGATGCACAGGCTCACCCTGGGATGCACAAACGTGCACAAGGATGCACAAGGATACACAAGGGTGTGCAAGGGTGCACAATGATGCATGAGGATGCATGATGATGCACAAGCATGCACAGAGACGCATGAGCATGCATAGGGATGCACGAGCATGCATGGGGATGCATGAGCGTGCATGAGGATGCATGAGGATGCACGATGATGCATGAGCGTGCACAGGGATGCATGAGGATGCACGATGATGCATGAGTACACACCACGATGCACGAGGGTGCACAATGATGCACAGGCTTGCAGTGGGATGCACAAGCATGCACTAGGATACACGAGGGTGTGCAAGGGTGCACAATGATGCACAAGCCTGCATGGGGGTTGCATGAGGATACACGAGTGTGCACGGGGGTGTGCAATGGTGCATGAGCGTGCACACGAGCATGCAGAAAGGATGCATGAGCGTGCATGAGCGCACAAGGATGCACAAGCACCCGAGTGCTGCATGAGGCTGCCCAGTGGCTGCAAACGGGATGCACAGAGGACGCAGGAGGAACATGGAAGGGGTGCACGAGGAATGCACAAGATTGGTGCATGAAGGGTGCACGAGGGATGCACAAGGATGCAGGAGGCTGCACGAGGGATGCACAAGAGCTGTGTGGGAGATGCACAGGGATGCCAAGGATGCCCCGGTGATGCATGAGGGGTGCCCAGGAGAGGCATGGAGGATGAAGGGGGATGCATGAGGGATGCACAGGAGGGCTGCACGATGGTGCATGAGGCGTGAAAGGGGGTGCACAGGGGCTGGTGAGGCTGCACGAAGGAAGCAGATCGGCCACGTAACAGTGCAAGGAGGATGTGCAGTGATCTACGAAGGTGTGCAAGGATGCATGAGGCCTGCACAAAGGATGCACGGGAGATGTACCCGGGATTCACAGGGGATGCATGAAGGATGCACCGGAGATGTGTAAGGGATGCATGAGGGATGCACACAAGATGCAAGGGAGATGCACAAGGATGCACAGGAGATGCATGAAGGACACAAGGGAGATGCATGAGGATGCACAGGAGATGCATGAAGGACGCAAGGGAGATGCACAAGGATGCAGAAAGGATGCACGGGAGATGCATGAAGGATGCATGAGGGATGCACAGAAGATGTACCTGGGATTCAGAGAGGATGCACGAAGGATGCACTGGAGATGCGCAAGGGATGCGTGGAGATGCATGAAGGATGTATGAGGGATGCACACAAGATGCAAGGGAGATGCACAAGGATGCACAGGAGATGCATGAAGGATGCAAGGGAGATGCAGAAGGATACAGAAAGGATGCACGGGTGATGCATGAAGGATGCACGAGGGATGCACACAAGGTGCAAGGGAGATGCACAAGGATGCACAGGAGATGCATGAAGGATGCAAGGGAGATGCAGAAGGATACAGAAAGGATGCATGGGTGATGCATGAAGGATGCACGAGGGATGCACACAAGGTGCAAGGGAGATGCACAAGGATGCAGAAAGGATGCACGGGTGATGCATGAAGGATGCATGAAGGATGCACGCAAGATGCAAGGGAGATGCACAAGGATGCACAGGAGATGCATGAAAGATGCAAAGGAGATGCAGAAGGATGCACGGGTGATGCATGAAGGATGCACGAGGGATGCACACAAGATGCAAGGGAGATGCACAAGGATGGAACAGGAGATGCACGAAGGATGCAAGGGAGATGCACAAGGATGCACGGGTGATGCATGAAGGATGCAAGGGAGATGGAGGAGGGCTCCATGGTGGATGCAGAGAGGCACAAGGGCTGCACAGGAGCTGCACGAAGGACGCACGAGGGGAGCAGATACCTTTGAGGATGTAGTCCGTGAGCAGTGTGGGCACCTTCTCGTTCCCCTCCTTCATGGCAAACAGGACTGCAAGGGGGAACGGGGCCGTGAGGCCGGCCCCACCGCCCCCCAAATGTCCCTTTTCCCCCCCCAAAACCAGCCCCACGGTCACCATGGAGACACTGCCAGAGCTTCCCACAATGCACCAGGCCTGAGAGCATCCAAACCAAGCACTTCCACCCCCAACCGGCCGCTCCATGGCGATGCAGAACGGGTGCTCGACCCCCCTGATCGGTGCAAAAGCAGCAGGGGGGTGCTGCAAATCAGCTGTGCTGCAAACTGGGCGATTGCACCCCAAACCAGCTGTGCTGCCATGCTGCAGAACGTGGCTCCCCCCCCCCCAACCGCGCTTTGCTGCAACGATGCAACACGGGCGATTGCACCTCAAATCGCCCGTGCTGCAACGCTGCAAAAAGTGGGGATTGCAGCCCAAACTGGCTGCGTTGCGTTGGTGCACCCAAGTTGCAGCCGCCGCAGCGATGCGAAATGCGCGTTTGCATCCCCAGTCGGCCGCGGCGCAGCGACGCAAACCGCCCGATCCCGCCCCAGAACGGCGGCACGAACGGATACTCACTGTTAGTGAGCATCTGCAGGTCCTCGACGGAGGGCGGTGACCCCTTCTTCTCGTAGGGAATCACCGTGTTCAGGTACTGCAAGCAAAAAAACCCCAAAAACCCCCACCCCAAACCCACCCAGCTGGCACAAAACTGCCTGGTTTTTGCACCGCCTTGAGGCGAATCGCCCCGAATCGGTGCAAAAGCAGGACGTCTGCCGTTTTCCCGCGATTGCGTTTAATTTGCGGACGTTTTGGGGGGGTTCTGAAGCAATCGCACGCTGCAAAAGCCGCCCTGATGCGAAGCCCTGCTTAGGGAGGAGTTTTTCGGGGTGAAAACCGGTGATTTTTTGCAACGCGGATTGCGGAGCGGGGTTGCATTAAAAAATGTTTTAGAAGGGGTTTGGGGGATGCAGGGGGGTGGGGGTGAAAGGGGACAGATTTGGGCAATTTTGGGGGGGAAAAGGGGGAAAAGGGCACCTGCTTCTCGTTGGCAGCGGGGCCGAAGGTCTGGCGCAGGCCCGAGTGCAGGATGCTGGAGATGCCCTCCATGCTGAAGCGCTGGGGACGCACGGGTCACCCCGTCACCTCCCGGGGACACGGGCATCACCCGCGCCACCGCCCTCGGCACCAGCGTCCCCCCGGCTCCCTGACTCCCATCCACGTCCCCCCTCCCGCTGTCCCCATGTCCCCCTGTTCCCCATCCGCCCAGAGCCACATCCCCCCGTCCTCCCGTCCCCATGTCCCCCTGCCCCATCCCCTCTCCTGTCCCTGCATCCCCCTGTCCCCATGTCCCGCCATCCTGTCCCCCATCCTCATCCCCCTGCCCTGTGTCCCCCTTCCATGTCCCTCTGCCTCGTCCCCTGTCACCCATCCCCTGTCCCCGCATCCCCCTGTCCCATGTCCCCCCATCCCTCATCCCCCTGCCCCGTGTCCCTGTCCCTCTGCCCCATCCCGTCACCCATTCCCTGTCCCCCCATCTCCCCCCATCCCTTCCCATGTCCCCTCATCCCTCATCCCCCCATCCCATGTCCCTCTGCCCCATCCTGTCACACATCCCATCCCCCATCCCTTCCCATGTCCCCCCATCCCTCATCCCCCTGCCCCGTGTCCCTCTGCCCCATCCTGCCACCCCTCCCCTGTCCCCGCATCCCATTGTCCCCTGTCCCCCCATCCCTTCCCATGTCCCCTCATCCCTCATCCTCCTGCCCCGTGTCCCCGTCCCATCCCCTCCCCACATCCCCCTGTCCCCTCATCCCCTTGCCCCATGTCCCCTGTCCCATGTCCCTCTGCCCCATCCCCTCAGCCCTCCCCTTTCCCCGCATCCCATCGTCCCATGTCCCCCCATCCCTCATCCCCCTGCCCTGTGTCCCTCTGCCCCATCCCCTGTCCCTGCATCCTCGTGTCCCATGTCCCCCATCCCTCATCCTCCTGCCCCGTGTCCCCGTCCCATCTCCTGCCCCCACATCCCCGTCCCCTCATCCCTCATCCCCTTGCTCCATGTCCCCCGTCCCATCCTGTCACCCATCCTCTGTCCCCCCATCCCTCATCCCCCTGCCCTGTGTCCCTCTGCCCTGTCCCATGTCCCTCTGCCCCGTCCCCTGTCCCCGCACCCCCCTGTCCCTGTCCCATGTCCCTCTGCCCCGTCCCCTGTCCCCACATCCCCCTGTCCCTGTCCCATGTCCCTCTGCCCCGTCCCCTGTCCCCGCATCCCCCGTCCCTGTCCCATGTCCCTCTGCCCCGTCCCCTGTCCCCACATCCCCCTGTCCCTGTCCCATGTCCCTCTGCCCCGTCCCCTGTCCCCGCACCCCCCTGTCCCTGTCCCATGTCCCTCTGCCCCGTCCCCTGTCCCCGCATCCCCCTGTCCCTGTCCCATGTCCCTCTGCCCCGTCCCCGCACCCCCCTGTCCCTGTCCCATGTCCCTCTGCCCCGTCCCCGCATCCCCCTGTCCCTGTCCCATGTCCCTCTGCCCCGTCCCCTGTCCCCGCATCCCCCTGTCCCTGTCCCATGTCCCTCTGCCCCGTCCCCTGTCCCCGCATCCCCCTGTCCCTGTCCCATGTCCCTCTGCCCCGTCCCCTGTCCCCGCACCCCCTGTCCCCTGTCCCCCATCCCTCACCCCCTGCCCTGTGTCCCCCTGTCCCCGCATCCCCTCGCCCCGTGTCCCCGTCCGTGCATCCCTGTCCCCCCATCCCTCACCCCCTGTCCCCATGTCCCCCCACCCCCCCCCACCCCATCCCGTGTCCCCCACCTTCCGGGGCATCTGGTTCCCGCGCTCGGGACGCCCCCCTTGCAGGCTCAGCCCTCTGTCGCGACGGCGACGACGGGCGGCCTCCCGCTGCTCCCGCTGCTCCCCCTGCACCGCCAGCAGCGCCCCGATGAACGCCGTCTTCACCTCCTTCTCGAAGGCCAGCTCGTCCCGCCGCGCCAACTGCGCCACCAGCTCCGCCGACAGCGCCCGGCTCGCCGCCTCCGCGCGCCCCGCCGCCGCCGCCAGCTCCCGCGCCGACAGCCGCCCCAGCCCTGCCGCCCGGGCGTCGCGGTTAGAGACGGGCACGCGCCCGCAGGGAGATGCACCCTGCCCTTAGAGACGTGCCCGGTGCAATTAAGACGCACGGGGCGATTAATGGGCTGCCCGGTGCAACTGGTGCAACGCCCCGTGCAGTAAGTGCAATGCTCAGTGCAATAAGTGCAATGCTCGGTGCAATAAGTGCAATGCACGGTGCAATAAGTGCAATGCACGGTGCAGTAAGTGCAATGCACGGTGCAGTAAGTGCAACGCTCGGTGCAATAAGTGCAATGCTTGGTGCAATAAGTGCAATGCTCAGTGCAATAAGTGCAACATGCAGTGCAATAAGTGCAATGCCCAGTGCAATAAATGAAATGCTTGGTGCAGTAAGTGCAACGCTCGGTGCAATAAGTGCAATGCCCAGTGCAATAAGTGCAATGCCCAGTGTAATAAGTGCAATGCACGATGCAATAAGTGAAATGCTTAGTGCAGTACATGCAACGCTTGGTGCAATAAATGAAATGCCTGGTGTGATAAGTGCAATGCCCAGTGCAATCAGTGAAATGCCCAGTGCAGTAAGTGCAATGCACAGTACAATAAGTGAAATGCTCAGTGCAATAAGTGCAATGCTCGGTGCAATAAATTTGCAAATGCAAATGCAAAAAATTTCACTAATGTGAAATGCCCGGTGCAATAAGTGAAATGCCCAGTGCAGTAAGTTAAATGCTCAGTGCAATAAGTGCAATGCACAGCGCAATAAATGAACTGCCTGGTGCAATAAGTGCAACGCACAGTGCAATAAGTGCAATGCGCAGTGCAATTAGTGAAAGGCACAGTGCAACTAGTCCTATGCCTGGAGCAATTACTGCAATGCCCGTTGCAACCAATTACATGCCCAGTGCATTCACCGATGTGCACGGTGCAATTAGGGAAAGGCACCCTAAGGTTTGCAAAATGCTTCGTGCAGTTGGTAAGATGCAAACAGCAATTGTGAAGATGCACAGGGCGATTAGTGGGCTGCCCCGGTGCAACCGGTGAGGCGGCCTATGCAGCAAGTGCAATGCACACTGCAACTAGGGAAATACCTGGTGCAATTAGTGAAATGCACAGTGCAAGAAATGAAATGCCTGGGCAATTAGTGAAATGCAGTGCAATTAGTGACATTCCTGGGGCAATTAGCAAAATGCCTGATATAATTAGTGAGATGCCTGGAACAATCAGCGCAATGGCTCGTGCATGAGTGAAACACCTGATGCAATTAGTGAGGCGCCCGGTGCAATTAGTGAGATGCACAATGCAATTACTGCAGGGGAATTAGGGAGCAGTGACATGCGTGGTGCAAGTGAACACGCACTGCATTTAGTGAAATCCCCAGGGCAATTAACGCCATGCACAGTGCAATTAGTGACACGCAGACTGAAACTGTTAAAATGCACCACGGGATGAATGAGATGCACAGTGCATTTATTGGACCGCCAAAAAATAACGACATCGTGCAATTACCGAAATGCCCGGTGTCATAAATACCATGCACAGAGCAATTCCAGAATTGCCTGGTGCAATTAGTGACATGCATGGTGCAATAACTGAAACGCCCTGTGCGATCGGGGGAATGCGCAGAGCAATTAGCAAAGTGCCTGGGCAATTAGTGCCATGCACCACGCCGTTCGTGGGAAGTCCAGCGTACGGTGCATTTAGTGGCACGCGCAGTGCATGGAGAGAAATGCACTGCACGCTGCACGGTGCAGTTAAATGCATGCTGCATGGTGCACTTAGCAGCGTGATGGTGCTCCTGGGTAAATGCATAATGCAATTAGGGAAGAGCACCACCGTGTTTTCCACGTATTTGCATGGTGCAATCAGGAAAACGCCCGGTGCAGAGTGCATTTAGTGGCACTCGGTGCATTCAGAGGAGCGAAACACTCAGCAAAATGCACAGTGCAGCTGGGAACCATGCACGGCTCAGTGAAGCGCCCGGCACGTTCGCTCACAGGCACGGCGCTGTCAAGAAAGTGCATTTCCTGAAATGCAGGCTGCAAACAGCAAAATGCAGAGCACACCAGGCACTGTTGCAAAATGCACGGCAACTGGAGCAAAAAGCTCGGTGCACGACACCGCCAGTGCAAGGCACAGGACGTTTAACGAACGGCGTTTTGCAAAACGCGGAGTGCTTTAGGGAAAGGCGCAACGCGCTTAGCAAAATGCATCTAATGCAACGCGCGATGCACGAGGCGTTTTGCAAAATGCACGATCCACGGGGGCTTCATTTTTTGCCAAGAGCCCCCTCCGGGCGAAAGAGTGTGTGAGCACTGGGGCACGCCAGCCCTGAAGCCCGGAGAGACTCAATTGTCCAATTTGGTTGGGATTGTCCCCAAAAAGTGAGTGGCCTGGATTTCGCTGGCCGTACCTTCATGGGAGCAGTTGTTGTTGACGGCAGGGGAGAAAGCACGCAGCTCACGCAGAAGGATGGGCTCCGTGCCCCCGCCACCGCCTTCAGCATCGGCCTCGGTTTCCTCCTCCTCCTCCTCCTCCTCCTCCTCGTCCTCATCACCCTCAGGGTCGGCCTCGGGGTCGGGCGAACTCTGCATCAGCTCCTCCAGCTCCTCGATGACCTGCAGGGCATCGGCGTCCTCCATCCGCACCTGCATCTTGCACCTACACCCTGCAGCCCCCAGCGCCACCCTGCATCTGCACCTGCACGCTGCATCCGTGTCCTGCACCCACCTCTGCAACCTGCTCCCTTCATCCTGCACCCACCTCTGCAACCTGCTCCCTTCATCCTGCACCCACATCTGCAACCTGCTCCCTTCATCCTGCACCCACATCTGCAACCTGCTCCCTTCATCCTGCACCTGCACCCACATCTGCAACCTGCTCCCTTCATCCTGCACCCACATCTGCAACCTGCTCCCTTCATCCTGCACCCACATCTGCACCTGCACGCTGCATCCGTGTCCTGCACCCACCTCTGCAACCTGCTCCCTTCATCCTGCACCTGCACCCACCTCTGCAACCTGCTCCCTTCATCCTGCACCTGCACCCACCTCTGCAACCTGCTCCCTTCATCCTGCACCTGCACCCACCTCTGCAACCTGCTCCCTTCATCCTGCACCTGCACCCACATCTGCAACCTGCTCCTTTCATCCTGCACCTGCACCCACATCTGCAACCTGCTCCCTTCATCCTGCACCCACATCTGCACCTGCTCCTTTCATCCTGCACCTGCACCCACATCTGCAACCTGCTCCCTTCATCCTGCACCTGCACCATCTGCAACCTGCTCCCTTCATCCTGCACCTGCACCCACATCTGCAACCTGCTCCCTTCAGCCGTGTCCTGCACCCACATCTGCACCTGCTCCCTTCATCCTGCACCCAGATCTACACCTGCACGCTGCATCCATGTCCTGCACCCACATCTGCAACCTGCTCCCTTCATCCTGCACCTGCACCCACCTCTGCAACCTGCTCCCTTCATCCTGCACCCACATCTGCACCTGCACGCTGCATCCGTGTCGTGCACCCACATCTGCAACCTGCTCCCTTCATTCGTGTCCTGCACCCACATCTGCACCTGCTCCCTTCAGCCGTGTCCTGCACCCACATCTGCATCCTGCTCCCTTCCTCCTGCATCCGCACCTGCATTTGCATCCATCCGTACCCTGCATCCTCCATTTGCATCCTGCAGCTGCATCCCACAGTCCCATCTGCATCCAAATCCCACATCCCGCGCTCACACCCCGGACCTGCATCCACCTCCAGATCTGCATCCCGCACCTATGCCTGCCTCCTGCTCCCTTCGCCCTGCATCCTCCACCTGCGTCATGGATCCCGTACGTGCGCCTGCACCCTCGATCCAGCATCCCCGCCCTGCATCTGCACCCGCATCCCCGCATCTGCACCCTGCATCCCACGACGATGGGATCGGGCCCTCCTTGGTGCTTTCAGCAGGTGGCCATGGGGCCGGGGTGGGCTGAGGCCATGTTGGGGGGTTTAAGCCTGGCTTTTGGGGGCCGCGCAGGCGTTCAGGCGCCCCCGGGGGCCCGGGTACCTGCTCAGCTGTCAGCAGCGGCTCCTCGTTGATGCCTGAGTCTTGCTCACTCCTCTCCGTGAGCTCCTCTTCCTCCTCCTCCTTCTCGCAGAGCTGCAGGAGACACAGGCTGGGCGGCATTGGTGGCACCGCAGGCACAGCCTGGCACAGCGATGGCCCCAGCCATGGCCCTGGCCCAGGGAGAGCCACCAGGGAGCCGCAGCTCAGGGGGACACGGTGCACGGCGGGGTTTGCATGGGGAGACATCGGATGGAGGCATCAGATGGGGACGTTGCACAGGGAGATATTGGATGGGGAGGTGTTGGATGAGGGCATTGGATGGAGATGTTGGATGGGGACATTGGGTGGAGACATTGGATGGGAACATTGGATAGGAGGATGTTGGACAGGGACGATGGATAGAGGTGGATGGAGGTGTTGGATGGGGACGTTGGGTGGAGACATGGGATGGGAACATCGGATGGGAGGATGGTGGACAAGGACAGTGGATAGAGATGGATGGAGGTGTTGGATGGGGACGTTGGGCGGAGACATGGGAACATTGGATGGGAGGATGTTGGACAGGGACAGTGGATAGAGGTGGATGGAGGTGTTGGATGGGGACGTTGGGCGGAGACATTGGATGGGAACATTGGATGCGAAGATGTTGGACACAGGATAGAGATGGATGGAGATGTTGGATGGGGACGTTGGGTGGAGACATTGGATGGGAACATTGGATGGGAGGATGTTGGACAGGGACAGTGGATAGAGATGGATGGAGATGCTGGATGCGGACGTTGGGTGGAGACATGGGATGGGAACATTGGATGGGAGGATGGTGGACAAGGACAGTGGATAGAGATGGATGGAGGTGTTGGATGGGGACGTTGGGTGGAGACATGGGAACATGGGATGGGAGGATGTTGGACAGGGACAGTGGATAGAGGTGGATGGAGGTGTTGGATGGGGACGTTGGGCGGAGACATTGGATGGGAACATTGGATGCGAAGATGTTGGACACAGGATAGAGATGGATGGAGATGTTGGATGGGGACGTTGGGTGGAGACATTGGATGGGAACATTGGATGGGAGGATGTTGGACAGGGACAGTGGATAGAGATGGATGGAGATGCTGGATGCGGACGTTGGGTGGAGACATGGGATGGGAACATTGGATGGGAGGATGGTGGACAAGGACAGTGGATAGAGATGGATGGAGGTGTTGGATGGGGACGTTGGGCGGAGACATGGGAACATCGGATGGGAGGATGTTGGACAGGGACAGTGGATAGAGGTGGATGGAGGTGTTGGATGCGGACGTTGGGTGGAGACATGGGATGGGAACATTGGATGGGAGGATGTTGGACAGGGACGATGGATAGAGGTGGATGGAGGTGTTGGATGGGGACGTTGGGCGGAGACATGGGAACATCGGATGGGAGGATGTTGGACAGGGACAGTGGATAGAGGTGGATGGAGGTGTTGGATGGGGACGTTGGGTGGAGACATGGGATGGGAACATCAGATGGGAGGATGTTGGACACAGGATAGAGATGGATGGAGATGTTGGATGCGGACGTTGGGTGGAGACATGGGATGGGAACATTGGATGGGAGGATGTTGGACAGGGACGATGGATAGAGATGGATGGAGGTGTTGGATGGGGACGTTGGGTGGAGACGTGGGTTGGGAACATTGGATGGGAGGATGTTGGACAGGGACAGTGGATAGAGATGGATGGAGATGTTGGATGGGGACGTTGGGTGGAGACATGGAACATTGGATGGGAGGATGTTGGACAGGGACAGTGGATAGAGATGGATGGAGATGTTGGATGGGGACGTTGGGTGGAGACATGGGATGGGAACACTGGATGGGGAGGTGTTGCAAGGAGACAGATAGAGGTGTTGGATGGGGAGACATTGGGTGGAGAGCTGTTGGATGGAGCCATTCGACTGGGAAGCTGGACAGGGAGAAGCACAGGTACGTTGGATGGAGATGTTGGATGAAGAGATGTTTTAATTAGTATGTTAGACGGTGACGTTGGATGGGGAGGTGTTGGAGATGCTGGGGACGTTGGATGGGGAGACGATGGATGGTGACGCTGAATGGGGAAGAGGTCAGATGGAGACATTGGATGGAGACATTAGATGGGGAGATGTCACAGGGGAACGCCGGGTGGGGAGGTGATGGATGGAGACGTTGGATGGGGAGGCACCTTCTTTTTTACCACCTTTCACAGGTTATTTCACCTTTTCAGCAGAAAATAACCCAAGAAATTTACCTTCTCCTCCCCCTTTAGCACCAGGTTGCGTAACATCCAAAAGGGTTAAATTCAGTGGATTTGGGGGCATCTTTGCCGCCCTCCCACAACCCCAAATGCAGCTACTCACAGCATGAACTCTCGACAATGAAGAAAACACTATTTTCTACCCCAAAAACCACATCACCTCACCCCTGGCTTGGGGGCAAATTGGCAAAGAGCAGATTGCCAAACCACACGCTTAATTTTGCCTGTTTTAGCGTGTTTTCCTCCTAAAATGTGGACACCCACTGTGTCGGTGATGCGGCACCCCAAAAATACCATTTTTGGGTAGTTTGCAGTGCTCTCGTGGTTGTTGAGTCTTGGGGATGATTGACAGCTGTCAAGCATCACCAAGGGGTCATGCGGGGACGGGGTTTGGGGAGCCAAAGGGGGGGGCACAGCCGTACCTGGGGGTCGGTGCCGTCGGGAGCCTCAGCGCCGGGGAGCAGCCAGGGCTGGGGGGAGCCGCGGGGGGCGAAGCCGTCGGTGAGAGCATCCCAGACCCTGCAGGGAGGTGGGTGGTGAGCGGCGATCCCAAAACGTTGCCTCCCAGAAAGCCCACCCAAAATGCCTCAAACCACCCCAAAATGCAGCCCCAGAAACACCCTGAAATGTCCCCAAATACCGCCTGGAAAAATCCCCCAAACCCACTGAGATGCCTGAAATATCCCCAAACACCCCAAATGCTGCCCTAGAAGCCCCCAAATGCTGCCCTAGAAGCCCCCAAAGCTTCTCAAAATACCATCATGAAATTCTGCCCTGAAATACCCCAAAATACTGCCCCAGCACTTGAGATGCCCCCAAACGCTGCCATCAAAATACCCCCAAAAAGGCCCCAAATGTCCCAAAATGTCCCCAGATGCCCCAAAAGACCACCCTGAAATGCTCCAAAACGCCACCCCAAAACATCACCTTTACGTCCTGAAATGCCCCCAAAACATCTTGAAATGCCCCCAAAGCCTCAGAAACACCCCTAAGACACTGCCCCGAAGGCCCCGGACTCTGAAAGACCCCAAAACACCTCAAAACGCTGCCCTGAAGCACCCCAAAATGTTCTTCTGAAACACCCCAAAACACCCTGAAGGTCTCAAAGCTCCAAAATGCCCTGAAATGCCCCAAAACGCCATCCTGAAACACTTAAAAATGCTCCCCAAAGCCACAATGCTGCAAAATGCCACCCTGAAATGCTCCAACCCCCCCAAAAAAAACCCCCAAATACCCTAAAGTGCCACAAAACACCCCAAAACGCCACCGTGATGCTCCAAAACATCCCCCAATTGCCCAACACCCCAAATTGCTTCTAAAATAGCTAAAATGCCTCAAAACACCCCAAAATGCTGCCCTGGAACGTGCTGAAATGCCCCTAAAGGCAGTCACAGCGCCCCAAATTGTCACCCTGAAACACCCCAAATTGTCACCTTGAAACAGTCCTGAAACACCCCAAAACTGCCCTGAAACACCCCAAAACGTGGCGCTGGGACATCCAAAACTGCTGCTTTGAAATACCCCCAAAACCACCCCAAAAACCAACTGTGATGCCCTGAACCCCCCAAAAATAGCCCTGAAACACCTGGAAACAACCCCAAAACACCCCAAAATCACCCCAAAGCATGGCCCTGATCCCCCCAAACACCCCAAAACACCCCAAAACATGGCCCTGATCCCCCAAAACACCCCAAAACACCCCAAAACCACCCCAAAGCCTGGCCCTGATCCCCCCAAACACCCCAAAACACCCCAAAACCACCCCAAAGCATGGCCCTGATCCCCCAAAACACCCCAAAACCACCCCAAAACATGGCCCTGATCCCCCCAAACACCCCAAAACACCCCAAAACCACCCCAAAGCATGGCCCTGATCCCCCCAAAACACCCCAAAATCACCCCAAAACATGGCCCTGATCCCCCCAAAACACCCCAAAACACCCCAAAGCCTGGCCCTGATCCCCCAAAACACCCCAAAACACCCCAAAGCATGGCCCTGATCCCCCAAAACACCCCAAAACACCCCAAAATCACCCCAAAGCATGGCCCTGATCCCCCCAAACACCCCAAAACACCCCAAAACCACCCCAAAGCATGGCCCTGATCCCCCAAAACACCCCAAAACACCCCAAAACCACCCCAAAGCATGGCCCTGATCCCCCAAAACACCCCAAAACACCCCAAAACACCCCAAAGCATGGCCCTGATCCCCCCAAACACCCCAAAACACCCCAAAATCACCCCAAAGCATGGCCCTGATCCCCCAAAACACCCCAAAACACCCCAAAACACCCCAAAGCATGGCCCTGATCCCCCCCAAACACCCCAAAACACCCCAAAACCACCCCAAAGCATGGCCCTGATCCCCCCAAACACCCCAAAACACCCCAAAACACCCCAAAACATGGCCCTGATCCCCCCAAAACACCCCAAAACACCCCAAAATCACCCCAAAGCATGGCCCTGATCCCCCCAAACACCCCAAAACACCCCAAAACCACCCCAAAGCATGGCCCTGATCCCCCCAAACACCCCAAAACACCCCAAAATCACCCCAAAGCATGGCCCTGATCCCCCAAAACACCCCAAAACACCCCAAAATCACCCCAAAGCATGGCCCTGATCCCCCCAAAACACCCCAAAACACCCCAAAACATGGCCCTGATCCCCCCAAAACACCCCAAAACACCCCAAAATCACCCCAAAGCATGGCCCTGATCCCCCAAAACACCCCAAAACCCCCCAAACCACCCCAAAGCATGGCCCTGATCCCCCCAAAACACCCCAAAACACCCCAAAGCATGGCCCTGATCCCCCAAACACCCCAAAACACCCCAAAACCACCCCAAAACATGGCCCTGATCCCCCAAAACACCCCAAAATCACCCCAAAGCATGGCCCTGATCCCCCCAAAACACCCCAAAATCACCCCAAAGCATGGCCCTGATCCCCCAAAACACCCTAAAACACCCCAAAGCATGGCCCTGATCCCCCCAAACACCCCAAAACACCCCAAAGCACCCCAAAGCATGGCCCTGATCCCCCCAAACACCCCAAAACACCCCAAAGCATGGCCCTGATCCCCCCAAAACACCCCAAAACACCCCAAAACCACCCCAAAGCATGGCCCTGATCCCCCCAAAACACCCCAAAATCACCCCAAAGCATGGCCCTGATCCCCCCAAAACACCCCAAAACACCCCAAAGCATGGCCCTGATCCCCCCAAACACCCCAAAACACCCCAAAACACCCCAAAGCATGGCCCTGATCCCCCAAAACACCCCAAAACACCCCAAAATCACCCCAAAGCATGGCCCTGATCCCCCCAAAACACCCCAAAACACCCCAAAATCACCCCAAAGCACGGCCCTGATCCCCCAAAACACCCCAAAACCACCCCAAAACCACCCCAAAGCATGGCCCTGATCCCCCCAAAACACCCCAAAACACCCCAAAACCACCCCAAAACACCCCAAAACTGCCCTGGACCCCCGAATCCCCCCCTCCTCTGCGCCACTATTGGGGTGCCCGATTCCGCCCCGCAGGGCTGGCCCCATTTTGCCCAATTTCACCCCAAAAAAGGTGCAGAGGGGAGGGGGGATGGGGGAAAATGGGGGGAAAATGGGGGGGGGAAGGGGGAAAAATGGGGGGGGAAGGGGGAGAAAGGGGGAGAAAAGGGAGGAAGGGGGCAAAAGGGGGAAAAAGGGGAAAAAATGTGGGGAAAAGTGAAAAAAGGTGAAAAAGGAAAAAATGGGAAAAAAGAGGGAAAAAGGGGAAAAAGGGGGGAAAGGGAAAAAAGGGGGGTGAAGGGGAAAAAAGGGAAAAAAGGGAAAATAGGGAAAAGAGGGGAAAGGGGGAAGGGGAAAAAAGGGAGAAAAGGGGGAAAAGGGAAAAAGGAGGAAAAGGGGGAAAAAGGGAAAGAAAGGGGGGAAAGGGGAAAAAAGGGAAAAATGGGGAAAAAAGGGAAAATAGGGAAAAAGGGGGGAAGGGGGGAAAGGGGGGGGAAGGGGAAAAAAGGGAGAAAAGGGGGAAAAGGTAGAAAGGGGGAAAAAGGGAAAAAAAAGGGGGGAAGGGGAAAAAAGGGGAAAAAAGGGAAAAATGGGGAAAAAAGGGAAAATAGGGAAAAAAGGGGGAAGGGGGAAAAAGGGGGGAAGGGGGAAAAGGGAGAAAAGGGGGAAAAAGGAGGGAAAAGGGGGGAAAGGGGGGGAAAAGGGAAAAAAGGAAAAAAGGGAAAAAAGGGAAAAAGGGAAAAAAAAGGGAAAAAGGGGAAAAAAGGGGAAAAAGGGGAAAAAGGGGAAAAAGGGGAAAAAGGGGAAAAAAGGGGAAAAAGGGGAAAAAACAGGAGAAAAGGGGGAGGGGAAAAGGGGGGAAAAAGGGGGGAAACGAGGAGAAAAGAGGAGAAAAAGGGGTAAAGAAGGAGAAGATGGGGAAAAAAGCAAAAAGGGGGAAAATGGAGGGAAGTGGAGGAAGGGCAAATGGGGGTAAAAGAGGGGAAATGGAAGAAAAAATGAGAAAGGGGGGAAAGAAGGAAAAAGGGGCAAAAGGGGGGAAAAGCGAAAAAGGGGGAGAAAGAGGAAAAAATGGGGAAAACGGGAGAAAAGAGCTGAAAAGTGGCGACCTTGGGGAAAAAGTCAAAAATGGGGAAAAAGGCCAAAAATGGGGAAAAACGTCAAAAATGGGGAAAAAAAGCCAAAAATGGGGAAATAGGCACAAAGAGATTAGAAAATTTCATATTTCACAAATTAATGCACAAAAATGCGCATGTCAAAACGCCCTATATTCCTATTTTTAACAAAACCGCAGCAAATAAGGAAAAAATAAGCGATTATCCCCCCAAATTTGCGCTTTTTTTCCTGCTCTTAAAGGGCCAGCACCCTGCAGGGGCAGGCAAGCAGCAGCAGCAGATTTCTGGGTTAATTATGGCAAGAATTGGTTAATAATTAGGGAAATAGAGCGCCTTTAAGGCCCCAGCCCATCCCCCGCCCGTGCACACAGGGCTCATTCAAGAAGGAGGAAAAAAAAAAGCCCTGTTTTGCCCAAACTGACCCAAAAAGACACAATAAGCAGCACAAAGCGGCGCCGCGAGCCGGCTGCCGGCGACAGCGCGGCGCTCCCGGCACCGGGCCAAAACGCGTTTTTCTCTGAAAACCCAGCAATTTGGCCAACTACGAAAAGCGATTTGGCTTCAGTGGGTTTTGGTGGGGAAAAAAAAAAAACAAATTAAACAGATTTGGGGGTTTTTGGGTTGAAAACAACCACTTTGCATGGTGAAAACTGAGTATTAGGAATTGCAGCCCGGGGAAGGATCCCAGTTAAACACAAAAAAATCCATTAGAAAGGCGTTAATGTATAAAAGTCGCTGAAAAAACCCCACAAATTTGGCAAAAAAATGGCATTTTGCAACAAAAAAAAGGGTTTTTTTAATGACAATTTAGATTTTAATGCAAATGCCACTTTATTGTGACAGGGCTGGGGGGATTTTGCCCCAAATTGGCTGCCCTCTGGCTCGGTGCAGAGCTTGGATGTTGCAAGCAGGAGGCTAAGCTCTACTCACACTTTACTCCAGGTTTACACTCACCCCCCCCAGGGGGCCTTCCTCACAGACTGAGCCTGCCGTGACCCCCTGCAATGCGACATGGGGCACCCCGCTGTGCCTCCTCATAGGATGCTACACAGCTACTCCAAGGATCCTACACAGCTACTCCAAAGATGCTACACACCTCATCCAAGGATCCTACACAGCTACTCCAAGGTGTTGCATGATCACCCCGCAGCACAGGGGGCCGATTTGCATGTGGTGGAGGTCTTGCAAGCATGCGAGGGGGTGCAATAGGCTCCAGAGGGGCGTTACTCATAGGATACTACGCTGTTACTCTGATGTGCTACACAACCACGCTGCAATGGGGTAGGCTGGTCTGCGTGCCGTGGGGTGAGGTCTAGTGCATGACCATGCAAGGAAGCACGCAGGCCCAAGGGTGGCCTACTCATAGGATCCTACACAGCTACTCCAAGGATCCTATACAGCTACTCATAGGATACTACACAGCTACTCCACACTGCTGCGTGACTATGCTGTGATGCAGGGGGCTGAGTTGCACGTGGGGTTGCTAGCATGCAAGGTGGCATGCAGACCCCGAGGGAGTCCTTACTCATAGGATACTACAGCGCTATTCCCAACATGTTGTATGATCATGCCGCAATGCACGGAGCTCGTCAGGGAAGTCTCACAAGGGTGCAAGGAGGCACGCGGGCCATGCGAGGGCTTACTCACAGGTTACTACAACACTACTTTGCTGCGTCGCATGACCACGCCGCAATGCAGGGAGCTGGTTTGCATTGGGGAGGGGGTGCATTTCGCAGGTGTGCGAGGAGGCACGTGTCCCCAGGAGTAAGGGGGCCTTACTCACTCCTCATCCTGGAGGCGCTCCTCCTCCTCCTGCGCCTGGAGACGCCCCCGCACGGGGGCCAGACCCTCGGTGGCAGCATCGTAGTTGCGGAAGCAGACGGTGAGCTTCTCGTCGAATTCCTGCACCAGGTCCTCCATCGACTTGAAGCTCATCATCTCGGCCGAGAAGCTCTCCAGCTCGGCCAGCGCCGGGTCCGCAGTGCGTTGCGGGGTCCCCCCATCGTCGCCGGGCCCCTCCTCGAACTCCTCCTCCAGGCTTACCAGGGGCGCCTCCATCCTCCTCAACGCCGACGCGCCACCTTAGCTGCGGGGAGAGGGTGCCCGTGAGGCACTGGGCTACTCACAGGTTACACCACCACGGCTCCCCGTTCCCTTTGCTGCCGCCGTGCTGGCTGAAACCCTGCTGCCAGGGCTACTCCCCCACCCCCAGCAGCTCTGTAGTATCCTAGTAGTATCCCAACAGCATCTTAGTACTGCCTTCATAGAAATATGCTGATATCCTGACACTACACTAGTAGTACTTTACTAGTAGCAACAAAGTGTTGATAGTGGCCCCAAAGTATTTTAGTGCTACCCTGATAGTATTTAAAAAGTATCATAACACTACCTTTTTTACTGAACTGGTAGTATCTTAGTAGTATCCTTATACTATATCTTATATATCTATACTATACCTTAGTAGTGGCCTCAAAGTATCCTACTAGTATCAGTAATGTGCTGCCAGTATCCCCAAAGTTTGAGTGTTGCCCTGAGAGTATCCCAGAAGTAGCTTACCATCTTTTCTAGTGCCCTTGTAGTATCTCAGAAGTATCCTACTAGTAGCCTGACAGCATCCTACTAAGAAACGAGTACTGTCCTGATAGCACCTTAGCAGCGTTGTGATAATATCCTTACATTACAGTAGTACCCTGATACTATCTTAGTAGTATCCTAGTAATGGCCCTGTAGTATCTTAGTAGTGCCTCGATAGTATCGTGGAAGTATCTCAGCAGTATTGTTTGGAGTATCCAGGTAGCATCCTGATACTATCTTAGTAGTATCCTAGTAATGGCCCTGTAGTATCTTAGTAGTGCCTCGATAGTATCGTGGAAGTATCTCAGCAGTATTGTTTGGAGTATCCAGGTAGCATCCTGATACTATCTTAGTAGTATCCTAGTAATGGCCCTGTAGTATCTTAGTAGTGCCTCGATAGTATTGTGGAAGTATCTCAGCAGTATTGTTTGGACTATCCAGGTAGCATCCTGATACTATCTTTGTGCTACACTGAGAGTATCCTAGTAGCAGCTATTGACTAGCTCAGCATTGCTCTGACCTTGTACTAGCACAGGTAGTAGTGCCCTGATACTACGTCAGGAGCATCCCAATAGCATCCTAGTTACATCTTAGCAGTGCCCTGATAGTACCTTGGTAGCATTCCCGTAGTATCCCAGTAGCATCCCCAGAGTATCCTGACAGTATCTTAGTGCCACCCTGAGAGCACCTTAGTACTGGCTGCAGAGGAGCCTGACAGCACTGTAGTAAACTCATAGCACCTTAGGAGCAACCCAGGAGTATCCTGAGAGTATCTCAGCTGTGTCTTGATAGCATCTCACTACTCCCTCACAAGGTTACTGAGAGTATCCCAGTAGTATCTTAGCAGTAGCTTCATAGGAAGCAAATAGTAACCTAGTAGTAAGCCCGGTAAAGGCGCCACTACTCCACGCCTGCAGCACTGGGTGCGCACGAACCTGCACAGGTCTGCAGCACGCACCCTCTGCATGCACGCACGCACCCTCGCGCGTGTACGGGGTGCACGTACATCCCTCTGTGCATGCACTTGAGGGTGAACGCATGCGCGGTGCATGCATGCGCTGCACGCACGTCATGGTGCACATGCGCGAGGGGTGCACTGTGCACATGCACCGTGCACGATGCGCACTCTGCAGGTACGCGCCCCGTGCCTGCCTGCACCTCTGCAGACGTGCAGCTCTACGTGTGCACGCACGCGCGCAGACGGCTGCGCAGACGAGGGAGTGCACGCGTGCAAGGGGCGCGTGCAGATGAAGCTGCACGCGCAGACGCCGCACGCGTGCCGGGGTGGGTGCGTGCGCAGGGGTGCAAGCGCGCGCGCTGCACGCACGCGTGCCCCTGTGGATGCACGCAGCGTGCAAGCGTGCGCAGGCGTGCAGCGCTGGGCATGCACGCATCGCCCTACACGCGCGCCCTGCGTGCACCGCGTACCTGCACCATTCACCCCCCCGCCCCGGGCACCCCCAAACGCCAGCTCCCCAGTTTGCACACGCTGCACCCCCTGCCTGCAACCCCCCCGCCGGTGCATGCACACACCCGTGCACCCCCTCTGCACGCACCCCCCTGCTTCCCCCCCGCAAAGCCCCGTGCCCCCCCCCCCCTCCCCGCCGCAGCGCGTGCGCATCCCACAATGCACCACCCTTGCACGGATGCTGATGCGCAGCGGTGCAACCCCCCCCTCCCCCCCAAATAGGGGCACCCCCCACAATGCACCGAGGCTCCCGCACCCCAACGCCCCTCCCCGCTGCACCCCCACCCCCCCCCAAGGGCCGAACCCCCCCTCAGTGCGGGCACCCCCCCCCCGCACGCGCCCCCAGACCTACCCCGCCGCTTGCACCGCGCTGCACCCCCAAATCCCCTCCCCCGCACGCCACCGCTGCACCCCGCAATGCATGCATTACCCACAATGCACCGCGGCGTGGTGCGCACCCCCCCCCCCCCCCCGCAATGCACAGCCCACCCCCTCCCCCCCCCCGTGCACGCGCCCCCGCGGGTGCCCGCACCCCGCTGCACCCCAACATCCCCCCCCCGCCATGCAACATCCCCCCCCCCCTTGCACCCTCCGCCGCGTGCACCCCACCCCCCCCGGCCGC
Source organism: Theristicus caerulescens (assembly GCA_020745775.1). NCBI lineage: Eukaryota > Metazoa > Chordata > Aves > Pelecaniformes > Threskiornithidae > Theristicus > Theristicus caerulescens. The sequence continues at coordinate 549,481 of CM036575.1, read as the reverse complement.
ACCCCAAAATCCCCCCTCCCGCGCGTGCACGCCCACGCACCCCTCCTTGCACGCGCACCCCCCACCCCGCAGCACCCCGGACCACCCCCCCAGCCCCGCACCCACCTGCGGCCCCGCATCCTCCGCGCCGGGGTGGGGGGGGAGCAACACACGGCACTACGCACGCGCGGGGGAGGAGGGGTGACGTCACCGGGAAGGTGGGTGGTCAAGGGAGCTCTGACGTCATCCTCCCCCCCCTTTTGGAACCCCAAAATATTGGCGCCCCCCCCCCGCATCCATTTATTTACGCAGCCGCACAGCAGCAGCTCGCAGCCCTTAGAAGCAGAAATTAAAGACAAAAAAAAGAGCGCAAATGAAATAACATCGCCCCCGAAATTTCTGAGCGGCCCAAAAAATCTTCTTCCCCTCCCCCCAAAAAATAAAGTTGTTTTTTTTTATTTTAATACACACATTTCAGAGCAATGGGGTCACGTAGGCATCTGGGTTTTTTTAAATCTGGGCTTAACAGTTTGCAGCGCAGCGATTTGAAGGGCTGGGTTTAAGTTCAGTTTCCCCCGATACCGGGTTTAAGTTCAGTCTCAGCCGATACTGGGTTTAAGTTCAGTCTCCCCTGATACGGGGTTTAAGTTCAGTTTCCCCCGATACCGGGTTTAAGTTCAGTCTTCCCCGATACTGGGTTTAAATTCAGTCTCCCCCGATCCCGGGTTTAAATTCAGTCTCCCCCGATCCCGGGTTTAAATTCAGTCTCTCCTGATACTGGGTTTAAGTTCAGTCTCTGCTGATACCGGGTTTAAGGTCAGTTTCCCCTGATATCAAGTAAGTTCAGCTTCCCCTGATACCGGGTTTAAGTTCACTCTCCCCTGATACCGGGTTTAAGTTCACTCTCCCCTGATACCGGGTAAGTTCACTCTTCCCTGATACCAGGTTTAAGTTCACTCTCCCCTGATACCGGGTTTAAGTTAAGTTCACTCTCCCCTGATACCGGGTAAGTTCACTCTTCCCTGATACCAGGTTTAAGTTCAGTCTCCTCTGATACTGGGTTTAAGTTCAGTCTCTGCTGATACCGGGTTTAAGTTCAGTCTCTGCTGATACCGGGTTTAAGTTCAGTTTCCCCTGATATCGAGTAAGTTCAGCTTCCCCTGATACCAGGTTTAAGTTCAGTCTCCCCTGATACTGGGTTTAAGTTCAGTCTCCCCTGATACCGGGTTTAAGTTCAGTTTCCCCGATACCGGGTAAGTTCACTCTTCCCTGGTACCAGGTTTAAGTTCAGTCTCTGATACTGGGTTTAAGTTTGGTCTCTGCTGATACCATGTTTAAGGTCAGTTTCCCCTGATACCGAGTAAGTTCAGTCTCCCCTGATACCGGGTTTAAGTTCAGTCTCCCCTGATACCGGGTTTAAGGGCTGGCCTGACGCAGCTACAGGGATGCAAAGGGAGGATGAGCAGCGCCGGCTGCGCTCGCCGACTCCTTTTCCACGCCGATTTCCACCGCACCAGGACAGAAGAAGGGTTTCCCCACCGGCACCCGGCTTCGTTCTTGCACGTCCTGCTAATGGCGGTGACTTCGTGCGATCGTTAATTCCTGTCTTAAGGCACAATATATGGTTAGGACGAGGTTTATCATTTGCAATAGTGGATGTAAATCCGTATTTCATACAGCCTTCTTGCCTAAGAGTAAACCAAAAAACGCTCCTGCCTTAAAATCTGTAAGAGAATTAATCAATTAGAGTAATAATTTGGGTTTTATAGGGGAAAATAAAAACATATTCATCATATAACAGCCCCATCCGGCCTGGTAAAAACCAGATGGGACACGGCACGTGGCTACAGGGCCTTAAATAAAGTCACTGACCCTCCAACGGCCGCTCTTCCTAGCATGGTAGATACAATTAATGCGATAAATGAATGTGTTAGATATAAAAGATTTGGTCTTTATGATCCCGACACAAGAGGAAAACTTGGGGTGGGATACAGTCCGCCTTTAATCGCCCACCGCAAGGCGATGAATAGCCTCCCCGTTGCCCATGCCGTGTTAGGTAGAGGCGGGATCGGTCCCCCTCCCACCCCAATGACGAGGTTACAATATATAGAGGATATTTTGATCAGGGGACTGGATGAGGAAACGGTTCGCCAAAGGATGAACTTGGAATATTCCAGCATTTACAGGAATTAAATATTAGCATTCCTGACTCAAGACGGCAAGGACCAAGTCAAGAGGTTACATTTTTAGGTACCTGATGGATAGGAGGATGGAAAACTCTGCCATGCGGCACAGAAAAAGATGCAAAGAGAAGAAGAAGAGGAAATAAAAGAAGAAAACCACCGTATGGATCAGAAAAATCATGAAGCATCAACGGCTTTAAAAGATGAAACTTTTACTTACTGCTTTATGGGACCCAACTACCCTACGCTCTGGGACCCAACCACCCTACGCTCCACGGGACCCAACCACCCTACGCTCTACGGGACCCAACCACCCTGCGCTCCACGGCACCCAACCACCCTACGCTCTGGGACCCAACCACCCTACGCTCTGGCACCCAACCACCCTGTGCTCCATGGGACCCAACCACCCTATGCTCTGGGACCCAACCACCCTATGCTCCACGGGACCCAACCACCCTGCACTCCACGGCACCCAACCACCCTACGCTCTGGGACCCAACCACCCTACGCTCCACGGGACCCAACCACCCTGCGCTCCACGGGACCCAACCACCCTACGCTCTGGGACCCAACCACCCTACGCTCTGGGACCCATCCACCCTATGCTCTGGGACCCAACCACCCTACGCTCTGGGACCCATCCACCCTACGCTCTGGGACCCAACCACCCTACGCTCTGGCACCCAACCACCCTGCGCTCCATGGGACCCAACCACCCTACGCTCTGGGACCCAACCACCCTGCGCTCCATGGGACCCAACCACCCTACGCTCTGGGACCCAACCACCCTGTGCTCCACAGGACCCATCCACCCTACGCTCTGGGACCCAACCACCCTGCGCTCTGGGACCCAACCACCCTACGCTCTGGGACCCAACCACCCTACGCTCCACGGGACCCAACCACCCTGCGCTCCACGGGACCCAACCACCCTACGCTCTGGGACCCAACCACCCTGTGCTCCATGGGACCCATCCAGCCTACGCTCTGGGACCCAACCACCTTACACTCCATGGGACCCAACCACCCTATGCTCTGGGACCCAACCACCCTACGCTCCATGGGACCCAACCACCCTGCGCTCCATGGGACCCAACCACCCTACGCTCTGGGACCCAACCACCCTACGCTCCACGGGACCCAACCACCCTACGCTCCATGGGACCCAACCACCCTGCGCTCTGGGACCCAACCACCCTACGCTCTGGGACCCAACCACCCTACGCTCCATGGGACCCAACCACCCTACGCTCTGGGACCCAACCACCCTGTGCTCCATGGGACCCAACCACCCTACGCTCTGGGACCCAACCACCCTACGCTCCATGGGACCCAACCACCCTGTGCTCCACGGGACCCAACCACCCTATGCTCTGGGACCCAACCACCCTACGCTCCATGGGACCCAACCACCCTGTGCTCCATGGGACCCAACCACCCTATGCTCTGGGACCCAACCACCCTTCGCTCCATGGGACCCAACCACCCTACGCTCTGGGACCCAGCCACCGTATGCTCCATGGGACCCAACCACCGTACGCTCCTTGGGACCCAACGACCCTGCGCTCCATGGGACCCAACGACCCTACACGCCCGTTTACATCACGTATAGGTGTAGGTGATGAGGGATATCAAAGGGGACGGCAGCACGATGTGCAAGGTGGAACGGAGTCTCCTATCACCTTCGGCTCTAAAGCCTGGCAAGGCTCCCGACGGATTTACTCTCCGTTTCAGAAAGTGCTACCAGCGGCATACGAAGGGCTGCCAACTACCGAGCCATTAACTCAAAAAAAAGATAAATTATGTGTGCCTATTCCTATTTTAAAATCGATTTTAACTAGAAAGCCGTGACCCCTAAGGGCAGTGCAGAAGACTACGGTACAGCGATGGGCTTTGTCTATATGTCACCGAGTGACAAGTGATGGGACGAATATGGAAAACAAGCTACGGGAGAGCATAGAGTGAATTGGGATGCCTGCGGAGTACTCCCAGTTGCCCTCCTCCCCTGTAACTGGTGAAGACCAGGGAAGCTTTTGCAGAAGGAATCGATGGCTCTGGCAGAGCTCAGAGCGGTGGAGATGGCCCTGGAGCAAGGAGCCACTTGTGTCTATACACAGACTCTGACGCTGTATGAGCAGGTGCCACCCAGGGAAAAAAATTGGGTGAAAAACCAATGAAAAATTGGATGAAAACCAACTGGGGAGCAAATGGTAGAGACACATGGGGGGAAACCACATTGGAAAAATATTTATGATATAGGTCATAAGAGCAGATCCATTTTTGTCAAACGGTGGTGCAGCACAGGTGAAAAGGGCAAAAACTTGCCGATCTCAAGCAAGGTTAACGACTCTGGGAAACTGGACAAGATCGTATTGGTCCCTCAACGCGAACACTGGGAAGGCTGGAAATACATCTTCCCAGGAGTAGAAACAATTAGCGGTACAGGGAATGAACCCCTCTCGAAGTCCTGGAGATGAGGTGGGGGTTGAACACCCAGCTCAGGGCTTGAGCTGGGTGGCTGTGTTGTTTTACGAAGGAGGAGCATGGGATGCTCTAGGCACTAAGGGGAGTAAGTTAACCACAACTGAGGCTTGGATTACGCCCAAGACCTAGGTGTCTTCTCTTACAGGAAAATGTGGCGTTTCCTCATCACCGTGGGAGCACTGATAACTGGAACGTACGCCCCAAACCTGTCTCTGACGGGTTCCGCCTCCGTGTTGCCCATGGGACAACTCAGATATTGAAGACCGTAAGATATCTTGAGCTGGAAGGGACCCATAAGGATCATCGAGTCCAACTCCACGATAAGTCACAACCCATCTTTAGAACTACATTCACAGGAGGAATGCCATCGGTAACAGCTCGAGGCCAAGGACCGATAGCAGGCAACGATGTTAGACTGGCCCTGGGTTCTAAGGTTAATCTAAATTTAGCTATTTGTAATAACACCGTACGAGAAGCTGCGTGGGGTTTTGACAATAGAGTGAAATGGGTACCTACAGCGGCAGGAGATCGTTTGCATTGTAATACTAATTGGGAAATTAGTAAACGTTGCACCTACTGGCTATCAAGTCGAGGATGGCCCTGCCCTACCACGCCTGAAGCTCCAGAATTATGCAGTAGGAAACACTTGCCTCGTACCTGCACCTGGCAACGTATGCATGGGAATGAGAGATGAGCACGTGCCAGTGGGTTTAGATGGGGCTGTGTATCCATCTTCGGTACTATTCGCTTGGAATGTGAACCTCATGAGGTTCAACAAGGCCAAGTGCAAGGTCCTGCACCTGGGTCGGGGCAATCCCTGGTATCAGCACAGGCTGGGGGATGGAGGGATGGAGATCAGCCCTGAGAAGAAGGACTTGGGGGTGCTGGGGGATGAAAAGCTGTACGTGAGCCGGCAGTGTGCTCTGGCAGCCCAGAAAGCCACCCGTCTCCTGGGCTGCATCCCCTGCAGCGTGGCCAGCGGGGCGAGGGAGGGGATTCTGCCCCTCTGCCCTGCTCGGGGGAGACCCCCCTGGAGCCCTGCGTCCAGCTCGGGGGTCCTCAGCACGGGAAGGACAGGGACCTGTTGGAGCGGGGCCAGAGGAGGCCCCAGCAATGGTCCGAGGGTGGAACAGCTCTGCTGGGAGGACAGGCTGAGAGAGCTGGGGGTGCTCAGCCTGGGGAAGAGGAGGCTGCGGGGAGCCCTCAGTGCGGCCTTGCAGGGCTTAAAGGGGGCTACAAGAGAGATGGGGAGAGGCTTTTTAGCAGGGCCTGCAGCGACAGGACAAGGGGTGATGGTTTGAAAGTAAAGGAGGGGAGATTCAGCCTGGATCGAAGGAAGAAATTTGTTGCGCTGAGGGTGGTGAGGCACTGGCAGGGGTTGCCCAGAGAGGTGGGAGATGCCCCATCCTTGGAAACATCCAAGGCCAGGCTGGATGGGGCTCTGAGCAACCTGATCTGGGTGAAGATGTGCCTGCCCATTGCAGGGGGGATGGATTGGATGGGCTTTAAAGGTCCCTTCCATCCCAAAGCATTCTATGATTCTATGAACAACAGCAACAACAATGTAATAATATAAATAAATGTAAATGTAAATGTAAATGTAAATGTAAATGTAAATGTAAATATATAAATATAAATATAAATATAAATATAAATATAAATATAAATAATATAAATATAAAATAACTATTAAAATAACTATTAAAATAACTATAAAAATATAATGATAATAATAGCAGTAATAATATAAGACCAAAATTAAACTCACATAATTTAGGACAAGAGGGAACAGCCTCAAGCTGCGCCAGGGCAGGGTTAGGTTGGGTATTGGGAAAAACTCCTTCCCCAAAGGGCTGTCAGGGCCTGGCACAGGCTGCCCAGGGCAGGGGCTGAGTCCCCATCCCTGGGGGGATTTAAAAGCCAGGGAGATGTGGTGCTTGGGGACATGGGTTAGTGGTGGGCTTGGCAGCGATGGGTTAACGGTTGGACTTGATGATCTTAAGGGTCTTTTCCAACCTAAATGATTTGATGATTCTATGGTCTTCAGCCCCAGAAAACTGATGGAGTTCCATTTGTGTTTTAGCACACCCCAGCCACATGGTGACAGGTCTGTATGAGACTCTGAGCAGGGTCAAAGAGACTGGGAACACAAGACCTACAGGCTTGCACTCAGGATTTGGCTTCTAAATTCCACCACCTGCTTTAAAAAAATAATGTACAGTTTTGGACAAAAATTTACATGAAGAACTTTACTCTGTTTCATAGCTGCTGTTTTGAATTATGATGTGAGATATTCTGGCAGATCAAGCCACGGCGTGACCGTCCTGTCTTTTTGCATAATACCAACTGTGGTACAGGCGAGGCTGCCTCTCGAGATTTTTTGGACTGCAAAGAACAAATGTAGAACGGAGGTTGAATTAGAAAAGGGGGCTTAAGTGGTCGACAGCTAAAAAGAGAAAGCAGGGGCTATTTTTCGCAGACAGGTTAGTTGCCTGTGGTAAAGACCTTCTGGTTTGTGTTTTCTTCTCTCTTTTTCTTCTCTGTCCTTAGTTTCAGGTGTAACTTCTTGTGTCATTTCTCGTCATCTTCTTGTGACAAAGCAATTTGACAGGAGCTCTAAATCCCTGGCTCTAAGCTTCAAGATGGCTTTCTAATCAACCCATCCGTCCTCTGCTATGGTGACCCAAAAGGAGAACTGAAAATCATTCCACAACCTGTATGGGAGCCCAGCTGTGCGTGGTAGCAGTTTCAGGGGCTGTTTAGATCAAGTCCCGTGGTTCCTGTCACCCTGGCACTTGTTGGTTGATCACAAGCTTGGTCTAGCATCAAGGTGCGCCCTAAAAATGGTTTGCACTTCTGCCTGGCTTTCTTCTGAGGATTTTAATGCACTTTATTAATTTTATCTTCACAGCCACCCCTTCAGTTGCTAAACTGTTGTCTACGTTATACAGACAAGGGTGACAGAGATTCCATCTGATTTGCCTGATTTCAACAGTTTTCTTGAGGAGCGGCATCAGCATTCATGTGCCAAGACAATAGATCGTATGAATGTATCTGGAATTTACCTTCTACTCAGGCAGTTATTTCCCCGTTTTGGTTTTATTTTCCGACGTTGTTACTGAAGTAATTATTCATTTCATCCTCAGGAGGGCAGCAAGAAGTTTAAAATCCCATAGGGTCCCTATTTTAATGTTGCAGGGAGCTAGTCAAACTTCCAATTTACATTGCCAGGAAAATTCCACTTAAAATCTTGTTTTCATCCCAAATCAGCGTGAGGAGTCACAACAGCCTTCTCTTTTCCTGAAATGAACATTTCTGAGAAACCTGAGTTTTAAAATGTTGAAATGGTTCATTCCGTCTTGGTCCGACGGTTTCTCCTCTTGGGCACGTCACAGTTTGAGTGCTTGGAGCCATAGTTTCCCATATGGAACAGATATTCTGAGCTTTTCTTCCCTCTTGTTTTAACAAGCAGAGAGATGCCACCGACGCAGTTAAGACCACACCACACCTAGACCCTAACGGCCAACAGAAGCACAGGAACCCAGGCCTGCCTTTCACGAGGCATGTCACCAGGTCGCCCAAAATGGATCGTTGGAAACTGCCTAAGAATCCCAAATGCCTTAGCTCAGCCTGTTCCAATCCAGCACTAAATATTTCCTGGAGAGACAGTTTAAAAATGGAAGAAAATTTAAAATGTTCCTTAAAGAAAGCCTCAATCAGTGAAAAGTGCCCTGCCCATTGCAAAAAAAAACGATGTAGGAACATGAACATTGCTCACAATTAATTTTGTAGATGCTGACACAGAAATTTCACTCCGGCAATCGTTATTGGACATTTTACATCCTTTACATCCACCTTATTCCCTTAGGGGTTCAGTCACCTTGTGGTAAGAGATTTCTTTTTTCCAGTATCCTATACCCAAGCAAATATGGAACACGGTCTTTAGGAAGGTTGCCTGTGCACTGGGAGAAGAGCGGCACTAGAGATGTTAAAGTGTTTTTTTCTGACTGGTAATGATTGGCCTGGGTCCCCAAATCACTGCCAAGCAATGAGAGAGCACAGATTTGCTGTGCTTGGGTTGATATTTCTCAGTTGAGCATTTGAAGCTGCATTGTCAGTGGAAAATAGAAAAAGCTTAACTCAAAAAGTACGGATGAGCCCTGAAGGATGCCAGACGTTGTTTGTCCAGGTCTCGGGTGCCCACTCTGACATGTCGAAAAGCTGGTACTTTTGTCAAAACAGCCAACTCCATCCCCGTGGGCCTTTCACATCAGTGTCAGCGCTTAGCTCCAAGTGTGCAGGAGCTGCCATAACCCCTCAAACACGGGGTCCGGCTGGTCCAACAGCCTGTCCCTGGCGCTGCCCGGCGCCGGAGGCCTCAGAGGAGTCTCTGTAGTGGACAGCGATGGGTAACCTCCCCAGCGGGGGCCTTCAGGCACGTAGTGACTACGTGGGCACCAGTGACCATGTGTGTGTGACTCTCTGCGTCCCCCCACAGAAGGAGTTGGAGGTTTGCTTGTTCGTTTGATCTCCTTTAATGCAACTTGTGGATCTCTTCATTGTTCTTATCATAGAAATGTTTTGGGTTCTTCTCTGGTTTTTAAATAAGTTGTGTAAGTGCCCGAACATTTGGCAGAGAGTTCCACAGAACAACTCTGCGTGTGTGCATGCGTGTGTGTGCGTGCGTATTCGGCTTGCCAGTTTTAAACCATCATGTTTTATTTTAGGGGAGGGGAAATATCCTTTACATCTCCTGTATGCCATCCTTTATGATACAGTCTGCCTTTGTTCAGCCTTCTGACGTTTGCTGTATCGTGTGAAGCATTCTGACCTACTCATTCTCTCCCTCTCATTCTACTCATTAAGGCATTAAGCGTCTTGACCAAGGTTGCTGCGTTTCTCAATATTGTTTTAATTTGAATATTTTATTTGCTCTTCTTGTTTGGATTTTGACAATGTGACTAGAAGTCAGCAGAATACTTGGCATGGCTTAAGCAGAAACGATGAAGCCCACGGAGCTATACGGAGAGCTAACTTGGAGAGATCAGTTTCACAATTTAGCTGATCTGCAAGAAGAGAAGGAATGGCCCAGCCTGTCTTCACTGCTGCTCTTATTCTTGTTCCTCAAATTGATGGTCGTTCTTTCTCACTCATTATTCCTCAGTCTTTCTGCTTCGGAGGTAAATCCTCAGCCCAGTTAAAACCAAGGGAATTCTGCAATTCAGCAGAGCCAGAATTTGACACTGCAGGTGAAGATGCTGAAGAAACTGGAACCCTGGCTGTCGTTCAAGAGATGAGGCAGGAGGTATGTTGGCACCTCAGTGAGATATTACATATAAATAAAAGGTACATTCTCCACTCAATAGGCTTTGGAAGCACCAGGATACCTAGTTCCAAAGGCGCCTAAACCACACCTGTGCCTGCAGCAGCCCAAGGTTTGACAGCACTGTGCAATCAAGCATCCCGGAGTAAACGTGAGCCAGGGACCTGGCTTTTCACCCCTTCCCTCAGCTGCGCAGCCCGATGTAAAGCGGCGACCTCACAGCACGGCTGCCACATCAGGGTCAGGCACTGTTTCAATTACAGTTTATAGAGTTTATATTAAACAGGTATCACACGGGATATTGAAGGACAGAGATCCAGGCCTTTTTTTCCCGTGCAGGGAAGTGTTCTGATACCAAACTGTCCCCTTCTATTGGGGCAAATACTTGTGTTATAATTTCCTGCAAACTGAAGCCTTTTCCAGGAGAGGCAGCAAGGGTCCTCCCTTCTGAATGGGTCTGGTGGTTAGACTGTTTGCAAGAGGTGAGAGAGACAGATTTACCACCTCTCAGGCAGAGGAAGGAAATGACCCTGTTTTTTGGTTATCTTGGTGAGAATTTGAAATACTGAGCTAGCAGCTAAACGAAAGTTGCTGTATCTGTCTCCCTAGCTGCACTTTAAATAATAGGCTTCTTCCTAAAGTAGAGACTTGGTGAGAGCTTGAGGAGGAAGGGTCAGCATCAGTTGTTTAAGGCCAAGACAAGAGCAGAGCAACTTGTTTTTCAGTGTTTCCCGTGGCTGATTCCTGCTCTGCACGCACCGGTATCGTCTTGGGTATCTAATTCTTCTCCTGCATCACAGAGGAAGGCAGGGCTCCCAGCTCAGGGCTGTGGTTTTTCTGGGAGAGACCAGGTGCCCTCAAGGTAACCCGTTGCACTGCTAAGTGTTGTACAGCCAGATGCGCTTTGATGTTTCTAGCTTTGAATATGTTTGCAGTAATAGTAACAACAACAACAATAATAACAACATCATCAACAACAATAATAATAACACTACAAAGAAGCAGTCAGGTTTTATTAGATGGACTGATATGGCTAGGGAAAAAAAGGCCAAAGTCCCAGACCCACAAGCTCTCCCAGTCTCATGTAGTCCTTCTCCTTACAAACCTTGCCGACTGTATTCTTGGCAGTGGTGCAGTCTCACCAGGAGATTTGGAATGGATCTAAAACCAAAGAGTTGTCATTCTTTTTTAAGTAAATTGAGCACAGACAGGTTGTCCCTTAGCACCTAGCTTTGTCACAGCTCTTGGCCATTCCTGGAGGCTGTAACACCCGGGCAATGCCCCTCTGGCAATGCCCGGTGAGGTGGTGGGATGCCCGGACAGTCCAGGAGTGACCTACGCTGGAGAGGAATATGCTGGGAAACAGAGGTGAGATCAGCATCACGGGTAACGCTGGCCGTGCAACAGTAGGGCCAACACTGGAAAAAGTGCCAAAGGGACTGATGAGCTTCAGGGCTGTGACAACACTGAGCCCCGCAGCCGGGTTTGCAGGGGGGATTTCAGCAATATACGTGCCCCGCTGTTAGGAGTAACGCCTGTGGTCTGCTCTGAGGGCGCAGGGGTGCAGTTCATTTCCACTGTGAGGCCGCTAAAGGCAGCGTTTGTAATGGATGCATGTCCCAAGGGTCCTTAAACAAGTGTTTTGTGGGGGCCAGGGGTGCTGGGTGTGGATGGCAAGGGGTGAGCAGCGGGAGCTGCAGCGGGACCCGCGTGGGAGCAGGTCAGGTTTTGCTGGGGCCGGTCGGAGACGGTTCCAGCCAGCTCCAAAAGAGGTGTGAGCAGCCATCGCCTGCCAAAGCTCCAGCAGTCAGGGGAGCTTGCCGCTCCCCGCTGCAGACACATCAGATAAGAGAGGCAGGAAGAAGCAGGGAAGGGCAGAAGGAAGCCCCCAAGCACTTACAGCCCGGTGTGGCCATGTGGGGACATGGCAGGGGTGAGCCCCAGCCTGGGAAACCCCTCCCGGTCAGGAGAGAGTGAGGTGGGGGCAGCTCCCTGAAGCCCCTGCCCACTGCAGAGCCCCCTGGCAGGGCCTGGGCGGGTGGGGCGGGGGGACGGGTGTGTGCAGCCCCCCTGTGACACGGTCTGGGGTCACAGTGGGACAGCCCCGCATCACAGTGGGGACAGCCCCCCTTTCCCCATCGCGACCAGCATCCGCCCCACACACCCCGGCGAGGCCGAGGGGACTCCAGGCGCTGGGGGCTGCTCGTGCCACCGCTCTGCTCCGGAGGAGCTGCTCTGCAGTGAGGAGGAGAAGGCGGAGAGAGGCAGCACAACAGCACTGGGGTGGTGAAGGGCAGAGGAGGAGGAGGAGGAGAGCAGAGAGGAGGAGGAGGCTTTTTGCAGGAAGCAAAAAAGCCATCGGCCAGCCACCTGCTGCAGTAGTTGACCTGGAGCAAGGGTGGAACTAAGATGGCCAAAGACCTCTTCTTGCGGCCTCACTTGTCTCCAACAACTCAGAAGCTCAAGAATTCTGGTAAGGCCTTCAGACCCGATTTCATGAGTGTTGTCGGGTCAAGGACATCTCTGAAAACAGGATGGAAACGCTGAGGGCTGTGGGGGTGGCTGCTCAGGACTGGTGACTGCAAGGGGGGACCTGCTTGACCATCCCTAAGGGCTGAGGGGCTGACTTGGGAGCCAGGGCTCCTCGTTCTCTTCCTGACACGGCCCCTGCCTTCCTGGGACACCCCAGGCAGAAAGCCCTGGCCCCAAAGGGCTGCTCCTTGCCTGGTGGTGGGCATTGCCCACCCTGAGCTCAGGTCTGAGTGGAAGAGCTGAAGGTGCTCGTGGGCTGTGCGGAGTCCATGTGTTGGGAGATGTGACACAGGGAGACTGGTCCCTGCTGGGGAGCCACCAGGGCCTGCCCTGAGCCTCCGAGACTTCCCTGGAGCACAGCACCGTGCCCTCGCTGGCGTGGCAATCCACTGCCCATTTCCCGTGGGAGTGGGTCACACCCTGGAGAGCTGCACCTGCAAGGAAAGGAGCCCTCTTGGAGGCAGGCTGAGGTGTCCTTTGGCCCTTGCTGGGCTCGAGAGAGACCATCTGAAATGCTTGTGTTAGAAATGCATCGGTCCTTGGACAGGAGTGGGCTGAATGGTTTTGGGGTTGCTGCCTCAGAGCATGACATGTCTTCCCCTTGTTTTTGCAGAGTTCGCTAACATTTGGGCCAGCGCATCATGGTACCTCAGCCAACGGCTGGCTCTCCACCAGGTGGGACTTACTTCCTTCTCCTCCCCTCACATACTGATGAAGGTTGATGAAGCCCTGACAGCCCTTTGCCATGGAGTGCAATTGTTCTTGCCCTCCTTTGAAAGCAGGAACAGTGCCCCAGCACGACACTGCAACGCACGGATGTGTGACGGACCACCTCCTCTGTCCATTCAGATGTACAATACGGTCCAGACCTAGTGTCAGAGCAAGGGCTGGACTTTTTCTGGGCTTCTGGAGTCCCCACGGTCAGAGTTGCATGACAAAACTCGGAAGCCTGGGACACTGCAGGTTTTATTCCAAGTGTGGGACCTCCCCGCCTTTTATCTTACTGAGCCAAAGGATGTTTGTCAGCTTTTCCTGACCTATCTGGTTCTTCACGGGTGAAGGGGAGTGAGAGGGAAAAGCACAGACCCTGGGTCTCTTCTCCCGAGGTTTCCAAAGAGCCCATCTTGCTCCTCTGTACCTCAGGCAGGGCACTAAGCACCATCACCATTCTCTGACAAGCCATCCGTCTGTCCCGCCAAGACTTCTTCTGATCCACCATCTCATCTGTTTCAGGCTGTCTGCATTCCTGGACTTGGGACTTTTGCGGTTGTCAGAGAGCGAGTAGCCAGCATGGAGAAGGATCTGGTGCTTGTGGAGAGACCCGTGTTTCACCTTGCAAAGGCTATTGCGCAGGATCATGACCTCCGATATGGGTGCATAGAGGTTCCTGGTAAGCAGAGAGCCTGAAAGCGGCGCTTGCCCTTGAGCAGAGTGGGGAGGTGCGCTCTGGTGTCCAGGGGTGACTGAGCGCAGTGCCAAACTGCCGCCGCAGTCCTGAGAACAGCTTCATCGCGGCACAACCAGCCTGCTCTGAATAAAAGGACCCTGCCCACCTTTTTGCTTTAAACAATCCCCAGAGGACAACAGAGCCGAACAGCACACTCTCTTTGACCTGCTTCAACAACAGGTTTCCCTCCAGTTTTACTGGTGCTGTGTCTTCTCGTTACACGGTGTTCCAAGTCTCGCTCCCTCTTTCTGCTGCACTAGACCTCGTCCAGGCAAATGCCAGGGCTCTTCCCGGCTCTCACAGCCGCTTTGCAAGGGGGAAAAGTGGGGGAAACCCAGTGGGGAAAGACGGTTCGTTCCAAAACCCCGTGACCACCATGCCTGTGCTTTGTAGTCGCTGCTGCCATTGCTGCAGCTGCCGTAGGACCCTGGGGGGGCACCAGGAGCTTGGGTCTGTGTTTGGGGTGCGTTTCTCTCTAATGACAGAGAGAGCCCCGAGTGTGGGCACGGCTCCAGCGGCCTGGCACCCTCCAGCTTGCCGTGAGGCCTGGCGCCTATCTCCCCACCTTGTCCTGCAGCCATGACTTGTCTTCCCGCCAAGCGCCTCAGACTCTTTCTTGCCCTTTCTGTACCAGAGAAACCATAGCTGTCCGCTCCGCACCTCGCTTTCCACTCCTAACGGGAAGGGACGACGCGAGCTCCTCCTCAGAGGCGCTGCACCAGCCAGACAACTCAGTAGCCATGTATTGCCTGAGGGCCTGGCAGCTGCAGACCTTTGGTTGTAGCCTGCTTAGCAGCTCTGACAGTTCATGGGTGCCTCTTCTCTTGTTTTTCAGGTCGCCGCTATTTTGAGCAGCTGCCGTATGCTCAGATAGCCTCAGACAACGCTGTCTCTGAGGGCACGGTGCAGCTTTGCATGGAAAGGACCATGCGTCTTTTGCGTGTCTGCCTAGAGAACAGGAAGAACGTTGCCCTCGTCTGGGGGGACGTGGGCATGCTGATCATCCAGGGAAGGGACGTGAAAATGAGATTCTACACAGACTTTTTGAAAAGGCTGAATGGCACTGACAAGGCGTTGCAAGCTGTTCTGCAGGTAGGATTTTCCTTTTCCCAGCGCCACTCCTGGTTCTTCTGCAGTGCGTTCTGGGGGCTGGGGGGCTGCTTTCTGCTGGCCTGCCATGCCTTGTTCAGCCACCTGGGCTCCTCATGGCCTACAGTGCAGCAGGCTCTCTGCAGAGCACTTCCCTTGCGTGCAACGGTCTGGCTTTGCAAGAGAGACCCGCAGAGGGGCCTCGCTTTGTGAGAAAAGGCCAGTGCTGACGGTGGGGAGCGCTGCTTGCCCCGCTCTCGGGGCAGGGAGCAGAGGCAGAGCAAGGCTTGCTGAGGCCAGAGCCCTTTGGCTGCTCTGGCTCTTTGCTTGCCTTGGTCTAAGGTGGGCTGAGCAGCCAGCCCTTCCCAGCGTCCCCATCTCCTGTCATCGGTCTCCATCCTCGTTGCAGATGCCAGAGATGAGGGACGCGGTCATCTCACGTCACGACACTACTGCTGCCCAGACCTCTTCTGGACGCGTTATCATCCTGCCAGGGTACGTTTGCTCCTGCAGCCCTTGGCTGAGCAAGCGAGTAGTTTCTCAGCCCATGCTTGGGAGGGCTGCCTTGCCAGGCGCTGAGAACTGTGCTCGTGATGGCACTGAGGAGTGAGCGTTTCAGAGGCCTTGTTGGCAGGGAACTCCCTGCTTGCTCCTGTTGGGTTGGACTTCCTTTGAAGGAACACGGGACAGCGACACTGCTTTATGCGTCTGTCCTCCTGTGGACTAGAGAGGCATTTAGGCAACATTTTGCACCAGGTTTCTGCTGCTCTTTTTCTTTCCTGTGCGTGAGAGTGCCTTCTGCTTGGGGCCAAGGGGTAGAGGGGTGGTTTCTTGTCCAAGCAGGAGCTTGCATCTGGTGGGGTTCCGCAGAGCTCCGTCTCGTGCCAACATTGCTGTGCAGTGCCACGGACGACTGAGGGGAGGGAGGGGACTCCTTATAGCTGCAAAGGCATTCATCTGCGAGGGTCTACAAGAAACTTGGAGGACAAGATCAGAACTCCAAAGGGTGTTGGATCATCAGAGCACTAGAGATTAGGCTGCTCTCCATGTGCACTATGAGTAAGAGAGGACTCATTTTCCCCAGAAGCAGCAAGGGGGTTTTGTGGGAGGACGACCATTCTCACGGGAAGGATGGAAAAACACTGGCACAGGCTGACGGGGCCTGGCCTGCCCCTCCAGGCACTGGAGTTCCCACTGTGGTCCTCTGGGATGGGCTGCCTTGGGACACAATGTGGTGTCCTTTCTTCAGCCTGGTGCCTTCTTCCACTTTGCAGGTACAAGCTTGAGACCGTGCCTAAAATGCCAACGGTGAAAGCAGACCTGACAGGACATGGGAAGGCCGCCCCAGAGCAGCGCTGGGGAAAAGGTGATGGCAGTGGAAAGAAAGGTAAGGGACCATGACGCCTGGAGACCACCAGCATCTCCCAGGGTACCCCCCCATTTCAGCACATGGATGAGACAAAGCCGTCCAAACAGTTTTCCCCAGGGAATAATGGTGCACTGTAGGCACGAGTAGCTGGAGAAAAAAAACAGGGTCGGAAAAGGCCTAAGACCTCCCAGGAAACATGGCTTTCATCCAAAGGGATGAAAAGGACCACCTCCATCAGGGTTACCACAGGCTTGAGCAGACCTGCCCGTCACTCTTGTTGGCACTGGGACACAACAGGCACCCAGTTCCCAGAACACCACCAAGATGCTGCTCTGAAGAATCCTCTCATTTCCTGTTTCTAGAGGATCTTGCCGAGAAGCGTCTCCTTCGTCGAGCAAGGCTTTCTCCAAAGCGGTTACCTGCAACGGCTGTGAAGTCAGGGCAGCGTCAGGAAGCTGAGAGGAGTGAGTCTTGTGCCAGGTGAGACACTTGCATGAACGGATCAGGGTGACCCCGTGCTCTCGTCTCTGTGGGAGGGAGATGTTTCTCCTGGACACAGAGGCTAGACGAACTCAAAGTGCTGTTATCCCATGTCCCACTAACGAATGGTTTCTTGGTGCATGGCAAGCGACTTGTAGCTTCTTGGGAGACTCTGCTGGCAGCATCATTTCTTTCTTTGCTCCTGGTGTGCAGATCTGCTGAGTAACTAACTGCAAATGCTCATTGCGGGAGCAGAAGGTTTTTTTGGCTTTCCTTCGGATTGAAATGGCCCTGACCTTTCTCTTTGCTGAGGACAGCGTTCTGCCGTTAGTTACTGCAGAGGATTCCTCTGAATTCCTCAGAAGCCTCTTCTATGCTAACGCCTGCCTTATGGCCTGCAAAAGAGAAAAGCCAAAGGGAGCTCAGTGGCAGGATTGCTTTTTGCATGGGATCGCGTCCTCGCCCTTTTGACACTGCGTCCCCAGCGCCCAACCTGCTCGTAGAGCCCGTGAGCACTCTGTATTTCGGACCGCTGAGCAGGCAGACTTCAGTGCACTGATCCGGAGGGCGTAGCGGTGTCTCCAGGCATAGGCCCCTGTTGCTCTCGTTGCTGCAGCAAGAGAGGGCCTAGCCCTGGGCGTCCTGAGTTTTTGGGGGGCTGTTGGGCACATCTGAGACTGACAGCTCGGGGTCTTCTCTGTCCCTGGGACTTGATCACAAGGAGGCAAGCAGAGCACATTCTGCTGCAGAAGCAGGCGCGCCACTTGGAAGCACAAGATGCAGAACCAGCTCCTCCTGCACTGCTGCCAACGCACCCTGTTGTGTCTTCGCAGGCAGCTACCGGTCATCCAGGGGAGCTCCTTGATGGAAAAGGAGGAGAAAGAGAAACTAATTCCTCTGGTCGAAGTAGACTTCATTGCCAGAACTATTGAGAGGAGACAAAAGGTACCTGACACAGGCTGCTGCAGTGAGCGTGTTGTACGGGACCGTCACTCCGTGCACGCCAGTTCTCACAAGATTCATCACTGTGCGTTCACGGGACCACTGACGAGTTGCTTTGGTGCTTATCTGAAGAGAGGCGGGCTACTCTGTCCTTTGAGAATGTCCTTTTCACTTCTGTTGGCCTCATGAAACACACCCAAAGACCTTGTGGATGTTTCTGTCAGCAACGTGACTGCAAGGCTTGTCGGGGATCGCCAGGGGCCAGGTGGTTTTAAGCCTGGCGGTCGCTTAGCTCCCTGGTCATTAGAGACGGGCTCTTTGGTGGAGCCTGCAGGAACCTGGGAGCAAAGCAGCGTGGACAGAAAGGCAGAGGAGAAGGGGCAGAAGGGAGGGTAGGAATGAAACCAGCTCAGCCCTCTGCAGGGCAGACTAATGCTGCCTGCTGTTGCATTTTGGTCTCCCTCCAGAATAAATGCTCAGAGAGGAAGGAGGAGCTTCCAGAACACGTCCAGAAATACTTGGAGAAAGAGAAAAAGAAGCTGGCAGAAGAGAAAAAAAGGAAACGGCAAATGTCATCAGCGACCAAAGGGAAGGCTAAGAGGGAAAAGGCGACGGCCAAAGCGAAGGCTAAGAGGGAAAAGGAGTCACAGAGCAGCCAGGTACTTTGAATTCCTGCAGAAAAAGAGCACTTTCTTCTCCAGGGGGGCTGAGATTGCAAGGTACCTCTAGCACCCAAGCCCTCATAGCAGCGTTGCTGCAGCAGAGCTGGGCGGGTGGCTGCTGCCTCTCCTGAGCAAGAGGGGTGATGGGGAGTTGTCGTGAAACCCTGGTGATGCTCAGGCATCACCGCAAGGGCTTACTGAGGTCCTTCTCCTGGCTTTCCCCGTCCTGCTAGGGTCCCTGCCAGAAGTGGTCTGGGGGTCTGCATGCCGGGAAGCAGCACCGTCTGGGGGCAGGGCTGTTGTATGAGAGTCTCTTCTTGTGCAGGAATCCAGTTCCTCTAAGCCATCATCAGTCAGCCTCCCGACTAGCACGGAGACGGGGGAGTCCAGCCCCAACACCCTGGAGACGACGATGACGGAGGAGCGGGAAGAGGCCGAAGAAGAGCCACCCACAGTCCATGAGGACGACACTGTCCCCCCTAAGCGGTAAGGGTGCGCCAGCTCCAGCCGATGCCTGGGGCAGTGGGGTGGTGGTGAGGCACCGGTGGTGGGTCAGGGAAGCCAAGCCCTGAGCCATGGGGCCGCACAGAGCACCCGGGGATTTCTCCAGCCGTGGGAATGAGCTGGGTTAGAAACCAATGGCGGGGGCCAAAGCAGGTGCTTGAAACCCCTCCTGCCCTGAAGGGGCTGTGGAATGGGGCCACGAATGTGTGGGGCTGGCTGTGGGAAGGGGCAGGAGGGTCACAGCTGCAGGGTCAGAGAGACTTTGTCCTTGCTGGTGCAGGAGCCTTTCCCCACGGACGCACCAGGCCCTGCGGGAGGTGGTGACGTGCATCCTGGGGCAGGTCGCCCGCAAGCGCAGGGGGCAGAGGGACGACCAGATGGATCTGCAGGACAAGCTCAAGTGGTAAATCTCTCCCGACACGGGCAGTGCTTCGTCTCCCGCAGTGCCCTTCCTCCCGCTCCCTGCGGCACTGGGGGAGAGAGGCCTCTCCTGGCACCGGCCTCTCGGCAGAGCCGCCTTCTGCAGCCGCGTCAGGCGCCCGGCTTGGGAGCCCCGGCTGCAGAGCGGTGTCCCTGTGCTCACACCACCTCCTCCCGCTGTGTGTCTGCAGCGAGCTGGCAGTGCTGCAGTGGCATCGGTCAGGGAAAGGGGCACATGGCAGCCAACAACTGCGAGAAGCTGGACCCCAACCCGCACCCCCTGCTAGGCCAGAGAAGAGGAGGGCAGGACCGGTACGTGGCGTGGGCTCCTGGAGGAACTGTGTCGTATCCACCTGTAGAAAAGCATAGTTATACGCACGTGACGTCTCACAAGACCCCTTAGCGTGTGCTTAGCTCAAGGCTGAAGCACTTCTCCTGAGGCTTTCTGGAGAGGCAGCAGGTTGTTCTGTCCATTCCGAAGGCAGCCTTCACTTCTGTCCTCTCCAGAAACACC
This sequence comes from Theristicus caerulescens, assembly GCA_020745775.1. NCBI lineage: Eukaryota > Metazoa > Chordata > Aves > Pelecaniformes > Threskiornithidae > Theristicus > Theristicus caerulescens. The sequence goes on along the minus strand of CM036575.1, from coordinate 529,550 downwards.
CAAAGACTTGATGCGGTGGTGTTTGCAATGACGACGGCACTGCCAGGCTTGTCTGGGCTAGCAAGCAGCTGGGTTGCTTTCAGCCCCGTGGTCGCTTGGCTCAGGGCTCATTGCAGAAAGGCTCTGCCGTGGGTCTGTGAGGGCTGCGAGCAAAGCAGGGCTGAGGGAGAGGCTGAAAAGAAGGGGCAGGAGGGAGGGGGAGAGCTCAAATCCCCCCAGCTCTCCACCGGGGAGACTAGCGCTGCCTGCTGCTGCATTGCCATGGCCCTGCAGGCACAGCCCCGCACGTGCACGGAGGAGGAGGGACGCAAGCTCTGGGACTCCTTGCGCAAGAAGTGCCAGCAGAAGGCGAGGGCAAAAGCGGCAACCCCGAAGGCTTGGAAAGAAGAGCGAGAGCAATGGGAGGCCCAGGTACTGCAGGCAGTGAAACACACTTAGGAAAAGCGCATTCCTCTCCTGCCGGGGAGCCAAGGCGGGAAGGTCCCTAAGCCCTAGGAGCGTGGGGGCTGACTGGCCTGTGTGGGGCCGTACCAGCCCGAGGAGCCTTCCCTGCTGCCCAGCGCCATCTCCTGTGCTCACCCCTCTCTCTCTGTGCAGGACTCCTGCCTTCGTGGCACTCCAGAGTGGCGGGGAGAGGGCCGAAAAGAGCCCCCCGTGGAGGATGAGGAGAGCCCAGAGGACAAGTTGAGTCTTTGCCTTTTGGAGCCCTCACCTCTGAAAAGGTGAGTGTGGGCCAGCTTGAGGCCAGACCTGGGCCAGCTGGGGGCTGGTGGCCCAGCTGTGGGTGAGGGAAGCAAATCCCAGCGCCACGGGGCTGGACACGGACAGCATCCTCTCCTTTCTCATGCCGTGGGAATGGCAGGGGTCAGTCCCCGATGCCAGGTGCCTCTCTGCAGCCCCGAGCACAGCCGGCACTGAGGGGGCTGTGGGGTTGAATGGGACCGTGGGGGTGACTGGGAGAGGGGAGAGGCAGGAGGGTCTCGGTCGAGATGTGAGACTTTGTCCTTGCTGCGGTAGGAGCCTTTCCCCAAGGACCGAGAGGGCTTTGCGAGGAGCAGCGACCCGCCTCCTCGAGAAGGTAGAGGGAAGAGCCCGTTGCTGTGGTGGTGAGGAGGAATCCCTCAGGTAAGGCTCTCCAAACACGCCCGGTGTTTGCCCCTGCCCGGCAGTGCCTGCAGTGCCTTTGACTGCCCGCAGCCCCTGGGCAAAGAGGGTCTTTTCCCGACAGCCCTCGTGGCGTGGAGAGCGGCAGGCTGGGATTGCATTGCAGGGACCATGGGCCTGCTCTCTCCAGACAGAAGCAGATCCCACCCCATGTGTCCTGACTAGACTTGTAGCGGTGCTCTGCACCTCTCTGTGCATACAAGGCTGCAGAGCTTTGTATTCAACTCCTCAGCTCCGGGGAGCAGATCTCGTCCACATCGGCGAGTGCCAGGAGAGCCTCTTGGGCACAGAGGCTCCCGAGAGAGATGTCCAGCAAGAGCCTCCTCCAGCGTGACGAGGGCCAGTGCCGGCCAGCCAGGCTGTTAACAGCAACGCTTCCTTCTCTTCAGTAAAGCCCTGTCCGCAAACAACTGGGTCTGACGCTGTGGGTCTTTCCTTGAGGGCTGTGAAATCTGCACTCGGCAGTGGGTGAGCTTTGGCGGGGCGGGGAAAGGCCACTGCAGGCAAGAGGAGCTTCAGTCCCACTCCAAGGGCAGCCCTCTCCCAAGGCTTTGCTGCACCTGCGTGGCTGCAGCCCTGCTCCCTGTGGCCCGTGCACCTCCTGGTCCCTGGCAGTGTGCCCTGCTGCGGCTGCACATCCCTGCTGAGGAGGGGATTTTCCCCGGGGGAAGAGAAGGGGGGAGGAGGAGGATGCAGAGGAGGAGGAAGAGTCGTGCTGGGTGCCCAGGGGAGCAGAGCTGCAGGGGGAAGCATGCGGGGGCTCACACAGCCAGGGCACTGCGGGGCGCCCAGGCCAGCGCTGTCAGGGGTACTCAGAGCTGTGCAGGCACCCCCGTGTGCCGTGGGGGCAATGAAACCCCAGGCAGGAACCGTGCCTGGGGAGAGGGGAGTTATAGAATCATAGAATCATAGAATCATTAAGGTTGGAAATGATCTCTGAGGTCATCAAGTCCAACCGTTAACCTAATGTCCTGGTCCACCTCTAAACCATGTCCCTAAGCACCACATCCACATGGTTTTTGAATACTTCAAAAGGGATACTTCACGGGGACTGTGATCGCACCACTTCCCTGGGCAGCCTGTTCCAATGCCTAACCACTCTCTCTGTGAAGAAATTTTTCCTAATATCTAATTAAATCTGCCCTGGCGCAGCTTGAGCCCAATTCCTCTCATCCTATTACTTGTTACTTGGGAGACCAACCCCCACCTCACTACAACCTCCTTTCAGGCAGTTGTAGAGAGCAATAAGGTTTCCCCTCAGCCTCCTCTTCTCCAGGCTCAACAACCCCAGCTCCCTCAGCCGCCCCTCATAAGACTTGTGCTCCATACCTTTCACCAGCTTCGTTGCCCTTCTCTGGCCACACTCCAGCACCTCAGTGTCTTTCTTGTAGTGAGGGGCCCAAAACTGAACACAGGATTCGAGGTGCAGCCTCACCAGTGCCCAGCACAGGGGCACCATCACCTCCCTGGTCCTGCTGGCCACGCTATTTCTGATACAAGCCAGGATGCCATTGGCCCTCTTGGCCACCTGAGCACACTGCTGGCTCGTGTTCAGGCAGCTGTCAACCAACACCCCCAGGTCCTTTTCCACCAAGCAGCTCTCCAGCCACTCCTCCCCACGCCTGCAGCGTTGCATGGGGTTGTTGTGACCCAAGTGCAGGACCCAGCACTGAGCCTTGTTGAACCTCACACAGTTGGCCCCGGCCCAACAATCCAGCCTGGCCAGGTCCCTCTGCAGGTCCTTCCTACTGTTCAGCAGATCAACACTTCCACCCAACATAGTGTCATCTGCAAACTTACTGAGGGTGCACTCAATCCCCTCACCCAATCGTCGATAAAGATATTAAACAGGACCGGTCCCAACACTGAGCCCTGGGGAACACCACTCGTGACCGGTCGCCAACTGGATTTGGCTCCATTCACCACCCCTCTGTGGGCTTGGCCATCCAGCCAGTTTTTCACCCAGCTCAGAGTGCACTTATCCAAGCCGTGAGCAGCCAGCTTCTCCAGGAGAATGCTGTGGGAGACGGTGTCAAAGGCCTTACTAAAGTCCAGGTAGACAACATCCACAGCTTTCCCCTCATCCACCAAGCGGGTCACCCGGTCATAGAAGGAGATCAGGTTGGTCAAGCAGGATCCTTCATGAACCCATGCTGGCTGGGCCTGACCCCCCTGGTTGTCTCGCACGTACCACATGATGGCACTCAAGATGATCTGCTCCATGACCTTCCCCAGCACCGAGGTCAGGCTGACAGGCCTGTAGTTCCCCGGATCCTCCTTCCGACCCTTCTTATAGATGGGTGTCACATTAGCTAACTTCCAGTCAACTGGGACCTCCCCAGTTGACCAGGACTGCTGGTAAATGATGGAAAGTGGCTTGGTGAGCTCCTCCGCCAGTTCCCTCAGTATCCTCGGGTGGATCCCATCTGGCCCCATAGACTTGTGGGCATCCAGGTGGAGGAGCAGGTTGGTGACTGTTACCTCTTTGATTATTGGGGCTTCATTCTGCTTCCTATCTCCAGCTCCAGAGCATTCATGCATCCTATTGCCATAAGGCTCCTCCTTGTATCATGGTAAGGGCAGTGTCTCAGCTGTCATCTGATGGAGTTTTTACTAATAACTGTCCCAGCTGACACTTGGCCTGTACTTTTTATGATTACACTGCCTTATATTTCTTGTCTCTTCCAGTGGTTTAGGAAACTTTCCTCTCTTGTTCTTTCTTCTCTCACCAGATAAAACCAGTGTGGCTGGGTATGTTGAGCTCCCTTCTGTCTTTCCTGATAGCACTCTTACTATATTCCCTGGCGTTGCTGTCTTCTAAATTTCCTTACTTTTGTCACTGTGTTTCCAGTAAGGTGGTACGTACAACTGAATGTACTTATTTAGAAGCAGACCTGTCGGAGGTGATGCAAGGGAGAGGGCATTCCTTTCTTGTTCTGTGATGTGACTGTTGGATTACGCAGTACAAAACCTTTCGGACATGTTTGGCAGGGGTACTATGTGAGACATTCTTCTCTGGTCTTCTGCCCTTTCTATTTTCCTCCACTTTGCGCTTCCCATTTATTAGCTCAAATCAGTCTGGTTTCCTGACTCCTAACCCACTTAGGTCTCCTGGTTTGTACTGTTGCTCTGACTTTCCGCTATTTTTGATATTTTAATTGTTAATTGTTAAAACAGAGAAGCCTCACCTCCGACCCTACTTAGCAGAACAGCTCTTTCCCAGTGCTTGTTCACTGTCATGGGTGATAGAGTTGTCACAGTACAAAATAAGAATGCAATGGAAAATGAAGGACTGTTTCCTGCGTCGTGCAAAGAAACGGGCTGGCTGCATGTTTCAAGGCTTGCTGGATATTCTCCCTTTTCTCTTTCATCCTTTCCAACAAAGGCCAGTTTCCTTTGCTGATGTCCTCCTGGGAAAATTCGGGATTTTGGACTTGTGTTTGGTGCGGTGGGTTGACCAGGAGCTGTCCTGCTGGTGGCCCCATGATAGCTGGTTCCTTTTCGGAAGGTGCTTGATGTGCAGCCACAAGTCACCTACAAGAGCTTAAACAGCTGGTACAAGGAGCTGGGAGAATTCTGCCCAGAGATTCCTTGCACTGTGGTGGCCAGCAAAATTGATGGTGAGTCTATCTTCTTCTTTCAACCTCTCAGGATTGGGATGTGATTCTCTTCTGACCTGGCTGAGAAAAATGTCATTCCTCTGTTAGGTCCAGATGAGTTCTTGAGTATTGGTCCCTCAGGGCTGTCTTTACCAAATGAATAGCTGTCTCCTCTGCTGACCTTGCATGCTGTCTTATAGGCTCTTGTCCTTGTTTTACTAGCAATGAGAAATACAAATTTGATTCATTTAAAGATTGTGATCAAGTGATGTCCTTCCAATTCCGTCCTTACCACGCTGCCCATTTCATCCAGCAAGAAGTAGTCAGCATTCTCTTTGCACACGAGAGGACCACCGCTGTCACCCTGCAGCGGAGGAGAGAGGATGAAGGTGGTGTTCGGAGGACACTGTCAGCACTATGGCTGGCTCCTTCTCCCTCACATCTGTGCCACCCATGATGCGCGACATGCCGTAAGGAGAAGCCGTGGGCCGGAGCCCACAGGTCCCTCTGTAACCAGAAACTCATTACTGTCCTGCTCGATGGCTTGCTGCTGTTGAGGCTGAAGGTCAGCCGTCTTCCCTCCCCACAAGGCGTTGCATGGACAGCAGGGCCAGGGACCCCCATGGGGCGTGCGCCCATCCATCCGCCCCTGTTTCTGCTTTAGCCCTGCAGACGAGTTGTGCCAGCAGCCTGGGTGCTGGCAAGGAACTGAGGCTCCCACATGGGGTTCAAGAAGCAGTGATGTGGCCATGGGGGACAAGCGGGCACCCTCCAGTGAACCCCATACAGGTTGCCCAAGCTCCATCCCAGAGCCTCGGGCCACTTACCCACAGCTGTCCCATGTGCTGTGCGCAGGCCAGCACATGGCCAGCAGGACAAGGAGGGGGAGCAAAGTCATCGCTGCCATTGGCACGTGGCAATGGAGGGCTCATCGCCACCAGTGCAGCAGCCAACGTAGTGCCCGCAGCATTTGCGTTGCCCGCAGTGCCCTTGGCCCCGGGGCTGATGTCACAGAGTCGCTGGTTCTGGGTGCTGGGCACGGTGCAGGTGGGGCAACATGGGGGGTTACAAGCAAGAGGGGAGGCAGAAGCTGGGATTGGACACCCCCGACAGACCCCTGCTGAATGCTGGTCGACAGCCTGATGTAACCCATTTACTATAACCCTTTGAGCCTGACCCATCAGCCAATTGCTCACCCACTGCATTATGTGTTTATCCAGCTGTATGCTGGACATTTTGTCCAGGAGGATACTGTAAGAGACAGTATCAAAAGCAGGGGGAGGTCACTCATTCAAGTCTCTCACCATTTCTTTGCTGGAATTCTTACTGGTAATAGCACTAGACTGACTACGCTGTTTCTCCTCTGGATTCTCTCTATCAAATTGGACTGTTAGCTGACACTGTGCACTAACAAAGACTATAAAACCTCCAAAACCCAGCAGCAACCACAACAAAAAAAACCCATACCACACCCATGCCGGTCCCTCTGAAAAACCCCACTGCTCTCCATGGCACTAGAAAAAGTTGGAACCTCTTATTTCAGTTTACCTGCTAACAGCTTCCAGTATTTTTGCTTGCCCTTTGCTAAGAATTTTTTAAAGAGCTTTCCTCATTGCATTTACAGGTAAAAAAAGATCTTCAAGCTACAGAGGAAAAGTTTACTGGTAAAAATGATTTAAAAGCCCTACTCTCACTATAGAATTCATCAAAACCCAGCCATTTCTCACACACAGAAGGTGCCAGACTGAAAGCTGGTGCTGGTGCTCACCTTCCCTCTGCAGCCCTTCAACAGCCTCCTAATGGTCCTAACACTCTCTCTCACTCTCGCCACAGCTCAGCTCCCAAATTGGGAACATCCAGCGATTTCCCCACACCAAAGGTGCCAGGCCTAATTGCAGAGAATTAATTCTAGCTCAGTGAAATGATGATTGAAAATGAAACACGCAGAACAGCAGCCACCATCAAAACGCTTTCAGTGGTAGTTTTAACTGCTGCAGAGCTGCAGGCTGATGACCATCACTCTCACAGGACCCCAAAAGAAATAATAACTGGCAAACTGTAACTCTACCCATGGCCCATATCTATCTGGCCTTTAAAGGTAGAATAGCTCAGCCTACAGCTCTGGAGGTATAGACCAGCCTATACTTATAGCCTGTGTCTACCTACTCGATGATCTCTCCAGAAAGTCAAATCATAATTACCTCTGAAAGAGGATGGAACTGGAGGGGGGGAGGAGAAAGAAAGGAATTGCTGGGAAAAAAGCAAAAGTGTAGGCACACAATTCAAAAGAAAGGAGCCGAGTTATCCCAAAGGCCAGCTCAGCCCAGCTCACTCTCACTGCTGAAAAGCTGTGCAGCTTGGAGGAAAAAACCTGGCTGTGGCGCTGGGATGCACACAAATGTCAGAGCTCAGATGTGATGCCCTGGCATTTGCTTGGCCTTGAGGCCCTGCGGGGCCTGACAGCACTGGGGACCCCCGGGGACAGAAGCCAAGGACAGTGGTCAGCCCCTGCAGGGACAGCGATGGGGCTCTGTCCTTCCTTCTGGCCGCAGGAGGATGCCCTGGCCCACGCCAGCACAGGCCGTCTCTCCTCCTCACCGCCCGGGGGAAGCGAGGCCTGAGGGAGGCCCTGGGTGCCGGGCTCAGCACGGGCGGTGGCACCGGGGGCAGAGCCCCGTCTCCTGCCAGCTGCCGGCCTGGCCGACGCCAGCGGCTCCCGGCACGCAGCTCCTCCTGCCCAGGGCGGTGGCTGGAGCACAGACAGAGCCGCAGTTGGGAAAGGCTGGCGGCCCCAGAGCAAAGCCCGGGCAGCTCCCCTCCGGCCCGGCCCCGCCCCTCCCCTCCCGCCCTGCGCAGGCCCAGACCCCCCCAGCCGCGCCATTGGCCAGGGCGGAGCCAATCAGCGGGGCCGGAGGCGGCCTGTCAGTCACAGCCGGGCGGGGGCGGGGCCGGAGGGGGCCGAGGACCCTGCCTACCTATTCGTTTGAAATAATCCCCAGAGGACAACAGAGCCGAACAGCACACTCTCTTTGACCTGCTTCAACAACAGGTTTCCCTCCAGTTTTCTTGGTGCTGTGTCTTCTCGTTACACGGTGTTTCAAGTCTCGCTCCCTCTTTCTGCTGCACTAGACCTCGTCCAGGCAAATGCCAGGGCTCTTCCCGGCTCTCACAGCCTCTTTGCAAGGGGGAAAAGTGGGGGAAACCCAGTGGGGAAAGACGGTTCGTTCCAAAACCCCGTGACCACCATGCCTGTGCTTTGTAGTCGCTGCTGCCATTGCTGCAGCTGCCGTAGGACCCTGGGGGGCACCAGGAGCTTGGGTCTGTGTTTGGGGTGCGTTTCTCTCTAATGACAGAGAGAGCCCCGAGTGCGGGCACGGCTCCAGCGGCCTGGCACCCTCCAGCTTGCCGTGAGGCCTGGCGCCTATCTCCCCACCTTGTCCTGCAGCCATGACTTGTCTTCCCGCCAAGCGCCTCAGACTCTTTCTTGCCCTTTCTGTACCAGAGAAACCATAGCTGTCCGCTCCGCACCTCGCTTTCCACTCCTAACGGGAAGGGACGACGCGAGCTCCTCCTCAGAGGCGCTGCACCAGCCAGACAACTCAGTAGCCATGTATTGCCTGAGGGCCTGGCAGCTGCAGACCTTTGGTTGTAGCCTGCTTAGCAGCTCTGACAGTTCATGGGTGCCTCTTCTCTTGTTTTTCAGGTCGCCGCTATTTTGAGCAGCTGCCGTATGCTCAGATAGCCTCAGACAACGCTGTCTCTGAGGGCACGGTGCAGCTTTGCATGGAAAGGACCATGCGTCTTTTGCGTGTCTGCCTAGAGAACAGGAAGAACGTTGCCCTCGTCTGGGGGGACGTGGGCATGCTGATCATCCAGGGAAGGGACGTGAAAATGAGATTCTACACAGACTTTTTGAAAAGGCTGAATGGCACTGACAAGGCGTTGCAAGCTGTTCTGCAGGTAGGATTTTCCTTTTCCCAGCGCCACTCCTGGTTCTTCTGCAGTGCGTTCTGGGGGCTGGGGGGCTGCTTTCTGCTGGCCTGCCATGCCTTGTTCAGCCACCTGGGCTCCTCCTGGCCTACAGTGCAGCAGGCTCTCTGCAGAGCCCTTCCCTTGCGTGCAACGGTCTGGCTTTGCAAGAGAGACCCGCAGAGGGGCCTCGCTTTGTGAGAAAAGGCCAGCGCTGACGGTGGGGAGCGCTGCTTGCCCCGCTCTCGGGGCAGGGAGCAGAGGCAGAGGCAGAGCAAGGCTTGCTGAGGCCAGAGCCCTTTGGCTGCTCTGGCTCTTTGCTTGCCTTGGTCTAAGGTGGGCTGAGCAGCCAGCCCTTCCCAGCATCCCCATCTCCTGTCATCGGTCTCCATCCTCGTTGCAGATGCCAGAGATGAGGGACGCGGTCATCTCACGCCACGACACTGCTGCTGCCCAGACCTCTTCTGGACGCGTTATCATCCTGCCAGGGTACGTTTGCTCCTGCAGCCCTTGGCTGAGCAAGCGAGTAGTTTCTCAGCCCATGCTTGGGAGGGCTGCCTTGCCAGGCGCTGAGAACTGTGCTCGTGATGGCACTGAGGAGTGAGCGTTTCAGAGGCCTTGTTGGCAGGGAACTCCCTGCTTGCTCCTGTTGGGTTGGACTTCCTTTGAAGGAACACGGGACAGCGACACTGCTTTATGTGTCTGTCCTCCTGTGGACTAGAGAGGCATTTAGGCAACATTTTGCACCAGGTTTCTCCTGCTCTTTTTCTTTCCTGTGCGTGAGAGTGCCTTCTGCTTGGGGGCAAGGGGTAGAGGGGTGGTTTCTTGTCCAAGCAGGAGCTTGCATCTGGTGGGGTTCCGCAGAGCTCTGTCTCGTGCCAACATTGCTGTGCAGTGCCACGGACGACTGAGGGGAGGGAGGGGACTCCTTATAGCTGCAAAGGCATTCATCTGCGAGGGTCTACAAGAAACTTGGAGGACAAGATCAGAACTCCAAAGGGTGTTGGATCATCAGAGCACTAGAGATTAGGCTGCTCTCCATGTGCACTATGAGTAAGAGAGGACTCATTTTCCCCAGAAGCAGCAAGGGGGTTTTGTGGGAGGACGACCATTCTCACGGGAAGGATGGAAAAACACTGGCACAGGCTGACGGGGCCTGGCCTGCCCCTCCAGGCACTGGAGTTCCCACTGTGGTCCTCTGGGATGGGCTGCCTTGGGACACAACGTGGTGTCCTTTCTTCAGCCTGGTGCCTTCTTCCACTTTGCAGGTACAAGCTTGAGACCGTGCCTAAAATGCCAACGGTGAAAGCAGACCTGACAGGACATGGGAAGGCTGCCCCAGAGCAGCGCTGGGGAAAAGGTGATGGCAGTGGAAAGAAAGGTAAGGGACCATGATGCCTGGAGACCACCAGCATCTCCCAGGGTACCCCCCCATTTCAGCACATGGATGAGACAAAGCCGTCCAAACAGTTTTCCCCAGGGAATAATGGTGCACTGTAGGCACGAGTAGCTGGAGAAAAAAAACAGGGTCGGAAAAGGCCTAAGACCTCCCAGGAAACATGGCTTTCATCCAAAGGGATGAAAAGGACCACCTCCATCAGGGTTACCACAGGCTTGAGCAGACCTGCCCGTCACTCTTGTTGGCACTGGGACACAACAGGCACCCAGTTCCCAGAACACCACCAAGATGCTGCTCTGAAGAATCCTCTCATTTCCTGTTTCTAGAGGATCTTGCCGAGAAGCGTCTTCTTCGTCGAGCAAGGCTTTCTCCAAAGCGGTTACCTGCAACGGCTGTGAAGTCAGGGCAGCGTCAGGAAGCTGAGAGGAGTGAGTCTTGTGCCAGGTGAGACACTTGCATGAACGGATCAGGGTGACCCCGTGCTCTCGTCTCTGTGGGAGGGAGATGTTTCTCCTGGACACAGAGGCTAGACAAACTCAAAGTGCTGTTATCCCATGTCCCACTAACGAATGGTTTCTTGGTGCATGGCAAGCGACTTGTAGCTTCTTGGGAGACTCTGCTGGCAGCATCATTTCTTTCTTTGCTCCTGGTGTGCAGATCTGCTGAGTAACTAACTGCAAATGCTCATTGCGGGAGCAGAAGGTTTTTTTGGCTTTCCTTCAGATTGAAATGGCCCTGACCTTTCTCTTTGCTGAGGACAGCGTTCTGCCGTTAGTTACTGCAGAGGATTCCTCTGAATTCCTCAGAAGCCTCTTCTATGCTAACGCCTGCCTTATGGCCTGCAAAAGAGAAAAGCCAAAGGGAGCTCAGTGGCAGGATTGCTTTTTGCATGGGATCGCGTCCTCGCCCTTTTGACACTGCGTCCCCAGCGCCCAACCTGCTCATAGAGCCCGTGAGCACTCTGTATTTCGGACCGCTGAGCAGGCAGACTTCAGTGCACTGATCCGGAGGGCGTAGCGGTGTCTCCAGGCATAGGCCCCTGTTGCTCTCGTTGCTGCAGCAAGAGAGGGCCTAGCCCTGGGCGTCCTGAGTTTTTGGGGGGCTGTTGGGCACATCTGAGACTGACAGCTCGGGGTCTTCTCTGTCTCTGGGACTTGATCACAAGGAGGCAAGCAGAGCGCATTCTGCTGCAGAAGCAGGCGCGCCACTTGGAAGCACAAGATGCAGAACCAGCTCCTCCTGCACTGCTGCCAACGCACCCTGTTGTGTCTTCGCAGGCAGCTACCGGTCATCCAGGGGAGCTCCTTGATGGAAAAGGAGGAGAAAGAGAAACTAATTCCTCTGGTCGAAGTAGACTTCATTGCCAGAACTATTGAGAGGAGACAAAAGGTACCTGACACAGGCTGCTGCAGTGAGCGTGTTGTACGGGACCGTCACTCCGTGCACGCCAGTTCTCACAAGATTCATCACTGTGCGTTCACGGGACCACTGACGAGTTGCTTCGGTGCTTATCTGAAGAGAGGCGGGCTACTCTGTCCTTTGAGAATGTCCTTTTCACTTCTGTTGGCCTCATGAAACACACCCAAAGACCTTGGGGATGTTTCTGTCAGCAGCGTGACTGCAAGGCTTGTCGGGGATCGCCAGGGGCCAGGTGGTTTTAAGCCTGGCGGTCGCTTAGCTCCCTGGTCATTAGAGACGGGCTCTTTGGTGGAGCCTGCAGGAACCTGGGAGCAAAGCAGCGTGGACAGAAAGGCAGAGGAGAAGGGGCAGAAGGGAGGGTAGGAATGAAACCAGCTCAGCCCTCTGCAGGGCAGACTAATGCTGCCTGCTGTTGCATTTTGGTCTGCCTCCAGAATAAATGCTCAGAGAGGAAGGAGGAGCTTCCAGAACGTGTCCAGAAATACTTGGAGAAAGAGAAAAAGAAGCTGGCAGAAGAGAAAAAAAGGAAACGGCAAATGTCATCAGCGACCAAAGGGAAGGCTAAGAGGGAAAAGGCGACGGCCAAAGCGAAGGCTAAGAGGGAAAAGGAGTCACAGAGCAGCCAGGTACTTTGAATTCCTGCAGAAAAAGAGCACTTTCTTCTCCAGGGGGGCTGAGATTGCAAGGTACCTCTAGCACCCAAGCCCTCATAGCAGCGTTGCTGCAGCAGAGCTGGGTGGGTGGCTGCTGCCTCTCCTGAGCAAGAGGGGTGATGGGGAGTTGTCGTGAAACCCTGGTGATGCTCAGGCGTCACCGCAAGGGCTTACTGAGGTCCTTCTCCTGGCTTTCCCCGTCCTGCTAGGGTCCCTGCCAGAAGTGGTCTGGGGGTCTGCATGCCGGGAAGCAGCACGGTCCGGGGGCAGGGCTGTTGTATGAGAGTATCTTCCTGTGCAGGAATCCGGTTCCTCTAAGCCATCATCAGTCAGCCTCCCGACTAGCACGGAGACGGGGGAGTCCAGCCCCAACACCCTGGAGACGACGATGACGGAGGAGCGGGAAGAGGCCGAAGAAGAGCCACCCACAGTCCACGAGGACGACACTGTCCCCCCTAAGCGGTAAGGGTGCGCCAGCTCCAGCCGATGCCTGGGGCAGTGGGGGGGTGGTGGTGAGGCACCGGTGGTGGGTCAGGGAAGCCAAGCCCTGAGCCATGGGGCCGCACAGAGCGCCCGGGGATTTCTCCAGCCGTGGGAATGAGCTGGGTTAGAAACCAATGGCGGGGGCCAAAGCAGGTGCTTGAAACCCCTCCTGCCCTGAAGGGGCTGTGGAATGGGGCCACGAATGTGTGGGGCTGGCTGTGGGAAGGGGCAGGAGGGTCACAGCTGCAGGGTCAGAGAGACTTTGTCCTTGCTGGTGCAGGAGCCTTTCCCCACGGACGCACCAGGCCCTGCGGGAGGTGGTGACGTGCATCCTGGGGCAGGTCGCCCGCAAGCGCAGGGGGCAGCGGGACGACCAGATGGATCTGCAGGACAAGCTCAAGTGGTAAATCTCTCCCGACACGGGCAGTGCTTCGTCTCCTGCAGTGCCCTTCCTCCCGCTCCCTGCAGCACCGGGGGAGAGAGGCGCTCTCCTGGCACCGGCCTCTCGGCAGAGCCGCCTTCTGCAGCCGCGGCAGGCGCCCGGCTTGGGAGCCCCGGCTGCAGAGCGGTGTCCCTGTGCTCACACCACCTCCTCCCGCTGTGTGTCTGCAGCGAGCTGGCAGTGCTGCAGTGGCATCGGTCAGGGAAAGGGGCACATGGCAGCCAACAACTGCGAGAAGCTGGACCCCAACCCGCACCCCCTGCTAGGCCAGAGAAGAGGAGGGCAGGACCGGTACGTGGCGTGGGCTCCTGGAGGAACTGTGTCGTATCCACCTGTAGAAAAGCATAGTTATACGCACGTGACGTCTCACAAGACCCCTTAGCGTGTGCTTAGCTCAAGGCTGAAGCACTTCTCCTGAGGCTTTCTGGAGAGGCAGCAGGTTGTTCTGTCCATTCCGAAGGCAGCCTTCACTTCTGTCCTCTCCAGAAACACCCAAAGACTTGATGCGGTGGTGTTTGCAATGACGACGGCACTGCCAGGCTTGTCTGGGCTAGCAAGCAGCTGGGTTGCTTTCAGCCCCGTGGTCGCTTGGCTCAGGGCTCATTGCAGAAAGGCTCTACCGTGGGTCTGTGAGGGCTGCGAGCAAAGCAGGGCTGAGGGAGAGGCTGAAAAGAAGGGGCAGGAGGGAGGGGGAGAGCTCAAATCCCCCCAGCTCTCCACCGGGGAGACTAACGCTGCCTGCTGCTGCATTGCCATGGCCCTGCAGGCACAGCCCCGCACGTGCACGGAGGAGGAGGGACGCAAGCTCTGGGACTCCTTGCGCAAGAAGTGCCAGCAGAAGGCGAGGGCAAAAGCGGCAGCCCCGAAGGCCTGGAAAGAAGAGCGAGAGCAATGGGAGGCCCAGGTACTGCAGGCAGTGAAACACACTTAGGAAAAGCGCATTCCTCTCCTGCCGGGGAGCCAAGGTGGGAAGGTCCCTAAGCCCTAGGAGCGTGGGGGCTGACTGGCCTGTGTGGGGCCGTACCAGCCCGAGGAGCCTTCCCTGCTGCCCAGCGCCATCTCCTGTGCTCACCCCTCTCTCTCTGTGCAGGGCTCCTGCCTTCGTGGCACTCCAGAGTGGCGGGGAGAGGGCCGAAAAGAGCCCCCCGTGGAGGATGAGGAGAGCCCAGAGGACAAGTTGAGTCTTTGCCTTTCGGAGCCCTCACCTCTGAAAAGGTGAGTGTGGGCCAGCTTGAGGCCAGACCTGGGCCAGCTGGGGGCTGGTGGCCCAGCTGTGGGTGAGGGAAGCAAATCCCAGCGCCACGGGGCTGGACACGGACAGCATCCTCTCCTTTCTCATGCCGTGGGAATGGCAGGGGTCAGTCCCCGATGCCAGGTGCCTCTCTGCAGCCCCGAGCACAGCCGGCACTGAGGGGGCTGTGGGGTTGAATGGGACCGTGGGGGTGACTGGGAGAGGGGAGAGGCAGGAGGGTCTCGGTCGAGATGTGAGACTTTGTCCTTGCTGCGGTAGGAGCCTTTCCCCAAGGACCGAGAGGGCTTTGCGAGGAGCAGCGACCCGCCTCCTCGAGAAGGTAGAGGGAAGAGCCCGTTGCTGTGGTGGTGAGGAGGAATCCCTCAGGTAAGGCTCTCCAAACACGCCCCGTGTTTGCCCCTGCCCGGCAGTGCCTGCACTGCCTTTGACTGCCCGCAGCCCCTGGGCAAAGAGGGTCTTTTCCCGACAGCCCTCGTGGCGTGGAGAGCGGCAGGCTGGGATTGCATTGCAGGGACCATGGGCCTGCTCTCTCCAGACAGAAGCAGATCCCACCCCATGTGTCCTGACTAGACTTGTAACGGTGCTCTGCATCTCTCTGTGCATACAAGGCTGCAGAGCTTTGTATTCAACTCCTCAGCTCCGGGGAGCAGATCTCGTCCACATCGGCGAGTGCCAGGAGAGCCTCTTGGGCACAGAGGCTCCCGAGAGAGATGTCCAGCAAGAGCCTCCTCCAGCGTGACGAGGGCCAGTGCCGGCCAGCCAGGCTGTTAACAGCAACGCTTCCTTCTCTTCAGTAAAGCCCTGTCCACAAACAACTGGGTCTGACGCTGTGGGTCTTTCCTTGAGGGCTGTGAAATCTGCACTCGGCAGTGGGTGAGCTTTGGCGGGGCGGGGAAAGGCCACTGCAGGCAAGAGGAGCTTCAGTCCCACTCCAAGGGCAGCCCTCTCCCAAGGCTTTGCTGCACCTGCGTGGCTGCAGCCCTGCTCCCTGTGGCCCGTGCACCTCCTGGTCCCTGGCAGTGTGCCCTGCTGCGGCTGCACACCCCTGCTGAGGAGGGGATTTTCCCCGGGGGAAGAGAAGGGGGGAGGAGGAGGATGCAGAGGAGGAGGAAGAGTCGTGCTGGGTGCCCAGGGGAGCAGAGCTGCAGGGGGAAGCATGCGGGGGCTCACACAGCCAGGGCACTGCGGGGCGCCCAGGCCAGCGCTGTCAGGGGTACTCAGAGCTGTGCAGGCACCACCGTGTGCCGTGGGGGCAATGAAACCCCAGGCAGGAACCGTGCCTGGGGAGAGGGGAGTTATAGAATCATAGAATCATAGAATCATTAAGGTTGGAAATGATCTCTGAGGTCATCAAGTCCAACCGTTAACCTAATGTCCTGGTCCACCTCTAAACCATGTCCCTAAGCACCACATCCACATGGTTTTTGAATACTTCAAAAGGGATACTTCACGGGGACTGTGATCGCACCACTTCCCTGGGCAGCCTGTTCCAATGCCTAACCACTCTCTCTGTGAAGATATTTTTCCTAATATCTAATTAAATCTGCCCTGGCGCAGCTTGAGCCCAATTCCTCTCATCCTATTACTTGTTACTTGGGAGACCAACCCCCACCTCACTACAACCTCCTTTCAGGCAGTTGTAGAGAGCAATAAGGTTTCCCCTCAGCCTCCTCTTCTCCAGGCTCAACAACCCCAGCTCCCTCAGCCGCCCCTCATAAGACTTGTGCTCCATACCTTTCACCAGCTTCGTTGCCCTTCTCTGGCCACACTCCAGCACCTCAGTGTCTTTCTTGTAGTGAGGGGCCCAAAACTGAACACAGGATTCGAGGTGCAGCCTCACCAGTGCCCAGCACAGGGGCACCATCACCTCCCTGGTCCTGCTGGCCACGCTATTTCTGATACAAGCCAGGATGCCATTGGCCCTCTTGGCCACCTGAGCACACTGCTGGCTCGTGTTCAGGCAGCTGTCAACCAACACCCCCAGATCCTTTTCCACCAAGCAGCTCTCCAGCCACTCCTCCCCACGCCTGCAGCGTTGCATGGGGTTGTTGTGACCCAAGTGCAGGACCCAGCACTGAGCCTTGTTGAACCTCACACAGTTGGCCCCGGCCCAACAATCCAGCCTGGCCAGGTCCCTCTGCAGGGCCTTCCTACTGTTCAGCAGATCAACACTTCCACCCAACATAGTGTCATCTGCAAACTTACTGAGGGTGCACTCAATCCCCTCACCCAATCGTCGATAAAGATATTAAACAGGACCGGTCCCAACACTGAGCCCTGGGGAACACCACTCGTGACCGGTCGCCAACTGGATTTGGCTCCATTCACCACCCCTCTGTGGGCTCGGCCATCCAGCCAGTTTTTCACCCAGCGCAGAGTGCACTTATCCAAGCCGTGAGCAGCCAGCTTCTGCAGGAGAATGCTGTGGGAGACGGTGTCAAAGGCCTTACTAAAGTCCAGGTAGACAACATCCACAGCTTTCCCCTCCTCCACCAAGCGGGTCACCCGGTCATAGAAGGAGATCAGGTTGGTCAAGCAGGATCCTTCATGAACCCATGCTGGCTGGGCCTGACCCCCCTGGTTGTCTCGCACGTACCACATGATGGCACTCAAGATGATCTGCTCCATGACCTTCCCCAGCACCGAGGTCAGGCTGACAGGCCTGTAGTTCCCCGGATCCTCCTTCCGACCCTTCTTGTAGATGGGTGTCACATTAGCTAACTTCCAGTCAACTGGGACCTCCCCAGTTGACCAGGACTGCTGGTAAATGATGGAAAGTGGCTTGGTGAGCTCCTCCGCCAGTTCCCTCAGTATCCTCGGGTGGATCCCATCTGGCCCCATAGACTTGTGGGCATCCAGGTGGAGGAGCAGGTTGGTGACTGTTACCTCTTTGATTATTGGGGCTTCATTCTGCTTCCTATCTCCAGCTCCAGAGCATTCATGCATCCTATTGCCATAAGGCTCCTCCTTGTATCATGGTAAGGGCAGTGTCTCAGCTGTCATCTGATGGAGTTTTTACTAATAACTGTCCCAGCTGACACTTGGCCTGTACTTTTTATGATTACACTGCCTTATATTTCTTGTCTCTTCCAGTGGTTTAGGAAACTTTCCTCTCTTGTTCTTTCTTCTCTCACCAGATAAAACCAGTGTGGCTGGGTATGTTGAGCTCCCTTCTGTCTTTCCTGATAGCACTCTTACTATATTCCCTGGCGTTGCTGTCTTCTAAATTTCCTTACTTTTGTCACTGTGTTTCCAGTAAGGTGGTACGTACAACTGAATGTACTTATTTAGAAGCAGACCTGTCGGAGGTGATGCAAGGGAGAGGGCATTCCTTTCTTGTTCTGTGATGTGACTGTTGGATTACGCAGTACAAAACCTTTCGGACATGTTTGGCAGGGGTACTATGTGAGACATTCTCCTCTGGTCTTCTGCCCTTTCTATTTTCCTCCACTTTGTGCTTCCCATTTATTAGCTCAAATCAGTCTGGTTTCCTGACTCCTAACCCACTTAGGTCTCCTGGTTTGTACTGTTGCTCTGACTTTCCGCTATTTTTGATATTTTAATTGTTAATTGTTAAAACAGAGAAGCCTCACCTCCGACCCTACTTAGCAGAACAGCTCTTTCCCAGTGCTTGTTCACTGTCATGGGTGATAGAGTTGTCACAGTACAAAATAAGAATGCAATGGAAAATGAAGGACTGTTTCCTGCCTCGTGCAAAGAAACGGGCTGGCTGCATGTTTCAAGGCTTGCTGGATATTCTCCCTTTTCTCTTTCATCCTTTCCAACAAAGGCCAGTTTCCTTTGCTGATGTCCTCCTGGGAAAATTCGGGATTTTGGACTTGTGTTTGGTGCGGTGGGTTGACCAGGAGCTGTCCTGCTGGTGGCCCCATGATAGCTGGTTCCTTTTCGGAAGGTGCTTGATGTGCAGCCACAAGTCACCTACAAGAGCTTAAACAGCTGGTACAAGGAGCTGGGAGAATTCTGCCCAGAGATTCCTTGCACTGTGGTGGCCAGCAAAATTGATGGTGAGTCTATCTTCTTCTTTCAACCTCTCAGGATTGGGATGTGACTCTCTTCTGACCTGGCTGAGAAAAATGTCATTCCTCTGTTAGGTCCAGATGAGTTCTTGAGTATTGGTCCCTCAGGGCTGTCTTTACCAAACGAATAGCTGTCTCCTCTGCTGACCTTGCATGCTGTCTTATAGGCTCTTGTTTTACTAGCAATGAGAAATACAAATTTGATCCATTTAAAGATTGTGATCAAGTGATGTCCTTCCAATTCTGTCCTTACCACGCTGCCCATTTCATCCAGCAAGAACCCAAAAGCTCACCGGAGCAGTACCAAGTCACAAACTGCAGGGTGTCTTGCTGGAAAAAGAGCATAAAAGAGCATGGATTCCCCTGCCACAGTCAGTAACTGCCTTTGTCTTGCTAGTTCAGCCTGCAGGTTTCCATGGGACTCCTCTGTGCTCAAGTGGCTAAGTATACCTGCTGGCAATATTGTTCACCCTCCTCTGCAGGTGACTGGATGATTCCCTCCGCTTAGGAATGCCAGCTCGGCATTCGTTATTGCTGTCATTTGGGTCGTGATCTGTCTCCTGCATCCTGTGAGAGCGCATCATGTGTCAGCTTTCTGCTCAGCATCAAGGAGAGAACACACACCCTTAGGACCACAGTCTCCTGCTATCCTCTATCAAGTACAGCGTCAGGCATGGGCTTCCTTGCTGACGTTCATGGTAGAAATCATCGCAGCTCTGAATAGGTGTCTGCACCTGAATAAGGGGTCTGGACTCCCACTGTAGTCTACGGAAGTTCAACTGGTAGAGTGGCGTGGTTTAGGGCATGATTGATGTTACCTAATAAAAGCCTTTCCTGGAGGATGTGTCCAGCCAGCCTTGAACCCCCCTGATTGCCCGGACTGTACAGGAAGCCCGAGGCAAAGGGACTTGGTGTCAACAGCCATGCTGTAGGCAGAACCTCTGTGTAGATGAATCCTGCCCTTAGTGTTCTGTGTGTGAGTGGACACGGCTCCAAGAGCGTCCTCTGCCTTGCCTTTGTTTGCTGTATTGCACCTGGAGTAGGAAATGATCAGCCCACAGCTCTTAAGACAGGCCCAGTCTGCAGAAGAGTAGATCCAGCTTCCTGCAAAGAGGTGGGGAGCGGCTGCCTGGGCAGGGCTCGCGGGCGAGCATTTGGAGTCTGAACTACGTCAGCTGTTGCTTCTATGAGAAAAGGCGGATCGGATCATCAGGAGCCCTCCTCCTGTGCTGGCACACAGGCTGTCTATCTGTCAAACCTTTGAGCTGTTCCTGCTGCGTCAGCACATCCTGTAAATATGCAGTAGCTTTGTTCCAAAACTGAAATAAAGCCTCTGGCCTACTGAGGTTGGGGTAGCCGGACCTAACTGCCCGTTAAGTAAAAATATATGAGACTTGAGTCATTTTCACACTGTGAGCGTGCCCTTGACTTACAGGGATATAGGTAACATGGCGTAAGGGCAGTGGGGAGTTCTGGTTAAAAAGGCCAGACTGGAGGGAGAGGCGTGACGAGTACTGGCAATGGTGTCCGGGTCATGTGGACACACAGCAAAAATCATAGGGATGTGCCTGGAAAACATTCAGAGTTGCCACACAGCAAGTGAACTGATCTGTTCTAAGCTGCAAAGCATTATTTGTTTAGAGCCCACTGGAATCCATCTCTAATTTAGTCAAGCACCACAGATAAACCAACAAGAACTCTTTTCTTGTTGTGTCTTCTTGCCAACGGTTTGCTGCTGCTGCTGCTTTTAAAACCCCGTAGCTTTTGGGGAGGACTCTCCTAGCCTTGTACTACCCTGAGGAGGCCTTGACAGCTAAATGGGGCTCTGGTCTCCATCTGTTCCACCACTCCTGCATGTGTTGGCATTCTGCCTACAAGGATGTCTTACTGACCACTTCTCCTTTTTTTGCCCCCAGTGGATATGAAGGGGACCCAGAAAAGCTTCAGCTTTGCCTGGAAGTTCAGTTTGCCCTTTTACTTTGTGTCTGCTGCAGATGGCACCAATGTAGTGAAGGTTAAACACAACTGCATCCATGAGACCCCTCTACAGTCCAAGGACATGGAGACTGCTGTAGGCACAGAGAGCAGAAAATGGGCTGGTACATCTGTTTGGCTACTTGTGAGGTCTTGGTAGCTCTAGGTAGTTGCAGAAGTTGTGGGTTTTTTTTTTTCTTGGGGTGTGGGAACAGTTTCCATATGTTACAGAAGCCCAGTGCCCCTTTCTTTGAGTGACGAGCATTCTCCTTCTCATCAGCTCTTCAATGATGCTATCAAACTGGCAGTTGCTTACAAACAGAATTCAGGAGATTTCATGGACGAGGTCACACAAGAACTGGAGGTAAGAAAGGCTCTACTTGCTGCACTCCTCCTAAGTGATTAGCAGCTCTGCTCTTTTTTCCCTCCGGGAAAGCCGAGCCTGTGGCAAAGGGTGAAACTTTGCAGGCGTGGAAAGATTTGCCTTCTGCTGGTGACACCATGGGGTTTGCGTCTAGCTCTGCTGCAGAGCTTCTTTGGGTTTCCTTCCCCATTCTGTTACGGAGCAGCCAGATCCAGTAGACTTCTGAACACGGGCGATTTCTCCTTTCAGGTCTGCTAAAGCTGAATCAGGTGGACTCTCACCCCCAGGAGGCTTGTCCTATCCCAGCCTGATGGATGTGGCTGCTGCTGTTCCCGTGTGTGTGTTCAAGAGGCTTACGCTGCATTCCAAAGAGCCAGACACGCAAAGACACACACAGACTTGCACAATTAATGTGAACGGCAAAACAGCTTGACCTAGACAGAGCAATGCCTTTACCAGCACCCGTGTAGACATAACCACCATTTACATAAACATGACCACACTCCAGTCCTTTTCTGCCTTTCCAGATGATCAGGACTGGATGTTTACTAGTGAAACAGAAACACACCTTCCCTCCCTAGATTTGTAAGCACAGCATGTTCATAGATTCCTCAAATAACAGGATGGAAACTGAGTCCAGGTAATACCTGCGGCTGGATGTCAAGCTCCTTACCCAGTCGTTGGTGCAAACCTTGGCTCTTTCTAGATCAGTGTCTCCTGGGTCATGAGAGAGTCCAGTTTTGAGTTCACCGGTGCATTGTACACACACACAGGGATCCCACCAGTAGCCGGCCTAAGACACTTGGTGTTTCCACCTGCTGTCCCCAAGACCTCGAGCCCCCTATGACCTGTGTTCCCTTCTTCCACTGCACCCTCACCCTCCTCTCTGACCAGGCACGGTTTCAGCCCTGTTGAGTGACTCTTTCCCTTTCTGCCCTCCTGTCTGCCTGCAGCCTCATTTTGCAGGTGCCGGGCATGGAAGTCCTTGCCTTGCACGGGAGACTGAATTGGACTGAAGCAGGGTTAGCTGTGAAAATTGGCAACTTCATTTCAAGAACTAAGTCAACTTCAGCATTTGTATGCACTCAGCGGAGCGTGGGCAGGGCAGAGCAGGCCTTTGACACTGAGGCTGCCTTTGGATCAGCAGGCATTGCCCCAGAAGGAACTGGTCGTGGCACACTGCAGGCTGCACTGGATCCTCTTCCTCCTGCTGCTCAAGCCTTTTTTCCCCTCAGGACCTGCAGGAGCTCCTGCAGCAGATTAAAGAATTCCACCAGCTTCTGGCGTGGAAATGGGCAGGCTGGAAATCTGCCCGACTGTGTTGGTATTGGCCTTGGCCTCTGAACGGGGGTTGAGGTGAAGACCAGCTGTGGCATTGGAGTGGCCATGACTGCTGGGCGCAGGCCCATCTGTACCACGATCCAGTCATAAAAGTGCTGAGTGGAGGTGTAGACTCCGGGCTGCTTTGCTCTCGCACAGCCTTTCCCCCAGCTGGTCACTCCAACAAGCCAGAAGTAGTCAGCGTTGTTCTCTTTGCACACGAGAGGACCACCGCTGTCACCCTGCAGCGGAGGAGAGAGGATGAAGGTGGTGTTTGGAGGACACTGTCAGCACTATGGCTGGCTCCTTCTGCCTCACATCTGTGCCACCCATGACGCGCGACATGCCGTAGGGAGAAGCCGTGGGCCGGAGCCCACAGGTCCCTCTGTAACCAGAAACTCATTACTGTCCTGCTCGATGGCTTGCTGCTGTTGAGGCTGAAGGTCAGCCGTCTTCCCTCCCCACAAGGCGTTGCATGGACAGCAGGGCCAGGGACCCCCATGGGGCGTGCGCCCATCCATCCGTCCCTGTTTCTGCTTTAGCCCTGCAGACGAGTTGTGCCAGCAGCCTGGGTGCTGGCAAGGAACTGAGGCTCCCACATGGGGTTCAAGAAGCAGTGATGTGGCCATGGGGGACAAGCGGGCACCCTCCAGTGAACCCCATACAGGTTGCTCAAGCTCCATCCCAGAGCCTCGGGCCACTTACCCACAGCTGTCCCATGTGCTGTGCGCAGGCCAGCACATGGCCAGCAGGACAAGGAGGGGGAGCAAAGTCATCGCTGCCATTGGCACGTGGCAATGGAGGGCTCATCGCCACCAGTGCAGCAGCCAACGTAGTGCCCGCAGCATTTGCGTTGCCCGCAGTGCCCTTGGCCCCGGGGCTGATGTCACAGAGTCGCTGGTTCTGGGTGCTGGGCACGGTGCAGGTGGGGCAACATGGGGGGTTACAAGCAAGAGGGGAGGCAGAAGCTGGGATTGGACACCCCCGACAGACCCCTGCTGAATGCTGGTCGACAGCCCGATGTAACCCATTTACTATAACCCTTTGAGCCTGACCCATCAGCCAATTGCTCACCCACTGCATTATGTGTTTATCCAGCTGTATGCTGGACATTTTGTCCAGGAGGATACTGTAAGAGACAGTATCAAAAGCAGGGGGAGGTCACTCATTCAAGTCTCTCACCATTTCTTTGCTGGAATTCTTACTGGTAATAGCACTAGACTGACTACGCTGTTTCTCCTCTGGATTCTCTCTATCAAATTGGACTGTTAGCTGACACTGTGCACTAACAAAGACTATAAAACCTCCAAAACCCAGCAGCAACCACAACAAAAAAAACCCATACCACACCCATGCCGGTCCCTCTGAAAAACCCCACTGCTCTCCATGGCACTAGAAAAAGTTGGAACCTCTTATTTCAGTTTACCTGCTAACAGCTTCCAGTATTTTTGCTTGCCCTTTGCTAAGAATTTTTTAAAGAGCTTTCCTCATTGCATTTACAGGTAAAAAAAGATCTTCAAGCTACAGAGGAAAAGTTTACTGGTAAAAATGATTTAAAAGCCCTACTCTCACTATAGAATTCATCAAAACCCAGCCATTTCTCACACACAGAAGGTGCCAGACTGAAAGCTGGTGCTGGTGCTCACCTTCCCTCTGCAGCCCTTCAACAGCCTCCTAATGGTCCTAACACTCTCTCTCACTCTCGCCACAGCTCAGCTCCCAAATTGGGAACATCCAGCGATTTCCCCACACCAAAGGTGCCAGGCCTAATTGCAGAGAATTAATTCTAGCTCAGTGAAATGATGATTGAAAATGAAACACGCAGAACAGCAGCCACCATCAAAACGCTTTCAGTGGTAGTTTTAACTGCTGCAGAGCTGCAGGCTGATGACCATCACTCTCACAGGACCCCAAAAGAAATAATAACTGGCAAACTGTAACTCTACCCATGGCCCATATCTATCTGGCCTTTAAAGGCAGAATAGCTCAGCCGACAGCTCTGGAGGTATAGACCAGCCTATACTTATAGCCTGTGTCTACCTACTCGATGATCTCTCCAGAAAGTCAAATCATAATTACCTCTGAAAGAGGATGGAACTGGAGGGGGGGAGGAGAAAGAAAGGAATTGCTGGGAAAAAAGCAAAAGTGTAGGCACACAATTCAAAAGAAAGGAGCCGAGTTATCCCAAAGGCCAGCTCAGCCCAGCTCACTCTCACTGCTGAAAAGCTGTGCAGCTTGGAGGAAAAAACCTGACTGTGGCGCTGGGATGCACACAAATGTCAGAGTTCAGATCTAAAACAGCAGAAAAACCCTTGACACGGCTCCTTTTCACTGTCCCCATACCTGTGGGCATGCTGTGACTTTCTTGTTTCCTTGAAGTCCTCCCAGACCAACAGGGACGTGGCATCTGCCCAGTCCACGTGCCACGAGGAGAAGCAGGTTTGACCACAAAGGGGGTAGCAAACAACTGCATCTGCAGAAGCAAAGGGGCAGCCGCACCTCAGCTTTGGAGATGCCCAAAGCCGCCCCGAGCCCCAGGAGCCCCTGGCGCCCCAGCATTTGCTTGGCCCTGAGGCCCTGCAGGGCCTGACAGCACTGGGGACCCCCGGGGACAGAAGCCAAGGACAGCGGTCAGCCCCTGCAGGGACAGTGACGGGGCTCTGTCCTTCCTTCTGGCCGCAGGAGGATGCCCTGGCCCACGCCAGCACAGGCCGTCTCTCCTCCTCACCGCCCGGGGGAAGCGAGGCCTGAGGGAGGCCCTGGGTGCCGGGCTCAGCACGGGCGGTGGCACCGGGGGCAGAGCCCCGTCTCCTGCCAGCTGCCGGCCTGGCCGACGCCAGCGGCTCCCGGCACGCAGCTCCTCCTGCCCAGGGCGGTGGCTGGAGCACAGACAGAGCCGCATTTGGGAAAGGCTGGCGGCCCCAGAGCAAAGCCCGGGCAGCTCCCCTCCGGCCCGGCCCCGCCCCTCCCCTCCCGCCCTGCGCAGGCCCAGACCCCCCCAGCCGCGCCATTGGCCAGGGCGGAGCCAATCAGCGGGGCCGGAGGCGGCCTGTCAGTCACAGCCGGGCGGGGGCGGGGCCGGAGGGGGCCGAGGACCCTGCCTACCTATTCGTTTGAAATAATCCCCAGAGGACAACAGAGCCGAACAGCACACTCTCTTTGACCTGCTTCAACAACAGGTTTCCCTCCAGTTTTCTTGGTGCTGTGTCTTCTCGTTACACAGTGTTTCAAGTCTCGCTCCCTCTTTCTGCTGCACTAGACCTCGTCCAGGCAAATGCCAGGGCTCTTCCCGGCTCTCACAGCCGCTTTGCAAGGGGGAAAAGTGGGGGAAACCCAGTGGGGAAAGACGGTTCGTTCCAAAACCCCGTGACCACCATGCCTGTGCTTTGTAGTCGCTGCTGCCATTGCTGCAGCTGCCGTAGGACCCTGGGGGGCACCAGGAGCTTGGGTCTGTGTTTGGGGTGCGTTTCTCTCTAATGACAGAGAGAGCCCCGAGTGTGGGCACGGCTCCAGCGGCCTGGCACCCTCCAGCTTGCCGTGAGGCCTGGCGCCTATCTCCCCACCTTGTCCTGCAGCCATGACTTGTCTTCCCGCCAAGCGCCTCAGACTCTTTCTTGCCCTTTCTGTACCAGAGAAACCATAGCTGTCCGCTCCGCACCTCGCTTTCCACTCCTAACGGGAAGGGACGACGCGAGCTCCTCCTCAGAGGCGCTGCACCAGCCAGACAACTCAGTAGCCATGTATTGCCTGAGGGCCTGGCAGCTGCAGACCTTTGGTTGTAGCCTGCTTAGCAGCTCTGACAGTTCATGGGTGCCTCTTCTCTTGTTTTTCAGGTCGCCGCTATTTTGAGCAGCTGCCGTATGCTCAGATAGCCTCAGACAACGCTGTCTCTGAGGGCACGGTGCAGCTTTGCATGGAAAGGACCATGCGTCTTTTGCGTGTCTGCCTAGAGAACAGGAAGAACGTTGCCCTCGTCTGGGGGGACGTGGGCATGCTGATCATCCAGGGAAGGGACGTGAAAATGAGATTCTACACAGACTTTTTGAAAAGGCTGAATGGCACTGACAAGGCGTTGCAAGCTGTTCTGCAGGTAGGATTTTCCTTTTCCCAGCGCCACTCCTGGTTCTTCTGCAGTGCGTTCTGGGGGCTGGGGGGCTGCTTTCTGCTGGCCTGCCATGCCTTGTTCAGCCACCTGGGCTCCTCCTGGCCTACAGTGCAGCAGGCTCTCTGCAGAGCACTTCCCTTGCGTGCAACGGTCTGGCTTTGCAAGAGAGACCCGCAGAGGGGCCTCGCTTTGTGAGAAAAGGCCAGTGCTGACGGTGGGGAGCGCTGCTTGCCCCGCTCTCGGGGCAGGGAGCAGAGGCAGAGGCAGAGCAAGGCTTGCTGAGGCCAGAGCCCTTTGGCTGCTCTGGCTCTTTGCTTGCCTTGGTCTAAGGTGGGCTGAGCAGCCAGCCCTTCCCAGCGTCCCCATCTCCTGTCATCGGTCTCCATCCTCGTTGCAGATGCCAGAGATGAGGGACGCGGTCATCTCACGCCACGACACTGCTGCTGCCCAGACCTCTTCTGGACGCGTTATCATCCTGCCAGGGTACGTTTGCTCCTGCAGCCCTTGGCTGAGCAAGCGAGTAGTTTCTCAGCCCATGCTTGGGAGGGCTGCCTTGCCAGGCGCCGAGAACTGTACTCGTGATGGCACTGAGGAGTGAGCGTTTCAGAGGCCTTGTTGGCAGGGAACTCCCTGCTTGCTCCTGTTGGGTTGGACTTCCTTTGAAGGAACACGGGACAGTGACACTGCTGTATGCGTCTGTCCTCCTGTGGACTAGAGAGGCATTTAGGCAACATTTTGCACCAGGTTTCTGCTGCTCTTTTTCTTTCCTGTGCGTGAGAGTGCCTTCTGCTTGGGGCCAAGGGGTAGAGGGGTGGTTTCTTGTCCAAGAAGGAGCTTGCATCTGGTGGGGTTCCGCAGAGCTCCGTCTCGTGCCAACATTGCTGTGCAGTGCCATGGACGACTGAGGGGAGGGAGGGGACTCCTTATAGCTGCAAAGGCATTCATCTGCGAGGGTCTACAAGAAACTTGGAGGACAAGATCAGAACTCCAAAGGGTGTTGGATCATCAGAGCACTAGAGATTAGGCTGCTCTCCATGTGCACTATGAGTAAGAGAGGACTCATTTTCCCCAGAAGCAGCAAGGGGGTTTTGTGGGAGGACGACCATTCTCATGGGAAGGATGGAAAAACACTGGCACAGGCTGACGGGGCCTGGCCTGCCCCTCCAGGCACTGGAGTTCCCACTGTGGTCCTCTGGGGTGGGCTGCCTTGGGACACAACGTGGTGTCCTTTCTTCAGCCTGGTGCCTTCTTCCACTTTGCAGGTACAAGCTTGAGACCGTGCCTAAAATGCCAACGGTGAAAGCAGACCTGACAGGACATGGGAAGGCCGCCCCAGAGCAGCGCTGGGGAAAAGGTGATGGCAGTGGAAAGAAAGGTAAGGGACCATGACGCCTGGAGACCACCAGCATCTCCCAGGGTACCCCCCCATTTCAGCACATGGATGAGACAAAGCCGTCCAAACAGTTTTCCCCAGGGAATAATGGTGCACTGTAGGCACGAGTAGCTGGAGAAAAAAAACAGGGTCGGAAAAGGCCTAAGACCTCCCAGGAAACATGGCTTTCATCCAAAGGGATGAAAAGGACCACCTCCATCAGGGTTACCACAGGCTTGAGCAGACCTGCCCGTCACTCTTGTTGGCACTGGGACACAACAGGCACCCAGTTCCCAGAACACCACCAAGATGCTGCTCTGAAGAATCCTCTCATTTCCTGTTTCTAGAGGATCTTGCCGAGAAGCGTCTCCTTCGTCGAGCAAGGCTTTCTCCAAAGCGGTTACCTGCAACGGCTGTGAAGTCAGGGCAGCGTCAGGAAGCTGAGAGGAGTGAGTCTTGTGCCAGGTGAGACACTTGCATGAACGGATCAGGGTGACCCCGTGCTCTCGTCTCTGTGGGAGGGAGATGTTTCTCCTGGACACAGAGGCTAGACGAACTTAAAGTGCTGTTATCCCATGTCCCACTAACGAATGATTTCTTGGTGCATGGCAAGCGACTTGTAGCTTCTTGGGAGACTCTGCTGGCAGCATCATTTCTTTCTTTGCTCCTGGTGTGCAGATCTGCTGAGTAACTAACTGCAAATGCTCATTGCGGGAGCAGAAGGTTTTTTTTGGCTTTCCTTCAGATTGAAATGGCCCTGACCTTTCTCTTTGCTGAGGACAGCGTTCTGCCGTTAGTTACTGCAGAGGATTCCTCTGAATTCCTCAGAAGCCTCTTCTATGCTAACGCCTGCCTTATGGCCTGCAAAAGAGAAAAGCCAAAGGGAGCTCAGTGGCAGGATTGCTTTTTGCATGGGATCGCGTCCTCGCCCTTTTGACACTGCGTCCCCAGCGCCCAACCTGCTCATAGAGCCCGTGAGCACTCTGTATTTCGGACCGCTGAGCAGGCAGACTTCAGTGCACTGATCCGGAGGGCGTAGCGGTGTCTCCAGGCATAGGCTCCTGTTGCTCTCGTTGCTGCAGCAAGAGAGGGCCTAGCCCTGGGCGTCCTGAGTTTTTGGGGGGCTGTTGGGCACATCTGAGACTGACAGCTCGGGGTCTTCTCTGTCTCTGGGACTTGATCACAAGGAGGCAAGCAGAGCGCATTCTGCTGCAGAAGCAGGCGCGCCACTTGGAAGCACAAGATGCAGAACCAGCTCCTCCTGCACTGCTGCCAACGCACCCTGTTGTGTCTTCGCAGGCAGCTACCGGTCATCCAGGGGAGCTCCTTGATGGAAAAGGAGGAGAAAGAGAAACTAATTCCTCTGGTCGAAGTAGACTTCATTGCCAGAACTATTGAGAGGAGACAAAAGGTACCTGACACAGGCTGCTGCAGTGAGCGTGTTGTACGGGACCGTCACTCCGTGCACGCCAGTTCTCACAAGATTCATCACTGTGCGTTCACGGGACCACTGACGAGTTGCTTCGGTGCTTATCTGAAGAGAGGCGGGCTACTCTGTCCTTTGAGAATGTCCTTTTCACTTCTGTTGGCCTCATGAAACACACCCAAAGACCTTGGGGATGTTTCTGTCAGCAGCGTGACTGCAAGGCTTGTCGGGGATCGCCAGGGGCCAGGTGGTTTTAAGCCTGGCGGTCGCTTAGCTCCCTGGTCATTAGAGACGGGCTCTTTGGTGGAGCCTGCAGGAACCTGGGAGCAAAGCAGCGTGGACAGAAAGGCAGAGGAGAAGGGGCAGAAGGGAGGGTAGGAATGAAACCAGCTCAGCCCTCTGCAGGGCAGACTAATGCTGCCTGCTGTTGCATTTTGGTCTCCCTCCAGAATAAATGCTCAGAGAGGAAGGAGAAGCTTCCAGAACATGTCCAGAAACACTTGGAGAAAGAGAAAAAGAAGCTGGCAGAAGAGAAAAAAAGGAAACGGCAAATGTCATCAGCGACCAAAGGGAAGGCTAAGAGGGAAAAGGCGACGGCCAAAGTGAAGGCTAAGAGGGAAAAGGAGTCACAGAGCAGCCAGGTACTTTGAATTCCTGCAGAAAAAGAGCACTTTCTTCTCCAGGGGGGCTGAGATTGCAAGGTACCTCTAGCACCCAAGCCCTCATAGCAGCGTTGCTGCAGCAGAGCTGGGCGGGTGGCTGCTGCCTCTCCTGAGCAAGAGGGGTGACGGGGAGTTGTCGTGAAACCCTGGTGATGCTCAGGCGTCACCGCAAGGGCTTACTGAGGTCCTTCTCCTGGCTTTCCCCGTCCTGCTAGGGTCCCTGCCAGAAGTGGTCTGGGGGTCTGCATGCCGGGAAGCAGCACGGTCTGGGGGCAGGGCTGTTGTATGAGAGTATCTTCCTGTGCAGGAATCCGGTTCCTCTAAGCCATCATCAGTCAGCCTCCTGACTAGCACGGAGACGGGGGAGTCCAGCCCCAACACCCTGGAGACGACGATGACGGAGGAGCGGGAAGAGGCCGAAGAAGAGCCACCCACAGTCCACGAGGACGACACTGTCCCCCCTAAGCGGTAAGGGTGCGCCAGCTCCAGCTGATGCCTGGGGCAGTGGGGGGGTGGTGGTGAGGCACCGGTGGTGGGTCAGGGAAGCCAAGCCCTGAGCCATGGGGCCGCACAGAGCACCCGGGGATTTCTCCAGCCGTGGGAATGAGCTGGGTTAGAAACCAATGGCGGGGGCCAAAGCAGGTGCTTGAAACCCCTCCTGCCCTGAAGGGGCTGTGGAATGGGGCCACGAATGTGTGGGGCTGGGTGTGGGAAGGGGCAGGAGGGTCACAGCTGCAGGGTCAGAGAGACTTTGTCCTTGCTGGTGCAGGAGCCTTTCCCCACGGACGCACCAGGCCCTGCGGGAGGTGGTGACGTGCATCCTGGGGCAGGTCGCCCGCAAGCGCAGGGGGCAGCGGGACGACCAGATGGATCTGCAGGACAAGCTCAAGTGGTAAATCTCTCCCGACACGGGCAGTGCTTCGTCTCCTGCAGTGCCCTTCCTCCCGCTCCCTGCAGCACCGGGGGAGAGAGGCGCTCTCCTGGCACCGGCCTCTCGGCAGAGCCGCCTTCTGCAGCCGCGTCAGGCGCCCGGCTTGGGAGCCCCGGCTGCAGAGCGGTGTCCCTGTGCTCACACCACCTCCTCCCGCTGTGTGTCTGCAGCGAGCTGGCAGTGCTGCAGTGGCATCGGTCAGGGAAAGGGGCACATGGCAGCCAACAACTGCGGGAAGCTGGACCCCAACCCGCACCCCCTGCTAGGCCAGAGAAGAGGAGGGCAGGACCGGTACGTGGCGTGGGCTCCTGGAGGAACTGTGTCGTATCCACCTGTAGAAAAGCATAGTTATACGCACGTGACGTCTCACAAGACCCCTTAGCGTGTGCTTAGCTCAAGGCTGAAGCACTTCTCCTGAGGCTTTCTGGAGAGGCAGCAGGTTGTTCTGTCCATTCCGAAGGCAGCCTTCACTTCTGTCCTCTCCAGAAACACCCAAAGACTTGATGCGGTGGTGTTTGCAATGACGACGGCACTGCCAGGCTTGTCTGGGCTAGCAAGCAGCTGGGTTGCTTTCAGCCCCGTGGTCGCTTGGCTCAGGGCTCATTGCAGAAAGGCTCTGCCGTGGGTCTGTGAGGGCTGCGAGCAAAGCAGGGCTGAGGGAGAGGCTGAAAAGAAGGGGCAGGAGGGAGGGGGAGAGCTCAAATCCCCCCAGCTCTCCACCGGGGAGACTAACGCTGCCTGCTGCTGCATTGCCATGGCCCTGCAGGCACAGCCCCGCACGTGCACGGAGGAGGAGGGACGCAAGCTCTGGGACTCCTTGCGCAAGAAGTGCCAGCAGAAGCCAATTGCAAACGTGGCACCCCCGAAGACATGGAAAAAAGAGCAAGAGCAATGGGAGGCCCAGGTACTGCAGGCAGTGAAACACACTTAGGAAAAGCGCATTCCTCTCCTGCCGGGGAGCCAAGGCGGGAAGGTCCCTAAGCCCTAGGAGCGTGGGGGCTGACTGGCCTGTGTGGGGCCGTACCAGCCCGAGGAGCCTTCCCTGCTGCCCAGCGCCATCTCCTGTGCTCACCCCTCTCTCTCTGTGCAGGGCTCCTGCCTTCGTGGCCCTCCAGAGTGGCGGGGAGAGGGCCGAAAAGAGCCCCCCGTGGAGGATGAGGAGAGCCCAGAGGACAAGTTGAGTCTTTGCCTTTCGGAGCCCTCACCTCTGAAAAGGTGAGTGTGGGCCAGCTTGAGGCCAGACCTGGGCCAGCTGGGGGCTGGTGGCCCAGCTGTGGGTGAGGGAAGCAAATCCCAGCGCCACGGGGCTGGACACGGACAGCATCCTCTCCTTTCTCATGCCGTGGGAATGGCAGGGGTCAGTCCCCGATGCCAGGTGCCTCTCTGCAGCCCCGAGCACAGCCGGCACTGAGGGGGCTGTGGGGTTGAATGGGACCGTGGGGGTGACTGGGAGAGGGGAGAGGCAGGAGGGTCTCGGTCGAGATGTGAGACTTTGTCCTTGCTGCGGTAGGAGCCTTTCCCCAAGGACCGAGAGGGCTTTGCGAGGAGCAGCGACCCGCCTCCTCGAGAAGGTAGAGGGAAGAGCCCGTTGCTGTGGTGGTGAGGAGGAATCCCTCAGGTAAGGCTCTCCAAACACGCCCCGTGTTTGCCCCTGCCCGGCAGTGCCTGCACTGCCTTTGACTGCCCGCAGCCCCTGGGCAAAGAGGGTCTTTTCCCGACAGCCCTCGTGGCGTGGAGAGCGGCAGGCTGGGATTGCATTGCAGGGACCATGGGCCTGCTCTCTCCAGACAGAAGCAGATCCCACCCCATGTGTCCTGACTAGACTTGTAACGGTGCTCTGCACCTCTCTGTGCATACAAGGCTGCAGAGCTTTGTATTCAACTCCTCAGCTCCGGGGAGCAGATCTCGTCCACATCGGCGAGTGCCAGGAGAGCCTCTTGGGCACAGAGGCTCCCGAGAGAGATGTCCAGCAAGAGCCTCCTCCAGCGTGACGAGGGCCAGTGCCGGCCAGCCAGGCTGTTAACAGCAACGCTTCCTTCTCTTCAGTAAAGCCCTGTCCACAAACAACTGGGTCTGACGCTGTGGGTCTTTCCTTGGGGGCTGTGAAATCTGCACTCGGCAGTGGGTGAGCTTTGGCGGGGCGGGGAAAGGCCACTGCAGGCAAGAGGAGCTTCAGTCCCACTCCAAGGGCAGCCCTCTCCCAAGGCTTTGCTGCACCTGCGCGGCTGCAGCCCTGCTCTCTGTGGCCCGTGCACCTCCTGGTCCCTGGCAGTGTGCCCTGCTGCGGCTGCACATCCCTGCTGAGGAGGGGATTTTCCCCGGGGGAAGAGAAGGGGGGAGGAGGAGGATGCAGAGGAGGAAGAGTCGTGCTGGGTGCCCAGGGGAGCAGAGCTGCAGGGGGAAGCATGCGGGGGCTCACACAGCCAGGGCACTGCGGGGCGCCCAGGCCAGCGCTGTCAGGGGTACTCAGAGCTGTGCAGGCACCACCGTGTGCCGTGGGGGCAATGAAACCCCAGGCAGGAACCGTGCCTGGGGAGAGGGGAGTTATAGAATCATAGAATCATAGAATCATTAAGGTTGGAAATGATCTCTGAGGTCATCAAGTCCAACCGTTAACCTAATGTCCTGGTCCACCTCTAAACCATGTCCCTAAGCACCACATCCACATGGTTTTTGAATACTTCAAAAGGGATACTTCACGGGGACTGTGATCGCACCACTTCCCTGGGCAGCCTGTTCCAATGCCTAACCACTCTCTCTGTGAAGAAATTTTTCCTAATATCTAATTAAATCTGCCCTGGTGCAGCTTGAGCCCAATTCCTCTCGTCCTATTGCTTGTTACTTGGGAGACCAACCCCCACCTCACTACAACCTCCTTTCAGGCAGTTGTAGAGAGCAATAAGGTTTCCCCTCAGCCTCCTCTTCTCCAGGCTCAACAACCCCAGCTCCCTCAGCCGCCCCTCATAAGACTTGTGCTCCATACCTTTCACCAGCTTCGTTGCCCTTCTCTGGCCACACTCCAGCACCTCAGTGTCTTTCTTGTAGTGAGGGGCCCAAAACTGAACACAGGATTCGAGGTGCAGCCTCACCAGTGCCCAGCACAGGGGCATCATCACCTCCCTGGTCCTGCTGGCCACGCTATTTCTGATACAAGCCAGGATGCCATTGGCCCTCTGGCCACCTGAGCACACTGCTGGCTCGTGTTCAGGCAGCTGTCAACCAACACCCCCCCAGATCCTTTTCCACCAAGCAGCTCTCCAGCCACTCCTCCCCACGCCTGCAGCGTTGCATGGGGTTGTTGTGACCCAAGTGCAGGACCCAGCACTGAGCCTTGTTGAACCTCACACAGTTGGCCCCGGCCCAACAATCCAGCCTGGCCAGGTCCCTCTGCAGGGCCTTCCTACTGTTCAGCAGATCAACACTTCCACCCAACATAGTGTCATCTGCAAACTTACTGAGGGTGCACTCAATCCCCTCACCCAATCGTCGATAAAGATATTAAACAGGACCGGTCCCAACACTGAGCCCTGGGGAACACCACTCGTGACCGGTCGCCAACTGGATTTGGCTCCATTCACCACCCCTCTGTGGGCTCGGCCATCCAGCCAGTTTTTCACCCAGCGCAGAGTGCACTTATCCAAGCCGTGAGCAGCCAGCTTCTGCAGGAGAATGCTGTGGGAGATGGTGTCAAAGGCCTTACTAAAGTCCAGGTAGACAACATCCACAGCTTTCCCCTCCTCCACCAAGCGGGTCACCCGGTCATAGAAGGAGATCAGGTTGGTCAAGCAGGATCCTTCATGAACCCATGCTGGCTGGGCCTGACCCCCCTGGTTGTCTCGCACGTACCACATGATGGCACTCAAGATGATCTGCTCCATGACCTTCACCAGCACCGAGGTCAGGCTGACAGGCCTGTAGTTCCCCGGATCCTCCTTCCGACCCTTCTTATAGATGGGTGTCACATTAGCTAACTTCCAGTCAACTGGGACCTCCCCAGTTGACCAGGACTGCTGGTAAATGATGGAAAGTGGCTTGGTGAGCTCCTCCGCCAGTTCCCTCAGTATCCTCGGGTGGATCCCGTCTGGCCCCATAGACTTGTGGGCATCCAGGTGGAGGAGCAGGTTGGTGACTGTTACCTCTTTGATTATTGGGGCTTCATTCTGCTTCCTATCTCCAGCTCCAGAGCATTCATGCATCCTATTGCCATAAGGCTCCTCCTTGTATCATGGTAAGGGCAGTGTCTCAGCTGTCATCTGATGGAGTTTTTACTAATAACTGTCCCAGCTGACACTTGGCCTGGACTTTTTATGATTACACTGCCTTATATTTCTTGTCTCTTCCAGTGGTTTAGGAAACTTTCCTCTCTTGTTCTTTCTTCTCTCACCAGATAAAACCAGTGTGGCTGGGTATGTTGAGCTCCCTTCTGTCTTTCCTGATAGCACTCTTACTATATTCCCTGGCGTTGCTGTCTTCTAAATTTCCTTACTTTTGTCACTGTGTTTCCAGTAAGGTGGTACGTACAACTGAATGTACTTATTTAGAAGCAGACCTGTCGGAGGTGATGCAAGGGAGAGGGCATTCCTTTCTTGTTCTGTGATGTGACTGTTGGATTACGCAGTACAAAACCTTTCGGACATGTTTGGCAGGGGTACTATGTGAGACATTCTCCTCTGGTCTTCTGCCCTTTCTATTTTCCTCCACTTTGTGCTTCCCATTTATTAGCTCAAATCAGTCTGGTTTCGTGACTCCTAACCCACTTAGGTCTCCTGGTTTGTACTGTTGCTCTGACTTTCCGCTATTTTTGATATTTTAATTGTTAATTGTTAAAACAGAGAAGCCTCACCTCCGACCCTACTTAGCAGAACAGCTCTTTCCCAGTGCTTGTTCACTGTCATGGGTGATAGAGTGCTTGTCACAGTACAAAATAAGAATGCAATGGAAAATGAAGGACTGTTTCCTGCCTCGTGCAAAGAAACGGGCTGGCTGCATGTTTCAAGGCTTGCTGGATATTCTCCCTTTTCTCTTTCATCCTTTCCAACAAAGGCCAGTTTCCTTTGCTGATGTCCTCCTGGGAAAATTCGGGATTTTGGACTTGTGTTTGGTGCGGTGGGTTGACCAGGAGCTGTCCTGCTGGTGGCCCCATGATAGCTGGTTCCTTTTCGGAAGGTGCTTGATGTGCAGCCACAAGTCACCTACAAGAGCTTAAACAGCTGGTACAAGGAGCTGGGAGAATTCTGCCCAGAGATTCCTTGCACTGTGGTGGCCAGCAAAATTGATGGTGAGTCTATCTTCTTCTTTCAACCTCTCAGGATTGGGATGTGACTCTCTTCTGACCTGGCTGAGAAAAATGTCATTCCTCTGTTAGGTCCCGATGAGTTCTTGAGTATTGGTCCCTCAGGGCTGTCTTTACCAAACGAATAGCTGTCTCCTCTGCTGACCTTGCATGCTGTCTTATAGGCTCTTGTCCTTGTTTTACTAGCAATGAGAAATACAAATTTGATCCATTTAAAGATTGTGATCAAGTGATGTCCTTCCAATTCTGTCCTTACCACGCTGCCCATTTCATCCAGCAAGAACCCAAAAGCTCACCGGAGCAGTACCAAGTCACAAACTGCAGGGTGTCTTGCTGGAAAAAGAGCATAAAAGAGCATGGATTCCCCTGCCACAGTCAGTAACTGCCTTTGTCTTGCTAATTCAGCCTGCAGGTTTCCATGGGACTCCTCTGTGCTCAAGTGGCTAAGTATACCTGCTGGCAATATTGTTCACCCTCCTCTGCAGGTGACTGGATGATTCCCTCCGCTTAGGAATGCCAGCTCGGCATTCGTTATTGCTGTCATTTGGGTCGTGATCTGTCTCCTGCATCCTGTGAGAGCGCATCATGTGTCAGCTTTCTGCTCAGCATCAAGGAGAGAACACACACCCTTAGGACCACAGTCTCCTGCTATCCTCTATCAAGTACAGCGTCAGGCATGGGCTTCCTTGCTGACGTTCATGGTAGAAATCATCGCAGCTCTGAATAGGTGTCTGCACCTGAATAAGGGGTCTGGACTCCCACTGTAGTCTACGGAAGTTCAACTGGTAGAGTGGCGTGGTTTAGGGCATGATTGATGTTACCTAATAAAAGCCTTTCCTGGAGGATGTGTCCAGCCAGCCTTGAACCCCCCTGATTGCCCGGACTGTACAGGAAGCCCGAGGCAAAGGGACTTGGTGTCAACAGCCATGCTGTAGGCAGAACCTCTGTGTAGATGAATCCTGCCCTTAGTGTTCTGTGTGTGAGTGGACACGGCTCCAAGAGCGTCCTCTGCCTTGCCTTTGTTTGCTGTATTGCACCTGGAGTAGGAAACGATCAGCCCACAGCTCTTAAGACAGGCCCAGTCTGCAGAAGAGTAGATCCAGCTTCCTGCAAAGAGGTGGGGAGCGGCTGCCTGGGCAGGGCTCGCGGGCGAGCATTTGGAGTCTGAACTACGTCAGCTGTTGCTTCTATGAGAAAAGGCGGATCGGATCATCAGGAGCCCTCCTCCTGTGCTGGCACACAGGCTGTCTATCTGTCAAACCTTTGAGCTGTTCCTGCTGCGTCAGCACATCCTGTAAATATGCAGTAGCTTTGTTCCAAAACTGAAATAAAGCCTCTGGCCTACTGAGGTTGGGGTAGCCGGACCTAACTGCCCGTTAAGTAAAAATATATGAGACTTGAGTCATTTTCACACTGTGAGCGTGCCCTTGACTTACAGGGATATAGGTAACATGGCGTAAGGGCAGTGGGGAGTTCTGGTTAAAAAGGCCAGACTGGAGGGAGAGGTGTGACGAGTACTGGCAATGGTGTCCGGGTCATGTGGACACACAGCAAAAATCATAGGGATGTGCCTGGAAAACATTCAGAGTTGCCGCACAGCAAGTGAACTGATCTGTTCTAAGCTGCAAAGCATTATTTGTTTAGAGCCCACTGGAATCCATCTATAATTTAGTCAAGCACCACAGATAAACCAACAAGAACTCTTTTCTTGTTGTGTCTTCTTGCCAATGGTTTGCTGCTGCTGCTGCTTTTAAAACCCCATAGCTTTTGGGGAGGACTCTCCTAGCCTTGTACTACCCTGAGGAGGCCTTGACAGCTAAATGGGGCTCTGGTCTCCATCTGTTCCACCACTCCTGCATGTGTTGGCATTCTGCCTACAGGGATGTCTTACTGACCACTTCTCCTCTTTTTGCCCCCAGTGGATATGAAGGGGACCCAGAAAAGCTTCAGCTTTGCCTGGAAGTTCAGTTTGCCCTTTTACTTTGTGTCTGCTGCAGATGGCACCAATGTAGTGAAGGTTAAACACAACTGCATCCATGAGACCCCTCTACAGTCCAAGGACATGGAGACTGCTGTAGGCACAGAGAGCAGAAAATGGGCTGGTACATCTGTTTGGCTACTTGTGAGGTCTTGGTAGCTCTAGGTAGTTGCAGAAGTTGTGGTTTTTTTTTTTCTTGGGGTGTGGGAACAGTTTCCATATGTTACAGAAGCCCAGTGCCCCTTTCTTTGAGTGACGAGCATTCTCCTTCTCATCAGCTCTTCAATGATGCTATCAAACTGGCAGTTGCTTACAAACAGAATTCAGGAGATTTCATGGACGAGGTCACACAAGAACTGGAGGAAAGAAAGGCTCTACTTGCTGCACTCCTCCTAAGTGATTAGCAGCTCTGCTCTTTTTTCCCTCCGGGAAAGCCGAGCCTGTGGCAAAGGGTGAAACTTTGCAGGCGTGGAAAGATTTGCCTTCTGCTGGTGACACCATGGGGTTTGCGTCTAGCTCTGCTGCAGAGCTTCTTTGGGTTTCCTTCCCCATTCTGTTACGGAGCAGCCAGATCCAGTAGACTTCTGAACACGGGCGATTTCTCCTTTCAGGTCTGCTAAAGCTGAATCAGGTGGACTCTCACCCCCAGGAGGCTTGTCCTATCCCAGCCTGATGGATGTGGCTGCTGCTGTTCCCGTGTGTGTGTTCAAGAGGCTTACGCTGCATTCCAAAGAGCCAGACACGCAAAGACACACACAGACTTGCACAATTAATGTGAACGGCAAAACAGCTTGACCTAGA
Organism: Theristicus caerulescens; assembly: GCA_020745775.1. NCBI lineage: Eukaryota > Metazoa > Chordata > Aves > Pelecaniformes > Threskiornithidae > Theristicus > Theristicus caerulescens. Next base: position 490,907 of record CM036575.1, on the reverse strand, counting down.
CAGAGCAATGCCTTTACCAGCACCCGTGTAGACATAACCACCATTTACATAAACATGACCACACTCCAGTCCTTTTCTGCCTTTCCAGATGATCAGGACTGGATGTTTACTAGTGAAACAGAAACACACCTTCCCTCCCTAGATTTGTAAGCACAGCATGTTCATAGATTCCTCAAATAACAGTATGGAAACTGAGTCCAGGTAATAGCTGTGGCTGGATGTCAAGCTCCTTACCCAGTCGTTGGTGCAAACCTTGGCTCTTTCTAGATCAGTGTCTCCTGGGTCATGAGAGAGTCCAGTTTCGAGTTCACCGGTGCATTGTACACACACACAGGGATCCCACCAGTAGCCGGCCTAAGACACTTGGTGTTTCCACCTGCTGTCCCCAAGACCTCGAGCCCCCTATGACCTGTGTTCCCTTCTTCCACTGCACCCTCACCCTCCTCTCTGACCAGGCACGGTTTCAGCCCCTTTGAGTGACTCTTTCCCTTTCTGCCCTTCTGTCTGCCTGCAGCCTCATTTTGCAGGTGCCGGGCATGGAAGTCCTTGCCTTGCACGGGAGACCGAATTGGACTGAAGCAGGGTTAGCTGTGAAAATTGGCAACTTCATTTCAAGAACTAAGTCAACTTCAGCATTTGTATGCACTCAGAGGAGCGTAGGCAGGGCAGAGCAGGCCTTTGACACTGAGGCTGCCTTTGGATCAGCAGGCATTGCCCCAGAAGGAACTGGTCGTGGCACACTGCAGGCTGCACTGGATCCTCTTCCTCCTGCTGCTCAAGCCTTTTTTCCCCTCAGGACCTGCAGGAGCTCCTGCAGCAGATTAAAGAATTCCACCAGCTTCTGGCGTGGAAATGGGCAGGCTGGAAATCTGCCCGACTGTGTTGGTATTGGCCTTGGCCTCTGAACGGGGGTTGAGGTGAAGACCAGCTGTGGCACTGGAGTGGCCATGACTGCTGGGCGCAGGCCCATCTGTACCAGGATCCAGTCGTAGAAGTGCTGAGTGGAGGTGTAGACTCCGGGCTGCTTTGCTCTCGCACAGCCTTTCCCCCAGCTGGTCACTCCCACAAGCCAGAAGTAGTCAGCGTTGTTCTCTTTGCACACGAGAGGACCACCGCTGTCACCCTGCAGCGGAGGAGAGAGGATGAAGGTGGTGTTTGGAGGACACTGTCAGCACTATGGCTGGCTCCTTCTCCCTCACATCTGTGCCACCCATGACGCGCGACATGCCGTAGGGAGAAGCCGTGGGCCGGAGCCCACAGGTCCCTCTGTAACCAGAAACTCATTACTGTCCTGCTCGATGGCTTGCTGCTGTTGAGGCTGAAGGTCAGCCGTCTTCCCTCCCCACAAGGCGTTGCATGGACAGCAGGGCCAGGGACCCCCATGGGGCGTGCGCCCATCCATCCGCCCCTGTTTCTGCTTTAGCCCTGCAGACGAGTTGTGCCAGCAGCCTGGGTGCTGGCAAGGAACTGAGGCTCCCACATGGGGTTCAAGAAGCAGTGATGTGGCCATGGGGGACAAGCGGGCACCCTCCAGTGAACCCCATACAGGTTGCTCAAGCTCCATCCCAGAGCCTCGGGCCACTTACCCACAGCTGTCCCATGTGCTGTGCGCAGGCCAGCACATGGCCAGCAGGACAAGGAGGGGGAGCAAAGTCATCGCTGCCATTGGCACGTGGCAATGGAGGGCTCATCGCCACCAGTGCAGCAGCCAACGTAGTGCCCGCAGCATTTGCGTTGCCCGCAGTGCCCTTGGCCCCGGGGCTGATGTCACAGAGTCGCTGGTTCTGGGTGCTGGGCACGGTGCAGGTGGGGCAACATGGGGGGTTACAAGCAAGAGGGGAGGCAGAAGCTGGGATTGGACACCCCCGACAGACCCCTGCTGAATGCTGGTCGACAGCCTGATGTAACCCATTTACTATAACCCTTTGAGCCTGACCCATCAGCCAATTGCTCACCCACTGCATTATGTGTTTATCCAGCTGTATGCTGGACATTTTGTCCAGGAGGATACTGTAAGAGACAGTATCAAAAGCAGGGGGAGGTCACTCATTCAAGTCTCTCACCATTTCTTTGCTGGAATTCTTACTGGTAATAGCACTAGACTGACTACGCTGTTTCTCCTCTGGATTCTCTCTATCAAATTGGACTGTTAGCTGACACTGTGCACTAACAAAGACTATAAAACCTCCAAAACCCAGCAGCAACCACAACAAAAAAACCACACCACACCCATGCCGGTCCCTCTGAGAAACCCCACTGCTCTCCATGGCACTAGAAAAAGTTGGAACCTCTTATTTCAGTTTACCTGCTAACAGCTTCCAGTATTTTTGCTTGCCCTTTGCTAAGAATTTTTTAAAGAGCTTTCCTCATTGCATTTATAGGTAAAAAAAGATCTTCAAGCTACAGAGGAAAAGTTTACTGATAAAAATGATTTAAAAGCCCTACTCTCACTATAGAATTCATCAAAACCCAGCCATTTCTCACACACAGAAGGTGCCAGACTGAAAGCTGGTGCTGGTGCTCACCTTCCCTCTGCAGCCCTTCAACAGCCTCCTAATGGTCCTAACACTCTCTCTCACTCTCGCCACAGCTCAGCTCCCAAATTGGGAACATCCAGCGATTTCCCCACACCAAAGGTGCCAGGCCTAATTGCAGAGAATTAATTCTAGCTCAGTGAAATGATGATTGAAAATGAAACACGCAGAACAGCAGCCACCATCAAAACGCTTTCAGTGGTAGTTTTAACTGCTGCAGAGCTGCAGGCTGATGACCATCACTCTCACAGGACCCCAAAAGAAATAATAACTGGCAAACTGTAACTCTACCCATGGCCCATATCTATCTGGCCTTTAAAGGTAGAATAGCTCAGCCTACAGCTCTGGAGGTATAGACCAGCCTATACTTATAGCCTGTGTCTACCTACTCGATGATCTCTCCAGAAAGTCAAATCATAATTACCTCTGAAAGAGGATGGAACTGGAGGGGGGGAGGAGAAAGAAAGGAATTGCTGGGAAAAAAGCAAAAGTGTAGGCACACAATTCAAAAGAAAGGAGCCGAGTTATCCCAAAGGCCAGCTCAGCCCAGCTCACTCTCACTGCTGAAAAGCTGTGCAGCTTGGAGGAAAAAACCTGGCTGTGGCGCTAGGATGCACACAAATGTCAGAGTTCAGATCTAAAACAGCAGAAAAACCCTTGACACGGCTCCTTTTCACTGTCCCCATACCTGTGGGCATGCTGTGACTTCCTCGTTTCCCTGAAGTCCTCCCAGACCAACAGGGACGTGGCATCTGCCCAGTCCACGTGCCACGAGGAGAAACAGGTTTGACCACAAAGGGGGTAGCAAACAACTGCATCTGCAGAAGCAAAAGGGCAGCCGCACCTCAGCTTTGGAGATGCCCAAAGCTGCCCTGGGCCCCAGGAGCCCCTGGTGCCCCAGCATTTGCTTGGCCCTGAGGCCCTGCAGGGCCTGACAGCACTGGGGACCCCCGGGGACAGAAGCCAAGGACAGCGGTCAGCCCCTGCAGGGACAGTGACGGGGCTCTGTCCTTCCTTCTGGCCGCAGGAGGATGCCCTGGCCCACGCCAGCACAGGCCGTCTCTCCTCCTCACCGCCCGGGGGAAGCGAGGCCTGAGGGAGGCCCTGGGTGCCGGGCTCAGCACGGGCGGTGGCACCGGGGGCAGAGCCCCGTCTCCTGCCAGCTGCCGGCCTGGCCGACGCCCGCGGCTCCCGGCACGCAGCTCCTCCTGCCCAGGGCGGTGGCTGGAGCACAGACAGAGCCGCAGTTGGGAAAGGCTGGCGGCCCCAGAGCAAAGCCCGGGCAGCTCCCCTCCGGCCCGGCCCCGCCCCTCCCCTCCCGCCCTGCGCAGGCCCAGACCCCCCCAGCCGCGCCATTGGCCAGGGCGGAGCCAATCAGCGGGGCCGGAGGCGGCCTGTCAGTCACAGCCGGGCGGGGGCGGGGCCGGAGGGGGCCGAGGCCGAGGGGCCTGAGGAGAAAGGGGCGAGAGCGGGGCCGGGGGGGGACCAGGGCCAGGGGGGGCCAGGGCCAGGGCCAGGGGGGCTGCAGGAGCAGAGCAGGAGCAGAGCAGGAGCAGGAGCAGGAGCAGGTATCTGCCAGTGCGGGTGGGCCTGGGGGGAGGGACCGGGAGGCCTCACTGCCCACGGGCCCCGCCATGGCCCAGTCCCCAGCCGTGGGCCCGAGTGCTCAGCCCAGGGACAGCCCCACCAGCAGGGTCAGAGCGGTCCCTGCTGCTGCCCCGAGGGTCGCCAGCCCGAGCCCTGACAGCTGGGGGTCGGTGTTTGATGTCCGCAGGCCAGGGGAAGGCAGAGCGGCCTCCTCTCCACCAGGCGGCTCCAGGCTTTGGAGCAGGCGTGCTGTGGTGGGGACAGGCCAGGTGCCTGTGCTGTCCCCAGGCCTTCACGTGGGTCTGGTGCTCATGGACAGCCCCATCTCTGCTGACAGCCTTTGGTAAATGGGGGTTTGCAGACGTGGAAGTTGTTTCTGCCTCCTGCTGAGAGCCCGCACCAGGGCTTTGCTGTCAGAGCAGCCGGTGGGGAGCGCTCCTGGCTGGATGCAGCTCCCTTGGCAGATGCTTGTGCCCCTCTCTCGGCCCCCAGGTCTGATCCCTGCCTCTCCCCCACCCAAGCTGTGCTGCCGGCTCTTGGCAGATGGGGGTACAGAGGGTGGATGGTTTCACCACAGCTGGGAAGTTCCCGTTAGCCTGTCGGGGATTTTTTCTTCCCGGTTCTTGCAGTAACACTTTTTTTTTAATAAATGTATTTTTTCCAAGGAAACTTCACCAAGTAAAGTGCAGCGTTTAGCTGTGATTGCTCCTTGTGTGGATTGTGTCTGTCCTCAGCCAGGTGCACAGCAGCTTCAGACGAGGAATTGGACTATTCCAGGGTGAAGGGAGCAGTGGGGATCCCAAGCCTGTTTTGTTGAAGGCAATCAGGTGAAAATGTGCAGTCAGAGCTGTCTGTGTTGCTGACCCTTTGGATTGCAGTGCTCCCCTCTAGTTCTCTGTAATATTCACTTCTACTACTTGGCTCCATCAGGTTTAAATTTCTGTAAATTGATGGCACGCTTTGCAACTGTTTCTGCTTGATTCTTCACAAGTTTGAAAATTCCTTGTTCAGGTCTCTCTACTTTCATCTCCCCCCTGTGCTGCAGAACCGTAGTTGACTGCAGGGGCTGCAGAGTCTGCGTTTCCTCCCCGCAGTGAGGAAAACATGGACATGGAAAAAAAATAGTTAGCGGTTCTGAAAAGACCCCTTTCTTTGTGCTCACTTTCACATTCAACAGACCTGTTGTGGGTTCTTAAATGACGTGAGTTACTCTGAGTCTTAGCAGTCCCTTGTTTGCATGCCTGTGCTCAGGAGGTGCATCAGAAACTCTGTTTGGGCGTTGCTTATGCCAGAGCAGTAACTGTAGCCCTTTCTGAAAAACAGCTCCTGGGTGAGTTAGTTCCTGGGCCATGACAGCAGGGTTTCTGTTTGCATCTGCCAGAACTCAGGAGCAAACCCTGCTGACAGAAACCCTGAGAAGCAAGGGAAGCCTGGAGAGAGCAGAACAGCTCAGTAGAGTTGCGCTGCTTTACCCCAGGTGGTGTCACACCTCCTGGCACGGTGACTCTGGGTAAGGGTGCTCTCAGGGCGTTTTCTCCCCTTTTCCAGTGCTCACCAGCAGAGAGCCGATGGCGCTGGGGGAAGGGCAGCACCCCCCTTCTTTGTGCACCCTGGGATCCTGTCACGCTGCATAACCTCCTGCACAAAGAGAAGTGGCTGATAGTCAGCTTCTTCAAGGAGGCTGGTGTGGGCATGAGGAAGATGCCGGGAGCAGACTTCGTTCCAGTCCTCAAAGGGGTACGTAGGGAGCAGCATGGGAGTGGACTGCTGCCACTGCCGTACGTCCTTGCGTGCAGAGCCAGGGTGGTTCCAGTGGAGGCAATGGTGGCGGTTCAGCAAGGGGCACTTTCTCTTGTCTTACCCTCGGAGGACGACTCCCGCAGTCTGGAAAGCTGGAGGGGAAAAGGAGGGCAAGGATGCAAGAAGTGGGATGTCATCTCGAGCGGGTTGTGGGAGTGAGGGTACCTGTGCCTCATGGTCTCCAAAGACAGTCACTGCTCAGCTCTGTGGCTGCCCGGATCCTGCTGCAGCCACTGAACTGGCATCACGTTTCCCGGTGTCGATACTCGGCCTTTCCCCCACCAGTCTCGTATCTATGTTCCCATTGCGCTGCCTTCCAGCACATATCTGTGCAGCACTGCTCACCCTGAGCCTCACTTCCCACAGGTACAGCGGTACGGAGCTGTGAGGAGCAGTCTCAGGTCTACGAGGGTTTGGCAGTGCAGGTGTTAACTGATAGCCTAGCCCAAGCCAAAATGAGCCGTCTCAAAAGCCAGGGGGCTGGGAAGTTTGGCACGTTAACAGCCGAGAGGTCTGCAGAAGGCAGCAAAAGCCCCGAGAAGTTGTTAATGCTTAAACGTCACCAGGTTTTCTTTGTGCTGTGCTTCCCTGCAGAACACCAGCCAATCTCATCCCACCTACCTCTGGGGCAAGCCTTGCTGGTTTTGTGATCCCGCTGCCATTTTCTGGATCAGTTGCCAGACCAAAGTTCCCATGAGAGACAAGGATCAGGAGGCCGTGGTCATCTTGCTGATTTCCTTGAAGTGGGGGAATTTGACAAGCAGTGGAGACATGGCTGAAGGTCCGAACCAGTGCCTGGAGATGAGGAAAGGACAATGCAGAGAGACCAGAAGAGGTGAGAGGAGCCCAGTGTGCTGGGAGAGCATCTCTGCATCCTCATTGATGGGGGATGCCAGAGTGGGTCCAGGATATGGTTCCCTGAGACCATATAGCAGCCTATAGCAGAGTGGGCAGGAGGAGACTGCTGGGGAAGAGCTGGAGAAGCCAGGGGATGTGCAATACTGCCGTCAGCCCGATGGCAGGAGGGAGGTTATTCAGTCCTTGGGGTTGGGCTCCAAATCTGCAGCCTGAGGGGTAACGTCCTGTCCTGGGTTTTGGTAGTTAGCACTGATCATCCCGCTGATCAAACCAGAGCCTTTCTGCAGCTGTTGGCGGCAGCTGGGAAACAGAGGTTCAGCAGACCTTGCTTTTTAAAACCTAAGCCAGAGCAGAAGGCTTGTCATGGTGCCTGTGTTGTCTTTCACTGCAGTTTTCCCATCTTTGAGAGAAGAGGCATTTGGCTGCCGGTTTGTAGTACTGACTGTTTCGCAGATTAAACATACTTTGTAAGGATGGAAGAGAACTGGGCATGGACAAGCAAACGCTTCAGGCAGCTGTGAAGTAGAGCTGGGGGGCAGTCTGTAGTGTTTGTGTCAGGATCAAAAGCTAAAGGATGTTTCCATTCAAAGAGCGGAGTCTGTTGGGAGCTCCGGTCTCCAAAATTCCAAGCCCCGTGTGTTAAACAGTGATCAGCCCTGATGTTTCTTTCTGTTACCCTCTAACAGAGTTTCTCTGGGCTTTTTCTTTGCTTGGGTGTTAATCTCTGGTAGGTGTCCAAGCTCCGTTCCATCAAACCACTTGCAAAGCTGCCACTTGCCCACCTTCTGCTGGGGGCCAAGCCAAAGGGACGAAGCCTCGTGCTCGTGCCAAGCCCGAAGCAAAGTTAAAGCACTGAGAAGTTCCCCCAGTCAGCCCCGAGCCAGAGTGCAGGTATCTAAGCCGCGATGGGATGGGAAACAATTCAGGGAAGAAGGTACGGTGCATGTGGCAGCTGGGATTAAGCGATGTGCTCGGTGTCGTGTCTGGCTCAGTTCTGTCCTTGCACGTTGACTAAGCCCCAGTTGAGAGCAGAAATTCTTGTTGCTCATCGTGGGTGCCAGAGTGCCGTTCCTGCTCTCTCCTCCCCGGTGCATGGATTTAATCTTTTGTGTCTATGCAGGGCCTTGATGATGCCCCTGCGTGGGCACCGTGGATGTGAAGGGCAGGTTTTCTGCATATTTGTGACTGATCTTCCTTGTTTCTTTGAAACAGGGAAATCTTGATATGTACTCCCCAGGAACTAAAGACATGCAAAGAAGTGATGAAGAAAGAGGTGCCGGTCAAGGAGGGAGTGTAGGTTAGTTCTGGCTTTACATTTTCTTGCCTGTGTTTTAGCCTTGGCTCCAACAATTGAAATGAGCTGAACTAGTGGGTATTT